>CM039667.1:2510000-3852500 GCA_022405105.1 Aristolochia contorta | reverse complement strand
TTACAGATTAATCTCTGACGATGCTCTTCTGTGTGCCACTAGCTAGATATAATAAAGCAAGAACCTCAAAAGTCTGACTTTGGTTCTTGTTTCTCTGGCTTAAGGGTGCTATATATCGATACATCGTCGTTCTACCCATGAAAAGACAAATTCTTGATTATGTTTTAGTTCCGTTGGGGCTTCTTGTAATGACGGGCTACCATGGGTGGCTCTTCTATCGCGTCATGAACCACCCTACTAAAACCGTCATGGGCATCAACGCCATCAACAGAAGAATATGGGTTCACACCATGATGGAGGTAATTGTACAGCGGACATGAGTACTCTTCTCCCTTCCTACGCTTTCTTAATTTCTCCTGCATTATTTCTATGTTTCAGTTGTACTGTTGAAATTAATCAAGGTCACTACTTCATGAATTGGTTCTGAATTCAGGACTCAGCGAAAAATGGAGTCCTATCGGTGCAGTCCAACATATCGGCTGCAGACGCTGTTGATGACGAACGGTGGTCGGGGAACATGGACATAACACCAGCCAGCTGGCATCAACCCTGCTAGCTTCCACAGCCATCATGCTGAGTTCGTTACTTGCGATGTTGATGACGAACGGTGGTCGGGGGACGACGTCCGCCGTCCACCGCCCATTTTGAGGCATGGAGTACAACTCAAGTTGGATGGTGTAGTAGTTAATGGATGCATAGTAAAGTTTTAATTTTCCTGACACCAGCTTACAGCTTCGTGTCTCTCGTTCCATCGATCAATTGTACTTCGCCATTCTGGTTTGTTTCCTCGTGGCCTTCCTCATGAACGTGCAGTCGATCCGATACTACAGTCATGCCAGCATCCTCATTAACGTCCCCTGTAAATTTGGCAGTCTCTCGTCGGAGTATGTCGCCCGTGCCATCAATCGAGGCAGTTTGTTCTGGTCACTCATCAGCTCCTGCCTTTCGTGCGTCAGGGGTGACTTGCAGCAGAAAGGAGACGTAGACTAAGAGTACTTATGGGGTTTTGCTGTCGCTCTTCTCTGCGTCTGCCTCCCAACATTGTCCTGAGTGGTGTATACCATATGGTGGAAGCCCATGAAGCTGGAGATGTTGTTGAGGAAGCCACAAATTGCTCTACGGAAACCTCAACGAGATGGGCGCCGAAAACCTTAGAGCTCAATCAAATCCCATGCCCTTCTCTCACAGTGGACCGTAGAAAAATACGGTATATATATATTGTTCATTCCTTATAAGTTTCTACATTATATCATGGTCTTTCTCTTTTGATTCCCTTGTCTTCCTATATTTATTGTTGTTTTTAATTTAAGACTAAAGATATTAATGGAAACTGGTCAAGTTGTCTTCTGTCCGCATCCGAGGGTCCTGAATTGGTAAAAGAAATTCTATCGAATAAGTTTGGTAACTTTGGGAAGCTTTATTTTCTCGACGTGTCATTTGACGTCAACGGGCCTTTTGAAAGATCAAGGTATTCAAAACCGATTCAACATAAGTACTACTACTTCAAATGAATTACTTTCACTAATTTTAAAGTCTATAAGGAGCAGTAGTACTGATCATAAAAGGAACATTAATCCTGGTATATATAATTGGTTACAGAGGATGCTGCCCTCCATCTCTGCTAGCTGCGAGGAATTGATTACCAAATGGCACAAGTTGATGGATAGTCACGATGGGTGTTCCTGTGAAGTAGATGTCTGGCCAGAGCTTCAACAGTTTACCGGAGATGTGATTTCTCGATCGGCATTTGGTAGTAACTATAAGGAAGGAAGCCGTATATTCAAACTTCAATCTGAACAAGCTGCGCTGGTGATGCAAGCAGTAACATCAATATACTTCCCAGGATTCCAGTACGTGTGTATTAATTTATGATGCAAGCATATGTGCTAGAGATTTTCATATGTGTTGCGACCAAGATATAGAAATTAACCCAGTTTAATGTTAATCTCATTTATAAGTGCAGTTAATAAGCTCTGAAATTAACTCCCCTGCGATGCCTACAGGTATGTGCCAACGAAGAAGAACCTGAGGAGAAAGGAAATTCATAGGAAAGTCCGAGCGCTTTTGACGGGAATAATTAAGAACAAGGAGAAGGCAATGAAAATGGGCGAAGGCGCAACGGATGACTTGTTAGGCTTGCTCATCGAAACCAACCTGAAAGAATCTGAGCAGGAAGGTGGAGGAAAGACCAAAGGGATGACTGTCGATGATGTCATAGAGGAATGTAAACTGTTCTACTTTGCCGGACACGAGACCACCTCTGTTCTCCTAACTTGGACGATGATTGTTTTGAGCGTGCACTCAGATTGGCAGACTCGTGCTCGGGACGAGGTTCTCCAAACTTTGGGGAAAAACAAGCCGGATTCCGACGGCTTAAGCCACCTGCGAATAGTGAGTTGTATACGTAATAAAAAACCCACTTGATTGCATGCTTCTGTTATACTTATTATTTTCAATATTAAAGTCTGCAATTTGATGTATATACAGGTAACCATGATTTTGCATGAGGTTCTCCGGCTGTACCCGCCGGTGGTCGACCTGGTTCGGGCAACTGTAGGGAAGGAAATGAAGATAGGTGGAGGCCTAACCATCCCTACTGGAGTTGAGCTGTCTCTACCGATTCTGCTGGTTCACCACGACAAAGAAATATGGGGTGAAGATGCAGAGGAGTTCAATCCGGAGAGATTCTCAAAGGGAGTTTCGAATGCAACCAAGGATCAAACGGGTTTTTTCCCATTCGGTTGGGGCCCCAGAATCTGCATCGGCCAGAACTTCGCCCTCACCGAAGCCAAGTTGGCTCTGGCTATGATACTGCAGAATTTCTGCTTTGAGTTATCACCCACCTACGTCCATGCACCGTTTCCTGTTGTCACAATTCAACCCCAGTATGGCGCCCAAATCCTCCTGCACAAGCTCTAGCTACTGATCATCTCGACGGACATTTGAAGCCCCCCACTGTAAATGATCTACTGCATGCGTATTAGAAATCGGAATAAGGAACATTAAGGATTTGATCGATCATCTTTTTAAGTTGTTATAATGTACGTAAGATCTGGATATATAGTACCAAATATCTAAAATCAATTATAATGAAATATTTGACTCTCTTTTTGAGCTTCTAAAATAGAAATCACAGGACCTTTGATGGGCATCTACTCACTCTTTATTGATCTTATACATTACCAGTACATCTACGTCTACAAATGCAACTCTTAATTCAATGTTATATATATAATAGCCTCTTTCTAGGAGGTTAGAAATTACTAAGGTACGGGTCTTCCTTTTCCCGAAAATTAAATTGTGGGAATCTTTACTATACATTAATGCCTTTGGAATTTAGATGTACTAGCTTCATTGGGTTTCTTGTAATATATTTTCTTCATACCATGACGTACGTCGACACTGCGATTTCATGATCTGGTCGGAAGATTTGTGTATTCTAAGCTGTTTGAAATTAAGAAAAGGACGAGGATTTTCTTTTTTTTTTTTGTTTTTTGTTTTTTGCCGTTGTTGCTGATATATTATTTTATTTGCAAGTTGGAATAATTGATACAAAGAGAAAATTTTAAGTCTTCTGATTATAATAAATTAATTCTGGATATGAATAAAGTATAAAACTTCCGGACATAAATTTATCCTATTACGTGTCTTTAAGGACTTGAATTTTAAACTTCCATACTTTTATAAGATATTCATCTACTTAACTAAGGTGAACGTAGTAACCACTTAATGTTCTACTTAATTAATATGGGAAGTGATTATTTCAGAACGTTCAAAAAATGAATGTTTTCTGCATGACTAACCCCTTTAAGGGACGTTGCTAGTGTTCATGTGTCTCTAAGGTCTGGACAATATTGTTCTATCAATGGAGATCGTGAAAGAGACTGAAAAAACTGTAGCTGACATGGATGAAAAGAGCGGAAATTGGTATCATAAAAGGAGTTTGTTTGCATGTTTAGGATGGTATACCATGCATGACAGAGAACCTCGGTTCATTGACCTCCAAAGAAATCACTAGAAATTAGAAGAAAACTGGTTTATGATACCATTCGCAATATCTGCAGACCTGCATGGATTCGTTTTAGCAGAATAATATAATTCGGCAAACGTATAATGCTGTTAAATCGAAGACGACAATCATCAGCTCCTGATCCCTTTCTGTTCGGACGTCAGGGGTGACGTGCAGTAAATGGCATGCAGCAGAAAGGAGACGAAGACTCGGATACCCGCGATGGTGGGTTGTGTATATGTTATATATATATATATATCCCCCTTTCGTAGAAGAACCACCCCATGAAATATATAATCGTCTTACGCAGTGAAGACTACTGAAGAAGTTGGACAATATGGGGTTTTTTGCTGTCGCTCTTCTCTGCGTCTGCCTCCTAACATGGGTGTCCCGAGTGGTGTATACCATATGGTGGAAGCCCATGAAGCTGGAGATGTTGTTGAGGAAGCAAGGAATCAAAGGTCCGCCTCACAAATTGCTCTACGGAAACCTCAACGAGATGGGCGCCGAAAACCTTAGAGCTCAATCAAATCCCATGCCCTTCTCTCACTGTATCGTTCCTCGTGTTGCTCCTTATATTCAGCGCACTGTAGAAAAATACGGTATATATATATTGTTCATTCCTTATAATTTTCTACATTATATCATGGTTCGATCGTTTGCAGTATCCGTTTCACCTCTCTAGATCTTCTTTTGATTCATAACAAACTCTAGTCTTTCTTTAGCTATATTTATTGTTGTTTTTAATGCCTAAGACTAAAGATATTAATGGAAACTGGTCAGGGAAGTTGTCTGTAATCTGGTCCGGAACGCATCCGAGGGTAATAGTCTTTGATCCAGAATTGGTAAAAGAAATTCTATCGAATAAGTTTGGTCACTTTGAGAAGCCGAAAGCAAACCCCTTAATGAAGCTATTCGTGGGGGGGCTTGCCTTGCACGAAGGTGAGAAGTGGGCGAAACACAGGAGAATCATCAACCCGGCCTTTCATGTTGAGAAGATCAAGGTATTCAAAACCGATTCAACATAAGTACTACTTCAAATGAATTAATTAGTACTGTTACTAATTTTAAAGTATGGAGCAGATCAACTGATAATAATAGGAACATTAATTTCCTTGTATGTATAATTGGTTACGTACAGAGGATGCTGCCCTCTATCTCTGCTAGCTGCGACGAACTGATTACCAAATGGCACAAGTTAATAGATCGTCACGATGGGTGTTCCTGTGAGGTAAATGTCTGGCCAGAGCTCCAACAGTTGACGGGAGACGTGATTTCTCGATCGGCATTTGGTAGTAACTATAAGGAAGGAAACCGTCTATTCAAACTTCAATCTGAACAAGCTGTGCTTATGATGCAAACAGCAACATCAATATACTTCCCAGGATTCCAGTACGTGTGTATTAATATTTTACGATGCAAGCGTATGTGCGTGGTAGATATTTCATGTAGCGTTCCGACCAAGATAAAGAAACCCAGTTTAATTATGTTAACCTCATATATTAAAAGTGCAATTGATGAATAAGCTCTGAAACTCCTTTGCAATATAATGGACGTGCACAGGTTTGTGCCAACGAAGAAGAACCTGAGGAGAAAAGAAATTGATAGGGAAGTCCGAGCGCTTTTGACTGGC
The DNA here is from genome assembly GCA_022405105.1 of Aristolochia contorta. NCBI lineage: Eukaryota > Viridiplantae > Streptophyta > Magnoliopsida > Piperales > Aristolochiaceae > Aristolochia > Aristolochia contorta. Next base: position 3,846,858 of record CM039667.1, on the reverse strand, counting down.
ATAATCAAGAAGAAGGAAAAGGCAATGAAAATGGGAGAAGGCGTAACGGATGACTTGTTAGGCTTGCTCATCGAGACCAACATGAGAGAGTCTGATCAGGAAGGGGGTGGAAAGTCCAAAGCTGGGATGACTGTCGAGGATGTCATAGAGGAGTGTAAACTGTTCTACTTCGCCGGACACGAGACCACCTCTGTTCTCCTAACTTGGACGATGATTGTTTTAAGCATGCACTCAGATTGGCAGGCTCGTGCAAGGGAAGAGGTTCTTCAAACTTTTGGGAAAAACAGGCCGGATTCTGACGGCTTAAGCCACCTGAGAATAGTGAGTTGTTTAATTTATACATGCACCTTAATCGCAGTTGATTGCATGCATATTATTGCTTCTGTTATATATACTTATATATTAATTAATGAATGATCTGCAAATTTGATATTAATGAACAGGTAACCATGATCTTGCACGAGGTTCTCCGGCTGTACTCGCCGGTGGTCAACCTGGTTCGGACCCCAGTAGGGAAGGAAATGAAGATAGGAGGAGGGCTAACCATCCCTGCCGGAGTTGAGCTGTCTCTGCCGATTCTGCTGGTTCACCACGACAAGGAAATATGGGGTGAAGATGCAGAGGAGTTCAATCCGGAGAGATTCGCAAAGGGAGTTTCGAATGCAACCAAGGATCAAACGGGTTTTTTCCCATTCGGTTGGGGCCCCAGAATCTGCATAGGCCAGAACTTCGCCCTCACCGAAGCCAAGTTGACTCTGGGCATGATACTGCAGAATTTCTGCTTTGAGTTATCACCCACCTACGTCCATGCTCCGTTTCCTGTTGTCACAATTCAACCCCAGCATGGCGCTCAAATCCTCTTGCACAAGCTCTAGCAACTGATCATCTCGACCGACATTTAAATCCCCCCCACTGCAAATGATCTACTGCATGCGTATTAGAAATCGGAATAAGAAACATTAAGGATTTGATCATCTTTTTAAGTTGTTATGTACGTAAGATCTTGATATATAGTACCAAATATATAAAATCAATTATAAAGAAAACGCTGACTCTCTATTTGAGCTTCTAAAATAGAAATAACTGAACCTTTATTTGATGGGCATCTACTCACTCTTTATTGGTCTTATTCGTTACTTCTACGTCAGTAAATAAAACTGTTAATTTAATGTTATATATATATATAATGGCCTCTTTCTAGGAGGTTAGAAATTATTAAGGTACGTGTCTTCCGTTTCCAGAAAATTAAATTGTGGGAATCTTTACTACATTAATGCCTTTGGAATTTGGATGTACGTACTAGCTTCAGAGGGTTTCTTGTATTATTTCTTCATACCCTAACGTCGACACTGCGATTTCATGAGGTCGAAAGATTTGAGCTTTCTAATTAAGCTGTTTGAAATTAAGAAATGGACGAAGACTTTTTTTTTTTTGTTTTTTGCCGTTGTTGCAGGTATATTATTTTATTTGCAAGTTGGAGTAAATAATGATACACAGAGAAAATTAAAGTTTTCTGATTATAATAAATTAATTCTGGATATGTATAAAGTATAAACCTTCTGGACATAAATTTATCCTATTAGGAATCTTAAAGGAATTGATTTCAAACTTTCATACTTTTATAAGAGATAGTTAAGTAGACCGTAATAACCACTTAATGTTATTCTTAATTAGTATGGGAAGTGAGTTTTCCTAATAATGAATGTTTTCTACACTAACCCCTCTAAAGGACGTTGCTACCGTTCATGTGTCTCTAAGTCAAAGGAAGACTAAGTTTAAGGATGGCAACCCTGAACTAATGGTAAATAATATTGACTAATTAAAAAAAGTACAAGACATTTACGTACGTATACATTTACTGGAAGTGCTAGCTTCCCTGAATCCTCCCAAAATTCACTAGTTTAACTTATTGTACATAATTAAGACAGCAATCGGAATATGAGACGTAATTTGTAAGGGTGCATGCCTACCTAGCTCCATCTGTTCATGGAGCACAAGAAACCTGCCAACTCCAGCACTTAAATTTGTTCAATGGTGGAGACGTTGTTGTCTATGATTAGATAATGGGGGCACGGTCAAACTGAACATTGATTGATTCGGGTCACTAACACTATCTTTTCTCTTGAACAGGTGGGCTGTTTTTAATGTATTGCTCCAGAGTAGTGCTATGCGTACAATATTGTTTGCGTACATCTGGGTACAATCCCTTACATGCCATTTAGTAATGGCAGAAATTGAGGAACCATTATTAAATGGGGTTGTATGCAGATGTACCCAAAAGTATTGTACTCATAGTACTATTATTCATTGCTCCAAGATTCGATCGATGATCAATAATTACTCTAGATCAGTTAGATGTGGATCGTCTGGTCTTAGTTCCGGAATTCTGTAGGTGCAGAGATTGAATCAAATTAATACCGTCATCGTATGATAAAAAAAGAAGAAAAAGAAAAGGAGTTGGGACATGGGCGACACACCGCACCGTCAATCAGGTAGGTTGGCGGAGTAGGACGTCCCCCCTACTACGTACAAATTAAAAAAAATGTGATCAAAAGGGATCAGTACTCCTTCCTGCTCTTCATCTGACCTAATAATTGCAGCAAATCTATTAATCAATCTCTTACGCGCGCCCACATTCTTCCTAGATCATTAATATTTGAAACTCTCGGATTTTTGTCTGAATAATTGAGCCTGCCAATCTTACGATAAGACTCCCCGGTCCATAATTAATGTGCTTAATTAATTTATATTTTGTCAAGATTCTTTGACATGGTATATATTAAACAATATCAATAGTACTGATGAGCTAGCTATATCTTTCAATTCATGCATGCATCATGATATGTGTAAATACACGACAAAGTCTACAATGCAAAGTATTTCCGAAGCAAAAGTTCCAAAAGAGTTTTTCCATTTCCAGCAGAATGAATATGTGTTCATATTACTTCATATATAGCGGATCATTTTTCCATATGCAAATTAAAGGGCTTGTTGTTTATATATACGGAAATTGCCATTCTGAGACTTTTTGGATTCTAGGCTTTTAAGTGTTTTGTAACTTTAGATGGTGCTACTTGCAAGTTCGGTTTGAAGTGACATGCCACTAGCTACTGCTCCACGCGCAACTGATATATCTATCATGAGAAAAGAAAAGCCATGGAATTAAATGACAGCGCGCGTCGTCGTAATTAATTCCGAAGTAGCGTTTTCCTGATTTGATGAGTGCAAACAATTGTCCAGAAACCCAGAAAGGAAGCAGGCTAGAAGGGCAATTATGCAATGTTTCATTCAATGCAATAATATGGTTTTTGATCTCGCTTCTTGAGGATCGTACTCAGGAATGACGTTTGAAACCGGCTCATTGACTAAAAACGTCCGGGGTGGCGACAGCTAATGTCAGTGGCGGTGGGATATAGTACTGGATCGCAGATAAGAACAGAAAGGCTGTGGCCTGAGGAAAAGGGACACAGTTGTAACCGCTTAGATATGAGCACAGACAATTGAACTTAATCACGGCCCCATATTGACTTCTAAAAAGGAAGTCTCGGGTCACAAAATACAATATAATGTAACTGTAACATGTGGGCTCTGGTAGGTTTTTCTGGAAACATGTGAGTCAAACCCTGCTCGTTCTAATTAGAACTAATTCCCAGGCGAATTAATCGAAGAGAGCGATGAGTTCTTAAAAATCCCTATTAGAAACAGAGAAAGTCTTAACCTGCACGTATATACATACATATATATATATATATATATATATGTATATGTTTTCATGAAGGCTGGAAACACGACGCAGCTAACCGACCAATCGAATTTTTGGGCATCGTTTCTGTAGCAGTCAACGATTGATGAATGTAATAGTACAGTTGGGCAATGTTGCTGTGGAAAGCAATGGCTAGCTTCTGATTGATGGTTCAGTCTTTTTTTCTTCTAATTAATATTATACTACATCTTGGGGAAGGGGTCCTGCCAGTGCCAGCCGCCCCTGCTGGTAGCCCACTGAATTAAGCAATTGGAAAAGGAAAGACAACATTATCTAACCATTTTAATAAGAGATGGAGTACTAGATCAGTTTATGAACCGTTTATAGAATGCATTATAAACATTAAAGTATAATCTGGATTACGGAAACCTCCTGTCATATTGTTATATATCTATATATATATATATATATATATATATATATATATATATATATATATCTATATATATATATCTATATATATATATCTATATATATATATATATATATATATATATATATATATATATATATATATATATATATATATATATATATCTAGACAAGTACTACTTCTGCAATTTGCAGGCGAGCAGAGGGGATCGATTTCATTAATTAACTTGTTGGGTCCTTCCTGAAGAAAGATCCCATTAACTTCGTGGTTAGAGGCTCCCATCAGATACCATTTTCGTAGTAGATTAATCACCGAGCAAAGGAAAAAAGGAAAATCAGTGAAGATAAGTCCAAAAGGCCAGAGTGTTGTCGACGTTTTAGGGAGGTAGATCAGAGTGGGCAGAGCAGAAGAGCGAATTAGGTCGCTGTTGTGCTATGGGGCGAGTGATACCGAGTGAAAATGAAACTAAACTAATTTAAGAAGAAGCTGTCTCTGCCGACGGTGGGTCTCTCCGGTTTACTTCTTGTTGGTTATATATATATATATATATATGAGCTGGTTTAGCGTTCATCGTCAATATTAATTCTTCTAGAGGGACAAAGTGAACTTGACTGGTTTGAGCTTAGGAATAGCTGAAGGAGATCATGGAAGATCAGTTAGTCGTCGGTTTACTGACCGTCTCTTCTCTTTTGATTGTGATATGGATATTGCGTTTGTTGAACACGGTCTGGTGGAAGCCTAAGCAGCTGGAGAAACATCTGAGAGAGCAGGGAATCTCCGGTCCTTCATACAGACTCCTGCAAGGCAATTTGAAGGACAACTCCAGGATGATCGAAGAGGCAGTGTCCAAGCCCATAAATCTTTCTCACGATATCGCACCTCGTCTCTTGCCCTTCTTGTGCAACACCATCAAGAACTACGGTAATTAATGTATATATATATATATATATGCAGATCGTGAACCCTCCTTTCTTTTTTGCCATGGTCATGGCCTCTTCAACTTGCTTAATTTCTCTCCTTCTCCATCTCTTCTTTCAGTAGTACTATCCGTGCGTGTACACCTAAATATTGCTTCTTCACAGACAATTAAGATAAGTTTTGATTGCGGTGTAGTTAATATTAAAAAGACCCATCTCTTCATCTTTCAGCTAGCTGTGATTTTTAGCTAGTATTATTGCTGAAATTAATTAGGAGAGTATATTGTTCAACTACTTAATTACAGGCACGATGTCAGTCGTCCAATGGTTTGGCACGGTTCCTCGGGTGAACGTCATGTCCCCGGAGCTGGTGAAGGAAATTCTTTGTAACAGGTCCGGGGCCTTTGAAAAACTCAAGCCCAATCCTCTCACCAAGTTGCTAGCCGGAGGTCTGGCTGCCTACCATGGGGAGAAGTGGGCAGAACACCGGAGGCTCTTAACCCCGGCCTTCCATGTTGACAAGCTCAAGGTTGGAGCTCCTTCTACTCATTATCATCATCATCGATTTCCACTCTAAATTAATAAGCCTATCTATAGCTTAATTGTCTGGATGAGGTTTCTAATAATTCTCCCGTGGTTCATATAATTAATGACGGATTAATTTGCGTTACTTTCAGGGAATGCTCCCGGCATATTCCGTCAGTTGCACCGAATTGATAGATAGATGGCAAACATTGATCGGCTCCCGTGAGTCCTACGAACTGGATGTGTGGCCGGAGCTGAAAAATCTGGCGGGGGATGTTATTTCTCGGACAGCATTTGGCAGCAGCTACAAGGAAGGGAAGCAGATCTTCGAAATTCAGTCTGAACAGATCAAGCTCCATATGAAGGCGGATCGAGCTTTATATATTCCCGGTCTCAGGTACTGTGCCCTGATTCATTAATTCTGTTGATCTACTGGGCATTAATATTTTCCCATTTACACATATAAAAGCGTCAAGTACTTTATCCGCTTGTGCAGGTTTTTGCCCACAAAAGAGAACAAAAGGAGACGAGAGTTGAACAAGAGGGTGAGAACCATCTTAAGGAACATGATCGAGAAGAGAGAGAAGGGAATGAGAGAAGGGAGATATTCTGGTGCTCACGACTTACTGGGTTTGTTATTAGAGGCCAAACGCAACGGCTGGAACGAAAACGACGAGAAGAATATTGATATTTCCATTGAGGATGTGATCGGAGAGTGCAAGCTGTTCTACATTGCTGGGTCGGATACTACGGCCGCTCTACTGACATGGACAATGGTTGTTCTGAGTATGCACCCGGTTTGGCAAGACCGTGCAAGGAAAGAGGTTCTGGACGTGTTCGGTAAACGAAGCCCGGACATAGATGGCCTGAGCCGCCTCAAAATAGTAATCAACTACTACCGAGACTCATGTTTGATGAAATCGTCGTTTTACGAATTAAAACGGGCAATTAATATCTTTGAGATAATTAATTCTCAAACAGTTATATATATATATATATATATGCGTTCTCATGTGTATGTGCGTCGTGTGATCACATATATGCAGGTAACAATGATCTTGTACGAGGTTCTGAGGCTGTACCCGCCGGCGACGATACTTATTCGGCGTACTCAGAGGAACGTGAAAGTCGGGAAGCTTCTTCTTCTTCCCCAGGGAATCCAAGTGGGCATGCCGATTGTGCTCATCCATCGGGACCCTCATCTCTGGGGTGACGATGCCGGAGATTTCAATCCCGAGAGATTCTGCAACGGAGTTTATAAGGCTTCAAAGCAACCCGGCGCATTCGTCCCCTTCGGATGGGGGCAAAGGCACTGTATTGGACAAAACTTCGGATTGATGGAGGCAAAGATGGCATTGGCGATGATTCTTCAACATTTCCGCTTCGGGCTTTCTCCCTCCTACACCCATGCCCCGCATGTAGCCATAACTATGCACCCACAACACGGAGCACACATGATCTTGCGCAGACTCTGAGTACTAGTGATACATCCCCAATCAATCTGATAGTAGCTAGAGGAGAAAATCCGGGTTAATTAGGATCTTAAATATCATTCCCTCCGATATGTGATCATCCCATAAAATGGGGACTCTCAGTCTCAGCTCCCTTGTTTATATAGATGATATATTTAATCTCTTGTACTTGTAAAGTTTCCTCATAAACTGTAAGAACATTATGACTGCTATATTTATTTTATGACTACGTCTCCGATCCAATTCAATTTTTTTCCATTCATTTAACATTTATAGGTCAAGCTGGTTACAATTCAGACAGATACTAACGTCAATGGCAGTGCTGAGTTGTTGGTTATACATCAGCTTGACGTCAGGAACTCCTTTCTAATAAAACACAGCCTCATACTATTTGTTGCTTTCATATATAAGCCAAAGTGTACTGATCCCTTTTTAATTACGCGCTAGATAGATAGCTAGCGAGCTCCTCCCCTCCCCTCCCTAGCTAGTCCCTCCCTCTCACCTCCGAATTCATGCATGATTCATATGCAAGAGAGGATGACATGCGAGAAAAGTTGAAGCAATATCGTGAATGGGGCGGTTTCTCCACGCTCCAGTTCTCTCCCTCCCTTAATTCCCCTGGACTCTTTTCCACTTTCCAGCGAAGCTAAGAGAGCTCCACATTATTTGTAAAGACTTGAAAAGAGAATCGGCGCGCGTGCGCGAGTGGGTCGTCCTCGTCTCCTGGGGAAGTTCCTTCTTTTTCCCTACATGAATGGATGACTAGCTTCATTGTTAAACAACTGTGCTGCTGATCATGTGGAACACGATGAGGCAAACCGCATCTACAAGTCTTTGTCGACCGACTGTTCTACCTCCACTTTCCGGTTTTCCATCGTAACGAGAAGATACTACTTGGACTTAAAAGAGTACTACACTGACACTATACAAAGCCGCGCATGAACAAATCTCGGTGGTTCCTGGTTGGGAACAATAATTGTTTACGTTGCAAGCTGAGAGACCAAAGCAAATGTTTAAGATGAGAGGAAGTGACGTCTTAATTTGATGTATTACTTTTTGTGGGGACGTCTCTACCCAGGAAATTCAATGTGTTGGGAACAATAATTGTTTACGTTGGAAGCTGAGAGACCAAAGCAAATATTTAAGATGAGAGGAAGTGACGTCTTTGATGTATTACTTTTTTGTGGGACGCGCGTCTCTAGCCAGGAAATTTAACGTGTGAGGGGGGCCGCGGAAGCGGCCGCGTGCAGGGGAGGCCTGATTCTCTTTATCTTCCGTGTCACACTCAGGTATATGTCCCTCACGAGTCACGCGGCCAAGTTTGTTCATTTTTGGTAGAGACACGCGATGTCACGTGAAGGGGGTAGGGGGGGTACCCCTTCCTCTGACTAGTGACTACCCACTACTCGCTGCCCGGGTATCTCGCTTACTAGTTTGTTATACTTATACTACGCTTAACGCAGCCACATTTGCCAATTTTTTATGTGTCAAACTTTTTTTAATATCCCACCAATGTGGTTTGGTAGGGAAGTACTTATTGTTCGTCTCACTTAGACTTATATCCCTCTTGAGTAATCCCCCGGGGAACCCAATTAACCTAGTTTTTTGTTAAAATTTGTATCACTTGCGCTAATGTTTCAGTGGGTACTAATCGGTCGCGGAACCCAGTTCTTCGAGGTTTGATCGGAATTTAAGCGCGTCGTGAGCGAAGGCCAATTTATGTTACATTGTTCCAAAAACCAGAGAGGTAGCAAATGGCAATGCGCCCGCCGACCAGACATTCGGCATTCTTCTCGTCATTGCGGCAGGTACAACCTATCTCTCAAACGCAACCAACAAGGGAATTTTGCCCAATCTCTTCCTTGCTTAATGTGTCCATTTACATATTGTTTCCGCAGGTAGAAAAGAGATTGAAAGTAGAAAGGGTGAATTGCAGCAGCAGTGACGGGGGCGACCCATCTCAAAACCTTTCCCCTGTTGTGGCCGCGTCTTCTCCAGATGATTCAGGTTCTGTCATCCAGTTGGACCTTCTCCAACCCAGCATCGCTTCGACATCTCAAGACAGCGGCCCTCCAGAACAATTTCTTACCCAAACTTTCGGTTTCTCGTCAATGCCGGAGGAGCAAGTGCACTCTCGTGCCTCGGGACAAAGTCCGGTCATCGAGAGTTTCAAGGACGACGGCGATGAAATCGACCAGCTAATGGATCTCCTGAGTTTGATGGATACAGAGGAAGAAAGGAACGGTAAAAGGGACAATTTGGGTCGCACTTGCGACGACATATTTTACTCGAAGATTGCACAAGTGAAAGGCCCAAAGTGTGGTGAAGAGTTGAGGCGATTGGATGGGTGGATAGGGCACCTGTTGGGTGATGGTGGTGAAAAAACAGAGCCTCTTAGATTGGCCTATCTGCTGTTGGGGAAAGCTTCTCTATTGCACGAGAAGGGAATAGAGTTTCCGATCACCGTAGAGGAATTTTTACAAAATGATCCTCCCTAGGTGGCTAAGGGTTCCCGCTCTTCTCTTTATGAATGCAAAACTTAGAGGCATCAAAATTGATTTGAAGCTTAATTAATGTCTTGAGGTTGTTTGGAAAAGAAAATACTAATGTGTTCTATGTTTAAGTAACAGTACACAGGGTTATAGAAAAGAAGTATCTAACAGTTGATTGGTAACAACTTCTCTTCTGACCCCTCTGACCCTGTATTTCTCTTTTATGGGGGGTGCTTGTGAAAGGTCGTTGACGAGAGGAGTAGAGTAGCTTAAACTAATCTGTTAAAAGGAAGGCCCTGTATATTTGTAGACGAGGGAGCTCAATATCATTTTTCAACGTTTACTTTTTGCATTTCGACGGGGCACATGAAACGTGTACGCACCATATTACCTAGTTCAAAATCAAATAGGCAGCTATTTGGTTCGGATCACCCTCTTCTGAAGATACTTGACTCATGCAAATCCTTGGAGGATGTCAAACAAACCCAGGCACAACTGATCACCACAGGCCTTGTTATCTACCCCTTCGCCGCGACTAAACTTATTAAGATGCTCTCGGCTTTGGATTCTCTGTCCTCTTCCCACCACATATTTGAACAAGTTCGTCAGCCGGATTTGTTCTTGTATAACACTTATATTCAAGCACATGCATCCGGAAAAGATTCATCAGACTACTCTCTGCTCCTATTTCGCGCAATGCTTCACAACCCGGAATTACTTCCAAACCGATACACTATAGTTTTTGTCCTGAATGCGTGTGGCCATGGACAGCGAGTTTCAGAAGGGGAACAAGTGCGTGTCCACGCGATCAAACATGGGTTCGAGATGAACGTATTTGTTGTCAATATGTTAATTCAAATGTATTCTAGTTGGGGTTTGCTGCACGACGCAAATAATGTGTTTGACTGGAGCCTTGAGCGAGATTTGTTTTCATGGAATTTGCTAATCAGGGGGTATGTAAAGTCCTCCAAACTGGATCTGGCCAGGGAATTGTTTGACGAAATGCCGAAACGGGATGTTGTCTCCTGGGGCACCATGATTGCAGGTTACGTCCAGGTAATAAAGGTTAATAATCTGACGTTTTTTTTTTTTGGATTGCAATATTTTTTCACTTGACTGTTCCAGTAATAGCTTTGTCAGCAAGCGCCACACGGGAGGGTTTAGTGAATTGTCTCAAGAACATGAGGGTCATAGGCTCAAGTAGTCAAGTTTTTTTTGTTTTGTACAAGTCCCGGGAAGTGTTTTTCTCCTTGTACAAGGCCCGGGCATGTGCAAGTCAAATTACGTGTTTTACTTAGTGCAAACATAATTCATTTTAGCATTCATAACTGATATTGACCTAACCAATGGCCTTAATCACCGCAGGCAACTTTTCATTTCTGTTTTAATGTTAAAATCTTCATGAGGTCGATTTATTAATTGATGACTAACTATTTGAACACATGGAAGTGGTCTTTAGGTGGGTTGTTCCGTGGAAGCTGTGGAGCTTTTTCATGAGATGCAGCTAGCCGGTACTGCTCCAAATGAGTTTACTCTGTCAACTATTCTTGCAGCGTGTGCTAATTTGGTCGCTTTATCTCAAGGTAGATGGATCCATGTCTACTTCAAGAAGTCAGGTATCAAAATGAATGAGAAACTTCTTGCAGGTCTCATTGACATGTACGCCAAGTGCGGAGAAATAGATCATGCCGCCAAAATTTTCTTTAGTGGAGATAGTCCAAAACAAACAATCTGGCCTTGGAATGCCATGATAGGTGGATTTGCCATGCATGGGAGGTCCAAGGATGCAATAGAACTCTTTGAAAAATTAAAGTTTACTAATATATTACCCAACAAAGTCACATTTATTCCCTTACTTAGTGCTTGTAGCCATGGAAGATTGGTAGACGAAGGGCATCTGTATTTCAAATTGATGAGCAGCCTTTATGGTATTGAACCTGGGATAGAGCACTATGGGTGTCTTGTGGATATACTTAGTCGATCTGGACGTTTGGAAGAAGCTGAGGAGATAACAAGATGTATGCCTATGGAACCTGATATAGCCGTATGGGGGGCCTTATTAGCTGGGTGCAAAATTCACAGAGACATAGATAGAGGAGAGAGAATTGGAAAAATTATCAGAGACTTGGATCCTGGACACGTTGGCTGCAACATTTTGTTTTCCAACATGTATTCTGGATCTGGAAGATGGAATGATGCTAGAAATCTTCGAGATAAAATTGAAGTTGGTTGTACCAAGAAGACTCCAGGTTGTACCTCTATTGAGTTGGATGGAATGTCCCATCAATTTCTTGTGGGAGATAGGTCACACCCACAGACAAGGGAAATTTACTCATTCCTGGATGACATGGCTATCAAACTGAAAAATGCAGGTTATGTCCCTGAAGTTAGAGAAGTGTTACTTGATATAGATGATGAAGATAAAGAAACTGCTCTGATAACACATAGCGAGAGGTTAGCAATTGCATACGGATTAATTAGCACGGCACCTGGAACCCCTATACGAATAGTTAAGAATTTGAGAGTTTGTTGGGACTGTCACCAGGTCACAAAATTCATTTCTAAAGTTTATAAACGTGACATTGTCGTTAGGGATCGCATCAGGTTTCACCATTTCCAGAATGGACTGTGTTCTTGCAAAGATTATTGGTAAACCTGGGGTACTGTCAGTTCTTGTTCTAACTGCAACTTGTTTTGCCATAATGGCATGCTTCACTTAATGTAAGAGCAGAAAAACTAACATGTCTTGTTCTGTTCTGAGAACTTAAAGAATTACGGACCATAGGGTTGTCTGTCATTGCAGCTAATGATCATTTGATGATGCTGCAAGTATCTTGACAAAGTACCAAGAAGAAGACAGGAAAAGAAGTGTTTTTGCTGTACTTATAGCTTAAATGCTGTTTTCAAGATATGAGATGACCGGCCTCCTTTCATGAAGCAATCCTACATAGTAGGGAGCAAAGAAGAGAGAAAAAATCTATTCAGTTGCAGTGCCACCCAGTTTGCACAGAAATGTTCTTCCTAGTGATAAATCAAAAAACGATTTCCTGGATTCGGCTCTATTTTGAACTTTGTGGCACCACATTTTGAAATTGAGGAGCAGAAGCCTTAAAAAATAATCTGTTTCTCTTACCATCTCTTCTGGCTGCATGAAGAAAACAAAACAGAAGCTCATGCAAAGGTTGGCCTCAGTCCATGCAAAGGAACAATAATAAAGTATCTTGAATCTTTTAACTAGAGTTTTCCAGGCATCTGGCCGTTCTGAACTCAACAGAAGGTACTTTCAGAAGTCAGAATTTCGTCTTACTGGCTCTATGGTTCCAAGTGTGTCAAAATAATCGTATATCTTGTTGCAAATCTCTCAAGGACTCTACTTCTTTAGGCATACAAGTGTTATTTCTGCACTGTATGAGATATGCTCTGACATTTCGCAGAGTTGCTGAACCAGCTCAGTCTCGAGTTGCAACAACAGCCTTAACAAGTCCCAAGTAAGAAGATCTTTGTCCCTACAGAATGCGGTGGTGTAACTTTGTCACAAATAAGATATTTGTCCCTGCCAATTGCCTGCTCTGTAAGTTCAAGTCGCAAATAAAAATTGTCTCGATGGATTGCCAGTCGTGTAACTTATCTTCTTTTAAATCTGTGCCCGGAGGAGCATTCTACATTCATTTTTCCTAAATCTTGATTTTCATTTTCGGGAAAGTTGATAGTACTTTCATTCTTCGTGTGAGACGGTTCTTTCATATCTAAGAGACTGAATTTGACAACCGAGCATTTCCGTATAAATACTGATGTCCCTTTCATGTGTTAGAGAAGGTTTGATGGATTCGTCAAGCCGACGGGCATATTCTGAAAATGATTTGAGTAAGCCTCCAGGCGTGTCTGCGCCTGTTAAGCCACAAAAGAGTCGGTGACGTCTTTCTTTTGTCGCCCTTGAAAGATAACATATGAAATAGTTCAGTTTTGCAAGCGAGTCTTAGATTTACGAAGAGTTCTGATGTTTAAACTGCATTCCGATTTCTGGAAATTTGATGAGACATAAGTGAAATCTAACTAGTAAGTTGCCTCTGCAATCTGCACAATTAAATAAATCATCTCATAAAATTACAGCCGTACGAAATTGAGAAGAAAAACAAAGTATACAGCTGAATTATTTTCCCGAGACTAATGCCTTTTCTCGCTTCTGCTATGATCTCTCTGTAACACTCATAGCAAAAGCACCGTTGGAACAAAGCCGAGATGGTGGAAATGAAAACCGCTCGTTTGGCAGCTTCACCGAGGTTTTTAAAATGTTGAATTGTATCTTCTGTCTAGAGTATCATGTCGCTTAGTCTGCACCAGCTTTAGTGGGAAATGACCAAATCATCACTATGTCTAATTAGTTTGTGCCGCCAAGGTCACCTCTCTAGCAGAAAGTGGCCAATATGGGGAGAGTGCCACCACTTTTCCTATGATAATCAGTGTTGGCGACATTAACTCTGCCTCTTTAACTTCGCCTACTATGTCCTTAAGTTCTGCAAATACCTGCAAAACAAATGCACGATGCTGTTAACATCAAACATCTCTAGCGGACTGAAGAAACACCCGTTTGAATCAGCTTCTGAACCCTGTGGCTGAGATGTTCAGGCGACTTATGCAGAAAGAGCCTCACCATTCGTTGCTGAGGAGTAGTCCCCCGTTCGACTGCTACTGATGGAGTATCAGGAGGCAAGCCGTGGTATATCAACTTTTCAGAGAGAGATGGTAGAGTTGACAAACCCATGTACACAACTAAAGTTGAATCCGGGTCAGCTGCATGCTCTGCTACAAATAGAGGATCTGTTCCTCCTTTTTGGGAATGCCCGGTCAAAAATCTGACACTGACAAAGAAAAGATCATTCAGACTTGAGGCTCCCAATGACATTGATAGGTGAGAAGGCGGGAGGGAGGGAAGGAGAACCTGTTGGCAACACCGCGGTGGGTAAGTGGAATACCAAGCTCTGCTGCAATTCCAGATGCTGCCGTAATTCCTAGATAACAAAAAATCATATTTACGCACTTGCTGATAAATAGCAAAGATTTGAGGGGATGGAAAGGAGAATGAGAACGGTAGTCAACAAAAAAGACAACAAAAGAAAGAGGAAAAACCATGAAATCAGAGGCACTGCAACAATGTCATACCTGGAATGACCTTAACTTGGATTCCTTGTTGCTGTAGAAAATCCATCTCCTCTCCACCCCTACCAAATACCTGTACAATGCACAAAATGTATTAAATCTCTCCATCTCAGACAGTGAAACATCGTCAATGAAAACTTGCGCAGGCAACAACGGAATGCAGTAGCCACATTTATATAGAATCTAATATCCAAGCAGAGAACCAAGTCCCTCATCCGACATCTCCACCATGCCCCAAGGAAAACGAGCGCTTTCGCTATCATTCAAGTTTCTAATAAGCGAATGGTTTAAGGAAAGGAGAAACGAGAGCAGGGTACGGATTTTTTTCTTCCCCTTAACAGTTTAGACTCTGAACAGGAGTCACAAACTCTGAACGTACCGTGTTCCATAGATCATAAGAGGAGATCAAATCATAACAAACCACAGTAATCTAAAGCTCACCAGTGGATCCCCGCCTTTAAGCCTCACAACATTAGCGCCTGCTTCGGCAAAACTCAGCAGCAATTCGTGAATCTCCTCCTGCGAAACACACAAACCGGTTGAAATAAGAAAACATCACATGGGTAAGCCACCCATCCTAATATGCTGCATTGAACGCAACCGATTCCGAGTGACACGACTAGCTAATAAGAGCAAAGGTGCCAATGGACCATCAAAATCCAGAAAGAGTAAGGAAGGAAACCATTATTAGATTCAACATAATTAAAGAACACCGAAGGAGGAACATGAAATTGTCCTTGAAGGCTTACCTGCGTCCGGCTATGATAGCCAGCAGTCTTCCCAACGTAGAGAAGCCTCGAATTGGGTCCTACTAAGTTCAACACATCATTTGACACCAAACGATCATACAAGAGAAGGTCAGCAGTCTGAATCACTCGCATAGCCTTGAGGGTCAAAAGGTCTGGATCCCCAGGTCCAGTTCCAACCAAGAAAACATTGCCGGGACCTCTTTTGGGACCTCCGGATGCCTCGCGGTCTCTCTTTTCCCTTAAGACTTGTAACAATTTCTTTAGTTCAGGCAACTGGAGAGCAATATCGTTTTCTCTGATGGAGTTGGAATCAGCAGGACCGGAGCAAGAAGCTTGAGGGAAAATCATTTGGTATAACCAGCTATCTCGTTGATATCTCTCAATGGAGTGCTTTTCTGTAAAGGGAGAAGAAGATAAGGTGCAGGATATGGAGTTGGGGGCAAGGAATTTCTGCGAGGTATGAAAAGGAGAAACGGATGCATGAGAAGAAAATTGAGGTTTGAGAGAGTTCTGCTGTGGAAGGGGAGGACTTAGGAGAGCCATTGTGACGTTAAGGGACTTACAGCTGCAGTATGCAATGGAAGTTGTTTATATCTGAGATCGAGTCTGAGGATTGAAACAGGGGGAAAGAGGGAAGGGGGGGAGGGAGACGGGAACGGTGCTTTTTGGGAGGGTGATAAGGCTTAAGGGCACAGCTCTTTGATGCGGCGAGGGCCAAATTCAACGAATCTTCCAACTCGGCACGTCCTCATTTTTGGTCAGTCAGTGACTCTGAATCCTCCCCCTTCACCGCAATGAGGGGACGAAAGAAATTCAGAAAAATGGGATGCGGCAATGTTTAAAATTTGTTGCGCGACGGCGGCGGCCCTGCCCCGTTTAGTTCTAGTCTTCTAGACCAGAAGAAAAAAGGTCCCCAAATGAGGTGATGAAAACTTCGGCCAGATCCGAAGGATTAAAATGTAATCCATGGAATTCTGCCATGGAAATTGTTACTGGGGGGATGGAATTACGTCTAGGACTAGGATTGACCCTTGAAAAAATAACAAGCCAAAAGTTATAGGATAAAGGAAAAACAAAAAACATAGTGAATTTTCTTCTTGGGTAGGAAACAAAACCCAGACTTAACTCTTTTCCTTTTTCTTGAGAGAGAATAAAAGGTCTTACTACTGCAAAGGGATACACTCTCCCGGGGAACCACGAAATGCATCATATAGTCTGTAGCCAGAGCTTCCACAGCCTGAAAAGACGATTTGTATATGAAGGGGCATCATACAGTCTTAATCTTGCTCCATAGACAAAAATTAAAACGATATTTTTTTAATTTATTCGATTTGTATCATCCAGACTTACATGTATTCCACCTCAAGACTACTCTCATCTGCTCCTCGTTAAGAGGAGAAACAAAAGAAAAATACAAGCTTTAGAATGCTATAATTTGAATAACCGCTATCTGAAAGAATCTGTTTCGTGCCACCAGCCAACCTCGCAATCCTTGGATACGCTCTCTTCAAGTGCATGTCGAGGATCAATATCCATTTAGGGGCAGTGTGATCTTTTCCTCAAAAAAATGTTAGAATGGCTTCAAGCCACACCATTTACGATAATCATCAGTCCACAACAAAAATCTGTAGCACATCCATCCTCTTCTCAACCTGTCAAGCCTGTCCATGCATGTTGATGGAACATTAAACACAGATACTTACAGTTAATGACGCATAAAAAGAGAGTGAAGTCATTGAACTTACTCCCAGGAGAGGAATCTGAAGAAGGATCAACGAAATACAATACAAGACGAGGGCAATAAAGACTCCCGCTATGAAGTTGCTAAGAAGACGCTTGTTATCTTTTGTGGGAACAAATGCAGTCTTCAGAATATTTGTCAGATCAAAAAGACGATATGATATCTGCATCACAAAATTTAGCTTCATAAAAAGGCAAAGAAAAAAATTCATGTATGTCCAACCACCTAGCAGAAATGGGAGTAAGATGTTATTACTTACCGCAAGATAGAGTGCAGTTGTCAGCATGAAGTTGAGCATAGGATACTCCATAATAAAAGAGAGAAGCCTTTTGGGCTGTCCATTGGGCACATTTGATCTGAAATTGATTAAACTAAATTATAAAAAGCTATGAATGACAAAAGTGGAAGAAGCTTTATAATAAAACTCAAACATTTCCTCAATTAAAGCAGTTAAGAAAAATAAACTAGTCCATGTGCTACAAACAGAATAACCAGATTATAAGAAGAAAAAACAATTAAGGAATTTTTATTCTTGATAAACTGCACAAAGCAATCACAGATTAAACAACCAGCAAAAAGGCATACACACCTCAGCCATATGTGGATCTGAGAAATATAAGTCTCAAGAGTTATCTTGCCAAGCCACCTAAGGAATAAGAGGAATAAGAGAGATGATATAATAGGAGGAGGAGGAGGTGGAGGGAGGGAAAGAGAAGTTGTTTAAGGTACTCACGCAAACAGAGTCAAAGAAAAGTTACGGAACTGCTGTGTGAAATTTCGCAGGCAAATGTAGACACTGAACAAAACAAAAGAGAAGAAAAGGTTACTTGAAAACAGATTAGTATTCAATATGTTTGTTTATTAAAAAATTAAAATTGCAATATACTAACGTTATAGGAATCCATGATGTGTAAGGATGGATTTTATTGTAGGAAACCTTATCTAGCTTGTAAATATTCTCATACCACAAGTAGCCCACCTGCAAAAGCAACGCAAAACATTTAAAGAACACAAAGTACAAAGTTTACCATAATAGAAATGGAGATTATCCGATAAGTGGTGGCTCAAATGGATGCGTTATAATTCTTGAAAATAAACACGCTATACCATTATTAGTCAGACCATGAAACTCACCACTACGGAGATTGAGACGATGGTCGTTTTAACTGATACCCGCACCTTCGTTTCAGATTCTTCCAATTTCTCCATCCATTTCTCAACCTATGAAAGACACTTCATATGTTCCAGTAGCATGCAGAGAACTTTCAAAAAAAAAGAAAAAGTTCCAGTAGCATGCAGAGACAGAAGTACTTGATCCAATTACATGTCTCTCTCAAAAGGAAGCAATCCCTGGTACAGTAAAACAAGAAAGATCAATGCCTTAAAAACTTACAGTAGGGTGATAGTATGCATATAGCATTCCTATTATCCATATATAGCAATCAAGACCAGATCTGAAATGCCATTCATGCAAAAGAGGCACTTCTGCTTTTGAAGGATCTGCATCCTTGAATCCTGAACTCAAGGGACATTACTGCATTTTTTTAGTAATCAATCTCTAAATCAAAGAGATAAAAAGAATAATAAGCCGTGTATAATAGAACAAACCTAGGACAAACGTTAAGGGACTCCACAGCAGCTCAAACATTCCAGGGACTTCCCACACGAGGATAACCACCAAAAAGCAACTGAAAATCTTCACAAACATTACAGTCCCATTCTCATTGTACTTGTTAAAAATGCCCAGTGCACCATAAACCATCAGAGTAAACAGAGTGTGCATAGGACAAATATAATACAGCATGTAATCATTGTTCAACACGATACAACAAAATGCCACCAAAAAATTTAGCCTCCACATCATCTGCAAGTTTAACAATAAAAAAAGATCTGCCCATCAGCAGCAGATTGATAGAAGAATTTAAAGATAGAGAATAAACAAAGATAAAGTAAGATTGAAAACACACCTGCGCAAATCGAGCTAGACTAAAGTCCTTCCTAATGTAGTAGTAAGAAAAATTCCCAAAACCAGTCATCCAGACATAAGCAGCAATGAATACACGAATTGCATTATATATCTCCGTGGCAGCAAAGTAATGGTACATTAAGAAGAGCACCTGAATGGAAAAAAAAATAAAATAAAAAGAAGAAGAAGAAGAAGAGCATTTGTAAGCAAGTGCATGAATTTTCAGACCAAGGCAGCAATTCATATCTTCCATATGGTTCAGAGAACATCACAGCAATCAAGATTAGCAAAAGCAGAAGTTAGTCACAGTTTCTATAGTACAAACAATCCAATGTATTGCCGTTAGACAGCATCATTTCTGATGAGGAGTACCTCACCTGCATCCATCCCTTCCACTCCTCAGTTTGATGCCGATTTAGGTAAAATATGGATTTTCCAGAAAATGCCGACTTATCATTGTGCTTCTTCAAAGAAGTCAAGGCTGAAACAATGATGAGGAGAATATACAGAAAAAGGAAAAGGTCGCGGCTGTAACTCTGTTAAGAGGATCATCAAGATCATATCAGGAGACACTAGAAAAGCATATAACTCTAAAACAGTAATCAAGGAACAATTTTAAATATATAATGATTCTTGGCTTAATTTCCATTAAACATGTTTTAAATCTGTATCACTTTGGAAATATGGCCCACACTAAAAAAGAAGGTACTTTAACCTAATCTTTCCTAGGTTTCTTCTTTAGGTCTGACTGAATATTAGTTGCCCTGATTGTCCCCACTCATCAGTGCAAAGGGCAGATAAAAAACGAAAATGGTAGAAAATAACTCAAGATAAAATCAATGTTCTCAAGGGTTTAGCATGAAGTGATAAAGTACTCCAAGGAGAAATATTGAATGCAGAGCTTGGTTGTATTGCCCTTCTAACTCTTCAGTTTTTATAAACTTTATTTTAATTTCAAAAACAATTTCGTTTTTTTTTCATACTGAAGAGGATATCTAGGAAGAAATAGCACCTTCTTAGAATCTGAAAACAAATTTGTCCGATCACATAAGTAGAAGTAAACCAGCATAATCCCAAACTCGGACCTGCAGAATTTATAAGAATTTACCATGAGCAGATAAGTGATGAACTGTCACTTGTACAACACCAAATAAGTAAATTTAAATTAGAAAATTTGGGGCATACATGGCTCTTAAAGTTGTTCGATTTTCAATCAAGAAAGATTCATCCATCGTTAGAAACCTGGATTCCACAGAAACCAAGAAACAATTGAGTTTAGAGATCAAACAAAGATCCCAGAAGGAAAAAAGAGCAGAAAATGTCTATCTCTATTGGAAGAGCAAAATAACCTCATTAGATTTGCTCTAATTGAGGAACTGTGAAATCGAGCAGATGCTGATTTTGTAAGACCTCCTTCCAGCAGAATGGCACGATCATCTTCTTTGATAGTCTCATTTCCCAATTCAACCAAATTGATATCTGAATGACTGCAAACAGAAGTCAAATAGAAAAAATGGCCATCAAACCAGTATATTGGCTGCCCATGGAAACATAACACAGGTATAAGCCAGAATTCGTGTGTGTCTCCGACCATATTCTGTTGGTAGAATAATAAGAATTGAGGAAGTTTTTGTTAGAAGGAGAAAATCTCTCATAATATACTCACAGTTTGTTAGAAGGAGAAAGTCTTTTATGATTCAATATCTCGGAGTATATCCATGAAATAAGAATTGGGGCCAGACCAAGCAAAAAAGACACCTGAAACAGGAAAAGACAAAAGATTGAGCGTCTGAGAAAAAATTAGAATTAGATGCAAGATTGAGAGTCTAAAAAGCCTTAACTAATCAACACGTAAGATAACCAATATTAGGAAGCTGTCTAAGTGAGACACAAGAAGCATACACTAAAGCACTAGTACAGTAACTTGTCAAATAAGAAGGTATTAAGTCTAAACTCTGCCCACACAAGTTAAAAATCACAAGTAAAACTTCCATGTTTCAGTCTCTTATCAAGTTATGTTCATCTAAATCTCGTAGGTGTTTTAGGGGAAGAATTTACTGATCCTCAAAATGCTTACCAACAAATTAAAAACATTTTCACCTCAAGAATCTTTCAGGAATGCTGCACTTTGTGGTACATTTTGGGCATAAATTTCCATTGCCTCCTAAGCCATTAAATAAAATTGAAACACCAGACATAAATGGTATCCGGTTCCAGGTTCTTTAGTAGCTAACATTTCTTTTTTCATTGAAAATAATGTTCAAGAAGTAATCAAAATATTTCAAATATTTTATCACGTTGACCAACTAGTCAATTGGCTCCATTCTGTCTTTCTCTACCTCGCGGTTTTCTTCATTTTATATATGCACTCATAAATCAGTGAATACCAAAAACAATCATTGGTTCATCATCTTGACATCTGAAGATTGTAGCATTACATTTTATCTTCAAAGTCCATCCAGACTCTTGACTTCACTTGGGAGTGTTAAAAATCTTAGCATGAATATTGAGTTCAAACATTTCACCTTCTCTTTTTCTTTGCTGAATTATTAATAAATCTCCTCCAACTACATCATCTTTCATCCGCTGCCACAAAGTTATACGTATCTTTTGACAATTGGCAAACTTCAGAGTAGAAAAAATTTAAAAAATAAAAAAACTGCTTCCTTCCAACAGGCAGACTCCAAATCAAAGATCCAAACTGCCACCTTAGAACAGTATGAATTTTTTAAAGGTGACCAGCTTTATGTGATGGTTAATATCCGTTCTCACAACTATTATCAACCTCATACTTCAGGCAGCGTCGCATACATTTGCTGCGGAAACGTGGGTAATGCTAAACACAACAAGATCACAATTACAAAGTTGCATATTGGCAGATAAGCAAGGAAACTACGTACCTGACCAGGCGTTAGTGGCCCCGAAACGACCATTGTTCCCTGAAACGAGGGACGAAAGAAGAAAATGAGAAAAGAATCAAAATCTGGACGGAGCATACGAAGAAAGGATGAAATGGAAAAGGAGCAAGGGAACTTACCTGCAAAAGGTGATCTTCTAGCGCGAATTACAAGTCCAGCGTCATGAAAATCCGGAGGAGATTTAAGCCCCGGATAGTGGCGAGGAGGAGATCTGAAGCAATCGATGTTTGCTTAAAAAATGGGCTAGATGTCGGGAGAGATGTCCCTCTCGGACCGGGAGCGGTTGAGGGTTGTTGCTGTTGCTGCAGAGCCTCCTCCTCCTCCTCCTCGCCCTTTTGCTGGGACAAACCCAACGAAAATTATAAGGGACATGATTTGCTCATTATTATTAACTGCTCGCTCGGACTCTCCTCCTCATTCACTCTTTCCGCCTCCCCGTTACACCGCTTCCTCCTTTCTCCATCTGCCGACACGTCACAAAAAACTATCATTTGTAATTACTAATTACCAAAATACGGTCTGTTTCCGTAACATAAACTCATCACCATATTATTGTTTCAGTTTTTCCAGATCGATTACCTTTTTTTCTCACAATTTTAATTCGTCGTTGATTATATAACCGAGTTTCGGTGGAAGCTACCTCGCGAGTTGCGACTCTCTTGCTCGGTTTTCCATATTCCACTCTCCGAATATTATTTTCTGTTCAGCATTTCGAACACACGTACGACTTGTACGGCACGTTTGTCCCTAGATTACGGAGCGGACCGATCAACGGTTAACGGGAAATTTAAGAGGCGGGCCAGACCCATAAGAGAGAAAAATTAAGAATATATCCAACAAATGCGTCATTCCGTGCACTCAACGCCCAAATTGGTGGATGCCAGTTTAATCGTAATTGGGTGGCCAATACCTGCTGATCATTTCAGTGGCGATTCGGCGAGCTCGTTATTTCTGACCAAAAAAAACAAATGGCGACTTCGTCATAAGATAATATAAACCCCATTCATCATCAATACTCCCCCTGCTGCAGACGTCCCCATATTGACAGTAGGACTTGATAATGCAGACCACTTAACCGATTATTAAATGCAATAGGAATTTGCCGTCGACTCAAAGAAGTCTTCCACAGCTACAAGAGACCAAATCCTAGATTAACGGTCACACCAGGTCTCTGTTGGTGACAGAGGTTTAGATAAAGATTGTACAGCATTTGCTTCTTTTTATTTTTTCTGCTTTGCTAATGATTAATATACTGATGTCGAGGATGGAAACAGAAAACCCAATTCAGTTTTCGCCCTCTTATGCCCCATGTGATCAAGTGATTTGCCAGATACCCTCGACCGCAAAATAGCTGCTATTGCATCTCTTTATAAATGCAAAAGGGACATTTTGCTGCTAAGAGAATTATATATTCTAGTGCAAGGGCTGCCAATAATCTGTCAACAACAACAATGAAGTCACCTATCCACCTCGTTGCTCTTTCAAAATATTGACTTGGCATACAAAGGAGTTCCTCCTCCACAAAACTTCCAAAATCCAACCTCCCTTCCGAACCCACCAACCTAATCTTTCTCCGATAACTCAAAAGAATAAGTGATTCTCTTCTTGGTTAAACCTTCTCAAGCGGATAATTGAGCACGTAATACTTACAATGGTCTCACTGTTCCCACCACTGGGAGCTACAATCAAGACAGAATTCAACTTCAAACTACCAATAGTCTCCACAGGAACAGATGCCATCTCTAAAATGATGAAACCGGCTTGTGTCTCGAATGATAAGCTCACGGCTAACAATTACTGAAATAAGCTTTATAGCCGAATGACAATCACCACATACTCTAAGGTTTTTCATCACTGTTACTGTGCTGCCTTTAACAGTCCTGATAAGGCCAAAAGCAATGGCTAGTCTTTCACTATGGTATGAGAGCATAGTCTCTTTTTGCTCATCCTCTACATTGTGCAAAGCAAAACTTCTGTCAGGGACGTAACCTAATTCCTTCATCTTACCTCCCAATGTATCCAACTTTTTGTATATCTCTTTACTCAAGGGATGAGACCTATCCCCACTCAAAAATTCATGCTTGAAACCTTTTAACACGATCCAACTAGATCCAGGCATCTTTGTGATGCCTTTCTCTTTCATCATTCTCCTGATCCGCGAGACATCATCCCAACTGCCGTGTGAAGCGTAAATGTTTGACAATAGAACATAGGCTGCACTACAATGTGGCTGTAGATGAAAAATCTTGCTGGCAGCTCTTTTTGCCACTTCCAGATTAGAATGGAGCCTGCAAGCACCCAGTAAAGCTAGCCAAATAATGGCATTTGCCTCAATGGGTAAGTTTTTTATGAATTCCTCAGCCTCCTCCAACTTCCCTGATCGACCCAGAATATCCACCATGCATACACAGTGTTCATGCTTCAACTCAATTAATGGATCCCTCTCTATCATGGCGAAAAACTGCTTCCCTGCCTGTAACATTCTGGAATGGCTACAAGCAGTAAGTAACCCCACAAATGTAATCTCATCTGGTTTTACACCATAAAGTTTCATGCCTTCAAAGAATTCCAATGCACGTGAACCATATCCATGTGATGCACACCCTACTATAACAGAATTCCAGGAAACAAGGTTCTTATTCCTTATGGTGTCGAAGACATTGATCCCCTCATCGACAATGCCACATCTAGTATACATGACAACTAGTGAATTTCCCACAAATGTGTCACGATCAAATCCTAATTTAATAGCAATAGTATGTATCTCCTTTCCTTTGTCAAGGGCTTCTAGGCCACAACACAAATTTAATGTACTAGTTAAAGTAGGCTGGTTTGGCTTGACACCACTTATTAACATGTTATTGAACACGTTTAAAGCACTTTTATGCCTCGTATTCAACCCATAGCCAGTTATAAGAGCAGTCCACAAAGCAACGTCTCCATGAGAATTTTCTTCGAAAAACTTATGAGAATTCTCTAACTCTTTACAGTTCGAATACATGGTCACAAGAGCCGTAGCAACAAAAGCATCATAGATGTTACCTGACTTGATGAGAAGTGTATGAAGCTGAACACCCACTGACAAGGCTAACATATTGGTACAAGCTGTCAGTACACAGACAAACGTATCGGCAGTAAGCACTACACCAAAGGCACGCATCTTACAAAAGAGAAACAGTCCCTGATCACTCTCTCCGTTTTGATCAAACCCAGAGATTACTGTAGTCCACGAAATTACGTTAGGGTTAGGCATTTCTTTGAACAACTGAAATGCATCCTTCACTCTACCATTACAACAATACCCATGAATAAGTGAATTCCAAGCTGCAGTGTCTCTCTCTTCCATCGCATAGAACATTTTCTCTGCAATTCCAATTTCTCCAGACCGTGCAAAACCATCTATCATTGTAGTCCAGGATATGACATTCCTTTCAGGCATTTCGTTGAAAAGCATCCAAGCAAGGTCCAAGTTCCCGCAGTTCAGACAACCTTTAATCATAGAATTCCAAGAAACAATGTCCCGGGATGGCATGTTGTTAAATAACTGGAATGCCTCTTCAATTCCAAAAACTTGGAAATAACCGTTGATCATCTTAGTATAGATATACATATCGGGCGACGGCATTTTGTCAAACGCTCGACGAGCTTCATCGACTCTATTGTTTTTCAGGTGACGAGCGATTGCTGAACTCCAAGAACATCTCTGCTTTTGCGAAGCGGCTTGTGCTCTTGCGAGGTAGCAAAAATGATTCTTGCTGGCAAAGGAAGTCATGCCGAGAGCCCGTAAGGAATCGAAAATAAGCGCACGGACGGAAATTCGAGCATGGTCTCGCATATGTGAAGTGCCTCAATGAATGGTAACACCTGTTTTGGCGCGAACTGGGTTTTGTTGATGCGGTTTCCGAAATTTTACGACAAGAACCCCCCTCCATTGACCTTGGTTCCTTCAAGAAACATCGAGTCCGCAAATTACCATTGTCATCCAGTTCCAAGTATCGGTTCTTATTGACCTCTGCCTCAGTGCCTCTGCATTTATCTTACGCTAATACCCCTCGTCGTTTCCCACTTAAAATTTTCAACCTCGTAGGATCAGTTGTTTGTCGCCCTGATTTCCCGGAGAAACTTGCATGCCCTTCCTTTTACTTACGACGAAGAGCAGCATTCAGCTCCCATCTGGGTTCCGTGGTTTCAAATAATACACTATTTTTATAAGTATTATGACCTAATGGGAATGGCCCCATCCGGGACTTAGATCGCAGTTTTCGGACGGAATGGATCTTTTTTGGCACTCTGAGTTAAGACGAGGAGATCAAGAAATATAGAAGAACTATTTCTCTTCTATTCCACCACGATCGCTTGCCCCTCTGTCTCCCTGTATTCTTCATTTCAATCGCTTCAGTCCACAGTGCCCATCTGAGATTATTATATGCCGACTCGTCAATGAACGGTCATGGAAACCCATCCCACGAATTCGTGCTACGTAAATTTCCCAACTACTATCGTGTTTTTCTGTTTTGACGGACAGAGGGAGAGGCATCATGTAAGAAGAATCTCTGAACCGGGATGAAAATTAACCCTTTTTGTTTACTTGTCATCAACTCAAAGCCTCGAATTTATGCAGACCACAGACGGTTGGGATTCTAATCGGGGAAAACTAGAACGCCACTCCGAGGGGAGTGGATCTACAACAGATGTGTCTCGCTTGCCTCGTAACACTAACTAGTCTGAAAATTGAATACGGAAAGAAAGATGCTTGTCTGCTTCTGGTGGTAAGAGAGAGCTAAGTAAGCGAATTCGTCTGGTGCACTGAAAGTCTCAGAAACGTCAAATATTGTCCTTTTCTTTTCTTTTTTTTTTTCTCGAAAAACATACCCATCTTTTCTGATAGAAAAAACGAAGGAGTCCTATCTGGCTGTCGATGCCGTAAACCTTGTGGCAGCATCTTATCCGTCCAAAGCTAAATTCTCGCTTGGATATTTACGCGTACACGACTCCTTTAATAAACGAAATTACACGAACCGTGGGTCCTCTTCCTTTGCCGCCCCCCCCTACTTCGTGGAATGAAATCTCTCTTCGCCTCATCTCTACAGCGGGGAGCTCATCGCTTGAGTTTGTGGACTCCATGTCTCCACCTCACGATCACTCCCCCATCATCCATTTCTTCGAAACATTTCTGCAACACTTGTTTCGGAATGGGTCCTTTCCTTACACGGAGCCCAGTTCATTAACCTCAGAATCTCGGTGATGTCTGCATCGTAATCTGGAACACTAGTGTGCTGGTTATTTTAGTATGTATGTGAATAGGGTGCGTCGGACAGAGAAGAAGGCGGGTGCTTGAGCGCCAAGAGGGAGAAGTTTCAGTTGCCTTTGAGGAAATGGTGTCACTCGCTTGCCCAAATGCCGAGTTCAGTGCTGGCAGATTAGAGTTGATTGGTCCTCGGCATTATTCAGGTTCAAACAGGTGCGGTTTTTCGCCCGATGCTGTTCAAGTCAGAAACTTTGTGAGGTGGGGTAGGAACTCTGCCGGCCGTTACGGGGGCCCGCGGCCGAAGGGAATTTGCTCGGTTATCTCTTCTGCTCAGTCTCCAGATGCTACTCTCAGTTGTGAGTACATCTTCTCACCGTGCCAGCTGATCGGTCCCGTTTTATTTAGTTTCTATGTTTCGTCAAGACTTCTTCTTAGAAGCTATTCTGATTTTAATGTATGTGTCGTCTGACGGGTTTCCAGTGGATGCTAGAGGTTCAGTGTCGTCCGTGAGCGGGACGTCCAAGTCCAGCAGCCCCATTTCGGTATCTTCTTTAATAGAAGCAGTATCTGACGACATGCAAACTTTGAACAATAATCTCCTTTCGGTAAGTTATTCCTAAAGACGTCATTGCTATCACTTCAGTAATTTTTCTTCAATTTGCTTATATAAAGCGAGCTACCGGTGCTGGATTGTTGATTCGTGCCCCTCTGCTACTACGCGTCTTGAGGCCATACATATTTTTTTCTTGGATGGAAGCTGTCCTGACAGGTGTTTATCTGAAGGGGATGAAACAGTTCCGTGAAAACATTTCCTGTAGTTTTTCTTTGGACCATTCACAATCAATTGGATAGTCACCTACCTACTAGGTTTCAATTTCACGATGAGCATATAACCACCTAAAAATGCACTATTTGCAGAAAGCAAAATTTTGGAAGCTTTTCAAGCCAGCAACTTAGCATGATTAAGAAATATGTTTAGGTCCTACATCACTCCATTTAAGTAGTACACTGCAAACACGTCACCCTTGAGAACCATCATCCTGCTGGTTAGAAAAAATCAATGTACTTCTAGGGGAAAGTTATGATGTGCTGCCATGATGTATTTCTGAATTAGGGATTGATGTCCTCCTTAAACCAGGAGTTTATTGAATAATTAGTCTACCCGCCACAATCATATGAAACTTGAAGCAAATGGACTGCATTTCAATATCATCAATGAATCCCCTGTTTTTCTGCTAAAATTAACTTTTGTTTAGTGGAAGCTCCATAAATACTCTTCTTCAGGGCTTTGAACTTGATGGTTAACAAACATTCCCCGTTGGATAACCGAAAACTTTTAGTTTAATATGAATCATTAGTTTAATCTTTTCAGGTTCTCTTGGGTCTCAGTGGGAGGATAGTGATTAAAACATATAGAATCATCATGATGATGTTGCTGAGTAATATTTATGGGTGATATTCAGGCCTTACTTTGGAAGAGTTTATTACCTTAACTGACTATAGTTGTTGCATCCAAAAGTTTGCAACTCTGTGTAGCTCTAGTCGTAAAGCATGAGTTCATTTTCTCAGTGACAGTTAGTGGACCATATAGTTGATTATATTTTGTTATGTGCAGTCTTCGAGTTTTTTATGTTAGAGACTGCTCCCCTAGAGGTGGATAGTTCATTTCTGATCCACATTAAGCAGAAATGTTTCTTCTTTTTTCTACATCTGATGAAGCCTTTTTTATGTTATGTCTTAGATCGTGGGCTCAGAAAATCCGGTATTGATATCTGCAGCTGAACAGATATTTGGAGCCGGAGGAAAAAGGTTGAGACCGGCTTTAGTATTTCTGGTCTCAAGGGCCACAGCAGAAATTGCTGGGTTAAGGCAAGTAAAGTCGAAGTTCCTTTTTCTCCAGAGGATGATTTGCATTCAGATTGATTGATTCATCTCTATATTCGTATTCAGGGATCTGACCCTTCAACATCGACGCTTAGCAGAGATTATTGAAATGATTCACACTGCAAGCTTAATTCATGATGATGTGCTAGATGACAGTGGCTTGCGAAGAGGTCAATTCTATTTGCTTATAGAATAGTCCTTCATTTCTGACATTTGGTTTTGTTGTCCATTTCCTCCTTTCTTATCTTATTCCTAATAGCCTCGCTTCTCTTCACTTTTTATTTTTATATTTTAATGCTCGTGTGAAGGAAATAAGGTCCTTTAGTTGAGGATAATATGTCAAGGTGCATATGCCTTTGTGATACATAATAATCCTTTTGTAGGCAACCTCTTCTTCAAATCATAGTTTGTATCTATTCCAGGTGTACTGATACCATTCTTTGGGGTTTCTGAAGATAGATTACGGGCTTTTTATCTTAAGCAAAACCATCAAACCGTACTTGGTCTAGGGACATTTATGAAATGCTGTTCTTTCGGAATTTTTTCTTCTTTACTGTTTCTAAACATACTTTGCAATTCGTCTTCCATGTTCACTGTGAAATGATTTTAAAATTACTTTGTTTAAAGAGTTGGAACTTCCCACTTTCCTGGACTCCTACAAATGATTAGCCCAGAAATTAACAGCTTATTATGTTGTTTTGTGTTTTTCTTTGACTGAAAGAACTGATCATCTTTTCTTTTCTTCTCATTCGTTCTCTAGGTGAGTTCCAGCTATTTTGTAGTTGCATTCATGTAAAAGTTACCAGACATACTGCAGAGATCATATAGGTTTTGCATTTTTGTTTTTTATCAAGCAATAATTAATGAAAAACTTGAGAGGGAGAGGCAATTGCCTTAAGCCTCAAAGGGAGGGTGAGAAACAGCATTTAGCTAGTCTATCAGAAAGTCTGTTGTCTACCAAAATGGAAGAGTTTTATAGATGAGGGGAGGAATCATACCACACAAACTGGGGAGGGGCGACAACCAATCATATTAAGTTGAAGACAGCAAGCAAATAGAAAAATTAAAAAAATAATAATAATAATAAAAAGATGTAGTTACTGAATAAGCTTGTTTGTCTGTATAAATTTGGGCCATGAGGGGTGCAGCAATCCCTTGCTGACTTTTTCTGCCACCAAATAAGCTGATTTGAGGACCTAATCTTATTGATGGTGAGAGGGGCTGCTAAATCCCAAATTTCTTCTAGGTGAGAAATTCGTTGCCAAGGGTGGTCAACTTTTTTCAATGACAGATGTTGAGTCCCCTTGCACAGTCCCTTGCACAGTGAGGAGGGAACGAAAGTTGATGGCAGCATGATGAAGGCCACAAAGAACCTCACTCATTGAAAGAAGAGGTTACTCGCACAATCAGGAATAACCCTCTAAGCCTGCAGGTCCTTAGTTCACTTAGGGACTCCTGTCAAAGCTGATGGAATCTGCGATAGTTGGGAGTCCACACGGTTGAGATCGTTCATTGTGGCAGGTTTTGAGGTGCCTACAGTCGCCCAGTCTTTTTAAAGAAAGCTGGATGAAACTGGCTGAACTCCGTGCACTTGTATGCCCAAGAGAGCACTAGTTGAAACTGTTTTTGTATCTCTTGTCTGCTATTCCAGCTGTACCTTCTTATTCTTTCCCTCTCCCTCCCTCCAACGAGAGTGCATTGACCAGCTTTCATTGATACTGGCCATAAGATTTTGCCCTGCCCAAGGAGAGGATTTAGTAGCACATTGCTGCTGAACACAAAGTTAGATGCCACTGTACCTGAACAAAAAGAGCAAATCTCGACAATCGCATCAAAGACATGAGGGTCTGCATGGGAAGCAGATGGCTTCTACGTCCACCCTATAAAGTTGGTTGAATCCTTATCTAATATTACTGATGAAGATAAACAGTGGATGAAGAACTTTATTCTGAAACAAAGCGCTTAGAACCCACTTCAGCTGCTCACAGTTACCTGCTCGACCAGAATGGTACTGGACCCTACCGTGTATTCCCCTTGTCTGAGGATTTCCTAGTTGAGTTTGCCACCTATAGATCAGGCTATACTTGTCATGGTGGAAGCGCAAGCTTGATTGGCATTGGTGAATGGATTGGTTAGCCTTATAGGCTGCAGATATGACCTTCGGGGACTCCACAGTCCTACTTACACTTTTGACTACCACTGAACTATGTAGTTGTCATACAGCTTAAAAGAAAATTCTGCAAGGTGGCCTTTGGAAGTTGACCAGTTGATGTGATTTTGTACACGTGGTTTTTTTTTTTTAGTTTTTTATAATTTCTAGATGATGGAATGAGTGTGATTGGTTTTTGCAATAATCCACAGGATAATCACCAGAAAATCTTTCAAATGCTTAGGAACTTTGGATTGAATCACATAGCTTGATGCAGATATATCATTTGTCTGATTGTTGTGAAGGCTTGATATGTCAATTACTGGTCCTTGCCACCGTGCTTTACATTTCAAGAAAACTAACTGTGCTCTTTACTTTTAAAAAAATCAATTAATATATAACTGTTGCTGTTGTTTTGTGTTTTTCTTCAGTTATTAAAATGCATTTGAAAAAATGTTGAGGTAATGAAAACTCTTTTGTGCCATAAGCTAAATAACGTCAATCTTTTTCCTTTTGCAGGGAAAGAAACAATCCACCAAATATATGGTACGAGGGTGGCAGTACTTGCAGGCGACTTCATGTTTGCACAGTCATCTTGGTACCTAGCAAATCTAGAAAATCTGGAAGTAATAAAGCTCATTAGTCAAGTATGTTGTTGGCATAACTGTCACCATCTTTACTTAAATCTTCTTGTTCTTCCTACCACAAATTGTCTCAAGTTTTGTTTTTTGTATCATCAGGTCATTAAAGACTTTGCGAGTGGCGAAATAAAGCAAGCCTCCAGCCTTTTCAACTGTGACCTCACCCTGGAAGACTACTTAATCAAGAGCTACTACAAAACGGCCTCCTTGATTGCTGCAAGCACCAAGGGAGCTGCCATATTCAGTGGAGTCAGCAGTAGCATCCGTGAACAAATGTTTGAATATGGAAAAAACCTTGGCCTGTCATTCCAAGTAGTAGACGATATTCTGGACTTCACCCAATCAGAGGAGCAGCTTGGGAAGCCGGCGGGAAGTGACCTAGCGAACGGCAACCTTACAGCTCCGGTCATCTTTGCTCTAGAGGAGGAGCCCAAGCTTAGAGAGTTAATAGACTCGGAATTCAGTGAGCCAGGATCCTTAGACACAGCTATCAAGATGGTTTCAAAGTGTGGTGGCATTAAAAGAGCTCAAGATTTGGCAAAAGAGAAGGCTGAATTGGCAATACGGAGCCTCCAGTGCCTCCCGCCGAGTGAGTTCAGATTTTCACTCGAAGGGGTTGTGAAATATAATCTGGAAAGGATAGATTAAGCCGGGAGAAGTGTGTTCAAAGATTGATTAGAAGCTGTAGACAAGCGGTAATTTCATTTTTACAAGGTGTTGGATCCTTCTTCTGGCACCTAATGTAATAATGCATCACGGTCTTCTTTGTCCAGGGATTGGATACGAAAACAAATAATACCAAATGATCATGTATAGTTTGATGTAGATAGTTGGTCGCCCCCGTGCCGCCCACAGAATCAGAGACTCCTTCATGCTTGACTGCTTGTTCAGTCGACGATTGGTTTTCCACCCTTGCTCAAAAAAAAAAAAAGTATGAATAACTGGATATCCTTGGGCTGCTCTTGAGTTTGTTTCTTACTGCTCGGCAGCCTTCACGGGATTTTGATGATGGGGACTTTCTTTCATCGAGCAGCTGGCACCCATCGCCTGGGTCCTGGTTTGCGAAGAGGACCAGGACCAGGTATGAACGTACCATGATATGCAACTTTCGGTGAAAAGTGTTTTACTCCATAAGCTTTCTGGATATGATGGGCTGGGCGCAATGTCCAGTCTGAGAGCGCGAAGGCAGAGGAGTTGTGATCACAAGCTGAGCAATCGTATCAGGGATCCGAATCAATTCTAAAATGACGCCGTGTGGGAACGAATCCGGTAATCACCATTACCATCTCTTCGCTGTGGCTTCAGAAATCTCCCAGCCTTGAATGAAGCGCGAATGGTGTATAGCACTAATAAATAATGGGGACCCCAGATGCAGAAACCAAAGTCAGTTTCAAGTAGTCACACAAATCTATATCTGTCATCAGAATTCAAAAAAGGGTCCTTGTAACCTGAGTTGTGGACACCGTAGCCGCCCTCTGCCCCCTCCACATTCCTACACATGATCGCGCCATAATAAGTCAGTCACAGCAGCCATGACAGCAGAAAAGATAAAAAATAAAGAGAAAAAGAAAACAAAGGCACAGCAAAATTGGAAGCGGAGGCAGCGCAACAACTTCTGACTCCACCGTTCCTCCCTGGTGGGGCAGTTTGCAGGGTACACTGCACATCGTTCCATACATATAAATCCCGTTGTGGGGGCGTCTCTTATTTTAACCTTTTCCGAAAGATTAGTCCAAGAATCCATCCTTCTTCTGTTCACAGTTAAGAATCATTATTGTACCCACGCTTTTCTGACCTCGGGATATGATGTCCCCATGACAAAGAACACGACAGACCTGCCGACCACCTCCCAAATGGACCTCCTCTCTGTTCGAGTTTTTTGAGTCTATTGACCTCTTCTTCTTCTTCTTTTTCGAATTCTCCTCAGTTTCAGACACTGAATTTGAAGGGGCGAGCAAGATCCAAGAAATTTAATAACCTGGTCGTCCTTGAGTGAGTGAGTGAAAGAGAGAGAGAGAGAGGCACCTTCTCTGGGAACTTGGAACCCCAAATACCCAACAGGATAGAATATATAGATAGACCACGATCCTCCGAAATCCCTCCTCCCTCCCCCATGAAAATCGCCTCAACAACTGTGGACACGAGACAGAGAGACAGAAGAAGTTGAGAGAAGGATGGGGATTTAATTTTATTATTATTTACTTTTAATTTTCTATTTTTGAAAAATAATAAATAAAACAGGGCGGTGTGCTGTGTTGTGGGGGGTGTTGTGGCAGTGCCAGCCGAGCGGGAGAGGAGGAGATAGAGGCGCTCCGTTTCTTTGGGAACATCACCGGCACTTTGGGGTAAGGGAGGGACTCCGACGGTCAGGATGAAGCGAGGGCGGGGCGTACAACCCAGGTGGGACCTTATGTAAAAGACACGTGTAGGGCGGTCCGGAGGGTGCACATGGGAAGGGTGGGTGGTTCGAGGTCTCTCATGTGAGCGCATGTGCTCGTCGCCCTTGGTCCCAGTGGCCCCCGGTCCTTTTTGTTTTTTTTTTTAACCCCAGTACATTTCCCCTCGGCCCACCCATCTCTTTTATCTGTGGCGCACTCTTCTTCCCTACTAGTACAAAAAAACTTTCACAAAACCCTCCTAATCTTTCTGGGTTACGACAACATGTTGGTTTTACAGGGTGGTGGGGAGTGAAGCGGTGACTAGTACTGACTAGTAGGGACTGTTGGTGTTATTGTTGGACTTTAAGGAACCAAAAAAGCCTCGGCGAAGCCACTAATGTGTCGTATCGTCGAACGCCACGGCACGCTCTCCTCCCTGCTCAGACCTGTGAAAACATTTGATCGGCCGGGGAAGCCAAAAACTAATTAAGTGGGTCCAATTCTGAGTTGGCATTGACATTTCTAGAATTCCCAAGAAGACAATAATTCACCCCACTCCTTCCTTATGTTGCCCAGATTCGTCGCCCACTCTCCCCGTCTCGAATCCCCCTTCCCTCCGCCTTCCTGCGCTTAATTTTGTCGTTCCATGGAGAAGGAGCGAGTAGTCGTCACTCCCACCAGCCCCTCCTCTTCTTCTCCTTCTCTCCAGCTCTTTGCCCGCACCTCCTCTCTTCTCACACACTGCTCCGACGACGACGACAACATTCGTAAACTCATCGGCAGAAGAAGAAGAAGAAGCAAGGCGGCCGGCAGGAGGAAGAGGTCGAGACACGCGGCCGGATACTGCTGCAGTACTACTGCTACTGGTACTACTCGTGATGAGGATCCCGGAGCAGGAGAAATGTTCGATACCGAAAGCCACGACGAAAGAGCCCAAGTCGAGACGAAGATAGCGGCATTGCGGAGGATCGTTCCGGGTGGAGAGTCTCTTGAAGTCGACAAGCTCTTCCAAGAGACTGCCGAGTATATCTTGGCTTTGGAGGGCAAAGTGATTGCCATGAAACTTCTCACTAGTCTCTTCCAAGGATTCCAGCAGGAGGAGACCAAGGTGGGCGGGTAAGGGTAATGGCTTTTTGTTTTTGTTTTCTACCTTTTCCCTCTAGCTCCGCGCGTGGTGCCAACCCTCCTAATTTCCCATTGCTCATTATCTAAAACCCAATTTTGTTGTTCTCCTGGGTTTTCTTTAATTTGCTTCTCCAAATCCATTTACATCCTCCCCGAGGAATGAAAGAGAAGAATGAAAGAGAAGAAAATGAGAGCAAATTATCAAGCGCCGGCCGATGTTTACCATAAATCTTCTCAGTCTGATTCGTGAACTGGATTGTTCTGCATCTTTCCCTTCAATTTTGCTCAAATATCTTTCTCTATGACATTGGTATCTCTTATCCCTGAAATTGGAACCTAGGTGCTCAAAATACACAAAAAATAAAATATCTGAATACTGTGTAAAATCTAGTTCGATGCATCTCCATCAATCTACGTTCACCTAGCAAAACAACTCTTAAGTCGCCATTGTGGAAATTTCCTCAGTTGAGTTTGACAGCAAGGTGACTCCTGTCGCAAGTGCTGACACCCACCTAGATCCTTTACATCGGAGTCATTAATTAATTACAGTTGACATTTATACATAACGTCAAACACCCATAATGGATTTTTTTTTTTTCAAGTTTCCCACTCATGTATCGATCGAGCCAGGATTTAAAGAAATCTTCTCCAGTCATTCGAATCAGAGCCAACGTGAAGAGATGGTCACGAAAGTTTCCAAGACTAAATTAATATCCAACTTCAGAAAAGAGAGACTTGCTCTCAATTCCTGAGTTTGAAGAAGTTGGAACAATATCTGCATAGTAGTAGTGAGTGTGTTAGTCTGTTTCGATAATAAGTTAACAGTGTTTGTCGTGCGTCGTCGATTACGGACATCCCTCCCATGATATAGGCACATGAGCGAGCAGGGTCTTTCTGAGGGCAGGCCACGACAAGGGCAGAAGAAAGGGGTGGGCACTGGGTTGGGTTTTTATGCAATTTCGAGTTGGGTTCAGGTTTCTGTAAACCCAACCCAAATTCGACCTAAACCCCAGTTAAATAGATAAAATTTCTTATTTTTCTTTAAAATTTTGAATTTTATATTAAACCCCGATCATAGCGTGCGTGTTAGAATCGTTTTTTTTTTTATATATATAGGTTTTGGGGGGTGTTAAGGTTTTAGAGGACGATCTGGGTCTATTTGAAAACCCAACCCCAACCCGCCCAAGCCCACTCCAGAGCACAACCTCCCCCAGAGTGTAGGGACGGGGAGGGGACTCCTGAGGACCTCCACTTACTCGTCAAGTCACCAGTCAAAAATAAACCGTACACGCTTTAAACTGCTGAAAAGAGAGAGAGAGAGATGACTAGTAAGAGGCCGTAAGGCAGATAGGAAATATCAAATAAAATATCAGGTCACCCTGGCAGTGGCAGGCCTGCATCTCTCCTCTCTCTGAGTCTCTCTCCCCATATCTGTGCCTTAGTTGTCCAAATGATGGTGGACATGTGGCAAACGATAAAAGTGGGGTCCGGCGGCTTATCAGGCCAGCTTACACACGACCCGAATCATCACCCACACTTGCACTCCTCGTCGGATTAATACAGGCGGTGGTGGGAGTCCACCACACCACCGCCTGTATCTGTATGTCGTACCCCCTCCCCCAAGAAGCGGCACTAAGTAACTGTGCCCCTCTACTGCCCATTCTTTTCAACTACTCGATCTGAAACCATAACAGTACACTAGTGTTAATAATTGTCAAGAGAGAAGCGAAGGAGGGGGAACGGTTCCCTCGGAGGGATACAGAGTAGCCCAGAAAGGCGGCCGGCCTGGACGACACTACTTATTGGGTGGCTAGCAATCTATCTCACTGGTTTCTGAAACTAAGATGGGAGTATGTGGAGAAATTAGAAGTCGGGGAGGGTGGTGAAACTTGAAAGTGGCCTTTGAAAGGCATCCGACGTCGACGTCCCCTCTCTCTCCTCTCATTCTTCTCTAAAGTGCCTCCTAAACGCATCTCTTCCCCTTCCCCCTCTCTAAAACGCGGCAACCCCCATCGTCGTCGACACACTCACATATGCATATATTTGCGCTGCCACGAACATGTCCATTGTCGCAATATGATGGCATATGCGGGCGCACCACTTCGGCTCCAGGCAACCCCACGTGTCTTCACTCTCGACAAAAAAATGATGCGAACCACCCTGGTCTGGTCCAGACTTCCGGCCACCACGCCTTGGAGAATAAATTTTTCTCGACTCTTCTCCTCTTTTGCTATAGTCATTTAGAAGTAGTAGGTCTGAAGAATCAAAATTCTTCAAGAGCGAGCGTCTCTGCGCCTGAGTCGGACTCACCACATGGGGAAGAGGGGTACCCCCCCGGTAGAGCGTAGGATTCAGGACCCCTGGAGGGGGAGGCATTCAAGTTGGTGTCTTCGTAACATACATGACATAGGTGGGGCAAGGCGGCAGCCAACTAGAGTTTTGTCCCTATCGCAACTATTTTAACAATTTCCCTTGCCCTGCTAACAGTATAATATATTCGTCCAGTTCCAGTTCCTCTCTCTCTCTCTCTCTCACAGATCGAATTAATATATGCATAGAGAAGAAATAAGTACACCATGTAATGGTTCTGGGAGTGTCTGTTGCTTTGATTATATTTTTTTTTTCCTGGGAAGAAGAGACTTAGGAGATAAGAACACGGTGGGTTGCAGTTCTAAAAACGCGGATTGGGCGAAAAAAGGGGTCGATTTTCTTTCTCGTGACACCCCGCGTCACCTCATCCAAGAACAAGAAGAGGCACGAAACTAAGATCGTTAACAAACGCGGGCGAGTAAAACTGAGAAAGGGAAACCGTTTGATGATCGATATATATCTATAGCGATTAAATAAACAACAAACAACAAGATAACTTACAAATTAAGCTGCTGTTGGTTTTGAAAGACCCCTCAGTTTCCCCGCCGGCTACTGGAAACATCGACCGATACAGAACGAAGGGGACAATAGGAGAATTGGAAAATGTCGACGACTAGTACAAGGTAATTAAGAAAGGTGAGTTGACAAGATAAGGATTGCGAAATAAGGCAAAGGAATCTGCAAGCTCCACGCCTCTCAAATATCTCTTAAAGCGTCGAATGAATTCTTCGCGGCTTGATTGAGTTCATGATAGATATAACTAACAGAGGTTTCTTGAAACACAAGTGACAGAGAGAGAGAGAGAGAGCGAGACTGTTTCTTACGAGATGGAGAGGAGAGAGGGTGAGAGAAATTGAGTGAGGCAACTGGGCAAAAAGTATATTTCCTGCTCGCAACCCGGATGCACGACACCATCCAACTGAAATCGTGTCACATTAAAAAACATATACAAGTCAAGAATTTACAATAAACTCACGTAATTAACAAATTCCCACCAGTAAAATAAACAG
The DNA here is from genome assembly GCA_022405105.1 of Aristolochia contorta. Lineage (NCBI taxonomy): Eukaryota > Viridiplantae > Streptophyta > Magnoliopsida > Piperales > Aristolochiaceae > Aristolochia > Aristolochia contorta. The sequence continues at coordinate 3,807,980 of CM039667.1, read as the reverse complement.
AAAGAAGGATGAGCGAATTTCTTTTCCTTTTTTTTTAAGAAGAAAAAAACCAAAGGAAGAGAGAATGGGAAAAGAAAAGAAAAGAAAAAGGAGGGGTAGAGCTCTCTCTCTTTCTCTCTCTCTCTCTCAGGTCGGGTTTTGAGTAAGTGCGGCGGCGGAGAGCCGATCGGCCAACACCCGCATAGCCTTGACTTGCATCTGCAGCGCCGCCACATAATCGGCGGCCTCTTCAAGAAGCGTGGGCGTCGACAGCTTCCGACACCCGGGAACCAACCGAGACAGTACGCGCAATCTCTCCCCGAACTTCTCTTCCTTCTTTCCGGGGGGCACGACCGTCGGCGGGAACGGAATCGATTTCCCGGGCCGTCTCCGGGCGGCGGCGGAGGAGGAGGAGGAGCGCCTAATCTTGCCGCCCATTTTGAGGAGGAGCTTGCGCTTGCGCCACTGCCTGGACAAGATGGCTCTGCTCCACCGGGTCTGGCCGCGGGCGGCGTGGGCGAGGGCGGAGTCGGCGGCGTCCTTGATGGCCCGGGAGGGGCAAGGCTTGGAGGGCTGGGATGAGTCCCTGGCGGACCTGATCGCCTCCAGCAGTTTCTGACCGTAGATCTTCTCCTGGGCCGGGGTTCTCCATTTCGTTTGCGGGGGTTTTTCCATGGTGGGGCCGGCTTTCCTGGCCGGAACGGTGTCGACGGACATTCCTCGAACGGAGGCCGTTCCCCGTTCTGTAATCTCAAACGGGCGCCGCAGAGATTTTACCGAATTCCCGAGACGAGAGGAGAGAGAGAGTTAAGAGAGAGAGAGAGAGAGAGAGAGAGAGAGAGAGAGAGAGAGAGAGAGAGAGAGAGAGAGAGAGAGAGAGAGAGAGAGAGAGAGAGAGAGAGAGAGAGAGAGAGAGAGAGAGACGGAGAGAGTTAAGAGAGAGAGAGAGAGAGAGAGGCCGAACCCGAGCGAAGAACAACAACAACGTCAAATGCTGAAAATTGAACTCGAAGACTTGCTTTGAGTATTTATAATAATCTACAAACCCAAGAGCCAAATCGCACACGATGATGAGGGCAACCAAAATAAATACAAAAAAATAAAAATAAATAAGGCCTCTTAAAGTCGCAAGGCCGTGGTGGTCACATGATTCCGCATTAAATACGCCTACCTGAGCTCGCCACTACGGCAAGTGCGCGTGGGACCCTCTTCCCCCCACCCTTTTCCTCCCCAATCAAAAACCCAAATTCCCCCCTTCACGCCTCTTTCGGTTTTGCTTTACTTAACTACTATTTTCACTTAATTATTAAAATTTAAGGTCGGAAAGTGTGGCCGCCCGCCTGGGGGCAATGCTGGTAAGGAGAAGGAGTAGGTGGCGAATGTTTGTATTTGGACTTGTAAGACACGTAATTGGCCTAATTAGTTATCATTAAATATATAAACACAAAAGGAAAAAAAAAAGAAAGAAAGAAGCGAAACGTCATCATGATAATCATATGATTCATATGGGGGGTGGGACTAGAAATTTAGAAATTCAGAATCGACTGGTCTAGAGACTCTTAATTATAGGGGTCTAGGCAAGGGCGGGGTGGAGGTGACTCATATCATAAGCCATGACTCACCACTCACCGCGACTCGTTATTATAATATAAAAGTCATCTTTCAGAAACTGTAGTTTGTTCTTTCGCATATACAATGTTATACATCATGGCTCACTCACATGGGGGGAGGGTGTTATGCGAAGGCAGCCAACGACAAACACCCTGGCCCCCACCGCCTTTGTGTCTAAACCACGAGCCGACAACGTCCATGGCCCCCACTCTGGACGCACCCCTTTTTTTGTCCTTTTTATAAATTTATTGTTTACTTACTACCTTCATTACTTGGAATTTTATGCTAATTATTCCGTTGAAAAGATTAGACCAGAAAGAGGAGAGGACTGAGAAGAGTTAGAGATTATCTTGCTGTCTTCACGGCCATCCGGGATTTTGATTTGGATTTGGAGACATTCGAGTCCAATTCATAATTAATCTACATATCAATATCAATAATTGCCCACATTAAAATCTTTTCTTGTTGGATTCCACTTTTGCCTATTTCATATACTTTTGATATCGTTTATATTCAATTTCATTGCCCGTCATGTACAAAACAAAGATGTTTTTGTGAAGTTAAACAGTTTAACGCTCTTTAATTCCCTGTTTCTTTTCTGGTTTTCAACCAAAAAGTTTGGTAGAAGAGGGAGGGGAGGGGGGGCCGTGCTATGTGAAGGAATCGAAGGACCCACGGAAGCACATGGCCGACTCCCTTTACCATGTTATATTTGACTCTCTTTTTGTAGTTATACTTATTCCTACAGGAATAGCGATTGTTTTCTCTTTTTTTGTTTTTTTTTTTTTTTCAACTCTGGAAGGCGCTTCTGTCTTTGGAACAGAGCGGAGAACGAGAGAGAGAGATTGATAAGCGATAACTACGTCGTCGTCGTCGTCGTCGTCGTCGTCCGCACTGATCCAGTCAAAAGACTCAAAACCCATTTTGTCCTGACAAATACGTGCGTTTCCATCTGCGAGCGACTGTGGAAGAAGAAGAAGAAGAAGAAGCATCCGTTGAGTCTTGATCGTGGTGGTACCACAGAGATGTGATTTATCAATGGAATTGGAGACACATTCCCGGATCGTAGAACTTTCACGATGTAATTGGGCGGCAAACCAACAAACTCGATCGAATAAATGTTCTTATCTCTCAGTCCGTAATTTCGTCGAACACAGATTGAGCGACACCTTCGTTTTCCGAGTTTCTTTGTAAGAATGGGTCCGACCATTGATGTCCATGAGTTTTCGTTTCTATACATTGCGAAAAGTGGCGAGGGCACTGACTGACCACTCACGGCTGAGGTTTACTTGGGAATGATCTCGTGGAGAAATGACCTTTCGTGAAAGACGCTTTTCCTAGTAAATTTCGCTTTTGCAGGGTCACCCAGGTGAGGAAGATGCAGATGCTACATCCGTGAAAGTACCACCAGTTAAGAAGAAGAAAAAAAAAAACAAAAGTTGCGAATTATTGATCGTCGCGCGATATTTGCCCAGTCGACGCCCCTTCTTCAGGGTTCAATCACATCCTCCCCCTCCCCATGTTTTTACTTTTCCGGAATCGAAATGCTCCTCGCCTCACCCCGCTCCTGCTTCACCAATGATTGCAAAGAGTTTCTCTTTTTTTTCTTTTTTTTTTCTGGCGACGGAGACCTGATATGACTCTGCGATGATTCAATCGAAACGGATAAACCGAGATTCATTGCATGTCTCGGCTTTATCGTTCGCATGAAGGAACAGAACAGATTAATGTAGTCACACACACCCCCACCCAACAAAACTCCTAACCTCCATTGGCAAAAAGAAGCTGCAAACGAGCTCATCGACTCTTGTCTCCCTTCCTTTCCCACCGGACAAAGCGACTCTGACCACCCCCACGCTCCCACCCGTTTGTGACGTTCCCGCCGTAAAATCCCACAGACCCATCCACGGCGAGCCTCCGTTCGGGTACCGTTTTGTCTCATTGATGAATTCTGCAGAAACCCAGATCATATTAACTGACAGGGGAGCTCATCGTTTGGAGCTCACTACTGCAAATGACAAATTGATACATGATACGAGAATTATGGCCCCCTCTTTCTTGTTTGTTTGTTTGTTTGTTTGTTTTTTTTTTTTTTTTTTTTCCCCCTCTCCATGTCGACCGAGTGAATTATGAGACTGATCGATTATGTACAGCCCATGATTAGTCAATTCGATTACCAAACAGCCTTCTTCTTTACTTTCCCTGAATGAATTATACCAAGTTTTCTTTGATTAATGAAACCCACAAAATAAAAACAGAGACTAAGAAATTAGATGTTATATGAATAGCAATTGACCTATCTATCTGTTGCTGTCAAATTTCAATCAACTAGCTAGGCAGCGAATCTGCTCTATTTCTCCCAAATAATTTAGTCCTAAACTAGCATTACTTTTATCGATTAGTTTAATCATTAATGCCTCAGGAATGACCTAATCAATAAAAGCAGAGCGGATAGAGGCGAAGAGAGAAGGAAATGGAATGCATGTGCAGCCCTCAAGTAGGTGCAGAACAAACAAATGATAAAGTAAAGAAAAAAAAGCTAGCCCTTCCCTCTCTCAACATATCAATATGTTGGACTAAAGCACTCTAAAAATATATGAAAAGAAAGAAGCTTGGGCACAAAGAAGGCAACAGCAGAAAAGACAGCAACAGGAAAGGAGGTTTATATTTAAGTATTCATGAATGGACTGGAAATAAAGTTTGGCCTAGCCATGTGCTTCTACATATGTATATATTTTCTTTTAAAGCAAGATGGTGTAATATGCATGGTTTAGCCGCAGCCGGGGTCCTTTGGTTTGGTCTGCGGGGGAACGAGATGCTCCCCAGTTTGGCAACAGCGAAGCTCATCCATTTTCCTCACTCATCTTCTGATCTTCACGGTCGGTTTTCTGTGAGGAGATATTTTAATTTGAGGTTTCAAATCTTGATTAATTTCTGCGCATGATGCTGAGTTGATCCCGTGCTAATTATGAGGGGGAAGCGTGATACGTTGTGAAAATAAATTTGCCCATGTAATGACAAACAGAAGGCCTCGCATAGAAGAAGAAGAAGAAGAAGAAGAAGAAGAACAAGAAGAAGGAAACCTTAAAAAAAAAGAGGGAATTTGAATTACCTTTGTAGTATAATATGTGGATTTGATTCGGAAAGAGACGAATAGACCGGATTAATTAACTTACTAATCAATGCTCCAGATCGAGCCCGTATAAACACGAACTAATTCTAGGTCAAAGCCAAAGGTGTTGATCATTGTTATGTAACACGAGATAGTCATATATATATGGACCCACCCAAATAAATTTGTCAGTCAGAATTAAATTTGACGAATGAGATGAAGCTAGCGACACATAATGATCAAGTGGACGAGTTGATGGTTAAACCACCCTTAATCCTAGAAATAAGTCCAAGGGGGATGCTATTAACACCACTGCTTATCTTTTGAAAAACTAACCTGTTTGAATACACTTATTTTTAGGAATTCGACGAGTTTACCTCATCGGGTGCCGCCAGCATCCACGTGAGTCACAGACTCACAATTGACAGTCAAACTTAATGTATGGTTATAAAAAAGCTAGCTTAGCGAAAAGCTGATTAAGCTCTCCCTCTTAGGGAAACTTTTTTCGAAAAGCGAAATATATACTAGTCACATCGCCTTGGTTCCAACCTTATAAGCTCCACTTTTTCGAGTTGCTTTTATAGGGGTAACATGGCCGTCCGTCCCATTCGGATTTTCAGATATTCACGAAAGTCCAGTCCAGACTCGGAGTCACACCCACAACTACGATAACAACAAACAACCATTATTGCCACGTTTAATTACCAACCATAAGCGAGAAGGCGAAGAACCGTAAATCCACATGAATGAGATAAAAAACCAGCTGCCTCATCGTCGGAGAGGCCCAAAGTACGTAGATTTATATCTAATACCGAATGAGTATTACAGGGACTAGAGATGAGCTGACATTGTTATAATTACAGGGAAAAAGTCTTCTATATAATTGACATGACATACTTGTTAATTACCACGTCCCAACTTTGTTTTGATTTTTATTTTTGTTTCGTTCGGAAGTGAAAGAGAGGTCCGGGAGGAAGATCCGGCATCACTTCACATCATCCGCCCCATAAACAAACAAACAAGCAAAATCAATAAAAGAAAAAAGCGTGTGCTTTTATCTTCTTGGCATCTAGCCTATGGTGGTCTTCCTGTTAATTAGACTCGATTAGATGGATGGATACATGATAGCAATGACGGTAGACACAAATATACTAATTTTATTTGTCAAAAATTCTGACTCAACCAGGGCGACACAAATTCAGACAAGACAAATCAGTGAGTCTATCTGACTCACCCCAAGTCCGAATTAGTATCAAGTGATCCATGAAGAGTTTTAACTAAAGAATAATACTATGCCCACGGCGGCGCCCACGGCCGCCATGGACATAGCATTACTCTTTACTAAACTCTTTGATAAATTATTTTTGAGATAATTCTTTACTAAACAGGCCCATGCCCATGTGCTAGAAGTGACGGGCATGGGCTATTCCATTAGCCTCCCACTCTCTCATAACCTCTAATCAACTCATGTGTCGTGAATGCTTCAATTTTTTAACTAAATGGACGAAGAAACTTATTTGAATGAAAAGAATAATATAGAAAATACAAATTATTATAAAATATAACATACTATTCACTGAACACCTTATAAGTTAATCTTTTTCTTTTGTAAATTTACATTTGAAATAGTTAATTAAGTTTATGAAGTTATCCCTCGCTTCTATCAAATAATTAATTAATGAATGAAACTATTATTCGACATTTTTTATGAATATAAGTAAACCCTTAAAATTATAGAAGTTTATTTTTAAAAAAATGATTAATGGATAGTGCATAGAGATAATCCTTTCATTTAGTTAAAAAAAAATATATGCCCTAATGGTGTAGGACAAATTCTAATCGTATAATCTACTTCCATGGCCATCACTAAAACATATAAACTGTGGACTTTTAAGCTAGCTACATCTTAGGTTTAAATATACTGAATATAATAAATTCAGATGAGACCCACATCAATGAACGCACCGTCAACCATTCCTCCTTGAGAGTCATGCAGATCATTACGAAATCACAAAAATTAACATGGAGATCTCAAGCTTCATTTTCATTCCCAGTAGTAAGAGGAGTGGCCATGACGCAATCTCACGCGCAAATTAGACACGACTCCGGGAACTCGTGAGAAAATCCAGGAGCAGGGCTGCCTATAGCTCTTTCGATATTCACCTTCCAACTTGCTAATCAATCTGTCTTATATAGGCTATTGGCCCCGTAATCCGGGGAGAGTAGATTGTACAATCCTGGATCCGGTACTGTCACCGTTTCAGTACTTTTATTTTTATATTTCGTTCATAGAAATATCATGTCAGTTTCTGGGTTTGATGACCAAAGGATAAAGAACATATATTACTTGATATATTAAGAGATAAAAAGAAAGTCCTGATGTATAAGACATAGCCATGAAAGTGCATCTTCAGTCTCCCTTTGTTTCAGTAACTTTCCCTGAAAATGGAGCAGCAACAGCCCGTGTTCCCTGCAGACTCCCTTGACACTCCAATCTGGTTCCGGTTGAGTACCCTAGAGAAAGACTGCAACCAGCTTGCATCATCATCTCCCTTTTTCTCAATCAAAGAAGCAGTCAGGAAACTTGTTCCAATTATAATCAGTCCCTCTTGATTAGTATATAGGAAGTGGAATATTCTGAAGGAGAGAAAAATAAATAAGCTCATGACAGGGCCAACTGATCCTTACGACAAATGTACGCTATATATTATTTAACTCGATCTTCTACGGAAAATTATTCCTCCTCTCTTCCTGGAAATTACTTAAAGCCCTTTTTTTTAAGATTTTTGGAAAATGACATCCGTATAGATACATATAAAAGTCCACTGAGATGACTTTGGTAACTTTCTACGAAAACTTGTGATATTGTCTAGCGCTCCAAGGAAACTTTCTCTGAATAATTTGTACTTCCTTGTATTATAAGAAGGGCTAGCTGTTTGATTGAACTCTTCAGGACGTACTCATTAATCTCTCAAACGGGTGTTGCAGCTATGAAGGCGTCGCCATTCTTTAGTTTTTTCCTGGTTGTAGTGGTGGTTCCGGTTTTGGCCACCCTCGCCCTTTTGGTTTCCTACGTTTTTCCCCTCATATATATGTATAGGCTTCTTTCTTCTTCGCAGGCGATTTTTTTCATGGCCAAGCACAGTTATGGTTTCATGTTCCTTGTTCTTAATTTGGTCATCGTACTGGTGGTGGGAAGCTCCAGACCTTCGGCGAGAAAGCACGAGGTTCTTGCGTCGAGGCATGTCAATTCTGCAGATGACAAGGGAGGAGGAGTCACATACTATGATCCTTATACCGAAGAAGAAAAAGAAGGAGAAAAAGAAGAAGAACAAGAAGAACAAGAAGAAGAAGAACAAGAAGAAGAAGACAAAGAAGAAGAAGAAGAAGAAGATGATGATGATAATAGAAATGAAGATGAGGAAGGGGAAGATGAACAACGATGGCATACCATGAATGACACTGAGGATGACGGTTACGATGAAGATGATGAAGACGATAGTGAAGATGAACAAGAGGGAGAAGCGGATGATGGCGGTGAACTGACAAGGAGGATTGAAGACTTTATTGCCAAGATCGAGAAGGGTTGGCGACTGGAAAGATTGAGGGAAATGACGCTCATTTGAAGTGGAAGATCAGTAATTAAGATACAATTCGTTATAAATATGAACTTTGTTACTTTCATGCGACCTTTGTGTGTGTTTTTTTTGTCATACAAGGTGTTGTGCACTGGATATATAAGGTCAATCCATAATGTTATCTTGAATTCCCCTTTTGTAGGAACTCTTTTAAGTAGTTCGTGAATTCTTGAAAGAATTTTTCTAGATTTTTTGCTCTTTCTTCTTATTTTTGTACATATATGAGCTAGCTTTGTTATAGTCGTACAGAATTGAATTGAATAAAATTTTGATGTATTGAAGTACTGGTGCTCAGAAAGGTGCAAATCTTATGAGGCGATTTGTAGATTAAAGAATGGAGTCATACGTAGTTCCTTCTCTATGAATATTACTGTCTTCTATGAAATCTAAATATAGTTTTAAATTACCCTCATTCTTATCACTTTTTCGTCCGTACCCCGGTTTAATCCTCCTTAATCTTCCTCTCCCCTTTTATTTAGCTGTGCTCTCCTTTTTCATCTTTAATTACCACATCAATACTTCCAACATAAATTAATGGACAACGTTTATTGTCTCATGGAGAGACATGCATATATTTCATTTAGTAATCAGAAACGCAGAGGTCCTAGGCTTCATTAATTTCAGTCCATGTAGTAAGACTGCCTCCGATTCAATCACTTGCTATGACAAAGACTCCGGAAACCCAGGAAACCCAAGAGCAGGGACTTTTAAGCTCTTTCAATATTTTCCTTCCAACTTGTTAATTGATCTGTCTTATATAAGACATAGCCATGATAGTACATCTCTTTGGTCTTCCTTGTTTCAGTAACTTCCCCGGAAAATGAAGCAGCAACAGACCGTGTTCCCTGACTCATGACCCTCCTACTTCTGATTAATTAATCTGTCTTATATATATATATATATATATATATATATATATATATATAAACTCTTGACTCCGTGATCTGGGGGCAGAAGAAAGTAGAAAATCATGTCAAAATTCTGTTTTAGATCAAAGGATAAAGAAAATAAAGTAAATTGATTGAGATAAAAAGAAAAACTCCCCATATATAAGACAAAGCCATGATATATAGTACATCTCTTCGGTCTTCCTTAATTGTTTTAGTAACTTCCCCTGAAAATGAAGCAAAAACAGACCGTGTTCCCTGACTCATGACACTCCAAACTGAACTTCGATTCTGTTTCAGTACACTGAAACCCTACATCTGTTGGGTTTTTTGGGTCCCTCCTATGTGGAAAACCCAAATATTCAACTTTGAGTTTGAGGCCCATTTATGGGGGCCCATTAGGGCTTAATGTATGCCCTGGTCGAATTCCACTTGAGCAAGAGAGTGAATGTTTTTTTGAGTGAGAAGGTTCTTCGCGATTTTGTGCATACTAGAATCAGAGTTTTGCGGTTTACGGATTATTTACCCGTTGGATCGTACTGCATATTTGGGTGCATGTTCGTCTTCTCTATTTTGACATTCTGAACGGTGAAGATCTTGTTTTGAGGTTTTACGGAAGAGTTATTGCAATTCGAACATAGACGTTTTCAACCGAAAATCCTGTACCGACCAGTCTCGCATTTCTTGGCAATCGGAGGATCATTCAGTGTCCGATTGGGCTGATATTTTGTGAGCTTGTTCATAATACATCATTCTACATTTGGAACGGTGGAGATTGAATTCGGACGGTTGGATTGTTCGTATTAATTCGGACAGAACAGAAATTTGGTGATATCTTCTATTACCCTTTATCTCTTTGTAATTTAATATTGCATGAGATAATTTTTGGGTTATGAATTGTAATGGTGAATTATCCTCTGTAAAACATTGATCTTATAGTGGATTTCATTTTTGGACCGAGATAGGTCCCGCGGTTTTTTTAACTCCCTCACATTGAAGGAGTTTTTCCGTTACCAAATTGTTGTGTGATTACGTGACTGATTTGTGCTTAAGCATTTTTAATTGTATTACTTTGCTCAAGAAATTGGGATTAGGAAGGATTTTATAGGTTGATTATTATCCATTGCGCCTATCCTTGCTGTTTTTCCCAACAGTGGTATCAGAGCTTGGTTGATTGTCCTGATTTGTCTTGAGTAGATATGGATATTAATACAAAAAGAATGATTTGCTTGAATGGTACAAATTATCATTTATGGAAAAATAAGATGAAAGATCTCTTATTTGTGAAGTCACCGCATCTTCTGTTTTTGCTAGTCAAAAGCCAGAGTCAAAGAATGATGATGATTGGAACTTTGAAAATGAGCAAGTGTGTGGGTTTATTCGTCAGTTTGTTGATGATAATGTTTATAACCACATTTCAAATGAATCGCATGCTAAGACTTTGTGGAACAAATTGGAATCTTTATATGCTTCAAAGAGTGGTAACAACAAATTATTTTTGTTGAAGAAAATGATTCAATTGAAGTATAAAGATGCTAGTTACGTGGCTGATCATTTGAATGAGTTTCAAGGCACTCTGAGATCGGATGTTCGGTATGGGCATTAAATTTGATGATGAAATTCTTGGTCTTTGGTTGCTTAATACTTTACCTGATTCTTGGGAGACTTTTCGTGTGTCTCATTTACTAACTCTGCTTTGCAAATGGTATTGTCTCATTTGAGGGTGTTAAAGGTGGTATTTTAAATGAAGAAATGAGAAGAAAGTCTCAAGGTTCTTCTTCACAATCGAGAGGTTTTAGTCACGAGAGAATAGGGGAGAAGTAAAAGCAAAGGTCAAGATCACAACAGAGGTAAAAGCAGAGTAAATCCAAGTCCGGTATAAAACTCTTGAATGCCATCATTGTGGTAAAACGGGTCACATCAAGAAATATTGTTACAAGTGGAAGAAAGAGAACAAAGGTGATGTGAGAGGTAAGCAAGAAAATAAATACAATGATGATAACAATGATCGTGTCAACACTACTACTTCAGGTGATTTAATTGTATGTTATGATGATAATGTAGTTAATGTTGCTAGTGATGAAGTAAGTTGGGTGGTTGACAGGTGGTGCATCTTTTCATGTTACATCTAGGCAGAATTCTTTACTTCTTATACTTCAGGTGATTTTGGGGTGTTGAAGATGGGTAATGATGGACTGTCAAAGGTAATAGGCATTGGAACTATTTGTCTAAAGACTAGCAATGGTACAAAGTTAATCCTTAAAGATGTTAGACATGCACCGATATTAGATTGCATTTAATCTCGCTAGTAAGCTTGATGATGATGGTTATTGCACTATATTATGTGATGGACAATTGCGACTTACTAAAGGTTCTCTCATTGTTGCAAGAAGTAAAAAGTCTTCTGGTTTGTATTGGTTGCAAGCTTACGTATGTAATGGACTTGTTAATCTTGTTGAGATTGATAGATTCTCTCGAATTATGGCATAAGAGATTGAGTCACATTAGTGAGAAGGGACTTAATTGTCTAGCTAAGAAAAATATGCTTTCGAGGATTAAAAGGCGCAAAGTTAGACAAATGTGAACATTGTTTGGTTGGTAAACAAAGAAGGGTCTCTTTTAAACACCATGGTCCTTCAAGGAAAACCGAATTACTTGAATTGGTACATTCGGATGTTTGTGGTCCTTTGAAGGTAAAGACTTTTAGTGGTGGATTATATTTTGTGACTTTTATTGATGATCACTCTAGGAAGCTATGGGTTAAAGTTTTGAAGTCAAAGGATCAAGTAGTTGATGCATTTATTGAGTTTCATGTTGCTTTGTTGAAGAGAGCAGGGGAAGAAGCTTAAATGTATTCGCACCGATAATGGAGGTGAATATTGTGGGCCATTTGATGTATCTTGTAGAAAACAAAGGTATCGGACATCGAAGGCGCCTCCTAAAACTCCTCGGTTGAATGGCTTGGCGAGAGAGGATGAATGTAACACTAGTGGAGAGAGTCGATGTTTACTTTCGGATGCAAAGTTGCCTAGATCTTTTTGGGGTGAGGCTTTATATCTTGTTGCACATGTAATTAATCTAACTCCCACCGTTGTTTTGAATGCGATGTTCTGACGGGGTGTGGTATGGTAGGAATGTCTCCTATGACCACCTACGTGTCTTGATTTGCAAATGTTTTGTTCATGTTCCTAAAGATGAAAGATCCAAGCTAGATGCTAAGGCGAGACAATTGCATATTTATTGGCTATGGTCAAGATGAATTTGGCTATAGATGTTATGATCCTATTGAGAGGAAGCTTGTCAGAAGTCGTGATGTGATCTTTGTGGAAGATCAAACTATTGAAAACATTGACAAGACAAAGAAATTAAAGGCTCAAGATGATGATTTGATTGATTTAGTTCCAGTTCCTCATTCAGGTGTACCTAATCTTTGTTGAGGCCGAGGTTCATGTTGATGTGCAGAATGATGTACACAGTGATGATACTATGGGTAATCATGATGCTGCAATTGAGGTTGATGTTCCTGTTCAGGAAGTAGATGATGATCTACAAGAGCCTCAGGTTGAGGAACCTGAAAACTTACTTAGAAGATCCACTAGAGATCGTAGGCCTTCTAGTAGGTATCCTCCCAATGAGTATGTACTCTTAACAGATGGTGAGGAACCTGAATGCTATGATGAGGCTATTGAGAGTGAGCATAAGGCGAGAATGGATTAAAGCAATGAAGGAAGAAATGCAATCATTGTTTGATAATCACACCTTTGATTTGGTGAAACTACCTAGAGATCGAAAACCTTTGAAGAATAGATGGATTTATAGGGTGAAGCATGAAGAAAATTCATCGAGTCCCAAGGTATAAAGCAAGATTGGTTGTTAAAGGCTTTAGTCGAAAAAAAAGGGGATTGATTTTGATGAGATTTTCTCACCTGTTGTCAAGATGTCATCTATTCGAGTTATATTGGGTTTAGCCGCTACTCTTGATTTAGAGGTTGAGCAGATGGATGTAAAAACAGCTTTTCTCCATGGTGACTTAGAAGAGGAGATTTACATGGAGCAGCTGAAGGTTTTGTGGTCAAAGGAAAGAGAATTATGTTTGCAAGTTAAAGAAGAGTTTGTATGGTTTGAAACAAGCTCCTAGACAATGGTATAAGAAGTTTGAGTCGATTATGGTTCAGCAAGGATACAAGAAGACTACTTGACCATTGTGTTTTAATCTTGATTCTCCGATTCTGATTTTATCGTTTATTATTGTATGTTGATGACATGCTTATTGTAGGTCCTAACTCTTGAGGATTGATCACTTGAAAAAGGAGTTGAGCAAATTTTTTGCTATGAAAGATTTGGGACCAGTGAAACATATTCTTGGCATGAAAATCATTCGTGATAGAAAATGCAAGAAGATTTGGTTGTCTCAAGAGAGGTACATTGAGAAAGTATTGCATCGATTTAATATGACAAAGGCTAAAGTCAGTAAGTACACCTCTCTCTACATCTTTTAGATTGAGTGTTCAACAATCTCCTTCAAATGAGAAGGAGAAAGATGATATGCAAAAATTCCGTATGCTTCAAATTGTAGGATGTTTGATGTATGCTATGGTTTGCACAAGGCCCTGATATAGCTCATCTTTGTTGAATAATTGTTAGTAGATTTTTGTCTAATCCGGTAAAGAGCATTGGAATGCGAGTTAAATGGATTTTGAGATATCTCCGTGGTACTTCTACTTTGAAGTTATGTTTTGGATCTAATGAACCTCTTCTCATAGGTTACACAGTTACGATTTGGCGGGGAGATATAGATTCTAGAAAATCTACTTACGGATACCGATTACTTTTGCGAGGGGGAGCTGTGGCATGGCAATCTAGATTGCAAAATGTATAGCATTGTCTACTACAGAGGCTGAATTTATTGCAGCTCTTGAGGCTTGTAAAGAATTGCTTTGGATGAAGAAATTTGTGAATGAGCTAGGATCGGTTCAAAAGCGATATGTCTTATATTGTGACAATCAGTGCTATTCATCTTGGTAAGAATCCAACTTTTCATGGTAGGTCTAAACACATTGATGTGAAATACCATTGGATTAGAGATGTTTTGGATTCTAAGTTGATTGAATTAGAAAAGATCCACACCGATGATAATGGTGCAGATATGTTTACAAAAGCTCTACCAAGAGCTAAGTTTGAGACATGTTGTTTGGTTGCGGATTGGCAAATTCTTCCACATAGTCGGGAGGGGGAGAATTGTTGGGTTTTTGGGTCCCTCCTATGTGGAAAACCCAAATATTCAACTTTGAGTTTGAGGCCCATTTATGGGGGCCCATTAGGGCTTAATGTATGCCCTGGTCGAATTCCACTTGAGCAAGAGAGTGAATGTTTTTGAGTGAAGGTTCTTCGCGATTTTGTGCATACTAGAATCAGAGTTTTGCGGTTTACGGATTATTTACCCGTTGGATCGTACTGCATATTTGGGTGCATGTTCGTCTTCTATTTTGACATTCTGAACGGTGAAGATCTTGTTTTGAGGTTTTACGGAAGAGTTATTGCAATTCGAACATAGACGTTTTCAACCGAAAATCCTGTACTGACCAGTCTCGCATTTCTTGGCAATCGGAGGATCATTCAGTGTCCGATTGGGCTGATATTTTGTGAGCTTGTTCGTAATACATCATTCTACATTTGGAACGGTGGAGATTGAATTCGGACGGTTGGATTGTTCGTATTAATTCGGACAGAACAGAAATTTGGTGATATCTTCTATTACCCTTTATCTCTTTGTAATTTAATATTGCATGAGATAATTTTTGGGTTATGAATTGTAATGGTGAATTATCCTCTGTAAAACATTGATCTTATAGTGGATTTCATTTTTGACGAGATAGGTCCCATGGTTTTAACTCCCTCACATTGAAGGAGTTTTTCCGCGTTACCAAATTGTTGTGTGATTCTGTGACTGATTTGTGCTTAAGCATTTTAATTGTATTACTTTGCTCAAGAAATTGGGATTAGGAAGGATTTTATAGGTTGATTATTATCCGCTGCGCCTATCCTTGCCTGTTTTCCCAACAACATCATCATCTCCTTTTTTTTTTTCTCGATTAAAGAAGCAGCCACGAAACTTGTTCCAATAATAACCTCCCTCAGTCCCTCTTGATTAATATTTAGGATGTGGAAGATTCTGAAGGAGATAAAAAAAAAAATCACACCGCTACGGGTCCGTATGATTTCTGATCACATTCCAAAAAGATCGTTACTTATAACCAATGTCATACATTATGTGACTAGTTCTTCCTCTGAAAATCATTCCTCCTCTCTTCCTGGAAATTGCTCAAGTTCATTTAAAAAAAAAAAGATTTATGGACGATGACATCCGTATAAAAGTCCTCTAAGTGACGACTTTGGTAACTTTCTACGAAAACATGGTCCTATTCATGGCGAACGCTCCAAGGAACCCTTCTCTGAATAATTTGCAGGTTCCTGTATAATTAGAACGGCTGTTTAATTGGATCTCTTGAGGAAGTACTCGTGTTAATCTCGTAAACGGGTGTTGCAGAGTCTGAATGAACTATGAAGGTGTCGTCATTTTTTAGTCTTTTCAAGCCGATTGTGGTGGCTGGGGTCCTTAATTGCGGCCACCCTCGTCCGTGTGGCTTCCTACGTTTTTCCCATCATATGTCTTCTGAAAAGAATTGTTTCTTCTTTACACGCGATTATTTCCGAGGCCAAGCACAGCTCTGGTTTCATGTTCCTTGTTTGTAATTTGATCATCGCACCCAAGAAGGCGGTGTCAAATACTATGATCGTTGCACCCAAGAAGACGAAGATAATGACAAAAAAAAATAAAAAAAATAAAAAAGATCTGTATTTTAATAAAAAAAATTAATCACTGTTTATTTAGAATGTATAGTAGGAAAAGAGAAACTAATGATTACTTTTACCATTTGAATGGAAGATTACTACGATCTTCAGTTTTGCTTAAGCGGTCCTTAAAACTTATCTATACATCCATTCAATTCTATGGAACTTCTTGTTAATAGACTAAGTTTTGGATATGAAACCTTTTGTTCGAGCTTAATTATGCAATTGTCTGCCTTATCTTAAAGCTTTAATATATTCATAATTACTTTCAGAACTCAACGTACGTACAGATTCGGATGGTTGAATTGTCATCTCCTTGGATCGATACAAGGTACGTAGTATATATGAACTGAGGTAGAACGACCGGTGCAATCAGACCTCTATAATGGTGGCTATCTTCAATCCTCCTGTTAGATACAAAGAGATTCTTTATTCTCTCAAACTTAATTGTTTCACTCTGAATTATCATCACTCATCAGTCTATTAAAAGCCAAAAAAAATTACACCATCATATCAAAAGTACATAGTTATATTGGCAGAGAGAGTTTTAATTTTCTGTGAGAAAATAAAACTGACGACGTCCTCACCTTGGTATTGATGCGACTTGTAAGGTATTGTTCCAAGCCCTTGTCACAAACATAAACTAAGTGTTAACACGGAGTGCTTATAGCTGGGATGCTTTATGATTTCAAAGACTGGAATAGAACAGTCAATTATGCAGCTTTATATGAAAGTCGTAACGGAACAATGCGAGAACTGGATGGCAAAGGAAGATGATCGTGAGATTACTTAATTAAGGAGCATATATAGTACAACCATTTCTACTCTGGTAGCTGATGTTTTCTTTTTTTCACTATGATTTTCAAAAGATAACAATCCTACAATGTGTTGTTTTCTTTTTAGAACCATGAGACAAAAGATTCACTATGAAGCCTAAGAAATCTTGCTCGTGCAGCTGCAAAAAGAAATAAAAGGACATAACTTTATGGTTTTGGAAGGTTTCCTACAGAAATCGATGAAGAAACCTTAAAAGAGGGCCGACATTTATTGCGAGGAGAGGTCTGGGCGTCCCTCCTGAAGAGCAAAACTGAACGGGCAGAGATGCGAACAAGAGAAGCAGAGAAAGAGAAGTGACTTGTATTTATGGCCTGTCGAGGCAATTTCCAAAAGACGACGGCGAGATTAGACGGGCCGTGGATCGTGTACTAAATAAATACTTACTGCAGGCCCAGTATTTTTTTTTTCAATGTACACAGAGAAAGTAGCCCGAAACAGCAGAAGACCTCCCTTGGGCTATATTATTTTCGTCGTAACATCGACGTGAAAAAATGCCATTGCCGCGACATCATCCGTGGTCCAGCGTTTGTGACACGTAACTGCTACATTAAAAACGTGATCGTTAAACAATTATTTGACCCGCCCGTCCTCACCCTTCACTACACTCTGTCGGCGCTTATGCGTGGGTCATTCCTGAATGAATAGTTTCTTAAAAGGCTCACTTATCTCCCAACAACTCTGCCTTTAAATAAAGAAGCATCTTTCTTACCTATTTTTTTTTATTTTTATTACCCGGGAGGGAGTACTCTATTATATATTTATAGCTGATTAACGATAATCAACAACTCCCAAGTAACATAACTTTTGGGTTCTGGTGGCCGAGTAACGAAAACCAGCGAACATGGTGACGGGTGGAATGAATTGCACAGCTCATTCCCGAGTTTATCATCACTTATTTGGATCGCCATAAGTGATTGAATCGAGTAGAGGATAAAGGAGGAGCAGCAGCGAGCCCCATCCACCACATGATGTTCTCTATTTTTTTTTCACGAAAATTTCTTCTATGGCGGATAACGCTCTTTCTTCTCTCAATCTTTTGAGATCAGAAAGGTTTAGTGCCATACATATATTTTTTCTTTTTATTGAAAGGTGGTGCTTGAAGAAGGAAGACAAAAGCAGAATCAATCATGAAAGTGGGTAGGACCCGCAACCCGATCGCGACTGATCCGTTTGATTATTTCTAATCTCATTGGACCCGACTCATTGCGATCTATAATTTGGATATTGGAGGTCATGATCAGTCCCTTACGTCTCCAGTTCGTGTGGAGTCACATCTCCCCAATTGAGCGAGTGCTGTGTCTTGTACTCTTGTGCAGCCGCGTTGTGACAGGCAAGCTG
Organism: Aristolochia contorta; assembly: GCA_022405105.1. Classification (NCBI taxonomy): domain Eukaryota; kingdom Viridiplantae; phylum Streptophyta; class Magnoliopsida; order Piperales; family Aristolochiaceae; genus Aristolochia; species Aristolochia contorta. The sequence continues at coordinate 3,789,726 of CM039667.1, read as the reverse complement.
CGCGGGCGGGCCCTCTCTCGTCTTCTTCGATTGCTCCTTCTCTCCTGACTACCCCGCGCTGATGCCTCCTCCTCGCCCTCGGGTAGGTGACACGCCCATTAATTGTGGACCCTTCTTTGACTTACTCCCAACTCTCGGCGGTTGAGCTTTTTTTTTTACCCTTCTCCCTCTCTCTCTCTCTTTGTTCCCACGCATGGATGGAGCGTCCAATACTAGAACAGGTCGGCCGTATATATTAACATAAGTTGGCGTAATGGAGAGAGACACCTTCGCCCCTCCGCCCTCCCTCTGACTCGTTAATATTCCAACGAGTTTCTAGCTGTGCACCTGCAGTTGGCTCCTGGTATAATTAATTAAACTAAGAGAAATTTCACGCGGTCACTGACATTGACCTCCCGGCCCCTCACACAAAGAGAAATACTTGTAACGAAAAGATACTATACGTACGTTTTGTTTATACTGGAAGGGGCTAAATTAGTAAAGAAAAAAAAAACTGTATCGGTTCGTCGACATATATATATGGGTTTTTTAGATCGCTAGTTGTGATTTATAATATATCAATCAGCTGGCTGAAGAGCTCTGGTGGGGTCTATCTAAGTCTGCACTCTGAATCATACATAAAGGGAATCTTGACGGACGGACGGACGGACGTACTCATCCGCTTGAATGAATTGCAATCGATCAGACGCGAGGGGGAATTTATGAATATTTAGAATGGGCCATGGCGTTTAATAAATGGAGCAGGTTCGTGTTGTTGTTGCAAACTGGGAACGGGCAGGTCCACGTGCAGCTGCTCCCTCAAAAGGCGGATCGTCCGCCTCTACCTCCTTACACGCTTCTTGTTGTATATATGCGGACTCTGCATGAGTCGTGACAACGGACAGCTGACTTTACCTCTCCACCGCACCATCTTATGATCGATCACGATCCCCCTTTCTTAATTCCTCTTTTTTTTTTTTTTTCTCCTTCTTTTCCCCGATGGTCCCTTTCTTCCGTTCGCTTCCACTTGCGCCTAATTACCCTTTTTTTCTGCTTGAGCACCCACCCTGATGAGTGCATGATGGCTGATGCTCTCTCTCTCTCTCTCTCTCTCTCTCTCTCTCTCTCTCTCTCTCTCTCTCTCTCTCTCTCTCTCTCTCTCTCTCTCTCTCTCTCTCTCTCTCTCTCTCTCTCTCTCTCTCTCTCTCTCTGTGCTTCTCTCTCTCTCTCTCTCTCTCTCTCTCTCTCTCTCTCTCTCTCTCTCTCTCTCTCTCTCTCTCTCTCTCTTTCTTTTGTTGTGCTTTTTTTTTTCTCTTCCCAGTTCTGAAAAATTGTGGAATCCTCTTCCAGGCAGCATGGGATGGGTCTTCGAATCTGTAGAATAATGATATGAATCCCGGCCAGAGACCTACAGTTGAAATTCGTTAATCTTTATGCAAGTGGCTTCAATTGTCGAATTGGTCCGGTACTGCCGTGAGTAGAAGCTGCGTGGACGAGCACTGGCCGCACTAATATGGAATACACGCATCCGATATGCGCTAGTGATGGCTGATGGCAAACCGAGTCTGTAATGCACCCAATCCAGTTCTCGCTGAATAAAGTATTAAATCCTGCGAGTTTCTTCTGGACAGAAGGCATCATTTCTTCTTCGAACGTACATGAGGTGGTCGTCGAAGAGGCAGCAGACGTTGCCATTGCTGATGTGGGGAAATTAAGCACGAAGACACTTTGTCACTCTTAAAAAGGGGTGGCAGAGGCAGAGTTCTGGTCGATGTCGATTGTTTCTGTTTTCAGGTAGAAACTGGATGCAATCGCCCAAGGATGGTTTGTCTTCAACTCGGACGGTTCGATGTTATTAAAACAGATGGGATAATACTTGTCCAGTATTTTGTGTACACCACAAATATTATACAAGGAAATAGGGTCGTCTTTGTCACTTCTTTTAATTTCAACGACAGAGAGCACTGATTCAGTGAAACTTACCTGCGGAATCCGTCGCTCGATCTATCTCCAACGTTTTCACAAACACGTCAGCCGCTTCTCCCTCCTCTCGGTCTAAACATTATCCGCTCACGGTAGTTCACCTTAATTTGTCAGAAAAAAACGATCGAATTAAGAAATTTAAGTTCAATTTCTGTTGACCAAACAAAAGAAAAGCAGCGATTAAATCCTTTTAACGCAACGACCTTCAGATTCAGATATCCTTTTAATTCAACGATCGATGGACTAATAACATCTGTGATGCCCATTTTGGTAGTATAGCAGAAAACACAATAAAAGATAACGGAAGATACCCAACGTACTCAGATAGATCCTCAGTTTGTTTATTCTCTTCTGTTTTTTGTCTCCTCTGCTCATGCTTTGGCCGACAACCGAAACGCAGGAAGAAAAAATAGCAAAACACTACTCGATAGTCCAATTTCCCCGATGATGGTCCATGCGTCTTTAATTATAAGAGGCTCCGTAACGTCAAAAAATGGGGCTTAATTTTTTAGAAATAAATACTCGATACGAGTAGATGTGTACTGTACGGCATCTTCGGTGGATTACGGGCGCGTAGACCGGACCCCATAATTAACACCGCCGCACGTGAAAGCAAAAGAAGGGGAAAAAAAGGTGGGTAATTTTGACTTTTAAGGCCGCCACCCAGCTCGACTCTCTTTCCGTGCTACTTCATTACCCGCACGTTTTCCAACAATAATCCCTCTAAGGTTAAAATGTCTTCCCATAATACCCCTCATCGACTTTTAATTGATTATCTCGACTCGACCGGGTTCAACCAGAACTTTTTGCGCTTCGGTTTGCTTTATAACTGATAAGAGATTCAAAACCGGATGATCCGGTCGATTTTTTTGGTTTGACCGCTGAACCGTCCGGTTGAACCGTTTAAATTAAATCCCTGCAAAACTAGGTCATGAAACAGAATGCAGCTCTCTCCTCGACTCCTCTCCTCCATCGACGGCTCTCTCCTCTTTCGACGGCTCTCTCCTCTCGACGGCTCTCTCCTCTCTCGACGGCTCTCTCCTCTCTCGTCGGCTCTCTCCTCTCTCGACGGCTCTCTCCTCTCTCGTCGGCTCTCTCCTCTCTCGACGGCTCTCTCCTCTCTCGTCGGCTCTCTCCTCTCTCGACGGCTCTCTCTTCTCTCGACGGCTCTCTCCTCTCTCGACTCCTTTCAGCTATGGTACAGTTATTTGGAATCGAAGCTATCAAGGTGGCAGTTCAACCTGCATCTTACTGTCTCCACTAACGGTTCCCTCTTTTTGGATATCAGCTCCAAATTTCTGTAATATGACGGACCTAAACAAATTTTTTCTTTCCGCTTTTTATATTTTATTTTAAAGAGTTAATTACATTTGATTATAAACATTATATTTTTTTTTATAATTTTTGTATTTTTAATGGTTGTTGTATTTTTAAACATATTTTGTGAATATAGTTAATAGGAATCGTATTATAAATATTTTTAATAATATACAACTCCCGGTTCAACCACCGTTCAACCCCATTGAACCGATTCAACCTGAATCGGCTCTTCTACCGGTTTCGATTATCGGTTCGGTTTTTAAAACATTGATCTCCACCGCCGATAGGGTTATTTGTTATATATTTTTATTTGTTTTATAATATATTAATAATGGTTATTTTTTATATATTTTTATAATTTTTATTTATATTTTTGAAGGGTATATGCGTCAATGCAATTTAGCCGTGCGGTATCCTCTTATCCGTATAGGAAGGAACCTGACCCAAGCGGGGCGGGGCCCGGGTGTGTCGGTGGTCGGACACGGCACCAAACCCCAACGGCTAAAAAACTGCCCTCACGCAAAGAATCTCTTCGTTTCCTCGCCCAACTCTCGATTCCCGGAACAGCCCCTCCAGCCTGCGCGAAATTATCCCGTCTTGCCACTGCCGTAACCGTACAACGCGCTGTATTTACATCCCATACCCAAGTACAAAACGCCCTAGATTCGAGGCCTCAAAGCTTTGTTTCCTTCTCTGCTTCTTGCTTCCCCTCTCATCTCTTTCTTGCTCCGTAGCGTTTCCATATCTCACGAGCGATCCCGAAGAGAGAGGCTAGGGTTTGGCTTTGATCTGGGAACGCTCGTCCTCACCCTCTAGTCCGTCTTCGTGTTGTTAATTGGCTTTCCTACTCTCCCGTCAGATCCCTCCGCCTCTCTGCGGGTTCGGCAGCATTAAGAGTTTGAGACGGAGAGAATCTTTTACTTGTATGCTCTGATCTCTTCTATGTCGTTAACTTATTGGCTAGCGGCTTCGGCGATGCAGTGTTCGCAGAGGCAGCGTCTCTCTCTATGATCGTCGGCGAAACTGCTGTCTCGGTTCATTTGGATTGGCCTGAACAGAAGTGCATGAGGGATCTGGTTTGTTTTCTATGTTTCGTGAAGAATTCGAAGAGACTGAGGCGAGATTGCGGCTTTGTGATCCGGAGCAGGGGTAGATGGGGAAAATGTGGTTGATTTCTTGAACGACTGTGACAAGCTTTTTCTTGTAATTTCTGCAGCTTTATTTACCGGAACGTTTAACATATATCCGTCACCCAAGATTCAATTGGAGTAAGATATTGAAGTGAAAATGCAGCAAGACCAGCGAAAGAAGGTCAGGGTTTGTGAATCTTTCTCTTCCTCTTTTCAATTTGGTTGAGATGTGGGGATCTGTATCTATCCAGTTGCGCTGGAAATCTTTGAATTGGTCTATTTCTGCTTACGAAACCATTTCTCACCAGTATTTGCTGCCAGCTGGCTGGATTGTTAAAGATCTGGTTTTGGAATTTGTTGTTCGCCGTTAGTTTCTGGATCGCGATTATGCATTGCCGCTTGCGGTTTTTCTTATTTCCTCAGCTGTTCTATAACTTATCATGAAAATTTATGGTCTTTTCGTCCGGTCTTTTTGTTATGAATTTATTTTCTGAGTAACTGTGCCATTCGAATCCTCTGAATTTCTTCTTATTGCTCTTAGGATTTGAATATGTTCTTAGAGCGACAAGAAACCGCTATGGCTGATCAGGGGCTCTTAGGTTCTGTGTGCCGGCTTTATCTTTATGCATTATTACGTCAATGGCATTTCCAAGAGAACCTGATTCTTTTTTTTCTAAAAGTAGCAACTGTCGTACTTCTGATTCGCACTGACCAGACTAATTGGTCTGGGAATCTGACCTACGAGCCTTATCTTTTAATTCTCATTTATTATAAATCCAGGGCAATCGGGACGTGGGTCGCTAATATATGAGGTGTTTATTGTATTTTTGTCGAGATCCTATGTGCCGTTGGCATTCTGGAAAGTTACCAGTGTTTTCCTTTAACTGGGTGTATTAGGTGGTACAGAGTTTACCACCTAGAAACTAAAGAAAAACTATTAATCTGTAAACAGTGCCTTTTCTTTTTCAGTCTTGCTATTTATGGGGTGGACTTTATTCTCAGTTAAGGCAGGTTTTTGTCAATAAACAGAGATTTAGTCAACTCTCGTTTTTCTGCTTGTGCTTCATGCTTTATTTTAAGTCTTCTCTTCTGTTTTTTTTTTTTTTTTTTACTTCTTTTGCGAGTCCCAACATGCTTTCATGAAGAATTTGAACTTTTAGAGTGCCTAATAATACAGCCCATCTGTGTCATAAAAGATGTTCTAATTTTGGCCCATTTTTTTGCATGATAGTGAAACTTTGTTTTTTATATCTTTTATTTAACTTTCAAAAAAAAAAATCTTTTATTTAGCACTAATTTAAAGGTAGAAGGGCATTAAACAATTAACTTTTGGTCTTTTTTTATGCATTATCCAGTTCACTATGAAAGCCAATTACTTCTGCTTTTCATACTCTGACCTTTGAAATATTCTTTTCCTGTATCTCTTTAAATTAATTCATAATGAGTATTTAGTTTTCTTGTATCCAGTTCCAATTGTGGCTTCATATACTTCGCTCTGAATGACCAATTCTGCTCTTAGTTGAAAATGTTTTGCATTGTTGGACATAATTGGCTTTTTTTTTCGTGAATCACAAATATCTGAAGCTTTGCCGCAATAAATGGTTTCATTTTGATAGGGTCAATCAGAGATGGACTTCTTCACTGAATACGGTGATGCTAATAGATACAAAATCCAGGAGGTCATTGGGAAAGGAAGCTATGGGGTCGTGTGCTCTGCAATTGACACCCATACTGGAGAAAAAGTTGCTATAAAGAAGATTCATGACATTTTTGAGCACATTTCTGATGCTGCCCGAATATTGCGAGAGATAAAGCTACTTAGGCTTTTGCGCCATCCTGATATTGTTGAAATTAAACACATTATGCTGCCTCCTTCAAGAAGAGACTTTAAGGATATTTATGTTGTGTTTGAGCTCATGGAGTCAGATCTTCACCAGGTGATTAAGGCCAATGATGATTTGACAAGGGAACACTATCAATTTTTTCTATATCAACTTCTTCGAGCATTGAAGTACATTCACACTGGTAAGCATTCTTCACTGGTTCTGTAAAAGATAATTTCACTCATTTATCATCAGTCCAATTTTACTGGGGCCTTCTGATGCAGTTATATAAGCTATACTTTCTTGTTTATTTAAATGTATTTTATTCTAATGTTAAAGCTACTTGACTGCAGCTAATGTTTATCATCGAGATCTAAAGCCCAAGAATATATTGGCAAATGCTAATTGCAAACTCAAAATATGTGATTTTGGGTTAGCCAGAGTCGCTTTCAGTGACACCCCGACTACTATATTTTGGACGGTAGGTCACAGAAATCATTGTGTAGTGTATTTGTTTATTTTTATGTAGCATAAGCTGCAACTTTTTGTAAATTTCTATTAAATATTTGAATTTGAGGAACCTTGCGACTGTACCAACGTTTATCTTTTAGGGAAAATCAAGAGGCAGTGTGTAAAGGCCTCTCCCTCCCTCCCTCCCTCCATCTCTCTTTTATCCATCTCTGTTTTATCCATCTCTATTTTATCCATCTCTTCTTATCCATCTCTCCTTATCCATCTCTCCTTATCCATCTCTCCTTATCCATCTCTCCTTATCCATCTTTTTTTATCCATCTCTCTTTTATAGCAATTTCTGGTTAATGGCTGTTTTTATATGTGCAAAATGTGGGTGCGACAGAAATGTTAACTCCTGTTTGAATGACTTTGCAGGACTATGTTGCAACAAGATGGTACAGAGCTCCAGAGCTGTGTGGATCTTTTTTCTCAAAAGTATGCTTTTCTTTTCTTTTTTCTTGTTTTCTATAAAGAAGGAAATTTTATTTAAGAACACAGTATAAGTGCGTTCTTCTTGGCTAAACCATATGCTTAAAAGGTGTGGATGTCTTTTTGGAGGCTTCCATATTGGACCAGTTAACTTTTGGTCCTTGTTCAATATTTACAATATATTTTTATTATATTATTGAATTGTTCAATATGACTTTATTTTGGCTGCTTATGTAACATTGAAGTTTATATAAAATACTTTAGTTACCTAGATGGCTGCTTATGAAATGTCTTGAGTCTAAGTACAAGTAGTCTGTGTAGCACAATTGGTAGACTTCCAATGTCAGAGCACATAAAGGTTTGTTATGGCAGTTGCTTTGTCGTCACAAGTTCAATCATAGCTGTGGAGGAAACCACTTTACTTTAAATGGTTACCTCCGTAATGGGTAGTTGCTTAAGGGGTGCGAGAACCACTTATTAGCTTATGCTTAGTGGATGGGTGTTTTTCAAAAAATGTTGCTGCTTGTTGTGGAAATTTGAACACTTGGAAGTAGTATGGACCTTTGTGACTGAGGAATGATTAATCAGCAGTCTTCAAAGAGCTGTCTGGTAAATTGTAATGGAGTATTTGTTCTTCAAATCATTTCAAATGACTTTATTGTGAATGGGTTCATTCATTATGTTATCATAGATGGTTCTTTAGAATTTCTTAGTGATAGAAGTTTTTGATAGATGACCTTATGTGTTGGGTAGAATTAATGAAGCCTTAATTTATAGTACTTGAAAAAAAATTACTTGTTCAAGGAGGACTAAATTTCTCCTGCAAGTATAAGATATCTACACCATGCAAATATATTGTGCTAGGTCTGGTTATTCATTTGGTTTTTTTTTTTTTTTGAACTATTTGCTAATAAATTTTTAGGGTGCAAGTATGGATTTTAATCAAACAGTGAGGTGGTTTTAGTGGTGATCATTCCTTGGCTTTTCAGTACACCCCTGCAATTGATATCTGGAGCATTGGATGCATCTTTGCCGAAGTATTAACCGGGAAACCTCTTTTTCCTGGTAAAAATGTTGTTCACCAATTGGATCTGATGACGGATCTTCTTGGCACACCTTCCATGGATACCATCTCTCGGGTATGTCCTATTAGAAATCATCAATTGTTGTCTTCAACTGATTTTTAGAGTGACATATATGCAAGTTTGTTTCTTGGAACCAGGTCCGGAATGAGAAGGCAAGAAGATACCTGAGCACTATGAGAAAGAAGCAGCTTGTTCCATTTTCACAGAAGTTTCCAAATGCAGATCCTTTAGCCCTAAAATTGTTAGAAAGGCTTTTAGCTTTTGACCCAAAGGATCGGCCAACTGCAGAGGAGGTATATTTGTAACTTTACCGTATGTTATATCTGCCACAGTATTGGTTTTTGCATATTATTTACTAAATGTGAATTGTTTCATTATTTTTCTAGAGTACCTTTTTTACTTGTCAAAAAAAAATATATATATATATATATATATTTTTTGAACTTTCAAGTTTTTATTTAGGGCAAAAGTAGCATCTATAATCTGATGACTTCTTTTGTTTGACTAGGCGCTTGCTGATCCTTACTTCAAAGGCCTGTCCAAGGTGGAGAGAGAACCGTCACGTCAACCAATTACAAAAATAGAGTTTGAGTTTGAGAGGCGGAGGGTTACTAAGGAAGACATACGTGAACTCATTTTTCGGGAAATATTGGAGTATCACCCACAGTTGTTAAAGGACTATAATAATGGAACTGAAAGGACAACTTTTCTCTATCCAAGGTCGGAACATTATGCATTCAGTATCCTGATGAATCTTTTACTCCTTGGTGAAACAGATGATTGACTTTGTAATGCTGCTTGTTTCTTTTGCAGTGCCATCGACCAGTTCAGGAAGCAATTTGCTCATCTTGAGGAAAATGGTGGTAAAAGCGGGCCTGTAATTCCTTTAGAGAGGAAACACGTCTCCCTTCCAAGGTAATCCTTGATGCTAAGCTTTCTTCAAAATCTTGGTTACATGTTTTGATCTGTTTGGAAATGTATTTTCACTTTGAAGACGATTGATATGCTTTTTCTTCTGCAACCTCTATATTGTGTCTACTGTTTTGACCTGTTGCTTACACATGTTTTCCAGTCATACTTCTTCTGGAAAGTTTCCAAAAGGTTGTGGTATTTTTTGTTTTTTTTCAAGTGACTTGTGCTTGTGGACAATAACTTTTTAAATATATCTTCTGAGCATGGTTGCAACCTCTTTGCATAATTACCAATTTGCTTTGTGCTTGTATGAGTAAAACTGTTCGAAAATTCTTTAAAAGGATTAAGTGGAGTTGGAAAAGAATGTGAAATTGGATTTTAGTTGATATTGTCTGACTGATATTTCCTGGAGAATCTGGTTACTCTGGAGTGCCTGACGACGTCTGTTTTTTCGTTTCCTGGACCTTTCAAAATCAGCAATACTACCATGACTAGTTATTGAGATTTGATCTTAATATTTCTTTATTGCAGATCTACTATTGTTCATTCAAATACAATTCCTCCTAAGGAAGTACCAGTAGGCAGAGAAACAGATGGGGCATCAAATATATCGAGGTCCTCTGTGGTACCCCAAAGAATCCCCCTGGGTATATATAATAACTTAAAACTCTTAATATTACAATGTCTTGCATCAGCTGTCAAAAACATGCTAAACGGGCTTCTATTTTATTTCAGCAAAACCTGGGAAAGTGGTCGGACCAGTCGTACCTTATGAAAATGGAAGCATCAAAGACGCATATGATCCTAGGCGGATGATACGGAATGCTGTTCTACCACATCAAGGCGTTCCGCCGCCCTACTGTTTTAGAAGGAATCCTTCGACAAAGGCTGACGGTGATACAGCGTGTGAAAGTGACCTACTGCCCCACCCGAAACCACCTCACTTTCCCCCCAAGTTGGCGCCCGACATAGCAATTGACATGAATGCCTCGCCTTTCTATCTCTCCCGATCATCGAAGATGGAGGCAGCCGAGGACCGCATTGCAATAGATACTAACCTTTTGCAAGCCAAGAGTCAGTTTGGTGGGATAAGTGCTGCTACTACGGCTGCAGCTGCTGCTGCTCATAGAAAGGTGGGTACTGTTCACTTTGGCATGTCAAGAATGTACTAGAAGATGCAATTCCCACGATGAAAAGGCTTTCAAGAATCACCAACAAGCGAGGAATGTTGCTGCTACCGGGTGATGGTTGTCCGGCGCTTGATCCTTTAGGGGAGCTCAAACGGCTGTAAAATCAAGCAATTTGCTGTTTCGCATACATGTAAGTAGAGTAGTGAAAATTTATAACGGCCCCTTTCAAGCGAAATGGAAGATATTTATGCTTCCAATCCCTTCCGATACGGTCTCGGGTTGAACTGCTGAGTTATTGTCGCCAAATTGAATAAAGATACCAACCAAGCACCGATAATACACTAGAACTTGACATCTTTAAATTTTTAAATGGAAACACCTAATGTTTTTACAAGAAAGTTACTGTTTTTATGTTCGATTATCAACGTTGCACCTACAAGAGCTGTAGCTCCCGCCGATTTAGAGCAAGTAATATAACAAGACGAAGCTTTCTTCTCTCCCTCATTACATGTTTTTCCTCAAATGAACCGCTCGATATTGCATGGAGGCATTTTAAACATCTACCAAAACTCTTTAACTGGTTAGATCAACTAATTGAAGTTGGCGATTACGAAAGCAAACTTGAGTATACATCTGGATTAGTCTGGTTCTTATTCCATTCCACCAAAACTTTGGACAGTATTCGAGCGCATCCTGGTTACCCACAAAAGATTGAAATAACTGGAGATCTACCATTTCGAATGGTCAGCTCTTAAAGAACAAAATTTCGGAGGTCCTGTTGTCATCCACTGTTCATCTGTCACAACTGGGTGACACCCCTCTATCGTTGTTTCCTATATACATGAGTTCTACGATTATAATACAATGTCCTGAAGATCAATCTGCAATTTGAAATAAACAGATCCTATCAGGGGAACAAGCTTTCAGAAAGCTATAGATGGAGCAGTACAACTTGTATGAATTAGGTGAGGTGTCTCTGACATCAATCCACTCTTTTCCTTGCATCTCAACATATGAACTAACCACTGGCACAGGGAAACACTCAAATTCATCTATTCGGTCTGTTATTTTCCTCAGAAATGGCATGGAGAATATCATGTCAAACACATCATCCTCTTCTTCTTCTTCATCATCAAAAATTTTCATCCCCACATCAGCATTACATGACTCAACCAGCCCGAAAAAATATGGATTTCCGACTTTAGATCTTCGTCCCAAAGTGCATACCTGCAAAAAATGTAGAACAGGTTAAACATGACATCAGTTGAGATAAACTAGATGATCCTGCCATTGAGAAAACCATCATATTGTTGAGAAGACTTGCCTCCACGTATTCAATTCCCATGTCAGAGACATTGGTGACCATATTATGAGATGTAAGCAGACTAATGACACCTCCAGATCCCAGTGGTGATTGAAGTATAAGCCATGGAGACTCTAACAAAATTTTGTGAATATTTCCATCTGTCATTGAGCTGCTGAAAACAGGTAGTTTCTCTTCTTCCAAGAACCAGACCTATGAAAACATCATCGCGGGATACACTTATCAAAGACTATGGCGATCACAAACGAGATAGCAGAATAAGTTCAAATCTCTAAGAATATACTTAGGGGTGACAAGTAATCACACTTGAGTGGGAAAAAGCCCCGCAATAAAAACTCCTAAGAAAAGTCAATGGATTATAAAAGGTTGAGAAATAAGCCTCCTAACTAGCCAATAGATTTGGGATGAAAGTGGACTCAATCTTAAACATAGTATCAGAGTGGATTGTATTTGGGCGCCAATGCATAATTGTAATTCCAAGTTAGCTGGTGAGCTCCATGAGGTGAGACCCAGTTTAAGGGATCTGTGGGGAGAGATTATTTATTCGTAGGCTCCACGAGGTGAGGCCCAGTTATTGTCTGCTCCAAACAAAGCTACACATTGAAAAATCTAAAAAAAATTTAATGGGGGATAAAATCAAGCAATAGGTCTCCATAGTAGCTAGTTATTTTGGGTAGGAAGCAGACTCAATCTTTAACTAACCAAATAACCAGTTAACTTCCTTAGTCAGATGATATCACAGTACATTAAAGTTATATCTAGTTTAAAATAATGTTTGAGTTATGGTTTATAATTGTTTAAACACTGTATCAGGTTCATTCCTAGTATTCATATCTATCTTTTTTTTGAGAAATATTCATATCTATCTTTTTTTTTGAGAAATATTCATATCTATCTTTTTTTTTGAGAAATATTCATATCTATCTTTTTTTTTGAGAAATATTCATATCTATCTAAATAGGTGGTAATGAAATAAGTCTACAATCAGAAGTTCTGACACAATAACTATCACCTTTTTACAGTTTATATATATATATATATATATATAAAAAAAAAAATCCCTTTCCTACCAATGCACGACCTACATATCTGCCTGAAGAGAAAACTATATGTTTAACAGAACTATACAAGATGGCAACTCTGGGCTTCAATGTCTATCTATGCAAGCATAAAATTTAAAACTTCATTATCTATATCCTTCCCATAGTTACTTTGAACTGCTCATTACACATAGATTCGCAGAGAGATCAATATAGAAATAAGTTTACGAGGCCTTTTAGAGAGTCAGACACAACTAGTAAATAACCAAGTAAAATCAATGATACTATAGACAAAGCTATAATACTGCTCTAGCAGAAAAAGGAGCTAAAACTGTAGCATACAAACCTTTTCAGCATCAAAACCATAGTGATTGTGGTCTGAAAGAAGTTGTTGAAAAGCTTCAATTTTATTAGATGGGCAGACAAGCAAAAGAGGATACTTGGTACGCCATTCTTCTACCTGTTACATCATATTAATTTAAAAGAGGGAGAGGGAGAGGGAGAGGGAGAGGGAGAGGGAGAGGGAGAGGGAGCATGGTACCTCAGGCACTTCCTCTTCAAGAAATCCTTGAAACTGAGTATAGAGGTCCTCGGGGCAGCTGTCCGCATCCTTATCAGAAATTACCAGAACGATAGCAACTTTCCCTGTAGACACAAGCTGGGCTCCCTTTCCACCAATCTTATCTACTTCCCCCTTCTCATAAGAAACAAGTGATTCCTTATTTATTCTTACAGCGCCTTTTAACAGATTGATCCAGTTGTTATCAATAAACTCTGTCAAACTATATCTGGTCCAACATAAAAAAGGAGACATGTGAGGAGCTGTCATTGGCATTTGACACTGGAAACAATGCATAGAGTATCAGGTGAGCTCATTCGCAAGCACTCCTCAACCAACTTGCATTTTAACACAGCCAAGGTAGATAAGTGAAGATCTATGTATAGACACCTATGTCACCATTCAAGACCCAAATATTCTGGTAAGCAGAAAACGGCATCCAAGAGTACAACACCCAAATGTTGGACAACTACTCCATGATACCTGCTAGGGGGCCTGTGAAGACATTGCATTGCTTGTTGTAACAGTTTGAAGTTCAATGAAGCAATCTGACTTGCAAGTGAAGCCTTTTGGGCATTCTCTCCAAATGAAAGACCTTGTAGAATATGATGCTGGTCAATCTCATTGACCTTTTTCTTTGCAGCAATGAGGCGCCGTTGCATCTTCTTCCTTTCTTTCCACTCCTAAGTTATTTCAAGAATTTAAAAAACACAAAAGCCACAATAAATTGTAATAAAGGAACTTGTAGCATCAGGTGAACTAATTTCGCTAGCTGCTCATATACATCCAAAATAAAATGAAGGAGATGAGCAAACCAGTTTACGCCTTTCTTTCTTTGGCCTCCCATCAGAGCGGATGTTCAGTTCAAGTAAGCCATCAGGAGGTGTAATATGCATTTCCCTTTTGTTCATATCAACAACTGGAACAATTGCTTCAACAAATGGGATCCACACAAGGGGACCAGAAGCGGCTTCAGTCTGAAGTGAATCATCTGTTCCTTGAGCTGGGTTAAGCCTCACTTGTAAAAGGTCACTGGACCCGCAGTTGAAGACATTAACAACAGTGCCAACTGGGTTCTGTGTTTCCTACGTAAGAGTGAAGAAAAAATCCATGCAATCACAGATTTCCAATGCCAACAAAACAGAGATTCATGGAACTGTTGCCCACTATTACATTTTGGTTCATATCTAACCTTCAGAAAAACTTTCATGCCAACAAGGTCAGGAATGTAGAATTCCCCTTCCTCGAGTACTGGACGGTCAGACTCTCTTACAAGTAATGTAGATCCCACAAATTGTCGCGCCTGGAAGCAGTAAATTGAAACAAGTGACTAATTTTACACATAAGAAAGCACAGGTATAAAACGAAAAATTGGAACACATTATTCCGTAAAAGATATTGAATGAAATGAAACTCACGATGATTATTTCATGATACTTCTGTACATTTTAGTGTTATGGATGGTCTAGCTGTTATTAGTAAAGAGTACAACACTCCAGTTAAACAAAGATAATGTCAAGCGTACATAAAGCACCAACCGTTTCGACCGTATCAACTCCACCAAGACTTATTATCCAATTCTTTTGTCCCGGATGGCCTCTTCCTTCGGTCAACTCAATTTCCTGTATCCGTTCTTTTCCCGAGATGCGCATTTTGAGCCATCGTTTCCCTGGCTACTGAAGATAATTCTCAGGAAATTTTTTTTATAAAAAGCATAACTAATAAAAATAAATAAATAAAAGCAAAAAAATGAAACCTAATCAGTGTATTAAATGTCCTCGGTTAGATGATACCGTTGAAAACCGTAATTCGGGAAAGTCAGTCGTGGGTTTGACACGGAGCTCGCCTTGAAGGCCATGAACATTGCATATATAGCCAATTTCGATAAATTCAGATCCTTCTGGGATGCCTTGGCCTTCAACTACGGGATGGAGCTCTGAACGAATGACAAAAATCGAAAAATAATGAAACCCATGGCCCATAGCACTATTTAGAGAAATCGAAAAGTGAACTTTGACATATACAGCATAGAAGTGAAGGGGGCAATTTTCACCAGCTGTACTCCGTAAAGGAGAAGAAACTGGACGTCGAGAAAGAAGCGAGTAGCTGAAATGCGTTTTCCTCCACGGAATAGACTGAATAGCGGAAGGTTTTAGAAAGATGGATGAAGACGCAGAGTTGGCATGAGCGGGAATGCTAGAGAAGGACGTGGAGGAAGCAAGGAACGAGAGGTGACGCATCCTTGCCCTCCCGCGGCGACGCTAGCCTCCTACTGAAGACGATCACGACGCTTGGTTCTTCGCTGCTGAGGAGAGGAGAGTAGGAAAAGATACTTTTTCGAGTGAATAGCTGCTGAATATATTTGTAACTACAAGGTCGAGAAGATAGGCTTTCGGCGTGAGGAGTTTTTAGTCTTTTTACTTTTTTTCTTCTAAGAATTGTCAACCCTTCCATCCCAAGTACCGTAAACCTAAACCCAGTCTATAAAAACCCTCACATGCTTCCACAATCGATACCATGCGCAAACCAAATTTCAATAGGCAAATAAAGGAAAGACTACAAAATTTTCTCCAGTGAAAACTTCTAAGGCAAAACTGCGGCCAATGGTTGTTTGAATGATGCAAGGTCTTTGGCAGTTCAATTCAGAGAACTATTACATCCAATCATCAACACAATATACCACTGCAGACGCTATATAATCGCTGAGCTAAGATCTCAATCCCGTAATTAGTTTACTCGTTTTAGAAATATAATTAAAAACCGCTAAGCTTATATTGGTTGGGATCTGACAGTTCCGCTTCACAAAAGGCTAAACTTGAGGATAAACTAAGGCCGTCACAAACAATGATAAGACCTGACACACCCACTCAAACGAGGGCTGTTGCAACAAGAAACCAGTAATCAGTGAGTCGAGACATTGGCAGTAAGCACATAACTCCAGATATGCAGAAATCCATTTAGTGAAAAGAGGCGGGGAAACATACAGATAGCCAAACACTTCAAAATGAAACTTAAGGACATTCAACTCCTAAATGTTCAACAACAAAAGGAAATCACAAAACAAAATCTTCTTTGTAGTATCAAAGATAAGATCTAAAGACCCCCCTAAACACTGGGTACAACTCAAAATCCCTCTCACTCATCCTCCTGGCTGCGCAGCCTAGCGAGCTTGTTGGTGACCACAACATCTAGTTGTGCAGCTCGCTCAACAATTGCCTTCCTCTTCTGGGTGGACACGTTGTGCGCGATTTCAGCACAGTACGTCCTGATGAGTACAACGAGAACAACAACAGTATTAGAGAGAAGTATACTTCATTTACAATAAGATGGCAACATGGTCAGGCATGAAGGCATAACCTCTATTCACAAAGAAATAAGGCAAACTAAAATACAAACCTGTTATGCATCATCAACAGCTCAAGCTCTTGGACACTGTGGACCAAGAACTTCTTAAAACCATTTGGCAGGTAATGGCGGGTCTTCTTGTTTGAACCATAACCAATGTTAGGCATCAGCGTGCATCCTTTAAACTTTCTCCTCACACGAGAGTCAATACCCTTGGGTCTACGCCAATTCTCCTGCACATTTGATAACAATAGAATCATGAAAAATGAACCAACCAAGAGGAGACGGTAGATGCAAAGGGACCATAATGGCCTCCAAAAGTTTCTGCAAACCTAAGTAAATATAGTTCATGTAAAAAATGGGTAGAAAGACACAGAAATGCTGCAGTAATAGGCTAGTCCAGAAAACAAGGTAAAGGAGAGATGAAGAACCTATATATCTGAAAAGATCTCAAGAACACGACACAAGCCACTATAAGTGATGATTTTTTGAGCCAGGTAATGAGATAAACTATGAGGATTTTCTGCATACTGCTGAGTGTGATCCTCCAAAGGTTCAATCACAACTAGTCAGTCTCCAACCAAACCAGTGAAAGTAGTTCACGAGTTTTATCCTAGTAGCTTAAATATCAACGTAATTAGAGTGAGTGTAAATATAAGTGTCGCCGGTTCAACAAGGAAAGCAGTACCACTGCATTTTTTAAAACCCTTGTGATTGTCTAATTAAAAACAAAGACAAAACAACATTAAACTAGCAGACAAAACTCGTCAAGCAGTCCGTAAAATTTCAATAGATAATACCTTCACAGAGATTTTTCTGTCACTCTGCGGCCTCTTGAACTTTTTGACCCGCTTCTTCACGATCTTCTTAGTCAACAGCGGGACAGCCATCGCTCCTTCAAATCCAAATATAGAGAGAAAAAATCAGTAAACAAAATCATCAATTTGGTAACGAGCTACCCCTAAAGTTTCACTTTAATCAAAATATACGCCATTGCAAATAGACCAGAAAGTGCACATTTATAGACTAAAAAACCACTGAAAGTGCAAAATGGGATAAGAAACGCACAATCTAACTACTTAGACACGATAAACATGATCGAGACTTATCAAACTTAAAACTCAAGTTAAAAGTGACGGACAATTGCTAGATAACGAAGATGCTCAAATCTTAAGAAATAACAGACAAACAAGGCATTGAAAGATTTGGCGAACTATTGAAATGGAGTAGGCATACGTAAGAGGGAGCAAGTATCTGTATACTTACCACCAGGAGAATCTCTTGGCCTCGCCTGCTCGACCTGTAGGGCTCCGAAAACCCTGAGCCTGAAGAAGGAGAAGCAAGAGCGGCTAGGGTTTTTAAGTCTTGTTGCGACAGGGTGGCTAGGGTTTTTAAGTCTCCTTGCGAAAGGGCGGCTAGCGTGCCTCGCTAGGGTTCTTTTTGCCAATGTCTTCGACTGCGGACCGGCCCGGTCGGTCCGATTCTGTTGATCCCATCCGGTCCCGTCCGACCCTAAACATAGTCCGGTTCATAATCGGTTCTCTGGAATAGGTTAGAAGACAGTTTTGAAAAAAAATATAGTTTTTTTTAAAACCGAGAATATAACCCATGATATGTTACTCCATGAAGCATACTCGAACAAACATAAGATTTTGCATTTCAATGCTAATATGCAGAAGAAAAAATAATTCGAAAAGATAATACAGAAGTAGCATACTCGAACAAACATAAGATTTTGCATTTCAATGCTAATATGCATAGAAAATATTTGCATTTCAATGCTAATATTTCAATGCTAATATGCAGAAGAAAAAATAATTCGAAAAGATAATACAGAAGTAGCATACTCGAACAAACATAAGATTTTGCATTTCAATGCTAATATGCAGAAGAAAAAATAATTCGAAAAGATAATACAGAAGTTCCTTTATTTTGTTTCAACCAATGGTCCTTGGAGTTTTTTCCCCTTCAACGGCAAAGTAGAAATTTGATACAATCACTAACAATTACATTAATTAACCAGGGTATGTTTATGCCTATGAGAAACTATAAAAATTTGTGACTGAAAATTTATTTTACTGAATTTTATATTACTCTACGATATTTAGGAGATAGAAACAATTTCAACTTGCATAGAAAGTATTTAATAAAGTTAAGAGTTGATAAAAAATACAATATTCAAAAGTAACAAAAATATATCCATAAGATGCAAAGTAAAGCTTCTAATAAAAAATCATTCCAATTAAAAAAATTGTTCAAATTTTACTCGTGAGAGAAAAATGAAACATACGTTTTATAAATCGCTATGTTGAGAAAGATATATTTCCAACTCCTCATCCAAACTATTTGATACAACTCATTTTGAATCATATAGGGTCCATGCATGGAAAGTAATATCTTTTTACCAATATAACGTTTTGATTTGTTATTCAAATATTCAAAGTGAATATAAGGTACCTTAGTTATTCAAAGAGTGACGATATGTTAAATTTTACTATGAGTATTTTAAGTGTGATGTGGTGTCCTCATTGGCAATCCAATCCAAGTAAAAGAGCATGAACTATTTTCCTATTCTATAAGTAAGCCTAAACTGTAGACTTTATTTGCAACTAGGCCTTAAGAAAGACAACCACACCAGGATATAAAAACTCACAATACTGAAATCATTTTTCTTAGAGTGGTGATAACATTATTGTGACCTTATTTGACTACCAACTAACTGCAAAAATTGGCAGTAAAAACTCACAATATTAAAATTTTTTTTTTCTTATTTAAATTGCCACTCTTTTGCCCCAACGATTGGTTTCGAGTTGGCAAGATTTGATACTCTTCTTACTAGTGCGTGAATTAATTAATAAATGGTGATATGCGTACTGTAATTTTCACTGTGAGTTTACAATATGACGTGGCATCCTCATTGGTAGTCAAGTAAGAAATAAAATAGGAACTTTCTTATTCTATAAGAAAACTTTAACCTTATACCTTATATGGAATGCCAACTAGGCTGCCACGAGTATTGCCACATCAAGATGTAAAACCTTGCAGTAAAATGATATTATTTTTCTTAATTAATACATAAATTCATGTAAGATTCTTGA
Source organism: Aristolochia contorta (assembly GCA_022405105.1). Classification (NCBI taxonomy): domain Eukaryota; kingdom Viridiplantae; phylum Streptophyta; class Magnoliopsida; order Piperales; family Aristolochiaceae; genus Aristolochia; species Aristolochia contorta. The sequence goes on along the minus strand of CM039667.1, from coordinate 3,770,056 downwards.
CATGCTCCACTTCCTCCTATACCACCATCCAACAAATCAATAAAAGTAAGTAACGTTCAATATTGAAACACGTTGGAGTTTAATCCCAACTAGATATGCAGCTACTCCGTGTCCACTGATCAAACAGGAACCTTAGCCTCCATAGCCAAAGAACAAGAAAGTCTCAAATCAATTCGTCTCTGCTCTTCGGTAACTCCGATGGAGTCCTTGGCCGCTTTCTTCGCTGTCTCCTTCTGCGCCGTCGCCCCTCTCTTCGTCCCGGCGGCCGCCGCCGCCGTCTTCCCCAAAGATGCCCTGCCCACGAAATCCGGCTACCTCCCCGTCAACACCACATCAGGCTCCGCCATTTTCTACACATTCTACGAAGCCCAACACCCCAGTTCATCTCTGAGTCAAACTCCGCTTCTCATCTGGCTCCAAGGAGGACCCGGCTGCTCCTCTATGCTCGGAAACTTCTTCGAGCTCGGTCCGTGGCTCGTCAAACCCGATCCGACCAACTCAAAAAATCTCACCCTGGCCCCAAATCCAGGCTCTTGGAACCGTCTTTTCGGCTTGATCTTCGTCGACAATCCGATCGGAGCTGGATTCAGCGTTGCCGCTTCACCCGACGAGATCCCCAGAAATCAGACCGCAGTTGCAACACACCTCTTTATTGCTCTCACATCGTTTCTAGACGCAAACCCCACATTCAGCTCCCGTCCGCTTTATGTAACGGGCGAGAGCTACGCAGGGAAGTACGTTCCAGCATTTGGGTACTATCTCTTGGAGCAGAACTCACGTCTTCCCCCTTCTCGACGGATTAATCTGCAGGGAGTCGCGATAGGTGATGGACTAACGCACCCAGTCACCCAGGTGACCACACACGCGGTAAACGCTTATTTCTGCAGCCTCATCAACCGGAAACAGCAAACCCAACTGGAGCAGCTCCAAAATGTAGCAGCGAATTTGACTACAGCAGGAAAATGGCAAGAGGCCAGAGACGCGCGCAACAGAGTTTTGGATACACTGCTCAACATGACTGGTTTGAGTACCTTATATGACTTTCGAAGGAACAGGCCTTACGACACGCTAATAGTGTCCCGTTTTCTTCAAATTGAAGAGGTGAAGGAAGTTTTGGGGGCAAAAGAAAATGTTGTCTTTGAGGTTTGTAGCGATGTTGTCGACGGTGCCTTGAGTGAGGACGTGATGAAGAGTACGAAATTTATGGTGGAGGAACTGGTGGAGAAGAGTAAGGTTTTGCTGTACCAAGGGCAGTTCGATTTGCAAGATGGAGTAGTCTCTACCCTGGCTTGGATTGAAGAGATGGAGTGGGAGGAACTGGAAATGTTTCTAATGGCAGAGCGGAAGGTATGGGAAGTGAATGGAGTGGTCAGCGGATATGTACAGAGATGGGATAGTCTAACTCATGCTGTGGTTTCAGGAGCAGGGCACCTGGTTCCTACTGACCAGAGTTTGAGTTCTCAAGCCATGATTGAAGACTGGATTCTAGAAAAAGGTGTGTTCAGCAATGAGAACGGAAGAAAATCACTTTTCGAAAGAAAAACAAACAGATTCAGAGATTGAAACACAAAAACTAAGTTTTTAAGGTAATTAGCACCGGCACTTGTGCTCCACTGTTGCAAGATGGGTAGCCAGATTTCTGCAATTTCTTTCATAGTAGCTCATTAGAAAACATGTCCAATGAGAACGTGGTTCTTACAATATTGTGCTTCTTCCCTGATCCCAAAACATCAGATGCAGGCTGCTGTCATCTTAAACACTTCTCTCTGTTGTTTGAGATTTTCTGGTACGATCTCAGTCTCATGTTTCTGGAATTAAGTTATTTCGCATCTGTGAAGAGTCAAGTTCCCAAGCCATGACTGAAGATTGGATTCTGGACAACAATGCAAAGTTTCAGGAGATTATCTTTGAATGGTTATAGAGGGGGAGACCACTGACTGTTGTCTGGTGCTGTTGCTAGATGGGTTTTAGATTTTTGCAGTTTCTTTTGAAATAACGGCCGGAAACCAGTCCAATCAAAACTCGTTTGGAGGAACTATACTATGTACTTCGGTTGATCAAGCTTGAATGCTGAAATTGGAGTTTCCAACAATTTAGATAGACTCTGTTGGGAGAGAGCACTCTGCACTCTCTGTAAACGCCAGACTGTAATGCTCTGAACTTCGAAGTCTGCTACCTTAAATTTCGTCTCAAAAATTATCTGCGTATGGTATATATATTAATATAACTTATTAATTTGTAGTTAATTTTAGTTCAGTATTTGAGTTTATGCAGTACGTACCTTTATGGAAGCCGCTTACAAATAATATTGAGTTCTCGGATCAAATGAAGACGAAGCTGCATCAGAGTGACAGGGCGGCGGGTCGGAGTTACATGTCTTATGTTTCCCGGAACAGGGTTTCGTATACGCTCCGAAGTTCATGACGGGGCTGCCTACGTTACTCGACTTGAGGAGGAAGAAGAATCGTGAGACGCAGGTGGTGACCGATTTACTTCAAAACGAAACGTGAAGAAAGCTCTGGGTGCGAAGACCAACACTGTTTTTATGAAATGTAGCGCTGTTGTTGGGGGTGCGCTGAGTGAGGAAGTGATGGAGGTTGTGAAAAATATATGGGGGAGGAACTGGTGAAGAAGGGCAAGGTTTTGCCATACCAAGGGCTGTTCGATCTGCAAGATGGAGAGGCTTCTTCCGAGGCTTGAATTGAACAGATGGAGTGGGAGGAAGTGGAGAAGTTTCTGATTGCAGAGAGGAAGGTGTGGGAAGTGAACGGAGTGCTCACTGGATAGTACAGACATACGCTGCGGTTTTAGGGGCAGGGCAGCTGGTTCTTGCTGAACAGAGTTTTAGTTCTCGAGTCATGATTGAAGATTGGATTCTTGAGAGAGTTGTGTTCAGGGACGGGAAGGATCAATTTTCTGGGAACACGTCGAATGCTGAATGTGTTAGACCATGGGACCCTCCCTGTGATTGTTTCTTTCCTACGCAGCGAGGTTGGTTTCTGGTTTTTGCAATTTCGTTTAGGGAGAACGGGACTTGTAAAATAGTGTTACTAGTTTAATATTGGAAATTTGGATTCAAGATAGTGCGATATTACACACTTCGGTTCCGTAAGTCGAAGTCGATAGAGATTAGTGAGATTCTCGGCTTTACGATTCACTGTAAAAAGTTAGCTTAATCTACCCATTACACGAGTAATGTGGAATGTAAGTCACCTTTTGGCGGAAGTTTCAGGCTACTGCTTCGGTCATTGTCAAGGTTTAGACTTGATCCTCACCTTTCGACGAAGCACAAAAACAAAAAGAAAGTGATGCATATTTGCTTCAAAGCGGGGAATTAAGTTCCATGGTATCAGTAGAAGTTTCATTGAATTTCTACACGCAGAGAAGAATGCATTGTAAATAATTTGGAGAAGCACTTGACCAGTACAAATAAGAGTATACACTGTCATTTTGTTAAAATGATATAAGAAAATGAATCGAATGATCATTCATCGCCAGGGCATCCTGGGTTATGAAACATATTTACAGTGCTACCTCTGACTACCAAAGGTTTACATTTCCTGTACTAAGGAAAAATATGCTACCACTCTCTAGTACAAAATTTTAAATATCCTATTGTCATCTTGGGAGCTGAAATAATTCAATACGAAAGCTCTAACATTCATCAGATTTCGGTTCCATTCAACCAATAGACAGGGCCTTGAAACCTTCTGCACATACATGAAATTCTAAGCATGATCAACCTCTTGTCATTAACTTAGATGAGCCTAATCCTTAGATTAAGCTGTCTTCTGAATAATTGGCAATGTCTTGATAATACAACAGTGAAAATCATTTTTCATAACCTTCTTTTTCCATGATTATCGGCCTCTTTTATGTAGCACCTATGCCAGTAGAACATCCTGAGAGAACTAAGATGGTTGAATGGTTCGCAGTTCAACCTGCCTTGGCTTTAACCAATTGACAACGTATCCTAAAGAGGGAAAGTGATTTTGACAATAGGCTGCACCACAAATTCTTTTCTTCTTCTCACCAATAATCCCCACAAGAACAAAAGCCACCTTCAAAATGGTGAAACCGGTTCGAATCCCTTAATATAATCAACCTCCCAACAATCTTGGATATATGCTTTATAGCATTATGACAGTCTTCACATACTCGGAGATTTTTAATCACTCGGATAGGTCTTCCTGTCGGTATATTTAATATCCCAAATGCAACGGCTAGCTTTTCACTGTGGTGCCTGAGCATGTGCTCCTTCTCCTCTTCTTCCACATCATGCAACACCATTTTTGTGGCAGACACATAACCAGCCTTTTTCATCAGTAAATCCAAATCTTCCAAGAAAGCATAAATCTTTTCCTTATCAGGATGTAAAGAATCCCCAACAGAAAATGTATGAACTTTGTTCTTAACCTCAATCCAGCTAAAACCAGGGACCTTTGACACCCCTCTTTCTCTCATGTGCAGCCTCATCTTGTTCACATCACTCCATCTTCGGGAGGAAGCATATAGATTTGACAAAAGAACATACATACCGGCATTTTGTGGTTCCATCTCAAAAATCCTCTCAGCAGCCATCTCCCCCAAGTGAGTATTGCCATGCATTCTACTAGCACCCAGCAATGCACCCCACATGGTACCATCAGGTTCATATGGTAAACTTTTCATGAGAGAATAGGCTTCTTCTAAGCGACCTGCTCGGCCCAAGAGATCAACCATGCAAGTGTAATGCTCAGCCTTTGGTTCAATGTTGTACATTTGCTTCATTGAGTAAAAGCTATTGATACCTTTATCAATTAGGCCAGTGTGGCTACATGCAGATAGAACACCAACCTAAAAAAGAAAAGGATATAACATTAGGGAGAGGAAAAGTTCACAGCTAGACCGGAGCATCATGTGAGAGATTTACAGCATGTTTTTAGGAGGACAAGTAAGGCAATGAATCTTCTTTGTGAACTCGTGGATTGAAAAGAAAAGAGAGCTCAACAAACAAAATTTGGAAATCATATAGGCATAGTTAAGTAATTTATTTCATTGAACAAAACAAAGTGAGTGAGATCAAGGTCCAGAAAATGCTATCAAGTACTATATGCTGATGTGTGATACTTGGATCCTGTGAATATGTTATATAATAAACAGCTAAGGATTGTTTAACCTGGAGTTATATATCACTTCCAAAGTGAGTTGTTTGAAGCTACGACGATAACAATTTATCTTTTTGACAGAGAAGAACAGATATATTACCATGGTAACATCATCAGGTTTGATATTTGTTGAAGCCATCAATTCAAAGACCCTTAGTGCCTCTTTGCCAAATCCGTGTCTCGCATACCCGGTAATCATTGTATTCCATGACACCACATCCTTCTGTGGCATTTGCTTGAATAAATCATATGCTTCGTCAATGCTTCCACTCTTGCAATACATGGAAAGAAGAGCATTTCCCACATAGCATCCCATCTCATAACCTGCTTTCACAAGCCTCCCATGAATTTGCTTTCCACACTCCAGGGCAGCAATATCCGCACAAGTACTTAAAACACATGTAAAACTTGACCTATTCAATCTCTCCCCAACACTCTGCATCTCTATAAATAGACTCAAAGCCAGTTCACTACACCCCCCTTGAGCATAACCAGCAATCATTCCTGCCCAAGAGACAGAGTCCCTTTGTGGCATCTCATCGAAGAAACGTCTAGCACAGTCTAGATCTCCATTTTGAGCATAACCTGTGATCATTGTGTTCCAAGAACTGACATTTTTGGAGGGCATTTCATCAAACAACTTCTTAGCTTCGTCCATCCTTCTGTTTTGCACATAGCCAGCTATCATTGCATTCCATGATACAGAATTCCTCTCTGGCATTTCATCAAAAACTCTTCTTGCCTCGTCTAGAAGTCCATTTTGCACATACCCAGACACCAAAGCAGTCCATGTAAAAACATCCCGTTCAGGCGACTCCACAAATAGCTGTCTTGCCTCTTCCAGTTTCCCCATTTGCGCATAAGCAGATATCATTGTGTTCCAAGAAACCAAGTCTTTCTCTGGCATCCGATCAAACAGACATCGAGCATCATCCAAACGTTTCTTCTGGACGTAACCTGCCATCATTGCATTCCATGAAACTTTGTCCCACTGCAAGACAGAGTCGAAAAGCTGACAAGCAGTTTCAAAGCGTCCATTCTGTATATATGCAGCAAGTATACCGTTCCACGATATCGAGTTCTTCTCCGGCATTCTATCAAAGATTTCTCTCGCTTCATCGACATATCCGTATTGAGCATAACCCGAGAGCATCGAATTCCAACTTACGACGTCGCGCTGGGGCATTCTATCAAACAACAAACGAGCAGCTTGCAACTTTCTGCCCCGTACATACCCCGTTATCATTACATTCCACGAGACCAAGTCTCTTTGGGGCATTTCCTCGAAGAGTCGTTGAGCAAGATCGGACCTGCCGTTTTTCAAGTACCCAGAGATCATGGCGTTCCATGAGACGGAGGTTCTTCTGGGCATGCGCTGGAAAATCTGGAGAGCCGACTCGCATTTGCCATTGCGCATGAGCTCGCTTATTTTCTGATTCCATTTCACTACCTCGGCACTGGTGGTGGAAGACCCGGTGCGTTGTTTCTCACGAACAAACGTTTGAGTAGGCAGGAGGGCTAGATCATCGGAGGCATCTGAATTTCTGTTCAGGAAAACGCGGGAAGTTCTTTTGAATAGTTTGCAAGCATTTGCGCGGTTTTGCATAATAGAGGGCTTTGCTTCATAGCTCGAGCGCCTCCTACATCAATCAACGCAGTCACGATCCGCTACACGCTTCTGCGTCCCTTCACCACAAGCTATAATTCGGTCCAATGGAGATCCAATTTAAAATGTAGAGAGAAATTTGTCTTCTAGAATTTGAATTAGTCTGGTAACACGACTCCAAAGTCCGAAGTCTTCAAGTAGCTCAATACCTTCTCCAACTAGTGATGAAAATAAATATTTAATTATTAGTATCTACAACTACTATTTAAATACCGGTACTCCAGCTAATTAAAACCTGCCTAATTTATATACCCATGTCTACAGCTATATATCATCCCTGAACACTTAATATATTCAAACACTTGTTAATTATTTCCTTTTTACTTACCGAGAAATGTACGTTGGCACACATAAAATCAGTCAACGGGCATGCTTATGTTTGAGGCCTGAACCTGATCAGTCCCTGAATCATGCACTGGCTCCTTGCTTGTTCTGTCTTCTTGTTTTTGTCTGTCAACTGTTGTAACTAATCTTCATTGTTTTTTCAGGAAATTAAACTACGATTTCTCGCTTAATTAGCAGTTGGCACCTTGCAGCTGCAAACGATATTTGTACGTATGATAAGTATATAATATGGTTCCCATATTTAGACTTTCAATGTCACAACTGGATCCGAATTGGTCATGCCTGAGCTGCTAATATTCGCATGCAGATTAAGAACTGGGCAACTTTAGGTGGGTACTTAATTGTTTACGTACAAGAGAAAAACAAGAGAAAGGTCCAAAGTGGCTAGTTCAAAAGGACAAGAAGTCCGTGGAGGGCGGAGAGGCAGCAATCAGCATGCATGCATGTATGTAGAAGCAAACTGAAATCCATTGGATCAAGTATCGGTCAATGGAAATTTTCCCAGTTTCTTTAGAACACAAGAGTCATATATATATAAACTGTTGTTAAGAAGTCTGCGTCAAAGAAAGTCACCTAGACACGAGTTGATCCCTCTCCTGTCGTTTCTATTTAATTAACAAAACCAACTTACCCACCTCCTAAAAACAAAGGAAAACAAAACAAAATACACGATAAATAATCCACGCGAACGAAGAGAAAAGCAACTGATCATTAATTATATCCCCAATGTCGGGCTCAAAGTATATATAAGGGAGTGCCAATATATATACATAAGTAGGATATTGAATATCGTGCAACGGGAGTTCAAACGTGTTGCAGAAGTCTTCTGTTTGTGACCTGCGGTACGTGATCCCCAGGTAGCCCATATCCTGCTAGTACTAATGGAGAGGTATTACCACGAGCTCTTATTTTCCTTGTTCATGCTAGCTCTGATCTTCAGTCCCCGGATTGGGGTCCTGGTCGTCGAAGCGAGGCCTTCCCTTCCCCCAGTCACTAGACGTTTTCATTTCAATGTAAGCTCTGTCACTAATTAATAAGATCGTTTGCAGTACTTTCGAAAATTTTTCTTGTTTCGAAATCGTACTACGTTTTGGTTGTGTATATATAAACTGAAGATCAGAAGGGATATATATGGAGTGCAGGTGGAGTGGAAAGCGGTGACTCGTCTCTGCCACACGAAGAAGCTGTTGACTGTAAACGGGAAGTACCCAGGTCCGACCATCTCCGTCTACGAGGGCGACGAGGTAGAAATCAAGGTCACGAATCGGGTCAGCGACAACACCACCCTCCACTGGTTAGCTTTCCAGCCTTTCCCCATGCACATTTAATTTCCTTGTCACATGCAGTTCCGTTTCCTTCCTTCGGAGCAAATTAGTTCAAGCTGTTGTCTGAGTTTAAGTAATTCTCCGCCGGCGACTTTTGTTTATTTCTTGCCGCCGTCGGCCTGTATTGCGGCTGTCCACGGGAGCCGGCGACGAGAATTGAGAATTCTACCAGCACGTCTCCATTAATGATGCTGAAACTGCATGGGGGAGACCTTCATCATCCAAGTGGGTCTCCTACAGATCATGAAGGAACCAACATGACCAAATTATCTTTAATTAATAGCTTTTTTTATACCACGTAAACACGATACTGAATCAATGCCATTTCCCTGCTTTAATTAATTACCAGCTCACTTCTGCATTATAGCCGTTCATGTGCACGTATGACTTATTGATTAGTATTTGCCCATCCTAACTGTAACAGATGTCTCCATGATGCCTTCTCTTATTTTAATACTATACACGTAACACATTTCACTCGTCTCCATTTTAACACGTAACACATATAACTCGTCTCATTTCCAAATGTCCATTCTTTTTCTTCTTCTGCACTTTTTTATACTTTATGGCTTTTAAATTGACTGTGTTAGGCATGGAGTAAGGCAATTGAGGACAGGATGGGCGGATGGACCGGCATACATAACCCAGTGTCCCATACAGAGCAACCGTTCCTACAAGTACAGATTCAGGGTCATAAACCAGAGAGGTACTCTATGGTGGCATGCTCATCTCTCCTGGCAGAGGGCTTCTGTCCACGGAGCCTTCATCATCCACCCGCGCGTGCCCTATCCCTTTTCCACTCCCATCGATGCAGAAATCCCCATAATACTTGGTGAGCACTCCAAACGTATTCAAACCAACACTAATGTTGAAAAACAGAGACACATCAATTATCTTTCTTTTGCACATGAGAAACATGATATGATCAGTACAGCTTGACAGGGTATAATATAAAAGGTTTTGCTGTGCTTGTCAATATGCAGGTGAATGGTGGAATGGGGCCGTGGAAGCAATAGAAGCAGACACCATAATATATGGGAGTGGCCCAAATGTTTCAGACGCCTACACCATCAATGGCTTCCCTGGACCCCTGTATCCATGTGCCGCCAAGGGTATGTAACTATCATGTATATATATACTTTCTTCCTGTCGCCTGAAATGTCATGCATCTGTAGAACTATATTAAATATATATAAATACATCTGTAGTACTCCTAACTCCTTTCAGATTATAGATTGAAAAGATAACCATTTCCCTTATTTGACTTGGTGCTGTTTCCTTTTGGGTCTCGGATTCACAGACACTTTTGTCCAGAGAGTGGAGCACGGGAAGACATACATGATCAGACTCATCAATGCAGCACTCAACGACGAGCTCTTCTTCGCCGTTGCCAACCATACATTGACAGTCATCGAAGTAGATGCCTCATACGTCAAACCCTTCTCCACCTCTTCAATCATGATCACCCCTGGACAGACCACCAATGTCCTTCTCACAGCCGACCACCCATCAAAATCCGGAGCTAATTTCCCCATCGCCGTCGGGCCCTACGCCACTGCCTTGGTCCCATTCGACCAGACCAAAGCAGTGGGGTTCATCACATATGGACGCAATAGTACTAGTACTCTTACAGCAATTTCCACAAGCAATACGTCTCTGGATTTGAGTTTCCTCCCTCCAGTGAGAGATACTCGATTTGCAACCCAGTTTTCTAACAGGCTTAAGAGCCTGGCTTCCTCGACTCATCCTTGTAATGTCCCCAAGAAAGTGGACAAAAGGGTTTTTCTCACCATAAGCCTCAACTTACAGGACTGCCCACCCGGTCAGCTCTGCAAGGGACTGAACGGCAAGAAGTTCACAGCCTCCATCAACAACCAATCTTTTGTGCGACCCCCTGTTTCCGTCCTACAGGGGTACTACAACAACGTCAAAACAGGGGCCCCTTTACGGTCCGATTTCCCGGAGAGGCCGTCCTATTCTTTCGATTACACCCATCCAGATGCGGACGCTAACATGAACCCGGAGTTTGGGACGAAGCTGTTGGTGGTGCCGTACGGGATCAGCCTGGAGTTCGTTTTGCAGGACACGGGATTCATCAATGTGGAGAACCACCCGATCCACATCCACGGCCACAATTTCTTCGTCGTCGGAAGTGGGTTCGGGAACTTCGACGCCGGTCGCGACCCGGAAAAGTACAATCTAGTGGACCCGCCGGAGAGGAACACGGTGGCGGTTCCCAGCGGCGGATGGGCGGCGCTCCGGTTGAAGGCGGATAATCCGGGAGTCTGGTTCATTCATTGTCATCTTGAAGCGCACACGACATGGGGTCTGGCCATGGCATTCATCGTTAAGAACGGTCGCGGAGCTTCCGAGTCCATCCTCCCACCTCCGGAAGATCTCCCGCTTTGCTAGTACATATTGATATTCCTTCTTGATCGAGTCCAGTAATTATTTGAAGCTAATGTGTAAAATTGGTGGTACAAACTGATTTCTCTCTTTCACAGTCAAAGGTGGAAGCCTAAACCGGCTGAGAAGCACAAGTGGTGAGCAAACAGAGTAGTCGTACGTGAAGCGAAATATGACACTCAGAAACCAATCCTTGTTCGTCCTTGACGAAAAACGTCTCAGCTTTTCGCGACCCTGCTCCTCATCACTCTTTTAAATTGATCCCTTTCGGTTGGCAACCCTTGTAAACAGAGCACTACAAAATGCACCTGTGCGCACAGACTGGAGACTCTAGCCATACGTAAGTTATCGATGTGCAGCCAATGCATCAACCATATTTCATTATTTGCACTCTTAACTGCGACCTCAGTTGGTCATGTTCAGCCTTCACCTTTGGTAACGCATTGCTTCGAGCTAGGAACCGAACCCGCAGACATAATAGACAAAGGAACGCTTGGAACCCTCACTATGAACATAGCCATGCCTTGGGCCGATTATGTCAGCCTGTTCAATTCCAGTCGCACGAAGATCCAGCTCCTTTGATTCATGAGGTGTGATCATAACAGATGTCTCACAAACACCTATCAGAAGTAGGTGTTATCCTCCTTCATCAATGATTTAGGTCAATCCTCAGGAACAGCGATCGGCTTTACAGAAATTGTTGCTCAATAAATGATTTGCATGCGAGTTTCTCCCTTCGCGCAAAAAGGTAAGGACAAAAAAGTCTCTTCATAACTCATAAGACTAGCAACAGCCCGCAAGATCGCCATCTCAATGTTGCTATAGATTTATATTTTCAAAAACATAACAACTCAGTGGGGCAAATTTTCTCTTAATTTGAAGAACCGTTACTATACACTGGGGTAAACAAAAAAAGTACATTTCTAAAGAACTCTAAAAACAAAAACAAAGAAAAGGAGCAAAAGATACAACTATCAGAAACTAAATTAGCACCATAAAACATTACATATGCACATCTATGCAACGACACTCAATAGTACATTACAATCAACTCTCCAACTTATTGTATAACAAATCTAACCACTCCTAAATAGTTTTAGCAAATCTTCTCAAAAAGAAGAGGGGAAACAAAAACTGTCAATAAGAGACAGATCTAGGGGCAGCTACTGCTGGTTATTGTTGAATCTATTTGCAATGATAGGGCGAACATCATCGGCCTCGGCAAGGGTCTGGAGGAACGGAATCAATGAAAGCAACGCACAATCAGATGGATCATCGAACCAACTTTGAATAGGAATTCCATTGTTCACTTGTAACCGGAAAACCTGAAGCAACGAGACTATTTTAGTGTCTTATAATAACTACGAACTCATTCTTGTTGACATAGAGTGTAATACTTGAAAGAGACAATCAGACGACAAAATTAATGAAAAGAACTAGAGCAAATAACAACAGCATACAACGAGACTATTAACAAATCTGACTATGACGCATAAATGAAAAAGGTGGAACCAATTTCTAGCCATACCTGTGGGGAATTATCGATTATGGCAACTTTTGCCAGGTCAAGTCCCAAAACAGTCAGGTCTTTCATATAGCTACCATCAAAAAATTTGCATGACTCACGATAAACACGACGAGATATAAGCTTCTTGTCAGGATCTAGTTTATCTAGCAGTTGTGCTGCATAAATGCTCTGACTAGCAGTGAAAACGATTACTTCAAACAACTCAGCTACTCTCTCCAAGAATGCCTTCAGATAAGGCCTCTGACGAACATATACAGTGTGTTCTTTCATGTTAAAATACACAGAAAAGGTAAAATCTGCGTCTTCACAGTAATCTAATGTAGAATGAACAAGAGTCTCTGTAAACAAACGGCGACCAAATGATATTAGTTTTGCAACTTGAACAACAAACTACTAAAAGCAATAAAGCAAATGTTAATGATTTCTTACCATCCAGATCAAGCACAAGCGTAACAGACTTTGTACTCCGTGTTTCCTTGGGTAACAACACGGGCCAAACAGCCGGGACCACCTCCGATAGTTCAGGCAGGTTTCTTAAAAACAAATGTGGATCAAAGCCATCCAATTCATCTCTCTCTCCAGAGCAGTAGTCCTCATTAACTTTTTCATAAGAGGGTTTTACCTGCTGAATCGCCAGGTATAAGCATGCATCATCAGAGTTTACCACAGCTCCTTCAGTTGATTCACCATCATGTGTATTACTTGTTTCCATGAACTCTTCAAGAAAGGGAAGAATCATGTATCCATCAGCCAATTCAAATGTCACATTAGGACCCGCAAATTCAGAATCTGGGAAGTCGGCACCTCCTATTGAGTTACCATTGCCAGAGTTCTCATCAAAGTTAAAGCTAGCACCTCCCATGTCAGAGATGTTAAAGTCGGCCATGTTAGACACTTGACGATCGTTTGAGGTACTGCCACCATCATCACTGTCGTCATTTCTCACATCCACATGTTCACTATTTGGATCTGAAAAAGGAAAATAGGGAACATGATTAACATAATGTCAAATAAAGAATGAAAAACTAAAGACTGATTTAGGCGTACCAGTCAAGAAAATCTTGGGTAGCCACCACGCCAAAGTTCCCAAAGATGGGCAAGAGATACGTTTTAAACAAAACTTCTAGTCCTGGCCACTGTTTCAGCTAAGAGGAGCTGACATGTTTTGATTTCTTCCAGCCAAACAAACTGGACTAATATACTTTACGCTATACAGGCGGTACAGAGACAAAACAAGCACTCAGACATAAAATTTGACGCCTACTAAGGAGAAATGGCAATTATAGCCAAAAAAGAGATGGCAGAAAGCCATGTATGACAAAATGAAATACAATCTAGGCATCAGGCCTCAATTTTGTGAAAGAACTAACTCAAGGGCATGCTACAAATACTGCACATACGCTTTTTATTCTGCCGCATAGAAACATGACAACATGTTCTGTCACATATAATTGTCAATAGAAAAGTACAGAGAAACAGAAAACTACTTGCATGATTTTTTGAAATATAAAGTCATTTACGTATGGCAGAAGAGGGCAATAAATAAAAATATAACTTCATATGACACGCCATAAAACCAACACCAAATTTTGGACTTTACCCGAATTTTTATGAATCAAAGGCTTGCTGAGAACATCATCAAATTCCAGTGTCGGGGAAAATAGAGTTTCTAGCATTGGTGAGCAAGTGGATGACAGTGATACCTGAATGCCAGTGAGCAAAATTTCTGAGAAAACTAATCAAACCTTACAATACATCAAAGTGGAAACATCAGTATGTAACCTCAAACATGTGTAGCTCATAATACAGAAAAGTTGTACAGATACAAAGAGTTTGGTTTCACAGTCTTCACTCATGCACAAGCATATCAGTGTTTGGACAGTCAATTAAAAGGAAAGCTCGAATCATGAACTTTAATACTTGGTAACTAATTAATTATGATCCTATAATCAGCAGAAAATTTGCAGCGTGTTTAAAAAAACCTTTAATATACAGATGTGCCTTTTTTTGTATACAACACAAGGAGATCTACAAGCTTTCCTCATTCAAACGAGGACTGCATGCTATTCCAGCAGTAATTTCACGTAAAGAAACACTGGCAGTAAGCAGCACTATTTGTAATAGGTGTGTAATGTGAAAAATTACCGTTCTTCCAACTAACGAGGAACCACATGATGTGATTGGTGATTGGTGGTGAAGCGTTGCTCCAGACAACAAGTCCTCATAATCAAAGTCCTCGCACACTATGTCCCAGCAAGACACTGATAGAGAATACAAAGAACAGATCCAGTAAGAAGAAGAATGATATACACTGCTCAATTCAGAAGTTACAAATACCTAGAGTGAGAATGAAGTGCCAGGAGCCCCCAGAAAGAGGTGGATTAAGACATGATGGACTTATGGACTAGTTCGGGAAATAAAATACATATTTGGCTCACCATCTTCATGCTTCTTGACTGAAGGATCAAGGACAGCTTGTTGAGACATTTTCACATCAAATCGTGACCTTTTGGATATTTTAGTGGACAGCCGACAAGGATGAAGACCACGCCCTTCACTCAAAGAGCTGATGCTTGGTTTAGATTTCATAGGTGTCGGCATTTCATAATTGTCACAATCATCACAATCCTTCAATGGGTGTCAAAAAAGAGCAGCACCTACAAATCCAGATAAAACTGAAAAGAAAGATAAGAGCGTGAGCATGCAAAACACTCCAAATTCACAAATTTTCTTTTTTTTAGAAAAGAGTAATTAGCTGCTAACATGAAAGTGTGGGTGCCTTGATATTCGAAAAAAACAAGATAATGCAGGACATCAACTAATCTTTACCAATTTTCAAAAAAATCACGTAATCTTTACCAGGAATGCTGTCAGAGCAATACAAAGGCAACAAATAAAATTTTGTTGGAAAAAAGATTACAGCATATAATCAAAACTCTAAAAGTAACCAAATGAATCACTTGAGCTCTAAATATGGAGTGAACCACCAACAAACTACATATCATGAAATAATGGACATCTGCCTGATGAGATAGATGAGGTCTCAATTCATATCCAATACTATGGTTTGCAGGCCCAAACATAGGTCATTTAAAGGTAGCATGGTTTCATTTGAATTTAACAGTTTTTTCTACGTGAACAGATCTTATTGTTTCTTACAGCTAGCTTCTGGCCATTAGACTTACATAAGGCACAGACAATTTATGGACCATATCGTATTTCTTGCCCGCTATCAAGCTTCAGCAAAGTGGATTTTTTAAACTGATATTTTAAAAAGTTCGCACCAAAAAAACTCTGCAAGAAAGAGCCCATTTTGAATATCTAGAAACTCTTTATGATGAAATTAATGAAATTATACAAGAACCCAAAACCTGAAGCCCGCAAGTTAGGGGTATGAATCCAGTAACAAAATCTCGGTAGAAATAAGAAAAAATCTCAGATATATTTAAAGTACAGAAATCAGAGCAGAATAAATCACCTTGCCTGTGAAGAAAAACAATAAACCCAAATTTAACCGCTATAATGAAAAAGACAATTCAAAACCACGACAGCCTTAGTGAGAGGTGGAAAAAATCAGAAATCATGCAATAGCCAATCGTAACAAACCCGAATTTGAAGAGGAATTTGAAGAGGAATTTGAAGAGGAATTTGAAGAGAAATTTGAAGAGAAATTTGTAGAGGAATTTGAAGAGGAATTTGAAGGGAAATTTGAAGGGAAATTTGAAGGGAAATTTGAAGGGAAATTTGAAGGGAAATTTGAAGGGAAATTTGAAGAGGAACGACATCAGCCTAACATAATCTGAAGAAAGGAAAACGAAAAAAATATGCCAGGAGACCTCCTCCACACCCAGCCACCCACAAAAGGGCATCTTACTAAACAATAATAGATTCAAAGAAACAAAACTGGAAAACCAAAAGTACATAAGAAGAATTCCGAAGCTATACATGTCAGCCTAGTATGCAGCAAAGGCCTAAAGCACAAATATGAAACATCAAACAACTATTTAAAGAAGAAAAAGAAAACTGAAAGGCGCCCAAATCACGACATAAATTATTGAAATAACTAACCAACAATTTAGCACCAAACCTGTAGTTACAATAATCAAAATTCATGATAAAGAACACGTCGACGGGAAAAAAAAACTCATTTACATAACTACAAAATCCAAAACAAATGACAAAACCCGCATGAATAATTGCGATGCCGTTCAAAGAGATCCACTAAACCTTCCTTACAGAACAGTAGACGAATCAGTGAACAGTGATCATAAAACAGTCGAAGAGACAGTAATACGCCGGAAAGAAAAAAAAAAAAACCAGCAGAATTGAGTTAAACACCGAAATAGAGGGAAGAAGAATCCGAAAGATTAAAAAGAATCAACAGACAACTAAAAAGCCGTCGCGTCCGAACATGATAAATTCTACAACAGAACCTTCCCGGTTTACATACCTGTGGCAGCTTCCCCTCTGCCCTCTCGGCTCCTCTCCCCTCTCCTCTCCTCTGTACAAGAGGTGTACAAGAGGTGAGAGGGAGAAGAAAAAATGACCAAATGCGTCGACTCCGGAGTCTTAGACCTTGTAACTTCCTCTCGGAATCGACTACGAAGACTAAAGATCCCCACCAACGGCCGGGATCTTCAGCGGCGCAGTTCATTTTGACCTGTAGCGTACGGCCGCGTGTCCCTCGGGTGCGCACGTGCGAATCCACGGAAAGAGAGGAGACGGGAGGCGGGAGAAAGCCAATTTGTCGTGGACCTGTCGCCGCCACTGGCACCCCCGCGTACCACACGGGCTATCGACCCGGTCCGAGTTAATCCACCCGGTCTCGCAGTCAACCTAACTATGAGCTTCCGGGTTGCGATGTCAACTTAATAAGAGTCACCGGTTCGCCACATCAAATTAATAAGCGTTGCACAGTCACCACGTCAACACGATAAAAGGCATCAGAAAACGGGCCACCTTGATAAGATTCGCCGGGTCGCTGCATCAACTTAAATAAGAGTCCCCGGGTTGCTCTCAACTTGGTCCGAGTCGACGAGTTGCCATACCAACTTCACTACTAGAGTCACCGGGTTACCGCATCAAATTAATAAGAGTCGTTGGATTGCCACGTCAACTTTATAAGAGTCATCCCGTTGGCCATGTCAAGGTTAGGAGAGTCGCCAGTCGCCACTTCGACTTAGTAAGAGTCATCGCGTCGTCGCGATAAATCAACACGAGTTGCAGTCTTGCAGATAGAAACGGGTCAGTAAGAGCGAGACACGACTTCCTATTTTGTAATCCTCGCGCAGAGCCCCGAATCCGATGATTGGGGGGACTTTTGATAATTAATATTAGTGTTTAAAAAGCCTGAGACAAGACTTGCGGGGGACCCATCGACGGGCGACGTCCACGATCGTCCTCTCCGGCCACAGTGCTTTTGCACCGAGATAAAGAGACAAAAAGTGCTACTTGATAGTGTAATAGTACAACAGCCCGAGAGACGCATTTTGCTCGGAATGGGCTTGGAATCACGGGTTCTTTATACACACCCGGACGTAAAACGCAAATCAGGTAATTAGACCGATACGCGATACGTATCAGCGTTACGAACCACGATACGAATTTAAGGAGCCTTTTCTTTCTGATGGCCCGATGGGAGAGTGAAACGGCGCTTAACGCTTTTAGCGCGAAAGGTTGGGCGGAGGGAGCGCGTTTCAGGATTCTGTAATAAATGAACATTGCTGTCACTGAGCTGAGGGGAAGGGCAAGGAGAGTGAGACATTCAAAGGGAATCGTGACCCTCCGTCGTTCCATAGTTTGATATTCGACAGTCTGCGGACAACTTTGCGCTCTTTCTCGTCCAAGCGATGGAATTGCCGAGGAAGAAGCAGATTCTTCTTTTCTATTGTGTGGAGGCGGAAGATCTTGCTCGAAAAGTAGCTGCGCAATCGGACTGCATTCAGCTTCAGTCCATTAATTGGAGGTATCTTGTTCTGTCGCTGGGGTTCCGATTTTCCTCTTATTGTTTTCTTTATCTGTCCGTTTCTTTTACGCTTTTCTCCCTCGATTGTCATGTGTTCATAATCCGATGTTGTTTTTGTTTGATAACGTTTTCGGTTTATATACCCAAACGGCGGTCTATGGTCATTTCCCCTCTCTCATACTACGCGCGCTCTTTATCTATTTTCGTAGGATATTTTTGTGTTTGCTTTTATTCAGTTTCTCTTGTTCTTCTTCTCTGTCTTTTATCTGCTTTACGGTTGGTTTTATACGTTTGCTTCTCCAACTCAAAATCCCTTTTTTTTTTTTTTTGTTATTCTTCATTGTAAACTATTTTCTTTCAGTTTTATTTGGCAGTAGGGAAGGGTTTTCTTTCTATTTCTTTTTCTTATATATTTTTCTTTGGAGTTTTCTCCGCAGTTATCTTGCCTGTCTGTTTTCACAAACATCTTCTCTGTATTTTATATTAATTAATCTCACAACTTAAAATTAATCTGACATTTTGTGCAATTTTCAGGAGTTTTCCTGACGGATTTCCGAACCTCTTCATTAACAATGCAAAAGATATCAGAGCCCAGCACGTGGCTTTCCTAGCTGCATTCAGCTCTCCCTGTGTGATCTTTGAGCAGCTCTCTGTCATTTTTGCTCTGCCGAGACTATTCGTTGCTTCCTTTACTCTGGTCTTACCGTTCTTTCCTACCGGTTCTTTTGAACGGATGGAGGAGGAGGGAGATGTGGCAACTGCCTTTACAATGGCCAGGATATTGTCAAATATACCAATATCCAGGGGTGGGCCAACGAGCATTGTCATATATGATATACATGCTTTGCAGGTTTGTTCTGTAATTGGAAGTGGTTTTCTGTATTTCACTTTGTTGTTCGCGAAGGAAGGTAGTTTGTGGGAGTGAAAGAGGTGACTTCCTCTTGGTCAGTTTGGTAGGACTGATAGAAGATGGCATTGGACTGCCACCTATGTTCATTTCCTGGCCTCAATTCTGGTTGTCTATTTGATTTTAACTCGTGCAGCGTTTGAGCTTTTCCAAGAGGGAAGGCTATCTAGGTGTAAGAGACTTGTGGATAAGCTTTTTAGCGTCAAATAGTGTTAATTTAGTTTTTGAATACCAGAAGACTAGCCTGAACCCCGATATTCACTTGTTATCTGGAGTAGCTATCGATTTGTTAGCAAAAATACGTGTTTTGGAGACTGGCCATGGTTATAAAGTACTGAAGTACAATATAGTGATGTCTGAGAAGGTTCCAGTCATGGACTGTGTACTTTGTCATGTCTTCTTATCTCCTCTGCTGCTCCGGGAGTTGAATTGACATAGGATGTGAAATATATTCTGATTGCTGAAAGTTGGTGAAGCCGCAGGGAATTTGTTAACATTACCTTTTGCTTTCTCATCGGTGTAAATGACACAGTCCGAACCTTTCATCTTGACAACTCTAAATTACAGAATAACAATGTGGTTGACTTTCTGATTTGGGCATAACGTTACCTGATCTGTGAGTTTTGAGGAGAAAAAAGAACTGATCAGCAGACTGTGAAAACAGTGGTTTTTCAACTCCATCATCTGTATCTACTGGAATGTTTCTGGTTCCAATTTCACATATGTCGTGAGTTTTAAAATCATACACGGACCTGAAAAGGCCTTGTTGTGTTTCTGGTTGCACTTTGCATGACTTCTAACTCTTTTGCTTGACTCTTTTATAGGAAAGATTTTATTTTGGAGATCAAGTCTTGCCGTGTTTTGAAACTGGAATCCCTTTGTTGAAGCAGCGTTTGCATGAGCTTCCCGATGCTGATAATGTGAGTTATACAGCCCACATTAATATCAACTTTAAAAAAAACATTAATATCCTATAGTTCTGGCTTGCAACGCGGTTTAAAGATGTTACTCTGAGTGTTATATACATGTATGGATATGAGAGCTAATATCTTACTACTATAATTTGATGGTTGTTCTCTAAATCTTTGGGTGGCATTCTTTCTAGGTAAGTGTTGCGTTTCCTGATGATGGTGCATGGAAGCGCTTCTACAAGCAATTACAACATTTCCCAATGGTGAGAATTTGCCACTCGTGTTTCATTATTATTTATTGATTGAATAGGTTTTTCTGACTGGCTAGAACTCTGACTTGACGTCTTCAATTTTTTGGCCGAAAGGTTGTTTGCACTAAAGTCCGTGAAGGAGATAAGAGGATTGTTCGTCTCAAGGAGGGAAGTGCTGTTGGTCGACATGTTGTCATTGTTGATGATTTGGTGCAGTCTGGTGGGACCCTTATTGAATGCATGGTATAAAGAAATCAACTCACACTGTCTTTTCTTCTCTCTTTTCCGTTCTTAGTTCTCAAACTGCTGCAGTTGTGGCCTGATTGGTATAATCTATGGCAAAAGACGCCTGGGCATTATGCTATTCTTATAAATGTTCTTTTCCTCAACAGAAAGTCTTGTTTGCTCACGGTGCTTCTAAAGTCAGTGCTTATGTGACACATGGTGTGTTCCCTAACAAGTCATGGGAAAGATTCACACTCAACAATAAGGGTAAAGTCTCAGCTACGTATTTTTCATTGTATCCTAAATTCGATTTTGTTTTTCTTATTTCTGGTTTTGTTTTCAGAGGACTGTGAGAAATCATTTACATACTTTTGGATCACTGACTCCTGCCCACGCACTGTGAAAGCGATCGAGGGCACGGCTCCTTTTGAAGTGTTAAGTCTTGCAGGCTCCATCGCAGATGCGCTTCATATATGAAACTGACGAGAACACTCATTCTTGAAATTAATGGGTGCATACAGTTGAAAAAGCTCATGGGAATAAAAAAATTTTCTATTTCGATAAATGGTACATCAGCTTTGTTTAGCTCGAGTCAGAAGAATAATGAACTCGATCCATTTTGGATAATTTTTACCTATAAAGTTGTCATCGATAAGGATGCTTTCTTTGTTTAAATCCCAGTTATGTAGTTGTATGTTGCATTGATGAGAACTCTCAGCCCATTATGGGTATTGTCCGAGTAGCAGCTACTAGAAAGCATTGCTCAGGTGATTGCTTGTGTGAAGCCTTTCATAGTTCCACATAGAATTTGAAAAGAAAAATGCGTTTGAAAATAATTAATAGCATTAATAGTAAACCGTGGTCAAGTATGGTGCTGAAGCCGTACTAAATTAGTAATCATTCATCTCTTCTTTTAATCTTATTTTTTATGTTCCTAAACAGCTATTTTATTTATATTATAAACAGAAAGATGATAAATCAAAACTAATTTTTCCTTTATCTTGCAAAAGAGGCGATGAAAAAAATGTGGGATAATTAAACTAAAAAAATTTCAAGTAAATTCTAAATAAAAGTAGGTTTTTATTTTCTTAGATTCTATGACTTAATTAAATCTTATTTTTTATTGTTTATAATTTACGTAACCTCTTATGAGAAGGTATGAAAAGACCAAAGTATCCTATCATCGTTGTTAACGAACTGGTTGAATGGAAGCCGAACTTGGGAAGGTCTGCATACCAAGTCCAACTCTCTCTACTCCAGCGACGACACTCCAGTTTTCCATAATTCTCCCGCAGTAGACGTCCTTTAGAAGCCAAATCCAGATGACATCCCTTAAACTCCGCTCTCCCTTTCAACACTCGTTCCGAATCACTCCACTTCAACGATGCCAAGCGCGTCCAAGAACCACCATCTCCTTCTACATGAAGGATAGCAGACAGAATGATTTATCCTACTTTTCCCTGACCTCGCATCAGAATTCACCATTGAGCCCGTTAGTAGTTGTAGGATCCGCCAATGCGGATATTTATGTGGAAATTACCAGGCTTCCGAAAGAAGGTGAGACCATCTCTGCCAAGTCCGGGCAGACACTTGCCGGGGGCAAGGGAGCGAATCAGGCTGCATGCGGCGGAAAACTCTCTTACCCGACTTACTTCGTCGGGCAGATTGGCGCCGATGCTCATGGGAAGTTGATCTCTGAGGCTTTGCAGGATCGTGGGGTTTGCTTGGATCATGTCAAGGTTTTGTCCAATGTACCCACCGGGCACGCTGTGGTGATGCTTCAGGCTGATGGGCAAAACTCCATCATTATCGTGGGCGGGGCTAATATGAATTGTTGGCCTCAGAATCTGTCTGACGAGGACTTGGAGGTGGTACACAAAGCTGGAGTTCTGTTGTTGCAGAGAGAGATTCCTGATAATGTCAATATTCAGGTGGCAAAGGTTAGTCTTTTATTCACTTTTCTCTATTTCTTTCTCCCTTTTTCTCATTTGCTCTCGTTCTTATGTACTCTCTTTCTCAATTGCTTTCTCTCTCTCTCTCTCTCTCTCTCTCTCTCTCTCTCTCTCTTTGTCTCTCTCTGTCTCTCTCTCTCTCTCCATTGAAAATGTTCCATGCGATTTGGGGATAGTTTTACGTCGTGTGCTGTTTATTGAAGAGAGTGTATTGAGAAGAATTCTTCTCTCTATTTCTTTTGTTGCTTTTCTCTTTGCTGTTTTGGTTTATGGCGTCTAAATATTGATTACTTATATGAAATGTTTGTTTTTCTTCGACTTTCTTCTTTGGCAATTTATGAAAAGTCTGAGCGAGGTCTTGTTATTGTTAAAACTTTTCTTCTCTCTGTTCTCAATTGCAGTCTATTTAACATTCTTTTCTCAATCAAGCAATACAAATGTAAGAACCAGATAAAATTTAATAATGATTAATGCACGACGAGTTGATTTCTGGGAAAGAGGATACGTTTAAGCAAATTCTTGGTGCAAAAGTTTCTCTAAAAACCACATGCCAGCTTGAAGCTTCACTGAAGTTAGATTATTTGGAGGAAGAAAAGTGGGCGCACTAATTTTTTCTGGAATTCCAGAGTTTTTGCCTCGTTTAGGCAACTTTCTTTTGGCAGTCAAAGTTATGCTTTAGTTCTTTGCTTTCTAGATTCACGTTTTTTGATCAAGGTATTGGCATGTATTTCAAGTTTGTAGTGTGAATTTTTAGTAGGGCTAATTGCTATCCTTCCCCAGACATATGCATGGATATCTTTTTGCCCTGTGTAGTATTACAAAAAATCTTTATCATACTTCTCTACTTTTTGAGTGTCATTATGACTTGAAATCCTTTTTATCTTTTAGTAATTGCAGGCTTATAGAAATGAAACCTAAAAAGGTAGTTTTTGACTGGTGACCACCATTTTATTGTATATTAAGAGATACTTAAGGCCTGATCTTTTTTTTTTTTTTTTTATCCAACCTGATCTATTTGATATAGGTGTTTTGATCTTTTAATGCTGCTTAATGACATCTAACTAGTTAGATATTTAGTTTTCATTGGTGATATTATGAGAGAAGTAGGTGTGTATGTATTTGTGGTATATTTCAAGAGTTTAATGGTAATTAACCTTTTAAAGTGTTTACATGCTTGCTTTGTGGACTGACTTAAAAAGTTTCTTCTTCGTCCTAACATCCTTGTTCCAAAATGTAGTTTTTATGATTCTTGTTGGGATGCCAGTTGATTTGGATTTAGTTCCATGCAGGCAGCAAAGAGTGCTGGAGTTCCAGTCATTATGGATGCTGGGGGAATGGAGGGAGACATCCCAGAGGAGCTTCTAATGTTTGTGGATATACTGAGCCCAAATGAAAGTGAACTAAGCCGACTGACTGGAATGCCTACTGCTACTTTTGAGCAGATCAGTGTAGCCACTAAGCTGTGCCATGAAATGGTGAGTTTGGTTCAGGCACCACTCTTTCAATGATATGAGTAATATGCTTGTCAAACATTGAAACCAGTTATCTTTGGTTACCTCTCATCCCTCTAGTAAGAAGTGGCAAAAAAACTTTTGATTTTTTATTTTTTAAATGGGTTGGCTTTGAATACTAAAAGACTAGTGACAAATGAAGGGAGGGAACCCTTGCTAAGTTTAGGAAGGGGCATGAACTTCCAACAAGGAGTTATCAGGTGATTTATTCTTTAGATGAGAGATCAGAATAGACATTTGCAAATTTTAGTTAGTCGAGAGTATTACTCTCCTAATAAAAGAACAAGAGCACTAAGGAAAGTTGTTGTCAACTCTGTCAATAGTTGTTGGCCCAGACCTTGCTTTCAGGACTGCCCTCCCCATCTAGGACCACACTGTTAGCCCAGACTCCCTGGGGGATGTAGTTGATTACTTGTATATGGGGCTTACACCCCCACATTTTTACATTTTTATATTCCTTAATGAATAGCACATTCTCATTTTCCTAATTAAAAGAAAAACTCTTTATCAGTTGTTCTAACTCTTTTAGCCAATGGTTCTAAACCTGTCAATATGCTTTAATACATTGGCATGTATCCACTTTTTTCAACTTAAACTAAGTCCTTGCATCTGAAAGACATCAGTGCAAAGGCTGCATCTCAATCTTCTTTTGCAGTGTGTATTCGTTGAAGAATTCTATAAACTGGATATTTCAGGGTGTGAAGCAAGTTCTAGTAAAGCTTGGGGACAAAGGATCCGCTCTTTTCGTGGAGGGGGAGGAACCAATTCTACAGCCCATTATCTCAGCTCCAAAGGTTATTGATACAACAGGAGCTGGCGATACCTTCACGGCAGCTTTTGCTGTAGCACTTGTAGAGGGGAAGTCCAAAAAGGAATGCTTGAAGTTTGCTGGTAAGCTTTTACTGTCTCTTTGCTTTAATGTCATTTTTGCACGTTCGGGGATTTGGTCTTATTACTGAGTTTTGACATTTGCAGCCGCAGCTGCTTCTCTGTGCGTTCAAGTGAAGGGAGCAATTCCAAGCATGCCCGAGAGAAAAGCAGTTCTGGAACTTCTTCAGGGTGCTTGATTATGGTACAGATCTCTTTTTGAGAAATAAACTCCCGGTTTTGGTGTTTGTCTTCCCTCTGTAATTTTAGTGTATACAAACGGCTGGCGTCATGGAAAAAATATTTTGAGAGCCGCCTCTTGAACTCTTTACTGATACAAGCTTTTTTTTGAAGATCATACAACAAACCATTTTGTGTTCAAGTCATAGACACTCCTCACTGTCTGAAATTTGCGGAACAGGAAACGGTGCAAGTTTTTGATGTAGTAGAATCAACAAAAAAAGGCATCTTCTTGTGAGACATCCACATTTTTCCAATGCAGCTTCTCAGAGATTTTGGTCTTCGTTCTATAATATCTCATGTTTCGAGAGCGCCGTTGGTACTGTCGCTATATACATCTCAACTGTTGCGCCAGCTGAAAACCGTAGTCCATACGTATGTGCATCGTTTCCTGTTCTTCGTGACGGCGTTCGTACGAGAGAGAGATGGAGGGACGGAATCGGATTGTTGGAGTCGGAATCGTAGAGATTTCACTTCGGTAAGTAGGAAAAACCTTTTACTTCCCCACATGATCAACCCGGATAGGGACAGGGAACGAGGCTGTAACAGATCATTTCCATGAATAGACAGAGTGCTTTTTTTCATGAAAAAAATACTGTTTTTATTTGATATCCGAAACACATATTTGAGTGAAAACTTACTGATTATTTTCCCAAAATGCATCTGAAAGATCATTTTTTTGCTCAAATCTGCATGACCCAGGCTGTAACAAATGCTGTTTTTTTCATGATGTCAGTCTCCTTTTTGCGTGCATGTATCAAATCCTAGTCTCACAAATGTTTTAAAGCTTTAAGTTTTTAACTTCAAGTTGAAGAGGAACAAAATAAGGCATTAGGGCTTAAACAATGTTAAAATTGATTTTCTCATACCGGGTGATTGGCCTTTTGATGCAGTACTTATATATAATTTTATGCGTTTAATAGGTTATGAAGTAATTTTTAAAAGGTTCTAAGTGAAAGGACATTCCGTGGATTGCCATGGAATAATCATAATTTATACAAAATTTTTTATTTATTTATTTATCTTCAAACATGTATTTCATTAACAAGCAAACATAGGTAAAGAGTTAACAACGAGATATTTAGTCGTGGGATTAGTACGGCCCTAATATTATCTTCTATTATAACAGAAACAAAAAATCGTGGGATATTTCTTATCCAGATGTGTATACTATTATCTCCTGTCGAGTTATGACTAGATCCCTGCTTCGCCAAGGTGTCAGCCTTACTAGCTTCTCAAGTTGTACCCTTGGCGGTACCTGAAAGAGCGTTCTTCATATGCGGGCTAGAGGGTCCAATTGCTAGTGGCAATGTTGTGTTCCCGGCATCAATTGTATAACAAGTTGAGAGTCCTTTTGAATAACAATAGGAATAGAATTTAAAAAGTGGTTAATAAGGGTAAGGGTGAGGTGAAACGCATAGAGTTCAACTAGATTGTTGGTTTTATAAGTTAATATCCAAAAGGCGCATAGGAGGGTTCATCTGAATTTCCGAATAAGACTCCCCTATTAGAAGTTGATAAAGACGAGCCATCAAAATTTACATATGTAAGATTGAGGAGGGGGGAGCCATGTAATGTGGTCTCGTTGTTTAGGGTGTAGTGTGGATTCTGGTATTTGACGGTGTTTAGCGTGTAGTGTGTATAGTTTGTTGAGAGAAGAAGAGAATACGATTTATGCATTGAGAGATGGAAAAAGATTTGTGTTCAAAAAACTTTTTATTCCTTGAACACCAAATTTCCCATAATGTGTTGACTGCAAAAATATGTGCTCGTGATGATGTTTGGTGTGTGAAGAATAAAGTAGATGAAAAAAATAGGATCGAAGGAACTGATTGAAAGGAAAGTTCACAGTAAAGGGAGCAATTGCTTGCCAAATTGCAAACGTTCATAGGAAAAATAAATGATCTACAGTTTCCGGATGCAATCTACAAAATGTATCAATTTGAATCCCTCGATTAAGTAAAACGTACTGAGGCCTTTGGTATTTTTGGTATTGAGGTGTGAGAGATGATTAACAAGTTTGGTTGAGAAACACCCACCCATCCTTTGAAGGGACCAAAGAAGGAAGTCAAGGGAAGATAAGACAATTTGGGAACTAAGGATTAAATTTGCAACGTCAGGAGGCCGGATGGCTTTGCCAAGAGGGAAGATACTTTATCTGCCTAATGCAAAGGTCCGTGGAAAAGTCTAAGCATTTATACAATAGTTAATAAACAAGATTTAAAACATTACTGCATGTTAGGACTCAACTGTAATTAACCATAGTTAGTTTGTTACTATAGCAACTTGAGTTACCCTACTTACTGATGTATATATATGTATTGATTGTATACCTTTGTCAGTTGAATGAATTTTCCAGAATTCATTTTACATTTTCTGTCTCTTCTTCTCTGTTTGCAATCTCTATTCGTTAAGCTTGGTAGAATTAACCATGCATCCTTCACGATTTTACATAGAAAAATGCTATATGCACTTTATTGTGCAAGCACTTTGTTCACTTCCAAGTGTGGGTCCCACCACTACAGTGAGGGGAGAGTGCACAAAGTACATGAACAGTAAAGTGCTCACTCTTTTACATATAATTCTACAATAAAATAGAATAAGGTGAAAAAGGAGCATTGATATTGATGTATTTAAGGGAAAGAAGCATGTGCTACAGTAAACTTAAATGAGTTGCCACCGAATTCAATGTGCTATTTATTCCAAAGTGCACCCTATATATAAATTTATAATGTTGGAGCACGAGCATAAATACCTACCGACAACTGTAGAAATATTCATATATGTAATAATTTGTTTCAAGAGGTTTCACTCACCTAAATTATTCACCATAAATGGGGGAATTATAGTGACTAATTTAGAATCAATAAAAACCTTAATACTATCTATTTCATTACAGGTAGAAGAGATTATATATGTAATTAGCATTTTGCACACGTTTTCATTTAGACTCGGTTTTTAATAGTGTAATATGGTATTATTAATTTATTATTTGCTTACTTATTTTTTAGTTTGATCAAAAGTAATATACCATTTTACTAATGGTTAATAATATTGATTTTATTAAATCTATAAAATTAAAGTGGTGATAATCGTACTACCAAATTTTAGTGTGAGGGTTTACAGCTTGTCATTGGCAGTCCAAATAAAGTAGGAACTATCTACCTATTCTTTAGGTACAGTCACATTAGGATGTAAAAACTCATAGTAAAAACTCACAGTACTGAAATTATTTTTCATAAAATTAAGAGTGGTGATATATGTACTAGAAAGTATTACTAAAGGGTTTACATCTTGAACGTGGCGTTCACGTTGCAATCTAAGTAAGAGATAAACTCTTGATTTTCTTATACTATGGATAAATCCTAAATTCTTGATTTTCTTATCATTTTTCTAAAAGTAATATTAGTTAAGAAGATTTCAGAAATCTCAAAGAATATTTGTGAATAAAAATTTTAAAATTACTAATTAGTGATTTATATACTCACTTTTAAGGTAATAAGATTCACATATAACTAATTACTAAAGTTAGTTTAAGGTGTCCTACTGTGGAACCCATCTGTATGTTGCTTTGGAGATGTGACAATTTTTTTGTCATTTGTCACACCATCCTAAATTTTAAAAGATAAATCTAGGCAACTGTATTTCGGATTGGTTGTTTACATTATATAGCTACTCGGCATAGGTGCAACTAACATTTTCCTTTTAAAAATCTCAACAAAAGTTTGTAAATTAAAATTTTTTTGAACTACTAATTAGTGATTTATACACTCACTTTTACGGTAATTAAGTTCACATATAACCAATTACTAAAGTCAGTTTAAGGTGCCGAGAAACAATCCTACTGTGGAACCCACCTGTACGTTGCTTTGGAGACATGACATTGACAGTTTTCTGAGATGACTCGTCATTAACAGAGGAGGACCAACTTGAAGCGTATGGGAGGCAACCCGTCAACCTCTGCAGCTTTAATGTTGGCCATGGACGAGGAACAAGAATCCCTTCGTAGAGGCAAGAGATGGGATATAGGCTCCGTGGTCTGGCCGATTATTTTGATATGGGATATAGGGGGGCTTGGGAAGCATTAATAGTGTATAGAGTCGGGACCCATCTTGACTGCAACGCGTCTCGGGTGATGATTAATTAAGGAGAAAGAATATGATTCGTCGATTAATACATATACAGTCGCGTATTCATGGCGCATAAATGATGAAAAAGACGAAGTGTTCACCATCGATCGATCGATCGAGAGCGAGAGAGCTAGAGCAGATATATATATATATATATATATATATATATATATATATATATGAGAGAGAGAGAGAGAGAGAGACGCGTCACAGGGTGCAGTCTCATGCAGCATTTTAGAGGGCGACGATCGAGTAGGAAGATTCACTTCGACGATTAGTACTGCATGCATTTAACATACCATTCAATGCCTTGGCCTCATCAGACGCCCAAGTGTCTGTTCAACACCACGCATCACTATGCAGCATGGGAAAAGAAAGCGAAACAGGGCAGAACGAGGGCACGACAGATGCTCGTTTCAGGGAAATCGAAAAAGGGTAAGTAATTAACAGTACGTTGACATGGAGTTATCAATTAAATTGCTGGACTCAGTACTAGTCACGCCAACTATTTTCGAATTGAAGTGAGTCTTAAGTTCCTTCCGCGGTTGTACGTTTTGCAAGAAAAAGAAGAAAGACTTGCAACTATAATTTCTTACGAAAAAAAGAAATATCTGATGGGAGCTGCAAGGGCCAAAGTGGGGTTTGGCAATGGCAATGACAGCAGCAGAGGGAGAAATAATAGCAAAGAAAATCGTGCATGGGTTTTCTTTCACTCGTCAAATTAACCAGTACCGATCCAGTGACGTCCCTCATTGATCTGGGTTTTTCTTATTTCTTATTTTGCACCACCCCTTCGTGCCCTGCGAGCATCAGGTACTTGTCCCTCCTCGTAAGGTTAGTGCACTCAAACCCCAGTGCCTCACCCAGCTGTCTCTGTATATAGTTCGCAACCTCGCAGGAGGTCCTCCCTCCGGCGCACGTTAGCTCCCTCGGCAGCTTTTCGAGAAATTCCACCGAATAGCAGGGAGAAGGGTTCATGAGGAAGAAGATGGGGTCCAAGCATTTGAGCCCACTCGCCGTGGTTCCGTAGAACATGCCAACATGGGTGTCCATGGCCACCGGAACGATCTCGTCGGCCAGCTCTGCAAACAGAGAGCTGAACCTCAACAGATAAGGCTCTCTGCACGTGGTCCCTTCCGGGCACACCACAAGGTCTCCTTCGTTTAAAAGCCTTTGCATCGTCTCCCCATCCAGCTTCCTGTCTCTTCTCAGCCTCACCGTTTTAATGGGGGCAATGAGCTCAGACATCTTGCTCAAGCTGTAAGTCACCGCCGTGACCGACTTACCAAGCGACGTACATAAAAAGATTGGGTCCAAGAGGGTCCTGTGAGAGCACACATAGAGGACTCCTCTGTTTTGCCCAGACTTTGATGTGTTGCACAAACCTTTTACTCTGATCCTCACCCCGCTGAACTGAGCCAGTACAATGCTGATCTTGTAGGGGAGGAGTATCCCAACGAGGAGTCTGAATATGGCCAGGAGGATCCCCAATGGGAGCCACATGAACATACAGAGGGTGGCTGAGGGGGTTGGTAAGAAAGCGAGCCTACCATCATGGAAGACCAGAGGCTTTGGGTACTTCTCTCTTGGCAATATCACTGAACTACTTGCAGCAGCGCTTTTGCAGTACTCCTTGTTCTTCACCAAATAAGCTTCCTGCATAAGCAATTCAAACGTGGTTTGATTGACATTCGCTAATTATCTATCTCAGTATATACTACACATGGTTAAAGAGGACAAGCGGCAGAAGTAGAAAAAGTTATATTTTGCTCTGTTGCTGTGCATGAGATTAGTGGATGAAACAGGAACAGGAACATATATATATATATATATATATAGCTCAAACGGAACGCTTTATGTACTTGATCTGCTGCTTTTTGCTGTACTTATTACCACATGGGTACTTTGTGTGAAGATTGAGGCTGTTTTTGAGCTTACCTTGCAGAAAGAAATGAAGAGATTGTCATGGAGGTTGCGACCCCCAAGACCAATATCAGGTTTGGCGTCTCCAAAGTACTCCTGTAGAGCCTTGTGCTTCACAAGGATCCCAGAATCGGCGGTGGAACCCGTGAAGTATCCTTTAATCACCTGCAACTCCGTTCCTATCACGTAGTCTACGTTCAAATAATCCTTGAGAAACCCTTCGACCATCACTCTGGGGACGCTCGTGATAACCACTCTCTTCCCCGCCGAACGCAGGACTTGATAGGCCTGAAGATGGATGTTCTCCAAGAAAAACTTGGGCAAAACCGTCCTTCCCACGCTCTCCATACGCTTCTCACCGAGTCCACAGAAGGTAAAGAAAGTCATCACCTTCAACCCCTGCTTGGGCCCCAAGACCCAAAGCAGGGGACATGATAGAAGCAACAGGAATGCCCTGAACAGGCCACCACCCTCGAAGGCCACCAGCATGAAGAACGGAAAGAAAGAATTGGACCTCAAGAGCGATCCATGGATGTCACACACCAGAGTCTGTCTCTGCCTGCCTTCCAATGCACACTTGCTGACACTTGGATACGCCGTGCCTTGATATGACCTGAGACTAGAGGAACTTCTGAAGAGGAACCCGTAGTTAGCAATCTTCTTAATCGCCTTGTAACAGGAGTTCGCCAAAAGTTGGTACAAAATCCAATTTGCTAGCTTAAGCAAAACCATTTGGAACTCCATAATTTTCCTTCTGTATCCCTCTTGGCTCTCTATTTTGGAGTGTTGGCGGTGAGCTGATCTCCGGGTACAAGAATTTTTGAGTGAGTAGTGACAGGCCCTGGGTATATAAGATGAGGAGAAGATAATATGAGCGAGGTTGGGATATATGGTAATTGAAGATGAGGGAGGGAGGAGGTTGACTCGGCCCTTTGGTTTCCACACCGCCTGCATTAACTGCAGCCACAACATACTTCTGCTATTTTTCTCTTCCAAACCCGGTTAGGTTAGCGTGTAGGTGACCACCCACCATTGGTAGACGTTTTAGACTCTTCGAAGAATGGGGCCTCCTAATATTCTGGACCTTTTCATGGCAGCACCGCGTCTGCCTCAGTTCTGGTACTGTTTGAAATATTCGTTCTATCTCACACGTCTCTCCCAACTAAACCCTGCTCTCCGTTTGTGAAAATGTGAATGGAGATACAAGAAACAAACACTCGGCGTCAATGATTATTTAGAGGGACTCACCTAAACCTCACCGGAAAGCCGGTGCCCTGCCCCCAGCACTTGCCCTTTTTTTGACCTTTCCACGTCCGGTTAGGAGAGAAGAACAAGACACGGTCCATGAGACATGCAACTACATCTTGAGATTGGAGATTTAGTAGAAGAGAGACATATGAGCTGGCCGGCTGTTATAACGCAGTAGTAGTCCACCGACTCATTTCTCCACATTGGATTTAAGGGGGGCGGGAAGGCCAAACGTACTTGAAGATCATTAATTCCGAATTAAACCGGTAATCAATATGGTCCCATTTGGTGGGTTCCAGGTTTTGAATTTCGAGCTCTGGTTGCTGTTGGATCTTCTTCAGCTTTAATTACCCGGCTTCTATCTTTCTATCCTTTCCGAACTAGAGAGTTTAATAAGAAACTGTAATATGGTTAGGATTTCATGGTTAGGATTGCGGCGGACTAAGGCAAAGGAGTCAGCTCTTTGAAGTAGCAGCATGTAAACAGGCTTCTCCTATTTCAGGAGAGCTCGCTCGGTCGCTCGCACCACCCCGTTCACATCCTTAGTCTAAGTTTCCTCTTTGTCAGAGACGCCTTGTAGCGAATTTGAGGATAACTAGAACCAGCCGACTTCCACCGGATATCACAAAGTCTTAATTTTTTTTTCTTTCCCGACTCTCTCAACTCTCAGCATCTTTTAGATTCGTAGCCGTAACAAGTTCTTGCCGCCATTCGCAGCTCCATTACAAACATCAAAGAGGAAGGCTTAACAGTAAGGCAATAAGCAAACTCGTCTTTGGGGTTTGGTCAGCACGGCTGGAAACCCAGTTTAGAAACGCTTCTTTTTGGCAAGCACAGCACCCCAGCCATTTCATTAACTTGATTGACGGCCCGAGGATGGAAACCTGGACAAGAAATCAACTAGAGGCCAAGTGTTTCAAGTTTTAAGTCAACCGACGATGAGGTCACGAGAAGGATGGTGAACAAGTAATACAAAATAGAAAAGAGCTCGCTCCGTCTTTCTGATCCTGTTTCCCCTTTCGTTATAGCATAACGTCTAATGAGAAAAAGAAATGCATGAATATGGGTACTTGTGTCCATGTGTGATAAATACGAATGTGATAGATAATGGCAAAATAACGTAACATGGCCTATGTGTTTCGTTGTTTCCCAAATAGAGCCCATGGTTTCAGAAAAGTCCAGGCTGTAAAATAGTACGAGATGTATGCTGAAAAATGGTTCGGTTCGGTCACTTTCCCCTGACTTGTATTCACCAGGAGTAGATGTTTCTTAAAATACCGCTTCTGCAAAGGGGAGTGAGAAAAACTATAATTGGTACAGGGATCGTGCGAGGTATGCGCGTGAAATAAATGAGGGTAACGATAAGATTGTAATGCCAATCACTGTGATGATTTATGTAGTATGGCACGCGCAAATAAAGGTGATGAAAGATAAGGTGGGATAAGAAGGGTTCTTTACTATTCTTTTGGTAGGTGAGAGAGAAGACTGTGGCTGTCTTTTCTTCATGCCTTTTCGGTGCTTTCGGCGATTATTAGATGATGGATCTTCCATGTTCCCTGAAAAATCGTTCGATATGGTGAAAATAAGAAACGAGAGGATATTTGACGCATGTCTAGTTCACTGGCTTCTCATGTAAAGGGTATGGCAACGTCCCTCTTTTAGTTTCTCATGGAGAAAGTTGGCGTGCACTTTTATGAAACGACATCATCAACGTCAGTTCTCTTGCATTTCGGAATTTTTCCAAAGGTTTCGTTCGGCCCAACGACCTCAGACAGAACTAAAACCAATGGAGGGTAAGACCCTGCATCCATGCCCTTCCACGGTCCTTGATCCAAACTCGAAGCCAGCTCTTACTCTGAGAATTTGATTGGTACTTCGGCCAGAAGAAATGCTCATACTGGGCAACATTGCCAGATTGTTCATAATGAAACAGCCAAGATGTTGATCTGACAGGCACCAACCTCAAAAATCTAAATTTACTGTATGAAGGGTGCTTGCTGTTGTTGATAGACAGGTGTTGATGCTGCGCCACTGTTTGCCAATGTCGCTTGGACCTGCAAAAGAAGTCATAAAAGTTTGTACCATTTTCATGAAACACCTATTAACTACTTTCACGAAATAGACAGTCCAAGGTCCACAGAAGATACAGAAAATTATCAAATGAAAAGATATTTGGAATTATTGAAAAGACTATAATACTGCCAACGATGTATAGAAAGGGTATATAAAGAAGATAGGAGGCATGCTATAGAAGTTGATACACAAGAGAACCAACTAAACAGTATACCCTCTTTGTCAGAGCCTGATACAACCCCAGTTAAGGAATCTTGTTACTTCCTGTAAGGCTGCACTTCTTCACTTCAAAGTCCAGAAGTGATGAAAACAAGAAACAATTGAAACAATATTAAGGGACGACTCAAACATGGCTCTCCCCTCGAGTGTCCATCAAGTCATAGAAAATATTAGGGTTCACAACAATGTCATAAAATGCGATCAAGGAAGGTGATTATCTAGTGGACCCTGTGTGAACTAGGATGGCTTGCTGCTGATGTTAGATGATATCGTAAACCCTCATGACTAACGTGGAGATTTCAACCCTCACCCCCTTTCTTTTTAGAGAGGTGAGGGCCCTCTCCACATCCCTACATAGTGGTAGGGACGGTAGGGGCAATCTCCCCCTGAGAGGATGCAGGGCTTCTCACTTTTTCTTTTTTTCTTTCTTCTTTTTTTTTTTTTGGGGGGGGGGGGCTTACCAAACAGCCATTCAAAAGTCTCCCACCACCAATGGACGGGCCAGGGTGATCACCAAAAATGAGAAGGGAGAGGTGTCCCTTCCTCTATCAGAGCCGCATAGGGAGCAACAAAGCTATTCCCTGACGCGGCCAGGTCACAGCTGGAAGAAAACCAACCTGTCCGGTACTGATATTGAAACAATGGTTGACTACGGGGTGAATCCTACATCAAAATGTAACTCTAATTACATTGCAAAATGAATACCCTCTGCAAGTCTAAAACCCTACCTTACCCAAGAAGAGCATCGAAATCATATATGAGAAGGCAATCAAAGCCCCATAACAAGAGGGAAACAATGGAAATGTTCTAGGACATAGTCAAGTATCCCGCCCACTGACATGTCCATGAAATGAAATGCACATGCACCCTTATTAGGACCTAGAGATAATAGAAGGAAGTTCATTCATCACCTATCAGCTTCTGCTTCTTACCTGGGGTTGAGCTCCAACAGCCTGCTGACTGTATTCTGGTCTGTACTGTGTGCTCGTGTAATACTGGACAGGAAGAGCTTGCTGCACTCAGAGACACC
Source organism: Aristolochia contorta (assembly GCA_022405105.1). NCBI lineage: Eukaryota > Viridiplantae > Streptophyta > Magnoliopsida > Piperales > Aristolochiaceae > Aristolochia > Aristolochia contorta. The sequence continues at coordinate 3,734,187 of CM039667.1, read as the reverse complement.
ATATCAGTGGGATAATTTGCCGATCTACGATATCTCCTTGATCTTTTTAAATAAATATTGGTAACTGACTCAACCAAGTCATCAAGGTAAAAATATTTAAAGAACCTCTACCTGAGTATTATAGTTGTTCCATGTTTGAGCATGGGAGATGGTCATTTGCTGTTGTTGGGGTGGCATCTGCGGTTGTTGTGGCGCAATGTGCGGGTGCTGTTGATGTTGGTGTGGAGCAATATGCGGGTGCTGTTGATGTTGTTGTGGAGCAATATGCGGGTGATGTTGATGTTGTTGTGGAGTAATATGCGGGTGCTGTTGATGTTGTTGTTGTAGCAAGAGCTGCTGCTGCTGATGCATTATAGACATCTGTGACTGTTGCTGTTGCAACTGCAGCTGCAGCTGCTGCTGCTGCTGTTGATTCATCAATGGTTGTTGTTGCTGTTGCTGAAGAAGATGTTGCTGCTGAAGAAGTAACTGCTGTTGCTGTTGATAGTACTGCCACAACTGAGGATCATATCCATGGTTACTGTGCATCTGTAGAAACTGCTCTTTATTCTGCATGGGATACAGGGGAGTTTGAACCGGACCAACAGATTGACTACTTGTTATGGATTGAGGTGTGGTTTCCACAGGTTGTTGCATATTCTGAGAAGGCCAGACAAACACTCCACCCGGATAAGCCTGAGCAGGACCCACAGCATATTGGTTCTGCATTGATTGAGTTTGTTGTGTTTGTGGATCTGGCCAAGCTTGTGGCTGTTGATGAGGATAGCTGGGCATAACTGTTTGAGATTGTATTTCAGCTTGAGAAAAATGTTGGCCTTGAGAGATCTGCCATTGAGGTTGTGGATGTTGTACAGGAACTTGAGCATGCACCTGGGATCCTTGATTCCCGGAAGCCTGTGCAGGGAAACTAGCTTGATGCCAGCTGTCCTGGTTGGTTGAATCATGTGACAGCGTAATACCAGAAGAACCTATTGGCTGTTGATGCTTTGGGGCTTCACCTTTTGAAAGACAAAGATCCTTAGCGGGATGAGGAGAATCAGAATTTGGCTCAGATGGAAATTGAGAGGGCATTTTCGGGGATACACATACTATATTAGAGGTAGCATCAGTATCTTTATTCAAATTTGCATTTGTCGAAGAAGCCACCTCTGGATTTCCATTGTCATAACAAGAAGCATAAACAGATTGGGAACTCTCATCGTCATCTCGGGAGCTTATTGTAAGCGTCTCCAGAGGACGTTGCCTTGCTTTATCTGGAGACTCACTATCATTGAGACTTATATTCTGTAAGTTTTCTCTGGAAGATTCCAGAGTTTGGGGATCAGTACTCTGTTCATGGATCGGATCAAGAGCAGGTGCGCTTTCTTCAGTCAGATCTAATTTAGGGCGTTCATGTTTGACTATTTCGAGCCCTACCTCAGTCAATCTCTCATCTGAGCCATTGTTGCTCACATTTGATGCCATTTGACAAGTTACCTCATGAAGGGACTCAATATGAGTAGTGTTCTTCTTATCCAAATCATGGAGGACCGGTACTCTGTTATTAGAATCAGAAGGAACAGCATTTTGTGTTGTACAGACCTCGGCTTTGTCTAATGAATCACCCACCGAAGCATTCTTACTGAAAGAAGCAGGCCTTACTAAATAAGGAAATAACTTTTGGTGACGATCCCAAGCCTCCTTAATCTCATGGATTGTTCCACAAATATCAACAAGCTGATTAACAATGGATCTATAAGCAGCATATCCGATGATTTACTGTTATCTATCCCAAATTTGAACCAAAAAGAAGGTAAGGGATAACAAAATACCTTACCTCTAAAAATAACCTCGATATCTGCTCCCGATCCTCAGCATTTAATTGTTCAGGTACAGTTGGTCCCGGAGCTGTTGCTTGTGCGACAATAGAGCCTACCACGTGTATCTTTTTGTATCCCCCATGCAGTTTCTCAAAATGAATTAATTGCTGGCAGTAGAAATTGCCAGTAAAGAATTCAAGATCAGTTTTATTTTCTGGAATTTTATTCAGTAAATCAAAAAACACTATAAGAAAATAAAGATGCAGATACATCCCAAGCAATTAATTATTACAAAAACCACACCCAAATTTTTGTTATAATCATGTTTAATGGAAAGAAGTCCCACATTGAAAAGTATTAGAAAGAGCAAATGTAAATTCTTAAATAATAGCCTTCTAATGACCATGCATTTTAGGGTGGAACTAGGCTCATTGATATAAGATTAGGTTGAGTGTGCGGGCCACGGACTAACTTATACTCCCTAGGTTATTTGCATGTTGCAGGCTCTATGAAATCTGGGGCTGGTTAGTTGTATGCTGTATGCTCTGCTAAGAGTTTGCGCCCGCGTCTCAGGCCTGTTATGCAGACATTGGGGTAGAATTGAGTGGCAAAAGTCCCACATAGAAAAAGGTTATGAAAGGTTAATGACTTACAAGATTGAGTAATAAGCCTCCTTGGTACCACGTTATTTCTGGTTGGAACTGAGCTAAATCTTAATAAGTAAATAAAGGGTAAAGCCAATAAGTTGCATTCTTTTCTTCACAGTATGATTAATTCTTAGTTCTCATATTAGATCCAAGAACAAAGTTTTAGTATCAAAATATCTCCCTAAGCATCAACTAAAAGTAACTTTTTTCAGAAAATTACAGAAGTGTTACAAGCATCTCTCAGCCGATAGAGCGTTTTGACAACTGTCACATGATATTACATTTTTTTTGAAAGTCACATGATATTACATTTTTTTTGAAAGTCACATGATATTACATTTTAAACAAATGGCAATACCAAATGTAATTTTAAATACAGAGTATTAGCGTTTCCTTTATATCTCATCTGCAGCTGACAGACAGCTACGAAAACTTAGATGCAGTTAAACTTTCTCATAAAAGAAAACTAATTCTGTCCCAGTTCAATTTCATATTACACCCTAGTCAAACAAACAACGGCCATCGTACCTCTAGAAGTAGTTTACTCTGAGGCAAATACTGTAGACCACTGATTAAAGCATCTCTTGCAGATCCAGTATCACCTGTCACCTAAAAGAGATTGAAGTCAACTGGTAGTGCATTTCCTATTTCAATTTTTTTTTTGTAATTTACAAGCTCAAGAGTATAAGTTTTAGGGGTCCTATTTATTCACTTATAAGGTGTGTTCGCACTTCAATTGGTACTCAATTTGTCAACATTGTGGTTATAAGAGGCAGACTAGCAGAGAGCAACCAGCTCCATTTCTTCTTCTATGTTGCACCTTCAAATTGTCTGTTTTTTTCTCGATGATGACCATGATAATGATGACAATGAGAAAATAATATCAGCAAGCAGTAATAAGATACTACACATATGGTGAAGTTGCCCATATGGTGAAGTTGCCCAATGCAGTTGAGGTAATATCCTTTATCTTGTTTTTCTTTCAAGGGAACATTTAATCAACAACAAGAGCGTCCCTCACGATAGGAGCCCAAGGCCATATAAAGGAAAGAATTTTATTCTAGAAGCCATGGATCACATTCATTAAAAGCCATTATTTGTATAAAAGGAGGGGTAAAGCCCAGCTAGAAAGAGAGACAGGAGGGCCAAATTGGGCCAAGAAAAACGCAGAGGAAGCAATCCGAGAAACAAACAAGGACCAATTAAAAGGTAAGTGATGAGCTGAAAAAGAGCTGCTAACTAGCCAGTCCTCTAGCAAGCTTGTCCGCCAAACCATTCACCTTCCAGGTGGACACATCACCACGTATCTGCCTAAGGTGGCAGCGAAACTCGATCTCGTGAAAATATTCAAGTTGATGACCATGAGGGTCTCACCCCTTGAAGCCACAGACATATCACCAGGAAGTCTCCCTCAATAGCTAGTCGAAAGAGAGAAAACTGCAGATTTGAAGCCCATGCAGAAGTCTTAAGCTCAACGGTCATGGAGTCATAATGTCCCAAGGGGACAGTTGAAAAAAAAAGGAAGAACTGAAGATGGCAAAGTATGAAAAACTGAAAATAGAAAAATATTGCCAACAATGTGTTGTAGACAGGTGTTGTCTCTAGGGAACAAAGCAACTCTGAAGTTGGAAAAGAAAAAGGAACCGTTCCGGTTGGAAGGAAGAAGTCGATCCTGGAAGGGTCCAATTAGTTGCAAGAAGAATGCACTCTTTTTTTTTTTTTTATTCTTATTTTTTAGGAGAGTGATTTTTTTCAATCCAACTTTTACAAACTTCAATATTTCATACTCCAGGGGAGTCGAACTCAAGACCTCCTGTTACACAACCCTCTTTGTTACCACTGAACTATGCCCAGGTTCACAATTGGGTGCACTCTTGGCAACTTATTCCAAGTTTTAGACCTAGAATTGATTCTGCAGAATGTTCAGAAGCTTGTCATAATGTGCAATTGATCTTGCAATCAATCAGCAATTGATTCCAAGCTACAGGATAGAAAAAGGAAGTAAATCTTGATAATTTCCATAAGATAAAGCACTCTTTTAATCTGGTTTGACGCCCCAAAATCCCTTGCTTCTGGCGGTGTGCAACTTACTCCATGTTTGGAGTTAGGGGCAATTGAGGTATTCTGAGTAGGTGTTTAAAAATATCCTCAGTTTTCCTATTGGAAGGAGTAGTATTTTTGTAAACTTGTGCCTATCTAAAGGCATCATATGAATGAGAATTGTAATAACAATTTGTCCCGAATTCTCATGAAAATCACACTTCCAATCTGTGTTGGATTGCTCCACTAGTATACAAAGTGGATTAGAATAGGAAATGTTCTCAGAAACTCAATGATCCCCTTAAAAAATGGTTTTGAATACAGAAATAGTAAAGAATTTTCTTTTTAGGCATGCCACATGGCTTTTATATCCTTATAAGAAACTAATAATTAAGATGTGCTCAAAAGTGTAAGAACCAAGAGGAAGTAAAAGATGCATGAACTATTAGCTAGTATAAACACAGCTCCAGAACAAGTACAATAATAGAAGGAAAGGTGCCTGTAACACAATTTGAGTGCGAGAAATTGCCAGGTTTTCTTATACGGATATGTATACAGGACGAACACTTGTAAATATCCTTTTAAAGCTCAGGAAATCTGATCAACTTTGAAACAGAGAACATATAATATGTTTGGGTACCAGCAATAGGCTGGTACCTTTACACTTGGGAAAGTGCCAAGTCTCATTTTTTTTAAGTGTTGAGACTCTTGTAATACAAGCTACATAAACTCCTAGGCCCCAATGGAAACCTGAACCCAAGACCTCCCACTGCTATATCCGTCATATGATGACAGGGCTATTGCTCAAGTTCACTACTAAGTCTCATTTTTCACTAACTAAAAGTGAGAATTCTATTGCTCTTTATTTCCAGAATACCTTTTATTTTAGTTATAGTTCATGTGTCAAAGGCTTATAGTGGAAATTTAGTTATTTTATGTACATTGACTTAAGTTAAATACATAGTGCCTTACGTACTTCTACCTTTCTCCACTCTCTCCTCTCTTGTCTCTCCAAAAACCTCTTTTCATTTCTTTACAAGTAGCATCATGTCAACTCTTAATTGCCATAGAGGTTTGTGTATGAATATCCAAATGACCATGCAGGATTTAGCCGAGAAAAAAAAAACAAAAGAAACAACAGAAAAAATATAAACAGTAATGTCTCTAAATGCCATTTCAAGAAGGAAAATATTAAGCGTACTGTCAGGTACTACGCAGAGTGTGCCTAGCATTACTCTCTCAAGAAAAAGGTCTCTCATGGCACAAGGAAATCAATTGACGAAGCGTGTGGAGTGAGCAGAGACTACCATGTAAGTGAATTGAAAGAAATGCACGTAAAGAATAGAGACAGTCTGTGAATTGTGCATCTCTTTTGCCAATTCAATTGCTTTCTTGTATATATCTAAAGCTGCTTCCACATTCCCCTGAAAAAAGAAAATATGAACAAAAATCCTTGAGCTGAGGTTTACAAACAGTTCGACCAAGATTAACAGTTAAAAGCCAACTCAATTTACTAGTATTAGCAGACCAAAATTGTGCAAAGTAGAGCCAGTACCCCCCTTAAGCTTTTAATAGCAATGCCCTTGTTCTCACCGACCCAAGGAGGTGAATTAAATTGGGTTCAGCTTAATTGGTTCCCTTCATTTGCCTATAGTTTTGAAAGCCTCAAGTTTGCTCTTTTGCGAAAAAGTTCTAAGGTTATTATCCTTTCCAGAAAAAAATATTTTGCACTCTCACAAGCTCACAGTAGCCAAAATATTAAGATTTTGTTTAAAATTTAAAATTTTAAGATTTTTTAAAGTAAAATATTAAGATTTTTGAAGTTAAGTTCAGAAAGTTCAGAAAGTAAATATAAATAAGTCATAACATAGAAAGACAAAATTCCATGTAATCAGAAACCAATATCCTTATAAAATAATGGAATCTTTTCTATATAAAGCCGCCTCCAATTTGTTATCTTCTTTTGACTGTAAGAAGCTATGAGTATAATAATTGTCCTCAGGCATATTAAAAAACAAGACTAGAGCTACCTGGCTAAAATACCCCAAAACTTAAGTATTTTAACTAATTGCCATTATTAGTGCTTGTTCACTATGTCCAGTCAGGAGCCTTAAGGCAAAGGTCATGAAGAACAAGTCTCACAAACAGATGGAATACAAAGAAAAGAAGGAAAAGTTGTCCGTACATGAAGCACATGAAAGGAGAGTTGTTTTAATTAAAATCTCTAATTTTACTGTTCTATTGCAGATTCTTTCTTAAAATTCTATTTTACATGGCAATATATTTGAGTGTTATCCATGGTGTTTTAAATAGCAAGCTACAAATGAGTGTCACCCACCGTGAGAATACTTATATCATCTCTTCCCTCGTTTTTCTCTCATTCCCCTCACTTGTATGCTTCTTCTCTGAAACTTATGAATGCCTAAGTCTCTACGAACATAACAATGTATACTCATTTTGAATGCAGAACAATGCAGCCTACTCGACATATAAAAACTGTCTGGTTATCAGTATAAAACACGGCAAACATACTCCACTAAAGAGTTTAAAAATTCATTCTAAAAGTTCCGAGAGTCTAAAAAAATTAACTAGTGGAATAATCAGTCCAGCATTGGTTTTCAATGAGAATCTTCTGCACAGAATTGTTTTCTTGTACAAAGGATTTTTGGGACAAGTCAAAGGTCATTTATGAGATCTATTAGTGTGAATCAATTATTTTAAGCAGAGAAATTTTTAAAAGGGAAAGGGAAAATGCTTCAATAGGCTATATACAAGATAAAGAAAGCAAAACTGTAGAAAATGCCAAACTTTAAATAAGTAAACATAAACAAAACTGAAGTATAACAACCAGGTGTGGTGGGACTAGACATGCTTCACAAGGTAAGAGGACAAGAGTAGGAGCAACCAAGCAAATCATATTTCTTCAAGCTAATTTACGGACTGAGAAATTCAAGTGTTCAGATCAAACAAATCCATCGACCTCTCAACACTATTAGGAGTTAAAAAGGAGAAAACAAAAACCACGTGTGATGATTACCTGTCGTTTTTCCATGTTAGCTTGTCTTTTAACATTTTCAATGAACTGAGAAGATGTATCAGAACTGCATCTCTGAAATGCAGCACGAGCACCGAAGATGTCTCCAATTCGCTCCCTATACCTAGCACAGAAGAGATGTATCCCTGGGACTGTCTGTTTCCATTCGTTTTTGTAGCCAGATAAACATCAGTAAGGTTGTCAGTAGTGTCTGTGAAACTCAAATCAGAATATTTGTGATTCCGTGAAAAATCAATATTTTGATAAGCATTACCTTGACAAAAGTTTGTGTTGCTCGAGCAAGTGCAAGATTTGCCAGTTCTCTTCCACCTTTTTCTTCCATTAGTTCCACATAACGTATCCAAAACTCAGGATAGTTAGCACAGGATATTAAACATCTTTCATAAAGTTTTACAGTCTGTGGATGGAAAAAGACAGGCTTCAGATATTAACGGTACAAACAACAGTTCTGCAGATCATAATAATGGGATTTCTACCTTCAGAGCATAAAGTAAAAAATATACCAAAAAATAATTATACCCAATCAAAGTCTCCCAGTGTCTCGACAAAATCCAGATACTGGTGCCAATTCTGGATCTGACTGTCATCTAGAAGTTTTACATGGAAGTAAGGTCTCCGAATACAATCCTCAAAGCAAGAGATTTTGTCTTTCAAATTACTTGATTTCTCATAGAAGTATTCACCAATACGTAAGTATTTCTTCAATGAACTTTTCCAGAGTGACTCAACCGGTGGATCCATCAGGTCCTTGATGACATTCAGAATTTCCTGCTCTTCATATGCCACTTGTTCGTTGGAATCCCCACCAGGCAGCACCTCAGAAAGTAACTCTGATGGACTATTATCAACAAATTCTATCTCTTCTTCCCAAACAGAAACTAACTTTTTGAAACTGGGGAATTTAAGAGAAGAATTTCATCAGCATTTTGATACAAAATTCTCCACAACATTTTACATTGGCTAGCATAAGTCACAAACAAAAGAAAAAATTAAAAGTAATGATCAAGTTTCAGTCGTAAGAATTAAGCAATACCTCTCATAATAGCTGCCAACTTTTTTTATAGGAAATCTCAGGATTCTGATATAGATGTAAGCTACACGAGCCCATTCCTTCTGAGAAAGCTCAAATTCAAGATATTTATCCCATAGTAGATGGCACATATAATCCTTCCTCACATATGACAACCCTCTTTCAAATAACCTGCAAGGCAGTTGCAAAAATGGATTTATTACATTTATCAGAAATTGAATAAATGCTATGTACTTGGAGAAAAGAAACAGATGATGCCAACTTGTCAAAGGTATCATTTTTGAAATCTATAAAATAAGGGCTATTTTACCTTCATTAGATTGTCCTCGTGCAAGAGTAATGTAGAGGATTCCCTTTCAACCAAGACAGCAAGTTGCCAAAAATAGCAAGTTATTTTTCTAGTTATATCTTCATATTCAACAAGCTTCAAGTAGAAATTGCAACATAGAGGACATTCTATTTTTAAATTTGAATTCAAAATGAAAATTCAGGCCCCTCTAAGTTTAGTATCCTTTTCTTCTTCTCTCATAAACACAAGTTTTAGGGTATCTTTTGTCCTTAGATACTTATCATGAATCTTCTGCATGTAATGTGTCATTCTCCATGTGCTTAACATCAAAATCTTAGCAATCTCCTTCTCAAATCCCTCCACTCTCTGGGTTTAATTCAAAACTTACGCACAAATACTCTCCAACAACCAAAAGTTAGTAAAAAATACACCTGCTGGAATCATTTAGATTGTTGTCTACACAACTTTCAACCCACCTCATTCTATGAAGATAAAAATATTTTCATCTAGATTGCAACTAATCAACTCTTTTTTGAAAAATAAAGGCTACCAAGAAAACTATCATCTTTTAAGCAACAACGTTAATAGTGGTCAAGCCTTCATGTTTCATCTGTGTATTATATAGTAATTTTATTAAAAAATACCATGATAAACCACACGATCAGTTTCTTTTCTCAGAGTTGTCCTAAGTATATCCTAAGTGACATACCAAAATTAGAATGTCTTTTATCAACTAATAATCCTAATAAATTTCAACCTTACACCAACTTGGAATTATTCCCACTAACATTCCATAGATCCAAAGCCTAGATGAAGTTGTCTTAAGTATATCCTAAGTGATATACCAAAATTAGAATGTCTTTTAGTAACTAATAATCCTAATAACTTTCAAACTTATACCAAATTGGAATTATTCCCATCAACACTTCATAGATCCAAAGCCTAAACGAATAGGTGGAGGATTTGAAACATAGTGCATACAAGTGAGGCACAAATTAAACTAAAGCATCAACTAGGATTAATAGAACAAATCCCTCTAGTGATATGTTAAAGTTGGTCTAGGCTCAGATTCTTAATCAGGAGTACTCAAACCAGCTGTTTCTCAAGACCCTCAGTAGATGTCTAAACTGGCCTTGACTATTGTGTATATAAATTGTACATATAGCATTATTGCTTCTTGACTAAAAAGTAATAGCCAGCTTGGAAAAAATAATGCCGGTTTTAGGCCTATCTCAAATGACTAATAGAAGTTAAAAGGTATTTGTGAAACAAATATTTTTGTGAACCTAAATAAACATGGGATAAATCTAACTTAAACATTTTTTGGCAATTATTTTTGTTTCCATTGGTTTAAAAGATATAAACATATTAAAGTACACTGAGCATATAATCCGTCCCTGGAGTAGTGCACAGAGTCACAGTATCCAAAGGTGTTGAGTATACCAAACAGATTGTACCAGCATGGTCACAAATCACTCCACCTGCAAGCCCTGGATTTCCCATTGAGCTATTATCAAAATTGAGTTTTGAGCCGACTCTCAGGAGGTGGCTTCCATAGTGGCTGTCAGATGCTTCAGGGGTCCACGCTGATAACATCCCTCCAGTTCCTGCAGATGACCGAGCTATCAAGGTGCACACTTTCCTTGTTCTTGCTCATCCAAAAAAGTATGCAATAATTGTGAGCTCGACGAGGCATCCCTAGGAGGTTGCTTTCCCAAAATGTCTTCCGTTATACTCAAGCCAGATATTCCAAATGATGGCATCCATTGTAAGACCCCAGAAATTCTTGTTAAAATTTTTCCGTGGGACAGTCTGGATGAAGGAGCACATACTTTTTTGGATGCATGAGCTTCTAACTAAATCAAATCAATTCGCCAACCTGCACTCCTAGCTAATCAAAACACTCGAGTATAACATTCTTTAAACAAAAGTTTAGAAAAGCATTGTGTCCATTTGTTGATTGTACACTAGCGACCTACAAAGTAAGTTTCGAAATAATAGCAACGACAAAGAATTACCTCCGAACGTCATCAGGGTCTTCAAATGATAACACTGACAAACTGCAGTAACTGGCCCAGAGACCAACCGAATAGGTGGCTGACTGTACCCCTCGTTCGTAGACTTCGATGGCCTCTTCAACGGAACACAATCGTGCCGTGTGCTCGGCATACTTCTTCCAATAACCATAGCATAAGGGGAACTCGACCAAGAAAGAATCATAAACAGAAGATATCCTCTGGATGTCATTCTGCAGTGATTCGGATGAACTAAAGTTTGTTATTCAATCACTACGACAAATATAAGGAGACATGTACGAGTCGCGGAAACTAAACCTTAAACAAAACACTATAGAAGGAAGCAATTTATGATTCATGAAAGAAAGTATGCTGCAGCAATCGGATATGTAAATGAGATTGAATTCGAACACCACCTACCGGTGATGTTTTCTCGACTTCTGCCATAAGAGCAGTCCAAGCGTTAAAGTTTCCCGGGTCATCTTCAACTAACACACGGAGTGTGGATTCCTCATCCGAAGCAGCTGACTGGAGCCGCGGCAACTGCTCGCACGTAACCATTCAAGAGATGGTCTTGCTTGACGATGAGAGGTATAAGCCTTCCGCCGGATCAATTTGGAGCTCTAGCCTCGGAATGGAAGAAAAGAAACACCGAAATAGATTTAATACACGTGGGACGTACTAAGCGGTCCTGTTCAGTTGTGTCCGTGGCTCACACAGAGAAAGGCCATGTAATTCTACTCCGGTTCAGAGAGAAGGATCAGTTGAAACCAAATAAACGCGCATCATTTATACGACATACTCAATTTAGGACACCTAGTACATAAGCGCGAAGCATTATTTAGGACGCTTAATATATTGTAATTCATCGGTGGGAAGCATTATTTAGGACGCCTAGAATGCTTTTGCAATATAATCACCAGACGAACTCACTCTGACACGCCCCTTCCCAACAATGTTTTCGTACCAAGACAGCCTCAAGGCCACAGATTAGTAGAACTCGAACCCACATTAGATACTGATATAAAATGTTTAAGTAATATCGATTACATAAGCTTCAACAAGTATTTTAACTTTACGTATTAACATAACATATTGCCCACTCGAATTTAATATGCCCTCACTCCCCAGAAGGCATGAACTGACGGTATTACTCAAATGAAACTCAACTACAAACCTAGTTATGACGGCATTTTGATTCACGTAAACATTACATGGTTACTTAAGTTGCCGATGACCAGAATGAACTTTATGCAACAAAGACAGGACTCACTGAGTATGCGAACCCAAGAGTGATAGAGATGAAGCCTGTCAAAAACTCAACCTTTCAAACAGAGAACCTAACAAAAAGTACACATGGTAAGGCATATATGTACAAGGCCTTTCCTTTGTCTCTTGGAGGTACAACAACGGCTTCCGTAGGAAGAAGGGTGTGTCGATTTCAATGAAATCAGGGAAGTTCCTGGCCGCTTCAGGAAACCATAGGCTTCTATGCGAAAGTGTCCTCCCGATCCCCCTGGGCAACATCACCCTCTTCCAAGTTACTGAATTCCAGAAAATGGGTAGGCCGATGATCCTCGTGATAGTAGTCTCGCGGTGTCCCAAGCTTTACACCATACCTCATGCTCACGGTGTGCTTCACCCCCATGAAATTATAATTCCATGGCCCATTATCCGGAATCTGAAACCGACAAGACAAAATACACTTAATTTCACAAAAGAATAAATGAATAAATAGATAAAGTAAAAAAAAGGGTAGATACATCACAAAAGAGTAAGCGCAGGTTTTGGTTTATTACCATGTAGAACCCAAGGAAGCGGTCGCTGAGAAGCATCTGAACCTTCTCATAGTGGGTTGGTAGATAGCCGTGAGGGTTGCTTCCGGTATCCTTATTCACCCGACCCCATTCGTAACCGGTTGGGGTGAGCTTATAGGCAGTCAAAGAACAAGAGCCCGGGGTGAAGCTGCAAGTAAGAATGATGCACTTCTCACCGTCCCACTGCTTGTTATTCTCCAATACGCGAGCATGAGAGGTAAGATCCTGCAGTGACATAACAAAAGAAATTTAGACCACCTTTAGCAAGGTAACAGCTCCCAGAAAATTGAAACAGGAAACCATATTGATTGACAGAGCTAAATGAACAAACCTGAGGTGATAACTGAGGAAGCTCATTTGGTTGTGTATGCATCCAACCCAAAGGCTCAAGGTCGTTCAAAAATTCATGCTCCGGAAGGGCAGCAGGAAGATGAACCTGCTGATGAGTGCCCCATTGTGGTGCCATGGCTATACACCTAATTTCCTTGACTTGCGGGTTGTCCGGAGGACTTACACCATACAGGTAACCTGCAATTTGAGTCCGAAGATCTGCTATACAAATGAATTTCTTCAATATGTTCTTGGGCATGATGTATGTATAGCCCGTCTCCTGTCATCACCAGGTAATCACAGATTATTCACTCTAAATTCTAACTGAAATTTTTTGACCGAAGAAGGTGAAAAACACAAAGCTCCTTGAAAGGTCAAAAAATGTTTACCTTAATATCCTCTGAATTCACATAAATATGGTTAACTCGAAGATATAGATTTGTTGCAGATATTGCCCTCACCCGCCAATCGGTCTTGGAGCCAAAGGCAGACTGCTCGTATGGGCTAGTGGTGGTAACAATGAGCTCATCACCGTGAACATTTGTAGTCCTTGTTGTAACTGCAGTAAGTTGGCTAGCTTCCTTCGCCTGCAGTATAAGATTTAATGGAGAATCTTAGAGAATCTCTGACTAGCAAGAATTAAAGTAGGAGGACAGCATATGCAGAGGACAAGAATTAAAAACCTGTTTCTCAATTTCAGCAATTTGTTGCCTCTGCTGTGAAGGCGGGGTTATCTCTGCACCAAGTATGATATCACGGATCTCAGATTGGGTCAGTGCTGAAGTATTGACGTTATTCTTTTTAGCATAATCTGAGAGTATGAGATCTCTAAGGGCAACCTCAACCTGCAACAAGAAAGAAACATTACAATCTTCAGAGAAGCACAATTACATAACTAATAACTGGGCCACTTGCCAGATACATACCCTCATCCACTGATCATCATTGAGTGAAGGCCAGATGTGATGTGGCTCCGTGATGACAGATTTACTAGGCTTTAGTAACATTTTGGCCTTTTCATTGTTCACATGAAGAGCACGTAAGATCAAAATGAGACGAGAGAAAGCAGTGTATGATGATATACTCTTCAACCAATCATCATAGATATTGAATAGAACCATCTGTGGTTCGGTGGCTTTGAGAATTAAGTCCCCAAATTTCTCAATTTTCAAGCACGCCTGGAATGGTAACTGCAACTCACTTCCCTTGATCACAATGTTAGGAAAATCAAGCAAATGGACCTCCAGAGGATCCAACATTCCTTTACGTGTCACAATGATTTGCTTCGGTTGTTCTTCAACTGGCAGTGATCTAACTAGAGCAGCAACTTCCTCAGCTGTTTTCCATTTGGCAAGCTGGCCAAGACGCTTTTGTCCAGCCCACACACTTGTGTGGATAACCTGATGAGACGGCAATTATACACGTCAACCAAACCATGGCATATTATATAAGGAGGTACCAAGCAGAAACTATGAAAAAGAAATTCAACTCTGACATTGTAGGATCTATCAAGCTTCAACAATAAAAGACTAGGTCAAAATACAAGAACATACCTTCAAAAATAGCTGTCCAGTACGTGGATTAAATATAAAAATGGCACCATTGATAGGTTTTGTAGTGAGATTTCCTTCAAATGTTTTATGAATTGTGACACGATACACATTTGTATCATCAACAAACCAAATGATTTGGTTACTGAAGATCTCCCCATAATTCTGAGATGAAAGGTATGGCTCTGTAGGCTCAGATGAATACAACTGCAGACCTTTTCTGATACGCTCCCTCAGAACATAGAGAGCAGGATTTGACTGCAGATATGGTCAAAAACATTAGTTACTCCTCCCAAGAAAAACTCAGGCTCATATCAAGAAATATATTGACAAAGAAGGTAAGCATCATTTTTTTCCCAAAAGTAGGGTTTTCTAGAGACACTTTGAATTTCATGAATGAGGATAACCAGGTTGGCTACAAAAGAAGGAAGCCATGGAAAAGAACGGAAGCAACAGAAACATACTTTCATGATCTTATTCATAGCTTTAGCCAGCAGAGGTTTTGAACCGGGAAACCAGTTACCAAAGGCAGAATGCAAGTTGTATGCCAGATCTAATCCGATCATAACCCCTGCAAAACGTTCATTTAAATTAAAAACAAATCCTTCAATTTTAAAAAAATAAGATGGACAGATGTGTATCAAGTACACAGAAAAATAAAATTGAATGATACATGCAACATACCAGTTGGAGATGGATAGATAGACATGTTATCCGTTGTATAATCCATAAATTTGGCCCTTGTGTACCGTTCAATGTCATGAGAATCATAATCTCCCCAACGAAGCTGCACATCTATCCAATACTTGTTGCTGGCTTTTTGATCAAACACATCATCCTTGGACTCAGCCACTAAACTGGGCTTAGACATCGGCCATCTATGTGCAGCAAATAGAAGAATATCGGCACAAGAGCTATTCATCTTATAACTTTTTCTCGGATGTATAGTTTCTTTCTGCACAGTCTCAATTTCTAAAGCATCCAATTCCTGATCTAAAACCTGACAGAGATCCATGACAACACTCTCGTGGACTTTCTGCCATAGATGGGCTCTAAAAATCTGAATCAAAGATATTTTCAAGGTAGGAATCTTTCCATGCATAAATATCCCTGTCAGATCCAATTGCACTTGGAAGCCAACGTAGACATTTGCACGATTGATTGTAGGTGACCACCAAAGAGTGAACCTACGGTTTGGGATCTGATTGAGACCAGATCTCTGTGCATTTGTCAGTTTTTTGTACTTCATTGACTCCTCAAATCCTGATGCTTTTTCCCAGAAAAGACCCTCCCAAGTTGGAAAGCTGAAAAGAAAGCACAGTTAGTTATTAACATCACAACTGCCTAAAAAAGAACAAATGTATTTGCTGTAATAATACACTTACTATGTTCCTTTAAATAGTGTGTGTTCAAGAATGCCCTCAACTCCTCCAAGTGCTTGGATGACATCAGTCCGGTAATTATTCAAGTTCCAAAGCTTGCCATCATGCCGTTGATGTGTCCACCAAAATGGATTCTGCTTCAGAACTTGATACTGCTTGAAATCAGTGCGCACTCGCCACCCTTTATCATATGCCAAAGTATGTCGGTCCTTCTGGAAAAGTGTGTTGATTCTTGGTATTCCTCTATCCCAGGAATCCTGGAAAATGCACCAAAAACAATTAGACCTCCACCCAGAGTTCATTCCCAAGAAAACAAAACAGAAAAACTACCCAGGTTTGCTTCTTAGACATTTTGATCAATCATGTAAATTGTATTCAAGATGACAAACGAAAAAGATATAGACTAAAAAAGTGAGAAACGTCTTCATGGAGCAAATGTGACTTCATAAGTAAAACACTCACCTCTAGATCCTCAAGGGTTAGCCGTCTATTTTGGGACTGAGCTTCCTGCCTCTTCAATGCATATTCAGCCCAAACACGCTGAGAGTCTATAAACTCACTCTCCCATGGCTGTCAAATACAAAGTGTCAGTAGTTAATACCAGCTTTACTCAGAAACACTACTAACCAGTCCATTTAAATGAATTTCAAAATTACCTGAATGTAGCGATAAAGATTTGGTATTAGTTGATCTTCTTCATGACTCATTCCACTCCTGAAATGTGTGACACCTACATCTGTTTGCTGACTATAACGCAGATCACTTTGTGGAATCAGAATGTGGCCCATAGATAGCATGCCAAGACCTCCTATTTCCTTTGGAGTGTAAAAAATAACGGGCGGGAACCTGAGAAGCAGAACATGATGACCACCACCACCACCAAGACCAGGCACATAACTATACCCTAAAGATTCTTGATGATTCACAAAAAAACGAAAAAATATTCACCTGCTAGGCATCTTTGAGTTCAAACCAATCTTGATACGAGTTTGAATTTTGTTTTCACACTTCACAAGCAAATCTAGCAGCTCTTGAGTATGTACAGTTGCCTCACGGAAATATGTCATAAGACCTGTCAAAACAAAACAAGCATGTAGCCTTCTTAGACATCTATATTTATTCATCAGAATATTTTAGTCACACCACAGTTTTGATCATACCTATAAGAGCCGTATTCCATTTGTTGACAATTTTCGTAAATGTCGTCGACCCTGATGACATAAGAATTTGCCTCACGCGATTTTCAAAAACCTTCATATGCTCATCATCAACACGTAAGAAGGCAATTGCTGTACGCTCTTTAGTCTGTTCGTTCTGCAAATTCCAGACTCCATCCTTTGTGTTGCTAAATGCTTCTTGGGTCATTCTTATTTTTGGTAGTATCCGCACTTCGAATCCACACCTACATAATATTGAATAAAAATCACTCAGATAAGACTTCAGGTAAAGAATGTCTCTAAATCCAGATTTCATGTCAAAAATACTGTCTAAAAGCCAATCAAACTGACGTAAGAATACAAAAGAGTGCTATATATACATGCTAAAAAGCAAGTTGGGGTTGTCCTTGCTGTATACAGAAACAAAACTGTTTTCCCACTCCAAAGTTGTGATACTTCGAGGAAGTCTGTTTTTCATGTCCCAGAAAACACTACGCCCAAGATTGACTGCAAAGAAGTTGCACATATATCAGCCAAATAGAAAGCACTGAGAAGAGTCTAATTGAATATAACAGGGCAGGAAAACAAGCGAAAAATACCATCGTGTTTCATAAGCCTCATCCGTGCATCTCGAGGCCAGCACTTCTTATTATTGTACCCAACCATATTTTCATTGTTTGGATCAGGATGTTCTGTTAGATAGCGCTGAATCAGATCACGAGCCTCCTCATGAGTGAACCGGAACAGAATGTGCACTTTGTCAATATAGCGAGAATACAGTCGAATGGGATGCCTTGTCTCAACTTTAGTGTCCCAGTAAGTAATAAACTCATTAGGCATCTGCGGTGGACCAGCAATCTCACTTGCACGAGTCAAACCTAGGAGCAAGAGATCCAACACCAACCCATAATATTGCACCACAAATGAAGCAAATTGGAGACCACGAATTAGACCATACGAGTTTGTGTGGCTCATATCCTTGTAAGACAGCACCACATTGTTTTTTGCAGTGACATAGTCAGCAATGTTGTGGTCAAGAACTAGGCGAAGTAACCTATAATAGCACCAAAGCACGTTACGAGACTTACATTTGAAATAATGATACTGTCATAAAAACCTTTAAATTGAGATATGAAAGCAAATTACCTATTAAGGATCGTCAAATCAATCTTTTCAAAAAACTTCTCAAACTTGGTTTGAAGCATTACAACACACTGGCCTTCACTAGTATCCCAGATGCCCTGTAAATTGTTAATGCCTTGACACCATTTATAAACCAACAGAGGAGGTGGCTCTGAATCTGCTGGCTTGATCCAATTCGGAAAGAGATGGCGCTTATCACCTTCATACCAAAGATACTGATCAAGGTATGCATCTGTAATTTTCTCCAGTGGCTCGATCTCATACACAGGGATCAGATAACTATACAGATCCATAAACTCAATACCAACCTGAAGAATAATAGGTCTTATTTATTTTTAAAGTCCAATAAAAACACCATTCAAATTTTAAATATTTAAGATAAAAAAATTAACACCTAACTTATCAACAAAATGAGCTTACCTCCTTAAAAGCACGCTGCGTGAGCAAATGACGTTTTATCCGTGACAACGCCTCATGTGGATTGTCATATGCCTGTTCAATAAGCCCCAATTCCTCTCTCTGTAGTTGATTTAACCGTACCGCCACACTGTAAGATTCCTTCAGCCTCTCAAGTGCAAGGATAAGAAGTTTGGTATCATGCTTGTACGACAAAGGTGGAAATGGGATCGGTGAGAACTTCCTAGATTCCAGCCAATGCACAGTAGTTGTATAAATAGCCACTGCTTCCTCTGGGGTGACATATGGGCCATCCTTCAAATAATTGTGTTGTCGTTCCTAAAACAGAAATTTTGACATAAATTAAAGACTCAAATTCATAGACCGGCAAAATACACTATTATTGACAACAATCACAAGGGCAGAAAATAACAATTAAAAGGTGCATACTTGCTCAGCCTTTAACCATAGTCGTGTCAATCTTCCAAGGTTCTTTCGACAAACTGTTTTATCAACTGTGGCACCTCTTCTAATACGTTCACGATTGTAATGAGCAACATTTGTCCACCAATCTGCCTTTGACTTCACATATCGAAGAATCATATTCTCAATGGGGACTGGCAAGCCAGGAACCTGTGGATGTAGTTCTAGACATGAGTAAATTGTCGAGTAAGAGCAACATTCAACCAGATGAATTTATACGCAGAATTTCACCATTTTCAAGATAAAAATAAAAGAAGGAGAAAAATAACCTCATTTCATTATTTCAGATAAAAAGAAAAGAAACATATAACCTTCATTGAAATGTTAAACACAACATTCAAATTTTCAAAATACCTTCCAAGGGATGTTTGCTTTCCAACAACGCCATGCTTCACTAAGATGCTGCAAAATGGTCCTGGCTTTGTTCTGCTTTATTCCCTCTGTAAAGAAAGAAAATTACATTAGGCAGTAAACCTAAAGAAATCGTTATTAACATTTTAGAAGAAATAGATAAGGATAAACCCTGCATCCCAATATAACTAAAATAGACATGTAAATTCCATAGACACACCTGGCATTGCATCAAGAACATCATGCATCACAGCAGCCCGGAGCTCCAAGTCAAAATGACTTTCTACACGCTGCTTCGTTACCGTCTTGGCAACTCCTTTAGAATGACGTCCTTCAAATTGGCGTGCAAGTAGATTTCCCAACCATCTTTCCAGCAATGGCACAATCCCGCGAAGGAAAAACAACCACACCCTCCACATGGGAGCCCAAAAGCCGCAACCAGGTCCCTTCCCAACAGGCCCGGTATTGAAGCGATAATAGATCAAATGTTTCAAATCTTTACACATTCTGATCTGCCTCATTAATCTGTATTTGTATCTGTACATGCCAGTCAACTGACCAACATGGGAGAATGTATACTGGAGCCCATCTGCCAACTGGAAGGCATCAACATTTCCCAAACGGAACTGAATATTGGCATCCACAACAAGCTTGGTCAACCGCAGTATTTCACGACATAGATGGAAAGCATTACCAAAACGTGACTTCTTTCGCTCCTTTGTGGTAAGGGTTTTTACAGGCTTCAAGTTGAAATTATAGTCAAGGTGAAGATAGTTCAAATTTTTTCGATGAATCAACAGATTTAGCATATTGTACCCTTGCTTACAGACTTGAAGTCCAGCTTCAGCCCAGTCAAGTTCAGTACTCTGAAAGAACTTAGTAGCCTGGAGCGACCGGAATAAGTGTTTCTTCTTTTGTGCCTTCGGAGGTCGGTGGTGCAGTTCATTAAGAACAAAACACTTTAATAGTTTCTGATAGCTGACACGGACTTTTACTGGATATGATGGAGGACTGCAAGTGAACAGGATACAGACATTAAAAATAAGCAGGAACAATCAAAAGTAACACTGAGCAAAGCCAACTTCTACGTAACAAAGCAAATTCGAATAGTAAAACATAAGCTTGCATATGGGTATGCATCCTAGCAACAAAACTCCAGGACAGTTAAGGAAGAGTAGCTAATCAATGCATAGGTAACTTTCTTGGAGATAACATATGACACGACCAGATCTATCACATCCATGACATCTTGAAAACTTCTACACTGGAAGCCCAGAGACCAATCAATGCATCTCTGTAGAACTTCAACTTTTTTCTAGCATTGGCAGGTAGTGACCACCTGAGTAGTTAATACAAAAACAAATAAAATAAAGAAATTGCAAAGAATTTGTGTGTAGCCATACCAGTGTTCCTTGTACCACTCTGAAACCAGAGGGATGTCTTCTGCTCGTCTCATTCGACCAGACCTCATATTGAAAGGCCGTGGAGCAAATAGGAGAGATATACCCGCAGCTGTAGTGTCAGTGTAAAGTTGTGTGCTTTGCAGCAAAGGGTCCACTCCATCAGGTAGTACAAAATCCTCTTCATCCTCATCTTCATACACTTTCTTCTTGCTAGCAGATGGTATTGGGTGTATTATAGGATCATAGTAAAATGCAGGTAAATCAGGATCCTCAGTTTTTACATACATGACCATCGGAGTATGGTATACTCCAAGTTTTACCTTTCTAGGCCTGTTATTGTAAAGATGAGGAAATGCAATACGATACTCTGTCCTGAGTGGGGAACGGATGATAAGTTTATTGATATCATTGAACTCATTCCAGTCCTCGTCACCCTTCTCCATGTCACGATATAAAGGCTCAAACTTAGGCCCACCTGCAAAGTGAACAGAAGTGAGTTAGAAACAGATGTGCTTGAGATATTGTTAGGAAAACATTTTGCCCCTAAGCCAACTAAAAAATAATGAAAGAGCAATTTCGAAGAAGAAAGTGTGTGAATTGGGAAAAAAAAATACCTGGGATGCACATGTTCAAAGCTTTTGCAGTGAAAAACGACTCCATATCAAACAAGTAAAAATAGTTACAGTCAATCAAATCAGACAACAACTGCCCCGCAAGCCGATGAAGTGTTGCCATTATAGGAAGAGAGAGGTGCCATTTCCTGTAACTTGGGCCATTAATAAGCTTAGTCTTCACAAGAGGCTTGTGGTCATAGAACCAATTATAAACAGCTGAATCTTCTTCTTCATCAAGTTCCAAATGTATCGGTTCCAATGGATCCACGTCCAATAAATTATCAGCATAGTCAAGTGGAGGTTCCTCGTCATCAAAAGGCGGAAACCTCATTCGTTTAAAGTGACGACGGTCCCTTTTCTCCCTTCTCATCATTATCCACATGGTTCCCCACTGTACAGGTCATTAAAGCATGTCAATAAATAGAGGTTATAAAAACATGTTAGAAGTGACATTGCAATATATGTCTGACTGCTTTCCTCTGAGAGATGAAACTAAAGCTTACCTGAGCTAAGTATATTGGTTCAACAACCCAGGGTATTTCATTGACAAATGTAATTGCTCCAGTAATATGATACAGAATTTTCACATCACGGACCTAACAGCAGAAATTCATAAAAATTTCCAGGTAAGAAACAGAAACTTTGCAGGCAAGAAAATGTAGAAGTATTACGCCACGTGAGAAAACAAAATGTTCTCCACCTGCTCCCAAGGCATAGGCATGTTCTCGAGAAGTTTGTAGACAGCATGTGGGACGAACTTAAGGGCTCCAAGATAAACACGCTTGTCATGTCGATATTTTTTAGATGACATATCTCCATGGTCCCTATCAAATGAGTGGGAAAATATAAACATAAAAAATGGAATAAATATGCTAAAAAGTAAGCCAAAACTCGAAACTCGTCCACTTTGTCCAATGTTAACTACAAAATGGCGGTATATACAGAGCAAACCGACACACATTTACTGCTAACAATGGAAGAAGGTGCTTAATTGATGTCACACACTTATCGGATCCTCGCGTTGGAGAGTTCCTCTATCCATGAATAAACAATTTTGCGAATTATCTTCCAAACTACCTAAATATCTATTTCCGTGAACAGAGAAGAAGAAATGTGCTGATGTGGATGGAGTAAAGAGACTCACCTGATGATCTTTCTGACATGCTCGGGGGGCATGTCCTCCTTCTGCGTCTCAACGAATCCAAACTTGCGTTTGTCTCCATAACGCTTAGAATTGAGTTGCATCCACTTGCGGGCCCTCTCTTCCAGCCGCGCCTCTGCCTCGGCTGGTGAAAGCGGGATACTGTAAGAGGGCTGCATCGCCGGGGGCGGTGGCACAGAAGAGCCGCCCGTACCTGGAGGTGCCATTTGGGAAGAAGAAGAGGGACCGACTCCAGCACCAGCGCCAGTCCACATCTCTGCCCCGCCGTTGTTGTTCCACATCCTCGGACTTTCTACTGCTACCGGTTATCCTGCTTGAACGCCACTGAGCTAGAAACGACTAGTTCCTCCGAAGAAACAACAAACATTCAATAGCCTGTCCGCAATCAACCTGGACTGGAGCTTGTCCTGATTCTGTTAGAGTTTGGCCCGACGTTATTAGGGTTTGGATGGGGCTTTCTTCTCACTCCCAGTAACCCGACAGGAGGTTAGGGGGAGACGGAACTGAAAGAAAAGCAGCGCGGGCGGAAGATCGTTTTATAGAGGCGCTTGAGTCGGTTGTTAGTGATACCCGACTTAATGACTCGGCTACTCGGGCATTCCGCCACTCGTTACCGCCTATCGCTTTTGATTGTAGCAAAAATGAGAGAATAAAGACTAATTACTCGTCAATGTTGTAAATGAGCGCATACGAGACGGACCCGGGTACTAATCCGAATACTTCCTAATTTTACTTAGAGGTTTTACATTGTGACATGGTTGCATAGTTGGCCTTCTAGGTATCAGAACATCTAGGATTTAGGGTTTACCCATATAATAGGTTAATAATATTTTTTCTAAAAAACTAAAATATTACAGATTTTATCTTCATGTTTATCTCTTACTAAACTGCAACAAAGATGCCACATCAAGATATAAAGTCTTGGAAGTAAAAATCCACAACACCGCTCTTAAATAATTTAGGTCCAAAACAGTATTTTTATCTATAAATTTGGACTCAATCTGACCGGGTTAAACAGAAATCGGAGGTTATTCCAGTTTTATTTAATTATTTATGTAATTTTAATTTTAAGCATACTAAACTTTTATAATATAACCTTCAATGGTTAAAACCATTGGTCTAAGTGGGTCGATCGAAACTAGACATTTTATTAGTTTGACGATTGGTTCGAATTTTTAAAACAATGGTACAAACAAAACTTACATCTCAAACTAGTCTCCTAGGATTATAGAAAGAGTGGCGATATGTATTTAACCAAATTTTATTGAGTGGGTTTACAGGGTGACGTGGCGTCATTGTTGGCAGCCTAGGTAAGAAATAAAGTATGAATTATTTCCTTATTCTATAGGTAACCTTAAACCATAGACCTTAACTAGACTGCCAACTAGGCATCCATGAGGACAGCAACATTACGACTTAAAAACTAGGCTTTACCACGTTCTTCATTTGTTTATTATCAGGAGAAAATTAGAGGAGCCGAATGCTGCCTTTCCTCTCTCCCTTCTTCCCTCGGGATCTCTTCACTTCCTCTTCTACCCTATTCTCTCTCCCCCTCAACCCCTTTCTTTCCTTTTTTCCCTTTATTCTCTCTTCCTCTCACTCTCTCTCCCTGTTTTCTCCCTCTTCTCCTCCTCTCTTCATCTTGTACTCTTTTCTCTTCTCTATTCCCTTTAACCTCCAAAGAGCTTACCAAATTCGCTTCTCTCTCTCTCTCTCTCTTCCCCCTTTTGAAAATTTTATTTGCATGCCGCCCAAATTGGTGATATAGTATTTTGTAAGTGGGTCACGTAACAGAATTGCTAATGTCAAGTCAGACATTTGTTTACTTTCTTGGGTTTTCTCGTCTATAACTCGAGAAGCTACCGTGGTTCAAGTTGAAACGGTTCAGCCTTCTGGGCTGGGCCAGCGTTCTTTACACATCCCGAGTCCCCCTCAAGAGCAGAAAGACCCCTAATTTTATATTTCAAAGAGAGAACTCCATGCGGACGCTTGAATCTTCTCTAGTCGTGTGGAACTCGAATTGGTAGCTACTTCGGAGTCGTACAAAGGTAGAAACGAAATCCCCAAAAATTGGAAACTCGCAGACTTGCCTTTTCTAAACCTTTTGGGAAGATTAATTCTGAAAAGGGAAAAATCTCTTCGTCCGCATGGAAACTTAAATTTCGGAAACAAGGACTTTCCATATTCCAGGATTCCCACCCCTTTAAAAAGGGAAGATCTATCAGTCGTTTCGTCCATTATCACTCCGCCAGTCCTTGTTTCCTTTCTGCTCTTTCCCGTTCAATAATGGAGTCATTCGCCGGCAATCCGAAGCGCGGCCACGATGTCGGAACCCCTCCCCCCTTGAAGAAAAAGACGGTGATAAACCGAATGGCGAACTTGAAGAAGAAACTCAAGGAGCTAACCATTCTCTGCGATACCCAAGGCTTTCTCGTCTGCACTTGCCCTGCTTTGGGCACCCAGATCTGGCCAGAAGAACCCGACGATGTCGTCTCTAGGATCCAACAATTCAGAGAGACGAAGAGAAGGAAGACCGCAGGAGGCAACGGGGATTTAATGATCGTTCCCGCGAGCGGTACCCAGACCCACGAATCCATGCTGGAGAGGCTGTTGATCTCAAGCAAGCAATCGGACGATGAAACCCGTTTGCAGAATCTCCTTCAGTGTATTACCGGACGTCGGAGGATCGACGATTTCGAACTCGCCGAGCTACGACAGACTTTGTTAGACGTAGAAGATGTCAAAGCTTTTGCTATCAAAGGGATAACAGAGACGGAAAATAAAATAATTGAGATTGATTTGAGTTTAAAGTTGTAATTTTTGTGCTCTTTGTTATTATTTATTCAAACGGAATTTTAAAAACAATTTTTTGCCATTGGTTACGGTCCTTTTGATCGTATTTCGTGATGAACAAAATTCCGATTTTCGTTTCTAATTTCAATGACGAATGAAAAAAGTAAAATCATAGTTCTCCTAAATGACTTAGCCAATTAGCCCAGTTTATTTCATATGTATATATATATATAGTAATAAAAATAAAAATCACAGAAAAAAACAAATAATTAGTATTAATGTTAATTTCCTATATAATTTTTCAAATCTGAATACTTATAAATAAGAAATATCTTAAAAATAATATCGTTTAAACCCTCTCTTTTGCTCTCATTGTTAATTATGCCGGATTGGGTTGGGTTGTGACGATTAAACCGTTGTTTGGTCCAACCAATTACTGGTTTTCGGGAAGGATTCCTGGTTTGATCTGCTACTATGGCCAATCCCCTTACGACACATGGTGACCTGCCTCACTTTGCGATCTCATGCCCGGCTGCCTGCGCCCTGCGGCTGATTCGAACGACTCTT
Source organism: Aristolochia contorta (assembly GCA_022405105.1). Lineage (NCBI taxonomy): Eukaryota > Viridiplantae > Streptophyta > Magnoliopsida > Piperales > Aristolochiaceae > Aristolochia > Aristolochia contorta. Next base: position 3,708,164 of record CM039667.1, on the reverse strand, counting down.
TTGCAGAATCTCCCTTAAGTGTATTACCGGACGTCAGAGGATTGACGATTTTGAACTCGCCGAGCTACGACAGACTTTGTTAGACATAGAAGATGTCAAAGCTTTTGCTCACAAAGGGATAACAGAGATGAAGAACAAAATAATAGAGATTGATTTGAGTTTAAAGTTGTAATTTTTGTGCTCCCTGTTATTATTTATTCAAATGGAAATTCAAAAACAATTTTTTCCCCATTGGTTGTGGTACTCAGCACATCTCCAATTAAGATAAACACATTATTTGCCACTACTTCATGTTTCTAATTTCAATTATGACGAATGAAAAAAGCAAAAACATAGTTCTCCTAAATGACGTAGCCTATTAGCCCAGTTTATTTCATATATATATATATATATAGATAGTAATAAAAATAAAAATCACAGAAAAACAAAAAATATTTAGTATTAATGATAATTTGCTATATAATTTTTCAAATTTGAATACCTATAAATAAGAAATATCTTAAAAATAATATCGTTTAAAACCCTCTCTTTTGTTCTCATTGTTACGTGTGCCGGATTGGGCTGGGGTTGTGACAATTAAAGTGCTGTTTGGTCCAACCAATAACCGGTTTTCGGAGTTGGAACGATTTCGGGTTTGATTTGCCTCTGTGGCCAATCGACACAAGGTGACCTGCCTCATGTGACGATCTCATGCCCTGTTGCCTGCGCCCCGTAGCTGATCCGAACGACTCTTTTGCAGAATCTCCTTTAGTGTATTATCAGACGTCGGAGGATCAACGATTTCGATCTCGCCTAGCTACGACAGACTTTGTTAGACGTAAAAGATGTCAAAGCTTTTGCTCACAAGGGGATAACAGAGACGAAGAACAAAATAATTGAGATTGATTTGAGTTTAAAGTTATAATTTTTGTGCTCCCTGTTATTATTTATTCAAACAGAAATTCAAAAACAATTTTTCTCCATTGGTTGTGGTCTTTTTTAATCGTATTTCGTGATAAAAAAGTTCCTATTTTCGTTTACTGTGGTACTCAGCACATCTCCAATTATGATAAACACATTAATTGCCACTATTTCACGTTTCTAATTTCAATTACGACGAATGAAAAAAGCAAAAACATAGTTCTCCTAAATGACGTAGCCAATTAGCCCAGTTTATTTCATATATATATATATATATATATATATATATATAAATAAAAAAACACAAAAAAACAAAAAATAATTAGTATTACTATTAATTTCCTATATAAATTTTCAAATCTGAAAACCTATAAATAAGAAATATCTTAAAAATAATATCGTTTAAACCCTCTCTTTTGCTCTCATTGTTACGTATGCCGGATTGGGTTGGGTAGTGACAAATAAACCGTTGTTTGGCCCAACCAATTAACGGTTTTCAGAAAGGGAATGATTCCGGGTTTGATCTGCCACTGTGGCCAATACCCTTACGACACATGGTGACCTGACTCACGTGACGATCTCTTTTGTGCTCCTTGTTATTATTTATTCAAACGGAAATTCAAAAACAATTTTTCCCCATTGGTTGCGGTCCTTTTGATCGTATTTCGTGATGAAAAAAATTCCTATTTTCGTTTACTGTGGTACTTAGCACATCTCCAATTAAAACAAACACATTAATTGCCACTATTTCACGTTTCGAATTTCAATTATGACGATTGAAAAAAGTAAAAACGTAGTTCTCCTAAATGATGTAGCCAATTAGCCCAGTTTATTTCATATATATATATATATATATATATATCACATAAAAACAAAAAATAATTTGTATTAATGTTAATTTCCTATGTAATTTTTCAAATCTGAATACCTATAAATAATAAATATCTTAAAAATAATATCGTTTAAAACCTTCTCTTTTGCTCTCATTGTTACGTATGCCGGATTGGGCTGGGTTGTGACGATTAAATCCCTGTTTGGTCCAACCAATAACCTGTTTTCAGAGCGGGAAGGATTCCGGGTTTGATCTGCCACTGTGGCTTGCCTCACGTGACGATCTCATGCCCTGTTGCCTACGCCTAGTAGCTGATCGAAGCACTCTTTAGCAGAATCTCCTTCAGTGTATTACCGGATGTCGGAGAATTGACGATTTTGAACTCGCCGAGCTACGACAGACTTTGTTAGACGTAGAAGATGTGAAAGCTTTTGCTCACAAAGCGATAACAGAGACGAAGAACTAAATAATGGAGATTGACTTGAGTTTAAAGTTATAATTTTTGTGCTCTTGTTATTATTTATTCAAATAGAAATTCAAAAAAAAAAATTTTCCCCATTGGTTGTGGTCCTTTTGATCGTATTTCGTGATGAAAAAAATTTCTTTTTTCGTTTACGGTGGTACTCAACACATCTCCAATTAAAATAAACACATTAATTGCCACTATTTCACGTTTCTAATTTCAATTATGACGAATTAAAAAAGGAAAAACATTGTTATCCTAACTGACCTAGCCAATTACCCCAGTTTATATATATATATATATATATTAATAAAAATAAAAATCACAGAAAAACAAAAAATAATTAGTATTAATGTTAATTTACTATATAATTTTTTAAATCTGAATACCTAAAAAAAAGAAATATCTTAAAAATAATATCGTTAAAAACCATCTCTTATGGTCTCATTGTTACGTATGGGCTGGGTTGTGACGATTAAACCCCTATTTGGTCCAACCAATGACCGGTTTTCAGAGCGGGAAGGATTCCGGGTTTGATCTGCCACTGTGGCCAATCCCCTTAGGACACGTGGTGAACTGCCTCACGTGATGATCACGTGCCCTGCTGGCGGCGCCTCGCAGCTGAGCCGAACGACTCTTTTAGCGATCTCTCAGCCATATATAAGGGGTACAAATTAAAATCCGACGGAGAAGACGAACTGTGAACTACGAAGAAGGGGAGCAGAAATCGTCATTCTTCTCATGGTTCAGAAGTGAGGAATTTCTGTCGCTGCCCCTTGCTCAATCTGCCTTGGTCGATTAGTCGCCGTTTTTTCTTCTTTTTATAGAACCCTAAACTTCTCATGGTCTGAAAAGTTAACGTCGAGCTTTCTGTGTAAGTGCGGAAGTTATTAGATGGCTACGTTTGAGCTATACCGCAGATCGACTGTTGGCATGTGTTTGACGGAAACCTTGGACGAGATGGTCTCGAATGGGACCCTGAGTCCTGAACTCGCGATTCAAGTGCTCGTACAGTTTGATAAGGTTAGGCCGGTTTTTCATCGCTCTTCGGGTTGCAAGCTTGCTATATCATTTGGTTTATCCTTAATGGTCTGACGTTTTTTCTTTTTCTTTTTCCTTTTTGTTTCTAATTTTGTGTGGGTTGCACTTGCAGTCGATGACTGAAGCGCTGGAAACGCAAGTCAAGAGCAAAGTCTCCGTTAAGGTGCGCTTGCTCTTCATTTGATTCGTTTTGTTTTATTTATTTCTTTCGTAACCATTATCTCCTTCCTTAACTCTAGGTGTTCACGCGTTTATAATTTCTCGGATTCTCGCCTCATGCATTTGAAATTTAAGTACTCTTTCATCCCATCTTGGAATGAACTTTACTCTTCTGAATTTTATGACACTTTCGACAGAAGATACAGGAGACGTCATAAAATTTTGGACAATCTTTCCGCTGACATTTAGTGTTATTGGTATTTGTGATTTTCCTTACCAATTTTGTAAAGTATACACTCACTAACACATCCGGTAAACAATCAGTGAAATTTCTAACAGCTCCAAGTTAAAACTCGAATGTGCATTATGGGAGCATGTTTGATATAGAATTACATGCTTGATCAATTTGTATTATTCTTAAAATAAAAAATAGAGAAAGTCTAGCTATCAGTTAAATTTCATGGTCATCTTTTTTTCTTTTTTTTTTTCCTCTTTCTTTCTAGTTAGACCTGTAAAATAATTACTAGCGTTAGTTTTCAGGTATTACTCTAGTATACAGATGCCTCAGTTCTACATGGCTGTGAGTAGTATGAAATGGTACCTCCTTTTAGAACTTGTCAGTCAAGATCAAATGGGAAGGATGGGCGGAAAGCAAGAGTCAACACATCACCCTTCCCCAGCAAGACTATCCTATAGACAGTTTGCCTCTCTTGGCACTTGCTGCCAGCAGATAGTCCTATTCCTTCTTCAATTTCGTCGAAGTAATCCAGGTGTCTGCTAGGAGATGCCTCGCGCCCAAAAGCGCGAGAAATGATCACCACCAAAATCTCCTCCACCTGGTGCAGAAGCATGAAATGTTCGATATAGAGTCTGAGGCACCGAAGAAGTGCTCTGAGCTCTGCCAACTCTAAGTGATAGTGACCCAAAGGATCCAAGTATAAAAGGAGCAATTCCCAACCAGAAATCCAAATCACTCTCCCTCTACCTGCTGGATCTGTATTCAACCGGAACAACAATCAAATTTAAGCTTTAGTGAGGTATTTGGGAGGCAGCCATAGGATAGGTGGAAAAATGTGATGCAAGGTCATGTGGATAGTAGATTCCTTAGTTCTTCAAATGACAGTGCACGCAAGATGAGAAGCTTCTTTCAACCTGCTAGCCCAGGAAAGAATGTTGTGCATTGTTTTACAATGATCCCTCTCAAGGAAAGGGGTTTACGTTCGAATATCCTTCTATTTTTCTCTTCCAATTTTCAAATCTTCCAGGTAACTGCTGCAAATGTGATACCCTAAATTTCCTACCCACTTTACCCCATGGAACATTTTGAAATATGGGAGAGCTTTGATTGTACCTGGAATCACATCCCCAGATTGGCAAACTCCGCTGCCGACAGGCCAGGGTCTCCATCACCCAGCTTGTGGTGAGGGAACCACTGTAACACTGCAAAATTGTACCGTTCCTATTCGCTGTCCATGAATTAATGAAAATGTAACTTCCTAAAAAAAAAAAAAAAAAAAAAAAAAAAAAGATACAAGGGTGAATATGGATACAAAAAAGCGAGTGTAGGACCCATTCTTTTTTCAGGAAAGTCTCCTATATTTGTTGGTAATTGGAAAATGAAGGGGAACATTGTAGAGGATGCAATTTTACATGAATAAAAGTTCCTGTTGATCAATTATACATTGTGATAAGCAGTTATAAATTGGATAGATGCATTAGAATTGATAATAAAAGTTATTCTTATGATTATATGGACACTGATATCATGAGTCAAAGTCGTTCTTGAGATTTGCCTGAATAGGATGGCTCTTTATTTCCGAGGACAAACTGCAAACTACTTCTTTACCACTGTCGCTGGTACAGAGATTGGAAACAAATTATCCATTATTAACGAAGGTTCATGCTACACATTTTGGAGTCATGGGGAGGTAGAGAAAGATAAAGCATCTCTTATAGGCTATCCTAGATAATGAAGTGAAGACCATGATTAGGGGGATTATTGTTGTTGTTATTTTATGGATATTTAAGAAAAGCTTGCCCCTGGTGGTTGTTTTCACGGATTTACTGCACTATATGTACGTTTAACCAGTACAAAACCTTGGGATTAGCTTGTTGACATTGATATGTTAGAATGGTGCTTATAATATATTCCCTGTCTCATGTGCTGGAGTGATTGAGGTACTTTATCTGCTCATTGCATCTTTTGTTAACTATGCTTTCTCAACTGTGGCCGCTTATAAAAATGAGACATCTGACCTGTTGGTTGTGACAATGAAGCACAATATGCTTGCCTTGGTTAAATTTGTTAATTGGTGATTTTATTTTCGTTTTGAGTTCTTCTCATATTCAAGTTATTGCTTTATTCTGAAAAATTTCTCGTTCAGGGACATCTGCACACATACAGGTTCTGTGACAATGTATGGACATTCATTTTACAAGATGCTGTTTTCAAGAATGAAGAAACTCAGGAGAACGTTGGGAGTATGAAAATAGTTGCTTGCGACTCCAAGCTGCTGACACAGTGAACGTTTCATGTACAGGAATCCCCCGAAGCCAGGCGAATGTTAAAACCCGACTTAAATCCGAAAATTGTACAATTGTATTGGATTTGGGCATAAACATGAGCGTCTTCGTGATGTAAGTAGATCGAGGCTAAGTACTTGCGGCAAAATCTGATTGATGCTAGCAATTGGCCCAAGTGCGTATTTCATTTCTGTGAACTTGCCCCTCTTGCTCCAGTCCTTGGTGCTTCCACATGAAATATGTGAAATAGAAGGTTAAACTGAGAGAATTTATGAGTCTTAATTGTAACTAAAAAGCCTTCTGTCGTCTGTCACGGGAATTTGAAAAATATGCTGGAGGGGAAGATATTATACAGTTTAGTTGGAGGAATACAGAATTAAGCTATCTCAAAAAAAATATACAACATTTGAATGGACGATACGGAAGCACTATGCTATCTCCAAAACTGTATATGCAGTGTCTACTGCAACAATGAAGTCATTGAAAAATTTTCAGCAAAAACACTATATCGTTAAATACAGTAATGCAACTTGAAAACGTCTTGAGGATTGTGGTGTCCTATATTTCTTGTCACGCCATTATACAGAGAAAACATGCCTTACATCAAAAATCCAAAAATGAGGTCTTGGTGGATCCAGAACAACTTCCGGAAGATCCATATGAACTCCCACTTGAACCATCAACTGGAGCTTGATTTAAGCGTTCTAGGACCAAAGACCGCCTCTTTTGAAGCTTAATCGAGAAAGTATACGTGTCCAAGACAAAAGGAACCTGGAGGAAAGATGGTTGAGCCACGGTGATTGGATCAAGCAAATGAAGCATTGACTTTTATAGATATGAATTTCATTGTATGGAAGGAGTATATAAATTTTCTAACACGAATTATATGAACACAGTAATCTCATGTCAGGTAAACATTAGACAAGCAAAAAGACAAAAAAAGTTTAAGAAACTATGATTACCTGTGTATTAATTCGATCCACTTTATTAACACGAAGAAGTCCAACCATGTCTTGATAATCAGTTAGGAGTTCTGCCAACTCTTTGTCCTCATCTGGTTTCAAATGTTTCAAGAAGAAAATTAGGGTAAGCATCAACATGTCAAGGACTGAAACCTTTTTTTTTTAAAAAAACCACGTCAAGGACTGAAACCTTTTTTTTTTTAAAAAAACCACGTCAAGGACTGAAAAAAGATTGGATGAGGTCACATCCAGGAAAGATTTTAGGTATGGATTAAATACTGAAATGAGTAATCGGACTTGGCAAATCCAACTTAAAAGTTCCAGCAAACATATAAAAGGATCTACTTGACCTTAATTCTTTCATATATTTTTAACACGAAGCATGGTATAAGTGACAAGAGCTGTAAATGGTTGGATGCGGACACTTCCGATGATGATTTCAGGTTTAGGTTTCATATATAAAGGAGTTAAGGACTCTGGAACTTCCATGATCTAACAGTTTAAGAAAAAAAAAGCTAGCCAACAGAAGAATCCGAAAATGCTGTTGATTAAACAATGCCTTGGATCCAAACAAAAGGTGAAGAGAACCAACAAGAATTGTCAACAGAAACACATTTGGTAACTTTTCAATTTGCACCAGTAGGTTTCACCCCTCCGTGGAAATAACAATAGATTTCTTCATGAAAAGGACATGCAGTTTCTTCACATGCATTATTTTGGAACTCATAAAGATAATAATACAAAAACTTCATAAGTTAACAACAAACACAAAGGTATCAGGTATCTGATTCTCCATAGTCGCATAGGTAAAAAGCTATTTGCATTGAGTTCAAAATTAGGATCTCAAACACATTCCTCGCAATATGGGTCCCAACTCAAGGAAGATGGACAGCCCTAATAAAGAAAAGAAAAGGCAAATACGCTAAAGTTTTGAATATATACCTGGAATTGCCTTGACAGAGAGTAAAGTATCTGATAAATGCTGCAGTCTCTTTGACATGCAAGGCAGTAGGACGGAAGAAGGGAAAGAAATCACAGCAACTGCATTGGAAGATCTTATCATGCTTCTTAATGATCTGATAAAGGAAAGTATATCCCAGTCCTACAACATTACAAACATAAATAGACCAACTCTTAAAACTCCTCACTGAATTGTGACTGGTCTACACGAGCACAGCACCAAATTATCTTTGATTTAGAGATCATCCAACGCCAAAATATCCCTCTGATTTAATAATCGTCTTAATTCCCTGATGTAAAAAAAAATCTACATACAGGTGATCATACCCAGACACCAGAACCTCAATTGTCTCTTTCAAATTTGTGTTCTAATTTTTTCTGATAGACTTCTTCCATTTGTAAACAAGAACAAAACAAATGAAAGTAATCTTTTAAAATAGAAACATACCATCTGCTTAAGCATGGCCCAATATATCAATATGCGGGTCAATAAGGCTAGTCTTACGATAGATCAACAAGCCTCATTAAGATTGACCTTCAAAGACATGTTAAACATGAGATAAAGACCTTCTAATTGGTTCTTTTGCCTCTCATATCGGTTCTATGTGGAATGTAACTTCTCTCCTAAGGGATTTCTTTAAAAACCTCTCTTTTCTCATAATCATAAAAGAGTTGGATTAACAGAAATAGGGCACATGGGTATCTTTCTAATTAACAGTGTATGAGCCTTCTCTCCCATGGGATTTCTTTAAAGAACTCATTTATGAGCCTTCTCTCCCATGGGATTTCTTTAAAGAACTCATTTATGAGCCTTCTCTCCCATGGGATTTCTTTAAAGCACTCATTCTTCTCATAATGATAAAAGAGTTGGATTAACAGAAATAGGGCTCATGGGTATGTTTTTAATTAACAGTGTATGAGCCTCCTTGTCCCAATAGCAACAGTGAAATCCTATTTATTTAATGGGTGTTTCTAATTAACAATTATTTTTTATTTTTTATTTTTTATTTTTTCTAAAACATGGTGCGAACGCTCCTCCTAGGGAGACTTGATCCCAAGACCTCCCACTATAAAGTTCGCTCTGCAACCATTGAGTTAACACTCTAGTTCACCTATTTTTTTCTTTAAAAGGAAACAATTTTGTCAGAGGAGGGAACAAAAGAATAGCAATAACATGGAAATCCTATTAACACTCTTACACATGTTCCAGTTTGTTATTAAAGGAATCCGCTAGCTTTTATATAAGGGCGCATGTGAGACTACAATGCATCGTGAAGCCCAATTGGAAACATACCATGCTGGCAAATCCACATTGTGGTGCACAAAGAGACTGTATAGCTATACGGGCGGCAGACCCTGTTCCGTCACTGTCCTTTCTGGAATGGACACACAACGAATTAACAAAGAGTGAATGCAAACAGTGAAAAAAAAAACTTTGTTCATCCTCTTGAAGACAGCTGAAGAGATAAAGAATTCATCATGCACGATTGCCATAGAAATGTGAGATCTCCATGATCACAATAGTTCATGCAAGGATGAATTTACAAGTTCTTGCAGAATTTCAGATATCAGAGCAATACTTTCAACTTCAAACCTTGGATATTGAGCCAAAAATCTGGAACACCGATCCTGAAGAAGAGAAAGACTTGAAGCGTCCTGAATGCTGATGCAGTCAACGGTCTGCACTGCACCTATTTGCCTTCCAAATGGTTTTCTCAAATCAAAATCACTGCAATACTCTGCATAACTATCTGCAAAAATTCTATACTGTCATCCTTCTGGCTTTCATTATCACAATATCATCTTGCTGGTTTAAAATGTATTTTCTTCACATTAGTAATTCCCATTGTACTGTAAAATCACAGTAGTACAAAATGTACATAAAGTTGGTTCTTTTGTTGTTAAAGAGCTAATTCACAATCTTCCACATGAACCAACCATATTTCTCAGCCATAAAGTGCTTGAACACATAGAGCGAACTGATTGTCCAACTATTCTTTAAGAACTTACAATAAAAGTTTAGAAAGCGCTCTAATAAAAGCTTTGCATAAATGCCAAATGATCGATGACAGCACAAAAAAAGTAGAACTATCCAGACCGTATACCTCTTTGATGTCCTACAATTTGCTGCTCCCCAAAATATTTCTTGTATTGCCAAGCAATCCTCAATCCATTCTCCTGGATCTCCAACAAAATTAACAGGAATTTAAGATAGCATATCAGCAAGCTAGATAAAACGAGCTAGAACTTTCGAATGGACAACATCTTACGTGGTCAGGATCCCGATTAGGGACCGGTTCACGTTTCTCATCTTTTGGGGACATCGGACTCGGCAGAGTGCCAAGAAAAGCTCTAGGGTCTTTTACAGGGCTCGCAAAGAGAAGTGGTTGGTTGTGCACAATGCCTTGTGACATAAAATTCCTCAACAGGAGTAGATGATGAGGTGCTTCAGGATCCTCCATGATCATCACAATGGTTCCCAGAGATAGTCCACCTCCCAAAATTTCTAAACCCGCGGTTAAGAAGCCAAAAATAGGGGAATACATAATCCAACCTAAAAAGCTCGAAACACCCTGTACCTGTTTTTTGCTGGCTTTTCTTACTCTCGAGATAATTTAAATTACACCGAAAAGTAAGGAACATGCTCGAGGATTGAAATTGATGATTCATATTAAAAATTTACAGAAATATAAAAAAGCAAGGATACTATCGAGGTCTGCAATACCCGAGGACACGAGGATCACACCATTGGCTATGTGTTTAACACCAGGGGTACGAGATGGGACGTCAGAAGATGAAGCGCGAGAGAAACTGCTCGTTTTGGTTCTTGTAAAAGACATTGCTTTACCACTAAAAGCAACAGCTCCGCTTCATTCAGTTGCAGTTCACCAATGACAGCGAAGACCCAGAAAGAACAAACGGGATATGTTGCCTCATGAGCGTACAAATGACTGTTATATATCTATTTGTTCACTGAGCAAGCTTCTCTCATCTCACGCATTCCTCGCATAACTCTGCAGTTGCCTAGCAAATAATAGAATAAACCAGAAATGAGCGAGAAAACTCCTCTTACCTGTAACAAGTATGAAGCACTCCAACTCCTGCTTTCCTAAGTCAGATACAGGAACATGATACGAGGATCAACGCGCCCCTTCCTTTCTACACAGAGATGTGATTCTCCAAAAAGCCCGCACCTTTGATGATTTCAGGTGCAGCAGATCTTCGACTAATTAAAGTTCGTAACTGAAGAGTTCGAGTAGAGAACAGAGTCGAGTATCAGAATTTGAAACTTGCGTGAGGAGGAACAGGTATCGGCAGCATGTACGGGTCGCCGCCACCAGTCACCGTCGGAATGGAGCGGAGCACCGACAAGGCGAGAAGGATGACCATATCAGCCCAGGTGGCCCAACAGAATCCCTCGCCAAAAACCCAGTAGGCTCACAGATAAGCCCATTAGTCAAGTGGCCTATAAAACGAGTCCACTGATGGCCACGTGCCACGTCCAGTCGCCACTTATTAATAACACGAACAGAGAAGAAAAAGTGCAGACCATGAAATATTTGGAAGGCAATTGCTGAAACTTTAAATTTTAGAGGCTAATATCCAACTACTAGTTTATTACGTACATTACGTGGCCCGTTGGACACTATCGGGCCACATCCTTTTTCGCTGCATTAATTTCGTGTGGATTGTAAGTTGGAAGTTTGGAACCATGCATAACAACATTATTTAATTTTTTTGACCTGCTATCATTATTAGTCGGTGTTATTAATGGGTATTAAAATCAAATAATTGTACCATGTAAGTATGTATCACATGCTTACAAACTCTGAAAAACAAAAAAAAAAAAAAAGTAGTATTCATCTGCAAATTAAACAAGAAGATGAGTAACGACAATGGAGTGGGAGGAGGACAAGAAGAACCATTTTGAATCGAAATGGCAGACGGAAATTCGTAAAGAAATAATCCCATCTCGGACTAGTTCTATATCATCAATATCGTTGTCGTCGAGCCGAGCGGAATTTGCTGCATCTCATAGCAGTCTCCGGCGGCCGTCCTTATAAAACGGCCGAGATAAGTTCACCGGCGACCAGACAGGCTACTTTTATTGGACGCTCACGAGTGCTGGCTGGGAAAAAGCTCTTCCGCGACTCATCAGAGGAATGGAACGAAACGAGGAGCAGAGCCGCTGGGCGGGGACTCCCAGCGCCAGGTCCACGAGACGCGGGTCCCAGCCACGCTGCATGGCGCGGTTCAACCGAGCGAAGAACCCGGGTCTCCTCTCCTCGCAGAACCGCAAGAACCGCGCCACCGACCCGGGGTCGTCCTCCGTCCAGCACTCGCCGGTATCGTCTCCCCGGCCGGCTAATCGGCCGGGTTCCGGCGACGGAGACAACCCGGCCAACGCGGCCACGTACTCAACCATCCCCTCCCGAAACGACCTCGGTGCGCCTAATTCTCCTCCGTCCCAGAGCCAAACCCGAGCCATACCGCGTTGAACAGCGGCCACCATCGCGGCCTCCGGGTTCTTCTCCTCCATGATCGCCGAGTCGACTCCGATCACGAACTCGCCCGATTTCTCGCCGGGAGACACGGCGTGTACCTTGCCGTCTTTCATCTGCACCAGCCGGAGAGTCACACGGTCAACGCGCTTCCTGGAGCGAGTACTATCGCCGCCGCCGCCGCCGCCGGGATAGAGAACTCGTTCGACGAAGTCGCTGGTGTTGAGGATTATCCGGGTGGCCTTGTCGTCGGAGACGAAGAGGAGGTGGAAGCGGCGACCGGAAGGAGTGCCCGGGACGTCGTTAAAGACGGCGACGTCGAAGCCTCTGGAGGCCTCGTAGTGGGCCCAGATGGAGACGGAGCCGATGAGAAGCACGGCCAAGAGACGCGCTGCGATCGCCGTGGCGGAGGCGGACGGCGGCCGGAGGAAAGACGGCTGGTTCGGCATCGGCGCGCTCGCCAATTATCAATTAATTATACACTGCAGAACGGTAGAGGAAGAAGAAAAGCAAGGAAACGAACCGATCTAGCGACGCGATATGCAAACAATATTGAATTGGATTCAAATGGGGGGCACTTTGAATGCTGTTCTGCTTTAGGCCACACCCTGGGGACCCACATGACATGGGGCCAAAGCCTAATCTGTCCACGACTCATTAAAGCTCGCAGAGTCGCTCCTTAATAATTAAAGATGGGCACATGATTCTGTTCTGGCGACCGAATGGCTTAGTCGTGAATTATTTTTCCTAATTCTTAGAGTAAGTAGCTTTTTATTTGTATTTTTATGTGATTTTCTATTAAGCGGTGTTCGCTTTCGTAGACATTCCCCACAAGGAGTTCGGTTTTATAAATGAAAACAGTGACACTCGGGTTGTAGTACACGCTTCCACCCTCTGAGCCGAGGAACGAAGGCGCGGTCTTTTGCTACCACAAATAATGACACTGACAGACTTCAATCCCAGACACAGAAACAAAGCTTGTATTTCAACCTAATACGTATTCAATTCCCTTCAGCATTTATTTTCGGTCCAGGTGTCGACTTTTTCGTTTCTTGCATTACCGATAATTAATGTTCACGAGAAAACTTACTTCATGAAGAATTTAATTCATTTCAGTGAAAGAAAAGCAGTAAAGCTAGGTGGGACTTACAAATGCTAAATTTCCGCTCCACGGTCACAGTACTCTTTTATTGCTTCAACGCTCGTGTTTATGAGAAACAACTGCCCTGCAAGTGAACGTGGAGAAGACGCGCTATGGCGGTGAAGCCACAGAGTTGTGGCGGATGGCGTCCCAAGGACAGGTTGGTTCGGCTCCTCCTCTATTAAGCTCCGAGGAGAGAGAAACTCAAGAGTAAGGAACAAACACTAGACAAAGAAAACACGACGAACAAAATATCAAGGAGAAGACACCCATTTAGAGATTGAAAAATTATGTTGCACTTGTTCTCTCTTCCGACATGACGGAACCACATCCGATCCTAGTGTGTTGCTCTCATTCTTACATAACTCCAAAGAAGCCCATTTGGCAACAGCCTACAGCTCGGGTGAAGAACTGGTAATGAATCAACGCTAACTGGTACCTTCCGCTGGCGAAAAAGAGTGGCACGAATGTTTTGGAAAAATTTGGCGATCACCCATTGACAAGTGAAAGTATAATGATACATTTACATATAAAATAGTTCGAGAATTTGAAGTAAAACCACCCTCTTATCTAGAGGATTGCTTTTTTAAAAGACAAGTACGAAATATCTCCTCTCGGAGTCATACCTGTATCACACATTGGAAGCAGGCACCTGTATTCTATGTTGGACGGAAGGGTATGATGCATTTGGTGCAATTTTAGATTTCAACTCAAACAGAACAGAACCATTTTAATCCTCTTTACAAATTTATTGTGTTCGGTTGCTTATGCTTAGACGAAAACATGAATCAGTGTTTTAGAAAACATCTTATCTGTGATAAAAGCAAGACACTAGCCAGGTAGAGTACTAACTTCAACGAAATCGCGGACTGACCGGTGATCTTAAACATACATTATCATTTTGTTGTGACTACTACTCTAAACGATGATGTATTCACACGCAACTTACTCACAAGGAAGAAATGCATTTACAAATTTAAGAATAAAACATAAGACAACAGCAAGACGGCACCTTTCATAATTGACTGATTGAGCCGAAAGAAAAATATCTGATGACAACTGTACAAACAGTTCCTAACTGTGATGTACTTCTTTTAAGTAAACCACAACATAGCATAAAAAGGATTCCCACCCTCTATACAACACGGACGCCTTAACCCTCTTTCCAATGACCCAACAAAACTTGAATGACCCCCGAGGCCATTCCATCCACGCAAACAAATACATTAATATTCTTCAAGACATTTAACATCATCCCTCCCCCAAATTCCAATGAAGAAAATAAATAACCCATACACAAGCTGATCAGCTGTACACAAACCAGCAGACACGAGACGCGACCTGTACATTTTTGCCAACCTTATTTGTATTCCACCTAGACGTCTTGAATCACCTCTACACAAGAAAAATGCCACTACTAGTCCTCCTCATTCACAGTTTTCTCCCACTAAGGCTTCAGTTGCATCCTTTACCTCAAAAGAGGATGCCACCTGGACATTAAATATGCCAGCTATCTTCTTTTTCCTTCCAATTTCACCGTTCACAATTTTATACACTTAATGACACCTAAAGAAACTGTTAGATAAGGCCACCAATTCTTTACTATGACAATTCATCTCCAAAGCTGTTTCCAACCCTGTTGTTACCCAAATCTAACTTCTCAGAAAAACTATCCATTGTTGTTGGAGTTTCATGTGAATCATCAGAGTTAGTAAGCCCGTCTTCCTTCAATACCCGAACACTCAGATTGTTTGAGGGAAATGGCTCCTGAATAATCTTAAGATGTCAAAACAAATACCAAGTCAGTTGCAGTTTAACCATAATATACAGAACGGGTAAAGAAACTCCCACTACCTTCAGGTGACAACGATCAGAAAAATCCTTTAACCAACACTTATGGCATGCTAATTGTCAAATGCAATAGCTGTGCAGATCAAATACAATAGCTTGTTTTGTTTTTTTTTTTTAGTGTTTTATTTCAATTTTCTGTTTTTGTTTTTGTTTTTGCTTTTGTTTTGAGGAGACAAATACAATAAGCTTGTAGGCATTAGGTTACTAAAACATTCCCCTTTCACGCTGAATTTCATAGTTTTCCAAAGATACCTGTTCACCGGCCTCGGTTCCCTCAGAATGAAATAGAATAGGACGACACCGCTTGTCCTCATTCATCAAGCTAGAATTTTGAAAATGGGTAACAAGTGCTGCTTTCCCTTGAATTCTTGCATATGCCAGGGATGCAACTTTCTCACTATTAAACTTTTCCCACTTCTTCCCATTGAATGCCTGAAAAATAGAAGAATGCAATCAGACGATAAGTATTTAAGAAAATAAAGATGGTTTCAGCATTACAAGATAGTAAAGCCTCAATTAGTCAAAAGCAACAAAAGTAAATGGAAAACCACGTGAGAACCTGATAGAACGGAACAATGTGTGACGGAGAAATCATGTTTATAAACGCATAGCCCACATTGCATTTGTTCTGCACATACATATTACAACTCAGAAAACAGTGTTTAACTGAAAGTAGCAAGAAATGTACAAAAACAGTGCATTTACCTTAAAATCAATTGGGAGATATAGAAAATCATAAGTACCACGATGGTTTTCATCTATTGCAGCCAACAACATCTTCGAGGTGTACCTGAAATGACAGTGCAATCAATATATGAAAAAAATTCCCTATTTGAAAATATCTAACATTAACTCAAAATGCAATAACAATTAAAAAGGTGCATTACTTGTTTGGAATGTTTTTTATCATAAGAGTGGTCCTTGTATCCTCCCCACTCACAATTTTGTCCAAATCAAGTTGGTATTGCTTCTTGCTGTCTATTTGGTTGGAAGTGTTCTCAACTCGCCGATTACGACCACGATCAATCAATCCATCAATGCTACTGGCAACAGATCCAGTATATGGCCCACCCCCGCCAAGGAATATGGGGCTCATCCTCTGTGAGGACATCACTCTAAAGCTAGGTGAACCATTCTCAGAAATGTTTCCAGAGTGAGGAACACAAGAATTCATGCCAGTCCGACCACCCATGTTCATCATGAAGTTGCCTTCATTTCGGTTTAAGCCCATCCCTCCAAATGGAACAGGATTCATAAAAGATGTTTCGGGAGACTCCGGAAAAAATCCATACTGTCTCTCAAAAGGCACAACTGATGGTGCAGATCCAACATGATGGTGCTGATGGGGGTGTGATGCACCCATAAAAGAGCCAGGACGACTGGAGAAACCAAAGCTTTGACCCTGACCATTAGATGCATAGGGGTGTCCCACTGAAGACGTTGGCCAGGCAGATGCATGTGTACGTTCAGAGTATGGAGTAGGACTGCCCCAGAGAAATTGTGGTCCTGTTAAGGTTCCAATTCCAGAAGTGGTAGATGTTGAGAGACCAAATGAAGATACAGTTCCAGGACTATGGCCCATCATTCCAGAACTGTGCTCTGGATATGAATGTGACTGGAGTGTCTGATCTGCAAGGCCACCCCTAGTATGATCCTTTCCAATAGGTGCAATTTTAACAGAATTAGATGCCATAGGTGGCAGAATGGAAGCTAATCCAGGCAAATGATTAGTGGCTATAGGACTGATTGCTCCCATGGTTGGAGAGTGGCTTAAACCTTGCAATGAGTTATTTTCGTTAGTGCTGTTAAACTGAGCCCAAGCCCCTAGCAGAAAAGAAAACCAATCTCATCAATAAAAATTGGATGGAAAAACACAAAACACCAAAAGTTAACAACAGGTTAATCCAAAAATAGTACCTGGAGGAGAATTTGTTATAGGAGAACCCACTTGAGGTCGATAAGCTCTGGAATCATCTTGTTCAAGTTCCTGACTCAGTTGCTGCATCAAGCTGGAGGGAAGCATAAGTATTAGTCGCCAATGAGGGAAAAAAAACAACAATGGGGGAAGACGCCATATGCACTCAAGGCCTAAGGATGAAAAAAGGAAATAATAGACTCGCACAACAGATGACTTGCTTCAATAAGTTATCCAGAGTGTCATTGACGCAACAGTAGAAATCAGAAAAAATATAAAAGAACACGAACATAAAAAATTTAGAAATAAAACAAAAAATCATATGGTAGAAATCGATCCAATCTGGATCTTTGTCGGTCCAATAATCACCTTAGTATCCTGCAGTGTGGCAGGACCTATACAAACTCAAACGACAACAACCTATAGCAATGAACTATGGATGGTTGAATGGACACAACCAAAAACCGGATAGATTGCAGATGTAATTGAATTGATACAACCAGCAAGTGGCCTTGTAATTGCCGTTAAAAAGACTAGAGGATCAGGTCTTCTCAAAATACATTCAAAAACCTTAATCATTATAGCAATAGGGACATTAAAAACTAAGAGATGTTTCCGAAAGAATTGTTTTCCAATCAAACCAGAGTGTAGTTGTCTTAAACCCAAATTTCTTTGTCAAAAGCAAAACTAAGTAATTTTAGGCATAAGTAACTATTAAGAAAAGCATTCATCCACAGCAAGAACCACAATAATAACTACGTCATAATGCAAAAGAATAATAACAAAACAAATCAGAAGCTTGTTCATACTTTCTTCGTGCTCCCCCAGGACGGCTGGGCTCCAGCTTGATTCGTTTTCCAGCAATGTCACTCCTATTCAATGATCTGAGTGCTGCTTCCGCAGCTCGAACATCATAAAATTCAATGAATTTATGATGCCTTTTATGCGGTGTTTCTCTTATCTGCTTGGCAAGTACGAAACCAACATGAATGTTAATATCAATCGGGAAACAAAAATAAAGCTAAATGAAAAGAAGAAAGATAAGGAATAAATTCAAAGTAACCAAAAGCCTTTACCTCTTTCACCTCACCATAAGCTCCAAATATTTGACGAAGATCATCATTTGAAACAGATGGATCCAGGTTGAACACTACAAGAGTTCCTTGATTTATATCCTTGTCTGATGGATTATCCTGATAAATGCAAGGGGAAAATGGCAAACATAAGAACAAAAGTCTTAATCACTAGAAGTAATAAATGAGATATGACTGCAATATAAAACCAGACCTTTGGAATAGAGAAATGAATGTCAAGCTTTCTCCGCCGTAACGGTTTGTTTTGCAATGCACGCATTGCAGTCCGAGCAGCTCGAATATCATAATAAGAGATCATCACAAAACCTCTGTGTTTGCATGCAGTGTACAGAGTCCTGATAGCACCATATTGCTACAAACGGGAAACAACTTAATAAAGAATAATAAAGAAATCTTTGTCCAGGAGAAAGCGGCAAATAATATACACACGGTAAAGGAAAATACATGTATAGGAGCGCAAATAAAGGTCTCAGGCCCTTTAAAAGAGTAACAGAAATGTATGTGTGCATTTCAGTATAGGATACACAGCAATGAGACACAAAAACAAGGAAAGATTTATTGGAAAATGAAGAAATTATGAACACGTCAAAATTTCCTCAATACAAGTCAGTCAAGGAAAAACAAGGTTTATAAACCAGGTATTTAAATCTATCTTAAATATCTAAGCATCACTTCACCTCAAAAAGACTTCGGAGTTCAGAATCCTCAACATTACTATTAATGTTACGCACAAATAATGTCCTTGATGGGTGCTCTCCGTATGGATGTTCCCCTGCCACTGCTCCTACCCCGTTTGGAATGCCATACTGTGGGGATCCATTCCCAGGATAACCATCATGCAAACTTGTTTTGGCCATGCTCACCGTAAGACTGTCAGTGGGATCGTAGTCCAATTCCATACCACCACCACTTCCAAAAAGATCATACTCTTCCAAGTCCTCAACTTGACTAGGTAAACCACTCAGGTCAAAATCATCCATTATGCCAGCTAAGAGCTCATCCTCATCGTCAGGCAGTAAACTACCAATGGCAGCATCATCAAGAGAGTCCTTACCAACAACATCTTGATGTAGTTGGCTTAACTTTGATGAGGTATCATCAGCTGATTGAACTGCAGTTTCCACATCGGTGAAATTCACTGCTGCGAAAAATTAAATAATTTCGAGAGACATTTAAATAGAACGAAGTTTCTAAAAAAGGAAAAAACAAGCTAGCGACATACACTTATCATGCCGCAAAACAGGTAAAGAGCTGGAGAAGAGGCTGACATCACTTGATCCATGAAAAGCATTTGGCCCAGATGGAAACCCCCACGCAGAAGGCCCCACTTTTTGAGGAACCTTTAATGACGAGATACTAGAAGGACCTGCTCAATGGAATTGGAAAAATTGATCAAATTGATCTCCAATTAACTAGTGTTTTTCCTGTAAAAACATAATTGAAATATCTGATCTACCTGACATTAAATTACCCAAAGATTCGTCCATAATTTCACAGTCTGCAAAAAGGAAAAAAAGAGGGTAAGTCAAAACATTAAAAATCAAGCAAAAGAAATTCTCCAAAATTCGAAATTTGCCTAAGTAATGCATGATCGCATAAATAAATCGAAGAGTTCAACTTCAATAAGGAAGTTGTTCTCCACCAAGTAGAACAGATCAACCAAAAAGTAGACTGAACTGGCAAAGACACTAGTTCTCGACATGAGTATTCATGATAATTTAGACGAGAATGAAAAGAAAAATTACTGACGGTGCTAAGTTCGAGAAATGTAAATGTGCCTATTATTCTCCACAATCTTCCAGTTCAATCCACTTTTTTAGCGGGGTGAGCAAGCATTACCAAAAACAAGAAAAACTAATAGTACCAGAAACAAAAAAGATGTCGTGCTTCTCCTTTTCTCTTCAAAAATAATGCTCGTTGTGATGGCAAGAAAAAAAAAGTAAGAAAATTTAGAAACTCTAAAACAGATAAAAAAGATAAGGAAAACATCCTCTGGACTTTAAAACCACCAGAAGAACGCGGCAAAAACCATCCTCGTGTTACCTCCTAAGTTTCGCATTTGCTGATCAAAGCAGGAAGCCTTAGACAAAATCGTTGGCCGTCGAATAAATAATGGAAGATGAAGAAAAATTAAAGAAACGAAACAAGAAAGACAACAAAAAGGAGGAATAAAGAAAACGTAAAAGGAGTTCAGAATAAGCGCTTACTTTCTCAAATAACTAAACAAGAACCTCGCGAGCAAGAGACATAAATCTTGATCGTTCAATTTCAGTACAAACGGATCGTCAGAATTCAGATGATATGAGCCGTCAAGAGTTATAAGAGAGAAAAATCGTAACAATCTCGATTACCAGTAGAGCCTGCTCTCTTCTCCCATCCTTCCTCTAACGCAGAAAACAAGAAGCACAGAGGATTGGACGAAGCAAAGAAAAAGGAGCGAAATTGAGAGACGAAAAAACGAAACTCCCCTTGATGAACTCGGATTCCGCTGTATTTAAAACCCTTTTGGCGTCCGTTGACAGAACCTGTTACATATAAGTATCTTGCCGATAATTTCGAAAGAGTGAAGGGCCCTCGCTTCACCTTAAATTTCTATTTTGCCACTGCTTAATATCAAAGATTTTGGCTGCTTTCTCCACCTTCACTCACTTTGAAAAGAAAAGTGGAGTCGAAGGCTCACGTAGACGTAATTTTTCTCTCTTTAGCTTTCTAGTGGTTATGGACTAAAAGGTTAGGGTAGCAAAATGCATGGTATAAAAATGTCATAAAATAGTAAAGCAATGCTAATATTTTGTAATTAATACATGATTAGGATTTTACTACTTACTTATGCCATTGATTATTACAACTATATTAGTTGGATATAAAATGTCAGATATTGTTGGGTTTTAAAGTTTAGTTATTACAGGCGATCACAATAGAACTCTATCGGTTGGAAATAAATATGAAACTACTTAGGGCTTCTAGTTTAGTTATTACAAGCAATCTTAGTAGAATTCGATCAGTTATAGCTAGTTACGCATAAAACATCGGCCTCGTAAATCTAGGGGGCAGTCATTACTTATCCAAAATACTGAGTCTAAAATTTTATCTTTGATTTTATACCGTTTATATCTGACTACCACTTTCCATTACTTAGAAATAATTGAAGAAGTAATAGTGATATCATCACACAAGTGAGACTCGAATAAATTTCGCTATTCACTTACACCATTGATCTTGGCACATTTGGATATAAAAGCCCCCTTTCCCGAAAGTTGGGAGATCATTTCATTTTATCTCAATTATAATTATTTTCCCCTGCTCAAGCTCTATTCTTGTTCCATTAATATCACATTACTAAAAAGAGAAGTTACGTATTATAAATTGTAACAAAATTAAAAGTACAATGTAGATGTAAAATAAGAGTACATAATAAAGGAAATCTTAACGAAAACATATTCCTTTATTTTCATACCATAAACTCTCCAACTTTACTTCACGAAAGATATTATGGTTTGATCCTATTTACCAAGTTAGTGTTTGCTATATGAAGATAATTTACCTTTTGCAATACAACCACACAAAAAACGAACCACATACTTTTCATATGCTTCTCACGCTCTCAACAAAAAGCTCATGTATATTCCTGGATTAACCTTCTTAGTAACAAACGGAATATTCTCCCTTTTTATCTAAAAAATGGCCAAAATGTCATACGGGTGATTAGCTCTCTCCCCCAAGGCCAATCTCGTAAAAAAGAGTCGCAAATATTGCAACCATCGGTGGTGAGGGATATTTTTTAACTTTAGCCGAGAAAAAGAGTAGAATTATTGCCTTCGCGCGAATGTTTGACTGTACCCCTTCGCCTCCCTCTCTCTCTTCTCTTTCCGTCCTTTCTCTCTCCACTGTCCATTCTCGGGATTTAATTTAATGAAAACTTAACGTATTTGGCCAATCCATGTAGTTTCTTTGATTGGAAGCGGGCCCCGCTCGACGATGCCGCCTGTATAATACTGTATTATTCAGTACATTAAGAATCTGGTCACGTACGTATTCCGCTTCGTACGGTGACGGTGGCGCTTACGTCATCAGATGAGGCTGGGGGTAAGTCCTACGTCCAGACGGGGGACGCCTACTCAATGTGGATCCGGGATGGGGCGCTCGCAACTACAGCAAATGACCCATTAATTCTCTCTTGACCCCCGGTTAACTACGAGTTAATGAAGGCTTAATTCATTATTATCTGGCATAATAACTACCGAGAGACGACCATGCGTTTGATTTTGAATGCTGGACTGTGTTTAGTAATTCGGTAACTATATGCATACAAGTGTGAGAAGAATTCAATTCAAGATAAATATCTCGACTCTGATTTGGAATTTGGAAAGGACGGCTTTATTCTTCGTATCATTCATTGATAAGGCTAATGGACGGACTTTTGTACCTGTTAATATGATTAAATATGGCTATAAGCCTATATTTGAAAACAAAAATAAAAATAGAATATCTGATGAAAATCTTACATTAGATTACCCAAAAGTTTAGGATAAAGATTTTATAGTGGATATGTACGAATACCAGAATGGTAATAGGACTCGTGTAGAGATAAAAAAGACAGTTTTTCTTTTTTTGGTCTTTATCGATTCTCATAATTTGGATTTGGAGTTTCAGTCTGCCGACTGTGAGGATTTATCTCTTACCTCAACGAGGATGCCATATCACGCGATAAATCTTTACAGTAAAATCTGACGGTAAACATATCACAACTCAATAATAAATCCAATTTTCCCCACCACCAGGTGACTTCTATTCTTCTTTTTTTGCTAGTTAATGAAAACACTAGTTAAAGGGGAGATTCCCTTCCAGTACGCACGGGTAGCAACGGAGGATGGGTACGTCCCAATTCCCATATCTATAATGATTATAAACAAGACCAAAAAAGAACGTCCATTCGCCCTCTTTTAGCCACTCATTTACTCGCTGCTCCATGAATGCACCCGATTCTTCTACGTAATATGAATAAACCATTTTTTAACACAACACCTTATCCAGATTGCCCTCTTCAATTCAGTCTTAATTGCCGACTGGGTAAGAATGCCACGCAGTAGATATATACTCTGTATTATGTACTGCAGCAGACGTCAAAGGACGCAACCAGTTAATTTAATCGCCGCAGCCGAGGCCCCGTGCGCGCGCGAGAGAGAAAGAGGTGGGAGAAACCGGAAATTATAAAAACAAAGGCGTCGCCGTCGACGAAATATGAAAGCGTGACGCCAAGTCCTTGCTAACTTTTGGAGGAAAAGAACCTTACTTTC
This sequence comes from Aristolochia contorta, assembly GCA_022405105.1. Lineage (NCBI taxonomy): Eukaryota > Viridiplantae > Streptophyta > Magnoliopsida > Piperales > Aristolochiaceae > Aristolochia > Aristolochia contorta. The sequence continues at coordinate 3,684,524 of CM039667.1, read as the reverse complement.
CTTCACGTCTCTCTCTCTGCGCAAAGGCTGGCCACCCAGGTTTGGGTTTCTTCCCCAGCATTGACACCCAATTGACGCACGCACCTCACATGTGGCGCTTCCTTCTTTTCCCATCCGTGCCTTGAGAACTGAGGAAATCCGCTTGCACAAAGCGTCAGGTATCTTTCTCATTTGTTTAAACCGCGCTAGGAATAATGCAGACGTGAGGGACGCCCTGGCTTTGGCTTGTTCATGGATGACATGAATAAACAAACGGGGTTTTAAGTTTTACCTGGTTAAACAGAGACAATGGCACGTGGCTTGGCTCAGAAACATCAATTCAACAACCCAAAACTTGACTTAGACTCCCTGGCCACCACCTAATCAAAATGAAGAATTAAGCCATATCTTCAAACTTAACTTCAAAGTTCAATAGTACAAGCTTCAAAAAGCCCAATGGGTCGTTCATTTTTCTTAATTTCTCTCTTCACAACGTTACACATTTCTTCTAAGTTCTAACTCTTTAATCACTCTCAGTTAAAACAGGGGGTTAATGTAACACCTTAAGGGCAAAAAATATTGGAGCTTTTATCTACAGTACTTCCATCTTACTACATCTTTAGCGACTAAAAAGTTGATAGTTCTATCTACCTAATAAAAGAAGTATGTATTTATGATGCAATGAGTCACCCATGTCAGAGAAAAATAAGTATTTGTTAAGATGAAATTAAGCGGGCAGTGTAAGTATTTGTGACATACCAAGATAATAAATCATAAAATTCTAATATAAACAAATTAAACAAGACTTTTGCATTCCTCACTTTCAAATCAATTCCCCCCACAATCACGTCATGTTAAGCAAACCCACCTTGATCTCTACATAACAAACCACATTAAGCTAGTCTTCTTCACTTTTCACGGTCTTGAATCAGTACCCAATCTCGCCACGCACGGAAATTAAGCAGGGCTGCTTTTGGTCCCAAATGTGGCGTAATATTATCTGATCAGTGGAACCTCGCAGTCTCAGACAAAGCCAAGCAATTCCCCCCGGTCCGCCATTGGCGACTCAGATGATCAGCGTCCACATTCCAAAACGAACTAATCATAGAGGCGGATCCTACTTCAGCAAATCCGGTTTCTTTTCCTCCTTAAATCGGGCGATCGTGGTGGCCGGGTGTAAAAAGCCTCCATACGTCGTGGGCTAGATGGATCTTGTTCAATTTATTCCTGCAAACATCACCGTCTGTATCTGGGGAAGGGAGCAAAGCTGGAGTCGAATTCGACCGCGCCAGCTCTCCACGCTTTAGGATTTCTTTTAATCGATTCGGGATTTGTTCACTCGAAGTCGTTGAAAGGCTATGGATCGATCGAGTGATTTACGTTGTTTGAAGATAGTTTTTAAGTAAATACAAGTCAATTTCGTCGATCGCCAAATAATTAAGAACTCATAGAAATGGATAACGATCTAAAAAGAGAATCATGATACATAATGAATGTGATAACAAATATTAATTAATTCTCTCTCTCTCTCTCTCTCTCTCTCTGTCTCGTTCTGTGGTTCTCTCTCTAAAGATTCCAAAAACAGCGAGCGTCTTCTAATTATTTTCATAATGGGAACGACAGTGATGACTATATATAGAGTGCGAAAAGATTGCTTATCGTGCTTGATTGTGATTTGGCTACTAGGTAGCAGGAGAAATATTCGACGACAAAGCGGGAGCGGAATGCGCCCTTCCCGTACACGTGTCATGCACATGCAGATCCCTGGTTTGGTTCCACGTGGAACGAATTCGCCGGACGAGGACTTCATATTTCCTTTGTCTCGTCTTGCTCTGCCACTACGCTCTCACTCGCCAGCCAAACAACGAATGTAGCGGCTGCTGCGCTCGCCGATGGAAATGTCTCTTCTGTTACCTTCACCGCGTCCAGTTTCCTGTCGTTCTTCTCTTCTCTCTCGTCCTTTATCAAGCTCAAGACTTTCCGGTGTCCTCGTTCAAAACGGTATCAATTTGAATGCCCTACCTGGTCTTTCACTCAGGTACGCGCACTCTCCTGTTCTGGTGAGTCGATTAATTAGATAATGTGTTGGAATTGATTTTTTTATGTGGTAAAAAATATATGAAATTCTTTCAGGCTCCGCCCAGCTACTAATTACTCCCGGAAGAAGGCTCGGCGAGGCAGTGGTATTGTTTGTTACTCTACTGCCGTCAGACCAGAAACCCTTCAATGGGTGTGCGCAGTGGCATCTGGGTACGATTTCTTCTACATATTGCTTAGTACCCGTATAACTGCGTTGCTTCTGGGGATTTTTACCACTGTTTCGGAATTTCGATCATCGGACGTTACAATCGAAGCTTTTTGTTATTTTTAAGGATTTCGGCCACTCAAAGATGAAACATTTGCTTGCGATCTGTTGTATTCCTATTTACTGGAAGCCTTTTAGATTAAATTGGATGTGATTCACCTCTTGCTGGCATTTTTTTGTATTTGTATCTATAGCTTAATGCCCAGAGGAACTCACATTTCCTATGAGTCTTGCCAAGCAGGATTTGCAAAATCTCTTCTGATATTCCTAAATGAAAAAGGATGTATATTAGAGATAGTCGAGTATTTCCATGTATTTCCCTGTTTTTCTGATTAAAAAAAATTCCTCTTATGATGAGAAGGCTACACTGCTTATAAGCCATGTCTGAAGTAGACGCATTACGAGATTGGGAAAGAATTATGAATTTTTGCTGTTCAGCAGGTTTTGGTGGTAGCTTCATATTCCTGACATACACCTAAGTTCTTCAGTGTCAGTCCTTTGTGAAGGACAGAGTTCAATATTGATGTTATTTGGCAATAAAAATGCATTGTATTGACTGAAATATCTGTTCTGTTCTGGAGTTAAGGTTGTATGTCCCAACATAAAAACTTGATCTCCTCCATCAGGAAGGCCTACCCAGCAGTATTATCCCCTGACCAGTGGGAGCAGATATGAGAAGAGTGCCAGCGTGAATTTATACCTCGAGTAGTACTCACTATTAATCAGACTGTGACCATAACAGCCCAGCATCATATCTTGGAACCTTACATATTTACTGTTGCAGTTTCTGCTTGTTGAACTGCTTTAAGAATTTGAAGCATTTGATCTTTACAGTCACACTGCAGCATACAGTTTATAAAAACTCTTGATAAATGATAAATGTTTCAGAAGTCTTCAATAGGTCTATGAATATATTTTTCCCGGTTAATATTAAAATGCCATAATGTATATGCAATAATCATAGCATATAAACGTGATCCAGCTTGCTATATACTATCACTTGTTAGAAGGCTGTGTAGACAATTGGTAGGATTCATGAAATTAAAGCATCTTTTACATTACAAAGACTGCTTGTTCTAGTTTTTTTTTTTTTCCCTTTTAGTCCCGTGAGCTGCTGATGATCTATTTTTCTCCGCCCGATTCTCCATGTAATGAGATTCAACAACGATATCGCATGTGTATGTTGGGGACTAATACGTTGCTAATGCTTTCCCAAAGGATGTTGATGCTGGTAAAGGGCACAGGGATCCATAAATCTTTTCTTGTTCCTCTTCTCGCGCTACAAGCACCGATCAGTGTCATCTCCTGGATCCAGTAAGCTCATCTAGCTCTATGGTCCATTTGTTTAGGTGGAACTCCAGTAGATGCCCTACAATTCCATCAGAATGTATTCTGTTGCCAACAGTTGACTTAAATCTTTGGTAATCTCAGGGGTGAATATGGGCAGTGGGCTGCATTTTTGGGGCTCCTTGTTCGTCTCTTCTACTTCATTCCTGGTGAGTACTGCATTTATTTTTTTCTTAAAAAAAAATAACGTTATTGAATTGTTCATATGAACTTTCAAAAAAAAAAAATTTGTTCATATGTGCTTCCAAATATGGTACTTAGTTATTTGGTTCATAAAGGCTCCCTGCAGTTTTATCAGAACTTGCTTCTTACTCAATTTTGCATGCTAAGAAGAGTTGCAAGTAGCAACTAACTGAAACTGTCTTTTTCTAGGTGAATTGGAGCTCCCATTCTGGACGTTGCTGTTTGTTATTGTTGCACCCTATCAAGCTATGACCCTAAGGCAAGTCGATGCCTGCGTGCAGTAGCACTAATTCTGAGAACTCGTTCTTTCTCCCACTCCCTCATTCTCTGAGATTCCTCTAGTAAGTTTTTATTTCCCCAAATCTTAATATGCATGTTATCCTGGACAGGGGAACACAACCCGGTGCAATAATTTCCGTGGCGATAGCTGCCTTTTTAGCCTTACAACATTTTTCCAGGGCCGGAAGTTTGAAGAAAGCATTTGATCAAGGATCCATCATTGCCACAGTAGCCATCATTTGCGTCACCGTTGCCACATGCTTGCTGCTCTTCTAATCAGTACCAGTCTCCCTCCACCAAAGTTGCGTTTCACCGAGTAGAATAAACTGGAACCCAGACCGTAGCCTCTCGGGTTCTCTCTACTACTGGTCGGCATGCCTAGGATAAGGCTACTGTGTAATAAAGTATGTTCACAGAATTGGTATCACTTATCACGTGTATGCGCTTGACAAAAAGTATTATGGTTGCGATGTAAATGATTGCGGAACCTGAATGCCTTATCAAGAGCTTTCCCTAAAAACATCTTTTGTCTTGCTTCCAGTCGTATAAACAAACTCGATCAAATCTCCTGTCTGCTGCTATTCATTTATGTACTATAGATAAATGACTACATGGGAAACTTGCAGGAATTCTATATTATTCTTCATATTGTTTATGACCTAGGCACCGCAAAAAAGTGTTCCTATCTTTTATAGCCATAGGGGCGGCCATATATATTATTTTCAACACTACAAAGAAGATTGGTAGATATTTGAATACCTACTGACTAATACAATATGCTTTCATATGGGCACCGATCTCCGGATGCATCGACGGTCGATCGGAGTGATTCGACGCTGTGAAGAAAGACTCCTTTTGTACCCTGCACCTCGATCGGTTGGAGTCGTCCTTGACAGTGTCAAACCCACCTCTGCCTGCAGGCAATTGAGCTACTTGCCTCCCCAGGCGGAGCGGGCTCTGGCGCGTTAAGTTTCTTGTTCAGAGGTGTTTCACTGCGAAGGGGGACATTGCGAGGCACGCCAGGGCGAAGAGGAGAGACGAGTTCAGCAACAACGCGGATGCCGTGCTGGTGCCTCCTGTTGGTTCAGGTTCTGATCCGAACACTGTTGCTCCTGTAGGGTTGGTTGTGTTCAGGACCGATGAACTGGTGCTGCATAGCACAACAAGACGAACAGAGGATTTGCTCTGTTAACACACTGGGTAGATGTTATAGCAGAGGAAAAATTTGGAGAACAGAGAACTGACGCAAAATATACGATGGCATTGGTTATTACCTAGTCGATGAAAATTGGCATCCTCCGTTACCTGCAAATTGCAGCAAAAAAAAAAAAATTGTTAATGATTACACAGACGGTCCACTAAATAGTTTCAAGATTTTACTTCATATGGAAATCTGACTACTCTGTTCAATGAAGCTGAAATGAACCCAGAATTGAAAAAGAAGTTTCCTGCTCTTCAGGGAAGAGTAAAATCTTCCACAACGGGCAATTCTATCAGAACCCAGAATTGAAGAAGAAAGGTCCATTTAAATCATTTCTGTGCTTCAAATTTTAGATTTCAAGTGCGAACTGTAGCACCATACCTTAAAAGGAGAGGAAAGGATTCAAAACGGCGAGAGTCGACAGTGCTTACCGGGGTCAATATTAGTGATAACAGCAGTTCCTCCGAAATTACAACTTGTTGGTGCTGGGTTCTTCTGGTAATAGTCATTGAAGGCATAGGATGCATGATCACGAAGTGTATTGGGGTTGTAACAACTCCCCCCATCTTGAATTGCAGAACAGTCTGCTCCACCGTACCCGCAGGCATAATCCAAGGCAACCTGTAAAGCCGTTTGTGAGGCGCTTTGGCTCGCAATACACCAGCTCTTCCCACCAGACGGTACAGGGGTCGTCGTAGTCGGAGCTGTAGGAGTTATCGTCGGAATTGTCGTCGGAGTTGTCGGAGATGTCGGAATTGTCGTCGGAGTTGTCGGAGATGTCGGAATTGTCGTCGGAGTTGTCGGAGTTATCACCGGTATCCCAGGCGCTGCAATTGGGTTCACAACGGGAGTTGATGTCCCAGGAGTGGTGGGGTTTATCACGGGAACTGTGGTCATTGGAGTGGTAACATCAAGCTGCGATTTGGCTTCCGTCGATCCCGCTTCATGACCTAAAAGCTGCTTTCTGGAATGCGGGAACAACTGTTCTTCAACCAGTGTTCCTGCGAATCGAATGAACAAATAGAAAATCATAAGCTTGACGGGTAAACTATATTTCGTTTTCGAAGTGAAACACATATGGCCCAGGCTAAGACAGGGTAGAGCAGGGGAAATACGAAATTATCGCTCCTTGCAATCCATGAAGGCGCACAGAACTGATGAAAAATCAAATACGGATATTATCGAAGTCTCACTCCATATTCCGTGAAATGTAAACGAACGAACTAAAGAAAACAACAAATAAGAAAAACTTGACAGAATTCAATCATTTCCGGAAAGACTTGATAAACCTAGGCGGGAACACCAACAAAACCAGAAAATAAGATTTTGAGCAACTGCTGCATATTACTCCCGTCCATATAGTACCCCAAAACAGAAGGAAAACAATCGAAATCCCTTCGATGTCAATTGACAACCACCCATTACTCAAATAGGAGAAACAAAACAAATCACTGGTGTGCCGCAGACTTGTATCCGGATTGCCGAAGCTCAGCTCCCGGAAGCTCCGAATCGAAAAAATCGAAACTAATTGACGAACTCTTTAAGTAAAACAAAAGTGAAAAACGGAACGAGGTAGGTAGACAGTCACCTGAAGCGAATAAGACACAGAGGAGCAAGATAAAACCCAGAAGCACTCTAGCAACCATCTCTCCGTCCCCCTACTTGTCTCAATCAGTCTCTAGCTTTTCTCCTTCTTCTCGTCTTTATTCAGAAGGGCGAGGAGTGTTTTTTCAAACGGGAGAAGCATTATAGGATGTTGAAAAAGAGAGATAGGCCACCCTTTTCTCTGTTCGAACCGAAGAATCCTGGCTTTCTTGTGTCGGAGAGAGAGACGGAGAGAGAGAGAGAAGGAATATGGGAAAACTTGAGGGAGGAGAATAGGAGTTGGAAGATGCACGCAAGAGCAGGTGGAAAAAGAGAAAAGGTGAAGAGAAGGGGGAGCAAGAAAAAAAAAATAAAGGGAGAAAAGCGGAATGCCCTGGAATTTGAGTATGGTATTGCTCGATATAATCATGATGATGATATTATTTTTTTTCACCATCTGCGCCGCTTTTCCCCATTGTTTCTATGGGTCGAAATCAAAGCGCGGTGGTGGGAAGAAAAGACCCTCCTCCCTCTCCCGCCGGCGATTGCATGTCTGAATTTTTTAAATCCTGCGATGTCGCCTCGTCCCTGCTACCTTTCCTTTCCCTCGGTTCCCTTTCAACTTGAACTTGGGGAAGAAACCTCGGATCAGAATTCGGAGTTGGGACCCACCTGCTGATTTGGATTCACGTCAGGCATGTTAACGATACGCTAAATTGTCGTAACCCGTACAGCAGGATCAGGACGCAGAGAATTGATTCAATTGAAGGTCTACAATGGTGACATACATAGATAATAATCTATTGCCATCCCTTTCACCTATGAACATTTTCACCTAAAAGATTAATGAATTCGTTATATCCTTTTCATTCCTTTAGGTGCTTCGTTCAATAAGTTAGATGTAATTATTCATGTAATTACTCGAGTAGAAATACCTGAGTGTCTATTCTAATAAGTCTTTAAAAATCGCGGTTGGACTCCATTTTAACCTGAACCGGTGGCTTTTCCGATTGATTTCACCCAAAAAACACCGTATTTGCGCAATAACCATGTGAAGGGGCTGGTTCGAAATTCGAACCTACTAAAAGTTGAATAGTGCCCTCTGCCTTTGAGCAAGACCAACCGATTTTGGTATTGTATTCTATATATTCTAAAAATAAAAAAAGTCCTATCACGGTTTAACTAATGGTCGAACTAGGTCCGACCGGGTTGAACCAAAATCTGCCTTGTTAATAATTCGGTTTTTAAAATACTGATTCTAATCCAATAAAATCAGTATTACCGGTCACAACAGAGTTTTAAAAACCGAATTGAACCGAACTGTTCGACCCAATTTAACCAAAACCAGTGCTCCTGACGGTTCGGTTGGCATAAAAACCAAGAATAAGATAAAACCTAGATTACCAAACCGGTTTTATTGGTTTGACCATTGAACCGATGTGACCAATATAGATTTAAAACTATACACACAGAACCCGGGGAACTGATTACCCTCGTTACATATATAACCTGTTTATTACCCTCTCTAATTCTCCCACATTCACAATTAATTTTCATAAACTTAAATTATTTTAATAATTATAATTCAATTAATAGAATCAAAATATTATAACTTCAGAATTTCAGGTACTTTAATAATTGTTTTATTTTTAAACTAGTTTAGTAAAGATAATATACTAACTATAATTTTTTAGAGGAGATGACTTATATCCGGTTAAACCTCCGGTCGAACCCGATTGAACTGGTTCAACCAAAATCAGATATTTTGCGTTCGATGACCGGTTTGGTTTTTGAAAATTTGATTCAAACTAATAAAAAAAAACGAGATTAATATATTGAAAATGAACTGATTGATGGGATACAAGTGAAACTTTTTAAGAGAATTAGATCCCCCAAAGGAAGATGCCTGCCTCCAAAATGTTACAAACTTGTCCATGGGGAGAGTCCACCCAACTCCCACAAAGTGTATGATTCCTAATAACCCCACTATTTATAAGATCGAGTGAGGCATCGAAATCTGAAAATATATGATAAGAATAAGCATTATTAAAAATAAAATTAGTGGAGTCAAAATTGACATCAGGATATCTTAGTCCCGTTTATAAGATGCAAGACTGATTGTACGTTAATGGAAGTTAATAGGTTTCATGGATTCTTTTTAAGGCCCATATATTGGGCCCGTGTGTTTAATCTCATGGCCAAAGTCCCACCATATGTGCCATCGTCTCATGTTTAGATATTAAGTACCTCATCTAAGTCCTTGTCCTTGAGCGACTGTTCGCCATGAAAATGAGAATAACCTTGTTTTTGAGCTAACGTCTTTAATACGGAACTGGCCATCAAATCTGCGATGTTGCCGGGGTTTGCTTAAACTGCTTGAACCGGATTCGACAAGCGATTGAACCAAAACGTACTACGCTGTCGATGAAGTTGGTGCTTCTCAAATCGGATGGGCAGTCAAATTGGTGTTGTTGCCAATTGTTTGCCTTCAACCTTGTTGATGAACTCAAGTACCTAATTAGTTGATTTTTAAAACTAAGAAGATAAACAGTTCAGAGAACAAGACCCTCTCTGATCCTACTCGACCTCCCATTCACGAGGAGACTCTCCACCATTCCTTCCTGAGAATACGTACAGTCCCTATTCTTTTTCTGTTCTCCTCTTCTAAATATATTATCGCTTTGTCGTTCTCCTCTGAGAAGAAGCTGATAAAACATCTCATCTCACCACAGGTTGATGCATCACTATTCACTGCCATGCCAGCATGGTCTAGTGTGACTTGAGAGACCTTTCTGTTTCAGACTTTCAGCTGATATAAGTCCAGCTACCATCAAACTTCGCTGGCAAACCATGTTTGCATTCTTTCACTTCCACAAATGAAAACACCCACCAGACAAATTAGTGCCTTCCTGACTTCCCACACTACGCCAACCATAAAATAATATAACCATCACACAAGGCCTCGTCTTTCCATTGCAAACCTGCAGAAAAGAAACGATTTAACGCTTCTTCACACACTCTCTCTCTCCCCTCCAAAGTCCTCGGCAGCCCCCTTTTTCTGCTTTTCATCCAGTGACATCGCGCACACATTTTGACAGATATGTGGTCTCCACGTGAGATCGCTCGCTATTTTATTCAACAAAAGAATGTTTAGCCTCTTTGGTCCACAGCTCTAGCCGCAAACTGCTACTCTTATAGCCTAAACTGTATTTCTTCGTTTTCTGTAAGAGTTTCATATTAAAAAACAAAACAAAAGAAGCTAATAACGAACTTAATATCCCTGTATTCTTTGTCCGTTTCCCAGTTTTGTTTTCTGATGCACGTTTTCAGGAACTCCCTGCGCTTTCTTTTCATAAAATTTTATGGGGGCAGATATTTGATGGATCTCTTCTTAGGATTCCTCCGCCTGGAATAATCTCTCTCTCTCTCTCTCTGACTGATCTTTCTCTCTCTGACTAATCTTCTCTCTCTCTCTCACACTGATCTCTCTCTCTCTCTCACTGATCTCTCTCACTGATCTCTCTCTCACTGATCTCTCTCTCACTGATCTCTCTCTCACTGATCTCTCTCTCACTGATCTCTCTCTCACTGATCTCTCTCTCTCACTGATCTCTCTCTCTCACTGATCTCTCTCTCTCACTGATCTCTCTCTCTCTCTCTCTCACTCTCTCTCTCTCTCTCTCTCTCTCTCACTGATCTCTCTCTCTCTCTGATCTCTCTCTCTCTCTCTCTCTCACTCACTGATCTCTCTCTCTCTCTCTCTCCCTTTCCAATTCTTGTTCTAATTCGGAACATCCAGAAGACCATGCGCTGCTCGGATTATAAAATTTTGCAACTTGTTAATCCAGCTAAGTTTGTCCACATGACGTTCCTCTTGTCATAAGCCAGGTCTTGTCTGCGAACTCATGTCTCCTGGGAAATTAAGGGACCAGTTTAAGTGGGGGAATATTACTTTCCTAAGTAATATGCGATCACCTCCTGTTTTGAGCATGTACTGGAACCGAATAATCTTAATACATGCATAGGTTTAAGTGTTTAACACTGAAACGGTGAATTAGTCTAGTAATCAGATTGATGTCACGCCTAAATTAAGTGGGTTCGAGAGGTGCACGTACGTGTAGAGGGAGCTGAATTCCTGCTGTCCTACTATAAAACAATTTATGGACAAACATAATACTGTGTGATAATTATAGACTGCAATGTAAAATATCATAACGTTTTATAATAGTACCACGCACTCTAAATTAGTTGGAGCATGTTACAACATGAAGCCAAAATTAGTTAGTTAAAAAATGTCTGTTGCACATAAAATTGGCTGTACCCTTCTAAACCATTTAATTAAGTATTACCTATAATAATGTCTGTGCTATCTGAACTTTATTTCTTTCATTTCAGTATTACATAATAATGATGTCATACGAGGCAATTAGAGATCAAATTCAATTTACTCAGGTAGGTTAAACCCGAACGTGTCAGTCGTCGCCTTTCTAAGTAAGACGATAAGATGGAATTTGATAACATTATCGTTGCCCTCACCTAAGATAGTATAATTCTCTTAATTAATTTGTTTGCGAAACAGGGGAAGCAGTCGGCCAGGAACGCCGTAAATCCCCACAAGCCAGTTCTGAATTCAGATCTCAATTCCGAACAAGAAGAGAACAAAAGGAGAATAAAAGCTCAAAAGCAGATTTCTTTCTTCGTGAATCATGATCATCTCCTTGTAATGAAGCCTCATCAAATCATGGCTGGGGCCTCTCTAAACGGGGATGCGCCAAATGCACCTATCCAGCTCCGAGCCGTAAGCCTCACAGCATCATCGTCCTCTCTTTTCACTCGATCGCATTCCCAACCGGGAATTTGGGTTTCATGATTCCGGACGAGCCGTCTCCTTCGAAGCGAAGAGATCACAATTCACAGTTTTTTGCAATTCGCAGGCCGGATCGGGCAAATCCCCGGGTGCCACGAACCCCTGATGCGTCAAACATCACCTCACCTCGCCTGGGTTTCAGATCCCCTCATCAATGCCGTTCCCCAATTCGGAAACCACCGATTCGGATAAAATAATCGCCTGGGGCGTCTCCATTACTCGATTTGTGAGTTTTAAAAAAAGTTGTGGTCTCTCGTTTTTGCAATCGTATTGTCTTGTCTCTTACTTCTTCCTTGTTTCCACTTTCCTGGTGGGAGCTGAAATTATTGGACTGGGTTAGCGAAAGCTCAATGGCGGGTCAGTTTAAATTTTCCAAATGTTTTGATTATTGACATCAATGGCGCCATTGGGCCTCCCTGTGAGACTAGATCAGATCGTGTCTCTCTGTAACTCTGTTGCTTTCTGTAGCTACTCTGCTGTTTTATTGTATTTTTAACCTGTACATGGCAGTAATCGTACTGCTCAGTAATGACTGACGTACTGCCCTGTTTCAGTTGCCGAAATCCAGAATGCGGATGGATAAAGAGGAAAGACCGACTGATGACTGAGGACTACGGAAAATACTTCACCTGGACGGGCTACTTTTGCTATATTACAGTCTACAGATACGGGGATAAGGATTAAGGAACAGCAGCAGCAACTTGGCGAAAAGGATGGACGGTAGAGCCGAAAAGGAGCGAGTCACGGAGGGCTCGGGTTCGCCTCTCTCATTTTTGCCTCTGATGAAAACGACCTCCTTTGTTTTTTTTTTTTTTTTCATAAATGAAATACCCTTTTCGTTGGATCACATCCTGGGCAGTCCCCTCTTTTCATCATTCATTCAATGGAGTAAAGAGATTCCGAGTTTTCATCAGATCTGTTTCAGGATTTCAGCCTTCAGGGTCTGGGGGCTTTGATTTCTGTCACTTTGTAGCCTTCGGTATCTATTAATGAAGTTCCCCTGAAGAGAGAAAGAAAAAAAAGGAAAAGAAGTGGAAGTTCAACAAAGATTCACATTTCCTCCGAGTCTTAACCATCGATTAAACTAATGCGACCGAGATGATGATGGGCAAGGACAGGAGGACGTTTTATTGAAGAGGAAGGGTCGTTCCTCTCTGCATTGTCCCATTGAAGTAAAAGGCATCTAGGAATGGCTTCGCGGACACACAGAAGACAACAAAAATCCCTCTGCAAAATTCACTGAAAAGATATTCCCGTAGGCAATCTCGACTCTCAACAAATCCAAACGGAATTAGCAATTCACTATTCAATTCATCTAAAGAACACTGCTCCGTTTCTTCGATGTAAATCCAAAGAATCCTATCGTTTCGCCTTTACTTGAGAGCAGTCAACAGAGCCCTTTTTTAATTTGCCTTTTCCTTCAAAGAAGACGAAGTTATCAGCGGACCCATTTGCCTCGCCTCATTCGTATATAGTGTAAAGTATAAATTATAACGGATCGAGGAAAACTAGTCCTGTTTTCTTTTTTGCCTTAATGATTTTCCTGCTTCTGGGTTGTCTGAATAAAGCATGGAATTCTGCTGAATAGTATAAAATTTTCTGGTGTAACGAATGAAATGAGAGGATGGGAGAAAGAAAGCAGTGTAGATTTGTCTAATGGAAAAGGAGGAGAGAAAAGAGTTCGTTTGACGATTATTTTAATCAAAAGTTATGCTTCTAATCAAAGTCTTTATCCCTCTCTCCAATGGAGGTCATTCATATCACTGTTCAACGAGAAGATGACAACCCATCCCGTCCCAATCCGTTCCGGGTGTTTTTTCTTTTTGAGAACCGGACCGGACCGCGGTTTAGGGTAAGATACAGCACTAGATTTAATGGATTATCAGTGTGATCTATGACCGGCCATCTAACTGGAATGACTGAATAACCCCTGAGAGCCGTTGGAAGAAAAAAGACTGAAGCTTTCTTGCTTGAGTTCTCAGATAGTAGTACCAGGAACTCAAGGTGTAGTAAGTAGAAGAGGAATCAAACTCGTTTCTGTGGCAAAAAAAAAAACTGGGCAAAATACAATTGTAATCGGGCATGTTTCTGATTGATGTATGAATTTTGCATTTATTAGGAAACGATGATATTGAAGAAGTCAAGCTAGAGCAGGGACATCTCTAAAAAGGGCCACATGGGAAAATTAGAGTTAAAAGGGGGGGTGTTTTCGGTACAGCGTATTTTGCCAACCATGAAGTTAGATTTGGAGATTGTCGTCTGGGTTGACCTCAATCCTTCCCGCACATTCACACCTTTGATTCCAATTTCTTTTACCCATCTTTTATACAATTTTCATAAATTTTAACTTTATTTTCCTTTAGCTATAAATGCAAGCTTGTTTCGCTTCACATTCGCTTTACCTTTACTGTTCCCTGTTCCTCTCTCTCTGGTTTTCCTCCATTACAAACCAAGCTTCCTGTGCAGCTTTCGGAGTCCCTTTCTCCTCCGCGACAAAAACCCGCCAACCATTTCACCAACCTTGTGGCTTTTATGGCCATCCAAATTTTCAAGAACTGGGTTTAATCTCCGTTTTTGTTAGTCTTTGCCTTCGGGTCGATTTCTTTTTGAATTTTTTGTGCCGCTTCTGCAGAATCTGTGTTGAAACCACTCACTCTGCAATGCCGTCCTTAGGGTTTTGGGTTTTTGTGAAGTGGTTATTTGAGTCGAGAAAAAATCACGCTTAAGAATCAGTATTCGAAGGAGCCCATTTGCTCATCTGCATTTGTTTTCATCCCGTCTTTCTGTTTCTGATTCATTTGAATTATAATTATTTCCTCGGAAGCGCACAGGAGATCAGGAAAGTCAAACCTCTTCTTCAGAAAGGTAACAATTTTCTCCCTTATCTACATTTTTGTGGCGTTTTAGTGGTGTAGGACCTTCTTCTCGTGCAGCAAATACGGATGTTATTTCCTATTTTAACACTTGTGTAGCATTACGCAATATGCGTGCGTAGAATGACTTTCGACTCCTTAGATGTGTTAAAATAGAAAGTGGAAGATTTACTGGGCTGGTCTGTTCAAAATGATCATCAAAACGTCAAGGTCCAAGCTGGTGACGGATCCGAAGCTCAAGGTGGCCTAGACTAAGGGAGAATGGTGTTGAGGTCACTAAAATGGTTTTGCTCGTCTAACGCAATTCCTAAGAATAGTTGTTTCTATTCAAATCCTTAAACTTTTCTTGCTTGTTTGGAACTCGAATTCGTTTTTCCTAATTAGGTCCTATTTTGCGAAATTCCACTTTATTTGGAAATGAGAACGTTTGATAGGAAGGCATGAGCAGGAACCAGTGAAAGCTACAAGTTTGTGTGAACTACTTTTCGTATGGATCATTTTATTTTCTCTTCACTGTATGTTCTATTTTCTTTCTTCTTTTCTGGATGAATACTGTTGGGCTTGGTAATGAGTCATGTTTGATGTAACTAGAGGCAGTTGCTGGATCAAAGTAATTGGTTTCTAGTTTCTGCACTAATCCATGTTTGTTATGGTTCAGAGATGTCTTCTGGTGGTTCTTTGAATGCTGAACTTTCAAAAAGGATATCACCCTTTGGCGTGAAATTATGGGTTTTGATTGGCATCTCAGTTGGTGTATTTATTGTTGTGATTCTTGGTCTCCTATCACTGTGGACAATGTTTCGGAAGAGATCAAGAAGGACACTGGACAAGTTCCCATTATCCCAAATACCAAGTGTATCAAAGGAGATTCGTGTTGACAGAGTTGGAGGGCAGTTTCTGTCTCACAATGTACTTGACTGCGAAGGTGTTCTTCCTGCACAGGATAAATCCTTTGAGAAAGGCTCTGAGAAAATGCTGGTGCATTTGAGTATGAGCAAGTCAAGTGATGCTGATAATATTAGTCAATGCAGTTCAGCTTACATGCATGATAAGGCTGCTAGCTTGCACTCTGGAGAAGAGGGAAGCTCGGGAACTGTTAACTTCCGTAACAAATCGGCTTCATATGGGATTACATCTGCTTCACCTTTAATTGGTCTGCCAGAGTTTTCACATCTTGGGTGGGGCCACTGGTTCACTCTTAGGGATCTTGAATATGTTACTAATCGTTTCTCGAAAGATAATGTGCTTGGAGAAGGTGGATATGGGATAGTTTACAAAGGAAGGTTGATTAATGGAACCGAGGTAGCTGTGAAAAAGCTGCTTAATAATCTGTAAGTATTTTAGAGTTGCATTTTTTTCTATTTGTGACATTCAATTGTTTTTAGTTTTTCTGGCACTCTCAATATATGGGTGGTTGACTTTTGATGTATGTGCTATTTCCTTTCGTATGGAATTAATCTATAGAGGGCAAGCAGAGAAAGAGTTTAGAGTGGAAGTTGAAGCTATAGGCCATGTGAGACACAAAAACTTGGTTCGGCTTTTGGGTTATTGCGTTGAAGGAACTCATAGGTAAGTTTCATTACATGCTGTTGATGCTGTTGCAGCTGCTGTTGCTATTTTTATGATGATGCTGATGACCATCATGATGGATTTGATGTCAAAGGATGCTAGTGTATGAGTATGTGAACAACGGAAACTTAGAACAGTGGCTTCATGGAGCCATGCGTCAACACGGGGTACTTACTTGGGAGTCACGTATGAAAGTTATGCTGGGCACTGCAAAGGCGTAAGATTTATCTTATATTTGAACTTAATTTGCTGTCTTATATTGTCGCTCATCTTAAGAGCTTCTAGATGGAGGGTGGATTATGAAATACACTTAACATGTCATTGAAATGTGTTTTGCAGGCTTGCTTATTTGCATGAAGCAATAGAACCAAAAGTTGTTCACCGGGACATTAAGTCAAGCAATATTTTAATTGATCATGAATTCAATGCCAAGGTTTCTGATTTTGGTTTGGCCAAACTACTTGGTTCAGGGAAAAGTCATATCACAACCAGAGTAATGGGAACATTTGGGTAATGCTTTATCATATTTCAATCAGGAACATTTTTCTCTTTTTTCATTCTTGGTATGCTCTGGACGATAGAGAATCTTCATCAGATTGTTTGTTGGCCATCGGATGTATATAGTGGTATTTATGATTTCATTATATTATTTCTTGAACTGAGATCCGGTTGTCCTTGTAATTTCAGGTATGTAGCACCTGAATATGCAAACACAGGTTTGCTAAATGAAAAGAGTGACATTTACAGTTTTGGTGTTCTCTTACTTGAGGCAGTTACTGGCAGAGATCCTGTTGACTATGGCCGTCCAACTAGTGAGGTAGGTCCGTTATTGTATTCAACCAATTTGATAGTTTTTTACTTTTGACTTATCTAAATGTGACAATTGCATACTTTGTCTGATATTGTGCTAATTCTTGGTGGTCAAGATTTACTAACACGGCATTCATTAGTATTTAAGCTATAAAGGTTTTTTTTTTTTTCATTATGGCAGGTGAATCTTGTTGAGTGGCTGAAAGTGATGGTTGGCACCAGGCGTGCAGAGGAAGTAGTGGATCCAAGCTTAGAAGTTAAACCAAGTACAAGAGCTCTAAAACGTGCTCTTTTAATTGCACTGAGATGTGTTGATCCTGACTCAGAAAAAAGACCTAAAATGGGTCAAGTAGTTCGTATGCTAGAAGCCGACGAATTCCCATTTCGCGAGGTAGATATCTTGAATAATGAGTTATACCATTAGCTTATTTAAACCCACTTGATTTCAACACAACATTGAGTCCTCTCAGTTAATGTCATTACGAAGACTTATTAGATTCATCCTGCAGGATCGGAGAAACCGGCGGAGTCATGCAGGGAGTATGGAGATAGAATCTCAGAGTTCTGTCGACATGGACCACAAAGTTGAGAAATCAGAAAGTTGAAGGTCATGAATGAGCCTGGGAGTTGGCGCATGGATAAGCCTATCCTCAGCAAAGCGAAAAAAGCTTTTATAAGTAACCCCTTCTGAAGCTCAGAACTCAGTCCTCGGAGGAAATCACCACAGGAGTGATTGATACTTGTTAAAATGAAGGTTTCCATTTGTGGTTCATTGGAGTTTATATTGTGGAGGCTATTTATATACACATCATTGAATTGGAGTTTGGATGTCCTCTTAGGAATTTATTCAACACCAAATTCCACCTTTTCCTTTTTTTGTTTCTTGTACAGATTTGTTGTTTCAGGGCCAGCTGGCTAAGTTGGGCATCTTTTTACCTTCAATACATGATTTTATTTTGTCTTCCGTTTTACATGTCTGCTATTAGTATTATGCTGCAAGTCTGGCCTTTCCCTGGCCGCGGACGTCAGTTTTGTTTTTCACCACCAGTACGGGACTGTTGCTATTGAACAGCTTGATGATGAATCACTGAATCACCCTTTTTCCCTCTTTTACTTTATTTGCAGCAGTGAGTTGCCTTTTCATGTGGTACCAATGATACTTATTCCATGGGCTGCCTCCTGCCTCGTCTCTTTTTCACCTTTTCTTTTACAAGCGTTCTATATTATTGTGTTCTATCTTTTAGCCGTTGGACACCATCGACAAAGACTACCCTTTTCTCGTACAGAGGAAGTGGGCGAAATGCCTGTGCATCGGGAAGTACTGTGGAACATCGGTTGCCCCAGGAAACATACCGTCCGTTAGTGTCTGGCTCGTCCATCGCTGGGCATATGTACACTGCAGTACTGTACATTTTAGTGTCTGCAGTCTCTGCCCATGCTGTGGTTGAGGTGATTGGAATCTCGCAGCGGAGCGGTGGTGTGGATTCTGTATTCTAGGTGGCGACTGCAGAACTCTCTTATCCATGCCCACGTTCTCCACTTGAGAGTCTGAAAGAATGGGAGGAATGGACAAAAGAGAGGACGCTTAGATTGGTCCACCCATTTTCCCTCTCTGCAGTTCTCGTCACAGCTGCATACAGATTACAGAGAATCGTATGGCGGGAAGAGGGCAAAGTGCGAACGGACGCCCTCATTTTTCCATCATCTTGGGGCATCTATGCTGTGCTCTGAGATGTCGTACTGGTCAGTCAACCCCACCTGCTTCCCCTGTCACCTCTTCAGCTGTAACGGTCTGGAAATCATCCAGTGGTGCGCAGACTTTGCCCGGCTTGTCTCGGTGAAATCTGGGCCAGTGTCCCCAAGGACTCGTAAAACCATGTGGATCCTGGGGCCGTCTACCTACGCAATGCAGGTCTCTCTGCCCCAATGAAGGGTGGGGAACCTGCGGAAGACGAGAAGTTGGCTCTGGTTTTAAGTTGTGTATAGCTCGGGCGCAATTAGGTTCATTCATTGATGTGGAGGCTTGATGTGGAGGCTCATTCTTTTGTGGAGGCTTGATGTGGAGGCTCATTCTTTTTAGAATAGAGTAATGTTATGAGTACCGAAGCTGTACTCCGCTGGAGTACAGCCTCCTCACTTTAGTAATCAGTATTAAAATATTCTTATTGTGGGTCCCATTGCATGCCTGTGGTGAAGGGCCACTATCTTCACTGAGTTCTCTTGGTGGCTGCTGATAAATCATAAATGGGATGCCCAACTATGTGACAGTTGAATAATTGCAGTAGCAATGGAAATTATTGAACACTTTCACTACATCCATCGTAATATTTTCAGGTTCCTACTAATTCAATCTTACGTCTTCGGCTATGTAAGGATTAAACACCAAAATGAAACCGAGACAAATTCAAGGTAGCCGCACTATTTCACTCAATTAGTACATCATTCTCTCAGCAATAGTTTCTTTAGCTTCAACTAAAATACAACAGTATCCAGCATCGTTCCCAGAGTCTGAATGATGTTAGACGACATCAAATTGGAGACATGCTCTTCCAGGTGCTTCTTTGCGTCTTGCCTCCCCACGTTAGCAATGGCTAGCTTTTCTGGAGGCAACTCGTCCTCTTCCTGGACCGCCTTGTTGTACTTAATAGCCAAATTCAGCATCTCCTGCACACGTATTTAGCCGTTCAGTCATACACTCGTTACATGAATCCACCACGAAGAGGGACTAGAGCATAGGACAATTCGTGTTTCCTCAAATGCACAGGAAGAAAAGGATTGTGTTTCTCTAAAACACTTCCTAGACAATCTACCAAACAAACCCTAGTTGGTTCTAGCCTATGGAGCGCACCGATAAAATAAGTACTTAGAACGAGATAAAGTCACGAAAAATATCACAAGGGACTTCTTTAAAAACTCATTTTTAAATTCCACATACAAAACCTGAAAGTCTCTCACCTGGACAGTCTGTTCATTTGTTTTGGAGTGGGTATCAAATCGCTGCAATGTCAAGCCGTCAGTCCATTTTTTCTTATGAAGGTTTAGCAACATTTTTTCCTCCAATTCATTCTTCCGGTAGTTAATGGCAATGGAGTAGTAATGGCGGTTCAAACCATGGATCAATGCCTGTGAAGCAAATAATTGAACATTAGAACATGTTAAACATATGTCACAGAATTCTAAAGACATTCTCGTCAGTGCTTTCCCACCTGGATGGAAGGTTTATTGAGATGACCAAGGTTAGAAGTGGTCTGTCGTGGTTCTTGGCCAAGCATCATGGTTTGTGGGTTAATCAAGCGGAAGGCATCAATCACTACTTTTCCTTTAACACTTTGAATTGGATCCACCACTACTGCAACAGCTCTTTGATTCAGAGCCTCAAAACTCTGCAGAGATTCACAAACTCTTTTAGAATAGGCCAAATTAACAACAAAGACATGAAGTCGTTCCCATGTTCATGCTACTTAACGAAATTTAAAAACATGATAACTGCACCTTCGCTAGACCTCAATAGTAAGGCCAGCAAAGATATACATAATACTGAATAATGCAGTCATGTTGTCTTCAATAAAAAGAATCATGTACATCACCAAGAACATTTTATTTTTCCACACAAGAAGAACACAACAAAAAGGTAATGCAAGAAGTGGGAGGGAGGCGGCAGGGAGATAAACAAGTAAGAGAGCAAATTACCTGTTGAGTATTAATATCCACACCAGAGAGCCAACAACCAAAACCAGGATGAGAATGGTACCAGCCTACCACCATTTCTGGTCTGCAACTCAACAATCAGCCAGATCCAAACCATGGATTAAAATCATTGCGTGATATAAACATTCCAGAAGGAAAATTAGGCAAGAAAGTGCAAATAAGGTAAATGAATTTCGAGAGAAACAACATCTGAGATCAATTAGGCATACATAACATAGAACTTCGGAATAATCATAGAGCATTCCCACCTTCATAAGATACAAAACCATTTTATCTTTCTGTTTACTTACTCCTCTATGATCCCCTATAATTTCAAGAAGTTTTTTACACCAATCATATCCTAGATCAGCCGAAGCATCATCATTGCAGAGATCTTCGGAAGCTGCCACCTTTTATTTCTTTTCTTCTTCTGTTTCTTCTCTTTTTTTTTTTTTAGCAGAAGACAGCCAAAAAGGAGAGAGATGAAAAGACGAGCAGTATTGCAACCTCCTATCTCAAGCAAAAAAACACTATAACAGGCCATTTTGTTTCTATCAACTTTGTTAAATACATTTTTAGTTGACACCAATCCCCATTCTAAATTCTCACCAACTTTGACAATCACTACACCTTTCCATCTTGTAGTAAAAAGCTCTTCTCATGTTCTGCACTAATAACAATGGACAAAGCTTTTAAAGATACCCTTGGAACCCATATCCTCCATTCCACAAACAACTGATCAGATTTGTTCGCTTAAGAGCCTTGTTCCTCTCATCTCCAAGGTTTGAGTTGGTCTCTCCTTCCATAACTCTGGTCCTTTGATCCTTCTCTTCCTCTTTGCTTGTGCTTTTACCATTTCTTAATCAAATTCGAGAAGCGATGAAACCAAAAAAATACGGGGAAGGAATCCATGAAGAACACACGCCCAACCCCATCATCCCACGGCCCCTACTCAAGCCCACCAAGAAAATCAAATATATTTTTAGTTCCTCCCACCATCTCTTGGATACACCTACTAAAGTGCCAGTGAATGGTATCAACAAGCACATTGTGAATTAAACCTGCTGACCAGTTTCCTTTCTCCATTCCAAGGTTGATTACTTCATCACTTCATATTGTATTTTCCTTTCTCTCTTAGTTGTCTACTCCATGGGAAGTTCAATTCTCCCTTATAAAATCTCTTTCTTTTCCTACAAAAAATAAGTTCTCTTTTCAACCATGTCCTAACAAAAGAATGCAACGAACACTTCGCTGACTGTCAAATACTTATCCTAACACGGCAAATCACAAGAATCAAGTACTGCATAACACTTATTACGAAAACAACTTTTTTCGAAAAAAAGATAAATTTTCAACTTTTTTAACTGTCATATAATATGTCAAAAATGGCCTTGCTAGCCTATCTTTGGTACAAGTGACAAGTGATACACTAATAAAACACAACTTTTCACAGTTTAATAAAAGTAATAATATTAAATTTGTTTTATGAACTTATAGAATAATGAGGAACCAATTTTTAAACAAAAACAAATGAGGAACGTAACACTCAGCAGCTCATTATTGCATTTACGAAGGAAAAAATTTATTTTTTCTTATTTATTCAAAGACTAAAGATCCTTTAACGTTTGTAAACACCTTCTAATTCATGAGAATTAACTCTTCAACAATTCTCATTAAATCACTAGCAATACAGAATTATTTCACACATATTATCCTGCCCCAAAATGAGATGTTTTGGTTAGACATTCACGTAGCCTGTAAATGATACTACTCCTAATTGCATTTTGCCTATTTACAGGAAGTCATTCCCTTAAATATGTTCAAGTCACTTTCCATAATGTGCATAATTATTTAAAAGATTCAAACTAGACCCAGTACCAGTGGATAAAAAGACAGCTATATACTCATCCAACACCATAAACAATAACAGAAGTGTATAGGTTAAACCATGGTGTCCAATAGCCAAATAAAATCCTTTAACAAGACATAAATTGTGTTTCAGTCAAGACCAAGACCTAAACTGTGATCGAAATCAAGCCAAGGATCCAACGCTTGCCCTAACCCTACAAGAACGCCTGATACTAATCAAAAGAATATTCCATTTTCTAAAAAAGGTTAGTGAAAAAGATCAAAGGAGTACCTGCCAGTCTGCTTGAGCATATCAAGCATATTAGTCTGAAACACATGATCGACGGCTTCAACGCTAACGCCCGTCCCACTCTGCGGCATGGCAAAAACATCAACGACGCGAACGGTATACTCGTCCACAAATTCCCCGAGCATCAGACCCATAACCTCCATAGGAACCCCAGCTCTCCCTGTTTCATCATAACCCTTCTTACCAGTCAGATAACCGAGAACCAAGGAATCCAGGTCCGCAAAAAAAAAATATTCAGTGTTAAGCCAATTTATTTATCATAATCAACGAAAACTATATACCCTAAGTTAAGGTGAAGAAAGAGGGCAAGTACCGTGCTTCAGCATTTTTAGGAGCGCAAGCGAGGAAATGTAAACTTGTTCCGAGGAATCGAGAAGAGGAGAATCCGGAGGAGGATGCCCCATTCCCCCGGCGCCGGAAAAGATCCTCTGCAACCGCTCCATGTCTGCGAATCCCACTCAACAAATCGCCGCACCGTTTCCCCGAACTTTGGCCTTCTTGGAGTAGCCTCAAAGAAATCTCAGACGTCGCCCGAATGAAATTTCGCATGTCCTTTATTACTCCAGATTCAGAAGGCAAACCATGGGCTACCAACTGCCCCCTAATGACAATCCAAAATACTAAAGGCCCACGGCCTCTCAATTTTTCCTTTAAGGCTTTAGTGACAAATCAGCAAGTTAAGGCAGAAAAAACATCGATTATCTAAATCCTAAAAGTTCCTAACTCCTAAATTAATATAAAAAATAAATATTAAAATTTAAATATTAATGTGAATTTTTAGAAATTTGATGCTTATAAGTTATGATACAATAGGAGAATATCGCATGCTAGTTTCGAATTAGTTGAAATTTAATACTTATCATAAGCTAATAAATAAAGAAAAATAAAATTCACCGGAGTTTATCGTCAGTAGTTTGTTTGTTCTATGCAAATATCCAATAAGCTACTGTTTGGTTTTTACAAGAGAAGAGGTTTGGGGCACTTCGCTTGATTAAAAGGGTTGTTGAGGTGAGGCTCATCGGAGGAGTTATTTATTTTATTATTTCTTATTCAATCTTTAATTAATCCCTGTTTGCGGGGATGCGCATCTCCTAAAGAGCTGGCAACACGGTGAATCTAATCTGGATGTCTAAGTTGGAAAAGAGTTCACAGGAGAGTGAAAACGTGCCAATCGATCAGTCCCTCTCTTTTAATGAGGTCGCTAAGTTGTTTTCGCTACCTATAGCCGAGGCGGCTGCTATACTGGGTAAGTAAGATTTCTTGTTCTGCCCTTTTCTTTGTCGCCCGGATGCTGGACTATCCCCTGGTTTGCTGTCATTTGCTGATTCTCTTATGGGTTCTCTTTTTCTCTGTGTGGTGATTATGGCTTCAGTTTTTTTCTGCATGAAAGCTGTCGACGGGCTGATATTTGCAGTCTGAGTTTCGTAGGTACCTCCTATGCAGTTTAGAATGGTAGAGCTTTCATGTCCTGGCCACTTCTCTGGCCATCTTTGTATAGCATCTCGAGAAACATGTTTTCTACATCTTTACATGTTGAGCATTTGGATGCGCGTTAGGATAAGCTTTTCCTTTAACACGCTGTACATCGAGTGTGAAGTTTTGGGGGATCGTGTAATGTGTGTAATGTATCTTTGAATCGGGTAGTTTCAGTTTTACCAGCTAGTTGGCTGACTGGGAGATGTATTGTGCGAGTAAAAATGGGGCCTTTAGTAGTCTTGTTCAATCTGACCAGAAGCTTGTGAAAAGAGGTTCTACGTATAATCTGTTTCTTCACTTAAAACTTTACAGAAAAAAGAAAAGAAAAACAGTCTTGAACCTATTGTGTTTTGAAATATTCTATTTAAAAAGATAAAAGCTATATAAGTTATTGCACAATAATTGCTGTACTGATATGCATAAGCATAAATATACGGCTTCAAAGCCGTCTTGTGCTTGACGGGCACAAACCATAAGGCACTCTTCATGAATGCCAGCGAGCGAAGCGAAGTGAGCCAGCTTGACATCATAAGGCACTTGGCACCCTTGACCTGGATGCAAGAGTAACACTTCACAGAAAAAAGAAAAACAGTCTTGAACCTGTTGTGTTTGAAATAATCTATTTAAAAAGAAAAAAGCTATATAAGTTATTGCAAAATAATTTCTGTGTTAATATGCGTAAGAATAAGAGACAAAATTTTAAATTTTGTATGGATGACCTGTTGAAATTATCTCCTGTTGAAATACTGTAATCTTATAATCCGTATCATGCCATTTGAAGGTCAAGAAAATGATCACTATTCTAGTAACATGATTTATCCCAGTGTTAGTGGTATCTTGTGACCCAAAGAATTTATGGTCCTATGTTAGTCTGATCTTTGCAGGTGTCTGTAGCGATGTCTTAAAGAAGATATGCTGTGATAATGGAGTCATAAGGTGGCCATACCGCAAGGTAGGCTTGTGAGACTATACATACAACTTAAAAAATAATTACTTTGTATGGAACTTTTCAAGTGATTACTATCAGATCCCTGTTAATTGCAAACTTGTAATGTGTCATTTTACTCTTGTATTTTGTTTAAATTTTTTGCATTTGTGCTATGGTATATGATTCTGAGCATGTTTTGAAACACCATTCCCTAGCCAACTGAAGGGGGTGGGGGATGCTAGATAAAAATTTGAGGTCCATGTTGCCTTTGTTCTCATTTAATTTCAAAAACGCGAAACCTCATCTATCTGCTCAAGTCTTGTGCCGAGTACTGTGTTGGGCATACTTCTCAACATCATTCACACAGCATTTGTATGAGAAATACTTGGAGTTTTAGTATGGAAAATAGGGAACATTATGCCAAGATGAAATGGTGGCAAGTGTCCGTCCATGAGCTACCCTAACTACTTCTGAAAGATTGTGGCTGCAACATTATCTTGAGAATCTCAAGTCACAATTGCAGCAAAGTTGAACTGCCTGTTCTGTAGGATGTTATTAATGCCTGGAACAATGTGAATTGCAGTTGACTTTCTTTTTTGTTTTTTTATTACTGTGCTTTGGATTAAGGCCCCTTGCCCTATGCCCCTAAGGAAACTTGAACCCAGGACCTCCCGTTACAAATCCCCTTATGTCAATTGTGGTTGACTAGCTTATAAAAATAAAATTCTTTTTATGCTTCTTTATAATTTTATTAAGGGTGTAATTGTTTTCTTTAGTAATGGCATTGTGTAGGTTTTAAAAATATTTTACATCTTCTACTACTATTTGTTTTTGAGTTTTCTACTACTATTGTTACAATTATGTAGCTAGTAATAAATTTTTTTTTTGGAGGAAAGCAGGTCTTTGAGGCAAATATAAGGAGACATACCGAAGGCCACCCTAACACAGTTCTCTCATGTCTGTCCCCTCTTTCGAATAATCACATTTCATAAAGGCTAAAGCCTAAAGAACTAAGACGAGGATAATACTCTTGACAGCAAGCTGCTGAAGAGAAACCCCCGTTGGGGCCAACATATCAGCATGGCTGTTGGCAGACGTATTACCTCATCTTTTCTACTCAAGGCTTCACCTTATGAAGATTGAACTAGCACATCAATTATTTTGACTCAACTAGGCCTTTTAGAATTATTTAGTCTTTATTTCTTTTTACCTTCTTTCTTTCTTTCTTTCTTTCTTTCTTCTTATGTTTTTTGGTTTTGGGTTGTGAAGGTGGTTGGGTAGGTTTAGGTGAGCTGTTTAAATAGTAGAACAACATGAAGACAATAAAATTTGTTATTTAGGTAGGGTTTGTGTAGATTTTTTAGTATCAAGTAGAGGCATCTGTTGGAGAAGTTTCCTTCGTGACGTGCTACAGTTGTGAAAATCAGGTTCTATCTACTTGAACATATGCTGTCAAATGTTTTCATTATGGAAAATTATTTAGGCAAAGTACTCATTATTTACTCATGTTTGGGATCTGCTAATACCTTCATGCCATATACTGTAGTTTCTAGCTGGGAAGACTGTTGAAGACATCAAAAGGGATGCTGCTAGACAAAAAAGCAGAGAGCTCGCAGAGTTGGCAAGGGCAAGGAGAAAAGCAATGATGGAGGGTTCCACAGCAATTTCTCCAGCTTCTGTGCCATCAACTCTGTGAGTCTTGCCTCTGTCTTGATGCAGAAACATACTTCTTGCCATTTAGTCACATATTCATCTTGAGATGCTTTTTGTTCTCGTGGCTTCTTATAGTTATTATATTTGCTACTACTATTGGTTGATAAACTAATTATCTTTTGCAAGGACATCCCATTCTCCATTATGGCTCTTGTGAGTGTTAGAGATAGATGGACTAGTTTTAATCGTGTAGTCTGTTCACAGCTAATCTGGAAGTTTTAGCAAACAGCTTCGCATACTGGGAGTTTTTTATTTTTGCTTTTCATTTATGTTGGTGTATCAGCAAGAAGAATGTGAACCTAATGCTTCTAAACTCAGCATGGCGTGGCAGTATTGTTGTCTGCTTCTTCTGTTTTCTTCATATAAACTGGTTACTGTCTCCTCTTTTAAAGACTAAAGTGCGATCCTTTGTGATTCCAGTGGCATTCAACAACAAACCAAATTACTAACTCCAGCAAAAGACGGTCCAAAGTTGCAGCAAGGGGGTCCAATGACAAGTCCTCTTCTGAAGCAGCAAGAAGCTAAGTCTGTTCAAAATGTGAAACCCCAGACTATGAACCCTAGCAGCACAAAAAACATCCCTACGTACTTAGATGAATTCATGCATGGATTTCCATCGAACGGCTTATCACAAGTTTCTAACAGATGGTGGGTTCCTAGTGAGACTAAAAAGGCTTCAGAGGAAGAAACACTTACTGAAGAAACAAACAGAGTAGAACATGAGGGAACTCAAAAGACATCAGTGGAAGTTCCGGCCAAAGAAATGAAGGAAGAACTGAAGGAAGAGCAGCTTGATGAATCGGTAAACGATGTAGCTGTAGTCACTGAAGATTTTTATGATGCTAAAATTGGTTCTGGATCGTGTACTGATGGTACAGATATGTTATCATCCGTGAGAAAAAGAGCGGCACAAGAAGGACGAGAAGCATTGATGCATGGTGTTGACAGGAGCTATGGAGCCTATAAGTTAAGTAGGAAAGATCGGGCCTTGTTTTCTCGAGTGTTTCAATCTTCTTTCCCTAGTAAATGGCTGTAGATTTTCCTTTCTGAACTGTAAATAATATGTAGAAATGACAATGCAACATGAAAATTATTTGCGCTGAAATAAAGTAGATAGTTGTTTTCCTGTTGAAGCTGTTCTATTGTGCTTTTTTTTGGTTGTCTGAGACCCTTCTTTAGATTGTTTCTGTGCTAGTGCGTATTGGTGGAAAGGTACAAAAGAAAAAGTGGGCATACTTAAGATAAGTTTCTTGTAGAGTAGCAAATGATTGAACAAATGTCTAACGGTGACCAAGATGTTGTATTTCTGTTTTTCTATTTTCTATTTTCTATTTTCAAAGGTTTAGGATTTTTATTATTTCGTCGTGTTCGTTTTCTTTTAATTCCAGAGTGAATGATAGAATTTTTCGCCCCCTGGAACTTTCTATAGTCAGCTGCAGCAATTGCTAATATACTTGTGAAACGAATTGACATCCGATGAGACGGACAGTCCCAGAGAAACAAGATTTATTACTCCATTGCCTTGTGGAAGTTGAAGCAGAAATCCAATCGTTTCATATAAGGAAGGACCCTAACAGATAAACTAAGAAACCACAATAAACCACAGCTACCTCCAACTCTGTGAGTCGCTATGCAACACAACATAATTGAGTTAGAGAGGCTGTCAATCTCCTCGCTTAAGTTCAAGCATTCAGATTCCCGTGACTCCTTTTGACAATAGCTCGCTGTATCAGGTTAAAATTCAGTTACTGATTTTGATATTGGGTCGAATCTTTGTTATAGCAAGTCGGAGAGCATTTATTGGGGAGAACAGAAATAACTTCGCGGAGACTCATGAAAGTCATGAGGGGGGTTAGACTAAAAAAAATTATTCTGTTATCGATTTGATCACTTTAGGTTAAAAGACTGGCCTAAGCAATGGCACCTTTCTTGCGTTGTAGAAGGAATGACTAATCTTCTTCTTGATAGCAACTAACAGGTAGGCGCATCTCACAGATAATTTTACTTTTTCATCATTTTCAGTTTTTTCCATTTCACTTAACCAGAGGAATCAATGCAGAAGCATGCTGGTTTTAACATATTCAGACAGGTATAAATCTTAAAAGGAATTTTGCCCTGTTCAGACACATCAGTTTATAAAGAAGGGTTCAATTTCTCCACTGGTGTCTATTGCTGCAGCTTGTCGTACAAAAATTCCACATGTTCCTCTTTGTTTCAACATTCACGTTGCAGCAATTGTGTGATCTGTTTTACTGTGTCAAAGTATAGAGTTGTATCTGAACCTGTTTTATTGTTGCGGAATATATATCTATGAGCATCAGCAGGTGAAAGGGCACATGGTTGTGATAATGAATTTCATACTGACACTGAACTTTTTCAAATAAACATCTATAAGTAAGATGTGGCTCCTTCAATAGGATATGTGATTCTTGACAACTATGCTGACCTGTAGAAAATAATAGAAAAAAAGAAGCACAATTGATCCAGTTTCATTTATTGGTAAGTTAGAATATCATCTGTGAGATCACTCCACAGCCGATTCCTCTTTTGTAACGGACGGAAACAATGCAACTCCAGATGCAAAATCAATGAGGAACCACCTTTCTTAAGGGAATGAACACATCAAGGGCGCTAGATGTATGGGTAGATGCAGTTGCCATAACCTGCAAAAGATTCAAGTACTCGATTCTTAGCAAGATCTTGAAGAGAGGTTTATCGACCGAGATTGCAGAGTTTAGACTCAGGGGCTTACTTGGGTCGGTCACAACAACAAGTGCTGAGTCTTTGAAGTTACAATTCCAAAAGTTCCTCCCCCTGGTCTGGTAGTACAGATTCATGGCCACTGAAGCATGATTAATTAAAGTGTTTGGATGGAAACAGTTGCATCCCTTCTGTATGACACTACAGTCCACCTGCGAGCAGGCATAGTTTATGTTGCCCAGGAGAACTGAATCATCTGAAGAAGGCTTTGCCACACACCAAGTTTTCTGTATAAAAACGTGAGGTACTGTCTGCATCAGTTTACACCATTTTATGTGATCCTGCTGTTTCATTTAGTAGCTGCAGATTGGTACTTCTGTAGTTCTATCAAGACTTCTGTCTAATGGACGTAGCTTTTTTTTTTTCCTTATTTTGTTAATGTTAGTAAAATTCTACAATAAAAGCCAAGTTTCAGAGAAGATGTAACAAAAAGAACAGGGATTACCGTGGCCTGTACAGGTTTGGATGTCCATCCTGCAAAAGAAAAAGGAAATAATCAGCAAATTGAACGATTTGAAATTTGTAATGCTCTTGTCAATCACTAATAACTGTCTTATGCCTTTGCTACAAGTTTCCGTGAAACTATATGGCTTGATTTTGCTACAGGTTTACGGATGGCACGAGCAGAAGGAATCTTCAGTGAATTTGATGGAAGAAGCCTCATGTTCGAAGGCCATTTGAGATGCAATGAACAACCTCATGATCATTCAGCTAAATGAAAGTCTGAAAGACAGCTCCCTAACCGATTTTAGCACGTTTTGATCCAGTCATCTTGAAGATGGTAGAGATAATTTTTTATAGTTTTCATTATCACTAGAAGCTGAGTTAAAATCTGAAAATATATATAAGAAAGGAGCATTCAAATTGGATCCGCAGAGCAAGGACAAGTTTAAGATTAAAAGGATGATAGTTCAAAAAGTAGCAGAGTAATTAGTTATCATTTTGAAATTCACGCCAACTTAGATGGGAAGAAGGGCCCCGACCTAAGAAGGAATATAGAGGCCGAGGCCATTGCACAGCAACATTTACCAATTAACTAGAGCGCACACTTAGATCAGAACTGCCTGTACCAGTTCCATATAGCTAACTGAAAAAACACATCCCAGTGAATGAAATGGTCCATGCATGCACAAAATCAATGAAAACAAGCATTCCAGGCATAATGTGAAATCAGATAATACAAGTAAGCAGCAGCAAAACAAGTATAAACACCTGAGCTGAACAA
Organism: Aristolochia contorta; assembly: GCA_022405105.1. Lineage (NCBI taxonomy): Eukaryota > Viridiplantae > Streptophyta > Magnoliopsida > Piperales > Aristolochiaceae > Aristolochia > Aristolochia contorta. Next base: position 3,653,580 of record CM039667.1, on the reverse strand, counting down.
GAGCAGCAGCATAAAAAGAGAAAGCTTAGACTGACAAGGAACAATCTCAGCCATGCTAGCTACGGAACTAAGGAGAACAAGAGAAGGGTATGGATGGAGAATGGCAGATGGATAATTTAAAGAAGCAGCAACGGTTATATTTCATGCGTCTTTGTCGCCAAGAGCCTCGTTGTTTCGCATTGGAGGGGTCTTGTCTGGACCGGACAAATAAAATAGGCCTGGGAGTTAGGACATTACATGTGAGAATTTACTAGTTTTCCGTTCTTGGTGTATATGGAAATACAAAACGCACAAACCATTTGCCCGTTTGAAACAGTTGGTTGAACTTCTGCTACTCTTTCAATGCCGCCTGTAAATCTTCTTTTGAGTGTCGCATTCACCAGGGAAGAAAGATACGTAAAGATACAGGCATCTTCCCACCTGGGATCCACTTTCTGATATTTAAACAGGGTTGCCTCGTGGGTATGTCTCAATCCGCACAGTTTCTTCTTGGCTTTGCTGTACTTCAATTTATTTTTTTTTCAACAACCAGGGGAAAGGTTGGGTTAAAAAGTGAATCTTGGACTTGAAAATTGAAGAAAAAAGTTCACCGGTTCCGTGAAAGGTAACCCAATGGAGATCTAATTCTGCAGAAAAAGTAAGAAGATCCATGGGTAGAATTTGCTCAAACTGATTACTTTGCCAAACGCTTTTACAGCTATTTGATTTCCTGAATCGACATGCCGTGGTCCCTTCGGCCGACAGATTTAGAGATTTGACAAATCTTTTGTCTAGGTGTTTTCTGCTCAACCTTGGTCGATCAGTTCCATTGATCGGCATAGGAAATTTACAGTACAGGCTCTCGGAATTATTAAAGGACCCACTGGTTAGAAAATTTAAACACAAGTTTCTCTGAGCAATAATTTTAGGTTGAAAAGCTTGCGTATCCAAAATGAAAGCACAACACTGAACATTTCACTCGTCTAAGCAGGGCGGCTGCGTTGTGTTCATGACTAAGACGATCCCGTAAAGACTAAGCTTGTTACCATGATTAATGCCACGTTTTGTCTTGAGGCTCCTGAACTTTTGTGGTAGGTTGGTTCGGCTTGAGTCAACAATTCATTCAGTAATCCACCAGCAAATTCTTCTCTCTTACATAAAGAAAAAGAAGCAGGTGAGCCCGCAAGAGTTTAGCATGCCGCACGTCTCTTCATGATGCCAGGAATGATAAAATATGGAGAACGGATACAGCAGGGCGAGGATGGTTGGAGATGAAAAGAAGACGAATCGTGGAAGACAGGTTTATCTCCAGAACTTGACAATCATGAATCGCGCACCGGAATAGAATATATATATATAACGGAAAGACGGAGAACGGAATAGTTACCCGATTCTTGAGCCAGAACTCAGAACCACTCAGAACCAGAAGCATCACATGTCGTACTTCAAATTTTTGCTACGAGTAACACATCTCCACGGGATGTGATGTTACAGTGGAAGTTAATGAGAGGAAGGCTGTAGTCGAAGTTTAAACTACACGCTGGCTTTATTATAAATTGCTGCTGCGGCTGCGGCTGCCACCACCCACCAAATGAAGAATAAAAGAAAAAGACAGCAACCGCGGCAACTACTAAGCATCTGATACCTGTGCTCAATGCCATAAAAACTTCCTATTAATATCACTTTATTTATACAACACTTTTTTCTCGTATGTTACACGGGAACACCTTCCAAAATCCAACTTTATACATTACAAACTAAGAAGAAAACAACATATCTCCTGATATGTATATAGTATTTGAGTATTAGAAGAAAACTGACATATCTCCCGGTATATGTATTGAGGACTATAAGAAGAACTTTCTCTTGGACTGGAGAGGAGAACGGCAAGTATTTAGGACTAGGACCCATGGCGTGGTTATGAGCCAAATCTTTCTCTATCATGAGGGGAAGTATAATCAAGGTTTGGGCCAACAGGGACGATCCCATATGGGTTGATAGATGGATGGCTTCCATAATAGTGCTTCTTAATGTGATCCATGTTCACTGTATCACTGATGCCTGGGATTTGGTAGATATCCTTGGTATAGTTGAATAAATTTGGATATTCGCGAAGCAGTTTCTTGTTGCACTTAAAATGAACAGTATAGACCTGTAAAAATAAAAAATCACAGTTATTCAGTTGGATTATATTAGCCAACAAGAACACCGCATGACTTATAAAGCAGCCAAAATAGTTCAAATATGTGATTTTAAAAATTTAGGGTGAAAAATACCTCATCGAAACGTATAAGAGTGACAAACAACCGTACATCAGCTTCTGTCAAGGTATTGCCACAAATATACCTCTGTTTTTGAAGGATCATTTCACACTTATCCAATGCCTCAAATAGCTTCACCATTGCCTAACCAGAAAAGGCAGTCACAAGTGAATCAAGCAGGTTCATTTAGACAATGATACTTCATTCTACTGTTAAGTAGCCAATCAATTGGCAGACTAACCTCTTCATAAGGTTCTTGTTTTTTAGCAAATCCACACTTGTAGACTCCGTTATTTATGCTGTCATACACCCATTCATTCACCTGATCGATTTGCAGTTGCAGACGAAGAGGGTAAAGATCCAGACCGGCAGTCTCTGCTACTTCATTAAATTCAGTATTGAACATTCGGATTATCTCAGCACTTTCATTGCTAACAATTGTCTTGAGTTTCTTATCCCATAACACCTGCTCCATAGAATTCCGCATGGTCATGTGATTAAAAAATAAACTATAAAATATATAAAATAACACAACCATAATAAACTATCAGCAAAAGATTAGGAGTGAACGCAAAATAAAGATGTCCATACAACAAACTCACCGGAACAGTATACTTTCCAGCGTAGTTCGCACTAGCAATCTCATAAAGTTCACGTACAGTTTTAGCTCCATTCAGTGGGTCAGGTTCAGCTGCTGGTTCTTCCGCAGCTGAAGCAGGAAAGACCCAGCCCATATGTTCATCAGCCTCTTTTGTCTTTTCCCATTTGGGTTTAACTGACTGCAAAACATGTCCTGAATAAGATACGATGAGAGAGCTATCTGCAATAGCAACTAGAAACATCGAAGTTGATAAGCAACTCCTGATCGGAAATTCTATTGCGAGGTATAACACGTATATATGGCATGCAAAGTGATCACCCATTGCCTAATGAAAGTTTTTTTTAAGAAGGATGGGTCACAAAGTATATGTCATGTATCTCACATACAAAATCACCAGTATAGGACTTCAAAATAGCAAAAATATATTACTGTGATACTGATGGCTTTGTCCAGACCCTTCAGCTTCAAAACTGCATAACATCTGGAAGCCCATGGGCATGCATAGGATATATAAAGATGATATCTTCCAGGTTCAGCAGGAAACTGAGATGTATGATCCTTTGATATGAAATTCCGGAAGGTTGATGGAGTACGGGTAAAGGCTCCAGTTTCTGACATCTCATCTAAAGCTGAACGTGCCATTTGAGGAGTATGCTGAAAATAGATTTATTTATTCAGAGATCTGCTATTCCTGAAAAACTCTATCAAGCATAAACCAGTGAAGTGAATTCTCTATTGAGCAATAAAAAATATAGGAAATCAAAAAGTCTGGATAGAATATGTATGACCAACCACACCTTAATGCAAATAACAATGGAAAGCTTTATACAAGAGACTCCACAGCACAAGGGAGCTATCTGCTATCAAACAGGGTTCTACTGGATGTAATTTTCGTACCATTGTAAATAACAGCTAAAATAGTTTAACAGTGGTATTCAAGATCGCCAATATGGGCTCTCCACTTGAGTGTAGATCCACGACAGATACATCATAAAGCAAATCTATGAATAAACGTCAAAACAATGCCAAATTAGGACAGGAGCCCCCCTGCTCCCACCAACCCAATGAAAAATAAAACGAAGATGCAATTAACAAAAGAAATCTCTAGGTTCTCAGGCTGTTCATCATATTTTTGTGTATCCAAAAGAAAAAGGGGGAAACAAGCATTTCAATAAGAACAAAGTGGCATCAAACAATAACAGCTCATGTCGTTCAATCGTTTTTCACAATTAGTTCCCCCAGTTCGAGCAGAAATCAAACAGACTCACATGACATCAACTTCTACAAAGTATTTCAATAAGAACAGAGTGACACCTACAATCCGCCAAGCAGAAAAAATAGCAGTTCTTCAGGTGCAAAACAGGTTCTCCCATCTTCACAAATTGTTTTCTTAATTCGCTCCCAAATCAAACAGATCCACACAATAACATCTTCTTCAAATGAATACACTCTTGGTGTCATCCATAACGAAAACAATTCTAACAGAAGAGTGCACATAAGGACTTCCTAGTTCCAAAGTTTAAACTTTTAATTAAAGTCTTTATTTTAAAGATACAAAGCGAAGAACCAGTGCCTCATAATCTGGCGCTTACCTTGGAAGAGAAAAATAGGTCGGCGAAGGAGCTGCGTTGCAGGTTAGAGACGAAACGAGGTCCAACATAAGGCGACTTTAATAATTGATGCATAGGACCACAATGGAAGCCAGCTCTTGACAGAAAACAAAAAATTCAGTTGGGGTGGCGGCTCTTATAGTAATCCACGGATCATGCCAAATGATAATCACTCACTCTCTACAATTCTTTGGTGCAAAGTGTAATTTGTATTACAATTTGCAGTTTTTTAATATTTTAAGAATATTTAAAGTATAAGAGAGTGCATTTTTTACTTTTATGCATTATAAACATTTATTTTATTTTTATTATTCACTCAAATACCCGTTTCGACATTCGAGTCTTCTGACTTGTGATAAATAAGATTTATTATTTTATCTTTTAATTAGGTCGGTTTCTTAAAGAGACACATTAAGGCCCAGACCCATTATTATGAAGCCCAGATAGGCTCGAGTGATAAGCTTCCCAGGTCCAAATTCCAAACTAACGTGGCGAAAATGATGCCACGTCCGCAGTCCGGCAAAATGCTATAAAATAAATGGAAAATTGTAATAGTACGTTAACAACTGGTATATTCTTTGCCGCGAACTGCCGAGATAGGCATAAAAATGGCTTTGAATCACTGTGGTGTCAACTCAGTCTATTCAACTTGCGTTTCTTCCACAAGCCATCTCTACGACAAGGCTACGTTTCTCTTCTCTGCTCCATCTCTCAATCCTAGGAAGAGGTACCCGAAGTTCTGTGTAATGGGTTCGTCTCCTTCTTCCCAGAAATCGGATAGCGTTCCAGGTTCGTTTTTCTTTAGCTTGTTTATCCGATGAACTGTTTCCGGTTATTCGCTCTTCTCTTCAGGTGATTTGGATTTATCCTATTTATGAATTTGCTTCCTCTGTTTCTTTTTTGTTTGTCGGTTTCATCTGTCCGTTGGCTATCTAAGGATTGAACAATTGCATATTAAGGAGTTGGGTGGTAGATTATTTCAGTTTCTCGATTATAATTTGTAGTAATTGGTTGAAATTAGAAAATATAGCAAGAGAACAAGGTGAAAGATAAGATGGGAAAGGTGAAGAAGGAATTAATAATGACGGAAGTACGTTATAGTTTGAGAGATTCCTTTTGACGAGGAACTTTAACAACCTTAGGAGATAAAAGAGAATCTTATATAATAAAAAAATCTATGAAAATCTTTTTCTTTTGGTACGCTTATAATGTGGAACCACGGCCAAGCATGGGCTGCTTTGCTGATGAATATATTCAATGATTGCATGGTTCACTGGACTGTTACTACTTTTATAGTTGAAGATGTCTTTTTATGCAAGACCGTGAGCATTCTTAGAGAGATTATCCAAGAATTGAATGTGCGGAAAAAGGTTGACCTCTAATCTTTTGAGAGCCAAGTTTGTGATGCAACAATGCATAAAGAAAGGTGTAAGAAATAGGGAAAATTAGATTGTATAAGAGTCACCTCAAGATTTTAAGATTGCTGACAGTGAAATAGTACTTCATAGCAAAGTTGCCTGTAAGGACCTATCAGAGATCTCCATTGATGACTTAGTTGCTTGCATTTTTCTGGTTGCACGGACTAGCTAATACAGGGGTGATGGAGGATAGATGTTATTTGTCATGAAAGGATTGTGTTGATCAATTTGGACTCAAACAGCCTAAGTCTGATGGATGGTTCTAGACAAAGATAGAGAAGAATGTTAAAATCATGAGAGGTTATGTGTTTGAGCTATGAATTTAAATAAGAGCATGAAACTAAAAACTTTGACAAATTGTATTGCAACCAAGAAAATTAGGGGCCATTACTTCTCATATTGGTTACAAATAAAGCATTTTTCATTGTGGTACTTGGCATGGGTGGTGCCAAAAAATCTTATGTGGCAGTGCAATAATTAATAAATCAAGGTGAAACTATTGTTTGAGATTCATCAAAGAGTCTATAGGTTTAGAAAAAAGAAAAAATAAAGAAGTGTATGACGAGTCAGGCAGCTGATGAAAAGTGGATAAAAGTCCATCTCCAGTACAATTTTATCAAACAAAAAAAAAATAATGCAGCTGTAAAACCTGTCACCGTGTCAAAGAAGTGGCTTTTCACCCGTGCCTTGAATGTACAGAGAGGTCTTATCAACATGCCTAAAATTATACTCAAGGATTATTTTGGCTTCTTCTCCTACTTTGTATACATTAAGAATATGCAGACGACGAATTATTCTCATGAAAATGATGAAATGTTCCCTACAGTTGAATGACCAAACTATGTATGGGATGGCCATTGCAAATGATACCCTGTGATACAGAAGGCGACTTAACCATCAAATTTTCATAAGGGACTTGGTTGTATATATTGTGATTCTTCATAAGTGACCCTTCTAATCTCTACAGATGATAGAATGATTCAGCCAGTTAGGTGACCTAGAGGGGTGGAAAGGAAATAGAAGTAAGGGAAAAAGGTGAGTTAGAGATAAGGGAAAAAATTGAGTAAGAGAGAAGGAAAAAAGTCCATGTTGGAGAGTAACTTGATGAGAGCTTAAACCCTGATAACTTTTGTAGTCTTCGATGTGCTGGTGTGAGAAATAATACTTAATTTTGTCTTAGTGGTCGAGGTTCCAATGAATCAACTTCCGAATTCGAAATCAAATTGCTAATTCACCTTAAACTGTTTAGTCTTTTATTTTGTTCCACCTTAAATTAAATAAAAATCTCTGTTGCTGCCACTCTAGGCCGAAAGAACTTGGTCAACATGCTTAATAGCCATAAATTAAATAAAAATCTCTGTTCCTTGCCCATCTGCAATAGCTTTTAAAGCATATTTCTGGGCAGCTGTTTTTTAATTTCTCTCTGTTTGGTACCCAGCTGCTGGTGGTGTGGATTATTCATCTATCAGTGATAATGAATGGAAGAAGCGACTAACCAAGGAGCAGTACTACATATGTAGACAAAAGGGAACTGAGAGGGCCTTCACTGGGTATGTAATGGTCTACTGTCTGGTCATCCACGGTTGATCTATCTCTATCAGTGGAACATACCACAAAAAATAATAAATGGAAAACATATATACGTGCAGTTTCCTGTGTGTTATTATTTACCCAAGTAGATATTTATCTATTCTTTCTGTCTAAATTGGGTATGCTTTTCATCCAATTTGTAGGGAATACTGGAACACTAAAACAGCAGGAACTTACCATTGTGTATGTTGCGACACACCTCTATTTGAGTAAGTACTACTCTTTATTTTCTCAAATATTACCAGTAACTAATAATTACAGAAGAAATACAGAAAGAAACTTCAAATTCTTTCGTTCCTTATTTTCCTCTTTCTGTTTTCAATTGGAATCTCCAGATCAAGCACAAAGTTTGACAGTGGAACCGGCTGGCCATCTTATTATGAACCCATAGGCAACAATGTGAAAAACAAATTAGATCTATCTATCATTTTCATGCCCCGGGATGAAGTTCTGTGTGGAGTCTGTGGTGCGCATCTTGGCCATGTCTTTAATGATGGTCCTCCCCCAACTGGGAAGCGGTATTGCATCAACAGGTGAAATCTCTCTTCCTACACAAAGTTTTTGACTCTTTAATTTATACTTTTCTGATAAAACGGATATTGATATTAACCTCATATCCGCTAATTCTGCAGTGTTTCTTTGAGACTGAAACCGAAGTAGAAGCACTTGATAAGTCAAAACCCTGAGTGTTTGTACTGTATTCAATGTGATACTGCTACTCGTTTTGCTCTTTCTTGTGTAACCTTATTTCGTGAGTTGGAAATTCCATATTAATTTCCTGATATATCATCACTGTAATATTTCACAACTGGGAAAATGAAGTTGATAAATGTATATTGAAATCTTTTTTATATTTATTGAGTATGAGAACAGCAGCGACCTGCTCCTACCGGTGTTATTGAATCTCAAAGTCTATGAAATGAATTGTTGAAAACTTGGTAGGGGATGCTGTCAGATGCTGGAATACGATCTGACTCATTTTACCCAACAGGAGCAACCGAGCAGCAGTACTCTGTATCATTCGTTTTCAAGAGTTGGCAATGGGATTTGCAGCTAACCTGCACGGTAAACGAATAGAGACCAGGGAGAGTTTCCCTTTTAATGTACGTGCATGGGATCTTAATCTGTTTGGCGAAACACGGTAAAGAGAAAAGTATCGTATAGTCATACGTACGTGAATAATAATCTGTTTCCCCCGTTAAGAAACGTTGATGGAGGATATAGCTTAACCCAAATTGGTTGGCTTGAGATGGAAAAGTAAAAGTTAAGAGATCATAGTGACATCGGACAATCAGAACCGAAGATAATGCAATGCTCGTTCACTACATTGAACTTTACAAACAATTTTTCAGTAGTTCACAGTACTTCAATTGACAGAATGACAGGGCTCGATCCATAGGTTTTTTCACTTGCCGGGGACGAAGTTGGTGGCGTAAGCCCAGGCGTTGTTGTTGACTGGGTCGGCCAAGTGGTCGGCGAGGTTCTCCAGGGGACCCTTTCCGGTGACGATGGCCTGGACGAAGAACCCAAACATGGAGAACATGGCGAGTCTCCCGTTCTTGATCTCTTTCACCTTCAACTCGGCGAACGCCTCCGGGTCGTCGGCGAGTCCCAGCGGGTCGAAGCTGCCACCGGGGTAGAGCGGGTCAACCACCTCACCGAGTGGGCCGCCGGCGATTCTGTACCCTCGACGGCGCCCATCAGGATCACCTGGGTCGCCCAGATCGCCAAAATGCTCTGCGCGTGGACCAAGTTGGGGTTGCCCAGGTAGTCCAAACCTCCCTCGCTGAAGATCTGGGAACCGGCCTTGAACCAGACCGCCTCGCCGAACTTGACCCCGTTGCGTGCCAGAAGCTCCGGGAAGACGCACCCCAGAGCTCCGAGCATGGCCCACCTGCAGTGGATCACCTCCAGCTCCCGGTTCTTTGCGAAGGTCTCCGGGTCGGCGGAGAGACCGGCGGTGTCCCAGCCGTAGTCGCCGGGGAACTCGCCGGTGAGGTAGGAGGGGGGCTCGCCGGAGAGTGGGCCCAAGTACAAGACACGGTCGGGGCCGTACCAGGGGCTGCCGGAGGCGGCCGGCTTGGGTCTCCCGCCGGTCTTTCTCATGGTGACGCGACCCTCGCCCAGGATCTCGGAGGCGGAAGGGGCCAGCTTAACGGCCCGGCCGGCAAACGAAGGGGAAGACAGAGCCATGGTCGCCATGATATAATATTATGACCTGCGTGAGGAAAGAAGAGGGAACTGTGAGCTTTCGTCGAATGAGGAAACTGTGGGAAGTGATCGTCGTTTATATATACATCTAGGATGGAAGTAGTTTTAGCTTTCGTACGTGGATCGTTCCGCCATGTCGGATAAGAGGATGGGCCGAAGTGAGAGAGATATCAGTTACATCAAGTAGTGTCCTGCCACGTGTAACTATATTTCCGCTCTCCCAGTATCCGAAGGCCAACGAGTCTGGAGCTGATAATTGATATATGATAATACCTAGAATAGAGTATCCACGAACAATGGAAGTTTCATGTTTGGAAAATTATTGCTTTACAACCAAGTGAAAGTTCATTCTGTCATTGATTAGTGAATTTGCATGTTATGTACGCACTCTCGAACATTAAGCATGATTCAAAAGGAATAAACATCTGTTAGGGTGTGGAGATCAGGGAAGGCTGATGAGAGATTGGATCACTTGGATTTGTGCAATTACTTGTGTACTTGATCATACATGAATCAGCACAGATATTTCGAATCTACCCAATAAACTGTGAGAAATTTATTTTATATTCTAAGTTACTTTCTACAAAAGGATAAGTCCAATGAGAAGTTAATTCTCATGTTCTAGAATTTTTTATGCGTCTTGGTAGTCGGCAAGTTTACTTCTTAGAGATTGTGTTATATAATTGTTTTTTTTATAGATTACCTTTCACTAGTGTTTTAAAAACTGGACTGGACCAGCAAGCCACACCCAATTGAATTGAAACCCAAAATTATAGGTGTAGTACCTCCAACGGTTAAACCATTGGTCCAACCCAGTCTAGCCCCGTTGGACTAAAACCTGACTGATTGAAACCAGACTTATTACGTAGTTGGTCCGATTTTAAAACATAACTTTCACAACTTCACTTGATTACCTCCAAATATACTCGTGGGCGAAAAAACCCCTATCCCTAACAACCCAGCTTTTATGGTCTAACATTGTACAAGGGAGCTATGAAACGAAGAATATTGGGAATTTCAGCCAACCAAAATTTTATGGTCTAACATTGTACAAGGTTACGAGCTAAGTACAAGTTACGAACTCACGTATTCTTAAAAGATTAATGCTAGTTGCACTTAACTCACGCACTTATCCTACACACTCGTTAATTTAAACCATTGATGCCTAGGGTTTATTCTCTAAAAAATAAGATTTTATAATAAAAAAATATTTTTAAGAGCTTAAATTAACATGTACATTGGATAGGTGCGTCATTAATTTTCTTAAAATTAGTGTAGCTGGCCTTTTGAACTAATTTTATTATGTAATGACGTTATTATAAATGCTAAGCTGTTATAATGATGAAATGGCTAGTATTATGAAATAATAAGTACTATCATATGGAAAAAAAAAACCAGTATTAAGTTAGAAAGCCACAGTTTTGTGAAAACGCCAACCATCACACCAGTCAATCTCCACCGCAACCGCTAGCACTAGTTGCCATGGCACAGTGGAGGGAGGCTGTCCGTTTCTTTCCGAAGATAAAGATATAAGTGTAATCGCGTAGTCCTCCACGAAATCAGACGTGGGCTGCTAGCATTCGTTGCAAAAGATTCGGATCTCCCACCCGCTAGATAAAACGATTGACTGAGGGGCCCCGTAAAAAATCTCTAGGCCGGGGTCTCAAACGATTGATTTGCGTGGTGCGGAGGACTGCCAAGTGGTTGGTTTCAGAACGAGTCGCAACGATCGAAATCAGTCCCTCGACCAATAGGGAGAGACATTTTGATTTCAGTAGATAAGAACGTTGCTCTTCTTCCTAAGCTTCTTTTCTTATAAAAGTAAGTCGTGTCCGGAGAGTTAATGAACCACTTCCCCCACACAGTCGTAAGTACCCGTCCTTCATCGTCTTCTTTGATTCATTTTTCGGACTAGCACCTGATCCAATGGCGACCATGGCTCTGTCTTCCCCTTCGTTTGCCGGCCAGGCCGTTAAGCTGGCCCCCTCCGCCTCCGAGATCCTGGGCGAGGGACGCGTCACCATGAGAAAGACCGGCGGGAGACCCAAGCCGGCCGCCTCCGGCAGCCCCTGGTACGGCCCCGACCGTGTCTTGTACTTGGGCCCACTCTCCGGCGAGCCCCCCTCCTACCTCACCGGCGAGTTCCCCGGCGACTACGGCTGGGACACCGCCGGTCTCTCTGCCGACCCGGAGACCTTCGCAAAGAACCGGGAGCTGGAGGTGATCCACTGCAGGTGGGCCATGCTCGGAGCTCTGGGCTGCGTCTTCCCGGAGCTTCTGGCACGCAACGGCGTGAAGTTCGGCGAGGCGGTCTGGTTCAAGGCCGGTTCCCAGATCTTCAGCGAGGGCGGTTTGGACTACCTTGGCAACCCCAACTTGGTCCACGCGCAGAGCATTTTGGCGATCTGGGCGACCCAGGTGATCCTGATGGGCGCCGTCGAGGGGTACAGAATCGCCGGCGGACCACTCGGTGAGGTGGTTGACCCGCTCTACCCCGGTGGCAGCTTCGACCCGCTGGGACTCGCCGACGACCCGGAGGCGTTCGCCGAGTTGAAGGTGAAAGAGATCAAGAACGGGAGACTCGCCATGTTCTCCATGTTCGGGTTCTTCGTCCAGGCCATCGTCACCGGAAAGGGTCCCCTGGAGAACCTCGCCGACCACTTGGCGGACCCCGTCAACAACAACGCCTGGGCCTACGCCACCAACTTCGTCCCCGGAAAGTGAACTCTCTCTTGACGAACAAAGATGCATGTATTGGTATGCAACCCATGAGAATGTAATTGCGTGAGGGTGGGAGCGAATGTATGTAAATTACCGATGGATATTCGTGAACGAGATGAATCAGCCTTTTCTCTTAATTCGTTGTTATTGCATTAACCTGTGTCTTTCTTTCATCGGTTCTCCGTCTTCCATATTTTCCAGAACGCCGGCTGCCCTTCAGTCAACAGACTCATGAGTGATGACTCGTAAAATCAGATTGGTTTGCTAAAGACCCACAGATTAATAAATTTGTTATAGATTGTCAAGTTTCCCAAAAGAGTCGAGAATTCGTGCAGAGATCGGGTTGTCTGAGAATCCACCTCCTCCAACGTCTTAAAGAGCTTTTTGATTCCCGAGTGAATATCACCGGTGAAAGGGTTCTGTTGCAGATTCAACTGGGTCGATCATACCGACCAAGTTCTCAATCTCCCTCCGTATAATCTGTTTCACTCCTAGATTCAGATACTCCAACTGAGAAGAGCTGTTTCGCTTCTTCCTCGGAGAAAGACAATCAAGAATTCCTAATCAGGGTCCTTTCGAGATCGTTCCATCCGTAAAGGATATAAAAAGAAATTCCATATATTTGATATATATCCCTTTAAATGAGATCTCAACTCCAGTTATTGTTTCATTATCTATCTTACAACTAGAATGGTGTTTTTTTTTCTTCCGATCCGGCTTCCCAACCACAGGGAACCCCAGTTAGATCCAGGGATGCTGCACTTTTTAGTTATTGCCTTATTGGGCACTAGCAAAAATGACACATCCGCCGACAGGCCAAAACGCACCGGCAGAATACGAAAGCCCGTCGGCGGACATCCGACGACGGGTCACGTCACGTTGTCGTAACATCCGTCGCCGGATGCGTCACCCGACGCATCAACCCGTCGCGTAACCAAAAAACCCGCCGTGCGACAAAATATTGTCCGCCGATGTCGGGACCCGTCGGCGGAGGAAATCGTCCAACGACGGACCTCAACGCGTTGGCGGGAAGGATTCCCCCGACGCATCCCTCCGCGTGGGGTGCGTCGGTGGAATAGATTCCATCGACGGCAGGAGGTGCGTCGGCAGAACGTTAAAAAAATAAAAAAAAAAATTGATTACGGAGCAGAGAGAAGAGTGGAGAAAGAGAGAAGAGAGAGAAAGAAGAGAAAGAAGAGAGAAGAGAGAAGAGAAGAGAGAAGAGAAGAGAGAGAGATGAGAGGGAGAGAGAGACGAGAGAGAGAGAGGAGAGGGAGAGAGAGATGAGAGAGAGAGGAGAGAGAGAGGGAGCACACCTGTAATTTTGCAAGAACCTTTCTAAACGTGTAAAGGATGTAATTTTGCAAAGTATTAGCCAATATCCTGCAATCAAATACAATAGAATGGCATTCATTTCAAGGTAAGTCAAAGCTATCATTACCAATTGGAAAGGAAATGTAACATCGGTAAACTTTTTTCTTATTGGAACAGCAAAGCTATCATAAAGCAAAGGGATAAACAGAAGAAAGAGTAATAGCATCACAAGAATGTCGGCAGCAAAATCCAACGTGAAAAGGAGAAGAAGATGGGCCCAGGGAGGGAGAAGAAGAAGGTTGCGGGGAGGGAGAAGAAGGGGCGAGGGGAGAGAAGGTCGCGGGGAAGGAGAGGAAAAAGAACGGCGGGAGAGAGAGAAGAAGGACGGTGGGGAGAGAGAAGAAGGGCGTGGGGGAAAGAAGGGGCGTGGGGAAAAAGAAGGGGCACGGTGGGGGAGGGGGAAGGCGGGGGAAGGTACCAAGAAGAAGGCGCGGGGAGGGACAAGAATGGCGTGGGGAGGGAGAAGAAGGGGGAGGGAGAAGAAGGGCACGGGGAGGAGAATAAGGACGGGGGGAGCAGAAGAAGGGCGCGGGGGAGGGAGAAGAAAAGAGAGAGAGAGCGCTGGGGAGGGAGAAGAAAAGAGAGAGAGGGGCGCTGGGAGGCAGAAGAAAAGTGAGAGAGAAGGGCACGGGGAGGGAGAAGAAAGAGAGAGAGAGAGGGCACGGGGAGGGAGAAGGGCACGAGGGAGGGAGAAGGGCGCAGGGCAGGGAGAAAGGGAAAATCGTCCGACGACGCGTAGAATTCGCTGCGCGGCGCAGAAATTTCAGCCAGACGCGTAAGCAAGCGTCGGTGGAGACAATTCCCCGACGGGTAGTTTTGCGTCGGGGATTCTTTCGATGTCTGTGACGCGTATTGGGTCGTCGGCGGCGAAGTAAAGGTAAATTCCCCAACGGGTTTCAGATTTCGGGTGCGTCGGCGGACGAAATGAAGAGTTCCCCGACAGGTTCATTACGTAGTGCGTCGGCGCTTCAGTTTTGTGTCCGCCGACGACGCATGTTAGAGTGCGTCGGCGAAAGTGTTTGGGTGTTCCGCCGACGGGTGGACGAGGTTCAGCGAAGTTCCACCGACGTGACAAAAAGCGTCGGGGAGAGGTTTTCCGCCGACGCAAAATTTTCCAACCGTCGGCGGATAACACTTTTTTACTAGTGGGGGGAACAAGACTAGCTATTGTTGCCAAGAGCCAACGTTTCCACTACTACTGCTTTTCATCAGATCAGTTAGAATTAAAGCCCAGGTTATAACAGAAGCTTAGGAAGCTCAAAACCAGTAAAATTGTTGTAACCAAAATCAGTTTGCAATAATAATCAAGAAGCATTGGACAAGGAGATGGGTATCGGCACAGTAAATGTGTTCATCCCTGCAGATCTGTTTTGGAGTTTCGGAAACCCGGTCCCGAGTATACGCTAGCTAGCTAGGCGGCAGTCTCCCTTCCAAATTGTTATCTACAAAGCTGGAAACAAAGACGGAGGAGAGATTATAAATCTAATCAAGAACTGTGTCAAACAAAAGATTGACACCAACATTGAACTTATATCAGTTGGCAATCCGACCATTGTATTATGGAACTCATCATTGCAAGCTATATATTTAGAAAAGAATAATGCTAGTTGTACTTAGCCCACGCACCTATCCCACACACTTGTTAATCTAAACCCTATGGTTTAGATTCTATAAAATAGGATTTTATAAAAAAATAATATTTTTTTATATTTTTAAGGGATTAGATTAATATGTACGTCGGATAAGTGCGTGCACTAGGTGCACCTAGCATTACTCTTTAGAAAAATGATTTCAGCACTGTGAGTTTTTACATCCTGATGTGGTTGTCCTTCTTGCAACCTAGTTGGCACTCTAGTTAAGGTATAGGGTTTAGGCTTACCTAAAGAATAAGTAGATAATTCATACTTTATCTCTTATCTGGACTGCCAAAAAGGACGCCACGTCATGCTGTAATCCCTCATAGTAAAATCTAGCAGTACAACTATCACCACTCATATATTTATGGTACAAATTAGATGTATTTGTAAGAGAAGAAACGTTCCCAAGCGAAGTAGGAATGCTAGCGGAGTGTTGACTTTGACAAGCTTAAATAGAGAACTATACACAGCACTGAGTATTTCCCCAAATTCGGTTGATATTAGCGTTGAACACTGTAAATAGAAATATTTCTCCATTTTTTTCGTGTTTTCCTTATATAATCCATAAAAAAATGATTTTAGTATTCCCATATTTTAGCACTGAGTTTTTTTACAAACTGATATGTATGTTCTTCTGGCAGCTAGTTGGCAATCCAGATAAGGTTACAATTTAGAATTACCAAATGAATAGGAAGATAAGTCCTATTTTATCTCTTACCTATATTGTCTATGAGGACTCCACATCATGTTGTAAACCCTCGTAGTAAAATTTGACAGTAAAAATATCATGACCACTCAATAAGTAAAGTACGTATATCATTAGTTATTTACTAATTTTGAGATATTACATTACCATCTTGTACATATTTTCCACTTTTCAAAAACACTCTTAGGGCTACTCTTAGTACACAATAATTTCTTATTTGGGATAATTATATATTTTTAAACAATCTCATATACTTATTTATTCTGAAGAACTATTATAAATATATTTTGCTTCATTAATATTAAAAAAAACAGATAGATGTGAATGGGTGCGCATTGCGGAACTCTAATCCAGGATAGGTTCAACATCAGCCATGTGTTGTCCAATGGTACTCACGTGCCTCCCATGTGGCACTTGCGTGTTACCACGTGGTACCTTGTTTTTTCAGCCACAATAAAAAAATTTTGTTTTAAGAAACAAATAAATTTGCTGTTCATAATTTATTTAAAATATATTTAAAAACAAACGAGATTGTTGCTAAAATTTGTTGTTATATCCTCTTTTCTAATTATCATTAGCAACGAAAAACAATTTGTTGCTACATTTTTTCTCGTTACAATAAGTATAATATCATATTGCAACGATACGATTTTAGTAATAGTTTTTTTAAAAAAAAAAGTGGCCACGTAGGAAAAAGGTTGAGGCGGAGATTAATTCCTGAACTTGTGGCAAAGAACGGTACTGTCACGGGTTGCCACGTCGGTGAGAACAAATGACAAAGAATCTGATCTCGCGGTGAGAAGAGTGCCACCTGGGGAGAAATATCAAAGTTAAGAACCAATAAGAGAATAGCTGTAGATATTCCGAGATAGAAGTCCTATCTCCCGCCAAATCGTCCCAACTATAAAACGGGCATCGCAGTCTTGCTTGTATACAGATCCAATATCCTCGCCTTAATTCGTTCTCTTACGAGTCTCCACTCTCCTCCATTAATGGCGACCATGGCTCTGTCTTCCCCTTCGTTTGCCGGCCAGGCCGTTAAGCTGGCCCCCTCCGCCTCCGAGATCCTGGGAGAGGGCCGCGTCTCCATGAGAAAGACCGCCGGCAAGCCCAAGCCGGCCGCCTCCGGCAGCCCCTGGTACGGCCCCGACCGTGTCTTGTACTTGGGCCCACTCTCCGGCGAGCCCCCCTCCTACCTCACCGGCGAGTTCCCCGGCGACTACGGCTGGGACACCGCCGGTCTCTCCGCCGACCCGGAGACCTTCGCAAAGAACCGGGAGCTGGAGGTGATCCACTGCAGGTGGGCCATGCTCGGAGCTCTGGGGTGCGTCTTCCCGGAGCTTCTGGCACGCAACGGGGTCAAGTTCGGCGAGGCGGTCTGGTTCAAGGCCGGTTCCCAGATCTTCAGCGAGGGAGGTTTGGACTACCTGGGCAACCCCAACTTGGTCCACGCGCAGAGCATTTTGGCGATCTGGGCGACCCAGGTGATCCTGATGGGCGCCGTCGAGGGGTACAGAATCGCCGGCGGCCCACTCGGTGAGGTGGTTGACCCGCTCTACCCCGGTGGCAGCTTCGACCCGCTGGGACTCGCCGACGACCCGGAGGCGTTCGCCGAGTTGAAGGTGAAAGAGATCAAGAACGGGAGACTCGCCATGTTCTCCATGTTTGGGTTCTTCGTCCAGGCCATCGTCACCGGAAAGGGTCCCCTGGAGAACCTCGCCGACCACTTGGCCGACCCAGTCAACAACAACGCCTGGGCCTATGCCACCAACTTCGTCCCCGGCAAGTGAAGTCTCAGTTCTCTGATCGGATGAACAGATCGACCAAAACCTTGTGCTGTAACATTATTATCGTTTGATGAGATGGATTGTATTTTGTGATTGCCGATATGTAAAAATTGAACGGGGAAATAGTTTCAGTTAATTCTCTGTGCGGTTTTTTTTTTTTTCCATTACGAATTACGACGGTGAATGCTCTTGAGCCGTATTCATCTCTTAATTCTAATAAGGAGCTAGAACTCTTGAAGAGTATACCCGCCAGAATCTGGACGCAGCAGAAGCATGGAGAGCTTGACCGTTTATGAACGGTTTAAGTAGTAGACAATATCGTTTTCTAACCAGCCGGTACAGTAGTACAGAGTACAGGGTACTAAAATATTTCAAGAATGTAATGCCTGCGATGGTGAAGGAATATTAAGTTGTTTTTCGTACTTATTGAGCCAATGCACAGTGGAAAAGGCATTGAAACAAGGTAAAATATCCACTGTCACAAACGGTGAAATTACATTGATCGAACCTTGTTCCAAGAACAATGGCAGTACTGCTTTGCTGCGACTCCATCGCACTTATTTAATGAACAAAAGAATCGGGGACACTTACAAGTGGCTGTTGCATGACGCCGCAGTATTTGTCACTTTTGACTTCTCCTTTCTGAATAATTTATGATCCTTCGCCAAATATATACGAGTTTATGTCCACCTTGTCTTTAAAGCTAGACCTGTGAACGGATATTACTATATGATGATGTTATGCACGGCCAGCTGCTGCAGATCTTGCCCTAGAAACAGATTTCTCGTACAGCTCCTCATACTGGACAGCCGAGGAGTCCCAGCTGAAATCTATCTTCATATCCTTTTGAACGAGTTGCTGCCAGCTTTCAGGCTTGCTTGTGTAGAAGTCAAATGCCCGTTCTAAGGCACTGTTAACTCCCTGCCAGAATGTGACAAAGAATATAAAAAATTTGTTATTGTATGAATTTCTGGATCGTAAGATATATAAAAGAATAGCATAAATACGGACAAGAAATAGGTCGGTCAAAAAACCAAACAACCACCTGTTCATCAGTCGCTGAAAATGTAAAGCCGTTGCGGAATTCAAGTGGAATCGTGTCATCATCAATGTCGAATACACTGGCAAAAATGACAATGAGATTCAGACAAGATGACACAAATAATTATACACGAAACAGAGTAAAATCCATTTGGCACCTGTCATTTAACCCTCCTGTTTTTCTTGCAATAGGTACAGATCCGTATCTCATGGCTATCATCTGCCACAAAAACCAGTTAAATTTATGAAGGAACTCGAAATCATATTTTGTTTGATTAACGACATTCAAATTTCAGGAAACAAAACCTAATGAGATTTGTCAGAGGACCATACCTGTGTAAGACCGCAGGGTTCAAATAGTGATGGAATAATAAACATGTCAGATGCTGCATAGATGATATGTGACAGAGCCTCATCATATTTTAACAACAGCCGGATATGAGGGTGATTCTCAAAATTAGCTGCAATACCTTCAAACTCTCTCTACAAACAGCAGAAAAAATTTTGAGAGAGATTTGTGTATAAATAGTCATTCATTGATTAACTTCCTATTTAGTTAGAGGCTGCCAGAAATGCAAGGAAAATGGGAGTCCAAGCTATATGAAAAAAGGTAATCTGAGAATTTCAAATTTTATGCTAGTCAGATTCTACCTGTATATGTGGCACTGGACTAGAACCCAAAAGTATAAATTGCCCTCCCAACTCCAAAGTTCGATATATTGCATGTCTAATCAGATGTACACCCTTCTGAGGTACTAGCCGTGTAATGCAACCCACCTATCTCAGAGAAGTACTCAGTTTAGACAGTTAAATATCCTTACATCAGTTAATATAAAAGAGATGAAGTTTGAACAAGCTAATAAAAGTTTCACCAGTTCAAAAAAAAAAAAAAGACGTTAAAGCTAAGTATTACCCAAAAAGACCACATAATATTTCGTCGAACCCAATAACATGATGAAAATGTGGAAAACTAAGATCTTAAGTGCAGAGTACAAATAGATATGTGCAATTGGAAAAACAGAATCCGGACAGTTTTTTTCTGCTAAAAGAAGGATTCAGTCTACAATTGAACTTCAAATGGAACTGGATCCGGAAAATATCTCATCTTTTGGTACATATTTTTTCGAATCCAAGATCCAATCTTATCCAAATTTAAATTAGCACCAGTCTATGAATGTATTTAAAGCATAGAGAAACAATAAATCTAAATTATTAGTCAAGAGACAAATTTTTGTAAGGAGGCCACAGTAAAATGGCAACAGAAACAAAAGTATTTAATCAATTTAAAAGTTCGGGAATTGTCTATTGATAGGAAGCTTCTCAAAAAGCGAATTCAGCTTTTGGCTGTGATTACATCGGATTTTCCCAATCGTCACACTTCATGCTTACTAAAAGAAAAACCATATTTATTCTCTACTTTTTTGCTATTTCCTTAGCTTCCTCTCCCTCTCCCTCAATTTGATCCATGCCCTACTCCTTCACCCAGGTTCTAGCAAAGCAGTCTTTCCTTGGCCACCTTCATCCCCTGATTAATATTACATATAATATCTCTCATAAAACCAAGTATACTTTCCAATGTCAACAAAAGATTCAGTAAATCAATTTTTCCAGAAAGAGAAGCTGTAAGAAGAAGAAAGTTGCTTTCAATCAAGTAAAAATTGCAACATCAATAAAGCAACTTTCTAAAGCAATTTTACCTCAATACAAATATTGGTCACACCAGATTCTAATGCAAAGTGCAGATGCTCAATTCGAATTTCTTCAAGAGAGAAATCAACATTCGAAATCACCTTCATCCCCTCAACACCAGTTTCTAAGCAATATTTTTGTCTCTCTACGTCTCACTCCACCTCTCTTCTCCCTCTCTCCCTCTTTTATCTCCAATCTTCATTTTTCTCCCCTCCTCCCTCTCTCCCTTCTTCCCTCGTCTCTCTACCACTGACATAGTATGATTCTAGCGACAAATCCCTATCCTAGAAGGCTAGTTTGAGCTCTCAAGTAAGGAAAATGAAAGAGAGTGTAACGCTGTCTAGAGGCATAAAAGGAGCTGCCGGAGACTGAATTCATTTATATTTTTTGATCTGAATCCGGAATCATTAGTGCACTATTCGATGATATCCAGATCCAATTACAGGTAGGATGGACAAGAATTGGGTTTCCAGAAACATTTGACTACAAACCCAATCAGGCCTAAAAACCCGACTGCAATTTTTAGATAAACTTATTCAGAATCGGGTTTCCAGAAACTTTGAATTACTCTCTTTTTTTTCTCAATTTTTATTTTCTCAAATTCATGCAAACCCCACCTTCCACTTGGGTTTTCAGATAAACTTATTCAAGCCCAACTCTTTTCTACTAGAGAGAGAATAGAATTGCTTATTACCTTCACTTCAGCTGAAAGGTTCTTCTGTATTGTTACCTTAAATTCCAATAAAAAGTTCAAACAAAAATGTAAATTGATATTAGGATGCCATGGACCACACTTATCCAGTATCGGATGCATAAAAAAGCGGCTCAACTCCAGTTACACACTTTAGAAAAAGATTAAAAAACAGAGACATAGAAATTACCTAGGCAGATTGAATTTGACATCATGAAAAACTTCAGTCAAAACCATATCAAATCCGATTTAAAAAAAAAATCAAATTTTGTCCAGTGTATACACAAAAGTTAGATAATTACCAGAGGCAGATTAGCATCTTTATAAGAGAGTTTCAAAAGCTTCCTGAGAGCCTCTTTGTTCTCCACCTTCCCTCGAAGATCGTCAGCACTATATTGAAACCTTATAAAAGCGTCAGTTAAAGGATTCCATGCTTCTGCATCAATTCCATTCAGAATACCAACAAACTTCCTGGAGTAGTAATTCA
Organism: Aristolochia contorta; assembly: GCA_022405105.1. Lineage (NCBI taxonomy): Eukaryota > Viridiplantae > Streptophyta > Magnoliopsida > Piperales > Aristolochiaceae > Aristolochia > Aristolochia contorta. The sequence goes on along the minus strand of CM039667.1, from coordinate 3,631,777 downwards.
AAGTTCCCTGCAGTCCCCGTCCTCCCTGTGGGCAAGAATAGACCCAAGGAAGTCAGGAGCACATCTCAAAACCATTTCTGTGAAAGAAATATCACACAGATCTCCCTCATTTCATACATAGCCATTGGTTAAGAAACCTAGAGACGTTCTGAAATTGTAAGGGTTTCAATGATGACAAAACAAAGTGAGTCTTGAAACCAATTTTGAATAAATAGTGCACATGGAAGAATATCAAAGAGATCTCTCATTTCATTTCGCATTGATGTCAAAAGACCAGCAAACCACTTCAACTGAGTAGAGACTTCCCAGGATTATAGCATCCCAACCACACAGCCAAAACAGAGTCCTTGATACTGAATGGAGCAGGCTTTTTTGCAGCTTCGCAAGCCACACATTTCAAAAAGGGCTTACTAATGAATAGAAGAAAATGACCAAATAAATGAAAATCCAGCAGTAGATATCCAAAAGAAGTTGCAATGTAAGGTCATAATGGGTACCTCTGCCGTTTTCACTTCTTGAGCATAAGTTGGTGAAACCGTTGTGACAATGTTAGAGAACACAATTGCACCCTAAAAGAATAGGATGTTAGGTAAAAGACAGTTATATAGTTTACAGGAATATATAAAGATTAATGATCCATACCTTAATGGGGTTCACTTTGTCATGTTCTGTATTGTCCTGCATCCTATCTGGTCTATTTAACTGGTGAACATCAAGACCACAGGACCTTAATTCTGAAGCAGGTGCTTTCCCTTGATACTCAAAGTTGTGGCATGTAAAGCAAATTCTGGCTGAATTTAACCCTCTAGGTGCATACAAGTCCCAATAAAGAGGAGCCTGTAAAGAAACACATATCTCATCATAAAATATATTGAGCTTGCAATATCATTTTAGTTTACAATTATTTCATATTGTTTGGTAGGCTTACAACAAAAGCTGTCTGCCAGTCATGACAGTGAATTATATCAGGTTTCTTGTCAGCTTGAAGAAGCAACTCAAGTGCTGCACGACTAAAGAACGAGAAACGCTTGAAGTCGTCATGCTCTCCATAAAACTGTCCTCTCGAAAAGTACTTTAATGGATGTTGTGGTTCAATAAAATATACAGGAATACCTGCAATTATTCATGGTTGTAATGATCGTTAGCAATTAAAGCAGTTTACATCCACAGGTAACTGATTATGAAAAATAACTTCCTCAACCTTCAACTGTTCCAACCCATATTTTATTCTTGTATATTTGACCATCAAAATATGACTCTATCACTGCCTCTAGGGCCTGCAAGAAATCAAATAATAAATTTAAAAGAATACACAACAGAAATAGAAGTGCATACAGAAGTAAGGATAAGTAATATTCCAGTGTACCTTAAAATCACCAATACGATCATATTGCACACAGTCATACATTGGGAGAATAACTTCCACAAGATGTCCTTTCTTCTGCAAAGCTTTGCTGAGACCACACACTACGTCTCCCAGGCCACCAACCTTGGAAGCAAGCAAATGAAAATTAATAACTATTGTTGAAAAAACTGTGATCTGTATATTCTTCCCTCTTTTCTTTACCTAAAAGATAATTGATGTTCTATTGTTCTTTTATCAGAGGGTAGAAATCTTCTCTAGAATTTCTCAAATAGTACCGAATGTATTCAGGAATTAAAGGCTACATAATAAAGCAGTTCCTAGGAATAAGAAGCACATGTCATAAAGGACTTTATCATTAGTGTCATTTCCCACTTGTAACTCATAAGAATAACACAGGAAAGTAACAGAGTACATAAGAAGCATCCAAACTCTCATATATTTGGCAAGAAAATTTAATTTCAACAGAATATTCTCCAACTATTTCAATTAAAGGCCATAGTTACCTTAGCAACTGGAGCCATCTCAGCTGCAATATGAATAATATGCAATCCAGGACTGCAGAAATTACAGATCAAACACAGCCAGAGAAATAGTGAGTCACATAGAAAAAGAGCTGCAACCTATAATCCACAAAGAGCAATAATTTATCTAGAACCACAAATGTCATGCAAGAAAGAAAACAAATAAAAGGACCAGTGTGAATGGGTCAAAATTTCAAGACCTCATGGACTACAAAACGTATTTGAAGTTCAGGAGGGTCAAGAAAAAAAACCAACAATTCAAAGCAATTCATAGAATAAATGCTTGGGTTTTTAGAGAATCCATGGTTCAGGTACCCTCTATGGAACCCTTAGGATCAGTCTCTACAAGTGCATACATGTCGGTGCATACTTCAACTGATACAATTAATTAGTGTAACTAAGCAGAAATGCACCTTGTCCCTGATGATATCAGCTTAAGCAGCGTAGACCTAAATTCGCGTTCACTTTTGTCCTTGCAAGCTAAATATGCATCTCTAATCCGCTTATCTTTTTTCCAAGTCATGTCTCTCAATGACTTTGCATCAGTAGATGATATTTTCTTTTCAAGCAGCCAACCATCCAGAGTAAGCAATATACGACTCCAGAAGTCCCATGGTAGATCATCTACTGAACTATTTTCCCTGGCCCTTCTCTTACCCTCTTCTTTTAAACTGCTTAGTATATCTTGAAATTCTATCAGTGATTCTTTATATAACTGACCAAGTGAATATAGCTCTTTGTCTGATCTATGAAGCCTCTCTTCCAAAGATTTAAATTTCTGTTGCAAGAGTTCATTGTGTTGTTGTATCTGTCTTGATGAAAGTTTAAATGAATTTGCTTCTTCAAATGATTCTTCCAATCTGTCAACCTTCTTCTGCAACTCATGATTTTCTTGTATAACCAGAATTGCTTGATCAGCTTGCTTAGTTGCTTTTGCAAGCAGTTGTTGCAGACTTTCCACCTTCTCCCAGAGAACCTGACACTCATGTTTCAAAACAGAAAGCTTTAAAACATCTTCCTGAGCTGCTGCCAGTTTTGTCTCAACCTCCTTGAAAGAATTCTCCAAAAATGAATGTTCTCTCTCTAAAGATTGCACCCGCTCATCTGTTTCTTGGACTTCAGAAACTTTAGCCTTGAGCACTTGTATGTCTTGATTCAGGGCGAAGTTCTCTTCTCTTAATGCTTTTAGTTCCTCAGAAATAGATGGAAAGCTATTCAACAAGTCCTCAATTTCGTTTGGTTTTTTATTAACATTGCCATTAATTCCCTCAGAGGGATCTCTCTCAGATAGTTGCACCTTCAAAATCTCCAGCTGATTCTCAAGGAGTTCCAGACGTATCTTTTCTTGGGCAGCAACTTGAATTCGTGCATCAGTGTCAGCCAGTCTCGTCTCCAGTATATTAATTTGTCCTTGCAAGTCTTCCTTCTCACCAAGAATCTTGTCAAGATCTTCAAGAGCCTGGACACGAGCTTGATTGAGGAGCATAATATCTAAAGAAAGCCACCGTGTAAAAAAATGAGATTTTAAAAAAATAAAAGAGACCCAAAAAAATTTAAGACTCGAGAGATTTTTACTTTTCTCCGCATTCCTAATCATGTTTATCAAATCCTTAAGTTGAATATTTGAATGCTGTTCTCCTTCCTTATCCGTCTCAGACTGCCAACTCAATAGGGAAAATATTAAAGACAGAAAACGTGTTCAGCTTCCTCAATTTTAATGGAAAGAGACTATGGGATAACCAGAACGTAAAAAATATATACATATGAAACTCTGTCTTAAAGAGAGTAAATGAACTCGATGAAAATGAACAACACTTATATACATAGTAAGTATACTTCGATATTATAAGTAAAAAAGACTAACGAGAGCAACATGGCTTAAACCTAAACCATTATTAATGGCTACTTATGGCAACTTGATGTGCATATTTACCTCTATCTGGTATCTCCATCACCACACTGCTCTGCTTAATAAATGGCTTACAATTTGACACAATTAACTTTGTAAAATACAGAAAAAGAGTTTCAAGACGAAAGAAAGCTTCACATGTTTTAAACTTATAATCATTTTACCAACAAATACTCAATGTAGCAAACATTCTTAAAGCATGTTCTGGCCATCATAAAATAGAAAAAGAAAATAGTAAAAGGTTAACAAAAATTAGAAAATCAAGCCAACAGCTTATGTAGAAAAACTAAGACACCTATTGGAAATTACAAAGATAATGCAAAGCTGAAAGCATCATAATGCTTTTGAAAAAATGTGGTAGACGAAGAAGTGCTTGGTTTATATGGGAGACTAGAATTCTGTAAAACAAACCGCCACTAGTAAATGACATACTTTATTTAGTTCAAATAAATACTTCATATAGATTAGCCTATTTACAGTCATTTTTAAGTATTTTGTTTTCCATTCTTTAGATAAGTTTTGGAATAGATCTGCTCTGAGGTCTTGTCAACCTTCCTAAGACTTTCATGTTCACCTCCTGTTAGCATAGACACATTAAAACCATCGTGTTCTATATCCTTAAATGTTTCACGTTTTGTACAAAATGTGTCCATTTTATGCAATAAAAAGGAGAAGTTTTTTCATTTTCAGCCAGATGTCTATTTAATGTGATTCAATTTACCAGTTTCTTCAGTTCAATGCTGGTTGCTCATCTTAAGGGTACCACCTTGAAATAGTAGTTCCACTTTACCGAGAGAAGAAAAAAATTCAATTTGCCAACTGATCGAACCAATCAAATGTCCGAGTTCAGATAACAATTAACAGATTATTACCAATGGATGTTTCTCCTCCGAAAGAATTGAATCTTCAAAACCTGCAGTACCTGAATCCCCCATGAATGGATCTCCATCATCCTCAGCATGAGAATCAGTTTTCAACTGGATATTAGATAAACTTTCAGAAATAGCATTCTGATCATTATTGCTTTCATCAGCAACCTCCTGAGCATTAATTTCAGGTGAAGGGTGATCCAAAGACAGTTTCTTCGGTTGCTGCCTCTTGTGCTGGGAGCTGCAAGAACTTTTTATTTTGAAAAAATTAGATGGGTAATTAAAAAATAATTTCAATATTGGAAAATAAGTCCACGTAATGTGGGTTACTAAATGTAATATCAAACATGGAGCAAAGGTGCAAATTCTAATACCGCCAGAATAATTTCTATGAGAACAAAAAAATAATTCCCACAAAAGCCTTAGGAGTTGCTTGTCTGCTTACATAGTGAAGATAAGGCTTTTGATGATGATGGTGATGACGATAATGATGATGAAGAGGAGGAGTCTCTATCAGCTTAATGAAGTCAGGAATCTTCCTAGACATTCCTTTTCTAATTGTTCACTTATTTTTTACTCAAAATTATTAAGTTATTTCTTAAATTTGAACTTAGAGGCAAAGCTTTGTAATGGACCAAAAGCAAACTCAAAACACCATTAACCTACAAGTAATAATGTCGTCAAAAGTTTTTTTATATAAAGACATTTTAGAGAAGAATAAAACTCAATATTATCTGTGCATGCAAAAGAAAAAAAATGATAAATCAAACACGGCACTTGAAGTTGGCACCAATTACTTGAAGCCGGTACTAATGAGACGTCGATACTTAGTAAAAATTTAAATAACAAATAACCACGTCGTTAAGCCAGCAATTAGGCAAATGAAACACGGGCTTCAAAGTTGAACAGATATAATACCTTGAGCCACACCCCACAGTTGACGGGAGGACCTACTTCAACCTCAGAAAAACACCGTGTCTAACAATCGCTATAAATCAGAGGAGTACTAACTCAAAACAAACCCACGGATTTGAACAAAGAAACGAACGTAGGAAAGCCGAAGAAAGAAAGATGGAATGAGCAAAAGTACAAATCAACACAACAAACTGGAACACCCTCCAGACTCTCATTCAGACGTTCATATGATTGAGAAGAGAAAAACAAAAACACCTGACTTGTCTCTGACGCGCCTTGTGAGAGATGCGCACGAAACATGAAGAGTTTACAGTGCAACCCGAGTTGAAGTGCTTGCGGCTCAGTCTATGGGAGCCCTGACCAATAACAAAGATGGATAGCTCCAACGCCATGAAAGAATGGTGATGGAACTCTGAGTCTCACACTCTCAACCGGATGCCATGGGAAGAGGAAAGCAGAGGAAAGGAGCAACCGAACGCTGTCTAATTAAGCAACTACCATTTTTTATCGTACAAAGAGAAACCGAGAAAAATATCAGTTCTATGATTTCTGTAAAAACCTATCTACTTCTTTTCTGCTCTCGGAACGAATTTAATCATTCCTCGGTGTTTTCCTATGTTAGGAAAACGGGAAACTAAATAAAAATAATTTGAACCAACGTGGCAAAACATCGTATCTCGCGCTTGCATCCACATGGTCAATGATTTAAACTAATAGTGGGTTATAAACTTGATGCTGGAAATTAAAACTAGGAGAATGCGCAATAAAGGAGTAAAAATTTATTTAATATATATTAATCGCTGCCTTGATAGGCGGACGGGACTCACGTGACGTGACGTGACATTGGGGAACCTTTTCTTGTTCCAGAAATTACGTATTTTTGGTAGTTATTAAAATCAGGATAAGATGGAGGGGGGACTGTGACTCTTATGACGACGAAGAAGATTATGATGAGTAGAATTGGGCCGCACGAATTCGTATTTCATAAGAAATGAGAAAATTTTATTTTGTATGAGTATAGCGCTTTCATGTCACGGTCGGCAAACAAAGCTAAAAGTTGTGTTTTTTAATAATTTTGTATGAGTATATATATTCTATTTATTTTATTTTAAATCTATGACAAACACCAATCGAAATTCATAGGAAATCGCAAATATGGTGATTTATCTATTTATAAATGTATGTACGTATATTGGATCTTTGTATCAGAACAAGTCCAACAGTTTTAGGCAGAATACAGATAAATTTTGGTATTTTTATTTCTCAGCGTTACCACTTTAAAATATTCATATATATCCATTCTTTAGGTATATGTAGTTCAGATATAATACTCTATATAGGTATATGGATGAGTGATGCTATGTGTACAACACTGTATGCCTACAACGAGTACACCCCTTTAGTGGTGGGGTATTAAAATATTCCTGGTGTGAGTCCCACGGTGAGTGGATGTACCCCATTGTACGTGTATAATGTTGTACACATAGACTTATTCTATATAGATGTATTTTTTTATACACACTCATATTTTTAGCATACAAGCACACCATCTTTGTAATATATACTTTATATGCACACACGTACACTCTAGGGGTATGCACATTCTAGGGAGTACACATAACCCTACAAATAATGTTATGCCCACACTGAGTGTGCGTGTCTCATCCACATCCCTCTCTCATCAGAAATGGAGGTGCCATGCACCCATATAAAACAGATACTACAAATTTGATTAACAAATCATTTAATGTAGATAAGATAGCAGAGAAGTAAAAAGAAAAAGGGTAGCTTAATCGGTGAACAGACCTGAACAAATTTAATTATGCTCCTAAAAAGGGCCAGTGAACAGACCCGAAGAAATTCAATTATGCTTAAGAAGAAATTTGACGCTGCTAATATTGGGTTTGGTTCCCTCTTATGTGGTAAACCCGATTAGTTTGAGCCCATTTAGGGGGTCTATTAGGGCTTCAAGTATGTCCTTATCGTGCAGGAACTAGATGGGTTTAAGTGGATAAAAAAAAACAGAACAAAACTAGATGAATTTAACAGATGGATACTAAGAAACATATTCCAGTAGTAAGCCTGTTTGATCTTGGAACCAAAAAAACATGAAAGGGTACAAAAAATTTAAAGGAGCTATTCCCATGATATGTTTAAAGATTTAGGTGCACCCCTACCTGTGTGGTTTACATTGTAATGAATTTTTTTTTGTTTGTATTTGTAAGTTACTTATTATATGTAAACTCTAATCCTTATTTTGATGAATATATAATTTTTTTCTAACTTTCTTTCCTGTAAGAAAATCTCTTTCGCGTGCTCTCTATCTCCCTAGAGACCAACTTTCATACTATACGAAGTTGGATCAAAGGTTAATTCTCAAATGCCTAGGTCTACTCTCAAATGTATAGTTAATTAATAAACTTACTATGTTACTAAGTAGCCTACATATCTCTACCTGTAAATCTATGTAGTGGTTAATCTCTATCACTCCCCTCCAAGGTTTACACTTTAGATTGCACCACAGGATGTAATTCTCCAAAGTAAAAATTGGATGTACTCATATCATTATTCATTCACAAATACTTAATGATTTTTTATTTAAGATATATTTATTCAGATTAAATTTGTTAACAGTTCTTAATGGGTTTTTTTTTCCTAAAGAATCCATTGAACTCATTGATTATTATTGACATTAGAACCCAATAAGTTTTTTTTCTTTTTTTTTTTGCGGTTTGAATTGGTTGTGAGCATAAATATCCCGGAAATTATGGATAAAATATGTTACTTGGAGTTAGAATTAGGGATAAAAATGTTATTATGCGATAGCATTGGATTAATATGAAATTGACAAAATCAATTACATGATAAGTCTGAAGCATCTCACGGGCTTCTCATATTGACTTCCTTGCACGGGATTTACTCAAACTCATAGCCTCTCTTACCTAGGGTTTTTTCTTCAGTCGCGAGAGCGGCTCAAACCCGGTATAAATATATCGCTTGTGCGTTTTCCCCCTTTCTTTCTCCCAGATCGAAGCCTCCATTTCTTGCGTCCTTCGATTCCTCAAGCTCCCCAGAGATGAAGGTTGTTGCTGCATATTTGCTCGCAGCCTTGGGCGGAAAGTCCGATCCGACCGCCGCTGACATTAAAAAAATCTTTGGTTCAGGTAATCGACTGCTCCTGTTTCAAAGGGTTTATGCATGTATCTGTGCTTTTTTCTTCATCCGTTTGTAATTTGCAGTGGGAGTCGAGGCCGATGATGACAGAATAGAGTATTTCCTGGGCGAGGTCAAGGGGAAAGACTTGGCAGAGCTCATTGCTTCTGGTCGGGAAAAGCTCGCTTCGGTTCCGGCTGGCGGTGGCGTTGCCGTCGCCATGCCTGTGGCTGGGGCTGGTGGTGGCGCTGCCGCTGCTCCCGCCGAGGAAGCAAAGAAGGAAGAGAAGGCTGAAGAAAAGGAAGAATCCGATGAGGTGAAATTTTTAATTTTTTGGTTTGGTTCATCTTATTTGTGCTTCGGATACTCTTTGTGGGAGCGTTTCTTATGTTTCTTCTATATATTTTTGCAGGATATGGGATTCAGTTTGTTCGATTAAGCTTTTCTGTGTCTGTTCGGGTAGGTTTTACGATTTTGGAGAGATTTGTTGTTTCGTGGAAGCTTATGTACTAGCGTAGCTATTTTGCTCTAAAGACATTTTACATATTATTGGATATTGAGCTTTTCTTAATGCTAAAATTTGTCTTTGGTAAACTTGCAAACGTTGCTATCGACATGTATTTTTAATCTGACCTGCATCGTGATCTTTTGATATGTTGCGCGACGCTTCGAGCATTGGGTGGCGTGGTTCGTTAGATTATAGATTCCTTGATATGATCATTTCAGGAAGCTTGTTTTCCCTCTCCATGGTTACACCGAGAGTTTCGCTTTGACTAGCTCTATCGTGGTGAATGAGTGCCATTGAGAACCCCTGCTTTTTTCGCTTGGACGATAAAAATCTCGTGTGGGACTATCTGGACATACTAAGTGTGCATGTGTTGGTCTAGCAGTGGCATAACTGTTTAATTTGTTGATCCCTTTAATGTTATTATATATGCGAACGAAGATCGGGTTGAGCTGCCCGGTGACTCTTGTCATGGTTATATATATGTACCGCTAAAACAAATTCCACTCATGAAATGCCTGAGGACTCATTAAACTTTCGTTCATAACTTTAGTTTCGAGCCATTTACACTAACGCTAACTACTAGTCCTTAATCAGGATTTTTCTGTTTAAAGGATATGCGAGATCATCGAACTTAATTTTTCTTGTTTATTATGTGCCTGAAAATGCTAGCGAAATTTATTACTCCAATGAATCTTCATTGGAGAGAAAAGAGCGAGATATGGAGACATCACAGGATAATAAGTTACTTGTGATGCCTTCCTTGTGAAAAGTATTAAACGACCTACGTTGAAATTTACGAGTAAAATCCAATATACGAAAGAGTTTCTTTCCTCCACATAATTAACTCTTAAGAATCTAGCAGCCTGATTGGTTTTCAATTCTATTCTCTCTAGTGAACAAGTCCTTCCCCAAGCAAGGTTGGGAATCATGATTAGCTAATCAATTCCAGAATCGAGATTTATCAACCCAATGATAATGATGGGGAGTCAAGATTAGAAGTGGAGAACTCTCTCACCAGTGGCACAAGCGTAGTGTTCTGGCTCGTTATAAACCACAAACGGCAAAGCGATTGACAGACCGAGATGTTGTTGATCGGCAACCTTTCTCTTACTCTCTGTTCCACTGCAAAAACGCACAAGCTATCCGCTATAATTCGCGTCTCATGCAAACAGAATCCTCCCCAAAACAGAGTCAGCTGGCCAAACAAAATAATTCGTCATGCACTAGCAGGTTGCCTATCTTGCGTTCTTCTCGCGTCTCCTTACCTCTCTATAGCTGTAAACTATCCCTCTTCCAGTACTTGCCAAGATGAGCTGGTCGAAGAAGAAGTTCCTCCAGAGTCGATTACGAACGAAGGAATTGTCGAGGAAGCTTGGGAAGTCGTCAATGAGACCTTTCTTGATGCCGGTCGTAATCGCTGGTCTCCAGAGAAGTGGAAGGCAAGGACTCATCAGTGTAGAACAATAGAACTTTCTGTTTCTTGTTGTATTGACCACTGCTTACACCTTATTTTATCCTCTTGCTTGTTTTCTATCCCAGCAAGTGAGAGAAAATGTTACCGGTAGAGCCATTAAAACAAGATCAAAAGCTCATGATGTCATCCGAAAAATGCTGGCGAGTCTAGGCGACCCATATACTCGCTTCCTTTCGCCGGAAGAGGTGATAAATATTAGGATATTAGACTATATCGGTTTCGTTTTCCTTTTTGGAGATAGTGTTCTTGATAAGTTCGTTCTATTCATTATTTTGAGATTAACAGTTCTCCAAGATGGCCCGGTATGATGTGACTGGAATCGGGATAAATCTGAAGGAAATTCCTGCGGATAACGGTGCATTCAAAGTGAAGGTACTAGGTATCATTTTAGACGGTCCTGCCCATGCCGCTGGAGTTAGACAGGTAAGAATTCTACGTTTGCTTGATGTATTTAGTTTGTGGTATCTTATGAACTTCGAAGTAGAGACTGCTTTTTACTGGGTTCAACCACAAGTACCTTAACTTTTGCTACTTGGTTCTGGATGATGGAATTCCACAATCAGTGACCACTTCATATGCATTCTACTGTGATACTTAGTATGCTATATAGTATTATGGAAATCTGCATTTCCTTAAATCCAGATATAAAATATAGTCACTGCACTTTTTGTAAACTTTGCCCATGTTGATATTCATTCTGGCTATTCTTCAGCCCTCGATTATTATTAGCTGATGGATAGTTGTTGCTTTGAAGGTCCTTTTCAATATTATAATATGCTAACATTTCCAGAGTGATGTCCTTTTCTTTGTATAGGCCTCACTGTACCATTATTGGGAAGATATGAAAAAATATTGAGAAACTTAAGTAACATGAAACATTGTTACAGATGGAACAGCAATTACATTTTATAGGGAGTAAACAGAAGAGGGACAAAATGAAGACGCGGTCCCCAATCATTCAAATTCATTTGCTAATGGGTCTTATGCTAGAAAGAACTAGTTCTTTGCAATACATTGAGGTCAAATGACGTGAAGCAATACTGTTATTTTCAAATCTGTAATGCATATAGTTGAGAAAGAAGTACCTTAAGGAGAATAAAATCAGCTGGAACATGTAAAAACCAGTCCTAATTACTCATGGCACCAAATAATCATTAGCTGCTAGTGTGAGACGGATAAGAATTCTCTATTTCCTTGATATAGTTAATTCTTAATTTGACAAACTTCTGATTAAAGACCTCTTTACCGGGTTCAACTGGGAGAACAATAAGCATATGCATTCTCTGTGATAATTTGTCAAGCTTCTTCTTTTGGCAATTCAAGATAATATAATAAATATACATATATAATATATATCAAGGATTAGCCACTCTCCTGTTTTGTCATCGACCCATTTATTTAGCATTTTCTGGCCTACTGAAGCTAAAGGGAAATGCCGAAAATGAAGTGGGGAAAATGAAATAAATACCGTGTTCCAACATTATTTGAGACACTAGTTAGATTTTTTATTCTACTAGAACTGCGACGATCTCTATGCTCTTTTCATTTTTTTTGCAAAATGTCTTGGTTTTAGCAATCGAGGCATATTTAGTATACACACACTGTAAAATATTACTACTGACTTTCTATTTCCTTTTGAAGGGAGATGAAGTATTGTCTGTCAATGGAGTGGATGTTAAGGGGAAATCTGCATTTGAAGTATCATCACTTCTGCAAGGACCTAAGGAAACCTTTGTAACACTTGAGGTTGCCACTTGAGATACAGTGCATCTTGTTTCTCAGCTACTTCAAGCTTTACTTCCTCATAAAAAAAAATTATTTCAACTTTTACTAATGAAGTATGGATTTAGGTTAAACATGGTAATTGTGGTCCTACCGAATCTCTAAAGGTTCAGAGACAAGTCATTGCTCGTACCCCAGTGTTTTATCGTTTGGAGCCATTTGAGAATGGATCTGCTTCAGTTGGTTACATACACCTGAAAGAGTTTAATGCACTGGCGAGAAAAGATCTGATTATTGGTATTTTTATTGTGCATTGTCATTTCTGTTATATTTGTAGTTGTACACACTTTTGGCCACTTATTTGACAAATAATCTTCTACTGGACCTCTCTATGGCTTTAAGACTCAAGGAATTAATCTTATAGCATTGTCACATATATATCTCATTGCACAGAAGATGTTTCAGAGGGATGTCATTTCTCTGGACTTGGAAAAACACTTTTCTTATAAGCTTATCTTATTTCTTTTCTACAGCAATGAAGCAACTGCAGGATTCTGGTGCCTCATATTTTATCTTGGACCTCAGAGATAATCTTGGTGGCCTAGTGCAAGTTTGTTGAATGAAGTTTTTTTTTATTCAATTATAAATGTTCCATTAATAAATTCAGAGTTTGATGTGGCTCGTCTTGTAGGCTGGTATTGAGGTTGCTAAACTCTTCTTGAATAAAGGCGAGACAGTATGCAACTCTTTCCCCTACAGTAACATTTTATCATATTCTTTTTTTTTTGGGGGGATCATTCAATGGTTTGATTTATTGCAGTAGAAAAGGAGTGCACTCTCTTGCCATATTCTCTCACCTGCTTTAGGAAGTGTTTTAATTTTGTTAGTTACTTCAGGTACCCCTTCTCACCATGCTATTTCCTTTGATTCAGGTAATTTATACGGTTGGAAGGGATCCCCAATTTCAAAATACTATCGTTGCAGAAACATCGCCATTGATTACTGCTCCTGTCGTTGTATGTTTCTCTTTTATATTAAAAACCCAAACGACAGGCGTCCTCACTCTTTTTGAAGTGTAGTGAGTCATTGCTTAGGGGACCTTTGCTTTCTGTTTGTGTTAGCAAGCGCCTTGATCCATGAACTTGGTGTCTCCAAGATCTAAGTTTATGGGAGGGGTCATTCCTGGCTGTTTGTTAACGGAACCTCTATGAACTTTGCATTTGAATTAGATACGAATGTTCCACTCTGAAATATATATTCAACATGACAACTTGTTAGTGTATAGTGAAAAGTAGAAATATGCAATAAAAATATGGAGGTTTCATTCTGAAAACAAATGTTTGTGAAGTTTTTGGGTGGTCAGTATGTCTGTTATTTCGAGATTTTTTCAATATGTCATGGTAAAATTTATGGATTGAATTTAGATCAGGCACCCCTGTTAGTCACCCATGTTGGTGTATGTTTGTAGATAAGCCTTCTTAAAATAAGAAAAGAGAAAAGGAAATGGAAATAGAAATAATCCATTTATAATGAATAATGATTCTTTATTTCTGCTTCAAAGTCATGTGATATTCTGCTAGGCTTCACATTTTGTAGGTAAAAGTAGGAGGAATTTTCTTTGATTTTTAACTGTTTCCTTGCCATTCAGGTACTTGTTAACAGTAGAACTGCAAGTGCCAGTGAAATTGTGAGAACCTTTTCCTCAAACTGCTCGTATCATTTTCTTAGCAACATTTGTACTATAATTTTGTTTACAATTTCTCTCAGTTCAGGTAGCAACTGCTCTTCATGATAACTGCAGAGCAGTTCTTGTGGGTGAGCGTACTTTTGGTAAGGTTTGTATGACTGCAACCAAGTCCTCCAGAGTTATCTCCATTTCAATCTTGTACAATATAGCTCGCTAACTGTAAATTTACCATGGCCTTCATCCTTTTTTAGGGCTTGATACAATCTGTCTTTGAACTTCATGATGGATCTGGTGTGGTGGTCACTGTTGGAAAGTATGTCACCCCGAATCATATGGACATCAACGGAAATGGGGTGGAACCAGATTTCCAACGATTACCAGGTAAAATTCTCTTGTTTATGGCTATATATGGGTAATTTGTGCTAGTATTTACCTGAACGAACCATACTTCGCAGCTTGGAGTGTGGTCTCCAGGCATTTGTCCGTGTGTCAGCAGCAAAAGATAGGATGATAGGCACCGATTTTTGTGAGTTGTCTAATAATCGCGGAACTGCTTATACTATAGATGCATGTAGATTCATCTTTGATTCTTTGTACATGTGTACATGAGTCAACAAAAACACAAAAGCATTTGATCTGATGATTGATGTTGAACAAGATTAATTAATGCCATTATTGAGTTACAATATACTTGTGCCTTTTGCCTTTTGAAGGAGGATGCTGGTAGGCAAAGATTGGTTTGAGTTATAGTTTGCGTTAGAGCTATGAACAGCATCTTAATTGCTGCCTTGGTTTTGAGATATATGGTGAAGACTTGGTAACAAACATTTGCCTCCCACGGTTCACTCATTGTAGTGGAATTTTTATGTCAATATTACTGGAATATATAAGCCTGGGAACTTTACTGGTTAAGCATATGGAGAGGGAAACCTCTGAAGACTGCGCCCACCCCTAGTCACATACAGATAATCAATCGGACCCTTGAATCCAAATGTATGATCTCATGTTAATCTCAGCTGTAAGACTTTTTACAATCTCGTATTAGGGGCATTTTTTGTAGTTTAAGATGGCCGTCAAGAATCTCGTCCGTAAAGAGGAGAGAATGCAGCCGCACCATGGGCAAGCCCTTTTAACTATATAATACATAATTTTTTTATGTTATGTCATTTGTGTCGCAATATTATAAAGTTAAAAGCTGAGCTTGTTGGTCAGTTAGTAGAAACGAAAACAATGGGAAGGAAAATCGTCTGAATGTCGACACCTTTTTTTTTATATTATAAGGAAGAGAACAATTGACTGTAATCATACCATTTAACCGCTATCATTAGAATTAATTAGCCTGGGGAAAGGCATATAGTTTGGCATTAGGCAAATAATAAACGAACAGATCATCCTCGTACTATGGAATGCGTGAGTGAACAACAGAGATTAGTTCTTGGAAAGTTGACGGCTCGGAGGCCAGGAGTAGAGTTCCGGCAGCAACGCGGCGTTGGGAATGAAACTGGAGGGCAGGGCGTACGTACTGGGCAAGTCCAAATGATGTGGATTATGATGATGATGATGATGACTCTTGTGATGCAGATTCTGTGCAGCGGCGACCGCCGCCTCCTCTTCCACGGGAAGACGGTCGAACGTAGCGTTCGCGAACGACGTGGCCATGACCACGACGGGACCCGCCGCGATGAGGGCCCCCACCACGCCCCCTCCCACGACTTGTCCTTGCGCCCCGGCCAAGTACACCGTCAGCCCCGTCACCGCCGGCGGAGCCGGCGGAGGCAAGAACGAGCCCAGGAGCGACAGTATTTCGTACCGTCCGTGGAGTGTCACGATGGCGCCGGACGCGGCGGGTTGGCGTAGCGTGACGTTCATCACGCAGCCGGACCCGCTGAGTATGCACACGCCCCGCTGTTTCCTCCTCGCGAAGTTGGCTATGCTCTCTCCCACGTCGCACCCGGAGCTGATTTCCATGGCGTGGGCTCGGAGCGCGTTCGCGCTGTCGCGGGTGATGATGATCGGCGGCTTCGGCTTGTTCTTGGACCCCGCCGGCCGACCGCGTGGTCGCCGGAGAGTGGTCTCTCCCTGACTCGCGCTGCCGGACCCGGCTGGGACTATCAGTGCTCGCCCATTTGCACAGCCCTTTTCGTTGCCGACGATGATGGCATTGTCGTCTCCGAGGCAGTCGGAGTTCATGGATCCAGCAGAGGGCACTCCTATATCCACGCTAGCCATTCACGCATACCCTTTTGGTCTTTCACTGATGATGAGGGATGGTCCGGAGTGAAGGGTATATAAGTAGGAGAGTTTTTTTTACCATAAGATAATTAGGAAAACCGCAAAAGAATGATTGGGTATTAGGAGGTGGTTAAGTAAAACCAACTTCTCAATTATATGGTAAAATAGTCGCTCTTAGACCGAATCCTCAACCAAACCCTTCAACCATGTCATTCGTCTTTCCCAACAGTGTCAATACATAATGTTCAAAATCTTGATCTCTGCTTTCACACAAAATAAAACTTGGGAAGGACTTAAAAAACAACTAGGTTGTGATCAGTACCGGTTAGCCGTGAAAGCTCAAGAGTAGATTAGCACATGAGAAGCCCCCTCAGGCCTGCCAGGGGAACTTTTATGGTTAGACGACTTAGATATTTCACTGTTACAAGTAATCCAAGCACATGTTTTTCTCACACTAAGAAAGTAAAATTAGCGATCGTGTGTTCCTATATGATAAAACACCGACTAAAATACAACCTCAAGGCACAGGGCAGAAGCCACTGAAGTTGTTCTCTTATAGTATGTACAGTTGATCACACGGAAAACTGTCCACTGAATGCCCAGATCAAACCGTAACAGAGATGGCTAAGGATCGGCTCCACCCTGAAAAACCCAGAGACATAGGACCAGATCAGTAGCTGTGTTGCCAGATCTGGTGGGATTGTTGAGATGAACCCTGCGAAGTGCTCAAGGTACCGTCACCTTGTTGTGTCTGCTGATGTTCTTGTGAAGCGCCACCACCCTGGGAATGGTAGAAGTTTGGGTACCCAAGATTGCCGTATGGGGATGGCTGCTGACCTTGCCGAAACCCACTAGGCTGGTTCTGCCCCTGAAAGCTGTAAAATGTGCTACCAGGAAGAGCCGACATGGTCCTTGAACCAGGTCCAGGGACCCACATTGCAGATCCTTCATTCTGAACACAAATATCAAACAGGTTCAGATTATCAAGCAAAAGTTCTACCGCCATCTATAACAGAAACATCACAAATGAGCTAACAGTAACTACCTGCTGAAGTGGTACGTAATGGTTGTTGTCCTTGTATTGAGAGCTTATAACGTCTTCATAGCCAATTGAGCTTGCAGGGCTAGAAGAAGGGTTCAGATTGAAGTTCTGAGCAATGCTATTGGAACCGCCAAAACCTCCCCCATATCCAGCAGCAACAGCTGCAGACTGCGGCAGGCTGCTTACAGAAACACTATTCTTATATTGAGGGACGGAGTACTTGATGCCTGCAGCATTGTGTACTGCTGCTGGAGATTGATGGAAGGCGCTGCTACCAGCTGCAGCGTAAGGCAGATATGTGTAACTCTGTGGAAGGAATGGGAACCCAATCATGTTTGCGAAGTGGCCCAGAGGAAGAGTAGGCTGAGAGTAAGGATGCAGGGGTAGATGTTGAGGAAGAGCAGGCCCTGTTGCAATATTTGTGCTAGGCAATGTCTGTGGCGTTGGCTGAGGTGAGGAGAAGACGCTTGGCTTCAAACCCTGTACGTGTTGAATCAATATGAGAAAAATAACCAACTTCAAAGATGAAACTTCCACCATGGTCGTGTAACAGTAAGCCATATGACATGTCACCCGGCTGCTTACCTCTGGCATAGACATTGTGGGACCACTAATCGAAGACATGGAAGTGCCGTATTTTGTAGGCATTGACTGTGTTGCAAGAAATGGAGAATAAGGAAGGTCAGATTCGCGTCCAGGCTGTACTGTTGAAGCCAATAAATTACTTGGTAGAGCATTTGTATAAGGTTGCTGTACACCACGAGGTAAAGTTAGTCAAAAAATTAAGCATTCTAACTGAAAACAATAAGCAAAGAATATAGCAATCATGAAAGACTAACAATTCGACATCTTCAAAGAATCAATTAAAAAAGATAAGAGTTAAGCAGTGCCTTTAGTACTGAATAAATTAGATATAAATCCATTAAAACAATATCAATGTCAAATATATGTTCCCCCGATAGAAAGAATAAAAAAACATCTGTTTACAGAAAGCTAAGACCATCGAAGCAAACAAAGATGTAACATCCGTAGTATTACATTTAATAAAATTCTCGTGTATTAATATGGGTGATGGTTACAGAAGAAGTTTTCAAATGCAACTGTTTGTACTGGAGTCAGACGGGATGCTTATGTAACGAATCCACTACACACGAAATACAAAATTCTTTCCTAAAATAGTACAAATACAACATAAAGCAATCATAGATTAGGTAGAAAAAAAGCTCAGGACATCCAAAGTCCCAGTATGATAAAACTAAAGAACTAGGGGACCAAACTGGGCTTCATTCCATTAATCCTCTCAAGAATTATAAGTCATAGAAACAATGGCTTCAGTACTAATTAAAACAAAGAAGTTCTAGTCCTAACATTGAAAAATATTATAAGATCCCATTTTTACGTCAAAAGGGCATGTCAAAAGGGCATGTCTAGAAGTCCCTTTTACCAAGTCGACAAGAATTTAGCCACTGGGCAAGGCTTTTCAAAAAGAAGACTAGATAAAAAGGGACTTCAGAAGGTATGAATTAAATGAAACATCTTCATACCCTACTCAGTCAGACAGGTAGAAAATTACACTGCTACCTCTATGGTATTTCTGATGAGAGAGCCTATAGATGGTACCAAAAAAAGAAAGAGCTTAAAAATGGTTTTAACAAAAAAGAAAGCGCTTAAAAATGACTGCTAAACCTCAGTCAGAAGCAAAAGCACAGACTACAAGTCAAACGATCCAATTCACTTTCCATAGATTACTTCAAATCAAAACCATTTGTTTTGCAGTTAAACTATAAGTATGTGCATCTGTACATTCTTCATAGGAAAGAGCCTATTTTATGAAAAAAATTATTATTTGTTTCAGTCAAAAGCAAAAACACACAAGATGACTCAAAAAAGATCATAATTCAAATCAAAACCATTTGAATTAGATCTGTGGAGTGAGTTGCACATGCCACACGCATGTTAATGTACAGTGTGCCACGCGCATGTTTATGTAGTGTGCCACGCGCATGTTTATGTAGTGTGCCACGCGCATGTTTATGTAGTGTGCCACACACATTTATATAAATGTATGCGAGTGAGCGACATGCAGTTGTTTATTTGACTGAGCCACACGCATGCTATTTGAGTGAGCCATGCAAATGTGTGTATCTGAGAGTGCCGCACTCATGTAAGAGTGCCTCATGCACACTTGTACCCAAGTGTGCCACAGGCATGTGTATCTGAGAGTCCCACACACGTGTACCTGATTGTACCACACCCATATGAATGCTCACACAGGGCATGTGTGTGTGTGTGTGTGTGTTACATTTGACATTAACTATGTAACCTGCAACGAGAGCAGAAGCATGGCAATAACACATTTCTGCAGATTAACTTAAAATAATAAAACTAGCAGAACTAAGACAGAGTTAATTTTTTATTCACAGAGGGTGTTAATATATTTTGCAAAGATTACTTTTAAAAAAATATATTTTGCTATGATAGGAAAACTAAAAATTATTGGGAAAAGAAGGTACTTTCAAAGAACATGTTTAAAGAGTCAGTCTTCACTGTATTGGGCCATGCTCATCATCTCAGTAGATTCCCCATTTTGGGCTTCTTGAAATGAGTATATCTTCTCACTTTTCTCACAAAAAAAAAAGTTTGAAGAGAATTTAATGCATAAATTAAGTACTACCCATTGCAGCAAAATAGCAGTTACATACGTTAGGATTATTCGATTGGTAACACATGCATTCAACCCTCATGACACAAAAAAACCACGCAGAGTTAAAAAATACTGTATTACCATTACACTGGAAAATGGAGCAAGATTCTGCATCTGGGAGTTTGTTTGAGCATACGAGTAAGCTGCAGCATTTGCATGCGCAGCATTTTCAAATCCATATCCAGGCACTGATGTAGGGAAAGAATATTGATGTCCGTGAGCTTGTTCAGGGGCAGAATTATGTTGTACAATTTCAGGTTGTGAAGATGAAGGAACATCGGCATTCTCGTTAGGGACAGACCCCAGATGATCATTTCCGTAGTACTCATTACTTCTGTCAAGGTCCACAACACGATCACAACTAGTTCCATAATACCATACTGAACAGCTTCAAATAAAACACATGAACCATACCTGATATCTGGGTGCTTAAAGGAAGTTGCTTCAGCTGCCAGCTTTGATTCCTCCAACTCACTCTTCATAGTCTTGGGAGGGAAGGGTCCAGAAAATGTTATATTCACACCAGAACTGAAGCTACCAAAACTCAGATGTGAGCAGTCAGAAGAAGGGACTTGAAGATGATTTGGAATAATTACTGCTGGATTGTCCTCTGGAACTGGTGATGATGGCTCCAATTCTTCATTCTGTAAACTTAATTGCTGCAAGCTTGCTGCAGTTGATGACACTGCCACACTGACATCATCAACTGAAGAATGCACGGGATAGTCTGAAATAGATATATGTGAGCCTCCTCTATGCCCTGAAACAATAAATAAAATTTGGATACAAGAAAATAATTATTGAGAAAGCGACCTATCCCACGGGGTACATAATGTCATAAAATAACATCCAAGAAGCTAATGTGATATTAAAAAAGCAGCCAAGATCGACTAGTTCAAACATCTTGACCATCACGACGAGTCCCAATAAAGGATAGGAAATCAATTAAGAAATTCAAGACTTACCTTCCTCAAACCTCAGTCCCTGAGAATGATAAGAATCTTCTGCTTGTATTTGTCTATCTGAAGCAGTAACTGCAGCCAGATTTTCCACAGTAATACTTCCATCTGATTTATGTGCCTCATCTGTTTGTGAATTTAGACCAAAATTATCCTTATCATGAAGGTCAGATGTAGAGGACTGATCCACATAAACAGTAGGCACTTCACAAGTGTCTCCAACTGATTTTCTAGGGGCAGTAACCGCTGGTTCATGACTAACATCTGGCACCTCTGAAGCAGGGTGCTGAGACAAACTTATATCCTGATATGATTCCGATGGAATAGGAGCAGACACTGGAGGAAAGTTAACACTTTGCTGCAGTGAATTTGGAAATGGCAAACTGGAGGGTTTGCTTTGGGGCTTACCCCTCTTCACAATTTCAGCCATTGACACCTGACCTGGGACCCCAACCCAAGCAGGCTGATGATATCCTGATGAGGATTGAGAGGGCAAAGGTGGCATGTCTGTGCTTAAAACCGGTGCCATGCCTTCGGTGGGAAGGGAATCACTGCAAAATTTGTTAAGGAATCATGCACCACTAAATCATGATAAACAAAAAACAGCACGCAATTTATGCTAACCAGAAAGGAAAAGACAGGCTAATAGAAAGCAATTGAATTATATTCATTCAGAATACCAATCTTGTAACTATGTTGTCCTCTACAACAGCCCATTAACCATTTCTCCAAAATCGATTCTTTTTTTCTCAAAATGCCAAATGAGCTTTATACATACAAACTTCCCAGAGGTATGTTCAGGGATCTTTTAGAAATGAGGAACTGATTTTAAGTTATGCTTTGTGCAGGACCCTCAGTAGCTTTTACGAATATCACCCAGACAAAATCAAAGCAAACCATTATCCAGCAAATATATGTGTATCTGTACACTTTAAACCAATGATTTGAATAATAAGGCATTTCTTGAAACTTCCTTTTATGGCTTGCATAGACAATTTGCAATTCAAAATATCAAAATACTTATTTTTTCGGAGAAGTGGATCGTGTAATAAGGTAAGGAAAGAGAAACATGCAAATAAGTGATTATTATTATAAAAAAATTGTGAAAATCATCGACCTATCTGTGGGCAGGAATGCTTTACGGCATTCTTCTCCGATATGAAACCTAAACAGACCGGGTGGTCCTCTTTAAAAAAATAACTACCTAAAAGACCTGTGGCACAAAAAAAGAAGTATCTGCTTTTATATGAATTAAACATATCTGTGCTGGTTATTACTGGCTCAAAGTGAAGCAGCATAATATAATTCCACAAACTTGCGTAGAAATAACAACTAAATGCATAGGAAAGATTCATCGCTATTGAATATGGCAAGGAAGAATTACTACCATTAGATGTGTCAAGGAAGAATTACTACCATTGGATGTGCCAGGGAAGAATTACTACCATTGATGTGCCAAGGAAGAATTACTACCATTGCATGTGCCAATGAAGAATTACTAACATTGAACGTGCAAAGAATGAATTACCAGCATTGAATGTGCAAGGAAGAATTACTACCATCAAATGTGCCACGAAAGATAAAGTATCAGTGAATGTACAAAGGCAGAATTACTACTAACAGATAGAGAAGTCATGTTTCATGGAATTCTTCTAGGAGAAGAATGATGGCAGTCACGCCTGTGTTCTTGACAGAACAAACAAAACATAAAGGGGAGGGGTATAAGGAGGATAACGGCATTATAATTTCAAAAATTTTTACTACAAAAAATTAAAGCACCCAATAAGGAGTGGATATTTAATTTTTTTCAAATGCCTACTAAAATTTTTAAGAGAATATTTTCTCGAAAAATATCACCATCACTTATTTACACATCATTAACACAGTCAAAACAATGGTTTAAAGATCAAACTAACAGCTGACAAAATAGATATTCAGCAGGGTCACCTAAAACCAGGAGAAGCATAAACCAACGAACAAAAAGGACCATGTGAAAGTAGAAACACCTTCAGCGGTAGCCTATATAATATTATACGTTTATAAGGAGCTGAGTACCAGTTCAATAGTCATAAACAAAACCCGAAAAAAAATGGCAGTAAGAAACTTTTATAGTTGCATTACAACTATAATCAAAAAATACCACGTAGTTGAATTTACAATCTCACACAAAATTTTGACAAGGGACAAACCTAACAGAAATAGGTCTTCGATTGGCAGCATTCCCGGCCACAGCAGACACCAATGGGGCAGAACTTTGAAGCACCCCTCCATTTTCTTTCCTGGTTGCATTTCTATTACGGGAACCTCCAGAATCTGACAAAATATACAACCAACACAAACATCAAGACAAGGGAAACCAAATAAAATCAGATCAGGTACATGACGCACTGACATATACACATACCATTTATGGCAAAGGCACCACTACGTCCAGAATAACGGTCAGCACTTCTTCCTCCACGGTTTGAAGAGTTACTGACTGCTCGAGACCTGACCTCTGAGCCATCTTTGTTCTGAAAGAATAATAAAATTATGGTTGAGTTTAGGGAAGTGGAAAACAAGACATTAGAGGGGAGAAGTAAACAAAGAGTCAAATGTCCAAAAGTTTGGCTAGTCAGCCTTTTGAATTCTGGAAACATTATCTACAAGGAAAAACCTTAAACATCTTCTGAGCACTACAATTTTACAGTATACAGACCTTAAGATAAGCAATTACCTCTTTTTTCTTCTCCCGTTTGCTCCTCACCTCGTGGAAAGTGTCTACAGGCAGAGAATCGAATGAGGAAACAGATTTAATAAAAGTAAACTTTTCCTACTGAAAGTGTCAATCTTTCATTTGAATCAACCAAAAGAAGATTGATTGCACAAGTTTACTGACAGAGGCTGTGAATTGTCTGGTGGAACAGGACGATTACATAGACACGTCACGTGGAAAGTGAGTTTTTTTTCGTACTCGAAAGTGTTCTTAGCTGCACAGATCTGCTAGCGAAAATTAGAAACAAATTGAAAATGGGTACCAAGACGAGAAGAAACAATAACAAAGAACGACCAGATGACATGTAGAGCAGGTAAAGGAGTCAGGACTTCAAAAACCAACAAAAAGGAAGTCTTTTTTTAGCGTCAATCCCAACCCAACGGAGCAAAGATAGAGATGGATTATATCAACGAATAACCAGAAAGTAAATCACCGAAACAGACCCAAACTTCCTCTAGTAGGGCAAAACAACGAACAACCAACGCGCAATCCTAGGTGACGAATTAAGGCACACTTCTACAGCATCTAAGTTTGGCAGAAATAAGAAGAAAGACTGAGAGGAGAAAATAACGAAGCATCGTTTATAGTAATAAGAGAGAAGATCGGGAGCAAAACCCTAAATCCCAAAAGGCATAAACACGATTCACTACTCACCTTGAGCGAGGAGTCTATGGACAGTATCATTAGGGTCCATGTTGCATTCTTTAAGCATGGCGTAGATCTCATGGTCGGGGCAATTTACAATTTCTTTCAAGCTATCTACCATCTTCTTCGATGCCGCTGGGATCGGCGGAGCACCATTGCCCCTCCCTCTGCTGCTGCTCCCTACGTTACTCATGCCGGCCGTCTCCTCCCCCTCGACCCACTCGGAACGATGCGTTCCCCCCTCCTGCCTCAGCTTCTCTTCCGCCTCTTCTCTAATCTCCAGCCCGCTTCCTTGCTTCTCCCGTAGTGTTGACACTGAGAAGAAGATATCTCATCTAAGCTCTTCTGCTACAAAAACCCTCTTTCGCTCTCTCTCTCTCTCTCAGTTTTTCTTTTCCGCAAAATATATATATTATGGCCTTTTCAGGACAGGTAATGAATCCACTTCCACTTACTGGGCAGCTCTCGTTTTTTGGCAGCTAATAGTGGTAATTAAAAGTTTCATGATTTTTATCAGCTACGATTATGAGCGTTTCAATTTTTGAAATCGAGGGCGGAATGCCGTAGCGAGGAGCAGAGACGCGTCAGGCGAGCGAACCCACCACCCCACTGTGCAATAATGCAACCAATATTAAATAATAAGATTTGCATTAAGCGGTAAATAAAGAGGAGGTCTCGGATTAGGTTACGAGTGCAGGGAAGAAACCCTAAAAGCAAACTCGCTGGTCGCTGCTCGGCTCGACTCGACTCGACTCGACTCGGATTAGATAAGTGATCGTTCTAACTAATTATTATATCGGAAAATGAAGGGTGGGCCATGGATCTGACGGTGAGAGGCGAGTCGCAGAGATGAAGGGAAAAGGGGCGGAAGATAAGAGGGCCACTCGATCGATCGTTTGGGAGGAATCCGTTTATGTGCACAATCTATCGCGTCACATCCGTGGACAGAGCATTACTCTTGCAGAAATGCCGAAGTATGTGGGAGCGTCGGCTTACAGATGTCGATGGAGTGACGCCAATTTTCTTCACTGGTTCCGATTCCATGGTACGCGCTACACGACCTGATCTCCCACTTCTGACAGATCGATCAGACCACTCCCCCCGCAAGTAGTGCTCTTCTCTCTTATTTTACTGGCTAATTAATCATGGACAGTTGCGGCTGAATCGCCGACGAGGCTGTGGTGATTGGCCGAGAGCGGATATGGTTTATATATATAGCGGCGACGATGAGAATTCTTTCTTGGATTTCATCGGTGTTAGATCCAGACGATGACGATCATGACCTTCTGAGAAGTTACAAAAGAGGCTTAATGCTCTGCAGTCCGGACCGGCCAAGATCGATCGTGAAGCTGCTCTAAGCACTAACTCGGGACAACGCGTCTGAGCTGTTTGTCGCAGCTGAAGTAGACAGATATCCGACTGACGCGTGAACTTTGTTGTTGAAAAAATGGCATGGTCCAGCCGGGCCGGTCCGGGTTGGGCCAGTCCGAGTTGGGTGTATTTTTTGGTTAATGTAGTTATTAAACGGTTAAAGTCACGATCCTTTCTTTTAGGATTTAAAGAGAAACGTTTCTTCAATGGTTCTTCTGAAAAAACTCTTATCGAATTCTCTGCTTGCCCGACTCTTTATCTGGTTTTTACAATCTCTTTATTTCCTGTGTGCCTGTATCACTGCAATTGTTTTGGGTTGTCTTGGACTAACTCCAAATCTCCGGCAAGAGTGCACATAAAAAGATGTGGTCATCATATCCGTATTTAAGGCAATGGGTTCTCAACACAGCGGACTTTTCAAATCCATAAGTTTTCTACTTCTTTATATTTTAATTTCGGCTTGTTATTCATATAATCATGATCTGATTATTGTTTAGTTAATCGTGAAGCATATGATCAGTTAAATTTTATTATGAGTTTAATTCCTGATAGAATTATTTTTTGTGAAGTTTCTGTTTGATTTATTTGATTTATTTAATTTGGGGCCATAGTTCCAACATTGGTAATTGGTAAACATGCTGCGGCGCCAATATTCCTGGTCACGGATGTCGTAGCTAAACGTTTAGGAGGGACGCAATCAGTGAATCTGGACGAGGTAAGACACTGAGGCGAACAAAGGATGTTGCTTATTACGTAAAGAATGTTGCTTATTACGTGCTCTCAATTCTTTTCTTTATTTTTCCCATTGGATGATCATATGAACGAGTGCTGAGTGGAAATGACTAAGAAAGATTGCTCAGATCATCACGCACATCGTTTCTTTTTTACCTTTTTTGCTTTCCTTCTTGTCTCAGATTCCGACTTTGAGTCACGGTGAAGCAACGATGGAATACGTTTATGATGAGCCCATTGTTTATTATTTGATGCTTTCCGTTACATTACCAGCGCAATTGCAGAACAAGCGGCAGCGCGAGAGTAAATCTACTCCCCTGTTTGAACAATCTCAATTCTCCACCTTCTCATTTTTCTTTAAGTAAATTCGGTGAAGCTTTTGTTTATATTTTCCTAACACTTTAACCCAGGTGTACGTACCGTTTATTGTATAATACAGTTCATTTTGTGTAATTTTAGATAGGTATTAAAATTATGTATCTAGTTAAATTTAGATTTCATTAAGACTATATTAAAGATATATATTTGTTTGCTAAAAAACTCCCGTACCGTAACATTCAAAGGCTACACACTCGATGAGGGCCCACATGTTGTGTACTAACTTTTACTGAAAAACATTAAAGGAACACTTATGTTTTTTTAAAAGTTCTCTATTATAAACCCCTGGCAGATGTATATCGCTTAAACAAAAGAAACCTGGAGTAGTCCAATATATGTAGCATTAAAGCTTTTATGTTTATAATTGGCCTAAAATTTTACCTTTCAGGTTTTTCTTTAATCACAAAAATGATGAAGCATAAAAGAGCTCTGTGGGGAAGTGCGTTGCTTCACTTGTTCGTAGTTTTGACCCGTGATATGGCCATTGACTGTCTTAGTTCAGGTTCTTTAAAGTAAATAAATATACTGTGTGTTATTTTTAAACAATAGATAATAAAGTATACTTCAATAATGAAAAAAAAAAATATTAGTAATTCTTGATTTTACTTGAGGTTTTACATATACAGGCTGCATAGTTTGGTCTAGATAGTCTTTTACCCATAGAATATGTTTATAATATTTTATTAAAAAAAATAAATAATTTTATAATTTTATCGATGCCATATCAAAATTTAAATCTTAAAAATAAAAAATCACAACACTTATATCACCGCTCATAAAAAAAACACGGAGCAATTCTTATCTATTGTAGATATTACTCAAAAATGAAAAGATTTAAAAGAAATGGGAACGTTTCTCTCTTCTAGACTTCTAGTAAAACCATCAAAGTAGACGTTTTTTATTTTCTCGTTTGAATTTAATAGAAATGGAAACGTATCATTTATTAACATAAAAACAAAACAATAACAGGTCTCCCGGCATTGTGTTCATCTTCCTTTTTAAAGTATTTATAATAAATACAATATGTTAGAGTTTTTTTTTCTAATTCTCCTATTTAGGGTTTATTTAATCATGCAGAAGTTAAATTATATACTATTGTTACAATATTTGAAATTATATTACTCTCTACTTGGCTTTGTGTTGAAAATTTGTAATTTAGATAAAAGATAAACTAGGAGATAAAATCTGTAAGAATTTATTTTTTTAAGTAAACCTTGGTCAACTCAAAGTCTTAAAGTTAACTAGTCAAACCAGTACATCTACAGGTTCCGTACACGTCGACTCTCTCCGTTGTAATCGTAGGCTCGTAGGCCGTAGCAATTAGCTAAAAGTTAAAATCTACCAAGTCGGACCATAACTCGGGATTGCGGCCGATCCGTGTGACTCAGTGGACTGGTACAGCACTCGCGATTTCTTACCGTCTGAGCTCGGGGGGTTTGTAACGCAGGGAGATATGCTCTGCTGCAGTGACCTCCACTTGGAAGTGACGGACCAACTCTTTCTTGCTGGACTCGGAAAGGCAATTGTACGGGGGAAACTGGAAAGCGACTGCAAGAATTTGGCTTTCCTCGCGAGGCGAGGACGGAATTCGGCGTGTTCTGGAACTCAGTTGGTCGATTTCGAAGTATATGAGTCCTTTTTCACTTTTCTGCAATGGGAACTGAATTATACTCTACGTAGAATTACTGGGTCGTTGATATCTATCACTGCGAAAGAGGCTAAGGGTATTCTGAGACCGTTAAAAGGCGTCGCTTCCTGAGAAGTCTGCCCTGGTAAGCTTTCTTAGTTTTTTCACACCCTGGTAAGCTTTCTTAGTTTTTTCACATTGGTTTCTTGAGTTACCATGTAACAACACCCTCTTCTGTACATTCCAATTGCAGTCAGCGGGGTACCCCAATTTATCCCCGTTCCACCGCTATTTTACTTTATCGTGAATTTTGATGCAAGCCCTGTGGCGTTTTAAAGTTCGCCCATAGTTTCTTTGTTGAATCCCGTGAATAAAAACACATATAGTGGTGCTTTTGGACTTCGTCCCTCGAGTTTGTTATTTTTAATTCGCTAAATTATAATTAAATTACTAGTAAGCATTTCAGGGAGGGGTGAAAGTGCTCTCTTTTTCCGTTGTTTTCCGTAGTTATTCCTCTCCTTCGCCCTCTTTTCTATCCCTTTCATTTTGCAAATATTCGTTACTGATGTATGAGGTGATTCGGTTTTTGCCATGTTCTACTAATTGATGGTTTAGCAGTATTTTTATTTGCTATTTATATCACTTTTGTAGTGGAAAAAAATAATCAGCTTGACAGGATGACCCAGGATGTGAATATTTGATTTGAGATCTCATTAGTAACCTTTTTAGTTCTGGAATAACACAATACTCTGATGATTTTAATTTCAGCTGAAGGACAGTTCATGACACTCTGAATGAGTATGCGAAGAGGTAACGGAGCTGTGGCTTTCATATTGGATTATCTCATTCCACAATATACTAATCTGGTCAAACAATTGAGTTTTGAACATGAAGTTTATGCCGATGAGGATTGCTTTTGCAGTGATAAACACAATGACTCATTGGTCCATGAGATCGCTTCTTTTCATTTAAAATGCAGTCAGTTGACTTTTATACCGCTTTATACAGCATCAGTATGGAAAATCGTTGTAAACATTTATGGATACTTTGAAAGCGAGATTTTGTTTTTCTTTTTTCTTTTCTTGAATGTGCCCCACTGGAAGTACCAGCGAAACTGATGATCATACTTATATAGTTCTTAGTGTTTAATGCAACCCAGGGAATATGCTTTTGTAAACTTTTAGATTGCAGCTTTGGAGTCGAATGGTAGTACTTGTGAATTTTTTTTTTAAAACATGAGAAAATGGGTTTCTCATTGGTATGTTAATATTCAGTGCGTCCATTGTTACTGTTGGGATTTATATATTTGTAATCAGGCTAATTGAATTTTTGATTTCTCAATGATGAAAGTTCAAATCCAAAATGATTATCATGTTTGACAGGCACTTGCTTGCCATGAATGGCAGTAGGATGAAGCAAGAGAGCCACAAAAATCATTTTATTAAGGACACAATTCCTGGGAGTGATCTCT
Organism: Aristolochia contorta; assembly: GCA_022405105.1. Lineage (NCBI taxonomy): Eukaryota > Viridiplantae > Streptophyta > Magnoliopsida > Piperales > Aristolochiaceae > Aristolochia > Aristolochia contorta. The sequence continues at coordinate 3,601,737 of CM039667.1, read as the reverse complement.
GGACGGATGGGCTTATCTGTGCTTTTGAATATGTTAGAGGTACTAGGAAGACAAATCGATCTAGATATGGAAAAGGTCAAGTTGCAAGGAAGTCAGTAGTAAACCCAGGATCAGGTGATAATTCCGCTAGAAATGTGAATGGGAACAAGTTAACTGAATCAATATGTCTCATAGATTTCAATGACACTCAATCCCCAGCAGGGCCTGATGAAGTTACTCAATCCAAAGACAACAAAGAAACCATTGTTCACTCATCAGATACTATACAGCTTGAGGTGGATACAGATAGTCATTGGGTTCCAATTGGATGGACTAGAATTGAAGAATTGGTCCAGATGGTGCGAACTGATTCGGGATGGGAATTGCAACCCATGGAATTTGCTTATGACGAGGAAAACCTTACAGTTGCAGATGTTGCAGCACCATACTGGGAAAGGCCAGCTGGACCCACATGGTGGTGTCATGTGTCTCCTGGTCATCCATCTATTGATGCATGGCTTAGTCATGCTCAATGGTTGCATCCTGCAGTTAGTGTTGCTTTGAGAGATGAAAGCAGGTTGATAAGTGAGCGCATGAAGCACCTTTTCTATGAGGTATTTTTATTTTTGACATCTGTTATTCAGTTGTTATGTTTCTTGTTTTGGCTAGAATATGAAATAGGCCTTAGCTTCATTTGATAGTTGAATTGCACCAAAGGGTAAAATTTTATACCATTCACATCATGTATTCATACTTCTATTTCAATGTGTGTTGTTTCCCAGTCAGGAAATGCAATCTAACCTTAGTCATTGCTTCTCCCCTTTCTTGTTGTGTGAAGTTCCCTAGTTCCTCTCAAGAGTGATCATTGCCTGTAATCTTTCATCTTTGAAGCCCTTCAATAAAGCCAATGATATTTACAAATAATGATGTCTGCATCTTATTTTGTTGTTTAGGTGCCAGTTCGGGTTGCTGGAGGTCTATTATTTGAGCTTTTGGGGCAGTCAGCTGGTGACCCATATTCCGATGAGGATGATACCCCCATTGTGCTTAGATCATGGCAAGCACAGAATTTTTTAGTAACTGCTATGCACATAAAAGGAGCTTCATCAAATATAAATGTGCTGGGCATTACCGAAGTTCAGGTGCTTCTATGTTTCCATAACTTCAGCTATTCTATGATTTATTTTGTCTCAAATGTATCTGGTTGCTGTATTAGTCCACAATTGTCGTCTTTTTTCAATTCCTAGTTTGATGGTTTTCTTAAATAGGAACTTCTTTATGCTGGTGGCAGTGCAGCACCAAAATCAGTTCATGAAGTCATTGCACATCTGGCTTCTCGCCTTTCTCGTTGGGATGACAGGTAAGAGAATATGCACGTGTAATGGAAACAGAGTCATTGTTCAGATCATGACTGTTGAAAATATGCACACATATGTAGACCTAGATTTCATTATTCATATCATTACAATTTTAAAAACAACATAACTATATTACTTGTGACTATGTTTGTGAAATGACGACTATCCTATTGTGCTTGCTTGCATACTCATGAACTTTTAGCAGAACCATAATAGAGACGCCCTATAAATATTTTGGTGATTTCTAGTGTAAAACACTCCATAACCGAGGATTCTTTCTGCAAGAAGCATCATTTGTCCTCCTGCAATTCATGTCTGAGACCGAAAAAGCAAAACGTGATTCATGCATCAGTGTTTGCAGATACTTAATTCTTGCCTTCAGTATACACGTATGAAATGATCGAATTGATAATCGGTGTTCAAAAAACTTAAAAGTGTTGAGAAAGTGAAACTTATGAAATTAAGGACTTAATAACTAGATTTTTTTGGTATAATTCACTCCATAATTGAGGAATATATTTGAAAGAAACATCATTAATTTAATAAGGGCTGGGGTAGCCTACAAGTACTTGTAGGGAAAAGCTTCCCTGCAAGTAAAATTCCAAAGAGAATTGGTTGAATGAATTTGATTCTTTACCGTGCATTTATCTCATTTTCACAAAAATTCCAGTGAAATTTCTTTAGAATTTTACCTGTAGGGAACCTTTTCCTACAAGTATTCTATGCTAGACTTCCTCATGATTTTTCGAACCAGTCAAAATTGGGGTATCCGAGAGCTGATTCCTCTAATAATCACCTCTATGCTTCAGTTATGAGAAAAAAATTTGAAAAGATATGGAGATTTGCAGATTTTTAGTACTTAGCCCTCTGTTCGCACATGTGAAACAAAGCAAAGAGTTGATGCCAGTTTTTGTAAAACTGAAAGGTAGTAAAAATGAATTAATAAAAAATGACCACTTAAAAAATTGACATATTATTAAGCTTATGCCCAGCAATAATGAATATACTATTTTTTTTGATTTATCAAACATTTCAAGCATATGGAAGAGCAAAAAAGGATGTAATTTGTTCTGGAGTCAATGCTGTATTTATCGAGAAAAGGTAAAAATATGTACTAGGGCGTCTGAGTAAATCAGTAGAGGAATACAACTGTAGTAATAGTTTATAGAAACAAGTCAAAAGTGTGAACAAGATTGTCATTTTCTTCTAGACTTCAGATTTCCATGATTAAATACGTCACTAACATTTATGATTCAACCATGCTTCTTGTAGATTGTTCCGAAAATCAATATTTGGAGCAGCAGATGAAATTGAGCTGAAGTTTGTGCATAGGTATTCAATCCATTTCTCCAAAACATCTTTCGTAAATCAATACTTACCATGTTTTTGATATAGGAGAAACCAGGAGGATTTGACTCTGTTGAGCATAATTCTGAACCAAGAAATTAGGAGGCTATCAACGCAGGTATGTTACACTTGTATCTATTTGTCCTCCATACCTAGCCTATTATATGTTTTCTTTACTGTGAGTTAACTTTCTTCCAGTCATACCTTCAATTTCATGTCATATTTGCTACCTTTCTTGTTGTTCTGTCTTCTAATGGACACGAAGATGCCTCTTGCATGGTAACTATCAGCTCTCGATTATATATTGAAAGCTATTCTCAATGGTGCAATCTTTTTTCTCATCTATTAGTGCTACTTTAGGTTTTTGTTGCCCAAGCATAGTGAACATATTCTGTTTGTTCTGTCTAGGATTTGAACACGTTCTTTTGCAGTTGTGATATGCTAGCTGTTTCTTCCAGTTTTGGTGTATGTCCGTTCAGGTTATTAGAGTTAAGTGGTCCTTGCACGCGAGGGAGGAGATTGTCTTTGAACTTCTCCAACATCTGAGGGGAACTGCAACAAGGAGTGTCCTAGAGGGAATAAGAAAGAGTACAAGGGAGATGATTGAAGAGCAAGAAGCAGTTCGTAGTCGTCTTTTCACAATTCAAGATGTGGTGCAGAGCACTGTGCGTGCCTGGTTGCAGGTGTATGTTGACTGCATAATCTTCTATGATTCTGCCACTTTGTTATCATTATTATATTATGGTTTTGCTTTAACATGAATAAGGATATGTTCTACAGGACCGAAGCCTTCGGGTCACCCACAACTTGGCTGTTTTTGGTGGTTGTGGTCTCGTTCTTTCCATTATCACAGGTCTTTTTGGGATCAATGTGGATGGAATACCTGGAGCAGAACAAACACCTTATGCTTTTGGATTATTCACTGCACTACTTTTTGTCATAGGAGTCATTCTGATCGGTGTAGGAATGCTTTACCTTGGTCTGAAAAAACCCATAACAGAAGAACAAGTAAAAGTCCGGAAGCTGGAGCTCCAAAAGCTTGTCGAAAAGTTCCAGCATGACGCAGAGCAGCATGCAAAAGTTGGGCAGGCTCCCCAAAGACACAGTTTGCCACCCACAGCTGCGGATATGCTGTTAGAGAATGCAGATTACATAGTTGCTTATACCAGATAAATATTGTAAGACGTTCTTCTGTTGATTTGTATTTACTTCTTGATTTTGCTAATGTAGAGAAGTAAAGCAGCAGAGGAGTTGTCATTCCATTGTATATGTTCCTGCTGATTTTTGCTTATCGTTTGCTATACACGCAAATGACCTCAAATAGTAAATTGTGAAAGAAAAAGACTTTCAGAAGTAATCATGAATAGGTGGCGCGAAAGAACTAATTTTTTTTTTCTGCTTCATTCCAAGACAAATTTCCAAGCTGTTTATTTAGAGAAGACCGCAGGCTTCAAACCTTATCACATTTTCCTACCAATCGCCGAAAGCAATCGTCAGTCTCGGGACCCAACAGCTTCTTCTATATGAACCAAAATTTTCCAGAGCTACTCCAAATCGAAGGCGCGATCGTTAAAATCCCTTCAAAGGGAGATGATGACCCTGTGTTCAGGTGCATTACCTTCATCGACTTCCATATCCAAATTCATCTCCGACAACGCGACTCTCTCCCTGCTCGAATACAGATGCAAGACCATGAGAGACCTCAAAATGCTACACACCCAGATCATCAAAACGGGTCTCGCTCATGACATCATCGCAATCAGCCGGGTCCTCTCCTTCTGCGCCACCTCCCCGTCTGGAGACATCAACTATGCGTTGCTTCTCTTCTCCCGAATCGAACAACCTAATCTCTTTGCTTGGAACACTATTATCAGAGCCTTCTCTAACAGCTCTACTCCTCACCACGCCATCACTCTCTTCTACCACATGCTACATTCGACTACGCAGCCGCACAGACTCACTTTTCCTTCCCTTTTCAAAGCTTACTCCCAACTGGGTCTATCCTGCGAAGGAACTCAGGTACATGGAATGATCGTTAAGCTTGGTCTTGAATCCGACCCATTTATCCGGAATTCTATGATCTCTATGTATGCTGTCTGCGGCGACATCGTATCTGCGTCTCACTTGTTCGACGAGAATTCCGATTTTGATGTTGTCGCCTGGAATTCAATGCTACTTGGCTTTGCTAGAGTTGGTCGAATGGAGGAATCGAGGAGACTGTTTGACGAGATGCCGACGAGAAGCAGCATCTCGTGGAATTCTATGATGAGTGGGTATGTTCGGAACGGACTGTTTATGGAGGCGTTGGATCTCTTCCGTCATATGCAGGAGGCTAAGATTGAGCCTACCGTCTTCACCGTGGTAAGCTTGTTGGGTGCATGTTGTAGGCTGGGGTCTCTTGAACTAGGGAGGTGGCTTCATGCGTACATAGAGAAGAACGGGATAGAAGTTAATGTCATCGTTCTGACAGCCCTAATCGACATGTACAGTAAGTGCGGCTCTGCAGATGAAGCTCTTCGAGTGTTTGAGGCGGCCCCGAACAAAGGATTGTCTTCTTGGAACTCTATCATTTCTGGTCTCGCGATGAATGGACGCGGGCAGGAAGCCGTCCATCAGTTTTCGAAGCTTGAGATGTCTGGATTGAAGCCTGATAGAATTAGTTTTCTAGGTATATTAACAGCTTGCAATCATGCAGGAATGGTTGATGAGGGGCGATACTACTTTTCATTAATGACCGAGTTTTACAACATTGAACCCACGATCAAACACTACGGATGCATGGTTGACATCCTTGGCAGAGCAGGGTTTATACAGGAGGCGGAAGAGCTGATCAGGAAAATGCCAATTGACCCAGATGTCATTATCTGGGGGTCTTTGCTCTCTGCCTGTAGAACACATGGAAACACAAGTTTAGGTGCACGGGTTGCAGAACGGGTAATTGAATTGGATTCAAGGGATAACTGTAGCTACATCCTTCTATCAAATGCTTACGCAGCCGAGGGCCGATTTGAGGAGGCTACAGAAGTGAGGGGTTTGATGAAGGGGAAGAGGATTAGAAAGGATACAGGATGTAGTTTGATCGAAGTGAACGGGATGGTGCATGAGTTTGTGGTCGGAGGGAAACTACATCCTCGGTCGAAGGAGATCTATGCCCTGTTGGATGAATTGGGTTCGAAATTAAAGGAGAGAGGTCACGTGGAGTACTTTAAAGAAGACGTAGATGGAAGTGAGTACTTGGGACCCTGAGAGAAAAAAATAAGTGGCAGAAATTGTACATCATATATACACTCCGTACTTCTTTTTTTTTTTTTTTTTGTAAAAATCCAATTTATATTGAGCAAACTATATATGCATCTGGTACAGAAAGGCTAGAGGCAGCTGGAGGTTTCAAGTTTTTTATTGAAAAGATGGGACCCATGTACAGCCGCTGATGAGTCTTTCTTCCTTCCTTTCTTTTTTTTTTTTTTGGAAACCTGCTGAAGTTCAAAAAATAGAAGACTAAAAAATGCTTTGAGAATATCTATTTGTGAAGTTTAAAAATGGCAACGTGCCTGTCCTTACATGTTCTTCATATTATCATAAGATGCTGTCTCCAATACAAACAGAAAGCCTGACTTAGAGCATATCCTTATTTCTACTTTTGTACTCAGAATTGGAAATGGAAAAACAGGTGAACGTGAAAGATGAATTTTGCTTGCTTACTCTTTGGATTGAAGATTTACGGATTACAAATCAGCTGCAACGTCCATACATGAGAATAGTAGCACCCACTGCTTCGAGTGTCCCGGAAGTCCAGTGCAGCTTGTGTTGACGGACTTTTCATAGAGTATTTACAGAGTGGCGGACAGGGAAGTACTGCAGCTTGCAATCAATTTATAAAGCTGCTGGCGTTTGTCAAGTGCAACTCATCTGTAAAATAATTTTCAAGAGTACAATAAGGACTGTCCATTAGTCGGTGGCAAAAGTCAAACAACCATATGATGTACTGACAGTCAAATCAATCATCCAACTCAATAGTGGGAAATTCAGAATGGCAGCCAAATGCAAATTCTAATGCTAAACAAGGAATTTATTAACAAAGGACACACCATGATATTAACCATCTAACACTCTCTTCAGTTCAGATAGCAGTCCTTCGCCCACATATCCAATGGCTAATTTAATCTCGAACAGTTGCACCTTATTACTACCGGAACCAAAATATCTTTTTCAACAAAGGGTTTGGATGACAGTATCAAGTATAAAGGACAACATTAAGGTACAACACAGCAAGCATGTAATGATAATAAAGAAGAATAAGAATGCGATACACATGAACACCATGTCACAAATCAATTAAAAAACTCAATTGATCATGCCAGAGAGGAGTGAAGGGTGGCATCAGGGTAAATATACTCTAAATAAAAAGCAAAATACTTAGTCAAAGGAAAACTTCCTTAAAGGAACAATAAACTCTTGAAAGTATTTTGGTAGCTGCTGCAGAGAAAAATGGAATATGATACCAAAGAAAAATGAATAATAGACATCAACTCACACACTGGCAGAATACCTTCAGTTATTTGGAAGGCTCACTTGTAAGATGCCGTGATTTGCAGGAACCAGAACTCCCACACCCAACTGGCCCTGCAACAGGTGCAGATAACCTCTAACAAAAGGAGCTGCTCAAAATTGTTGAGCAGTGCACAACAGATAAAGTTGAAAAATACATCAGACTATAAACTGCAAACTGTCTTGGGTGCCACACTGGTTTGCAAAACTTGACAATCCCAACTGCCCCTACAACAAATTATAACACTTAGAAACATATTCAGGAATGGGTTAAAAAAGTTATTATGAGGGCCGGTGCTCACCATTTCTTGAACCTCTCTTGTAGGCCAAGCTGGTGGACACATAGTTGCATTCCCAAATATAATCGCACCTAGACAAATTTTAGAAGATCATATGAATTCAATGGTAATCTTAAAAAACAAAAGAGAACTAGTAAAGACATGACCAACCTCCTTGCACATAGTGACGTTGTGACCATCCTTCTTGTACCATTTGCCCATATCTTTCTTTGTCTTGCAAGCGTTCTTCTCCAGTGCGAGGACTAACAGTTCTGGGCACCTCTGTCAAGTTTTCCATTTGAATTCCTTCATTGACTTTATAGTGACTGTTGCTGGTGAAAGCCCTATTTTGCGCTAGTTTTCCTAGAGTATCATTCTCAAGTACAACTTTCTCTAGTGCCTCTTGAAGTGCATGCAATGCAACAATATAGCTCTCTTTGGATAGTGATCCTTCCTCTGCAAATTTTATAGATCTTTGACAAAGGTCATTAAACCTGTCAACTTTAGATTCAGGACAGTCGCCAGACAATCCAAATATGCCTTGATCCAAGACATGCCTACTCCGAGCATCCTTCGTCCAACGTTTTAAAATGTAATGAGATGGGATTTCGTATACACCAGATGCCACAAGCACCGACATCGCATGCCTACAGAGATAGCCATTGAACTCAAAAGATTGGCAAGTGCAAGAGACTTTGGTTTCTGAACTATCCCAAGTAACTGTGTAGTCCTTTCTCATTTCCAAGTCTTTCACCGTATATGTTGCAGCACCTCCCTGCTGAGTATTAATAGTATGACATGCAGCAATTCCAGTAACTTCAACTTGTGCTTTCAAGAATATATCTCTTGTATAAATTGAGGCTAATTGCGATTCAAATGGAGATGGAGTCTTCAATGAAGGTTTTGAGTGAAATGTTTTAAAATCAGCCCAAATCTCAGTCTCCCGTGTGTCCTGTAAGGCAGTTTCATATAGCTCGAAAAAATCCCTTACTGTAGTCTTTGAGTTAATGAACTCATCAAAGTAAGATTTAACACTTTCACCACTATGAGAAATTGACATGCCTCCAAAGAAAGTACCCTTCAAGTATGCAAGGACCCATTTTTTATGATCTTCATACAAATTAATGAGCCAGTCATCCGTTGCAAGGTCAAACCTCTCAATCAACTTCGTCCATCTCTTTTCAAATTCATCAGTGGTTACAGAGTGAAAAATACATTTCTCAAACTTTTTCATGAACTTCTCTTGAGTTTTGCATATGTATCCCAATCTTCTTGGGACACTTTTTAGTATATTCCAGAGACAAAAACGATGACATGTATTTGGAAAAACTTCAACAACTGCTGCTTCTATTGCCATTCCTTGATCAGTAATTATTGCCACAGGAGGTTTCCCAGACATTGCCATGAGCCAAGTCCTAAACACCCAAGTAAAAGAAGATGGTGTGTCGTCTGTAATAAGTGCACAACCTAGCAATATTGATTGCCCATGATGATTCAAACCAACAAAGGTAGCAAGTGGGATCCTATACTTATTCCTTAGATATGTCGTGTCAAAAGTCACTACATCACCAAAATGAGTATAGTCCATCCTAGATTTTGCATCAAGCCAAAGTACAATCTTAAAACACTGTTTTTCATCTAGTTCCATCGCATAAAAAAATGTCGGATTTGCAGCCTGCATGTGCATGAACCTTTCATAAATAGCTTGTGCATCTCCAGTTGTGACACAATCTTTACAAGTATCATTTTTACAGCCATCCTCTCTAGCGCCATCAGCTTTACTTCTAGAAGAGTGTTTTCCATAAGAAAAATCAATCTTATTCAGCCGCATTCTTGAAGCACGACGAATTCTGTTCACATCACTCATGCTATTGTGCTTGTGGGAACGAAAGCAATGTACATTATCAGGGTCAAGCTCATGGTTATGTTCCTTAACAAACTCAGTTATGATCCATTTCCCAGGTTCCATCCTTTTAACCTTCATCATTGCCTTGCAGCCTATCCTTGTGATAGGGCGAGGGTTATTTGCTTTCTGATTAGGCCTTCTAAAACCATGTCTTGAACATACATATTGTCCAGCAATGAAGGCCCTATTAGTTCTTGACCGGCGACTGGATTTCCTGCTAATGCCAAACCCCACATGCCTAGCATATTCGTTATAAAAAACATAAGCAGCCTCCTCAGACTCGAACTTCATACCCACACAAGGTTCTAAATTTGTTGCATCTCCTTCATTTGTAGTAGGTTCCCTTAGAGGGGATCCCACCACCACTTCTCCACTACCCAGGCAAGGTTCTAGATCCAATGCTGCAGAACACTCAGAATCAACAGGCTTTTGCGGGCCCATGCTGCTTGAATTTTCCATGTTACGAACCAGAAGATAGAGAAAATAAATATTCACAAAAGACGTGATTACATTACTCACAATATTGAATTAAAATATGGAAGGGGAATGAAAGGTTTGGTGGAACCCACTGATAGTATTCAACAAGCTTTAGCATTACTAGTGTGGTTTAGCTAGTGAAAGACCAGGCCAAAGAAATCAGTATGAGTAAACCAGATCACGTACGCAATGCAAAATGAATAATCAAGGTAACAAGAACGTCAATTAACCATGAGAAAACAGGATCTCCGATGAAATAACCGAGCGACGAAGCAGACACAAGAAAATGGTCACCCGCGTAATCATCAAGAAGGCAATTAAACGAAGCAGCCGTTTATAGAAATGTTTCAGTGAGAGAAACGGCGTATCATCCAGGAAGAAAACCCAACAAGACTTTGTTCCTTCGATCACGTCCAAAATAATTCGAACGCATACAACCAAAATGAAACCGCACTCATCGAAAACGAAATCTAACCCCGCAACAGGATTTTTTTGCCTAAAGGAAAGTAAGAAACGACCGGGGCGACCACGTTTTCAGAGAAAATAATCAACTACTAGGAGGAAAAGATGAGATAATATAACATACTTGTCGCTGATGTAAGAGGCACAACAGCGAGATAATATAACACACTTGTCGCTGATGTAAGAGGCACAGCAGCGGGTAAACGGTGAGCCGTGATTCTTCTCTCCCGTCGCCGGCGGAAGACTTTCTTTTTCTTTTTCTTTTTGGAAGTGGTTGATCGTCGCCGGCGGAAGACTTTCGTGTTCCCTTTCCCTCCCCTTTCCCATTTTTTTTTCTCTGTGGCACTTACGTAATTAACCGAAATATTTTGTAGTGCCTTATAAAAGCCGTCAGATGAAATCCCTCATAATCGAATGGCTGCAAATAATTGACCGCACATTAGAGCATATAAGAGGCGAGCGCTCCAATCACTCCCGTATTTTTAATTTTCGAGAAAGTAACAGCGAGAAGGAGAGGAAAGATGGCATCGGCAGCAGGATCAGGTGGCGCGGTTCCGTTCTGGAGAGCGGCGGGAATGACCTACATCTCCTACTCCAACATCTGTGCTTCTCTTGTCCGAAACTGTCTAAAGGAGCCTTTCAAGACGGATGCCCTAAAGCGCGAGAAGGTTAACTTCGCCATCGCCAAGTGGATGGACGGGAAACCTGAAAAACCAAGTATGTGCCTTCTCTTTTCATACTTTCCAATGCGGAAACAATAAAAGAGAGCTTGTGACTGGACCTTGTTCCCATTGATGTTCTTTAGGAATTATATCAGAGCGAATAGATATCCCAAACGAATCAAATGTTATTTTTTATAGAAATTACAGCAACAAGTTTCATAGTGCAACTCATCAATCCGACGACAATTGAGGGGAATATTCATGAAGAAAAGAAAAACGTAATTTTTTGTAGAAACGAATCTGAGTGAAGCCTCTCTGTTTTCCTGTCTTCTTGTTGCAGCTAATAGCTTGTTCATTCGAATCTTGGGTTTTTCCACTATTTAATATTTCCGTCTTTAAGCTGATTATCTGGGATGGTCCTTTGCATCTAGATGTATAAATTGTCGCGGGAATTTTTTCGACTTATCTCTCGAAGTTGGTGGGACTCTGGTCCTCAAGCTGTTTCTTGTTGCATTCTGTAATCTAGCGGATGATACCTTTCTTTGCTTTTCTTATGTAAAATAAAGTTTGGAATCACCTTTATTGGTGGAGATACTTGCTTACCTGAATATCAGTTAGTTGATTAGCTTGCAATTTTATGGTTTTAAATAGTTTTTATGTTCGGATCTCGTCATCTATTTAACTGATGCAAGGGATCTGAAAATGAGTCAAATTTTATGAACTCTTTGTTTATGAAACGTGGTCGATTATGAGTATGACGTAGAGTAGATGATCAGAAGCCTGGAATATTGGACGTAGTAGTCATGTGTGCTTTGCATCCTCAAGAAACAAAAGCTAGTAGAGGAATAGCTTCTGTTGGTAGTTGAACGTTTAGGGTTGGCCTAGAAACTGAAAGGAGAAACTGTAAACCTGCAGGTGGTTTATGGGATATTTACTGTTTAAATTATATAATGAGTCTCCGTGCCCAGAGTTGTTGCTAGCAATGGAATATTTTGTCAATTGTTGAGCAGTGGTATTAATGGACTAGAGTTTGTCTGAGTGGTTATCCTTGCTTGTCATAATTATTTTAGAGGTGTGAGATGCTATTCCTTGCTGACCCAAGGATTGGATCGTAGAATGTTTTATTTAGATCAGTATTTCGTTTTCTGACTGTAATTGTTGGCTTTGCATATGCGTTTTATTTTTACTTTTACTTCTTATAATAGAGTTTTTAAATAACCGGTGAGAATATTCGACAACCTTTCCGACACACTTATTTCAACTATTAGCGTCTCTAATTTAGAATTGTCGTTGTTGACAATTTGATGCTGTCTTGTTACTGTAGTTGGCAATGCTGCATGAAGGCAATACCTCGTAAAACAAGCAGCCTACCTTAGCAATTGCACTTCCCATCTAACTGGGTGTCCATTGCTGCTGCTCTAGTCTCTATGAAAACTAGGCGTATCTCATGACAGAAAACCTCCTATTACCCTTTTGTGTCACTTGTTTCCCCTCATGTTTTAATACTTTCTTCAACACTGTTAATGGGCAATAGCTAACTCAGAGAGGTGCTAAGTGTTAGAAGAATTTGGTTTTATGGACTCTCTCTCTCTCTCTCTCTCTTACATCTTGTTTTATTGTGTTGCTCATCCTACTGCCTTCTGTCATCTGAGTCAAGTTATGAAAATATCAATTACACAAATTAGGGAAACTTCTCTAAAGGACATGTATCCTATTGAAGGGTAAAAGAAGTTGTATCTCATCATTCTATTATCTTTTATGACCCTTTGAAGGAACGTGATTCTGTGGCACGTAAATGAACCAAGGTAGGCAGCCAGACCCGCAAAGGGAAATGTGTATCATTCGGTAATTAAGTCCAAAATTTTACTCAACAAAGTGTCGGTGTACATTGGCTACTTGACTGAGCAGTTAGGGTTTATAAAGCACCTGCTATGGCTACCAAGCAATCAATGTTGTAGTTTCTTCTCTGGTGACTTTTGCACGGCTGCCCCTTTGATGTTAGAATTACTTCGTCTCAAGTAGAGGTTCTTTGTGAAGATTGTATTCATGTTTATTACTATTATGTTAGGATGTCAGTTTGATTAACTGACAACAAGTACATAAATTATTCGGTTAGTATATTTGTGAAGCAGAGAGTCGATAGTGTTGATTTCTGTTAAAGAGTAGGTTCATTATGGGTAATCCTTAGTGCATTATTGGTCAGGTTATAATTTTTTGGTTTCTGTCAAAATCATCATGTTCTTCCAAGTGAATCCTTGACTGAATATTAAATTCCTATTGATGTGTTCACTGTTTTTCCTTGGCCAGCTGTGCGCTCTGATTCACCTGAAGCTGACTAGTTGAAGCTGTGAGGGGGGAAGCCTAAGAGTGAGTGACAGCATGTTTACTTCTTGGCGTTCTGAACTTTTAGTGTTTGGTAATTGCTTTCTTTTAAGGGAATGGCAAGAACCTTCAATTACATCTGCAAAATAAAGATAATCAGTTCATACGATAATTAACTTGCAGCTTGAATGGAGATATATATGCTCTTGAATCCACTCATGTGCTCATTTATCTAGACGACTAGCTATATACTAGTGCTTATTACCTTGGTGTCAAAATTTTTATACTTTGTTAAGCGTCCTTTTGAGAGTTGGAGCCAGCAGCGCTAAACAGGGGTATTGATTACCCGTTCTACGGTTCTGACCGGAACGGAACAGAAGAGAAAAATGCTACGGAATAATGAATGGGTTATATTACCGTTTATCGTTTATATGTTGTAACTTTCAAGTATTTTTATTCACAATATATATGAAATATGATTCAATTTTTTGAAGTCTCGATTCAATATTTCCAAAATTATATGTTTTTAAGTACTATGCATGTAAATAAGATAAGTATTAATAATTTTGAAAATGAATATTTATTTTTATTTTTCATCAATTATGTTGCTACCAGTGGATAAACGGTAAATAAAACCAGTTAGGACGGAATTGGAATAAATTATTTTGATATATCGTTTACACCCTTAGCTCTAAACTTTTTGTTTGGTTTTTTCTCTCATTTTTGTGAAGTTGGTATATCACTCGGTGTATGAAGTTGAGAACAATAAATAAATAGAGGCATGCTATCCGTTGTCAACTATATATTAGGTTTGTGAAATGAGGACTGTGATTAATAGACAAGATTGATAAACTCTAACATTATTAAACAGTTTATGTGGTATGAAAAGGGTCAAACAGTAAAAATGTATTATTTAATTTTATGTGAGAGCCGCTGTGCGGCTGTGCGCGTATCATTACTCTTCAAGTAATTAGGAGCTGAGGACATCACATTCTTTTTAAATTAAGAGTGGCTTTAAAGTTTCATTCCATAGGAAATTTATGGAATTCTCTTGAATTATGTTATCTGGTCGATACAATTAAAAGAAAGGATGATATTATAGTACTTATTCATTAATTATTTTCTATTAATTTAAGATAATTTGGAATTTCTGTTTGGCCTCGCGTGTTCTGGGGACTAACTGAAGCTCCATAATATAACACGCGAGGTCCCCGAGGGACCGTCCGCAGATGGGAAGCATGTGACGCCTACGACGACGCGTAAAGGCCTCTGAGATATACAACCGTAAAACATGAGTCAACTGACGTGAATCGAGGAAATGCCCCCGACTAATTTTAGATTTTTATTGTTTGTGGGTGCCGCGCTGCTCCGCTGCGTTGCTGCGACGGTGTTACTTACCTGTTCGTTCCATTTTCTGGTCTCTTTCGGTAAGAAATTAAGAATCCAGTCCAGCATTATTATTTGGTTTTTACGAAGTAACGACAACGCACCGTTTACAAAAAGTCTGCTGCGTCTGCGCTTCTCTCACACACATCTTCTTCTTTTTCTTCGCTAGCATTTCTTTTTTATTTCTACTTGCTTTAGTAATTACCAGTACTAGTCAGTGTGCCTTGAGCTCCGAGCAGCGGGGGGAGGGATTGTCGACGGAGCACTGTCGCGTCTCAGCGCAACTCCAGAGAGCGAGAGAGAGGGGAAGAGAGGAGAGGGAGATGGGTTTTGGCATGGGTCTCAACTTCGTTCTGCTACTGGCCATGGTGGCCACCAACATCCTCGCTCTCTACCATCTCTCCTCCAACCAGCAGCCCCGATCCAGCCCTCTTCCGGCCGTCCCCGACCACCTGGTCCACCAGCTTTCCACCATCAGAGCCACCATTAACCACCTCACCCTCCTCCGATCCACCTCCTCCAACCTCCGTTCTCGCGACCGCCCCGTCCCGCCGGACCTCCTCCTCTATTCCCGCCTCTCCCCCGTCGCCTCCGCCTGCCGCCACCACCCCGACCTCCTCCACCGCTTCATGAACTACACCCCCTTCGCCCTCTGCCCTTCCGACTCCTCCCTCGCCGAGACGCTCATCCTTCACGGCTGCCACCCCCTCCCGCGCCGCCGCTGCTTCTCCCCTCCCCCCGCCTGCAAATCCCTCCCTTGCCTTGGCTTCGACCCCAAATCCGAGCCCTCCAATTTCGTCTCCCCCAAATCCGGCCTCGATCTCTCCGTCCCCCAATTGCTCCAAATCGCGGGCAATCTCTCCTCCCCCGTTCGCCTCGCGCTGGATGTCGGCGCCGGGACGGGGACCCTGGCGGCGAAGATGAAGCCTTTCAATGTCACCGTGGCTTCCACGACGATGAACGTGGGGAAGAAGTACAACGAGGTGATCGCGATGAGGGGGCTGTTGCCGCTCCACGTCCCGCTGCAGCAGCGGTTCCCGATGTTCGACGGCGTCGTGGATCTGGTGCGATGCGGCCACGCGGTGAACCGCTGGATCCCGACGAATTCCCTGGAGTTCTTGCTTCACGACGTCGATAGGGTCTTGAGGGGAGGCGGGTTCCTGTGGCTGGACCATTTCTTCTGCAAGCCGGCGGATCTAGAGAAGGTCTACGCCCCAATGTTTGGGAAGCTGGGTTACAAGAGGTTGAAGTGGGCCACAGGCAACAAAACGGATTCCAAGTTCGGCGAGCTCTATCTTACTGCGCTAATGCACAAACCCATGAAATAGGGAAAGCGGGAGCTCAGCTAGCAGCGAGCAGGTAGTCGTACTGCCTCAAAGTTCCGACCTTATAGCGTTATAGCGTTTTATGTCTCAAAGCTCGGTCTTTTCAGTTCGAGCTGCTACAACTCGGGCAATTGTGGATCTGTTTTCGATTTCGAGCAGCGAGCAGAGATCAGCGAGAAATGCGGCGTGTTTCCCGGCGAAAGAATTACAGGGGGAATGAATGTTGGCCCCCGAATTTTGGAGGAGCATTACGTGGGAGAGACGGGAAGGCCGGGAAAAACATGAATTATGCGCGAAATACGGATTGAGCCGCCGATGGTCGTGGATTCTTTTTTTCTTGCTGCGCTGCTAATCGGAACACGGGAGTCTCCGGTTTCGGTGGGAGAGCCATGTGTTCTGCACTCTGAAAGTTTTCTTTTTGCTATTATTTCCACGATCTCCTTAACCTTTGTCATTCATTTATACATGGATCTTCTTCAATCTGTCTTATTTTTCTTCTCCATCTGAAAATTATACAGAATAGCTTGCTAGTGTACTCGGTGACTCGCGTATGAACAAGTAGCAAGTTTTCTGGCTATTTGCCACTAGCTACAATTTTTTTTTTCAATTCCGAGAGAAATCTTGCGAGAGATTTGAGGAGCTATGGATCTGGGATCGGCTGTATTTGTACAAAGTATCGCGAATGAACCACAACTCAATTACAATAAACAACAATAGAACAGATTGATTCACGAAGAAAAAGAAAAGGCAATCAGAGAAACAATGCCTAGGAATGAGCTCCTGAGCTGATCTTCCATGCATTATAGCGACGATCGTAACATTCGTTGCTGCGAGGGAGACTTCAACTCATGAATTATCGAGTAAGACCTTAAACAACCATAACAAACTGCTTAATTGTTTGCAGTACAAACACTCGGAAGTCTTTGTGATGGAGAAGTCTTGCCAAAGACAGCAGAGGATCTGGTATTGTCTGTCTCCAGTAACATAAAAGTTCACCATGTATGTAAATACGCAGTTCTAGCAATTTTATTAATTACACCGTTTGAATAAACTAGTAGAAAATGCTAGCGTTTTCCAGACTTAAAAACTATGTCGCTTTGTTCAAATCTCCAACCACTCACAAAGTGCCATGCCTTCTAGGACTCGTTTACCTGTACATGGTAATTAAGACAATGACTAAAGATATCGCATAACATGCAAATTATGTTACATATGCCGAGCAAAATACTTATTTTTCACATAAACCTGGTCACAACCCGTAGGAAGATCCAGTTTACCATTGTAATCAATCACCTATAAAGCCTAAAACAGGTTACGAGAATATTTTACAGACCACAAAACTCGTAGGAAGTAGTGTTCATATGCACAACAAAGTCAACAGCTACTGACAAAATTTGAGAAAAGGGTGTGGGCGTCCGCGAGGTCCACATATAACTCTGTAATGCTCTTCAGGCAGCAGGTTTTCGCCTCAGAAGATGTTGCAAATTAAGGGAATTAATCTTTGCCGCAAGGATAAAATCATTCTCGGTCAGACCGCCTGCTCAAGGAACACGTGCATTCATTCTGTTACTTCTAATGATACTAATAGGGAAAACGGGATACTCATTTTCCCCACCCCCATGGTTGATCCTTGGGTGCCTTGGCATTGCTGATAAACAGAACAA
The DNA here is from genome assembly GCA_022405105.1 of Aristolochia contorta. Lineage (NCBI taxonomy): Eukaryota > Viridiplantae > Streptophyta > Magnoliopsida > Piperales > Aristolochiaceae > Aristolochia > Aristolochia contorta. The sequence continues at coordinate 3,584,023 of CM039667.1, read as the reverse complement.
AATTCTAATTCTTTCAGTTAATAGGTTTGTGCAACAGAGGAGTACATACCGACAGAGTGAGTCCATATTTCAATTTTCACATTGTTCCAGCCAACAAGGTGAAGGTCCGGATGATGGCCTGCGTAGACAGAGACCCAAATGTGTCACATGAATTAACAACTAGCATGTCATGGTCAAAGTGGTTATTGATCGATAGAAAGTAACATGAATCTCAAGCCACTGCCATCATCTAACAGAGTCCATACACAGTTTTAATAAAATTTTAATATATTATTTTGGAAGACACCTTGGAAGGTATTGCTAACATTCCAGAGTCAAGGCCACCTACCCTCTGCTTCTGCAAGGTCTGCTACAGCGTGAAAGAATTCCAAGCCTTTAGTGAAAGTTTTTACTTTCCATGACCTTTGAAGTTTCAATTTGCCATCTTCCTTTAGTAGACTCCATTCAGGTACCTGCATACATGTGGAACACTAAAGAACTAACTCAATAATAATAACAAATGGAAAAAATTAATTATAAAATTCAAAAAAAAAAAAACCTTCAAAAGAAGCTCCTGAGCTGCTTGTTCAAGCATTGGGTGGATATCCTTGGATTCACATGGTACACACTTCTTACTAGACAAATCTAACAAATCCACAGAAAAATTGAAAACAAACAAAATTATATATCAGTATTCAAATAAGTCTAGAGCTTTGGGGTTTACGGATTCAGTTTGCGGATATTCTATGGCTTTTTGGCAACAGCATATCACTCACACAAAAAAAAAAAGGGTTGACCTTTCGTCTATATAAAGAACCTCCAACAGGGAAAACTCTCTCCATGCTGCCTACGGGATAACTCTCTCTCTCTCTCTCTCTCTCTCTCTCTCTCTCTCTCTCTCTATCTATCTATCTATCTATCTATCTATCTCTATCTATATAATTTTCAACTACAACAAACCCAAAAGAACGATTAGATCAGTTGGGTGTACAATTGAGCCAAGGTTAAACAATCCCATGGCAAACTAGATCAGATTGTACTTTTAACTGAAAATTAGTATGATTGCTTAATATAATATGCATCCAGATAAATTCATAAAACTGACCATGTATTACAGGTACACAAAAAGAAGTATACATATCAGGTACAAACACAGAAGTTCCAGGAAAAAGCATGAGAAATCAATTGTGAACAAACAGTTCAGCTAAACTGAAACTTTTAAAGAAGGTCATTTTAAACAAATGAGAAAATAATAATATTTATACTCAAATCATCAGAATTCGTCTTCAACATTATAATATGAAACAGATGGCAAAGGTGAAGAAAAGAGATATAGCATTAAATTAGGCATTTGTCTCACTAGCCATATCAAGGGGGTTATTGACATGACGTCATAAACATTGTTAATCAGACATATCAGGGGAATCTTAAATGCTTGTGTAAAGCTAGAGGTTTTCTGGATAATATTAAATGATTGTCCGTAATCAAGATTGAATATCCTACCTATGTTTATTTATTTGTTTTACTCAATCAACTGCATTTGGTAAAAGGAACTTGTGGATTTGTTATCAGTCTTCAAATTAGACAAGTGTGGTATTACAATGTGCTGGATCTAACTTTTAAACATAGCAGGTATTCAAGTTTGTCATCTTCTATCAATTTTCTAATCTGAGCCAATACAAATTTAACAACGAATTTTAAGTACAGGTTGTCATCAGGGATCTTCGACGCAGACATGTCATGCAAGTGAAAATGATCCACTAAGGGGCTGGGATAACTTCAAAGAGTTATATGCGGGTGTGGGAATCCATACAACTTAGCAAGAATCGTGAGAGCAGCAGGATCATAAGAGTTTAACAAAGAAATGTGTAAGCACGCACCTTCGCTCAAGGACCAAGTACAAAACCCAAAAAACGACCTTTTATTTGTTGGCAGATTGACATGGTTCCGAAGTATCTGATTGACTTGAAGGATTGAGCTGTATGAATTGAAAAGACGTGCTTATCCAATACCTCCTTAAGAATAAAGGGAAGCACATGTCTCAATTATAAAGAGTTCAGTTGAATAAAATTTTATCCTTTTTAGACTCCAAAGAAACTATATCCTTTTTAGACTCCAAAGAAACTATCTCAATCTCCCATTCCATAAAATTGGAGGTCTTTTTACACTCTAGATCATTAACGTATCGAGAAGGTAAAGTGCCAGCTCTTGGGAAAACAATCGCCAATAACTTAAGAAAGAGTAGGCCTTTCCTACCGGAAACGCTGTAATAATCACGCAATCGCGACAAGCAAATATAAAAGCAGGGACACAAGTCGAAAAATTTAAGAAACTTTTGAACTCTATTCAGAGACGAAGGGTCAATACACGGATCGCGTTGCTAAAAGAAGCTGTAAAAACACGGAGGATTGCATTTGCATACAGGATGAACCTTACCGTCCATATCTTCCTGACCGGCCGAGGACTGCGGAGTTCTTCTGCACAAACTGGAGAAAACAACAGGTTATTGCATTATGCAACCTCGCTGAATAAAAAGAAAAAAAAAAAAAGTCTTTGACCACTACCTGGCATTGAGAGACAGAAGCTCGCACTATGCGATTCATGGCTGTGGGTGGGGGCGAAGCAGACGACGGCAGGCCTCGGGTCATCGAAAACACCCGCCTGGCTCATGCCTGTGTAACACGTTTGCAGGCCGACAAAATGTGGGCCTTGAGAATCTTAGTGGGCCTTATGTTTAAACCTATTGTTTATGGGCTGTTTGAGAGCCCTTAAAGAATAGTGTGTTAACTGTTAAGGGTTGATAAATATATAAAAAATAATATTCCTACTGAAAAAAAAACGAGGGAAACTTCGTTGAAAGTTGCTAATAAATGTGTTTAATTTGTGGCTTGCATCTAGACAAGTTGCCAGCTTAGAGAGCTCCCGGATCCTCTGAGATGGTTGAAACTTGAAACGACGAGACGTGGCGAGAGGGATATAATTCCTTTGATTTCCTGTGTTTCCTACTGAAGATCCTGTTTGTGGTTGGAGTAATCTTTGTATGCCGAGGAAAATGCCTGAATCGAGACTCAGCGCTTGTATCCGTGGCTGCTGTACGAGCGAGAAAATCCGTTTGGATGTGCCTCGTTCATCTTTCACTCTCCACTCGCCAATCGCTCGAGGTAGGGATTGTCAGATTCTCGTTTATGGAGAACGGTTTTTTCCTTCACATTAGTGTCATAGGTTTTCCTGTGTTGTTCTTCGTCAAGGTTCCGAAAGTGTGGTATATGAAGCAACTCTCGACGGCAGAAAGGTGGCCGCGAAGAAGCCGGTTTTGTCGACATCGGAGCACCTGGACAAGTTTCACTCCGAGTTGCAGTTGTTATGGTTCGTTGCTTTCTGCTTTTCCTCGTCTTAATTATGCGCTTGTCTGGTAGCAGTTCGAGAAAATTTATAATTATGGCGGATTTTTTTGTCTGGATTGAAGTACTCTAGATCACCCTGGATTGGCTACGTTGGTTGCTGCCCATGCGAAGCCGCCCGATTACCTTTTCTTCTTCCCGTTTTACCAGCATGGGAATCTGGCGAGCAAGATCCACGTCGAGGAGTGGAATCCATCTATCGAGCAAGCTGTTGATATTGCGATTCAATTAGGTCATCGTCTGTGCTTACAAGTTTCTTGTCGTCTCACTTGATTAATATATTGTTTTTTTTTCTTGATTGGTGCAGATGGGTGATATAACAGTTTCTTTTATGTAGTTTTATCGCCTTACTGTGGGAATTTGTGTTTTCTCTGTGTGGAACTTTTTCTATTCTACGTTTCTCTGCGGTTTCGAAGTCCTCCTGATTTGTCTTCGATTTCCTTTTTGTCTTCAGCAAAGGCTCTACAATATCTCCATAGCCTTGGGATTGCCCACAGAGATGTGAAACCGGCAAATATTCTTGTAACTACTTTGGGCTATTATGCTAGCTTCATATTCTTATTTTGTCTACCTTCTCCAGCAAGTTACTGTGTTCTACTTGTATGACAGGTTCATATGTGCTGTGCAGCTTGATGACAATCTTCGTCCCCACCTAGCAGACTTTGGTCTGGCGGCATTTAAGAAAGATCTTAAACATATTTCTGCCGAAAACTGGAGATCGTCAGGCAAGCCAACTGGTGGGTTTCACAAAAAGAACATGGTCGGAACGCTCATTTATATGGCACCAGAGATCTTGAAGAAGGATATACATACTGAAAAATCAGATGTCTATAGTTTTTCTATATCATTCAAGTAAGAAATATAGAAGCTCAATTGCCATCTAAAGTTAAAAATTGTAAAGTTGGTTGGTGCATTAAAAATTTCCGTTCTATGAAAATGATGGCACATTAATTGGACTGCTTCTTTCCATTACTTCACGGTTTATAGTCCATGTGACAAATTTAAATACTTCAAGGAAATTTCGTACTTGATGCATTTTTTTCATCACTCTCAATGGATTAGACTAGTGTTTCAGTTGTTGTAACTAGAAATAAGTCCGTTTTTTCAACACATAATTTTGTGAAGCGACCTACTATACGTGTTTGTGGCAGAAATCTTATTTGTCTTATATTCTGTTGCAGTGAGCTCCTCACTGGTGTTGTGCCGTACACCGACCTTCGTGCTGAAGCTCAGGTATTTATAGTCAGTCTTTCATGAAGGCGTAACCATGTGGACAACTCTACCTTAGCTTTGTAACAGTGTGCTTTTAGTGTACTACATGTATTCTTTGTATCGTTGCAACTAAATTGAGAAATCGATAAAAGCTTAACACTGCTTCAAAAAAAAAGTCTTTTGTGAAGGTTTCTATTTGTTGTTTGTGGCCTTTTGCATCTCTTTGTTATGTCTTTTTTGTGGTTGGTAAATTTGGATAATTATTCTTCATGAGTGGTTAACACAGTGGGAAGAACTTTATGTTTGTGTTGATACCTGCTGTTATGGCTACATCTCATATTTAAAATTTGTTTTGTCCCTTTTCTCTGGATCAAGCCACCGATGAATTAAGCAATCACAATATATTGGGCTTGCAGGCGCACACAGTACTTGAAATGAATTATACAGAGCAACAACTTACGGCAGCTGTAGTATCCGAAGGCTTGAGACCTGTTCTTGCAGGCCCTGGTTCCCCACCAAGTCTGCTTCAACTGATCCAGAAGTGCTGGGATGTGGATCCCAAAAATCGACCGACATTTGATGACATAGTTGAAAAGCTTGAGTCTATTATGAAACAAATAAACATTCAAAGTATTGAGAGAACTGACTCTGATGTACCTCCTACTTCTGCAAGTAATCCATCTCATATAATTAGAAATCAGGACTTCCAAGAAAAAGTGAATTGGTTTGCTACTGGAGAAAAGTTATTCAAAAAGTCCTCCCAACCTAAAGTTCAACTGTGGAATAATTCTTTGAATTCTGTTCCTAGTTATACTCCTGTTCTTTCTTGGGGATCATTTGCAACACGTGGGAGAAGGGAGACCATGGAAGATACACACTTTTTGCTTCCAAGAATGGGTGATGAGAAAAATATTCATGCTTTTGGTATCTTCGATGGTCACAGAGGTGAGGAAGAAAAAGGTTTTTTCTTTATTTTATAGTAATAAAGGAAAAACACTAAAAGCTTGGTTGAATACTTCAAATTGATGCAGGTGCTGCAGCAGCGGAGTTTTCTGCTCGCGCATTACCAGGATATTTACAAGATTCTGGTTCCTCAAGCAGGTTTAATGAGTCTTTGTCGTGGAAGGTGTTGGATTCTTATTATTTTTAATTGTTTAAATTTAAGCACTTGGATTGAAGGTTCAGAAACTACAGTCATATGAGGATTTCCTTGCTGTAAAGGGAGTAAAAAATATCTAATTTTGGAAGCCAAGTTCATGTTTAGAATTGATAGAGCTGTTTTTAATTATCGACACTTTGGTGGTACTTTTCTGTAAATCCAGACAAAAAAAAATATTATACTGTATTGTCCGAAGGGCCCGGAAACATATCAAAGTTCTATTACATATACCAAAAATAGAAACAAAGAATATTAAATAACTATCTATTACTACCAAAAAAGTCATAACTGACACTAAAAGCTTGGTTGAATACTTCAAATTGAAGCTATACTTTAAGAGAACATTCAATAAAAAAAATGATACTTGAAGAGATGTTGCCCATAAATTTCTGAATAACTTTTAGCAAATGAATTTATGCCTGTGAGGTAAAATTGTTTCCATGCCAGGTAGGAAACAGAGTTTCATGGTGTTTTACTCTTTTTTGTTTTTGGAAAATGAAGCTCATGGTTTTCTGTGATAGTTTCAGATACTTGAGCTGTAATTTTGTGGTATTTTGCAGTCCTGCAGATGCATTATCTAAAGCATTTATAAGGACAGATCTTGCATTCAGGCATGAACTACTGTCTTCCCGTAATGCAAAACGAATTGCAAATAAAGACTGGCACTCTGGTTGCACTGCAATTGCTGCTTTAATTGTTCGAGATGAACTATTTGTTGCCAATGCTGGAGATTGCCGAACTATTCTCTGTCGTGGAGGCCTTCCATATCCACTTAGTAGAGTAAGGACCTGTACGTAGTTTATTCCATGTACGCACTGTAATGTAATTTTTTTGTTGTTTATATGGGAAGAAAATCTCTTTTAACAGGATCATGTAGCAAGTTGTCCAATGGAAAGAGAACGTGTTACTCAAGCAGGAGGACAAGTGAAGTGGCAAGTTGATACATGGAGGGTTGGTGCAGCTGCCCTGCAGGTCTGTATTATTCCTTTAGGATCTATTTGATTTATTATTGTACTTATACTCTTTCAGACGTGTATGGAGTCTGCAATTCTTGGATGCAAGATATAAAATGGAATAAGAATATTTATGTATACACATATCCTTACTGTCCTTTTGCAAGATTCTGAAGAAGCAAGCTGAGGGAAGTGGAAATGGAGTTGCACTTAATTCTGTCTTTTTTTCTTAGAATGAATATGCTGTGATTGTCAGTTGTTCACTGCTTCTCCAGTTAGGCGTGCTATTTCAGCATGGTTATTATGATTGAGCTACATTTTCTAGATCCAGCGTCAAAAGTTCTATATACCACAGATAGTGGAGTTGCACTCAAAGGAAAGGATTTCTAAATTGGCATTGTTATCAGGTGACACGATCAATAGGTGATGATGACTTAAAGCCCGCTGTAACTGCAGAACCTGAGATCACTGAAGCTTTACTTTCAATGGATGATGAATACCTGGTAAGTGTTTCTGTACTGTTAAGTGGGACACATTGAGATTTGTTTGGTGTAGGTTCAAAACATCTGGTTGTCTTTTTTGAGATCTATTCCATGTAAATCAAAAGTAGTAGGTTCTTAAAGTTTATCAGTTATATCTGTAGTTGCAGCTGTATGTACCTGTCATTCAAATCTGTAGACTAACATTGCCTCTTCTTTGATTTTTCATTTTTTTAATTTTTGAGGATCTCTTCTTTTGAAATTGTAGAAATAACTTAACATGAATGATGTACAATGCCAATGAGTTATCAATTTGCAAGCAATTACCTTACCAACTGTGTGGCTGGTTTTGTAATATCGATCCATAGCCTCCAACCCATGGCACTATTGTCATAATACATGCCCTCATCTCCATGATTTAAGACACCTGGAGGCCCGGTTCTGTCCATCATAATGTTCAAGCATTATGTAGCTTTTCAGTTTTTTCTCGACCATGTCCAGTTTGAATTTGTTGGGAATGATGAGCTTTACACATGGACCACCTTTCTTCAAGTTAGCCATGACCTATAGTGCTTATGTAGGATAGGTTTCAGATTCATTTTGATCATCCATGCTACCCGGTTGTCTAACTTATTGAAGTTATTTGTGTTTCTTGGGGATGTGGAACTATCCTTCAAGTAAACATGTACTGTTTTATGATGAAAATTGTGTCGATGCTCTTAAATATAATCATGGCTTTGTTGTTCTTTACGCATAGGTTGCATACATGCTTGTTTATTTAGTACATAGAAAATGATATCAGTAGATCAAATGACTTGGAAGAGGCATGGGGTGGGTCAGGGATGTAGTATAAAGCTCAATTTTTGGAGTAAGTCATCCAGAACAATGGCAGAGATAAAAGAAGGGGGAGAAAAGAAGAAGAAGAATAAAATACTCTTGTTTAAATTTCTAGAAGTTGTCATTTTAGGAAACCTATTAAATCGATGGTGTGTAAGTTTCTTAGATTTTCTCCAGTTCCAATTAGGAGAATTTTTTCTTTCTTCTAATAGGACTGGGTGCCGTGCTGTCACATAGGAGGCATGTGGTCTATGCAAACAGGAATCTGATCAACACTAAATTTTGTTGGGTGGTAGAGTATACTGTCCTTTTTTTTTTTTTTGCTTTTCTAGTATGCACTGTTAGGTTATCGTCTGAAATTTATTGTTACAATAATTATTGGTTTTTTTCAACCTTTCAAGAGCTGTTTGGTTGTCGTCTGTTTTTTTTTTTAATGAAAAAGCTGGAATTGTCAAGGACCACAAGGTCCGCAACTTGCTTTTTGGACCTTCACTAGGTTTCCATGCTGTGCGCATCCATGGTTCTCTCTTAAATTCTGAAGCCATTTATCTTGGGTGTATTTTTCAGGTAATGGCCAGCGACGGACTTTGGGATGTAATAACCGGTGAGGAGGTGGTTTCAATAATTAAAGACACAGTGAAGGAGCCAGGAATGTGCTCAAAGAGGTTGGCAACGGAAGCCGCCGAACGTGGAAGTAAGGATAACATTACAGTTATTGTAGTGTTCCTTCGACCGGTTTCAACCGCGGAAAGAATTTATTAAATGGTCTCTGCTATCCACATGAGCGTGTCGGCGGAGCCCGTCCCACATTCTTTTGCAGATTATGGCGCCGTCATCTGTAATATATACGAGGCGGACATCCCCCCTCCATTCGGTCTTCCTTGGAAGATACTCCCTTGTGGACTTATTATTGTCGAAGCCAGAAACGATTCTTTGTATAGATAGGTTTAGTTATATTAATTCGAGGGGGAACGGTTGATGCTCCTGCTCCCTTGTAGACTTATTATAGTTGAAACCAACGATTCTTTGTGTCGGTCTAATTTATGATAAAAGTTTTCTTTTGTGAGAGAGCCTCCAATCTATTTGAGTATCTTATTTGCTGTACTAGTCTAATTTATGATAAACGTTTTTTTGAGAGAACCCTAAATAAAATCTAAGTTCATTACCACTAACGTGACACTAAAAATTTACACTTGTCCCAAATAAATTAAATAACAGAGGGGCATTAAACACGTGATTGGGAAGCTAAACACTCCTCAGGTGATGTGTCAAGATTCACGGTTCGTGTCGGAATGCATGAGCGCGAGGAGTTGTAGTCTTTACTTTTTTTTATCTTTAACTAATAAAAAAGACATAACCTTTTTCACGTGAAATGATATAAATATCGTCCCTTTCTTCCTCGCATATGGATATAGCCTCGCATGAAACCCCACTCTGCTCGATCGGCTGCCTTCGTCCTCCCCACTTCTCCAATCGAGTCTGCGTACAGCGTACATATGAATCCCTATTTATTCATGTCTGCACTTGCACTTTTCAATTGAATGATATATGTGGTTGAAGAGATCGGAGTGAGATATATTTATACCGATTTATATATCTTCAGGAGGGTGAAAACTCGCGACTGGATCAGGATCCGCATTTTATTCCCTTACACCAGCTGACTTCTGGGTTTGGGGTTTGGACAACCGGATAAGCTGATCGATCAAACGGTATGTGTTTGGATATTCGTCCTTGTTTTCTCGTAATCATACGGATCTTCCGTTTCGATTTTGGCTTATTTATTCAACCTTAGATATACACGACACGGATGGAACTGCCAGGCTGGTCTATAAATCTGCTTCTTGATATCAGTTGCGTCCGTTTCAAATGGTTCATTTTTTTTTTTTTGTTTGCCTTTTAAGATATCTCTAGCTGTTCCATTTCCTTGTCTCTCCCTATGTATATATATATATATATATATATATATATCGTTGTCGCTCTTACAGAGTTGGGTGACGTTCATTCTTCCCTACAGGGTCGTTTTGAAGATCAACAGTACTGAGAGATTATTGAATAGTTTGGAAACTGCAGATCCAGCTGGATCGATGAAGGCAGAGGGAGATGGCTGCGATATTACTGGGAATAGTTCCAACGAGTGGAGCCGCGAAGAGAATAAGGTCTTCGAGAGGGCGCTGGCGCTTTACGATGAAGACACTCCTGATCGGTGGCAGAATGTGGCTTCCATGGTCGGGGGTACTAGAACGGTGGATGAGGTGAAACGACATTACGATCTCCTCGTGGAGGATCTCAACTGCATCGAGTCCGATAAAGTCCCGCTCCCGGACTACGCCACGTCTGCTCCCGTACTGGGTCAACATGAGCAGCGTCTTCAGGAAGCTGCAGACACGAGGGGCTGGATCGAAGTTGAACGTCATAGGTACGTACGTACGCGCATGATCAGATTTTATAAATTTTCTCTTCGATCCTCTTGAGGTTTTACATGCAAGGGATGGGGGTGTCTTCTCTCCCATGATCAATTAAATCTGAAACAGCTTCCGTACTTTGGGTGTTGCAGGTTATTTCTGCGCTTGAGTATAAAGTGACGAAAATGATGAAGACTACCGGGGAATACTGACTGTTTTGGATGCTAATAAAAGCCAGGTTCATGGATTAATGGAAGTCGTCAAAGGGTAAAATTTTAAAAAGAAAAATAAAAAAAGAAAGTATTTTGTGCTCGCGACTAAACTCGGTTACAGAACTTTGAATGATTAATTGGTTACGTTTTCGGTGGCAGTACAGTTGAGAGGCGGTGCTTAAAAGCTGCAAATGCACGTTCGGCCAAACGGCACAGATTTCCACTAATTTCTGCTTCCAGAATGAAATTTAAAGCAAAGTTTTCTGAGATCCGTCTTCAAGAACATGAGCACATGGAAGCGCAATCTTTTAACGCGTCCGAGTTCTTAACAAGACATATGTAATCGGCTCAATTCTCTTGAATGGTTTGTAAGTCTTGGCCTCCTCATGATATATACGTTAACACTTTGCCTCTGTCCGATGGTATATTGAATATCATCCTCGTAGTTCTTGGTAAAGCAATGAAGATTACGTACGCATGATGTTCAAGGAAGAGTTGAAAAAGTTTTTCCTCGATGTTGTATGGGGGAATATGCATTGATGAAGTGCTTCCTCCAAAGGATAAAAATTAGACGACACAGCAACAAAATGGCCGACCGCATTAACGCAAACACAACGAACCATCTGAGGCAACGAAGTTCATTCATGGATTCCTAAATAAGCTTGTTCTTTTTTCTATTTCCAGTGATCAGATGAATTTGCCATTTATTCTTCTAAATATTTTATAGCAGTTTGGACATCTTTATCTCCTCTCCCACTGCAATTCAAGACGACCTTCGTACCATCGGGAAGAATAGGGCACAGTTTTTCCAAGTAAGCCAAAGCAGGTGAAGTTTCCAACACAGGAATAATTCCTTCCAATCGAGACAGTCTCCTGAAAGTTGAAAATCACACACACCAAGATATAAACATCTTTGGTTAGATAGAAGGAAGCTTCAAGCCCAATAGTGCGGTTCTCTAAGTCAATCTTGATATAACATTTACTCCAACAAGCTTCTGCTTATCGTGCGAAAATGCAAGCACTATTTCAAGTGTTGTACAGGCCTTATAGTGCAGAGCGAATGATAGGGCACAAGTTACGTTTTCTATGTATGCCAGTGAAAATCAGTGTTGGTATTCCACCTTTGGATATATAAACCCAATGTACGTCTGAACAACCATGAATGCTACTAGGATGGCCAATTATTTGCTTCCTCAGATGTTAAATTTCAGTTATTTATTAAGAGTTACTTTTGTGGTATGAACTAGGGAGAGTTCAGAAACAGGAAATCTGTTTATGCACTACCTAGTTGGATAGTCGCGGCCAATAGCCTTATAATTCTTTCACATAAATCATCAATGGGCAGCCAGAAGCATTTTTGAAAGTTAGATAACTAATTGTTTTTATGAGACTAGTACTAATTATTATATAAGGGACAAATATAGCGAACAGCTTCAGAAAATAATGCTAATTGAGCATAATAATTGATTACCTTCCAATGCCTCCTGATCAGTGACGCTGTGACATTCAGCACGTCCAATATCCTTGAGAAAGCTATGTTCTGGCCCTACCCCAGGGTAATCCAACCTATGTGCACAAAAGGAAATTAAACCGAAGGTATTGAAATTATGGAGTTAAAGATATGGCACAACAGATAGTACTTCACTTACCCAGCACTGATAGAATGAGGCTCGACTACCTGTCCATCATCATCCTGCAATAAATAGCTCATGGCCCCATGTTACATGTAGAACCCCTACCTCTCCTTTTGTAAGAGTAGCAGCATGCTTCCCGCTATCTAATCCAAACCCTGCAGCCTCTACACCAATCAGCCTCACCTCTGCATCATCAACAAATTCATGAAAGATCCCCATTGCATTTTATCCACCACCAACACAGGCAACCAATACATCAGGTTTCCCACCCCATTTCCCCAAAGCTTGTTTTCGGGTTTCCTTTCCAATTACGGCATGAAATTCTCTGACCATCATTGGGTATGGGTGTGGTCCTGCAACAGACCCCAAAATGTAGTGAGTTGATTCGACATTAGTAACCCAGTCTCGTATAGCCTCTGACGTGGCATCTTTTAATGTGGCAGTTCTTGAGTGAACTGCCCTCACCAGCAAGGTCCATAAGGATGTGAAAAAATTAAGAAAAAAATATAATTAACTCAGTGTAATTGGTGGCATTCATAAGTCTGTTAATACCATTATGTTTCTCTGACCGATTTTGAAGAGTTAACTTCTACTTGATGATATCTTTGTAAACCAGACAGCACTCAGATCCCAATTATCCAGTATAGTCTGATACAACCTTCTTCTAGTTACTACACTTTGTCTTAATCTCCATAAACATGCATTTGCTCCTCAATTAAATTTACCTAGACTATGCAGCATTTTCCAATTAGATATCTCAATAGCTTTGCCTATAAATATAGATTACAAACTTATCTTTTCTACAAGAGTAACTATTGAACTTCTATCTCCAAAACCAACCATGCTAAGTGAATATTTTAACAAAACTTATCACTCAATAGAGAGTAAGATGTTCAGATGGTGAAGAAAAATGCATATAACTTTAAAACAAACTAGAATACAGTTCAGTGGGGGTTGATTCCTCTCTTCTGTGTCTGATTAGGATTAAGAACTTGGCATCTGATGCCATCAGTAACGCAGGATGAGGTACTCATGAAAGTAAACTTGATAAGAACTGGTTTATTGAACAGATGAGGTTAACGGTGGAAGAGCTAAAAATTAGGTCTGGAATCAGGGCACTGCTCATCAGGGAAATAAATGGAATTCAAAAAAGAGAAAAAAGATGATCTATGCTGGATTCAAACATGTGACTCTCAAGGAAAAGAATCTAAGTAAAGATAGAGTAGTCAAAAGCACAAGAAAATAGAATCAAGCACCCACTCCTCGATCATGGCTAGATAGCAGAAGGCATAGCTAATGACAAATAAACCATCCCAGAATAGGAAGTTCAACATCACATAATGACATATTAAGTGTACTATTACCTGTTCTTTTTCTTGCTAATTTCTTTCTCCAGATTGTATCTCTCTCAGAGGTTTGTCAATACTCCAGTGAGTCACAAGGCCAAAAGACATTTGGGTTATTGAGATCCATTACTAATTCCTTTTAAGTGGTAACTGTTAGTGGATTCTGGAGCACTGCAATTGTATAGAGAAAAGAAAGAGAAGAAGTATCAAGCTTCAGAATTAATGAAGTACGAAACTTCTAATCGAATAAAAAGTTCCTAAGGATTACAACAACAAAATCTGCGGGATAGAGACGAGAATATACAAAAGCAAACCTCTGCTCCAAGCAATTGCATTCTGAAATCATTAGAGCCTGCCTATCCATATCCTGAGCACCCATATATATTACACACTCCAAACCATATCTAGCACAAACGGTTGCTGTTGCTACTCCATGCTGACCAGCTCCTGTCTCAGCGATAATACGTTTCTTTCCCAAACGCTTGGCAAGCAAAGCGGCATTGTTGATTTTGTGGGCGCCTGTGTGGTTCAGATCTTCCCTCTTCAGGTAGATGTGAGGGCCTTCACCATTCGACCTTTTGTAATGGGCAGTAAGCCGCTCAGCAAAATATAGTGGTGATTCCCGGCCAACATAATCTCTCAGAATGCCTTCCAAATCTTTCTGAAGTCAGAAATCATACACAAGTTATCAAAATTGTTCATTGAACGCATCTTTGCTTGCATTTATACATAAATTTTACTTTAAGAAGAAAAAACTTATGGAAAAACATCGCTTGCAAGTCATCTTTACAGAAAACTGTAGAAAACTGTCCAGCAGTCCTTCCCAGAGAGAAGACCGCCAAAAAGATAGGATTCGAGTTTATTACCCTCTCCGGCTCCGTTCTCCCTCTCCGGCTCCGTTCTCCCTCTCCCGCTCCGTTCTCCCCCTCTCCCGCTCCGTTCATGCAACATTCCAATTTCTTATAGCATCATAATTTATAGTCCATGTATTTCGCGAGGGAGATGCCGAATGGGAGAATGGAGAGGGAGAGTAGGAGAGGGAGAGTAGGAGACTAGGAGAATGGAGAGGGAGAACAACGGAGAGAGGGAGAACAACGGAGAGGGAGAACAACGGAGAGGGAGAGAGGGAGAGAGGGAGAGAGGGAGAGAGGAGAGAGGAGAACGGAGAGGGAGAGAGAGGGAGAACGGAGAGGGAGAGAGAGGGAGAACGGAGAGGGAGGGGGAGAGAGGGAGAGAGGGAGAACGGAGAGGGAGAGAGGGAGAACGGAGAGGGAGAGGGAGAACGGAGAGGAAGAGGGAGAACGGAGAGGAGAAAAAAATGGGAGACAATAAGTGGGAGACAAGGAGACAAAATAAAAAATAAAATATAAAAAGTTTCTGTCTTTTGAGTCTTGTGCAAACCGGGACATTCGGTTTGTAACTTACTCTGTAGAGTCTGACGGATGCCACGTAAGCATCCACGTAAAGCTCTTCACTGGCGGTGTCCCAGGGGCGTACAGCTTCGGTACGCATAGAAAACAATGAGATAAAAATAGAGTAATGCTATGGGTACGGAGGTTGTACTCGGCCCGAGTACGGAATCTGACGTGGATGGCTTACGTGGCAATACACGTCAGAAGCTGAGTCAGCAGCCTCCGGCTCCCTCACTTCGGCTCCCTTCCTCCGGCTCCCTCCCTCCGGCTCCCTCCCTCCGGCTCCCTCCGTCCCGCGGCCTCCCTCCGTCCCGCGGGCTCCCTCCGTCCCGCGGCCTCCCTCCGTCCCGCGGCCTCCCATCCTCCCCCTCCGTCCCGCAGCTTCCCATCCTCCCCCTCCGTCCCGCAGCTTCCCACCTCCCTCCTCCCTCCTCCTCCTCCTCCCTCCTCCAGCCTCCCTCCCTCCGTCCCGCAGCCTCCCGCTCCCTCCCTCCCACAGCCTCCCTCACTCCCGCTCCATCCGGATGATTTTTGGGGGAGACGGTGTAGATGATGACGGAAGGAGCGGGAGGGAAAGGAAGAGGAAAGGAGCGGGAGGGAAGGGAGAGGAAAGGAGCGGAGGGAGGAGAAAGGTAGAGGAGGAAAGGGAGCGGGAGGGAAAGGGAGAGGAAGGAGCAGGAGGGAAGGAGCGGGAGGGAAAGGGAGAGGAAAGGAGCGGGAGGGAAAGGGAGAGGAAAGGAGCGGGAGGGAAAGGGAGAGGAAAGGAGCGGGAGGGAAAGGGAGAGGAAAGGAGCGGGAGGGAAAGGGAGAGGAAAGGAGGGAGGGAGGGAGGGAGAGGAAAGGAGCGGGAGGGGAGGCCGCGGGACGGAGCGGGAGGAGGGAGGCTGCAGGACGGAGAGGAGGGGGGGGGCCGCGACACGGAGAGGGAGGGGGAGGCCGCGGAACGGAGAGGGAGGGGGAGGCCGCGGGACGGAGAGGGAGAGGGAGGCCACGGGACGGAGAGGGAGAGGGAGGCCACGGGACGGAGAGGGAGGGGGAGGCCGCGGGACGGAGAGGGAGGGGAGGCCGCGGGACGGAGGGAGGCCGCGGGACGGAGGGAGGCCGCGGGACGGAGGGAGCCGGAGGGAGGGAGCCGGAGGGAGGGAGCCGAAGGGAGGGAGCCGGAGGCTGCTGACTCATCATCTGACGTGGATGGCCACATAAGCCATCCACGTCAGATTCCGTACTCGGGCCGAGTACAGCCTCCGTACCCATAACATTACTCATAAAAATAAGCCTCAAATTAAGAAACTAATATAATACTAATGTTGATAAACTGACTTTATCCAACACTATCCATATATAATACTACTTTAGGGAATGCCGATGTATGTCCTCGATCTTCTTCACAGTGGTGAAAACTGAAAATTATCCAGGATGGGGATGGCGGAGGGATGTAAGACAGCGAGAAAGCGCGTTCAGGTGCAGGGAACACTTGCCGCGATGTTTATGCCCAGATAACAGAAGAAAAAACCGTGGCTGAGTCGAAAATGGCAGGAGTGATTACGACGGCCTCCATTGTATTCTTACCAATCTCGTCATATGCATCCAGTCTTTCTCACAGTAAAAGAAGGAGCCCGCTTCTCTGCAGCCAACGCCGAAGAAAATCTCTTCCCTGTTTCTCTGGAAAGAGAAGACTCTGGACTCCAATAATCAAGGCTTCAGGTGAACTCTACTCGAGTCTTTGCTGTGACATTTATGGTTTTGGGCTCTTCCGTTGTTGTTTTATCTCATATTCTGGAGATGAGGTTGAAGGCAGTTGCTATTCCGTGAGCGCAGTCTGCATTCTACAGGAATGCATAGATCAGAATTTGGAAGCAGAGTGAAAATTCCGATTTGGTGTTTAAAAGTTAAAACTTTTAAAGGTTCTCTACCTCGAATACTCGAAGAGATCTTGAATGCGGATGTCCTGAGCCTCATTTGTGACTCCATCTCCATGCCCTATAATCTTATGCTATAAACAAAAGATTAATTACTAGGGCATTTTGAGGCTCTGGAATTCGATGCAGTTTATGCAGCTCTGCTTTCATAATAGGAGAATCTTTGAATGCAATATGATCAAGTGCAAAATCCTTATGTCTTCTGGTTTCCTGGGTGCAGATGCCGGTGCCCAGAAGGTTGTGGAGCCTGGGACCAAAGTAAAATTTGAGCCAGCAATCAGTGTGCCGGGCTGTTCAGATTCGTTGAAGTTACTTGGTACAGGTTTGTCATTATACTCTTGCGTGGAGACTTAATATAGCAGTTAAAGATTGGTGGCGCTTCATAGTCCATTGATTTTCTTTCGCAAATAAAACTGTGTTGTTGTTTATGATGCTAAATTATTGTGAAAAACCTACTCCATAAATCAAGTCGGTGTTTGTGGCTTCATTATTCACTACAGGCTACAGGGAGAAAGTTTTTGCTATTATTGGCGTCAAGGTCTATGCTGCAGGCTTATATATGCACCATTCCATTATAGAAAACCTAGATGGATGGAAAGGAAAACCCGCTTCTGAAATTCTGCAGGACTCTGCTTTGTTTACCAAAATTTTTGAAGGTACGAGCATTGTAGTTCTCTTGGCTGGTAATTTGGCTTAAGAAAACAGAAACACAGGAAACAGCGTTACGAGCTTTGTCTGTTACAGCCCCTTCAGAAAAATCATTACAGATTGTTCTTGTGAGAGATGTTGACGGCAAAACCTTCTGGGACGCATTGGATGAAGCCATCTCACCGAGGATTAAAGCACCGATGCCAACTGATGAATCTGCACTCTCTGCTTTCAGAAACACCTTTCAAGGGCGACCTCTAAAGCAAGGAACTTTTATATTCCTGAGCTGGGTGGATCCATCCAAGATACTTGTAAGCATATCATGAATACACAAAGCTGTGAACAATGATTTCATTTACCAAAATTCACCCATGTTCACGAACATGAACATCTGCGTGTTCGTGCAGGTTTCAATCTCATCTGATGGGCTGCCTTCTACAGTAGATGCAACAATTGAATCCAGCAACGTTGCTTCAGCCCTCTTTGATGTTTTTCTTGGAGATGCTCCTGTTTCGCCCCCTCTAAAAGCCTCTGTTGCTAGTGGACTAGCCATGCTTCTCCAGTAGGAAAGCCAGTCAGTCGGGTGTAGATGATGTCTTAGACTAGGTGCTTCATTTTCCAGTAATTTTTCTGTGACTGGAGTTCATAAATTATAATGTCTTGACATTTTCAAAACGAGGCTTCATGGCTTGGAGATCAATCTGTCCAACTTTTATCAAAAAAAGCAGACCAGAAAAGATTACCGTGCAACTATTTGTCGGCATCCGTATATTATTTTTTCCCTTTTGAAATCGTCGACAAGAGTAGGAAAGAAACTGGAACCATTAGAGATTAGAGTGACTTGGAACTGTGGAAGATTCAAAACATCAGTTTAAAATATCCGAGACAGGTTTGTGTGATCTAATTTGCTCAAGCATCTTTAAGACCTCAGCCATTGTGGGTCTCAACGATGGATCCGATTCAAGGCACCTCATGGCAATACCAAAGACTTGCTTGACTTCATTGAGGGGGAAGTGTGTTAAGCTACTGTCTACTGCAAACTCTTCCCGGTTATGATCCACAACTGCTTTCACCTGTTCAGACATCAGATTACCATCATATGAATAACTCTCATTTCAGAGATAAAGATAATGCTAAACACAGGGGAGATCGAGTAAATTGGTACAGAAAGTTGAGGCCTTTTGCTCAATCATTCGATACAACCAAACACAAAAGAAAACGATCAACTTCTCATACGAGAAGAGCGGATTTACTCTCAAACTTATAAAACCTCGTTAAGTTTTTGCTGCAAAAGAGACCTACCCAGGTTACTAGCTTTGTGCCTTCCTCAATAAATGTTTCATCTGTTGGTCTTCTTCCGGTTAAAAGCTCGAGTAAAACCACTCCGAAGCTGTACACATCCCCCTTTGCTGTTGCCCTTCCAGTGTCAAAATATTCTGCAAAAACACATGGTTGTTTGAAGCTAAACCACTCGGAGAAAAACAAAGACTTAATTTTGTGTATTTTACCTGGAGCCAAGTACCCAAAAGTCCCAGCAACAATGGTAGACACGTGAGTCTGATCCTGCCCCATCAATGTGGCCAATCCAAAATCAGAAACATGCGCCTCCATATTTTCATCCAGCAAAATATTGCTTGACTTTATGTCTCTGTGGATTATATGAGGAATGCAGTCATGGTGAAGGTATGCTAAGCCCCTAGTTGCGCCCACAGCTATCTTGTACCTCGTGTCCCAATCCAAAACGACCCTGTCAACATGTTTGCCTGCACCAAGCCTTCCCAGATGTCAAAACACAAAATGCAGAGAGCAAATCAAAGAGAAGAGAAAAGGAATTGTTATATACTCCGAGATGGCATACCATGAAGATACAAATCCATACTCCCATTAGGCATGAGTTCATATATAAGAAGATTGAAGTGAAGTGCTGTATAGTATCCATGAAGAGTCACAATATTTCGATGCTTTATGTCCCCCATTGCATCAAGCTCTCTTTCGAAACCTCTGTCCCTGTCTGAACTACCTCTGCTTAGCTTCTTTACAGCGAAGGAGACGGAGTCTGTTACAGCCAATCTATAAACAGTTCCGTACCCTCCAGATCCTATTATGTCTTTGTTTGTCAACTTCATTGTTTTGTTCAGAAAGATCTCTGAGGAAAGAGATTGCATCTTGGGCGACCTAAAGAGTACCATTTTCCCGCCTGTCACCAGGTGAAATATTAGCATTTATTGTCTAGGACAGACAGAGAAACAGCAGAGCTGCGTTCAGAGCTGGGAAAGAGGTGGACTCGGAAACTTGATGGTGGAATTGGGATTTTGCAATTCGTTACCTTCTCACCAACCCTGAACGCAGTGGATCTGCAATCAGCTGAAAACAGAGAAGAAATTCACAATTACTGGAGAACCGAGTACCTGACAAGCTATCCTGAAAAACCTTCTGCTTACGGCACCATCTTTTGTAGAGGAGAACGGCAATCACGATCTTTGATGTGATAAATGCAATAACGCAGATGGTTACATAGGATCCCAGAACTCTTCCATTAGCCATCGCTGCTGAATCCGAAAACAGGTCTATTTCCAGTCAGCGTCTTTCAGTAGCAGGTCGACAATTTAACCCAGAGACCTTCTAACAATTTAACCCAGAGAACTTCTTTCCTCAGTTGTAACTGAGCAGCCGGACATCAGTCTCATGAAGTTCTCTCGGCGACCCCCAGTGCTTCCAAACCTACCAAACCCTGAAAAGGGAACCAATTATCATCTTCCTTCAGTACTCAGCCTACTCATAGCAGTTCCTACCAATTTTTTGTCTCAAAAGTACTTAAGTTGGATGACGGCCCAGCTCAAAAAAACCTTGAAATTTTTTCAATTGTAATTCACTTTACAGTACTTGCCAGGTCACGCAGAATCAAATTTGTTGCAGTGGCTACCGAGTCCGCTACAAATCCAAAAATACATCCAGCTACAACATATAATTAATAATACTCAGACGAGACAATACATCCAGCTTCTCCAACAGTTCCCTCAAGCATACAGTAAGTAGAAACACTATCACAGGAAAAGCATTCATACCACTGGCTAGATTAGCTTGAGTCGACCGCTCAAATCCTGCTAAACCTTCATAGAAGTCGCATCATGAACTCCAAGGTGCAAATTCATGATCAACTCGCCAACCACGTTCACAAGGTTGGCCAGTCAATGAAAGAGTATCTCTCCGAAAGAAAACAGAGGAAGAAGAAGCTTTCCTCGAGGACGCGGATATAACCTCCTCTCAACCCCAGAAACCACAAGAAGACAGAGGAAGAAATACAAGCTTAGACAGCCCAAAAGCCATATACTCGAGTATTATTGATGTGTTTCTCTCCATCCTACTACTGTTGCCCGTAGCAATCCACCACGACGGCGGAGCACGAGATGGAGAATCGGAAAGGACCCGTGCCACGTTTACCATGTCTCTGTCACTGTGTATGTCCGTAGATGAATACCGGTTCGCTGGGAGACAGTTGTCCTGCATGGGCAGGATTGCTGTACGTAACCCAAATGAAGGAGACGAGAAAAGTGGATTCAACCACCCGTCGAGCAAGTAAGATGAATCATGTGAAAGCTTCCCAAAAATCTGGACTACCGAAAAGGCTAATGTTTTGCTCATTAACTTACCTGGTTCTGGGTAAGTCCTCTTCTGGAACGAGGCAGATGTCAAAAGAAGGAGAAAGAGACCGACAAACAGTTCGTGAGAAAAGCTCCTTTTTCCACTTCGTATTTTCAGTCAAAAGTTCATCGCGTCGCTTTACCTTTGCAGCTGCAGATGGGATCGAAATCTTCAGCAGCCCCCGTAATAAAAAATCTCCGCACAGTTTGAGAGGCAAATATAATAGAAGAGTTTCTGTACATCCATATGGGCTGTTATGATTCTGGGTAAGTTTCAGCGCCTTCTATAATCATTTTGAGGCACCGCGTTGGAATCTAATATTTCTCAGAATTTTAATTGTTCATCAAAGTTGCTGTTTCAGCAATTTTTATAATCGTTCTGAGAACCTCGTGGAATTTTAATATTTCTGATCGGGATTTTGATAGTCTCCATTGATGTTAAAGTCTTCTTTCTCTCAGGCTTTCTTCTTTTTTTCTTTTCTTAATCTTTCTTCCTCAGTTTAATAACAGACACGGGTACCTGATCAAATTGGTTGGTAGAAGGTGATGTCGTGTCGGCATTTTGAGAGGGGGAATGGAGAGGCTCACTGCCAAGGCGAATGGAGAGGTAGATTGTTATTTTTATTTTTGTTTTTTTGTTTTTTTTATTTAATGGAGAGTTCTATTGATAGGGGCGTATGGAGAGTTTCATAAATTACTTGGGCGCTACTAAATGCCTAGTTCTTTTAAAACTGTTTTATTCTGTAGCAATTGGGAGCCAAAGTTGTTGAATAATATAACTTAGTGATATAATGTCTTGGGAAATAAATATTATGGACCTAAATTTTTCTAAACATGCACACCTATTTTTTCTATGAGCGGTGATATAAGTACGTACTTATTAGGAAGTGCTGATATTATTTTTCTTTTTGTATTTGATCTATATATATGGAATATTGATTTAATTTTTTATTGTTTTTATTTATGCATTGATTAGGGGGAAAAAGGTTTGGACTTTGGACTTTTGAGAGAGAAAAACTCCTTTTTAAAACAATAAAAGAATTAATAAAAAGAAAGAGAATTGAGCGATTTATAATACACATTCCACTTAGAAATATAATAATTGCAAGAAAAATGATATCAGTACTTCCTAATTTTACTTATATATTTTACATTTCTAGGTAGGAAAAAATCTAGGGTTTAGGATTTACCCATAGAATATGTTGATAATATTTTATAAAAAACTAAAATCTTACAGATTTTATCTCCAATTTTATCTCTTACTAACTGCAACGCGCCACATCGCGATGTAAAGTCTTGGAAGTAAAATCTATAGTACTTATATCACTCAAGATATAAGTACGTACAATATTAAAGAGCGATGATTCTTACACTCAACAAGTGCGTACACTTGTTGTTTTACATAATATTAAAATATTATATTTTATAGTACCCAAGAAATATAATATTTTAATATTATGTGAGACAACAAGTGCACGACTCGCGCACTTGTTGAGTGTACGAAACATTATTCATATTAAAATTACTATGGATTTTGTAAAACTTAATTCAGATAGTGAAGCAAAATGACTAAATGAGCCTCCTTCTTTGTATGAGTTTGCTATAGCTTGAGCCAAATAAAATGCCAGTTAAGCCTAAGCATTTGCCAATTGGGAAGCAAGATTTTAGCCCTAATTAAGTCCTGTTGATTTGGGTTTTAACCTTTCGACCAGTGAACCTCAATCGAATCATGGTCAGTAATAGGTTAGGATTTTACAACATCGGTTTGTTAGTTCAATTTCTTGTGCAAGATAAGAGAATTGCTTCTAAAGGGATATAAATTTTCAAAGAAGTCGATGATATAAAAAATTATAAAATGATCAAAAGTACTACTGTACAAAATAAGGCTTTCCGTCAAATTTATTATGAATCGAAGTTGTTATGTTATCATCAATACCTTCTCATGCTAAAATCACTAGGAAAGGTAACCTTGATAATCTTCTTTCGTTGAGCTTGTGACCTAATGTCACATTTAGAAAGTCACATTTAGACAAAAGCCAATAATCATCATCATTGCTTATTGCACTAGAGTCCTTATTTTTTTTTTTTTTATTGATCTTAGTAAGGAGTTACAACTTTCGGTCTTTAACTGTTTTTATGTAGGGGCGGGAGGGCAAACGAGTACATTCATCTGGAATGAAGAGAAGAACGAAATTCAGGGCTCCGCCCTTGTAATCGCTGGAACATTTTCAGTCTATTACTCCCGCCGTCCACTTCCCCTCATTTTACAGGCGATCGCAAGCAGGTATCGATTCTCCACACTTATCTTTTTTACTTTCTCTTTGTCGATATTCGTTCTTTTCATCTCCTTTTAGCCCATTCCTGTTCGAATCTCTTTATTGTTATACATGTGTCATTTGATTTAGCCGATTAGGGCTTTCCCTACATGATGGACGACGAACGAGTGGTTAACGGAGAAGAGGCGATCGAGGAGCCGGCGGCTGATGGCATCCTCGGCAAAGATGTTAATGTCGAACAGAATGACGAGGTCACCGATCTGAAGCACCGGAACGAAGCGCTGTCAAAGGAGAACTCGGAACAGAGAGAGAAAATCACGCGGATGACGCTCGAAATTGAAGGGTTTAAGAAGAACCAATCGGAAATGGAGCAGCGGTTGGAAAAGATGGAAAAGGAAATCCAACAATCGGAGAAAGACAAGAGGACACTGGAGAGCGTGGCCGCGAGAGCCGCCGATCTTGAGACGGAGGTTGTTCGGTTGCAGCACGATCTTGTCTCTTCGATGTCCGAGAGTCAAGAAAACGGTGCTGAGGCCGACGAGCTCAAGTCCTTGTGTCAAGGACTGAGGCAGAGCCATCAAGAGAAAGATTTGAAGATTGAAGATCTTGAAAAGACAAAGGCGGAGATGAAGATCAGAATTCGCACGTTGGAGGAGCATCTTTCTGTAGTTGATACTCAAAAAAAGAACATCCAAGAAGAGGCTACGGCCAAAGAGGAAAAAATTCGTCTTCTGACATTGAAAATAGATGAGATGTCTGTCGCCCTAAAGAAATTGCAGGAAAAAGCAGAGGAGAATTATGATTTGAAGCACAAGGTTGAACACTTGCTTAATGAGCTTGATGAGCTAAAGGGGAAAAATTCGAAGATCGAAAAACAGAGAGCAGATGCTGAGAAAAGGGCACTGGAGTTAGAAGAGGAAAAGTTAGAATCGAAAGAGCGGGTTTTGGAGCTGGAAGAGGGATTGCAGAAGGAGTGTACCAAGTTTTCTTGGCCCACTCTGGCGGCCGCCGTGACGGGGGCTGTTGCCGTGACGACTGTGCTTTGCATCACATATGCAAAGAAAAAGTGAGGTTTAGTTGTTAGCTATTCCAGTTATATTTGAATGTTTTGCAATGGCGAGTAACAGAATTAAAGGTTTTGAAAGAAAGAAAAAACGAGGTGATGTTGCTTTACCTTTTTCTTGTTTTGAAATTTTTTGTTGCTCTCTGCAATGGTCGATGTTGAAGTTGAAAGTTTAGACAGAAGAAACAATGGACTTCGGTTTCGGACTACTGATCACTACACTGAGATCCCCTGGTTTCGTCGTCCCATCTTCATCACTAGTTCAAGTGGATGGATGCTAAATCGATGGCTATGTTATCTTCAATGAATGTGTGACCATAGCAAAATGAGTGGAAATATTAGTCGAGACTGTTTAGAATTTTAGATTACCTATTCAATATGCATCTTTTTTCGTTCTCATGGGATTTCTTGAATGCAATTTCTTTGATTCTGAAGTACTTTATTCATCACGGTGAGAATATTTCTGATTCGTTTCATTTCGTTACTTAGACAATGACTGCAATCCCTAATTCCTGTGGTGTTTAAGTTACAATTATTACCTATAGAAGTCTTTCAGGGCACCAAAACACGGACTTCCCCTTGGTTAACGTGTTTAAGGAATTGAAAGTAAGTGCTCTTTTTTCCCACAGAAATGAAGGGGAATGATGTTAGAGTCATTTGGTCCTTGTAGTTAGCCCCAAACGCGAAAGAATGTTCTTTTCTTTTTTTATTCTTGAGATGCCGAAGATGAAAACGAATAATTTTCAGGGAGTTTTATGATGTAGAGGTAATGTTTCTTACTGCACATTCAAAGAGGAACTCCGTCAATTTTTTATGATATAATCAGGTATCGGGGGAACTGGTTGCAGGAATATATCCTTCTCAATTTTCAAACTAAGACCCAAAACAATGATAGGGTCGATTGATCAACGAAATGGAAAGATCACTTCAATATTTTTGTGGACTTTCAACTCTCGAAAACTGAACGCAATTTTAAACTAGGGAGTTGAGTGATATTAAGGTAGCAAGATTCTAAATTCACATTAAACTAGCGGGACCAAAACCCATGGAGGATGGGTGGGTGGAACTCCTCAAACCATGATCCCGTAACTTGACCTTATAACCGATCTGACCTATCCTGACCGCACAACCCATCTTCAGCTGGTAATCTCAAGCTCAAAGCCGAAATTGGGTTTCCATTTCAAGATTAGAAAAGTTGGTGGCTGCCGCTAACTAATACGGCTTAAAAATCTCGACTTGGGTTGAAAGAGCTTAGGCAAAAGCGCTCATTAATTGTAAGTTACCATTAATCTTGTGGCAGCTAGCTGATATGATTTCCGATTATTTAGAGATCAGGCATATGTGGAATCTAATAACTTCCTTGATTGAAATAGTTGCTAGTCTTAGATTCCTGAAAAATGAAGCATGGAGAAAAACCAGCTGTGCCCTAAGTATGAACAGAAAGGGAAGGAAGAGAGTTTTTAATAATTAATTATTTCCCGGGCGTGCGGCCACGAGGTGTGGCCTCGTTTTGCATCACGGCCGAACTGGTGCGTGTTCACTTTTTCGGTTCGGTGATGAAAATGTCAAAGTCAGTCAAAGTCCACTCCGCAAGCGCACCCTGTTCGCTTATATATATCTCCGTCCCCACGTCGATGGAGGGCCACGTTCTTTTGGCAGGCGGAGTCCCAGGGTCCTGATAAAAGTAGAGATCCCTAGACAACCTCCCGACGTCAAGCTCCCACGTTCTGGCGTCCCCGATCCACCCTTGCCCCGCTTGGGTCGGGTACCCGTAATCGCCCCAGACCGGGTGCGGGACTATCTGCAGTATCTCTTGAGCTTGTGGATTGCTGTAGGGGTCGCACAAATCGTAGGGCTCTTCGAGGTACTTGGCGTTCCCGGGGCTGCAATGCAGGTGGTAGGCCCCGTAAGGATAGTTGTCTTTGTCGGTGCGGTGGACCCGGGTGCCGTTTGGGAAAGTGTGGTACGGGGGGCATACGTTGAGGTTGTCCGGTCTGCACCACGCCGTGACTTCCGGGTTTATGATCATCTCGCTGTACCGGGTGACGTCCGTCAGCACGTCGCCGTCGCAGGGCCTCCCGTCGTTCTTCCAGCAGCTCCCCATGTCGAGCAGGTAGAACTGGCTCTGCTTCCCGCCTCCCTGCGTTATGTTCAGTGTGTGTCGTACCTTAAAGTTCGGAGACTCCGGAATCTGCGCATTCAGTACGTAATATTATTGTAACATTAGTAGTAGTAGATTAACGTGATTTCCTTAGAAATTTGGCATCAAATTAATATGATCACTTACAATCTTGGACATTCCTCTGGTGGGATAATGGTAACCGCCGGAGAGGCCTTTGGTGGCGTCGGAGCGGAGATAGAGCATGAGCCAAGGGTACTTGGCGGAGGTCTTCAACTTGTGGTGGAAAACCCAACTACCCTGTCCGATCGGCTTCTCCCAGACGACAGAGTACAAGGAGATGTTTTGGCCTTCCAACCCGACTCTTCTGTTGGCGTCTAAATCCCAGGTCCCGTAGAAACTTCCGCGGAGAGTCACGTTGTCGTCCTGCAAGGCGGTGTAGTCGTGGAAGATGATGGGGTGGTTCATGCAGCCGGGTCCGAAGCATGGGAACCTGGTGGAAGGCTGGAAGGGTCCGATCTTCTTCCCGTTTTCCGGGCAGAGACCGGCGAACACGTCCATGTTGCCGCTCTTCAGCATGAGCATCCAAAAGTTCCAGGGGTTGGGCAAATCGTTCACCTGGCATTGGTAGCCCAAGTAAGCCTCTTTTGCCGGGGCGTACAGGTCCACGTCGTGGAGGGCTTCTGGTGGGACGCCCAGGAATGGGTCACCCACACCCAGCTTGTTATCTTCCTCTGTCACTCTGTGAATTATCGAGTACTTCTTTGACGGATCAGCACTTTCTGCATGGACATCGATAAAAAATAGTAGTAACTAATAAGAACGGGTTCTTAATAATTCCATAGCTTGTTCAAGATCAAATCAATCACTAGCACATGAAGATTAATTACAGTAATTAGAAAAACTCAGGCTCCTGCATATTTATTGATCATCAGACTATATATATATGTGCAAATTAATTCATGCGAGCAGAGAAGAAAGTGTACTTACGGTCGTCGGAGACGAGGAGGTCAAAGCAATCGGCAGCTCTGGGACTTCCTTGGAAGGGGACTTCTTGGCCGACCTCATTGCACTGGTTCCAGGACTCTATAGCCACGCGCAGACTGTCTCTCTTCATTCCGGGATCCCCGACCGCGGACAGGGCACTCTCTCCCCCGTGTGGGAAAGACATCAGCATCGTCGTCACCTGCAGCAACACCACCAAACGACACCAACCCAGACGCGATGAATGTCGACCCATGGTGAATAATATGGGTTGGTAATCAGCTTCCGGACTCACGTACCATGCATCTCTTCCAACTCTTTAATTATTTATAGATGAAGACGATGACAGATATTACCTGCAGGATATGAGGTTGAAGACAATAACGATTTTGATCTTATCTAATCCGAGTTTCCCTATAAATTTAAACAACCACGTTAAAGTGCAGTTTTAATGGTATATCCGTATCTCTTATCCTCACCCACAAATATTCTCCCCATATATGGTCGTAGCTTCTAAAAATAGTACTCTACCTTCTATATATCGCTAAAGTTACCAGATCGTCGTCACCGCCATCGTGATGAGGCGTCCGTTCTAGTATTTTACGTCTAATTAATATCATCTTTTCAGAGTCTCAGACTTAATTTGGAATTTCTTCATTATAATGTCCACATGAATTTACTTTAAATCTGGTCGAATTTACGTACGTGCCTTAAGAGATCTGTAGATACGTATTATATACCTTCTAAAAGTTTGCTTTAATTTAGTAACGAAATTGATCGTCGTGAGAGGGGAGAGAGGAGAATGAGTTTGGTGGAGAATTTTAAGCAGAGAGGAGTTTAGTTAGGTACGTTGACTTCTTGAGATTTTCAGAGTGTGAAGACTGAAGTCTAAAAGAGTGTTGAAATTCAAAATTTATTTCAAATGGCAAAATTTTAAGCATAGATGACTAGAGGATATACAGGTCGCATGAAATTAAGGCGATCTATATCTGCTCTGGTTTACGTACGGTCAAACTAGGATATTTGTGTTTCCCATACACTCAAACTTAAGGTCATGTTTAATTCTATATATAGATTTTAAATTTTCATATTAAGATAATAAATTTATTTTATCAATAAAAATAAAACAAAATAAAATAGTTTTTACTTTTTATTATCCCAGTAATATGCTCATTCGATCATATATATTGAGGTCTTTATTTTCAGAATTTACAATTTTTAACAGTAGTATCGAGATAATGGTACTTTTCTGTAGAAATTATTATTTTTATAATGAAAAAAACTTGGGTGAAGCTAATTAACCACCAATTAAAGACTTATCTGTTGGTTTTCATATCTCCTAAATTAATAAATTATTAAGACCATATTAAATTAATAAAAATTCGTAAAGAATAGAAACCACTTACATTTAATGGGATTGAAATGGGTCGGTCTTAGATGGAATTACATTAATCGTTTCTATTGAAATTTAACGTTAACCTGCTCAACGTTACCTGTACAGGACCCCAGATGTTCTTCGTACTGGAGTTATATCGATGATAAAAAAAATTAAAATTAACAAAAAAAAGGTTATATCGATAAGTGATGCGAATTGATTGGCCCATTGGACTTGGAAGACCAGCCCATGAGTTTATGAGTTGAGGCAACTTGCGTTCCGTTCACGCGACGCGGCAGCGTAATGATAATTGTTTTCCAACAGAAAATCTTTGACGTATAAATTTTAGGGCTTGATTAATACCGGGTCGACTCGTAAGCCAAGCATTTCCTCGAGCGCTGTCAGCACAGTGAGGTCGGGGAATATAAGCAACACCGTAACATCGTTTGATTGCCCCGATTTTGTTGGACAATGGTATGTGAATTTCGCAGTTCTCTCTTATAATCTTCTTCGACCAAATTTATCTATCGAGATTCTCGTAGTTTCTGCCAGTGTAGCCAGGTTCATCTTTCCTCCGAATAAGCTTTCTGTTTCGGACGCCTATTATTGGGAATGATCACTGTTTCCCACGTTTTAATAGAGTAACTATAAGAGTGCGCCTAGTTCAAGCTGCTTTTCCGATGTAGTTAATGAGTTTAATACTTTCGGGAAATTAGACTCCAGTGAGCATTTGATCCTTTGAGCTTATTTCGAATGAGAATCCATTCCCTGTTCGTTGACAGTTCGATTAGCTGGAAAATGTGTTTCAGGAAACTCTAGCCTAGAATGCTGATTGGGCATTTGTAAGGATCCTGAATACGTGATTAGAATGATGTGGGGAAGAAGTGCGGTGGTCTCCATCTTCTAGAACAAAAGAAACATCCAAAATTAATGGCTTTTGGGGAGTATGCAATGAGTATTCCCGTAGAGTTGTGGGAAATATTTGTTGAAAATTATTGTAGTATAAGTCGATCTACTTGATACGAGGAAAAATTTCTTGATCTTGATAGATATATGCATGAATTTGTTGTTACTAAGAGGTGCACAGGAGATGGACACCAATATGTTTCCTGTGATTATGAGCTTACATCAGGAATGAGCCTTTAAGTTAATAGCTCTTTCTGCTCATCGTTGGAGTATCTGCACTTATTCAAGAGACTGCCCACTATACTGTGTTTGTAAACACTATCTTTGTGTTTCACACTTCTAACTATGGTATAAATACAACTTTAGGTGCCTTTATTTTTTAAACCTATGAGCTTGAGTTTGTCGTTTGTTTTCCTTTTTTGCTGTCATCACCTACTGACCTACATGATTTCTACAGTTGCACTAGGAAATTGTATCATTATCGTCTGTCTGATATATAAGTCCATCATCACATGGACTAATGTTCTTTTGTGATATCCTATCTATCAAGTTTTTTTCATTCTCTAATTTTAAGTTAGGGTCTTAGAAGGTTTCCTTGAGATTTCGTCTTTTAAAGGTTTTCTGTTATTAGTGCAAGTTCATAGTGGTCTAATTGTCTTGCAGTTACAAATTTTAATGTTGTTTGCAATGTTTCTGTGTAAAGGACATGTCTGAGCATCTTAAAATGATCCATTGCTGGTGTTTGAGTTATTACTTAGTGCTAGGTACAATTCAGAATTGTGAGAAACAAGCATTAATCTTATAGCATTCATATCCTCAAATTTATATAACTGAAAGGTCATGAAGTGGATAAATGTCCTGTGGTTGCTGTATTGAACTGTTTGTATATAGTCGTAGATTTCCTATGTCTTGTTTTTCTCACGGATGGTCGTACTGTAGTATATATCTATCCATTGCAGCTTTATGCATCATATCTTTTTATCTTTGTTTTTGTTCTTGATAGCAAACTCAAAACAATTTTGTCGAATTAATCATCGAGAGTTAGACTGGCTTTGGTTGTACTGGAACTTGAGTGTGCTAAAAGCTCTGTTTTTCTCATAGGATGACCCGGAATTAGAAGCAATCAGGCAAAGGAGAATGCAGGAATTAATGGCACAACGTGGCCTTGTAAGTAATTAATGTCGTATCTGGTGACTAATGCTCTTATTTTTTTTTTTAAGGACGTTCACAGAAAAGTATGCATTGTTGGTTTAGGGTAATCAGGGTAATCAACACAACTCTGAGCAGCAGGCTGCACAGGAAAATGCTAAAAGGTTCTTTCTCAGTCACTATTTTTTTTTTCCAATTTCAGTGCAGTTTCTGCATTAAATTCTATTTTCTGAACTACTTTAGTGTTGAACTTAAATTTTTTGTATATCGGTGTTGGTTTTTTTTTGAGTCTAGGTAAAATAAATTAATTGTATCAACCACTGAATTCCAGGGAAGCTGATGAACGGCGCCAAATGATGCTTAGTCAGATATTGTCTTCCCAGGCACGTGAAAGACGTAAGAATGCTATATATCCAACTTTGAGATTAGTTTTTCTTAAGATATTGGCATTCCTTTCACTTTCTTATATTTAGTTTATTTTATTTTTGAGAGGGGCATTATCTTCACATTGACGTCTTATTGTAAACCTTTTGTGATTACTCATGTATAATTTTCTGTTCATTTGGGCATTTTAAAATTTGAATCATTTTCTGATAAATGACGTTCGGTGTTTTTGAAGCACAGAGCTGGCTATGACTTAACCATGGGAATGTGCATAGCATAGATG
This sequence comes from Aristolochia contorta, assembly GCA_022405105.1. Lineage (NCBI taxonomy): Eukaryota > Viridiplantae > Streptophyta > Magnoliopsida > Piperales > Aristolochiaceae > Aristolochia > Aristolochia contorta. The sequence goes on along the minus strand of CM039667.1, from coordinate 3,552,250 downwards.
ACATTGACAGGTCCTTTTCTGGTTCTACGTGGTCCAGTCTTCTTTCTTTCCTTATGGGCAGGAAGGCGTCCCTTCAACCTAGTTTTAGTGGCTTCTTTAGTGAATGGAACAGTTTTTTCCGGTCACTTAGTTTGCACATGAATTCCACCTTGCATGAAGATAGGTATTCTGAGAAATATACTGTAATTATTAAAATGAGTTCATCTTCACTTTTTCAGTAGAAACCAGATAACTTCTGCACTGTATCTTTATATTCCGTGTTGCTACTTATTTTTTTTCAAAAACACTTCCCAAGTATCCTTTGCCCATGTGTTTTTTTGCCTTGTAAAAACACTATGTATGGCTGCATATAACTCCCTTATATCCCAAACTTTTATGGATGGGTTACCTTTACACGTCGCACATTTCATGTGAATCACATGGTTTTGTCAAATTATATAAATCTGCAATAAAAACTTTGAAAGAAACTATGAGGTCCTCAGAAAACGAACCTTGTTTCTTCAAATGAGTCTGACCTTGCTTTTTGAAATGAAAACAATGAGCTGTGTCACTGGAGTGTTTTCAGAATATCGCGACTGTACATTTAGAAAAATGGGCTGGTCCTGTGCGCTTTTTTTTTCTCCTTTAAAATAGTGTTCTGCCATTCTTATGTTTTTCTTATCGAATTATCAAGTCCAAAGCATCTTATAGAGGTTATAATGGTGATTGGATCGATTTCAATTTGTATATTTGTTGCAGTGAATAAGTACATTTTAGTCAGTGGCAAATTGTCCTGTGTTACGATAAAAAAAAAAAAAATTGTTTTGTCCACTATTACTGAATGTACCTTGGTGGTTCTAACTATGATCTTAGTTTTGATGTATTCTATTGTGTTGCCTGACCCTTGAAATAAACTCTACCTTTTTTCTGTAAAGTTTGCTCAGGTTCCTTTGTTCTGGTAACCTGACTTAGGTTAGGTTTTGCAATAACTATATACACATGACTCACGAGAAAATAATGTTAAAACCAAATTTGTACAAGTGGGGTTTTGTAAAAATATATATTGTTGGAGCAAAAGCATTAAACTATTGATGGATGTTTGACTTGTTCTCAAGAAAAGCATTTTTTTTTTCTTTTTGGAACTGTCTCAATAGAGATTGTTGTGCACTTTGTAGACTGCTACTTTGTGGTTTTCCTGTTGCCTTTTCTACGGGTTCAGGCTTTCTTAGAATGGTCCTATTCTTCTTGATATTTTCAGTTGCTCGCATCGCACTGGTGAAACCTGAGAAGGCAAGAGGAGTTGAGGATGTTATTCTTAGGGCTGCTCAAATGGGTCAGATAGCCGAGAAGGTAAATTGACTTTTTTTTTCCTATTGGGGGAAAACTGATTGAATTTTGTATCGAGCTTTGTGCGCAAATTTGGAGACGTGTAGTGCTAATATGAATGCCACTCCATCTACTATTATCATTGCATATTATTTCAGTGTATTTTGTATTTCTTCTTTTACAGGTTTCTGAGGAGAAGCTTATATCTTTGCTCGAGCAGATCAACACTCAAACCACCAAACAAACGAAAGTGACTGTAAGTGTTTTTATCTGTTATTTGGCTTCTCGACCTTTTTTGCTTCTGGAAGGCTGATTCGTTTGGATTTGTTATTCAGATCCAGAGGCGTCGGAATGTGCTCGAGGATGATGATTAGCGAGCTGCTCATGAGCATTTGAAACTATGACGACTTGTTTTTTTTTTTTTTTTTGTAATATTGTCGGCAATTGTTGTGATAGGCTGCATAATCTACCCTGCATTTGGATTACAAAAGAGTGTTGTAACTTTCATCAAGGGCTCGAGTATTTGAGTGTATAAAACATCTTGATCTCTCATTACGGTTCTAATTGTCGGTCACTATTGCCATTCCAGTGTCATTTGTCTGCTCTCCTGTATCAGCACGTGCAACGACCCAGCCACCGGCTCTGCCAACCTTTCAAGGAATGGCGAGTAGTGTCTGCTGCTGCTGCTCGATTGTTTCGCGATTGAGTTGTCGTTAATTTGCTTCATCTCCACGCTTCCTTTCCTATACTGCTATATGTATATAATCCCATTCGCATTGCTTTAGTCGTCTCTTCGTCTAGTCCGAACAGATTAATTAGTACTCTTTATGGACGAGCACCTTCTCTCAGAAGTCCCAGGGCAGTCGCACGAATCTGCGGAAGACGATTATCTACCACTTTTTACGTCCACCTCCGCGCTAGAAACCCGTATCTTGATCCCAGAAGTAACATTGCACGTGTCCTCCAATTCCATTCACCGCCAGTGGGCACCAAATTCATCCTCTAATAATTTGAATCTCGCGGCGACCACTCTCCGACGTAAATCCTATTCTGCTCCTTCCTTCTTCACAAATTTCAAGGGACCCTGTCCGCCTCTAGAGCAGCACCAGCACCAGAAATGTGCCCCTTGGCGATCAACCCCTCCCATCGTGAGTCAAGCTTTCGTGGTCGTTGCCTTGTATGTATCGGCGTCGGTAGTTTTCTACGCGACGACGAGCAACGATTTTCACTCTCAGGCCACGTTGGGATTGGTGGATGCTCTCTACTTCAGCGTGGTGACGCTCTGCACGATCGGGTACGGCGACATCGTTCCCTCCACCACCTTCACCAAGCTATTCACCTGCGTTTTCATCCTGGTGGGCTTCGGTTTCACCGATATCTTGCTGAACGGTTTGGTGACCTACGCGCTGGACCGGCAAGAGGCCGTTTTACTGAGCAGCGTAGTGGACGTGAGATGGGGGAGCGCGGCGTTTGGTTCGTATGTGATGGACGCGAAGAAAGGGCGAATGAGAGTAAGGATGAAAGTGGGTTTAGCCTTGGCCGTGGTGATATGTTGCATCGCGCTGGGGATGGTCATGGTGCGGGTGCTGGAGGGTTTGAGCTGGGTAGATAGCTTCTACCTGTCGGTCACATCTGTGACCACGGTCGGGTACGGGGATCGCACGTTTAGGACTCTCAAGGGGAGACTGTTCGCCACCGTGTGGTTGCTGGTGAGCACTTTGGCGGTTGCGAGAGCCTTTCTCTATCTCGCCGAGCTGAGGATTGAGAAGAGGAACCGGAGGATTGCCAAATGGGTTCTGCACAGGAAGATGACTTCGGCCGACCTCCTCGCTGCTGATCTCGACAACGATGGATCCATACGGTACGTACGTGCCTTCATTAATTACCGTGCTGATATATTATAATTTATAATAGTGTAATTCATTCATCGTTTAGTTATTAAAAAAAGTGCAATTTTGGAGCATTAGCAGTGAATTGTACGCCGCCAGAATGATTTCTACTCGATCGACATCGAGTGTGAACGAACAATTAAGTTTTCGACAAGACTGATTTCTGGTTGGTTGGGGGGCTCTTCGGGTGCTTCACATAAGCAGCACTCCATCAGATGCATGTGCGTCTGCATTTCTTTAAGCGACATGTCACAGTGACAGGAGCATCAATCAGGGGGATTTAGTCAATACATGCGATTTAACAAATAGTAGAGCAGGAATCAAACACCTCAGTGGGTGTGCTAATAAATATTATAATGATGCCGGTCGCTCTATTATTCTAATAAAGACACACTTGTCTAATCCAACACTTGATGTGCGGTGCCGCTTTAACTTTAAGGTCTATTTTATATCGACCAACTTTGATATTATTGGGGCAGTGTTTACCTAGCTACTCCCAGAATTCTCTTTAGGGTGACGGTCTTTGGGATCTTTAAATGTCATTACGGTTTAATATAATGTTTTTGGCATCAGTTGGCCTCCAGATTATTTATTAGACCTTCCCTTTGATGATACGTATATACAGACACACTTGAGAAGGCGACTATTTCGTTACAATTACAACCCTAAATAAAAAAACACGATCAGACCACTTGGCGCGCGATGCGGTTAAGTATGCAGAGCTATTTTCGAAAGGGGTTCCGGCTTCTCTTCCAGCCAGATACCGAGGAAGAAGAAAAGGAAGGTACCCTTTTTGCTTTTGGAGAAGAAACCGTTCGTCTTGTTTATAACCTGAGAGAGAAGTGAGAAGCAACAATCTTTAATGGAAAAAGAACCTCTGTTGCCCTATAACAGCCCCAGAAGACGTTTGTCGGCCACCCCTCCGTCCCTCTGCTCCCTTCCTGAGACTGAAGAATTCACTCTTCCCTTCAACTCACCGAGGAATCTAACCCCGCCATATCTCAAGGACCTTATCATATTCGGTCCCAGCGATGGGGTCGATCTCTCGGAAGCCCTTTCCGTAAAATCCCCTCGCCCACTCCCTTCTCCCTCCGCCGCCTTTCCCGTCCACGACGATCTGCAATGGAGCTCCAAGACCAAATCCAATCTCCACCGTTCCAAGACTGCCCCTGCTATGTCCGCCATCAACGAGATCGACCTTCACCCGCTGCCCAAACCCCAGTTCGGTTCCTCTTCTATCGTCCGTCAGGCGGTGTTCCTTCTCGCCGTCTACCTCGCCCTCGGTGTTGTCATCTATTCCATCAACCGCCGCCACTTCTCGGCAAATGAAACGCATCCCGTTGTCGACGCACTTTATTTCTGTATCGTAACCATGTGCACCATCGGATATGGTGACATCACACCCGCGTCGCCATCTACCAAAATCTTCTCCATCTTATTCGTCCTAGTCGGATTCGGTTTCATCGATATTCTCCTCAGCGGAATGGTTAGTTACGTTCTCGACTTGCAGGAGACTTTACTACTCAGCGCTGTCAAAGGTGGCGCCGAGCATCCTTATCTGGTTGACGTAAAGAAGGGAAGGATGAGGATTCGCATGAAGGTCGGGTTGGCTTTGGGGGTGGTGGTAATCTGTATCGGGGTTGGAACTGGCGTTATGCATTTTGTGGAGAGGCTCGGATGGCTAGACTCGTTTTACTTGTCGGTCATGTCAGTTACCACTGTTGGTTATGGGGATAAGGCGTTCAGGTCTATGCCTGGGCGGGTGTTTGCTTCAGTCTGGCTTTTGGTTTCTACCCTAGCAGTTGCTCGGGCATTCCTCTATTTGGCGGAGGCAAGGATTGATAAGAGACATCGGAAGATTGCAAAGTGGGTGCTTGGGAGGGATATGACAGTGTCGGAGTTTCTTGCGGCCGATATTGATAACAATGGGTTTGTGAGGTGAAATTTTAGTCCTTTTCATTCATTCAATAATTTTTATGATCGGTTATTCTTTGCATTATATACGATTATAATAAAAAAATTAACAGTTCTCCTAGTTTGAGGGATAAATTTATTGTAGGTCTTCGAGGAAGATAATTTTTTGTTGAAAAATCATTTGACTCTGCAGGGGTCATGTATTCTCTTTGCCTCCTTTGTTTGGGAAATTTACATAAGTCTAATTATTCTCTTCCCCTTATTTGATCATTTAAACTATTTGTGACAAATGGAGACTGTTGACTTTCCATCCCAAATGTGTTTGTAATGTTTTTTTGTGAAAACCGATGTATATAGATTTGCCTTTTGTCTTCCAATTGGATCAGAACATCGGTACTGTCAAATTTTCAAGGGGAGTTACTGGATGCCAGTTATATTACTTAAAAAAAATGATGTTTAATTTTTTTTGAATGTCTTGGCATAATCATGTCATATGAGCAAGTATGACATGCTTGAAGAAGAAAAAAGCTATTTGAGTTGGAGCATTGAGTGGAACATTTAGGATGGTCTGTGCTTTGTCTAGTGAATTGGATAAGAGAAGTATTTAGTTTTTTAGCTTGGATGAGTAAAATAGTTGGAGATGGTGTGAGTAGCATGAAATATTCAATGAGAAACAGTTAAGTGGATCATTGAGACTGACTACTGCTCTTGCAAAGCAGACACTTGAGCAATTGTCTTTAGTTGTAATTTTCTTTAAAGAGTGACAGTGGGGTTCAGATTTGATTCTGGTAATGGTATGAGATTTAAAAATTGGTCCTAATTGCTGCTTCTCATTTTAGAAGTGGTCATAGTTCGAAGGTCGGGGTGCAACTCTTTCTTTCTTTCTTTCTTTATTTCTTTTTTTTTAATCTGTGTGCTGTCATGATGGCCCCTTGCTCAATGCTGTTTAGGAGATTTGAACCCAAGACCTCATGCTGCTAATGCGCTCCCTGTGACAACTGAGCTACTGCTAAAGTTTAAACATTAGCCATGACCCTCCCTCCTCCCTCCCTCCCTCCTTCTGGGTATGTATATCCACTCTTTACACTGTTGTAAAGCTAAGCAGTCATTTGGCTGGAATGAGCTAATATTTGATGGGCATTGATAAGTTAACTTTCTGTTGGATTGTCGAGAAGAAAATGATTTGGCTTCCCATTTGTCTTTCCTGCAACTCTGTCAAACTGTGATCTATCTTACTTGGTAAGACAGAACAGTGAAAATTATAATTTAGAACAAACAACGAGGCTAGGATTCTATTACAATCACATGCTGGATTATCTGGTGATACTCATAGCTAGACCCTCTCATGACATACTGCTACTAATTCATCTCCAGTCTATTGGTCGTTTTTGTCGGATGTGCTTCAAGACCTTCTGGAAGGCATGTGTCCTCCATCTCTTGACTTGCTTAAGATGTAGATGACCACTTCTTCTGTGTCTTGGTATCTATTTTTGATCCATCATTGGGAATATGTCATGGTTCTTGTTTGTATTTGTCGAATTAAAAATTGCAAAGATGGGAAATTGTTACTTGAGGAGATGTACGTTGTTTGATGCATCCCTGCTGTGGCTTATAATGGATAGCAAGATGCTGCAGGGGACAGGGCTTTGCTCGTTATTGAGTACAAAAATTTGGGGTTATACAAAACACAAGTTTACTGCTGAAAGTGAAATAAAATCGTGATTTTTCCTGGAGCAGTGATTGGGGCACAGCTGCTGTGTCCGACTCGGACACAGCGGCTCTCACAAAAGATTTAAATAATATATTTCACGGAATCCAAGAAATATATTATTTAAATTATTTGTGAGAACCGCTGTGTCCGAGTCGGACACAACGGCTGTGCCCGAATCATTATTCTTTTTCCTGTTGACATCATGTAAGAGATGCTCTGCATCACTGAGTTATTCATCACAACACCTTGAATAGAAGAGTTGGTGATTTTTGCTTGTGAACCTGTCATGATCATCAAAGACATCTGAATAATATCATCTTCATGTCATGATCATCAAAGACATCTGAATAATATCATCTTCATGCTTCAGCTATAATAGAATGTACGAGAGCTATTCATTATCTTTTGTGAGCATCACTTTGGACACTTGGTTGAGTAACTCGTGTATTTGTGTTGCATAGGCACTTTCTGGGAGTTAGTCCATAGTTTATCCCTGAAGAACTGCCTTGTGTACTTTGATCCCTTGGAAGTTGGCTTGTATGGAAACCGGAAAATAGTTTTGCTTTTGGGAGGATAGGCACCCCATAAGCATGAACCGGTCCTACTTTACTGATTTGACAAAAAGATTACTTTTCCGGTTATTTTAAATTGGAATTAGATGATGCGTCGACCAAATCTTTTGGATTACAAAATTATTAATATTTCAGCTTTTTAATGTTTTATAAGTAGTTTAATTTCTGGTATGTTACTTGCAAATGTTTCCATGTGGAAAACAAAATAATGGTTTGTTCCTTTATTGGAAAATTGTGATTGCAGCAAGTCCGAGTATGTCATATATAAGCTTAAAGAGATGGGAAAGATAGCAGAGAAGGACATCCGGCTGATCTGCCAACAGTTCGATAGGCTGGACACGGGAAATTGTGGGAGGATCACTCTCTCCGACCTCATGGATACTCGTCAGTGAACTTTCCTGGGGTTTTGGTTTTCATCAACGCACTAGCAGGTGCATTGTGAGGGGGACTTCAAAAGCGTAGATTCCATGCTCGGGGCTCGCGTCTCTGTGGTGGAAGGCAATGTTCGAATTGCATGTACAGGGGGAGAGATGAGCCTTGGATCATATTCTAAGGCATTAAAGTCTTCCTCTCTTCGGTGTCGTGGGAGTATAGTATCTATGGTTTGGCTCGGTTATAAAATAGAGAGTCAAAACTCCCCAGCCCGAACGAATACCCGAACGCGCCCGCCCTCGGAAGTCTTTGTTTTTATAACTGTAGATATTGCAAAGCCCATGTTGTTTTTTGGGTAAATCCTAGTGAATAAAAAACGTTTAACATCAGCAAATGAGGCCCTTCTCATGATTAATGGAAACTCTGATTAGTGCCGGTAGATTTCGTACTCTTCTTGAATCCTTTGTAGTATCATCAGATTCAGCATTGTAGTATCATCAGATTCAGCACTGAGGAAAGCAACAATTAGAGGAAAGATAAGGTCGTAAGTTGTTATAAACAGCACTTGAAACAATGACGTTCGAAGAGAGGGTGAGTTCTTCACACTATGTAAACGATAACAAAAAGCTGCAAGGGTATTTGATTCTTATTCCAACGAAACAAAAATATGAGGCACCGAGCTTCTACAAATTGAAGGAAACAATACGACTGAGAAAACTTTTCAGCAAAATCAAAAGGAACCGCAGGACGACCTAGTTTGCCTTTGTAGACATACCACGGGCGTTCACAAGGAAATTGAATGAATTGACCAAATTTACCTTTCAGACATACTGTTGGCAAATGCAGAAGTTTCTGAACCTAGCAGCTGTGCTCTTGCCTGTGCCTGATGCCTGAAATCCTGTCTCTAACTCTGCGGACATCTTCGAGAAGCACCAATGTTTGTTGCGACTTTGCACTCGTCTGCCCCTGATCACTGCCCATTACCAAACTAGACACCCTTAAGACCGTGACAAGTTCTTCCTCGATTTGAAGGAGCTGCTTGTCCAAATGATCAAGAAACTCTATATAAGAGGATATGCCCTCCAAGCTCCGGATGAATTTCTCCTCATTACCGGCGCTCGTAATTGGAGTTTCAACATTTTTGTCCTGTCCATCAACTGGTAGGTTCTTCGTTTGAACATCAATCAGGAAATCAGGTTCTTCATCATCCATTTCAGCTGGATCAAACAGCTCAGTTCGTGTCGGTTGATTCGGTTCTTCTGCTTTATCATTCTTGGGACAGATTATGCGCACGAGGCAAGGATCATCTGTGCTAACCTCCAGATCGGAAGCAACGGTTCCAATTAACAGCGTTTCCTTCACAGAAATTGCCTGACAAAAACGTAAGATGCAGTTAGGTATTGGACCGAAATAGGTTTGCCAAGTACTACGCTTGGGGGACGACGTTTTCCTTAAAATTTGGATGACAGGTTTCCCTCCTGGTTTTCCACGAGTGGAATTGCGAATCCTGAAAGGGAGAAAAAGAAAAAGAACAACACATCGGCCTCGGAGGGAATCGACCTCATTCAGCTTCTCCGCGAGTTCATCGAGAACTTGGATACGGCTTTTTGACTTTTCTAGAGCTCGCACCACTTTCCTCTTCTGTACAAGAAGCTCTCTTGCTTCATCCTCTTTGCCAGACCGAACATCTGCTGCTGCTCGTCTTCGTAAATTTTCCGCTGCCTCCGACAATCTCATTAACCTCAATCTTGCATCGTTTGCTGTACCAAGAAAGAATCACAAGAGTGTCGTTGCAGGTACGATTACTTAAAAATATCGAAAAGCATGGTGATGCCTTATCTATTCGAGGTTCTACGAATAGAGAGAGGCACATTACCATCATGCAACTCAATTGTGAAGAAAAATTGTGCATCCGCAGAAGAAAGTTTCATAAATCATAGAGAAGTGAAGGAGATTTTGGCAAGGCGTTTTTGGTTTCCAACCTTTGGCTCTAGTATTGTCAGCCTCTGCTTGGAGTTGGAGAAGCTGGGTTCTCAGTTCGTCGGTGCCGACACTCGAGTTGGGCCTTTTGGCTCCGGTTGTCGAACACGCAACGATTCTGGAAGACAAAGAAGAGGGTTTCAGCTTGGGTTCGCGCGGGAGGACAGGACTGAAGGAGAGCCTCGTGATTGCTCCAGCCATAGCCACTACCGACTCGTAGAGCTCGGTGCAATTCGACTGTCTTACGATTTGCAAAATAATAAGAGAACACGCACGATTCTGCGTTCCTCTGGGTGTCTGTTTTGGAGTCTGGACTCTAAAACGATAAATGAACAGTTCTGAACATCATGAAACTATTGGCATGAATATAACGAGCAGAGACAGATATATGGTAATCTATTTTTTTCTACTTGGTAATGATAAATCTCGGTTGATAGCTGCATATACGACTATTTTACAAGTGAAAATCAACAAATAAAAGTGTACACCTTCGCACTAGTTCCAATGTACTATTGAAAGAATGCTATAGTTCCGTGAGAATAAGAATTGAAATCAAACAATGGCTCCAAATCTCAGCTGGCTGATTTATCTTTCCTGCCGGCAAGAATCCTGGATATCTGCAGACCTCTACTGAATGCTTGATTGAAGAGTAATCGAGTTTGAAACTCGGAGATGAATGGAAACCATGATAATACAACTATTGGCATGAATATAACGAGCCCCATCACATACTCATATGCTCTTGCTAGCTCCTTTATGGAGTCCCAGAATCCTACGCCTTTCAGAAGGGGCCTACAAGCTTGCCCAAGCTGCATAACAAAGAGATAAATTACGTCACTAATCTAAGATTCAAATGCAACAGATTGTGAGCTTCTTAGAAACATGTAACGTTTGAGGTCGTTTCCACTTACAAGAAGAAGGGCCCAACCTGTGGGCAAGAAGCCGAGAATGCTAGCAAAGACATCAACTATTGTTAGGCCACAGACCACAAATAAAACAGTCATGACCGAAATGAAACCTAGAAAGAGAAGCCCTTTGAGTATTCTGAACATTAGTTGAAAATCTGTACCAAACCTCCGCCTGCCCATTGATACCATCTGGAAGAAGAGCGCAAGACGAGCTTTGTTAGATAACTCCAAGACATCATTGTACATACCATCAATACATGGATGTTCAAATTCTCCACTATCAAGCATGGTAATCAAACAATGGTCAGAATTGTACCTTGAGGACTAGAAGAACGGTTGCCATAACTAGCCATGATAGTCCATACACCTAATAAAGAAGGCAATGGCATATTAGGGGGACTGCACGAGCTACAAAGGAAACGATAAAACCAATGAAATGAAGCACATAGAAAGTTTATAGAGCATTGCAAAGTACCAGCAAACTCTTGCTACGATGAGATATATTGAGGTGGTAAACGATGCCATACTGATAGATTAGAAAACGCAAGGCCAGAAGTATCTCAAGCACCCGCCCACGAATATCTGTATGCTTGAGGTGTTCCTGTTCCCCATCCCACCAAGATTCCCAACTTCTATCTGGTTGGATACCAATCCCACCACGGTTGCCCATCCATCTCTTCCAGTCTGTCCAATCATCGACAGTCTTCTGCCACTCAAATCCAGAAGGATTGAAAACAAATGGAGCAAATAACCATGAGGCGACCAAAAACCACATGGACCATGTGACAAACAGGTAAACATGTGAACTTCTATATGAGTGTCCATAGACTTCGTAGACTATCAAAAGTATCATCAATTCCAACCCCTTTACAAAGTGACTACGTGAATACATCCTATAGTTATCACCAAACTTTGCATGGAAAACAACAAATCCTCGACCAGTAGCTCGATACTTTGAACCACCATGAAGTATAGTTCTCCCAAAGTAGTGTGCTTTTGTCCCAAGCTGAAATGTGAAGAAAACAGAAGCAAGTTGCAGCTGCATGATAATAAAATCTCCTATTGCAGTGCGGAACCCTCTTTCTAGGCCAATTTCCATTACCATAGGGAGCACTAACAACAAACCAAGTTGAAACACCGCTTGAGATGCCAAAGCTGCTTCAAGAGATTTACTTTGATGGATATTTGGATCATCCAAAATGGCCCTTTCAAGACCACTCAAAACCAAATAGAGACGCCCATAAAGAAATAAATAAGCCGTAAAAACTGTGACCTGGAAACAAAAAGAATAATAAAATTAAGTATGAAAATCTCAGGGGATCAGTCTCGTAATGTACTGCCTTTCAAATGCATGGAATTTCATACCAAGCTGCTAAAGTAGAAACCAACTGTAGTGAAGTAGAAGGACAACATTCTATAGAAGTCAAACCGTCGCCCAAGTCGATAAACATCACGGCTAAGAGTTTGTTCTCCATTTCCATTTGCTACCTTAGCCTCAAACTGTGATATTTGGTTCATACCCACGTCACGTCCTTTTCCCACTTGCATGTATTCATGATGGGTAACATTTCCTCCACGTAAAGTTGAATTAAACCCTATATTAATCCATGTCAGTAACATTCTGAACGTGGTGGTAGTTGCATAATTCACAGAATATGTATTTACCTGAAAATATATCCTCACTCAAGTTGATAATTTTTGATGCTTTGCTTATGCCACCTCTTGTAATGTGAAAGATCCTATCAAATATATCAGGATGGCCATAGTGGAAGCGGACCCTACAAAGTTCAAAAAAGACTCTTACGTTCGAAAAATGTCAAGAGGAAGGCTAATTGCAGTTTATTCAATGTCCATTGGGATGAACTTGATTCTGCAGGTTTTAGGCGTGTTTTATGCAAATTTCTTCATATAGCAGGAACATATCCTTACTTGAGAGGGTCTGCAAGGACTCTTTGCCCAATAGTAACAAAACTCATTTCTTGATTGGACATAAACCAAGCAAGGGATGACACACTGAAAAAATAGAAAACTCAGAAAATTAGAAAGAATGAGAATCAAGAAAAAAGATAGATGCACTCCAAAGAATGAGAATAAAGAAAGAGATAGATACATACTCCAACTAATGCATTTCAATGAGACTTCCAGGAGTTTGCATTAAACTAACCTTCCAGTGAAAATATGCTCTCTGAGACCCACTATTGTTGGCTTTCGTCCATGACGAGACTTTAGAAACTCTTGTAGCACATTTCTCATCTTGAAAGCTTCTTCAAGATAATTATCCTGAAGGATAAACTGTAAGTAACAGATTCATCAACATGAATCAAAATGGTCCAATCAAATTAATTACCTGATTCATGTCTATGGTCTGAAGTGCTTCCCCACGGGTGAATATGATTGCATGATTTTGATTTTCAGGCTTTCCTTCCCCAATAGCCGTTGGTGGGCCTGGGAGTTTGATTCGGTAAATTTCCTAAAAATACACGAGTTACTCAATTAAAGGATTGTGGGACACAGTTAACTCTTCATAGTACCAATAAATGTCAGAGGACTGAGTAAAAAATAAAATAGGTATATCTTCTGAGCATCCATACAAAGAGGAGGTATTATCTTGAGGGAGAAAAGAGAGATTATTGTAATAAGAAATATCATTTTGTAGAACTAAACACACAACCCACCATTAAACACCAATCTTAACTCTCCACATGTAAAACATTGATATCTTTCCCTCTGAAATCTAATCAATTTTTCACATTTGATGATATATGTAATGATATACATTTACACTCAAGATTTTTTTGAAACAAAAGAATAAAAATGAACTAGCATAATAGCATCATCAAACCTAAAATAAATCTTTTGACTTTCTTTTCTTTTTAAGAAGATATTGAATCCCACAAAATGGAATTTAGTTCACCAAGATATTGCACTCTTACAGTTTTGGAATTAGACAAAAAAAGTATATTTCATTACTAGAGAGATGGCAGCACTATAATATATGTTAATGACTATCTGAAAGCATTTAGTATGACAATGTTATAGATGAAATGGAGAAACACTTGACAAGGACTTCTGGGATCCCCTGCATGACAGCAAATATCCATAATATTATGATAGGATGCTTAAAGTAGTACCTCATCTAACATAGCACCGCCTTTGACCAAAACGGAGTAATAAAATTTTTCAGTTTTTTCATCTGTAACCTTCTCATCTCTCTCATCAATGTAAGCAACCCGCAAAGATTTGTACCTGTAAAGTAACTTTTTAGTAATAATGTCAAAATTCTTGATGGGCCCTACGGACCTACATCTCCACATTGTAATGATATTGTCCGTTTTAGGCCCAAGTCCACATGGTTTTGCTAATGGGTTTTACCCCAAAAGGCCTCATTATAATGGAGATGTTTGTCCACTCTTTTAAATCCATGATTTTTCCCATTTTTATTCATTGTGGGACTAATTCTCTTAACAAATAAGACCAAACGTAATCCACTGAAAAGCAACAGAATTCATTAATATTAATTACTTTAACATAAGATTGAGAATGTTTTGGTAGCAACTCCGATCTCGAGCATTACTAGATTTCTTTTGTGCTCCATAGACCTGGCAGGAAACAACATAGGTGAATTTGATATCAGCTATTGCTTGAGAACGGGCATCTGGCGCCCAGGAGTCTTGGTGATTATCATCTGATATAGTGGTCCTGATGCCAACAAAAATAGCTGCAAAAAATATCAAATACAGTGAGCCGCCGAGAGAATCAACACAAATTTGCTTTAGCCTCCTTATTGTCAAATTACAGAAATGACAACAAGATGTCTTACCCTTATCTTCAGCCATGTCGAGAAAGCACTGAAGTTCTAAAGCCTGCCTATAATACATCATCCCTCTAACTGATAAATTTAGGACGAATCAAGTCAGTAAAAGCAGTTAAGATAATGAATTAAGCCCCCATAATAATGAGCTAACCTGTTCTTGCAAGTGTTTGTCCTCTATAAGATACCCAAAGGCGAATGTTTTCTTGGATATTAGCTCCATCGTTGAATGACTTCATTCGTTCGAGGAAATTATTCCACTCATCTAGTGTTCAAGTGAAAAAGTCGTCATGGAAAGTACTTTTTCTGAGAACTATGGGATGCACTCTCAAGAGGACGTCCACAGAAAATTAAACAGACTGAACACAAAAAATTCATTACCAGGATATATCTTTTGCAGATAAAACAAGGTTGATATTCCGTCCTCATTTTCCTTGTTAAGCTCTTCATCAGAATACAGGACCTCTTCCTTGTAGTATGGAGTTAACACACTAAAAAATTTAAAGGAGAAGAAAAAAATTAGAAGAACTAAACTTTGGTTTCCAGGCCTTCATAATAACATGTTCTTTCCTATTTTTTGTCTTGTTTGTTTCTCTTGCAATCAGTACCTATCAGATTTCATATATTGCTTTTAACACTCTTGCTCTAGGTTTATAACATTTCTCATTATTCAAAGTTTAAAAGAAACAAAGGAGTCCAGAATCAACTCTTTTCTGAGAATGACATATAAGAGAAACAGAAGTATGTGTTAAGACAAACAACAAACCTGAAAGGTAACATATTTCGGATTTTTGGAGCATTTGGCATACTCATAAACAAAGAATTTGTGAAGAACGTAATGCGACGACGAGCTTCCAGATTCATAGGAACATTTATTGCAGATTCCTTCACAGTCAAGAGCAAGTGAAGCCGAACAACCTGGCAGAAAATAGTCAGTAAAAGCTATATGATTTAAGTATTGAGAATGAAACTACCTTTTCCCTCCAAGATCTAACGCGCATTAGATCAAGATCTAAGTTAGAAAATTCTGGATTTGCTTCAACAGAACGCTTTGCCCCATGATGGTGAGATTTTTCCAAAATTCTACAGCAAAAAAGAGGTATGTCACTAGTGGGAGTTCAGAGGCTAAATCTTTATGTAAGGAGCGGTCAACAATGTGCATCTTACTCCTTCCCATTGACCATAACATCCTGTGTGGCAATTTCTATAATATCCTGAAGGACATTGATTATTGACGACTTATACTGATCATCATCATCATGATCGCTTTTCTGTCAACGTAAGCAACCCACTATAAATAACTGAGAATGGTAAGTCATACATAAAATTAAGATAAACAAAGGCAATTAAAAGAATTACCAAAATGAACAAGAGTCTCTCTAACTTGTCATTAAGTTGAGGCAGCTCGCTCGTTCGGAAGTCACTTAGAAACCTCCGATTCTTTATACTGTTATGCACCTCTGCATCTATTTGATCAATCACACTGGAAGTATCACCAAGCACAATTTCGTTATGGAAGGATTTCGTGTCACTACAGAACCATTTGTAGCCAAGTTCTGCCTTAATACAATGTAAAATAGTAAAAGACTGTAAGAAGAAAAAGAGAGAAAAGCAAGATCTGTTTGATGAGAGATAAGTCCAATTATTTCTTACTCTTTATCACTCTTATCTCGCAGAAGACCAACAAGTATATCTTTCAATGCATCATAGCCTTCTAAAATAGCAGAGTACATGTAATCATCATTCTTTATCTTTTTAAATAACTCAGTATCATCTTTCTTCCTGAAGTCCTTTGCCATGTCAAGAGCTATTGGTATCTGTGGAAATTAACATTCGATGTTGGCAAAATACTACATTAATGCACTGGTTGGACTGCAAAATCTTTAAAGGTATAAGATCGACTATGCAAAATCTTAAAAGGTATAAGATCTCAACCTTACTGGCAAGTAGAAATGGAGGCCACTGCACAACAGATGTATCACCTGAAGCATATGGTACCAACAGCAGATCCATCTCTCTGGGCATTAAGGAGGAAAAATATAAACTTAAATACAACCACCTGGCTATGGCTCGGATCAGGAAAAAAGAAACTGGTTATGGCTTAATAGGATTTTTGAAGTAAAAATATTTACTCATTGCTGATCAAGTCTTCTTCCCGCAAACTACTGATGAACTCATTCCACACCTGAGAGAACTTGGCAATATTCTTTCGTTCATCTTCCTGAATTAAAGCAAATAATTTTAGCAAGCATAATTACCTAAAAGCATGAAGCATACACAAGTACTGTGTTTACAAGTTGTTTCGAATATGTAGAACATAAATGCTGAATGGAAATTATATCATATCTGCAAGTTTCAGAACTTGAGACGGTGTAAATCCCTTTTCTAATAATAGAAATAACAATATTTTTTAAAAGCAACAAAATAATTACCAAATGATTCTTTTTAGGTTCATCTCCTGACAATGGTACCAGCCGTTCGGTAAAAGCTATAGGCACAGCTTCAAACCTGGAACGTAACATTCCAAGTGTTCGTATCTATGGAAAGACAAAATGCGTAAGAGTTCTGAGGATAAATTATTTGGAAAAAAAAAATGCTAAAGATGTTCACAGCATACGGACCTCCCCCAAACGAAGAAAGGCTCCATTAATACCTCCGTAGACAGTTGCGAAGATAGAATACCATATTTGAGCATCCATGAAATACACCTATGTGGCAAAAATATATTAATATAGAAGCTTCAGCAGAAGACTTCAAGTTCTGACAGAAAAAAATTCAGAAAACTGCTTACAAGGATAATTGGTGCCCATATGGAGATAAGAACTCCGAGGTTATGCTTTACTGCATCATTTTCAGTAAAGTCATAATATAAAGCTCTGAAAATTACACTAAAGAGAAAAGGAATAGGAAAAATATGATCTTACGTCTAGGAAAAAATTCATGCCATTCATAGTTGCTGATTGACAGTTCCATGATCACCTTCGTTGGTGCAATCAACGGCAATATCTGTTAAAAGATATATGCCAGGAGATATAGAGAGGATGTGGATTAAGGATCTTATAACGGCATATGAATTATGTAAATCACAAAATAACTAAACACAAAAATAATACATAAAAAATAATGAATATTGGGCACCTGTACCAAACTAAACACAAAAAGAATACATATAAAATAATGAATATTGGGCACCTAAACAGTAGTGTCCCAAAATGAAGTACCAATAGTTAGACTCAAAAGTAGGTCAAGAATACCTCAACATAATAACTGAATGCCAGCTTACTAATCAGAAGGAGGGTCCAAAAGAGTGTATACCTGAAAAAGTCAAAGCCGTTGACATAAAGATCTGGAAACACAAGTCTTGGAACTTTTAAATAACAAAGTGATACTAGTTTATATTCTGTTACTTGAAAAGCGAGATAATATTTTCATGCATCCCTCTTCCAATGAACAACTTTGGCTGCAAATCAAAAAATTATAGGTGAGGAAACATCACTTTAGCATACATTTAGTGTTTCACAAAGGTACCAATACAAGAAATGCTTGCCTGAGCCCACCACATAAGAAGGACAACAATTCTCCAATTTGAGCGCTCCATGTGTCTTCGCAGAAGAGGGACCAAAAAAAGAATGGCAGCCAATACATTGGGCAACATGAAGAGTACAATGGCAAAGCTAAAAAATGATCGATTTTGCCAGTTGCCAACCCAATCACTAAAAAACCTTACAACTCCTGTAGGGTTCTGTAGGGAACTTGAATAGCCAATTGGGAGGACTACCAGCCAAACAGCTGCAACTGCAAACTTCAATATATAGCGAACTATTTGTGTATACTCCATGCTTCCCCAAGCTTTAAAGCTGAGAATCATATCCAGAGCAGCTGCACCAATCAGAACTGACTCAGAGAAAACGAGAAGGAAGCACAGAATATCTTGCGGTGCACAAGAGCGCCATCAATTCCATTTCTAAGACCTTCACACTTTGCATTTCATGGGCAACACATCAAGATTTTTAAACACCACAACATGCCTACTTTTGACCAATTATTTGGTATAAGAGCCATGCATGTGTGCTGTTTGGTTTAAGGGTTTATTCTTTACAGACCATGTCTGCAAGCTCTCTATGTAAAGAGCTACACCTGGATATGAAGGGAAGTGTTGGTGTGTAAAAAACAACCTCCAAACAATAGTTGGATAGTGATCCTCATCTTGGGCTAGTTCTTTAAGAATGAGAATTGTAGTATGTGAGAGAATAACCACATTAGTTAGGAATTGAGAAAAACTGATTTCCAAAGTTTGTGCTTATTAATTGGGAATCAGTTTCCAAATTTTGACGTGAACTTGAGCATAGCTCAGTGGTCACATGGGGGATTTGTAGTGGGAGGTCTTGGGTTCGAGACTCCCTAGGGGCATGGAATTAGATTAGAGAAATACCAACTTTCAAAAAAAAAAAATTTTGACAAGTTATTTTAGGAGGAAAAGGCACCACTCTTACAAAGATATTGGCTCAAATATTGTACCTTGTATGAAATTTAACAGAGGATAAGTAACAAAGATGCTTAAAACTGTTTTAAACACATCTGGGTCAAAGAAGCCAACAATAGATCCTGACGAGCTCCATGCAACAATTATCATAGCCTACAAAATAAAAATAAAAACATTTAAATGCAATCCAAAAGAAGCAAAGTAACATCAGCTTGATATTTTTTTTCAAATACCTGCAAGGCCAAAATAAAGAAAATCCACATCCTGTCGAAACTCCTAAAAAGATGCCAAAATGTGCGAACTTCAACAAAATTTGTTTTGGGCTTTCTTTTTCCACTAACAATTTGGTCTTGGCGCTGAAAATTACAAGGTGTCATGTAAGGAAACAAGTAATATCTTAATTCCAATGCAACATTCACTAAGAAAAAAGAAGCAAATGTTTCTCTAAGAGCATCCAGAATCTCAGAGGTCTTATGTGTATTAAAATTCTGAGGAAAAAATGGTGACCTCATATTTAGAACGTTTTTCCTCTGTATGGATAAAAAAATCTGCATCCTTTTTCATGGGCCAACCTAATTTAAAGCACCTTTTTGACCTACAATAAAATGGCAAAACACCAATTTAGATTCACACTACGAGGAAAGATAAGAAGTTAGTAATTCATTCTGAACTTAATGGTTTAGCTTTAGGAGTGTTCTGGATTAACTCTTACCAAAAGTATTCATTTAGATCATCATAATTTCTCCACTTGGAATGGCTAGCAGTACCACCTCTGTTTCTTTGAGCTTCCTTTTCATGAAAAAAAGGTAATGGTATTCAACGACTGAAAGTGACAAGATGAAATGAGAAATACACATCACGGAAAGGATCTCTACCTTTTGCATAACCTGATAGATGGGTGTCACAACTTCTTTTAGAAATGCTTCCTCGCCTTGATGTGCAGGTTCGACCCTTTGACCGCTGACGGAATGTACATTTCCATGTACAATTCCTTGAAGCTCAAATGACATCTTTTGAAATTAGAAAATAAGAAAAAGTAATGTCAACTTTGACACCCAAAATGATCACATATGATATTACGGGGATACTGATCAAACTAAAAGAAGATATGTGACAAAGTTAGCACAAAAGACTTCATATGGAAAAACTATTCTTACATGATGAAAGATGTAGCAAAGGCATTCAGGCATGAACCGTATGTTGGAAGCTTCACCCCATATAAGAAGATAAAGACCAATATAAAGAAGTTCAAACTGTTGACTGTCAGCATTTGGAGGGATCCTGGAGATTGAAACAGATAGATACCCATTAGATGAAAAATTAGAATGCTTGAAGGGAAGAAGGAAAAACATTATATCAACTGCAGATCAAGACTCAGGTTGTTAAGATAGGTTACTTACTTCAAATTTGGTTCACGATGCAAATAATTACACCATGACCGATAGTTCTTAAAAATCTTCTCCATCAATTCAGTTAGAGTGTCCTCATGAAGCTGTAATATAAAAATATAGAAGCACAAATGTTTAATTCTTCTAATCTTAACATATTATAGACATGGCTTAAGACGCTAGTGAACAGGACCACGATGTGAAAGAAAGAAGAAAGACATTACCGGTGCATAGTTTTCGTGCTGCTTTTTCCTAATATCAATGTTTGCAAGTAGCAGAATCAGATGTTCTCTCTGATTTTCCACATTTCCTTTCTTCAAAGAAATTTGATATCATCAATCAATACACTTCATATTGAGGAAATCTACTCCAAATAGGCTCCAAAGGAGTCAAACTGTACCTGGAAACCGAAGACTAACCCAAGCCAGTTGAGCAGGTCATGGATGGATTTGCCACCATCATCATGTATTACATGATCATCAGCGTCCTGTGCTTTAGTAGCAGTAGGCTGGATCCTGGGTGCGGGCAGGTTATCCACACGCCGTAAAGCATCCACTGCTGCTTTAATCTGAAATCCCCATCAAAAGTGGAATATTTCTTAACAATAATATAGTTAAAGAGCTTGAAAAGAAGAAGAAAACAAAATCTAAAATAAGTCTTACCTCAGGGAGTTCCATTATGGGAGCTGCATCAGTTGAACGGAGGGGTAGAATGTTATAAACTTGATAATGCGACCTCTTCTTTTCAACTTCTCTAGCAGATGGTGTAATCTGAAAATGAAACATGCAGCTCAGCTTCTGGTAATTAACATGGTACTGGGTGCCAAAATAAGTTTAAAAAGGTTGGGAGCTTGAATATGACAAATCTCGAATATCCATGCTAAAGTAAAAGATTGAACCTCCACAAGCTTCTCTGGAGCTGCCACTGATTTTGCTACTTCATATAGAACTGACGCAATGAGATAGTTCTTGGTTATCTCCTCCCTATAGAGAAATTTAACAAAACGAAGGATCAGAGTAAATACCGGCTCTGCAAAACACACACAAAAAAAAAAAGAGAAGTATCATACAGCATTTTGGTTAAAGAGTTAAGAGCTCACGGTTTCCTTTCAATAGGACCCTCTTTGATGTTCTCTTGATAGAAATTCTGATAAAATTTCAAGATTTCACTCGAGTCACTTCTAGCCAGCTGCGGTTTTGTCTCTTCTTCTTCCTGTCATCATTGAAGCCTCCAATATTTTGTATTAAGGACTATAAAAGCTTATAGTTTGCAACCTGAGTATAAAAGCTTGAAAAAAGCTATTTACTGGGTGCTGTTTTTAAAAAACAAAAGTCAAAACATCATGAGTCATACCTTCATCAGCCTACGCAAAAGATATGTTTTGAACTGACGAACACCACGACCCATTGATGCTGAATCTAACTTGTGAGCCCTCTCAAATGCAAGAAAACGGCCTAAACAAAAGCACATGAGTAACAGAAACAGTATCAGTCAAGATACAAGTTGCGGCTGTTTCAAGCTTTAGAATAACATTTACATAGCTTTTCTTTTTTTGAAATAGGTTATAAGTCCGTAGGACTAGAATGCTCGATGTGTACTTTCTCATAATTTTTCAGATATTGGGTTTATTAATGGCCAGAGGAAACAGTGGCCATAAAATTTAGATAAGGGGACAAGAAAAAATTGAATTCATCATCATCTGCCAAAAAAAGAAAAATATTTTGATGCATTTATGCATAAAATTAGACTTATACAATTTTGTTCTGTGGGTCTTGAAACAGTAAACTGCATTCTCTTTCCTTGTTCTTCTTTTTACACTTTGATAGTCAATTATCTATAATCTGTATGCTCTCAAAGCTGATTACATCTTTATCATTTCACCATCTCGGACTACTTTGTTGTAAGGGAATAAATCTACTACTGCATAAAAGTAATTTAAACTAGTTTGTAAACAACAATCTACTTACATAAATAGGCAACGCGACGATTCATGGGTTCAACCCAATTGGCAACTCGAAGAATTGGAACAATTGTTGCAAGAGAGGAAGGGACCAGCTCACTATCAACTACTGTTTGATCATCTTCAGGCGCATCAATGTAAGTCGGCATCCTCGTCATCCGCCGGGAGAGGGACCGTGGTGGATCGTTTGGCGGGGGCTTCGTCCCGCTGGTGCTTGCCATCTCTGGCAGCTAAAATTCGAGTGGAGGTGCTATAGAACAAGCGAGAGTTTCCCGATTTTTCTCTTTTTCTTCTCCTGCTTCTTGCTCGGAGAGAGAAGAGAGGAGGAATGGAAGGAGCAAATGATCATCATCGGTGTTAATTGAGAGGGATTCTTTACTTGTCTTTTGAGGTTTTTTCAGCTTTCGGCTTTTCCAAAGAGGAAGTAAGGAATGAAAAAAAGCCCAGAGAGGATGGTACTATTGGGGTGTCTTTTGCTTTCGCGCAGGACGCCTGGACGAGGAGGGCCGATCCCGCACCAGTGCAGCTTCGCTTTTGCGGCTTCTTTCCTCTCTTTTGCTCCCTTCTTTTGCTTTAAAAATTGTTTCAGTCTTACCAATGGTTGGCGGGAAACGAGCACCAACATAAGCTTCCTTTTGATTCGTTGATAGAGTTAAAGAAGTACTTTTGCCTTGGGCAAGGAAAGTGGAGCCCATTTCGACGACACCGCTAAGGGACCCGGATCCACTCTTCCGGTCCGAGTTTCAGGAAAAGACCCGCACTCCGTTCGTCCGCTCTACCGTCCGATTAGTGAACGACACAACACGGAAATTAAGTAATATTATTTATTTACCGTTTTACCACTTAGCTGATTAATAAATGAAACGGTAATGGAAATGGCTCTTCCAAATCCGTTAGACTTTTCTACCGATTAAATAATGGAAATATAATATATTTATTAAATTTTCTTATTTTTATTTTTTTATATTTATTTATTTAATTAATTTGCTAATTCTATTTTATAGCAAGTCCACATCCCACAATGAGATATCATATAATTGTAATTATCAAAAACTGTTTTTTGCTTATTTGTGTAGATAAAACGTTTTAATAATAATTATATAAAAAATTCACAAAACTATTCTCTCTCCTATTTTAATTTATATTCTTATTAAATTTTTTCTCAATGGTTTTTACCAACTATATCCTATGTCTATATTACTCATTGACTTAAACATAGTAATATGAATCATGATTCTTATTCATGAATAATGAGTTATTTAATTTGTAAGCATTACTAATTTTCAAAGTGATAAAACATATGGGTTATGCACATATATATAAAACTTAAGCATTACTAATTTACTATGCGATTCATATTCTATTTTCCAAAAGTCTTACAAAGGTGAATCAACATAGTATATCACTTTATTAATCTCAGTAATTATACCTTAAACTCTTAGTTTATATATAAATATTTATTACGAACGTTGATAACTTAGTTTATATATTACTATTATTATTAACCTTGGTCCTTAGTTTTTGTATTACAATATTACTATTTATTATTAATATTAATCTCTTAGTTTATGTATTACTATTTATTATTATTAACTTTTATCTCTTAGTTGACTTATTATTATAAATTATTTAATCTTGATTCATTGGCGTTAGACCTTTTCGATGAATCATCATTCAAATCCCTATTTTCTCTCTTGAGTTAGTCTCTTTCCCGTACCTATCTCTATTTTCTCTCTAGAGTTAACTCTCTTTCCCGAACCCCCGAGCGTCCGCTGGACACACTCGCTTCAACCAAATATTCCTATATCTACATTAGTCATCCGACAAGCCTACAGCGAACACTCCCATCACAGCGAGCAGCAACAGAGTCTCTTCCCCGCCCGAGCTATTCCGTATGTTTCTTCCTTCCGAGGAATGTTTCTTCCTCCCTCTGATTTCTCTCTCTCTCTCTTCATTTTTTTTCTCACTTCTCGGATCTCCCTTTCTCTCTATCGTTCTTCCTTTCTCTCTATCGTTCTTCCTTTCTCTCTATCGTTCTTCCTTTCTCTCTATCGTTCTTCCTTTCTCTCTATCGTTCTTCCTTTCTCTCTATCGTTCTTCCTTTCTCTCTATCGTTCTTCCTTTCTCTCTATCGTTCTTCCTTTCTCTCTATCGTTCTTCCTTTCTCTCTATCGTTCTTCCTTTCTCTCTATCGTTCTTCCTTCCTCTCTATCGTTCTTCCTTGTCTCTTTCGTTCTTCCTTTCTCTCTTTGATTTTCATTTCATCTCTCTGCCCTTCTTCGTTGCTCCTTTATCTCTTTAATTTCTCTCATTTTTTTCTTTTTGTTTTAATTATTTAATAGTTTTGTTTTAATTTATTTTAATTTTTAATATTTTTAGTAAAATTTTCCGATTATTTCCGATTACCGTCTGAGTGCCCCCGGAAATAATCGGAAACGGCTCAAGATAAAAATTAATCAGACGTAACGGCAATGACAGTATTTCGTAATCAGATACGGTACGCGGAAAATGAGGAGGGCCGAAAAAATGGGCCTGGTTTGTTTTGGACCGTCCCAAATATAAAGGAGCGGGGGTAAATCAGGAAAATAAAATGGCAATTGGGCCCGTCCAGGACCTTGTCGACACTGTTCGGATTTCTCGAGGCCGTCCTCAGTTGTCCGGTTGACTGACTATTTAATTTTGACTTCAGTCACCGGGAAATGTATGACGACGATTGCCGGCGGTGAGCTGCATTTGGAAATGGAAATACGGAGCTTCGATCGATTAAAAACTATCGTTGATTCCGTTGCGGCGCAGGTGGGTAGTGCGGTCTCTCTCCGCACGGCTGCGTCTCCGTTAAGTATCCTCCCTGCCTCCTGTCGTCCTTCCGACCCGTGATGTTGGCTAATCACCGTTCCTTATTTCTGCTCCTTTCTGCCCACTTGGAGGAGGATAATAATCCGAGTTATCTTTCATTGAATGTGTAATGGTGCAGATGATTTACGGACGTGTACAATAAATTGCATTCTGTAATACGCACAGCTTTCCTAATATAGGGTAATCGCGGTTTCAGAGAAATCTGCTGAGATTGATCTTGTTTAGACTTCGTCATTCTCGCAGCGGATTGTACACTAACACCACTTCCTTTACGAGGTACTTCCCGAGTCCTGAAATTGATAGTTTTTCATTTTCATGTATTAACGTTTACTTCGCTATAAATTTGTTTCTATATAAGATCGACTGTAATCGGCTATTGGGCTTTTCTTCTAATGCAATCGTGAAGCATGTGATTCATTTGTGTTTAAAATTTTGTGTTTATCTGTTACTCTGTCCACTATTAGGATTTTTATAAGTTTTATAAGTATATTTTGTTGTGAAGGTGAATGTTAAATGGGAAAAAGTTCCACCTCTAAGTATGAAAAGTTAATTTCTTTTTTTTTTTAAGGAAAGCACACGACTTTATTTCATATTCATGATTAAAGTACAACAGTAGCGGTGGTTTCTCTCACAACAAGAGATTGTAGAGAGGCCGCCCCCTCTTTAGCAAGAGCGTCAGTCAAACAATTGGCTGACCTCAGTGTACAACGCCAAAATGAGAAATTAAGCTATAAGCATCTTAAGTAGCTACTCATTTTTGGATGGAACAAAGCTAATCTTGATTCTATCTCGGTTTATTTGGCATTAAGTTTGTTGATACTCTTCTTCTTAGTAATTTTATTTTTTTATTTTATTCATCTATATATTTGTTTCTTGTTAAATATATATGTCATCCTCTACTGCATGTAGCTTAAAATTGTTCACTTGAATTGAATTGATTATGAATTAGGCATGATGCCAAGTGAGCTACTACACATTTTTTGTTTTCTCAAATGATTAATGATTTGAAGAACTTGTCTGCTGAAAAGTGGAACCAAAATTTGGTGGTCTAGTTTATCTATCTAGTTGTCCTGTTTTAATATGAAAACACGTGGTGCATCATTTCATATGCCTTTAACTTACACACTCAGTTCTAATCTCATAAAGTTTGTTCTTATCAGTAATTGTTTTTGACAGAGCTCAGTTTCTCTATCTAACTTGTGAAAGCAGGTTCATTAAACATGTCAATTTATATGACAATGGGTTTCGTTCCATTGACTCTAGTTAGTCAATGCTCAAATCAAGCAAACTTCACATGTTACAAGACACCGAAATCCAGGCATGAAAGTTTGGATTTTATGGCATGTCTAACAACCAACGACCATGGTACCCGAAGAAGGTGGTTGTGTTTTTTGTTTTATTTATTTTTATTTTAACATAGCTCTTCATTCACTTTTTCTCTGTATTCCATTTAAAAAAAAAACATCCTTATCATTTTATTCTAATCATTAGGGAGAAAACCTTCCATTTTTTGTACTTGAATTAAACCTTCCTTATTTTGTATATCTCGTGAACTCTTAAGCAAATTTTCCAGAACTTCTACATGTATTTAAGGAATTGCATTGACAGCTTGTCTGAATCTTCACTTAAAAATCCTTAGTATTATATTTTGTCAGACTAAAGGTTGAATAAAAAGTATTGATTCAGATAAATGGTTTGGCGACGTCAATTTCTTATGAGTCATGTAAGCAAATCTTTATTTTTATCATAAATTTGTAAATTTTTTGAGTGATTTCTTAATAATATATTTAGCTTTTCTTTAAATTTCGTCAAGTGCTTCCTTGAACTTTAGTATGTATAAACTTTGTTAATCGTTTTCTTATTTCCAGCGCATTTCCTTTAATTTTTGTTCTCTATTCTGGTATTTACTTAATCAGGATAAACACAAAGAATTAGTTTTTACACACAATGCATTGGCCAAACTACTGGGCCAACATATGGGTAAACCTGATTCTCCATTTCTTTATGTTGTTATTTTATTTTGGGGAAGCATTGTTTTCATTAAGGCCATTATCAAAATAAGTGGACAATGGTAATAATTTTCTCAGTCACTTTTACTTCCATAACCTCGTCACTCTTTCTTCTTGGGGATTCACCTCAAAATATTCTTTGACTGTCTCTTCCGGCATTCCATCAGCCTCTTTTGCAAATTGCTTTAATTTAAATCAACACTTTTTTGTTTGTTCTTTTTCTTAGTATATGTTCAGATTTATATTTGGTTCGCGTTCTATAGGAAAAACCAGCTAAATGGAATAAACTTTTGTTGGTTAAAGAGCCATTACTACCATGTGGTAAATGTTGTATCCACTGTTATTTTTGGTAATTGCCTGGGCAGAATTTTGGAGAAGTAGGGATTGGGTCGATACCTCGAATCCACCTTTTGTGCTCTTTGTCCTATATCTTGATAACTATGATGTAAAAATCTGGGAATTTTAACATACTTGAATAATCACAAGTACTTACCTGAGTTTTGCACTAGCAATGTCGTATGTCTATACAACAAAAAAAATTCAGTAGGTATGTTTTACAAGGTTCTTAACCTAGTGTGTTACAAAGCTTAGGTGTGAATGCTTGAATCTGTACAAAGAACTTGTACCATATCAGAAGTCTCAGCTGTGGCAAAATTCTATTATAGAAAGGAGACGTACTTTAGTTGAACAAGGTGCCGATCACTCGGATACATTAATCATTCTACAGCACCCTCCAGTATACACATTGGGTGCTGGTAGTACCGAGGAATTCCTAAAATTTGACATTGAGGATGCTCCATATGATATTTATAGGACTGAACGAGGTGGAGAGGTTACATATCATGGTCCCGGACAGGTATAGTTCTTCTCAGCAACTTTATATGTCAAACTCTATAATATGACAAATGTAAACATGCCTTCAGAATCTCTGTGATATGCATCTCTTTTACTTCTGTTTAGACAAATTAATTTCAGAGTGTCCAGCAAATATGCATGAAATAATTTTGTGAATAGCAACCAAATGGAGTATTGGTAATTTCTTTATAGATCTAATATGTGAAAGAATCAAAGAAATAAATCTGAAGGATGATAAATCCAGTATGTTAAAGAACTCAAAGGGTGGCTAGTGATCAAGGAGAATCCCTCCCAAACCTCTTTGATTTGGAGTATTGGTACTTTCTTTCTAGATCAACAGCATTTGGCTATCTCACATACCAAGATTGCTCATCATCAACTAGCATTTTGATGAAGTGTACACAGTAACTGACAACATCTCATTTGCCAGATTTCTTCTTCCTGTACTATTCTGTATATGCTGTCGAAACTTTGAAGCCGGGGGAAAAGACTTTCTCAGTTATAAGATTTAACAAATTATCTCTCTTGATGAATTTCATAAGGTCTGCAAGGAAAGAATTGTCTACTAACTTGCTTGTTTTACTTGTTATGAGGCATCACTATCAATAAAAGACACAAGTAGACTGCTTATCTTTTCATTCTCTTCGAGGAAAAACTACATTTTCATGTTGTTATTTTCAAAAGAAGATTGAAAAATGCAGCCATTTACACGTATAACTGACATTTTGTTTAATTTTTCTTTTTCTTTTCTTGATTTAGCTCATTCTGTATCCACTTATTAATCTGAGGTATCAAAAGATGGATGTACATTGGTACCTCAGGGCCCTTGAGGAGGTGGTAATTCGGGCTCTCCAAAACACATTTTCTATAGTGGCTTCTCGTGTGGATGGCTATACTGGAGTTTGGGTTGGTATGCCTGCTTCACGTTTATCTATGTTACTTAATTTAGCGCTCTGGTATCATCATTGATGTGATTGATAGTGATTTGAGCAGTCTCTCTTTGTGCAAGCCATCAAAGATTTCTAATATTAGATGTATCTTCTTGGGAATGTTCATCGTCATTAGCAATTAAAAGCTATCTGAACGACTTACATTGCATGGACATTAAGCTTATCTTGTCATTTTATGCTTGCTGCTAGTGGAACATTGAGCGTGTGCTCCATATCCACAAATCTTTGCATGAGTTCGAGGTAAGCCTGATTTCTCCAGAAGACCAGGAGCAGGGAGTTTTCCTGCTTGGCTTCTGCTTACCTGACATGTTAGCAGGCAACTTACAACTAGCTGATGAATGGTGTCAGTTAGAAGTTTCTTGTCATTTTTTATTCATTTTATGAGAAGAAAATTATAATTTTAGAAGCCATGTGGTAGTGTGATCAAATCATGGTCAGTCTATTAAATCTTTGTCAAGTGAGGATTGGGGTTTCATTCACCCCAGGCATGATTATACAATTCTCTCCTGCTTTTGTTCTCAGAGAACAATTATTTCATTCCTCTATAGTTTGAAAGTGATTGGGAGGAATGGATTGAGTTATAGTTGTTTTGCATTTGCAGTGTTCTCTGAATGTTCGTTGTATTATGCATTGTTTTCTCCAGGCAATCACAAGGTTGCTGCGATTGGAATTAGGGCAAGTCGTTGGATCACCTATCATGGGCTTGCATTGAATGTCACTACTGATCTAACTCCATTTCAGCACATTGTTCCGTGTGGTATTCATGGACGAGAGGTTGGAAGTATTTGTGAACTTTTGAATGTATTATCCAAAGGGAAAACGAACTTTGATGTCCGCCAATTACTGGACATTACACTTGTATCCTTGCTCAAAGAATTCTCTGATGTTTTCCAGCTCAGCCTCCGTTACAGACCCCTTACTGATTTTGATTTTCTCGAGGAGAAAACCATCAATATTGCTTAGCAGGATTGCTTCTTATTCTTGAGGAGACGTTACAGAAGAGCTGGATTTTACCGGAATTTCTTAGCGGCATACTTACATATTTATTATCAAGGCGATCTCTGATCCTGTTTTGGGATATTGTAAGTTTTATGAGAAAGTTTGTTCTCCTGCAGGAAACTCTTCATACACAATTCTTAACTCCCAGTGTCAGTTGCAGCTACTGAAATCTACAGCTTGTTGCCTTTAGTCTTATATCAGCTTATATGTTCTTGGAGATCATTTGGCAATAATTGCAAAGCTTGATTCCAACATTAGTGATGTCTACCGCTATCAATAGCTCGCTTTCAGCTTTTCTTCCTTCATTGTATAAAATGTAGAAACGTGATTTGAAATTTTGGTCTAACAAGCCGCCTTCGTGACAAGGTCCTGCAATGGAAAAAAAAATATTAAAGCTCAAACGTTTTCCTGTTATCTGCAGAATTTCAGATAATAACTAATTCATCGCCTCAAGTATTCGTCCACGACATGTCTTTTTCTGATGTGGAAATTCAATAACTACAACACATCGATCTGTTACCAAGATGACCACTCTTTAATTTTTTGAGAATGGATTGGTCTGAGTAGGTAAAGGCCTGGAATCGTAGAAATAAAAAACAATGTCTTATAACACTTGTTGCTCTTGTGTTGTCCACTTGACTAAAACGTCAATCCTTCAAGGCTTCAATGCATTTGCACCTATTGCGAGTACCGATCTATTCGAGCATTAACTATTTTTGACATCTTGTAGATAATCTCATACGATATCCACCACACAAAACTCCAATATTTGACATTATCTATAAGTCCTACTAAGTTGTCTTTTAACTGAACTTTCGGAGTCTCCAAATAAGACTGAGGAAACTTCTTCCCTAAGTTGCAGACTTTCAGTATCCCCAATCTCCGTCTTGGTCTTCCCCAATTAAATTTCTATAGCTCTGTCAATACACAGACAGAGAGGCCTTTGATGAAAGTCAAATTTTCTTCCATGTCCTCCGACATCTGTTACAGAAACGTAACTCGTTCATTCCCGATGTTCGTTTGGTCCTATTTTCTGTTTTCAGTTCCATTAATACTGGATTGCGGTCTAGTGAAACGAAGACTCCATGCGAGGAAAACAAAACTGTGGAACGACTGTACCAGCAAGCTCCATCAGAATGCAAATCGAGAGAGAAAGGACAACGAAAATAGGAGCCTATAGGAGAACGAAAGGGTGTGGATTTTCCCACTTTCGCAAGTAATGAGCATTGATTTGAGCCGAGACTGGCCCATCCCATCACAGTCAAACGTCGCAGCGTGCAAACCCGAGATGACAGCACTTGGCAGCACAGGTGACCATACAAGTATAATAACCCAATTCAGCTCCAACTTGCTGTCTTCAATAATTTCTCGCCTTGTCAATTAGTTTCAATCTCATTTGCCGATAATCGAGTATTTCTGTGAGTAAATCTACAGTCCTGAGCAGCGGAGGCGTATCAGAAATCTGATACGATATCGGTACTAGAATTTTTGTAAACTGGTGTTTCTCCAGCGTCCAAACTATGTTGATTAATTAATTCTTGAATATAATTAAATAAAATTTTAAGTTAATCGCTGAATTAGAATTATTTGTTAATTACGTGCACATTAACTACTAGTATTTGTTTTATTTTCAATATATATTTTCCGTACCGACGAGGTAAACCCTGGACCAGACGACGATCGTGAATCATCGGGAAGGAGCATGCAGTTATTATTAATTTAATGAAGGTCCGTTTAAAAAAAAAAATTAATGAAGGCTTCTGAATCGGGGATCCGATTCTCTCTCTCTCCTCGTTCAGGAATCATTTGGAGGCGTTGCTTATTTAGTTCGTTCTTCGATCGGGACGGATCTAGAAAAACACGTTCCAGCTGCTACTACGACCGCGGAGCAGAGAAGTGCCGGGTTACGGGTCGTCCCGAGTACCGAATAACTGAATCCGGCTATGTTCACGGGATTACGTCTCTGTCTCCAGCTCTTTTGCCCCCATCGGAACAAGTTACTCTTATGGAAGCTTCTACGAGGGGGAACGAACAAGAGTCCAAAGATCAAAACAGACCCACTCAGATTTTCCCGCATCTTCAGGAGCTAAATTGGAGCGAAAGGTCTTGCCTTTTTTACCCCTCTCCCTGTAACGACGCGGCGTCTATATGAATGAATGTCCATTCCGCTACAAGAGGAAAGCTAACAACCGTACCACAGCTCCGAACACCAAAAGCATTTAAAACTGCGAAAACGAAAGTAGTAATCGAGTTGGCGCTCGCTGGAGGAGGCGTGTATGCGATCGAAGAGACGCCATTCTGGTGAGGTAAGCAGTGACGATCTTTCCTGTTAACTCCGAGATCTGATCGTCTGGAGCTTTACTTAAATTCCTAATCCTGCCCGTTTTAACTGAGTAATGCGGTCAACTTTAGCATTTTTTTCTTCTACGTGATTATCTCAGACTTTAACTCGAAAAGTTGAATCAATCAAATTCTCGACGTTCGTTTTCTTGTCAGCGATTTCGCTTCTGGTTGCTTTATAGTTTGCGCCACTGTTTATTGTGTGCGCTTGCATCACTTGTGCCGCTGATGTGTATGCGCCATCATTCCAGCCAAGAAACCGCTGCCTTCCTTTCTTTTCTCATGTTCGTCCATGCGTGAAGAGAGAGAAAGAAACTTGTTGGCCTTTTTTTTTTCTTCGTTTGCTGATACTTCGGCAAGGTTTCAGACTTCTCCTTCAAGCGAGGTTGGTGATGGACTTAATAATCTTTTTATCTGTTTTCTGATTCTTTACTGCTGTTAACTCCGTCCTTTCTGGTATTCTAGAATCGTATCTCTCTGTCTTCTTTTGTCGTTTTATTTTTTTAGTAAGCGAGAAGCCTTAGTGCGATTTGCAGGTATGAGCTCAACAACTTTTTTCCTTTTTCTAATTCTCCACTGGTCCACTCAGAGATCAGAGGAGCGGGGTCGTCTGATTCCCCGGCTATTTAAGCTGATCGGATGTCAGAGACATATTTCTTTCGTTCTTCATCAATGAATATCATTTTTTGTTACCAGTTTACAAATGTTTGAATTGCTCGGTTCACTGAACATGAGTCTTGACCTCTCTTAATTAAAGCTCGCAAGTCGTTTTTCCCCTGTACAAAAATTCAGAGATTCGTTCTAAATAAATGTTTCCATGTTTGGGCTACTAAGTTGTCGAGGAGGCAAACAGAAGCGAGAAACTAAGAGAGGCGACACTTTCTTTCTGAAAGTGTGTTATAGTCCAAGAATGAAGGAAGAGACGAAGCCAGAGGATGGAACAAAGGCAGAAGGAGAAGCGGATCCAGGAACTAGTCAAAAGGTTCCCTTTCACAAGCTTTTTTCGTTTGCAGACCCCCTGGATGTTATCTTGATGACCGTCGGTACGCTTGCTGCTGCTGCAAATGGGATCGCCATGCCGCTCATGACAGTCATTTTTGGACAACTCATTGACGCGTTTGGTAGCACTGACAGGAGCCATATCGTTCATGAGATAACGAAGGTAAAACACACGATTCATATGATTATTTCGTCCTTCTAAATTGCCGAGTTTGCAGTTGATCGTAATTTTGTGGGACTGCCCATTTCCCAGCTTAGAGCTCGTCTTCCGTGTATTTCTTCAATTTTTGTTAGCTGCTGATACTTTTTTTTTTTTTTTTTGCATCCTCACTTTCGGTCTCCGTTTCTGCCAATCAGTTACTTTCTTAACTATATTAAAGTTTAGTTGTAATTAGTGGTTTCGTTGTGCCATTTTTTTTGTAGCGGATGATTATACTTGGCTGAAATGTTTTAACGTGTGTTTTGAATCCCGATTCCTTGTATTTAGGTGGCCCTCAAATTTGTTTACTTGGGAGTAGGTGCTGGTGTTGCTTCGCTTCTACGTAAGTGCACTTGCCTTTTAGCTACTGAAGGTGACCTCAATATTGTATTCTTGTAGGCTTGGGAATTGGGTTTGTTTTTTTCGTAACAAACGTTGGTCTCCGTTCAATACCAATAAGTTCTCTTAGATGACAGGACAATGCTACCGATGCATGCATCTTTTTCTTGACAGTCTTTTTCTTTTATGTTGACTAGCTATTGTATGTTTCCTTGTCTGATAGTGAAACTTTTCTTTTATTTTGACTTGCTATTGTTTTCATAGCTTCTTTAATATTTTTGTTACTTGATTGAAAAGTATATCTCTCAGAAGAAAAACATGACGGAGATGTAGTGTCAAGTCTACTTCCCAAGATTGGATTGAGATAACTAAATTTTATATACCTGGCTCTACTACTATAAAACACATGTAGCCTTTTATTTGTCTGATTGACAGTTCTAAGATCGCAGATAAAAGTTGATCTTTTAGTGCATGTAAAATGGTTGGTATGTGGGGCATTCTAGTGAACAGAGACTGCAACTAGAACTCATTTGCCTGAGCAAATGCCATAATAATCCTTAAAATAACTTGAGTGGAACCGCTTAACATGCTCCAATAGATATGATAAAATCAATTATATCACATCCCATAATCTACAGTAGCCTATTGCGGCATGCACTTGCAGAAAGGTACCTCCCTTCCCAAGCTTTGTCATCAGAAAGCATTGGGTAAACATGATCCATTTCTCTTCTCACCAGTCCCCAGTTTTGTTGAAATGGATGCCCGGGTTAAAGCTCTCTTTGGTGATTCCTTTTTGGGAAATTCTAGCCCGGCTGGGATCAGGGCCATAAGAATAGCTCCAGAGAAGTCCTCCTTGTTTTCTCTGGTTTAGCCGGCTCCTGCAATTCCAACTTTCTTGGCTGGAATCAACCTCTTCAACCAGCATTTAAGTGGCCCTCTCATTGTAGAATGGGACTCCGGCTTGCTTGATAAGGAAAGCAAATGCACAACCACCCCCTCCCACACACACACACACATACCCCACCACCACCACCACCAATGATGCTCATGTCCATATTCGATGATGCTTTCCTCTTAGCAGATTGGCTTATTGTTTGGTAAAAAATCTAGATCTGCCAAGTCTAACCAAATGGCTTAGCAAAAGCAGGTGTCTCTCAAGCCTGTTGGCCCCTAGCCAGTCTTAGTTGTTTTGTTCCTCGTACTGTATTCTATGTTGTATCCTTTGTTGTATCCTGAGCTTAGCATTCAAAAAATATTGCATTTTGATATTATGAAAGAGGTGAGTTTGCTGTTGCCTATTGCAGGCATCAGCACTCCGGTGGGTGATATATCTCATGACTTACTGTCAAATAGGAAATTTACTGTTTGTCTATTTCATGTCTCAGAGGTTTCCTGTTGGATGGTGACTGGGGAAAGGCAAGCAGCCAGAATTCGTGGACTGTACTTGAAAACTATACTAAGGCAGGATATTGCTTTCTTTGATAAGGATACTAACACAGGAGAGGTTGTCGGACGGATGTCAGGGGATACAATACTGATTCAAGATGCCTTAGGGGAGAAGGTGACATTTTCTGTTCTTAATCTGATAAGTGCATACAGACATAAATATACTAACATGAGTTGACTTGTTAGTCTAAATTTAGTAACCATGTTTGTGCTTGATGTGAACATGTGTTACATAGATTGAACTTTACTACTTAAGTAGAAGACTTTGCGTTATTAGTTACTGTATGGTGACTAAGGTTTTTCAAGACATGAGTAATCAGATATGCTCAGCATTTTTCTTAACTTCACTGTTCCATCATGCACGTAGACTTCTTTAGCTTTGTTTTCTGAAGAGAAAGCCTATACACTTTCTTCCCCGTGTATGCTGATGACTCTGTTCTTCTTGTCTCAATTGTCTGTTTCTCTTTTATCAATTAATGGAGTTTATTTTCTGCCTAACACAAGGAAAGTTAGGGATTATCTTTATATTAAATAAGGTGATACCTAGACCTTTTGGTTTAACATATGCTTTTAGCATCGTCAGTACATGTTGGGTAGACATGCAAGTTAATACAATACAGACTAGTAGAACCAAGAAGTAATGATTGAAGTACGGAAATCTTTCAGCTATATATGTTTTCCCCAGATTATACTATGCATGCGCTGATTGCCTGTTTGCTTGATTGTACAGGTTGGGAAATTTGTACAGCTTATGGCAACTTTCTTTGGAGGTTTTATTGTAGCATTTATTAAAGGATGGCTTCTTTCCCTCGTGATGCTTTCGTGCATTCCTCTGCTAGTAGTCTCGGGTGCAGCCATGTCTCTCTTTATGTCAAAGATGTCAAGTCGTGGACAAGTAGCTTATGCAGAAGCAGGAACTATTGTAGAACAAACAATTGGTTCGATACGAACAGTATGCTCACAACTCAATCATTCATTCAATTAGACAATGGGAACAGGAATTTACTGATTTCACTATTTTCTGCACATTTTCAAGGTTGTATCTTTTACTGGTGAGAAGCAAGCTATATCCAAGTATAACAGATCCCTCAAAACTGCCTATCAATCCTCTGTTCAGCAAGGTTTAGCATTTGGTTTAGGAATTGGTTCAGTTTTGCTAATCATATTTAGCAGCTATGGTTTAGCTGTGTGGTATGGGGCCAAGTTGATTATCGAAAAGGGATACACAGGTGGAGATGTTATCAATATCATAATCGCAATCATGACTGGTGGAATGTAAGTTTAATTCAGTTGTTTATATAGATGAAATGGTAAAATTTGCCTTGACAACGTTAATATGAAACAGGTCTCTAGGCCAGGCTTCTCCATCAGTGAATGCATTTGCCTCAGGACAAGCGGCAGCTTTCAAGATGTTTGA
This sequence comes from Aristolochia contorta, assembly GCA_022405105.1. Classification (NCBI taxonomy): domain Eukaryota; kingdom Viridiplantae; phylum Streptophyta; class Magnoliopsida; order Piperales; family Aristolochiaceae; genus Aristolochia; species Aristolochia contorta. The sequence goes on along the minus strand of CM039667.1, from coordinate 3,515,548 downwards.
AACAATTGAACGCAAACCACAGATTGATGCATATGACACCAATGGGATTGTATTGGAAGATATTAAGGGTGAAATAGAACTAAGAGAGGTATACTTCAGCTACCCTGCGAGACCTGATGTACAGATATTTTCAGGCTTCTCGTTGTGTGTTCCAAGTGGTACAACTGTAGCTCTGGTTGGGGAGAGTGGAAGTGGTAAATCAACTGTTGTCAGTCTAGTAGAGAGATTCTATGATCCCCTCTCAGGTGAAGTGCTGATAGATGGTATCAACTTGAAGAAACTACAGCTTCACTGGATCAGGACTAAAATTGGTCTTGTTAGCCAGGAGCCCATTTTATTTATGACCACAATTAGAGAGAACATAGCTTATGGAAAGTCAGGTGCAACACCCGAAGAAATTAGGACAGCTACAGAGCTTGCTAATGCTGCTAAGTTTATCGACAAGTTGCCTAAGGTATTTTAGTTCAATCTTTCTCTTGGATTTTATGAGGCGATGGATAACAAAATTGTAAATGTGGTTTTCCCAGGGGCTTGACACGATGGTTGGTGAGCATGGCACCCAGCTTTCAGGTGGGCAGAAGCAGAGGATTGCAATTGCTCGGGCTATCTTGAAAAACCCTAAGATTCTGCTTCTAGATGAAGCAACTAGTGCTTTGGATGCAGAGTCAGAGAGGGTAGTCCAAGAAGCACTCGTAAGGATTATGCAAGACAGAACAACTGTTGTTGTTGCTCATCGTTTAAGCACAGTGAGAAATGCTGATAGCATAGCCGTTGTTCACAGAGGAAAACTAGTTGAGCAAGGTATCAGCTGTCATCCTTATGCAGCTGTTAGATTTTCTTCAACTGCTGATAAAATTTAAAAGTTATGTGTTGCTTGCAGGTCCTCACTCGGAGTTGATCAAGGATCCGGAGGGAGCTTACTCCCAACTTGTCCATCTCCAAGAAGTGCAACAGGCAAATAACCAAGTAGAGGAAGTAGGCACCAGGAATGCTGATGATATCATTTCTAGTTCTGATGCAGGAGTGGGAAGATCAGGGAGTCAGCGGCTTTATCCAAGATCCTTGAGTCGAAGTTCTTCTCGGGGAGGAAGTAGTAGACATTCACTCTCCATCTCCTTTGGTGGCATTCCTACTCCGATAGGCTTACAAGAAGATGGGAAAAATGATGAGCAAGATGTGGAAAGACATGGGCATGATGAATCCAGGAAAAATGTCTCTCTTATGCGGCTAGCTAGTTTGAACAAACCTGAAATCCCAGTTCTACTCTTAGGATCTGTGGCTGCTGCTGTACACGGTCTGATCTTTCCCATATTTGGTACCTTACTTTCAAGTGCCATCAAAATCTTCTTTGAGCCTCCACATGAGCTTAGAAAAGATTCCAAGTTTTGGGCATTGATGTTCCTCACATTAGGACTGGCTGGTTTTGTTGCAATACCAGTTCAACAATATCTTTTTGGAATAGCAGGCGGTAAGCTCATAAGGCGCATCCGTGCCTTATCATTTGAGAGGGTAGTGTACCAAGATATCAGCTGGTTCGATGAACCAACAAATTCTAGGTATGTGAAGTACTGATGAATGCTTGGTATGTGGCCTATTGTGCCAATTATACGCAAAGCTACTTAACCTTTTTTGACTGTTGAATGTCCTTAGTGGAGCCATTGGGGCGCGGCTGTCAGCTGATGCTTCAACTGTGAGGAGTCTTGTTGGAGATGCATTGGCTCTTATGGTTCAGAACATATCAACAGTGGCTGCTGGACTTGTGATTGCCATGGTTGCTAACTGGCGATTGGCTCTAATTATCTTAGCTCTTCTACCATTGGTGGGCCTTCAGGGTTATGCTCAGATGAAATTCCTAAAGGGATTCAGTGCTGATGCAAAGGTTAGACCTTCAACCATCAGGGACAGCACTTTTAAATATATACTGATTTAGATTCTTAATATTCAACACGTATGCATCATGCAATGTTTTCTATCAGACTATAACGTTATAAAGCAATAAAAGATTTGAAAACTAAGAAACCGATAGGTACTTACCTTCCAACATCTGAGATGAATGTGGGCAACACCCACCATTGCTGAGAACATGGACTCTCTCTGTCTTTTACATGTACGTTTACTGGTTCAGGCTAATGGTTTTAAGTACATCTCTCAGAACTAGAGATGAAAAAATTTATTAAATTAGGTATTTGTTCTTCTTGGAAAATGATGATTTAGAGTATGATATAAATTGCTGAATGCAGGTAATGTACGAAGAGGCCAGTCAAGTAGCCAATGATGCAGTTAGTAGCATTCGAACTGTTGCAGCTTTCTGCGCAGAACAAAAAGTGATGGATCTTTTTGAAAAGAAATGCGAGATCCCAAGGAAAAATGGGGTTAGGCAAGGGGTAGTTAGTGGGATTGGTTTTGGTTTCTCTAACTTGGTGCTCTTCTGCACCTATGCAATCTGTTTCTATGCTGGTGCTCGTTTCGTTGAGGATGGGAAGGCAAAGTTTTCTGAAGTTTTTAAAGTAAGCTGAGAATCTTTCTTGTCTTTTTTGACCTGGTCTTTTTACAGTTATGGTGGTGCAAGTGAGTTTTTTTTTTGTCATGGCAGGTCTTTTTTGCCTTGACAATGGCAGCTTTAGGAGTTTCTCAAACAAGTGCACTGGCTCCAGATGCTACCAAAGCCAAGGATTCTACTGCGTCAATTTTCTCTATCCTTGACCGGGAGCCTAAGATAGACGCCAGCAAAGACGAGGGCACTGCATTACCAGCTGTTAAAGGTGACGTTGAACTAAGGCACGTCAGCTTCAAATACCCAACTCGCCCAGATGTTCAGATTTTTAAAGACCTCTGTCTCAGTATCTCTTGTGGGCAGGTAAGACAAACTTGCCTGTTGTTAGAATACTGTGTTAGATGACAAAATAATTCATCTCTCAACAGCTAGACTTAATATATCTCCTTCCCCTGGAGCAAGTCCGACCAAGTCTGTCGTTCGATTGGGACGGACGCGGTTGAACCAACTTGGATTTTCAGGTGTCCGGATTGGTTCCTGAGTCTGGGTCGCGCAACCATGACTTACTAGTTTGGGTTTGTTTGCAGACTGTCGCTCTTGTTGGCGAGAGTGGTTCTGGGAAATCGACCGTGATTGCCTTGCTGCAAAGGTTCTACGACCCGGACTCCGGTCAAATACTGCTCGATGGCGTCGAGATCCAAAAATTGAAGCTCAAGTGGCTGAGACAACAAATGGGGTTAGTCAGCCAGGAACCCGTGTTGTTTAACGAGACAATCCGAGCGAATATAGCTTACGGGAAGCAAGCTGAAGTAACCGAGGAGGAGATAATTGCGGCTGCAGAGTCAGCTAACGCGCACGGGTTTATATCAAGTTTGCCGCAAGGATATAATACAAACGTGGGGGAGCGGGGGATCCAATTATCGGGAGGACAAAAGCAAAGAATAGCAATTGCGAGAGCCATACTGAAAGACCCAAAGGTTCTTCTTTTGGACGAGGCAACCAGTGCGCTGGACGCTGAGTCTGAACGTGTCGTCCAAGAGGCATTGGATAAGGTGATGGTGAACAGAACCACGGTCGTGGTTGCTCACCGGCTAACTACGATTCAGGGGGCCGATGTCATTGCAGTGGTGAAAAATGGAGTCATTGCAGAGAAGGGTACGCATGAGATACTGATGAAGATGAGGGACGGCGTTTATTCATCCTTAGTGGCACTTCATACGGGTTCGTCATGAAATCTTAAAATACAATGTAACCGTTATTTTGCCTGTTACGGCACCCCGATAGATTTTTTTTGCATTTTATATTGCTAGAAGGTAGTTCTAGTAGGTGGGTTACTGGTTCCCATGAGAAAGTATTTTTACAGGGTGCATGGTGGAATTTTAAGATCTAAACAGGAGGCATGCGATTATAATAATTTTGGAGAGTACTACTATGCTCAAAAAATTTCTCAAATTGCTGTGCCGAATCCTCTAGAAGGCATTAAAGGGCCCTTTCAATCGTTTCTAAATCTGATTTGTGTTATACCTATACCATTTATACCGTTTCTTGGCACGAGCATGCTGAATGGGGATCCTCATGCACTGCATTACCAAATTCTAATGTGGCATCAAGAACTATTCCCCCCCCCCCCCCCACCCCACCTTTTTGTGGACTTTTCGTAAGTTCATATCTTCTTGGATAAAGGTATCAGTTCTACTAAAACCCAACTGTTATTTGCTCCCATAACCTCAATATCTATATTTGTATGGCATTGTTCTCCATAACTCAATATTTCTATATTAGTACGATATTGATCACTTTGGGTCTGAGTTTATTACGGATTTATTCTTCGGTTCAACCTAAAATGCTTCGTACACTCTGATTGGCCTGGTGGATGCAACTATTAAAATTCTCCAGTTAATTAGGTACCGAGTACAATAAGGCATCACTTAATGCAATTGGTAGAACAAAGGGCGATGGCTTGCATTAATTGTCATAAAGCTCACCAGCGAATTTGGGCAAGTGCATTAATGATAGTGATTAAAAATACGAAGACATAATTTCTGCAATCATAATGGACTAAAAAGATTGATTAGTGCAAGAGAAATAAAAGACTATTGACGGTGTTTACTCATCTTTAGTTGTTGCACTTTTCATCGTGAAATCTTTGCTGATATAAGATTTGCTCGCAGAAGTATGGCAGAAATGTTGGTAACTTGTTTGAGAAATAGGATTTATTGGGGGTCGTTGGTATTTGTGGACCAACATCATAGATGAGAATTTTCATTTTCTGCAAAGAGAGCAGTATCTGTAGATTGTGGGAGATTAAGGTAGCATTGGAAACCCTTTTTTGGCAGAGGAATGTTTGAGAATCACTCTGAGGAGAGTTCTTATACAACCCCACTCTTGAATTTATGTTCTAATCGTGGACATTTTGTCAATTAGCTCATTACTAACTTAAATCCTTTTTGAAACTTCAAAATGTTACAGACGAAATTGGGAATTGAGATCTCTAGAACTCAATGATTAGAAAAAAAAAAAAATCAAAACCCTAAAATCCTGTTGACTCGGTTAAACTCGTCATCTCGTTAAAAGAGGACCCACGGGCGTCGAGCACCTAACGAGGAAAACGAATATTTTTTTATTTTCTATTTCTATCATATTCATTGTTTCATTTCTATATTTGTGTTTCACATATATTACCGGTCTATGTCAGTGAATAATGAATAACATACTAATTGAAAAACATCGTAATTCTTCCAAGTTCAAAGTCATGAGAAAGCAGAGGTATTAATTAATTAATTAATTAATTACGTGGGGCTACGTTGGATGTTGATGCGGCTTTGTTTAAATTTTTTAACACAGTTGTCCTCTTCACGGAGAAACTTTCAGATGATGTGTCCAAGTCTTATTGGCGGGAGACTTCTTTTTCATTTTCTGAATTCATCTCTCGTATCTGCCTTTTCCTGCATCGTAAATCACATTATCGTTGATCCAGGATTCCAGGCACTTCGGACTTGGGAGGCTTGTTTAGCTCTCCCCAACCGAATCTCTGCATCTTTCATTTTAATCTTGGTTTTTGTTTATTTTTCTTCTTGAGATATTAGTCGATTAAGATCCAGTGGTAGCTCTGTTTTCGTCGACTCCGGGACTTGGCACTGGGATTGGCATAAACTTCATGGCGGACAAAGAACAGATGGTGGGCGCTGATCTTCGACTGGATCTATTCATCTTTCTCTAGATATCTAGTGATATAAAACTAGGTCTGAAATCGTTTTCGTCGGGCCGGTTGGATTTGGCTGCGTATGGCGAATTGGGTTGTTTTCGTTGCGGCAATTGCTTGCTTACTAAGGGTTCTCCATGCTAGCGTTGGCGACGCAGATCCTGTTTACAAGTACGTCTTTTTCACTTTTAACTTTTCTTCTGGACATGGAGATGGTTGAAGTTATCCGCCTTGTCACTTCGCTCACCTTCTTTTGAAATTTTCATCGAATTACATTCCTCGATGCTGCCTCAGTATTCTTTCCAATAAACTCCAGGTTTTGTGGGAAATATCTGTTCTTTATTTTGTCAGCCAAGTAATCTATTTACTGAAGGCATTCTGCTGCAATTCTTTATATTTTAGTGAGTTTCTTGTTATAAATCCTTGTGAATTTTATATATTTTCTTTTGTTTGCTGACAAAGAGTTCATGCAGTAATTACAAATCAGAAAATCTTTGGGCCAAGAAAAACACTATGATATACGAGAAGAGATTTTGCATTTATGTCACATAGAGAGTCTCGTCAAGCGCTAATTTTGGATTTTTTGGTTGTTGGATTAAATTTCATTTTCTTAAGTCTGGAATTTTTTTCTAATCATGGAGGCAATCCAAAGAACTCATACTTGAAGTTATTTCAATAAAGTCTGGAGTCCTTCTTTTGTCCAAGGAAGCAATTCATTATACCAGACCAACCCACTGAAATGCAAATAGGGATTTGAACTCAATATGATGTTATTTGAGTTCTTATTTATATTAAATATCACTTTGAATGAAGAAAGAATGAAATTTTCCTTCCGCCAACAAAAATGAGTAATGCTCCTCAATCTGAGAGGAATTCACAGGGGAATAAGTCTGCTACTTCGTGTCATGATATTATTTGAGTTCTTATTTATTTTAAATATCACTTTGAATGAAGAAGAATTTTTCATTCCGCCAACTAACATTTGGAACATGAGTAATGTTCCTCAATCTGAGAGAAATTCACTGGGAAGTAAGTCTGCTACGTCGTGTCCCTCACCAGATTGGTCTATCTCCTTTACAGCATGAGGAAGCCGGAAGGAGTCTTTATAATGCTTCAGTCCCTGAAGCATGTAAGAACTTCTGCCTCAAGAGAACCTTAAATATTGTCTGAGAAAGTCAATGGCATTTGACCATCAGGCCGCCTACTACAATTCTCTACCTGCCTCAGAGCGTATGAAGGATTCAGTTGATAATAAGGGTCAGAAAGGATAAAAAAAGCAGTATGATCAATTCAGTGGACAACTTTTGGGGGCTTTTAGGTTATAGAGCAGGGGAAAGAGGGGCCATTTTTTTCTGATTCTATCACCATATTAATCCACTGTCTTCTGAAAGATTAGATCAGTAAAAAATCTAGGGGATACAAGTTAATTATACCTCTAACGTACTTACATCTCTTAACAAAAATGAGGCCTGATGAGCTAACCGTAGGATGCGAGGAACAGCAGTCTGCGCTAGTCTTCATCAATTGTGCCTATTCTAGGAAGAGGTTGCAATCCCTTGAACCAATAACTCTTTGGAGGACCTAGGAACACGAAAATGAAGCCTAAAGCACGTGATGAAGTAGTTTTAAACTCGAGATCAGTTGATGAAGATGTTGTCCTTACTTTTATTTACTTGTCCATAAAATCCTTAGAGCAGTAACACCATCCAATAGATCTAAATCTGATGATGAGTGGAGATTCACAACTACCTGTGCTGTTCCAGGATTGAACCTGGCTGCCAGCTTTGTCGTTAACCCAATGCCTTTGTTGTTGTTAAACCTATTATTGTACGTACACAAAAATCGGCTTCACCTTGATGATTTCACTCCATACAGCAAGGAGGCCAGCATTTTGGTAAAGGTGGGAGCTGTGTTTTTATCATACATATTTGCTTGGTACAATTTGCCTCTTCTAAGCTGATCTCCCATTTGCATTCCTTTGTAACAGTTTAAAAAGGTGGCTTTGTTCATATACACTTGATCTCGCGTACCTTCCCCCCTTCCCCCCTTCCCCTTTACCGCCTTTTTATTTGTTTTTTGCTTTGCGTATATTTTCCCAAATTTTCAGGTTGGATGTGTGTTATCCTAGTTTTCTTTCAGTAAAGACCTTGTTTGAGTTCGCTCATTGTGGTTGTCACCAAAGTATTATATACTGCTCCTGAATCTGAATGGTTACTTCATTCAAGTTATCTGCCTTGAGTAACTTAAATGATGGAACACTGTTTGAGCCAAGAGATAGAGACAAGTTGTAACAACGTTGGAGCTCTTTGCTTTCAAAAACTGCATTAAAAGCATTCCTCAACTGATTTTACAGCAATATTTGTCAGTCTGTTGTTCCTTGTGCAGATGGAGGGTTGAGGTTGTACACTTTCATCAAGCCTCTTTTCTCTGGTGGACATTGATGTTAATGTAATATTTAATGAGTATTTATGAAGCTAAGATAAACAAATTTGCCCTTTGTTGCATCCTTTTAGATGCCTCATGGACGAATCCATTTTATTTTTATGCCCTGGAGTTGCTTTTTGGTTTTCTGGAACAGGGTGGTAGAGTCTGAGCTCTAGTTCCAATTATTTACTGAACTAGATCAATCCCCTTGTTATTGTTAGCACGAATATACATTATATATCTGCCTCTAGTTCTTTCATCATTTTGTGTTATGTACCACACATATCCCTTACTCCTACGATGATGCAGATTTTCATGCCAAATAAATTGAGTTGAGATTTGATCTGCATTAGGCCACCGGATTTGACCTCAATGCAGCAAATTAAAAGATAGCTGCTCACAGATAATTTTTCCAATGTACTTCTTCTTTTAGCTGTAAAGAAGTTCAAATGCAATCTGTTTGAGAAAGGAAGATTTTTCTAATTTAAATGCGAAATTTGGCTAATATTCATCACTGAATTAGTAGCTAAAATAAGGATGTCTTTTTCTTACTAATAACACAAGATTTTACCTGACATTAATTTGTGGGTCGATCCCATAAACAAAATGAGATTCTTGTGTTGCTACGTCTCTGTTGTGAAACAAAAAGTAAAGTAGTGAGCAACTTTAGAATTTCTTTCATGTGCCATTATTTGTTATGTGCTTCCATCCAAGAAAAGTTGTTGTTTCATGTCAAACAATATTTACATGTCTAATTGTTGCTTCACTGTGATATGAACGTTGTCTACTGTCTCTTATCAGGAAATGCATAGAGCAATGTGAGCAGAGTGGATGTGTTGGAGATACCTGTTTTCAGAATTGTAGATTTTCAACCGACACTGCCGTAGATGGTCCATGGTACATGCAGGAGCCTCTTTATCGGCAGTGGAAGCAGTGGGACTGCAACAGTGATTGTCAATACAACTGTATGCTAGAAAGAGAGAAAGAGAGGGAAAGGCTGGGCCATGGTCCGGTCAAGTACCATGGAAAATGGCCTTTCAAACGCGTCTTTGGCATCCAGGTTTGTCAATTACATCTGCTCCCGTATCTTATGATGGTCTGCAAACTCCAATATTGTTTCTGCTGCGCCGTTTGTCTGATCCTCTATATATAACAAATCCTAGGATGATGTAATTTGCATAGATTTATTTATGGAATTGATTGCTGTAATGGCCAATTCTATAGCATTGAATATCTGCTCACCGAAGGCCATTGCGGTTATGCTTCTGATATATGCAGGAGCCAGTGTCTGTGGCACTGTCTGGGCTAAACCTCGCCATGCAATTTCATGGATGGCTATCCTTCTTCGTCCTTCTGTACTATAAGTTGCCTCTGCGACCTGACAACAGAAAGACTTATTACGAGTACACTGGTTTATGGCACCTTTATGGACTCTTAGCCATGAACTCGTGGTTCTGGAGTTCATTATTCCACAGTCGGTAAGTTTTACTGGAGATTTTTCTATTATTACATCCCCACGCTGAAATTGCATTAAACCTTTTTTGCAGAGACATCGTATTGACGGAGAAGTTAGACTACTCATCGGCCGTGATTCTGCTGGGTTACTCCCTTATCATATGTATCCTCCGAGCTTTTAATGTGAAGGATGAGGCCGCAAGAGTCATGGTGGCTGCTCCATTTATTGCGTTTGTGACAACCCATGTTCTGTACCTCAACTTTTACAAACTCGATTATGGTAATGATCTTACTGGTTAATACTTGATTGTGTAATTAACATCCTCGTTTCTTCAATCCTTTCCTGTGTGCCTAAATTTGTTCAAATTTCCTCAGGTTTGAACATGAAGGTCTGCGTTGCCATGGGTGCCATACAGCTTCTCATATGGGCAATTTGGGCTGGTGTAACTCGCCATCCGTCACGCATCAAGCTGTGGGTAGTTGTATTGGGAGGTGGGGCAGCGATGCTCCTTGAGATATATGACTTCCCACCTTACAAAGGGTACGTGGATGCCCATGCTATGTGGCACGCGACGACGATTCCTCTGACGTATTTGTGGTGGAGCTTCATAAGAGACGATGCCGAATTCAGGACTTCAAACCTCATGAAGAAGGTTAAGTGAATGGGTTCTATCTTATTAAATCCACCATGCGGCTGACAAACAGTTAAATCTGTATCAATTGCTTCGTCCTTAAAAGTAGTTTAGCAGATTCCTTTCTTCCGCGCGGACGCTTCTTTGCTGGGAAAGCCTGTTCGGAATGCGGGAAAGTAGGGAGGAGAGGAATCCGCAAACAGAACACAGGAATTCGTGAAACAAAATGGCGGAACGAGTATCTCGCAAAGCGAATTCGAAAAGAAAACTCAGAATTGAAAGCAAAATGTTGTTATTTCTATTGGGTTTTGTCGTCGATTGGGATGCAAGGATACTCCACAATGAGTTTAGCTGCTATCACGGACAAACTTTATTGATGCTTCTTTACTGCATCGTGTAATGTGGGCGGTATATTTCCCTCAGTATTTGCTTTAGTTCGGATCTTAATATGAGAAGGAATTGGGTCTTTATTGGTCTCATACCTATGGTTGTTGACTGTTACTTTATGTCATATCAGAGGAGCCCCTTGGCTTTGACATCTTTCTGCCTGCTTTTAACAAGAACGGATTTAATCCAGTGGGACTCCTGATTAGACGGGAGTACTGAATGAGTGTTCTCTCTTCTCTATGGTATTTTTAATTTTCGCAAATTTCGAAATAAATTAGCAAGTCGTTTCGTTCGTATATATCTCGTAAAATGCGATACATAGGAGCCGACAAGCGTGACGATCGCGAGCCAAGTTCCACGACCAACGAATCATGGTCCAGTCTGGTTGTTATCATTCCAGTCTCGTCAACTCGCGTGGGACAGGCACGAGCCGGAGGACACGACGGGAAACCTGGAAGCTAGCTGGAGCTGGTAATGGAGAAACGAGTTTAATGTTGGATGATGTCTGCGGCTTACGCGGTTCCACTGAATCGTCCCGTTGAAACAAGTCTGAACCCTAAAATTCTGCAAAACCTGTTATTGACTAGTTTTATTAGTTTATCCATTCCCCCACCAAAGTAGAACACTGGAAGATACCAGGAAGCTGCGTCATTACTGGGTTGGAACTTGGGATAGACGACAAGTCAGCGCCTTTTGACCGGTAGTTCGGTATCAATTACCCAGAAAGAAATCTCTCCCTGCTTCATTCAGAGACCGGTCTCGATATGTTTCAGTGCAGGCAACCTTTGAAAAAGTTGAGAAGCCGCCCTTGGGGCGGCGGAAAAGGGAAAGAGAGCCTCATATAACAGAGACGGAGACCACCCTTTTTGGAAACTTGGGTAAGATAGATACGTCTTTTGCAGTCTTTAAGGATAGCTACTCGCCGCAGCCTTCGTTCGATCAAAGAGGTAGAACCATTAAAAAAACCCTTCCATCGATTTTGACCGATATGGGATGTGTGCAGAGTAATCCCTATTTTGGATGTCTATCCGCAGACCCGGTTGCGGGTCCAGTCGTCCAGTCTTCCTCGCAGCAGTTGTTTATCCAAACCAATTCGAAACTCACTTGCCCCAATTAAGTATTCGGCGCCGTGCATGAATTTGACCAAGTGTGAAAGGGTATGATGCTTGAAGACTGGAAGGAGAGAGAGAGAGAGAGAGAGAGACAAAGAATGTTCGACACCTCGGATTCCTATACATGGGAGAATATTATTAGATCATTTGTGGTTTTTGACGTTCGAACAAAAAGTCAGATCTTAATCCATTTCCCCACTTGCCTTCTCCATGTAACCAAAGTCAACTTTTTCCTGTACTAATTCTTTCTCTAGTGGTTTCGGGTGGCGTTGGGAGGTTGACTTCAATCCAACTTCCAGAGTCTCTGATCTTTTTAAAAACTATCTGACATGGGACATCCCCTTTTTTGAGGTCAACGGTGGCGATATTATATAGACTCGATCGTCGGTTCAAAGTCGAAGCTTCGGAGGCGTTTGAATCCTTGCAATGGCAGTGCGACTTTTGGGTTTTACTGACCGCCATCCATCGCGCCTCCTTGATTGAACTAGGGGATCAGAAAGAAGGGCAACTCCCACTTGCCCTAAACCTAAATTGACTGGTTTGTTTTAGAAACTTCAGCTTTGAGGTGGGTCTCGTTTTGCCAACTCTGTAGGAGAAGAAGCATTCTCCTGCCTTTTGCTTTCTGGAGCTGTTGGTGTTTGAATTTGGACAAAAAGGAGGGGTTTGATTACTGATAGATAGAACAGTTCAGCTTACTCTTAAGAGCAGTTACACCTGTTAACTTTAAGACGCCAAAACAATTCGAAGTCAATCTCGGTGGATTGAATAATTAGAAATGATTGGTAACACAGAGGGCCTCCGAAAGTAGCGGCGGAGGATTTATCGGAAGTGATTCGAGACCTCGACCCGAAAAGGGGAGGTGGGAAATGGGTCGTATATTCTGCCATTAACGATGGAAAGGAACTGGCGGTACAGTCTTGAAGGTCCCCCAATAAAATCTAAAGACACCGTTCTATCAGTTCCACCATGCTAAGCAACCTCTTGTCCTTCTCGCGGATTAAAAACAACTATTAAATCTCGTCCTTTGCGTCCCCCTTTATTTAATTGCAGAGCAGTCTGAATGGTGAACGTATCGGGTCTGCGGCTGAGATGGGTATCAACTTGTATGTAATTTGTCTGAAGGATATGGCAGAGAAAAAACAGAGACCGAAAAATAGACAGAGAAAAGATTGAATGGAGGAGGCAGCAGAGTAACCAAAAACATCTAAATCAATTTTGTATTTCTCCGAGAAAGAATTAATACAGAAACGATTGTCATTTCTCCCAAGAAAGAAAAGTTCGCTGCTACTATGACAGTCAAATTGTTCTGAACTAGTGTTGTAACTGCTGCGCTTGTGATCCCCTGCGAGTCGTGGATTACGAAACAGAGGTTGCAGGGGACAGAACATTGAACTGCGGCGAAGGCCGAGATCCCTCGTTTGCGGGTCGGGCATAGAATCAAAGCTCGAGGAAAGAGACTCGAATGCGGCGTCGCTGCCCCCAATCGAGGCTGTGGATGTCGTACCGATAGCCGCCTCCGTCTGCTCTGCCACGGTCGAAATTCCCCCTTCCCTTTGTCCCTCCTCTTCGGACATCATCTTCTCCAAAATGAGAACAGGGTCTTCAGCATCGTTTGTGTGATCCATCTCGTTAGAGATGTTTGTCAAGGGATGAATCTCGGATTCGGGTTCCCGTACAGTGACCCAATCGCCACCGGAAGAGGAAAACCAGTCGGGTGTCTCTCGACCAATCGCCAGCTGCTGTATTCGGGAGTTCAATTCCGAAGCCGATTGCTCGGATTTCGGATGGAATAAGATCGAAGTGAGGGAGTCGGAAGGGGAGGAACAGGCGGAGGCCGTTAAAGAGTTCCACCTTGGGAAGTCGAAAGCGCTTCTGGGGGACTCGAACAGCTTCTTGGGTGGAAGAAGAGAGACGAAGTCTTCTTCCTGATGATCACTCCCAGAAAGGAAAGGATGCTCGAGAAGCATCTCTGCGGTCCATCTCGTGGCCGGATCTCTGGAAAAACACTTGATCAAGAAATCCCTCGCTTCCTCGGAGAGCTCCGTCGGAATCTCCGGGACCTCGTCGGTGAATCCGACCCGGAAAAGGAGGGCGGCGACGTCGGCGTCCGGCGCGCAGCTCCACGCCGGCTTCCCCGTCACCATCTCCAAAACGGCGCACCCGAAGGACCAGACATCGGCGGGGGCGCCGCAGTCGCCGCGGGCCACCAATTCCGGCGACATGTACAGGGGCGTGCCGCGCAATTCGGCGGTTCCGACCCCTGCCTCGGCGGCCAAGCCGAAATCGGCGATCCTGACGTCGTGGTCGGCGGGATGAAGGAGAAGGTTTTGCAGCTTGACATCGCAGTGGACGTAGCCGCGGGCGTGAATAAAAGAGAGGCCACGGAGGATTGAAGCGGCGAAGCGACGAACGTGGGAGTGAGGCAATCCGGCGGGGGAGGCGCGGACGAGGTCGGCGAGCGTACCGCCGGAGACGTACTCGAGGAAGAGGTTGTAGACCCGGTTGCCGTTCTCGACGGTGACGTCGTCGCCGAAACAGGTGAGGATTTGGGGACAGTCGCGAAGACGCAGGAGGATGTCCTTCTCCTTGCGAAGCGAGGAGGAGTTGGGGAAGGCGGCGGACTTGACAGCCATAATCCGGGGGCAATCCGTAGCAGTATCGGCGGCGATGGCGAGACTGACGGTGGCGAAGCTGCCTCTTCCGACGAGCTGCCCTCTGATCCACTCCATGATCGGTCTTTCTCTCTCTGTGTGGGTCGCTGTGGTTGTGTGTGTGAGTGCAGAAATATATACTTGTGTCGGTTTGATGGGTTATTTGGGTGGAAGTGAGGAGGCTTTTGCGTCGCAGCGAAGGATTCGTCTCGCCCGCGCAATATATAGGGGCAGAACCACCGCGTGGGTCGTGATATTGAGCACGTGCAGTGTGACGCCACCGAGGAGTGTGACTTCCTTGCGGCTTCTGTATTTAGTTTTTCAGTTATTTACTCCCTTAGACTTCCCATGCATCACAGCGACTTCAGCAATCCTCACCTTCCTTCCCTTTATTAAGTAAGACTTTGAGTTTTTTCCTTTTTTGAGAAAGGAATTGCTATCATAATTCAGCTGTGCATGAATCTCACGGTGTGTGTGTGTCTGTGAAGAGAGAGAGAAATATCTGTGGGGTACTGAGGTGAAAGAAAACAAAAAGCGAGTTCCGTTGATGGAGCTGTTGCGTTCAGTGTGCATGTACCGAAAGGGGGAAGGGGGCGGCCGGACCAAGTGCGCAATTTTGATAATCCCCATTTTTTCCGGTCTCTTTAACTGACTGGCGCAGTCTGAATCAGTCTTCTCTCACTAGTCATAAGGAGGCCTCGCCGCTTTCCAAGGTTGCGCAACAGCGCAAGTTGGGTGTCGGCTGATGCTCTGCGTCACATGCGATCGTGTAACGCAATCCCCCCAATCTGATACATTATCTTCCTCGTTACTCAGTTATCCCCCTTTTTGTCCTTTTTTCGGTTTCCCACGTAAAAGAGTAAAAGCAATCTGCAATCCAACTTGCACAACTAACTGGCGCCACAGCACCTCTCTCTCTCTCTCTCTCGTCTCACCAGTCACCGCGCCCCTTTTTTTTTTAAAAAGAATAATGATAATAATAAATAATAAAATCTTCCGATTCCCGAGCAGTACCGAGTCCCGACCCGAGTCCCGCGCGAAGGGGGTTCCACTCCGTCGTTCAACGATGGCCGGCGCCCGGAGTCTGGGCGGCGGTCCAAAAGGTCACGTTTTCCGCCTGCCAGCCTCGCTACCACGTGCTCACGTTCCCGGGCCATTTTAAAAATAACAATATTCCTTGCATGTCACTCCTCTTGAGTCCTCTCCCTCCCTCCCGTCCGCTCACCCGTCCCTCTCACGTGCTTCTCATTTGCCCCCTCTCTAACACTTTTTTAAGCATCCAGGCTGACAGAGGTGAGAATCCTGTTTTGTACACTTATAATACAAGCTCCTTCTCTCTCTCTCTCTCTCTCTCTCTCTCTCTCTCTCTCTCTCTCTCTCTCTCTCTCTCTCTCTCTCTCTCTCTCTCTCTCTCTCTCTCTCTCTCTCTCTCTCTCTCTCTCTCTCTCTCTCTCTCTCTCTCTCTCTCTCTCTCTCTCTCTCTCTCTCTCTCTCTCTCTCTCTCTCTCTCTCTCTCTCTCTCTCTCTCTCTCTCTCTCTCTCGGAAAAAACGATCTTACTTCCATCTAATCGGGTCCCCCATTGATTTGGAGAGTTCAGCAAAGGCTTAACCCAACCCACCCACCGGTCCATTGATTAATTAATTAATTAATTACGTCTCCAAATCTTTTGCAAGGTGGGAGAGAGATGGTTAGTGTGTAAGTAAGTGAATCGGGTTGTTGCCTTGTTGGTAAAGATTGATGCCATTAGGAAGCAAGTCGATAATAATAAAAGCAACGGTCATGGATTCAGTGCCAGGCATTTATTTCATGTAATTTGAATCATGAAGTGACCAGTCACCACCCCCCTCCTTCAATATGATTGTTCTATGTGCTAAACAAATGTGACATATTGTATGGATTATTAAAGAAAAAAAAAGAATCGTGATTTCGGGACGTTAAATTAAATAAAATGGATTACGATCGAAAGGAACAGATGTGAAATCTGCGACGAAAACGTTACTTTTGGTCGAGAATGTATAATAATAAAAATATCCCTCACATCACATGGCATGGGTTGCATTCTCCAGAAGCCCAGAGCCAGCCGGAGATGTTATTTTCAACGAGGAAGCAAGTCCTAGCCACGAGTCAGGTTCCTTGCATCAACGTCAGGGATCTGGTCCGCAGGGGCGGTACCCTCTCTCTCTCTCTCTCCGTCCGTCACCGATCGGTCGCTATGTCTCTTAAAAAAGGCACGCGAACGAACCCAAGGAGCCATGACCGTTCCCCCACGCGAGTCGACGCCAGCTTTGATTTTGCTTTCGGTCCATTTGACAAGAAACACTGCTACCGTGAAAACTAGTCCGGCTCCTAATTAGCCACATGGTGTTCGAAGATATTCTCTCTCCAATTCGACGACTCTCAAGTCGAGATACGCTTTTCGGGCAATTGGTGCAGTTTCTTAATACGGCTGTACAAACTCACGGACAGGCGGCATCCACTGGTCCGATCCGGTCCGCGTAAGGTCAGATATGAAAAAAAATAAAATAAAATCATTCATGCAGATTCCCGGGCTCTTCATTGATCGCATGTTGGTTAAGGGTACTGTTCAGTCAGTAATTTTATTTGTGTTTTTGGCCGGACTAATTAATCATCCCCCTAATTAACAACAACAACAACAACTACATGAACAACGACAAAGCTGGCTACAGAGGAAACAAAATCACGACCACCATCATCCTCTATATTTATTGTCGTTCTAATCTCTCGACAAACGGGTATGGAACATAAAAACCCATTTGCCCAAACTTAACTTCGGATCCAAAATCACCAATAGAATCGAGTTGCGTTTTAGCCGGAATAGCTTATTGCTAGGAGTTGGGGTCGGCCACCCGAAACTGTACTTGTTTCTGCGCTTCTTGTTTGGGACTTGGATCTGACTCGTACTAAGAATATGCTTTAACTTGGTAGCACGGACACCCGACAGAGGCACATGTAGTAGTCACACCGGAATGAGAAAGTGGGCCGTGGGGGGATTAATCTCGCTCTAACTAGAGTGCACAGTCCAGAGTCTTGGACCAGGGTAGATTAATCTCCTTCTCTTGTGGGGGGTTTTTTTTTTTAGCCTAATTCCATGCCATATATTAGTGACAGTGAGGACGGCTAACCTTATTACAGTTTCTTTGATCACACCCGTACCCACCCCGTCTGGGTTGTGGATTCTGATCTGACAACCCCTCGCTGCGCTTTTACGAATCCTATTCCAGATATCGCTGGAAACTGGAGTCGGTCGACATGTAAAGTGGGTTCTTCGATGTGGTGTCAGGTGTGAACAAACGAGAACTTGTGTGTGGCGGATAAACGATGGATCTTCTTCGGTGCTTTTTTTCCGCGGCAACAAAGCATAGAGGCTCATTGGCCGCAACATCGTAGTAGATTATTCGTAAAGTAATAGCAAGCTGCGCACAGCGAGTGGACAGCTTAGAACCGCGGACAATCGACTCATTTAGTATAGTATGTGGTCATTGTGACCTTTTCCATTAGAAAAAGAAAAATGAAATCGGTAATTTTACATTTTACTGTGAATTTTTACATTCCGAAGTTGTTGTCTCCCTAACCTAGTTGGCATTTTAGCTGAGGTCTCACTATAAAAACTCAAAGTACACATAAATCTCCACTCTTAACAAAATGATTTCAGTATTGTGAGTTTTTATTGTGACCTCTTATATTCTGATGTGGCTGTTAGTTGGTAGTCTTGCTTACCTAAAAAATAAGTAGATAGTTTTTATTATATCTCTTATTGGATACCATGTCACACTATAAACACTCACAATATAATTTGATAGTACACAACTCTTTCAATTAATATGATTTATTAATGAGCAATGATATAAGTACCGTAAGTTTTTACTTCCAAGACTTTACATCTTATCGTGGCGTCCAAGTTGCAACTTAGTAAGAAATAAACATTGAGAAAAATTTGCAAGAATTTAGTTTTTAAATAAAATATTATAAACTTATTCTATGGGTAAACCCTCAACTATAGATTTTCACCTTCCTAGGCACCAACTATGAAACCACGTCAAATGTAAAACCTCCAAGTAAAATCAAGAAGTTCTAGTATCATTTTTCTTGGCCTCCATCACTAAAAGTCCCAATTAGTATATGGAAACTTGTAGATCATGATAAAATCGTAAGATGTCTAAAATATTTCAATAAGATCTTTTCCCCCGATTTCTAGCAGTCCTCGACTTATTTCTTTATTTTCCAACAGCAATGCCGGATCCCGTAGACTGGATTGGAGTCAGCCTTGGAGGGACCTGCCTGCTACCGGCTCCGAGCCTTCCCCATTTTATTCAATCTACATTTATGCAATTCAACATTCAGCCAGCCTTGGATTTTTATTCAATCTACATTTTTGCAATTCAACATTCAGCCAGCCTTGTGTATTAAAATTGGGTTTATATGGAGGCTGTACTCAAAGTGAGTAGCCCTCGGATTTAATTTTGGTTTATAAGTTTGCATAATTTTGGTCAATTTTGGGAAAAACCCTTGATTCTATTATCTCCCCTACAATATTAGAAATTTTATGCATAGTAATGGAATATATAAAATAAAGACATTATTTATATTTTTTGTCTTTTAAATAAAAATAATAATTTGTCCCATTAAACAGATGTTTTTAACAGTATTTTAAAAAATCGTACTAGACTGACCCGGTTGAATCACAACAAGAACTTATTTCAATTTTGTTTAAGGTCATAACTTATTTTGATTCAAAATCGGGTCCACTCGGCAGGTTGATCTGGTCTGAGAGTAAATCAATCCAATCTAATTCAGACTAAGAACACCTCAAACACCTTATTTATAAGAGTGACAACCTAACCAACGGATATTAAAGTGTTTTTTTTTGTGATTTATTACAAATCATGTTTTAAATATCTAAGATATAATCTACCATTGGTTCAACCTGGTCCAATCAGTTTGACCAAAATAGGACTTACAACAGGTTGAGGGCTGGTTTGGTTTTTAAAACATTGGTTTTCAATGACTGATTTCATTTTGTTATTACTATTATAACACTTTTAAAATCTTTAAATATTTAAAGTTTAAACTACATCATTTAAAATAACATACTAAACTTAGAAAGAATCTGAGTCCTAAACTGTTCTTGGTGGGCTTCAGCACGCTCTACATTGTTAAAGAAAGGTCCAGATCGGATCCAATCCATTACGAACTTCAACAAGTACCACCCACCCACGTCTGAACTAAGTCCACTTACCTACGCGCACAACCGTCGCATGTTTTATCGGAAAGTGAAATCGGCAGACGTTAAGACTTGACTGCTGGTTACCATAAATTAGAAAGATCAATAACCAAGGATGAGATTGCAAATCATTAATGAATTATTATCGATGGAACACTCTCTAATATATAGGTTGTAAAATTTAGTTATAACAATCTAAATGTTGTAATTTGATATCTCGTTTTGGGTTCTTCGTTTAAAATCCTCCCAGATGCTTTCCTTGCCAACATAGGATATCGTCTCCCCTACTCAGAGACAGGCTTGCGATGCTCTCCGCGATTCACAAGATCGAGACTAACTATTGCCACGTTGAGCTTTGAAAGAATTTTTAGCACGAAAGTTGGAAGCTGAATTCAACCACGGCTACCCACCTAAGGCTCGAGGATGCCATGGGGGTGCTTGCGAATCTTTACTTGATGGGAATATCGGGATCAGTACAATGAACGTGTAATCCGCATTCAAAAAGTGTTAAAAAAAATGGCCAAGAACCTGGAGCTTCTTTTCCTTCCATGACACCATGAACAACTCAGTCCAATCCAGGAAGAAACTTAGTCCTTCGTGCAATGTACATCGGTTCCATGTTGGGTGCAGTGATTATAACCTACACCACTGAGGAATCCTCTGATTTCCTTTGAACTACTGTTACTGGCTTGTAGCAACCTTTCATCTTCTTCGTAGATAATATAAGGGGATTGAATTCCCTTTCTACTCAAAAGCTTTCTGGCCCCTTTGAGCACATGATGTTCCCAGCCCTGGACGTCTATCTTAAGCAGGACTACAGGTTCAGACTCCGGAATCACTTCGTCCAAAGGAATGGTCTTAACCACCATAGCTATCTCTTCATTGGACTGGAAGGCTAATCTAGCACCCGTTTCTGAAACAGCACTGTTGTCAAGTCGACCCACTAACTGGAGAGTGAAATAACAGCAGATAGCCAGTTAGTTTCCCACTTTGCCGTCTAAACCAAGACGCGAGATGTAAAGATACATAAACCTTTACAAGAACATTGGAAACTAGGGTCAAGGATTAGCAATCTTTTACAAGCAAAACCATAACTGTGATCAAAGTTGCCAAGCAGCAGAATAACCCAGGCTATTTAGAGGAAGTCTAAAAACGGAATGGCCTCCTACAGCCAGCGCCAGGTGTTGCTGGAAATGTCTTTTTACCAATAGAATACTGAATACTTAATAACAGCTAATAAAACTTAGAAACTTTCCCTTTGCAGCTACCTGTTTATAGAACAATAAGAGATGTTCCACGGTAAACCAGAATGAAAGAGGATCTGAAGGAAGTTCTATCCTTTTTGTGCGGGAAACAAGTGTGCAACAAGAGAGCTGAAAATTTGACAGTAGAACCCTAAAATGGTAACCGACCAGTTTCAGCCAGTCGGAAACGGATAATATCACGATCCAACATTCTATGGTTCATTCTATTTCTGTTCATCGCCATTAATGCATCTTTCAACGCGTTAAATTTAGCATCTTTAAGATTCAAGTCCACAATATAACGTAAGAATCCTCCAATCAAAACGCAAAATGGGGTCGTTGAAATCAAAAGACAAAGTTACCTTATGGAAAGTGATATTTCCGAGCCGATCTGATGCCGCAGCAGAGAACAGAGTAACTTGAGGAGCTGCTCTGTTCAAGAAAACCCCATCGCAAATCCTCTGCAAGTTCTCAAATACAGGCTCAAAAGCGAGAACCCGAAACCCCATAGCCGCCGCAGCAAAGGTGGCCATACCCACATTGGCTCCGACATCGACAAAGAGCCCCTCCTGCACTGAGACAGAAATATCAGGTTTCCGAAACCGTTTCCCTTTGAGCATGCGCTGGATGTTCTTATGGGCCTTCTCGGGGGTGCCCACATCGGCGAGAGAGTACAGGAAGGGATACCTGACGCCCTCGACTAGATTGGCGAAGACGGGCGAAGCTTGGGGGCATTTGAAGCAATCGAAGGGGGCAAGGGTAGAGGAAGGGAGAATAATTAGAGATTTAACGGAAGGAATAGAAAGATTAGGGGTTGGATTTGACGACTTGAACAGGAAGAAAAGGAGTAGAAGAGAGAGGGGAAGGATAAAAAAAAAAATTTGTGGGGAAAAGAGAGACGAAGGTCTTTCTCTTTTCCAGGCGTTGGCCATGGAAGCCGAGGCAGAGACACTGAGATACAGCTGCCTTTGTGTTCATTCTTTAAAACAGGCACCGCAGCCTTACTACATGATAGTTACAAATTCTAGCATGAACAACCTTCGGAGGCCCACATCAGAAATGCACAGGATGGTGATGTGCACTAGAAAATTTTCATGGCCATGTTCATGCAGGAAATTCCTCCCAAGCATTAGAAAAGGTGCCACGTTCATATAAGTTTAACCGAACTAATTTTCAATTTTTATCTTTGAACGAACCAAAAATTTAATTTTGTAACACTTAAATGTACTTTCGTTTTCTCATATGGATGTAGATCTAGAAATTATTTTTGACTTCTTTATGATTTTATCAGGTTTTATTATAATGAATTAGAAAATACTAGCCGCGCCTATGAATAGTACGTGTAAATGTAAACCGTTTATATCTAGGTTTTATCCTTTAGAATATAAAATTTTATATAAATTTTTTTTTTATATTTTTAAGGGATTAACTATACATAGGTACTTAAGGCAGACATTAAAATTTTCAGAGTGTTTACCCGTTACTCAAAATTCCAAAAGACTAAGCTACCAAGTTTGGCAACGACAACAGAACGACTTCAGCTACGGGTGGGTACTCTTTCGTGACCAAAGAGCCTGGTCCGGTGCAGTACGACTGTAATAGCATAAATTTTGAAACAAAGGTCAGTCGCAAACCAGAGGAAGGTATGCAATCCCCAAACCCATCCCGGATGGCTGAAAGAAGTCAATCATTCCATTCCAGGATTTTGATGAGAGAAATGACGCGCCGAGCATCCAGTAACGTGTTTGGGTAGAACAAATCCAACATCATTCTTCCATTCCCATCATCACGATAAAGAAAAAAATAAACGATAAGAACTGTAGACAATCATGGTAAGAGGTGCACTGCTCCTCCAAAATCCACCAAGTACCGCACAATTTTGTACACACGGAAATTGAAAGAATCAGCAGCAACAGACAGAAAAACAAAAACTCGACACAGATTCAAAAAAAAAAAAAAATCTAAATAGATAAATCCATAATTGCTACTGTTGGTATGATACAAAAAACCATCGGTATGTAACGCGGACCTGTGGCTTCATTCCCTGCTCCAAACACAATGTTATTGCGTTCTCAATTTCATGTATTTCCAACTATGTCCATGCAAAAAAATTCACCCAAGAATGAAGTTGAATGCGTGCCCAACCCTTCGGCAATTGCAGGCAGCGTCTCCGAACAAGCTGATGACATAAAGAAAGATTAGATCCAAAATAAGTACTAAGCAATGCTAGTTCCAATGAAAAAAATTGAGTTCAACTGATTATGAAGATAAATACCTGCATGCTATATAAAACTTTAAGGAATAAATAAACAAACACTCCTACACATAATGAGAATAAGTACGGTTTAGAATCTAACCAAATCACTCAAACATCTCAAGGGAAGACACCCTAAACAATGGTTCGCAAAAACTCTTTCCTCCCTTTGAGCTTTCATAGAAAAAGAAAATCATTCCAGATACAGCGCTGTTCTTGCCATATTCAATGTTCATCAAAGTAGAAGGTTTTTATAAGGAACAAGGAAAAAAAGAGAAAAAAACCGTACAATGAAGGGAAACTATTCTTACTTGCGTCACCTCATCTGTCCAATGCAATACTATCTTGCTGACATAATGCACGTTTCAAAAACTGAGGTGTAATTTCTCCAAACACTAACCAATAGAACCACTCTCAGGTCAATCTAGTAGTTCACCACCAGATAAGGAAACCAATAATTCAAACATGAAACACCTATACAACACTATCATGAAAGCCCAAATCAGCCTCAACATGTGAAATTAATCTAAAATTTTGTAGAAGTTTCCTAATCTGTAAAACCAAAAAGTTGATCTCAATCTTGCATTCCTATTAACTTTCTCAGACTTCCACCAAGGTGAACCAGATTGGGTTTCAAATCAAATAGGTGCACTGTTTGGACTTGCTAGTTTTGACATTAAAACAAGGTGGAACAAGACTGGGCACTGTTTAGCTAACCCCAGTCCACTCAGCAAGCAGGTCCAGTTAGAGCATTTGGTGCACTTCCTAGGAAGAAAACTCATAACAGATTTTGTCTACTAAAGATTCTTTGGGAAAGTATAGAATAAGAAAAGAAAAACTACAGATGCTGGAGGTTTCTCAGTCCCTGGTCCGAGTGATCTTAAGTTCGGATTGTAAATGATTTGGGATTCTAAAAGGACTACATTTTAAATTTCTCAGATCAAAGATTTAAAAACCTGTTAGGTATAAGCTGCAGGAGTGGCATCATTACTCTCTTGCCACATTTAAGAAAGTATGACATGTTGACACCAACTAAACTAGTATGGCCTTTAACGGATCTGTATATTTAAGGATTGAATAACCTCTAAATAAACGAAAAGGATGGGATTAATTGACAACCATAAATATTCTCGTCAAGGGGAAATCGGGCACTTAACCATGCCATTCCAAGATCTAACAGAACATTAGACATCCTCCACAAATTATGGATGAGAGATTAGAAACAAAACATTGTAAGTTATAGGGACTGAAGGTTTTGACAGGCAACTAACTTCAAACAGCCACCGATCTCACCTGGAGTTCAGAATATTTGCAGTGATCCTGTAGAATTACGTGCACGTGGCGTGGTACAAGGAACTCCTACTTCTGATCAACTACAATGCATTTAGTACTAACAAACCATTTAACGACAACGATAACGACAACGATAACGACAAAAGATCTTTCCATGTAAAGCAAACGAAAGAAAAAAACAGAGGAAGAGATTGAATCTCATGACAAGTTTCACAACCAAATCACCACATCGTGCAGTCATAAAATCTTGACTGCTCAAAATTAAATAATCCTGGCAGAATTAAAAGATCCCAGCCTTCTCGAAACTACATTTATATACTTCCCACTTTTTCTCATAATCAATTCATCCACCAATCAAATGAATGAACAATCTTTCAGGAATTCTTCCTCTCAAGCGCTCAAAATCAACAAACGTGTCTTCAGAACAACTAGGCTGGGAATATTTACCGCAGACTTCCAGCTGCCGGGAATAATAGTATATAAGGCAGTACTTAAAACGAAAAAAAGGAGTCCCAGCACTTCTTCGTATCTCCGCTCCTTCCTTTCTATTAAAAGGAAGGTGAAAATTTTGAACCTTAAACAGCTTCTAAATTTCTAGCATATCAGCATGTATTACCCTAAAACAAACATGCGACAATACATTACAACAAATAAGAGGGAAAAAATTAACAGCAAACAGAATTATTAGAAATGCAGGAGTTTCCCCAAGGAAAACTCATCTTTTGCCATCCAAGGTAGTTCATCACACAACAACAGCCTCATAGAACCTTGACTGTGCGACATGCAAGACGGGAAGAGGGCCACATTTCCATCATTCCAATTAAACCCTTAATAAAAAAGAATGTAGATACGTAAAAGCATCTTCTATTTTTTTTAAAAAAAGAACTTTCCGGTGTGCGCGATTCATCCCCCCTGCAAACGAGGTAACCAGCAAAGAGTAGATAGAAAATAGATATCGAGTTTCATGCGGTGTGCTAACTCACCTAGTCCAGCCAGGCCGTCGTTCGTAAAGACGCTGCCCCTCGCAATGAGAGACAGCAGGCGCAGAGAAGAAGCCGTCACCATGTTCAGCAGCACGAGGAAGAGGAGGATGATATCGGGCGGGGGGCATAGAGGGGGAAGCAGAAACCCCCCCGAACCCTAAATATATCCGACTACCCCTTTCCCCTCTGGAGCGTCCACTTCTTTTTAACAAGTGGAAGGAAGAAAGTTGTTTTCTTTTGAGAGAGAGAGAGAGAGAGAGAGAGAGAGAGAGAGAGAGAGAGAGAGAGAGAGAGAGAGAGAGAGAGAGAGAGAGAGAGAGAGAGAGAGAGAGAGAGAGAGAGAGAGGGAGGGGGAGTGTCTCTAAGTCTGTGACAGAGAAGAGGGGCAATGTGTGCGCGCTGCCACGGCTGCTGCGATTACGGTTTTTAAGGGTAATTGGTTTTGGGAGAAAGCGTGGCAGTCCTCCCTTTTTGCGGAAAGGGAAAAGCGCGAATCCAGAGACGGAGAGAGAGAGATGTAGAGAGGGAAGGGAAGGGGGAAGTCTGAACTTAGAGCCGGAATTTCGCATCATTAAAGCAGAAAATTTTTGAAACAGGCCCCCGCGCGTTCGACTTTGGAAGCGGCGTCTTTTAATTCAGGGGGCCATTTTTGTCGTTCTCGACATCTTCCAGTTTCATGTTTACCACCGAAGTGATTACCAGACAAGCCAGACTCCAGACCTCCAGACAGCCAACGACCGTTTCTGCTTTTTCATATTGCTGTGCCCCCCTTTCAATGGCTTTTTTAATGTAGAGCTGCCATCCATCTCCAGGTCCTCTTCTGGGGCGAGCTCCCTCCGCCGTCCCCCACCAAGCTTTCCTCCTACCTCCACCACTCACAACGACGGGATCCTTGTCTCTTTCCACACTTTGGTTTCCCCCCCCTGTTCTGCACAACTGCGTTTAAATTATACGCGATCAAACACTGAAGACTTCTTACAAGTCTAGTTTGGGTCATTTCGATAAATAACGTCAACCATTTCGATAAACCCAAGCTCGTAGGGGAGTGAGGTTCATATTCTAATTTTCCAAATACTTTATAACAGTAAGTGCCCACATAGAGAAAAAAAAAAAACATTTATATGTGGTGGCTTCCTAAGTGAACTATGAATTAACACTAACCAGGAAAAGTTCGAAGAAAACAAAAAAAAAAAAAAAAAAAAGAGTGGCGTATGTAACGTCTGTCAGTATAGGCGCGCATGCGCGCGAGGCCAAAGCCCACAACGCCACATTTCAGCATTCCCCAAATGGGGCGTGCGTTAAGGACTTCAGAAAATGCCAAAGGCCTTTTCTTTTTCCTCCGTTTGTCGGAACTCGGAGGTCGCCGGCCTCCCACCAACGTCACTCCGGCCAGTACTCCTCACTCACCCACCTACCTACCCACCCTCTTCTACACTCGTCTTGACTCTTGTTGACCCACCAAACCTCGAGTCACGTGACCGCCACCAAATTTCACGTGCTCCGAACGGCAGGAAAAGCGACGCCGGAAGTCGACCCAAAACCGCCCAGAGAAGCACGGCGAGAGAACTGAGTAAGCGAGGCGGGCGTTCGTCGTCGTCGTAAATCTTTTTCTTTGGATGGAAGCGAAAAGCCCAACTTGGAATTTCGTCTGTTACGGAATATACACCACTGTTCGACGTAATTGCCTTTGGTTTCACTTGTCTCTATTATTCAATCAATGACGTCCGCTTGGCTCCCCGACATATGGCTGATGAACGTTGAGACCGTCTCTCCCCCCTCTAGAAGCGGCTCTCACATCACATGACGCTCTCTGATTTTCGCCATTCCATCGCGCCCGTCTGGACACACACACACCAGTCGGTGACTGATAATTAGCATTTAATTGGAGCGAAAGAGGATATATACCAGGGTATGAGTCCATTTATTAGGTAACGGGATTCCGCTACCCCAACGGCATGCAAGAATTAATTCTCGATAATAACTTCACAAAAGCACAATTATTCAATGCTTGTGGCATATTAACCTTGGCATTCAGCAGATGCTTTCATATGAAATTGCGAATGATTTGCGCCTGCTTTGTTGTTTATACAACGGAGCCAATTGCAACGGCTACCATGCCATGCATGGGGGACCCAAGAATCCTCGGACGCATACATCTTAACCAGCGGTGACATCACGAGAACTACTGAAATTAACTCCCTCGCCCTTCTCCCGCTCTGAGCTCTGTTTTTCATTCTCTCTCTCTCGCTATATATATTGTATACACAAGTAACTTGTTTATTCTACCATACTGTAATGATCAGATGATCAGCTGGCTTTACGGGTACCAGTAGTAGTACTGAGGAGCTCTGCGTACTGTTTAACGCAGATCAAAACAGATGGAAGAAGCATTGAGACGCTTGCAGGAAAAGTGCAGCATTTCGCCTGCAGTGGTAGCCGTGTTAGCGTTCTTTAGCGCGGGTATCCTCGTCGTGGGGCTCTGTGCCACAGCCGTGCTGAGAAAGAAGAGGGCCGACTTCTCCAAGGAACAAATTGTCGGGGAGGAGGGGAGCGCGAGTACTGTGTCGACCGAGGAGAAGTTCCCGTTGCAGAGGAAGTACTCTGGTTGTGGTGCAGTGAAGAAAGCCTTGATGGGGTCGGTGATTTGGAGCAGAGGGACCAATGGGGAGGATCGGGAGAGGCGGAGGGACAGACTTTGCGGGAATTAGCGGCGGCGGCAGTAGAGGAGTTGCCCGGGGAGAACGGAGGAGGGAGACGCGGGAGCCCATTATCCCCGGTTTGGCAGAGGAGGATTCTAATGGGGGAGCGCTGCGAGCTGCCGCGTTTTAGCGGACTCATTCTCTATGACGACAGAGGTCGGCCACTTCGCGCCGCCGGCGACGCCGCCGCCGCCCGCCAGGTTTGGACGAGACTTAATATAATTCGTACCTCTTTACTAGCTACGTATATCTCTGATCTTGTCTCCCTTATAGGAACCCGGGAAAATCCTTCGCTCATTCTCAGAGGACGTCAGTCCTCTCAAAGCTAAATATATCTATTCCGGTCCCCCTTCGCTCCATGAATGCTTTCATCGTTTCTCGTTTCGTTGTTTAGTGTGTAGCCCTCTCACGGGATCCTTTGCTATATTTTATAATCACTCGGCTCTGTGAATAAACCAACCAGAGAGATCCTTGCTCGTCATTGCAGTAGTCCCAACGGATGAGAGCTTTTATAAAAACCCGTCCTTTTTTAAGAGTTCCGACTCCAGATTAAGAAAAAAGAAATCCGCCTTCCTTGTAGCTAATAAATAATTAAAGAACCAGCAGTATTGTTACGTACTTTGTCTCCGCTTTTCAGATCACTCTCCGAAATGGGGCACTGAGACTAAGAGTGGAGCAGCCTCATCATCCAAGAGGCGTCAAAAGTCCAGGCCTTCTCACCTCTGTTTTGTCTCTCTGATGCAGGAAAAAGCCACACCAGTCATAACTACTCTGAGAGACCTACTGTGATGTTGTCCGGGTTTGTCCCTACTCTCACTCACACCTGTCTCCCACGGCAACCCTCAATCTCGCCTTTCCTGTGAATAAACGCTGCTGTATAAAACTTGCAGCTTTCTTCAGAATTCATATAAAATTGGCAGATGAGTTTCTTTTTACCTGATACAGCTCAGATTTGTTGACCAATCTTCAGAGAGATTTCTGTTCAGTAACGCATTTACCGGCTGCCCCTGAATAAAGATATGCTACTGAATATCAGTAGCTGTTCGTTCTTTTTGCTTTTCTTTGGACTTTCTTCTCCCTCTCTGGCCTCTATCTCGATGGTGTTATGTTGCGCCATTTAAACTAGTTCTGATAAAAAATTGTCTATAAGACAGATCGCAGCTAATCAATAAACGAGGCGTTTTAAATAATTTCTTGTAGGCATCTAAAAGAATCAAGTTCCCTTAGGGCCTGAGAAAAGAATACCACATTTTTTAGGGGGTGGATATTGTTCTGACGATAAATAGCATTCTCTATCAGTTAAGGTCCTTTTCCCACTACAAACGCTCACCGGCCAGTCTATGGATCCATTTCCTCTCTCCAATACATTTTGCTAAATGCCAAGGCGAATACAAAAAACTCAAAAAAGTAGAATCAGAAGGAGACGAAGACGAACCAAAGCAAGTATCAACCAGACAGCGACCGAAGGAAATGGACAAAAAAGAACACCCTAGTAACATCAAGTCCTCGCTGAGATCCAAACTAGTCCGACAATAGATGATCTCCTAATAAAAATGACAGAATACTGAAAGCCGAAGGAAGAACAGGGGACTCCCATCCCAAAGTTCTGAAGCAGAAGAGAAAATACTTGAATAATGAAAGCCGAAGGAAGAACAGGGGACTCCCATCCCAAAGTTCTGAAGCAGAAGAGAAAATACTTGAATAATGAAAGCCGAAGGAAGAACAGGGGACTCCCATCCCAAAGTTCTGAAGCAGAAGAGAGAACACTTTAAGATGGTTCATTTTCCTATCAGAGGAGGATACTTCCATGAAATTATCCATGTTCAAAGAATCATCACACAAATGCATATGACTAAGATAACCCAAAAATTTTGAAGAACGTTTAGATGCCCACTGCTTAGGAGCCAAATACTTGTTTCTCTTAAATAACTAGTGAAGCAGTTTGCCTACTGAAGGATCTCTCCAAGTATAAAATCTTCAAACCTCTGCCTGTGCTCGAAACTCACTTATCCATTAAGCTGATCATCAAGCAGTTTAATATTTTAGGTGTCAAAAAAGGGGTGATCACAGACGCCGTAGCTTCGTTGCATGAGTAACAAGATAAAATGGAATAAAGTTCGAAAAAGGAATGAAAACAAAGCCTGGCTGGTAGAACAGGGAGAAACAAAATGGCGAGGACATGTTTATTTTGGAGCCACCTTGTAAGATTCAAGCTTTTGTAGAATACAGCATTGACGGACACTTACAAACGACAAGAATAATCAAGAATGAGAAAAGAAAATAACAATACACAAGCAGAAAAATCAAAGAATTACAGAAGGGAAACAGAAAAAAACCAGCACCTTCAACTGTGATGCATGGACTGGCACACTTGCTACCCAAGCAATGGACTGGCATCTCCACCATGTGGTCTGCTATAGTAGGCATACAACAGCAATTGTATTGCCCCTAGTACCGAACCAATACCATTTGGGACCTGAAACAAATGGAATGAGCATATGAGTCAAATAAAACTGGAAAAACAATACATGTCTGAAACAGAGAAAAATACACAAGACAGCCATATCGAGTAAACCAAAGTTGAATCACAAAAAACATAAGGACAAAGAGTCTCACAAAGATGAAGGGATCGCGTTTAAGCATTCCATAGCTGAAGAAAGAAAGACTCATCAAGAATGTGGCAAGGGAAAGATAAAATGGCATGAATTCTACACTCTTTGTCCTGATCACCATATTCTGGAGGGTAAAAAAGAGACGGGAGTATAAGATTAGAAGCAAGAAAAACAATTGATTGTTCATTTATCTTTGCATACCAACTGTGTCACCAAGTAGACTTACAATGATAAAGAGTGGAGATGCAAACATGCATATGAGAGAAGCAACACTCAGGTATCCAACAAATTGTTGCCGAATTGGAGGCTGGAAAATAGTCAAGCTGACAATAACAACGAGAGCAAACAGGCCCAACACTGCCGCCAACAATCCCAGAATCTTCGTCTATAGGTAACAACACAGCATCATCAATAATAAATATAAGCACTAAAAGAATCAGGAACGCAAATTTTGAAAGGAAAAGAGTTCACCCTCTTTGCTCCCTCTGCGTACATGATGAAGATTATGATGTATGTTAACTGGAAAATTGCTCCAATGGAATTGACGGTTGCAACCAAGATAATGCCCGGGGAGATAAGAGGAAGGCCATACCACATGCATATCAAGCAGTTAATTAACCCATAGATGTAGGGGAGGCCCGAGAATTGTTCCGTTGATTTGTTCTTGGTGATTCTCCTGAAAACGGGTCTGAAAGAAAGACGACAGTTTTGTTTAGAAAGGGGGAACCATTCAGGCAGCAAAGAAACGCAAATAAGATGAAGCGGCAATCTTACAGTGGTGAAACGAACAATACAAAAGCGAAGATATTCCCTGCAAGAAGAAACGAAGGCATTTGATCAGAAAATAATCAGACACTACAGGAAGTTATAAACTGTGCAGAAAAGAACTAAACAATCTGAAATCCACCTAGAGAGAGAAGCTCACAACTTCGGGCACTCGGAGGATCTCCCTTACTCTCCCTCCGATAAAAATTTTGGAAACAAGTCCGTTTTTTTTTTTTTTTTTTTTGGCCCTTTGTTGAATTAAGACCTATGAGTTTAATTTCAGAGCTATGCCCGTTTCTGCGAGCTTAACGACCCAACATCAAACAAGGAAGCAGCAGCAGCAGCATTTCTGATTACCAGTCACACAAATATAATTTCTTCTTTACGAGAACCGATTCCTCTAGACATCCCATGTCACCCGTTCTTTTCAAAGTATACTAGGTGATGATTCCCTTTTCTTCCCACACCCCTTTGGTTAGACCCGCAATAAGAATCAGAGGAGTCAACCCAATCCGAAAACTAAAACAGAGGGTAGTCGTCCAGGAAAGAAATCGTACCTGCGATTCCTGCTGCATTGCTCAAAGCGGAATAAGAAACTTCCAATCCCAGATAAACCATCAAGATATCAGCGAGAAATCCTCCGTCGCAGAGGCCGCGAGTTTCACAGAGAACCAGTGGAGTCAGGGCAGAGATATTTGCAGGCCAATTGAGCTAGCTCCCCCTTCGTCTCGTCTCTTCGCCTTTGAGCGCCCGGTCGCTGCGTGGTCGTGTCCGAAAACGAGAACTAGTCCTAATCCGACCAGCTCACCACGTTTATAAAAAGGGAATATGCATAAATCACAATGACGCTGATTCTTCTTCCATCCGGATATGTCTCCTCGCTGGATCCGACGAACATCCCCTATCTTTTTTTTTTTTTTTTTTTTTGGTTTTTTCTCCGTTGAGGGAGATTTTCACGGGAGAAGTGTCCCCACGTAGCTAACCAGATCTGGGCTGGTTGGACCGTACGATGAGTCCCACTGGAGACCATCTGACACGGGTATGATGAGTTGAATATCATGTGGCGTGCATTGCTTGGGATATAACCATCACGCAACAAAAAAAATGAACTATTATTAGGAATAAATATAAGAGAAGTGAGGGGGGCGACGTTGACGGTGTCGTGGCTGTTTTTTTAATTCTTTGTTTTGAACCGGATTTAAGGATTGAAATCTGGCATTAGCGGGTAACTATGCTAGTGACGTGCGGAATCAGTATTTTGATAATTGGGTACTCATTATTTGGTTTATTTTAAGTCCTAAAAGAGGTGATTGATTTAAAAGGGTAATGGAAGAGATGGAAGGTCGGAAACAACAACTCACACGTCATCAATCAAACCCATTTTGGGTCGATTAAAGAGAATACGAATCGCTATCGTTTTTCTCTAAATTTCATTGCGTGGACTTAGAATGAGCTAAAAGATCCTTATCTGTGAACCGTCTTCTTGTTTGACCAAAAAAAAATGGTATTTTAAGTTCCTTGTTTCAATCCATCACGTAACAGGTTGCAATTCCTCACAATCCCCTAGTCCTAAGTAAGGGACTCTTTCCAAAACAAGTGGGGGATGAGTGAGTGGAGCCAAATGCATGTGTCGTTGGTTTTCCACTTTTTAGCGCCGAGAAAGGGGGATATTGATGAGCGTCCAAACAAGCAAGCCTTTCTTCTTTTTACTGAAATTAATTGCCACTTGGGTTCGAGTGGGTAACACTCACACTAAATAAACTAGCTTCGGGTTCATTCATAGCCTCTCGAGCGGATCTCACGTTTGATCCACCTTTCTTTTTGAACAGGCAAGTGGTATAAAACTTTAATAATGCGAGGCTGGTTAGCTAAGTCTGGGTCGACAGGAGACTGAAGGGTGTAGGAGACATGAACGAGAGAATGCTTCTTCCTCGGCGACGGGACGATTCCACACTTGGCCACACATTTTCCCCGCTACTCTTACCATTCCCTTCTTCCTTCCCCTCTTCCTCGCATTGAACACATATTACACCTTATCGTCACATTTCCTACATAGCCTCAATTTTCTTTTTAGTTCCCTTTCCACAACAAGCATTGCCTGTAAACACTTGCATCACAACTTTCACCTTGACATCCTTCACCACCCCCCTTACGATAATACACCCAAAATTGATCACCCTTCTGCGTGCTGGATACCGCCATAGAAGCAGTCTAGGTCCCAGACGTACGTCCAGAAATTAATGACCACAGTAATGGAAGCAAGGCCCAAACAGACGCCGCTCCACACTTCGGGTGGGGGGGGTATTGGCCACACGTCCAGAAGCCCTGGCATTCAACCTCCAACCACTCCCAACAAATTACCAAGCCAACGACAACCAAATAACAGAATAAGGAGGAAGACATTTAGAAGGCTCCACAACTGCCACGCTACAACGGCCGCAGATCTTGCTCATTGAGTATAACGAAATAGAAAATCCTCTCAGCTAAAGAAATTAACTTCTCCAAAAATAAAATAAAATAAAAACAGAAACTCCTGACAAATTACACTCTTTATCATTTCCCCTATATGCAATCCCAAACAAGGAGAAAACTATAAACCCTACATCACGACCAGGCTATTTTATTCATATCGAGCAGTTCCTTATTGACCCCCACTATCACAAGCTTGATATTGGTAATCTGCACATTTCTTTCTCATCACTTCCATCTGCAAATAACAGAAAAAAAGGCCCACAGATTATTACCACAGTCAAATAAAGCAAAAAGATTAAGAACATTGAATTTTTCACATATTAATAATTAAAGTTGTAAAACAAATGAAATCTTAATATCATGTAAAGCTGAGAAAACACCATTTTCGTTTGAAACAGAGGAATGCTTTACAGCAAGTGACCATTTCTTTTCAATGACACAATTGCTTTAAGTACCAATACTAAAAGTGGTTGTGAGCAACCGTGGCAAAGAGCCATAATTTGGTTCTGCAAAAATATAACTGCCAGGAAAGCCAGAGCCCCCGAAGCATAGCACAAACTGAATGCCTCTCTTACAAAAGAAACTGAATGCCTCTCATATAAACAAAACCGAATACTTCTCATAAAAAAGACAGCAAAATTTATAGTCCTTTTTGTTCTAAGTAGAATGCTACCCGACTTCTGGTTTTCCTATTCAACGAATGAATTTTCAGTATAAGGGTTAAAGACATTGAGCCCCAGCTAAATCACAAGTTCCTGCTCTTTGCATGTTAATCATTCCAGCATTAGTATAGAGGAATCTTATTCTTCATCCTTATCAGCAAAAGCCCTTGCAGGATATTACAAAACAATTGACTGGTTTCTATCTATACATCAGAAAAATTATGCCAGCATGTGTGCTAAATGGTCTACAATAATCCTTTGCCATTTGTGCAATGTAAAGAAAATTTTTAATCACTACTAAAAAATTAAAAAAGCAGTAAAATGCGGTATGACATCTATTTATCTTTTTCTCATATTTTAGGCAAGCAAATTACAGTAGCATATCTGCAGTACAACTACTCGATAGTATATTTGAGGGCTAGCAAGTACACAAATATCTACAGTTCAAAATTTTTTATATTCTATTTCTTCTAAAATTAAAACAAATACATCCAAAAACAAAGTCAACGACGACAAAGACCAAAGTAGTAGTAGATTCAGAACTGTCAAACCAACCTTCAAAAGTTATACACAACAATGCCTACTGTTAGGACAGATATGCAACACAATTTGAACTTCCCACAATCGCACCATTTATAAATATTTATACAGTCTATCAGCGTTCCACTTATCAATCTACTATAGTAATTCTTATGCCTATATTAAACATAAGCATGATAGTGCCTACTAAAGAAGGTGTCTAACATTCCAACCATCTATGTTCTATAAAAGAATAGTATTGTAAAATATCTCGATATGACACCCACAAACTAGCCACCTTCCTGAAGTTCAAACAAGAACACCACATGGATATTTCCTACTGAACGACTGAAGCTCAAAGAACTAAACCAAAAAGTGAAATCAAGGGACAGATTTTATAAAACTTTGTAATTTTTGTCATGGGCTTGCGTGGGTAAAGTTTTATCATTGATTCAGAATCCTCAGAGTTAGCAAAAACTGTGAGATCTATATGTGTTCATTGCTAAATTTATACTGTCTTGGATGTTATTCTGCACTTAATTTCATTATTGTCTCGTTTATTTATTAGGAGACCAACTAGGATATTTATTTTGAGCAACCATCGTCTCCTCACACTTCAGATATAAATGTTAAGATTACACCCCTTATCTTCTCAAAAAGTACATACCAACATTCATGCCACCAACAACCATAACTCAGTCATGGATACAAGCAATCTACTATGATAACAGGACAATTGCAAGTAGTGATCAGTTATTTCTTAAACCAGACTCTTATACAGGTTTGCTCAAGAACTAAGAAAAGCTATGCTTCACACAAATCCACAAGAACGATACAGCACTTGTAAAGTTACCATCGCATGAAGGAGTCCATTAGAAATATTTTAATTTGTTGTCTGTGCCAAAGCAACAATATAAAGCATGTCATCTGAAAAACATCCTGCTCTTTATCTTGACATCATATTTGCAAGAGTGGCAGCAGCATAATATTTGCAGGAGTGAGAATAAGGGAGGAATCAACTGAGCCAAGATCAAGCCTACCTATCCTCACTCTTGGTTTCAACCCTATTCCAGAGCTTGGGCTCAACTTGAGCATCAAGTTGCCACATCAAGCTCAACCAAGACCTGTGTGCTGCTCTTCCTACTTTGTTTGATGGAATCCAAGTGGTCCCAAAATAACTTATTATGACAAGAACAAGAAAGAGAAGATCAGGGTACCTGTCACCAGCATCATGGAAGGGGAAATGAAAAAGAGAGTGATAGCTGGATGATGATGAACAAGGAAAAAGCTAATCCACGACGAACGATGGGAGGGCCAAATAAGAAAGGCTAATCCATGATGAACAATGGAACAGCAAACGACCAGAGCATTAAGAGGAAGAACTTATAGCAAACAAAGTTATGGAATGTACGTAAGAAAATGAAAGAAGTACTGTAACATTAATAGTTAGACATTCAGGAACAGAAAATAATAAAAAATAATTATAACAAAACAAGCAGAGTTTCATGTGGCGAAAGCTAAAAAATTGTTTATTGATTGAACCCATTTAAACAATTCGAACCTCTCAAGTCAAACATTTCAAAAGAATTCAGAGCAAAATGTAGCTAAAGATGAATTTACAGCAAACAAAGGAATGCAATGTAAGTAATAAAATAATAAGAAGTATTGTAACATTAATTGTTAGATATTCGGAAACAGAAAATAAAAAAAATTAACAATAACCAGAAGAGCAGAGTATCATGTGGGGATAGCTAAAAATTTGTTGATAGAAGAAGTGCAATAGCTCTAATTTTTTAATGTGCCACTATCAATCATGTTCAAGCTCAGCTTCTTTCAACAAATGAGCTTGACCTGAGCAGTGATTTAATAATAATTCAGCTGACCCAAGATTTTTAAGAGCCTATCCCAGCTGCTGACAACCCAGCTTACCTCATTCCACCTCAATTAAGAATGGTGACAAAGACACTTTTAACTCTGGGAAAGTTCACCAAGAACGTTTTGCCATAAAGTGGTCAACTCCCCTTTTAGTCTTGGTATCTTCGTTCTAATCCCTTTTCTTTGTCATCATTATTTCATTGAGTAGCCATTTATTTCTTCTTTACAATCAGATGTTGATTTTGTATTGCTTTCTACTTCTCTCATTCAAATTTTGTAACAGAATATAGAATCTGACTTTTTCGGAGGAAGAAGGACGAGAGGATGCATCTAAAGCCCAGAAGTCTTCCTCATGAAGACTTTCTTTTTTTTTTCTTTTTGAAAGTTTCTCGTTAAAAGTATCAAACCAATGGAAATCTGAGGTCAAGCTGGGTGTTCATTTCACCTTGTATTCAAATTTCTTAAGAGTAATGCTATGCATACTGTCAATGTACCCACATCGGGTACTTCCTGTGACGTGGATGCAATAGCTGGCATCCATGTCAAAGTCCGCGTCAGCAAACAGTAACTCTAAACTGTAAATAATAAACCCTAGGCTACAAATCTTAAACCCTAAACCCTAAACCCTAGACTCTATACCCTAGATACGATTTATGACTGGTATCCACGTGGTCGGACGTACCCAACATATCATTATCCATTTCTTAAAGTACGAACTTACCTATCCTCATAAGCTATCAAGACATAATGACTCTCCAACCTAAACAAGATGAAAAAACAACTACTCAACATAAGAAGAATCAGTAGCCAACAACCTACCCATGTTTTTAGAATTTATCATGTCAACTTTGATGAAAAAAGTCGGCAAGGATTTCAGACGCGTGGAGAATGCCACCAATACATGTTCAGCAAGCAACTTAGCGTGACAGATGTGTAACCAGACAAGGTTGACTGACCAGGACTGACCACAAGCTCAATTATCAATATCATTGAATTTGTTTTATATTGGACAAGAGCAACTTGGCCAATGTGTAACCAGACATGTTGAGAGACCAAAGCCAACCACAAGCTCAAAAATCAGTATTGTCAAATTAATTTTTTAATTGGAACATTTTTGTCATTATAACACTAGAAATTGCTCAGTAAGCAGATTCCTGAGATTCAGAACATGAACTAAATTGCAATGGATGCCATCATATATAACTTCTCTCGGTTTGTATCTTTAAAGGCACAAACACCGTGAGAAACAAAAAGCTATTTACAAGTACTTAATATCTAAAGCTAAAAAAAATGCTTAAAAAAATGCTTATTCCTTTCTAAACCAAGCTTTAGCAATCAACTCTAGATTTGTTTCATTCAGAGTAAGAGAATTTGGCAATAACCAAATGATAATGTGGAGTTTAAAGGTCCACCATATAAGTGAAAAACAATGCAAAGATCTGCACCCTATGTAATTCAGTAAACACTAGCAAACACCAGTCCGGAGTATTGCTAGAATTTTTTTTGAGGAAATCAACTTTTCTTTTTAACCCAATATCCATGTGACCCTAAGAAGACTTGAACCTCCCCTCCCACTACATATCTGTTATGTGACCATTGAACTGCTGCACAAGTTCACATCTATTGGTGTAATTTACACAAGATTCCAAAAAAAATTATGAAAGAAAAAAGAAGAAGAAGAAGAAGACAACAATGAATAAGTAGTATTACTAAATCACATGAAGCTTCATTCACCAGATCAGATGAAGATGAAGCTTTATTCATCAGATCAGATGAAGTTTTATTCACCAGATTAGATGAAGCTTTATTCACCAGAACAGATGAAGCTTTCAAACAAGGATGCTAAAAATCTCCAAACACTAGTTTCTTGGTCACAATGTCTGATTTAACCAACTATTCCACAGAACTCACTGATGCACCCATATAATGCTGATCATATTTTTTTTTAAAAAAAAAGGAATAGTAATATAAGAGTATCAGAACATATTATGATGCACTCGTAACCAGCAAAACAAATCACCATAGAAAACATGAGCATGTGCCCTTTCATGAATTTAGCAAGTTCAGAAATTGAAATATAAAAAAGAAGGGCAAACAAAACCTTCTTAAATAAGACAGGTGATCTCTTGATTCAGGTTCTTTTACCTGTTATTATCTATTGGAGCGTCCTATAAGTTCAAACAACCCACAACAACTCTTCCAAGAGGTTGCACGCACCGGTGGTGGAGTAAAACCCATCTGTTGTCCACAAGATTTCATCAGCGCAACTAATAAAATAAACCAATTTAATCAAGATAAATCGAAAACGAAAATTGTGAATCAATCTAATTAGCACACCTCATTTTCAGCACTCTCTCTGTTCCCTATTTCAGGCAATTCGGCATCTTTTATCGGCTTCTCACTGGAAAAATTTCGGGTGCCGGACAACCTTTATCCTCGTCTTCCTTCAATGAAGAAACTGCTTTATCAGAATCGGGGACTGGAGATACAACCTCCTCAGAGACTTTCGAAGTAGACGGAGACGCTTCCCCTGATTCAACAATGGAAGTCACGACCTCTTCAAATTTTTCCACAATAGAATCGCCCGAAACCTTAGGTTCCATTACTGTAGCTGCAATCACCACCTCAGGTACTAAAACCGAAGTCTCCGACGGTTGCGAGGAAGAACCAACTTGCTCTGAGAGGTCATGCGTTTTCTCAGCCACCAGAGTGTGATCACGAGGCTCTTCTAGATCGCCCTCCGCGGTCGCGATTTGGGCAGATCGCGCCTCTTCATCTGAACTACTCCCAGATGAGCTCTCATCGTCATCTTCTATCGCCTTGACGTACTCTACCATAACATCTCCCGCAGCGTCCGTTACAGAAGGGTGAATCACTGCTGGCTCGTCTGGCTTCGGTAAACCGCTATTTTCTGATTCAGCTTCCATCCGATTATTGGCAGTGGTCGACCAGGAAGAATCTCCCCTATCTCCGATCAGTGATGGCTCCCTCGATGATGGAGAAGAAGGGTCCCCGGTTTCGCTGTCCTTCTCGTCGTGGCTGGTGTGATTGTGCTCGTCACGTCCACCACCACCATTACCTTCTCAAACGGAATAAAGAAACCAGAAGACATCAGTGATTTAGAATCAATGACAGAAAGACATCGACGAGCTTAAAAAAATAAATAATAGGAGGGGAAAATGAAAGAAGGAGACCCACAACGGAAAAAGAAGGATGGGATGGAAGGTGGGCACCTTGAGAATTGGTTGGAGCATCCACATGAGTTGTTTTCTTTCCCTTCTTTCGCTTGGCAGCCTTTTTCTTCCTCGCATTGGATGGCATGATTGCGGCAGATTGATTCCGGTACCCCAACGCTATCGGGTGCCAAAAAGAGATATGCTGCTTCTGAGTCTATATTTCTCCCATCCCTTGCTTGTTGGATCAAAAAGAAAGATATGCTGCCGCCTGATGGTAAATAGGGTTCCTCTGGTTCTGGATGGGTCTGCTTTGCTATTTTGGTCTGAAGAGGTTTGCTAAAAAGAAACGAAGAACAGTCCGGAAATTATTTATTTATGGATCGGAACGCCGGTGGATGGATGGATTTGAAATAAAGGATGCGAAATTGTTTGGAGAATGAAAGGCGGGAGATTAGAAAAGGACCAAGAGAGGGAAAGCGAAAGGAGACAGTAGTCGTGGCCTCGTGACGCGTTACCCTCCTCTCCAGTCTCTCCGCCCTTCGCTTTTCACCTTCCTCCACTAGTCCCGTAACTGACTCGCTGTAAAGCTCCAGACATTCACCATTCTACCCCATTGAAATTCCTCCCTAAAGCTTGCTTTCCGGATTCCGAAAAAAACCAGAATTCTTATTCTCGAATTCAATTTTGCTTTTCGGATATCGCGCCTTCTGGCTTGCAGAAAGTAGGGTCGGGTACGTCTTTCTGCATCTATTTATTTCATCGGTTACTGATTTTGTTCTTGTTCGGGGACTCCGATAACGCACCTGCGATTCCACTTCCCCAGTCGGCATTTGACGGGTGGCGGAGGAGAGAGAAACAAGACCGACGATTTATTTAACAATCATCGCCACAGAAGTTGGAACAGAACACACTAGAAATTACAGTGATGATGTGTGTGCACTGACCGTTTAATCCATGATGATTCGGGGTTATAAAGTGGAATTACATTAATAGTTTACTTATCCCCAAGAACCTCATCAGAGTCTCCGAACTTCAACCTATCAGAAATCGAAACTGGGTTTACAATATTAACCAACCATCGATTTTCGGTTCAGTTCCCAGTTTTTTTTTTTTTAAGATTAATACAGATCTGGGGTGGTTCCGGCCTCCACGTTCGTGATATATAGGAGAAGGAGACGTTTTTTACTGAGCGGATGTGCTTAATTTAAGGAGGTGAGTGGTAATAATAACCAATACCTGTCTTTCTCAAAATTGATGGGAGGTTTTGCGATTTATATCTGAAGAGACTACTAAAAAGTAAAGACCACCATTGATTACTTCAAATCTTCAAATTAGTCAACAAAACATAAATTGTATGTCGGCAAGCCTACAACAGTCTTGGTTAAAAGAAGCAATTGGGAATCAACATTGGGCTCCCTTTAAAGAAAGCCCATAAGTTAAGTGCAACTTATCAATGGGCTCAGACTATTAAGGGATGGACCCAAATTCTAAGGGACTGCACGTGGTCCTTCTTGGTTCGTTACAAGCATCCTTATCCTGAAAATCGTAATTCTTGTCCATTTTCAAGAGTTTGTGGCTGTGGGTAGCCATAATGGGCCCCAGAAACCCTTCACAATTCTGGTTGAAAGCAACCAAAGAGAGTCATCACTTCTTCCCTAAATAGAGAAATACTCCCTCTCCTTTCTTTCCAGGCTTTAATTTGGTGGTTTTAAGATTCGGCGAATTCTATTAGAGTTGGGTTGGTTCAACTCATTCAACTCATCCCATCAGAGTTTGTTCAAACAGAATTTGAAGTTAAAAATCAAAAATATGGTAAATTAAAAAAAAATTAAATATTTAAATAAATCGAGGTTTACAATAATTCCTTATTCAATATTGAAACTAAGTATAAATATTTAATTACTAATATATGTTCCTTCGTAAAAACATTCGTTTGTATTAACATTAGTTAATAAACAACCGTTGCTAAAAAAACCTATTTATAGTGGTGTGCGAGATTAATTTGTAATACCTTTAATTGCCTACATCTATAATTGGTCTCTTATATAAAAGCGAAAAAAAAAGAGTTTTCTGTTGTAACTTGCAATAAATCACTAGCTAGTAATTAAGCAAGGCCCTTTTAACTGTTGAATCGAAATCCTTAGATTTATGCAACGACAATTGTGAATATAAAACCTTAGAAAGGGTTAAGCGTGTATCACTATCCCTCTTGAAAAATCATCCCAAGAAAAAATTTAGTTATTTATTTACTTATCATTGTAAGTTCTTGTCAATTATGGTAATAAACCTATTTCTACAATGCTACTAGAGCGAAGTTGGTAGAACACACAGAGAATAACCTATTAAGTAAGAAAAATGATTTCACTGCCATATTAGGTTCTGATAAAGTTAGAGTTTAGGCTAGCCTATAAAACATATAAAGATAAGCGTGATGCAGCTGGTACATCCTCTCCGGGCAAGAGTAGCACGCACAAAGTTCACCCCCATAGTGAGGCAATCACATTTCTATATTAATAATAAATAAATAAATAACTAGTAGGATTTCGTGAATGCAAAAGTCGGCTGAGAGCCGGATAATGTTTTTTTATGAGATTGTCACGCTGAATGACATGGTAAATATATATTAATCAATTGCTAGCAGCTGGGTGGTTCACTTAATTAGTTAATTTAGGTTGATTGTAGCTTCTGATCTGGTTAAACCCGCTTTATATATATTTAAA
The DNA here is from genome assembly GCA_022405105.1 of Aristolochia contorta. Classification (NCBI taxonomy): domain Eukaryota; kingdom Viridiplantae; phylum Streptophyta; class Magnoliopsida; order Piperales; family Aristolochiaceae; genus Aristolochia; species Aristolochia contorta. The sequence goes on along the minus strand of CM039667.1, from coordinate 3,472,673 downwards.
TGGTGGCAACTGGCAAGACAACTCTCCTCTCTGAAGGCATTTAAAGGGTCGTTGGTTCATCGATTGGTCAGATCATTCACAGTCACAAGAGCGGTAGGTCGGGCGATGGCTTATCCCACCTAATTAACTAACGATATTCCAGAAGGTGTTTTGTGTGTCATAGAACCTTCTGCTGTCCCTCTTTAAAATTACAGTCCGGCCAAAGGAGAGAACGATGTGGAATAACAACAAAAGACCTCGAAATTGATTCATTAACGAGAATTTTGCTTGGAGAAGGGATTTAATTGAGATCTCCATTAATTAATGATAGAGAAATTAAGACGTGGGAACTGATAACGTCTCAGTGGAGATCACTTGATGATACATGCAAGAAGGAATTGCTGCCGCAACTCCACATGTCATGTTAATTATAATCTGAGGACGCTAGAAAAAAGGCGCGCTCAATGAATGGATCGACGACCCCCTTTTTGTACTTGTACTCATGAAGAATTAATTTCATTGAAAAGGGGAAGTGATGAGGGAGGTGAATGCTTCTTTTATCAGCAAAACCGGGTAGGCAATGAAGCTGGTTATAAGGGAGAACGCTTGTATGTAGCTGGCGAGGAAGGCTTCGTTTTTTAGCAAAAGTACCATGGAGAGAATTTAGTTCAGACGTTTTAAACGGATTGATTGTAAGAAGTCAACTGAGCACGCCGGAGAATGCTCTTTTAGATAAGATTGGGTTTAAGGTCAAAGTTCAACCCATAAAATGGTTTCAGTGCTAACCGTTGAAATGGCCGGTGTGGAAACAGAGGAATATTGATTCATAACTTCTCCAGAGACGGCGTAGTTAATCAGAAAAGCTAGCTTGTGCAGTCTCATGAGTTTGGTGAAGTTTAATTTTTGAGTTCGGCAGATCAACTCGCACCGAGAAAAATGACATCAATCGTACGTAGTGATCTGATCCCAATATTTGTTGACAAATTAAGTTTCTAACCTCTCCATCGAGCAGTAGAGGAAGATGATTCAAAGGGATGATGGAAGACGAGATGAGGTATTTAATTTGATCCGCAACAAAACGTGGAATTTAATCCCCTTTAAATAGAGAATATATAAAACAAGAAAGCCGTCGTGGATGCAGCAGGTACTGTAAAGTGTTAACAGTTACTGCCGCACAAACGTACGTACAGGAAGATAGACACGAAGAGGAGGAGTCGATTAATATTGTTGATTTCTTCGCCAGTTGGTTCGACCTAACAGCAACCAAATTAATGTATCAGAGATCCTTGGAGGTGCCACGTTTTGTATTCCCAATTGATTGATGCCGGGGTAGATGGTTAGCCACTGCTGGGGATGACCTAACAGGCAGGTGCCATTCAAGAAAGACAGACAAAGCCCTGCCCAGGGAGGGCATCGTTTAAGAGTAGCTTATGGGCATTGCGCCAAGCGTAACCACCACACAAAAAGACACCTTTCCTTTCCGCCCCAAATTGAAAATACTACGTACTCTCTTTCTTCTATCTATTTCGTTGCCTCTCTGTCCCTCTCTAGCAACTTTGCTCCTTTATGGCGTCGTCCTTCGTCCTGGACAGCGCAGAAAAGTGATAACCCACACGGCTGCCTCGCTCGCTGAACAACCCCTCTCCTGGCAGTCTCCATCCATCCACTCTCCTGCCCCCACGTAGTGCACACACAACTTAATTCTTAAACGTGCATATTCGACTCCCGTACGTGTCGGGAAAAGTATGGTGGGCTAGCTGCGAATACCTCCCCCCGACTCACTCTGACTGGCTACGCCTCTCGCCTGCTTTTTTACCGAAAGACGCAACCAAAGATGATGAACGAATGAACGAAATGGATCGACTGGGGGGGGGGCATTCGCGTGCGAGCAAAGCTATCCGTTAGTCTCTAATTTGAAGCAATTAAGCGAACACAATCAATCTCTTTAATCTTCGTAAAAGTATCTGATCCAACCCTTTTTGCGATTCACTTCCCTATCTATCTCCCTTGCGCACGCAGAGAGCGGAGGTGGATGCGGCCGCAAACCCATTTGGCTTACATTGCAAGCGACGCATCATCCAATCACTACTATTCTCTCTCTTTCTTTCTTAATTAACTAGGCAGCTTCCCCCTCCTACCCTCCCTTCTAGACGTACGTAGGAAGCGCACACAAAGACGAAGAGAGAGTGGGGTTGTTAGAAATCAAGAAGAAGCGAAATACACTGCTGATCACATCCTCACCGTCCACTCATGCCGGACCTCATTGTTTCTTTCGGCGGCACTAAATGTTTTCCACTCGTCCGTCGGCTGGCTACAACAGCTTTTCCTTTTTGCGGCTTTACTACATATGATATGACATGGCTGGCTGGCTGGCTCTCTTTTTTTTTTTTTTACGAGTGACTTGGTTGGTTGCAATGTCCCGGTTCCTTTACTCCCTCATCTTCCTCCGATTCCCTTCCCATTCCTCTTACTTCCACTCCAAAACAACCAATCCTTCCATCACCACGGCCTTTTTTTTTGTTTTCAGTCAGTCTCTCTCTTTTCAATCCTTCCCTCTCTCTCTCTCTCTCTCTCTCTCTCTCTCTCTCTCTCTCTCTCTCTCTCTCTCTCTCTCTCTCTCTCTCTCTCTCTCTCTCTTTGCGCACACCACCAACCACACCTCTAAACTAATTACAACCTTAATAAGCGATCTAATTACTCTATTAATTCGAATGGAAAACGGGGCCCAAGAAATTTTTAGTCAATAGATCGGTTGAGGAAAAGTAGGGTTTTAGAAGGGCGGGTGAAGTATGAATTAATATGATTGGAATGACGAAGGGTGAGAGTGAAGGAAAGCAGGCGCATAAAACCAAAAGTCGTTAACGTATATGATTAATTCAATGATGAGAAGAGATAGAAGAGAGAGAGAGGGAGAGAGGGAGAGCTCGTTGAATTTTTGAAAAAAAAGTTACATTAAGAATTTAAGATGCTGTCTACCGTGGTCGATCGCACACACGAGACATGACACATGAGTCACGACACGCCCTTAAAGACTAGTCGCGCCGGCGGCTTCGGCGGGTCGGCTCGCGCGCGTTCGTCACGTGAGAGTTGCGACTTGCGAAACAGAGAGAAAGAGAGAGGTGGGGGTGTAATGAAAGTAATGAAACTCAAAAACGGGAAACTGAATTCTCCAAGTCCCGCCGCCCGGGAGCGGCCCCGGCTGTCAACCCTCCCCAAACTTGTGACACGTGGAGGGAGCCCGTCGTAGGAGTCGTCGAGGGGAGAGGAGTGCCAAAGCAGACGGCCACCCTTGCGACAAAAGCACACCCCCCCCTTTTTTTTTTTTCTAAATATACCTTCATCCGGACACACTAACTTTCCAACTTACCGCGCCCCTTATATATATTAAGAGTAAGTTCCCAAACGAACCAACCAAACGCCTCCTCCGACTCGCCCTCTCTTCTCCCCCTTGCTCTTTTTTTCCTTTCCCCCTCTCTCGAGTCATCCAGCTCCTCTCTTTCTCACAGCACAAGATGGGCGGCTACTGGATCAGAGGGCCGATCGTCGGACGCGGCTCCTCCGCCACAGTCTCCCTTGCCGTCGCCGGCGAAGAGGTTCTCGCCGTCAAGTCCGCCGAGTTGGCACGCTCCCAATTCCTGCAACGGGAGCAGGGGATTCTGTCCGAGCTCGCTTCGCCCAGGATCGTGCGCTACCTGGGTCACGACATCACTGCGGAGAATGGCGAGACCTTCTTCAACCTGATGATGGAGTACGTCGAAGGCGGTTCGCTCTCCGATTCGGTCAAGCTGCGCGGCGGTCGTCTCGAGGAGTCGGAGATGAGGTCCGTCACCCGGGCGATTTTGCAAGGCTTGTCCTACCTTCACGGGAAGGGGTTGGTGCATTGCGACATCAAGGGGCAGAACATTCTGATGGGGCCCGACGGCCCCAAGATTGCCGACCTGGGTTGCGCCAGGTGGGTCGATTGCTCCGCCTCCAACCATCCCATTGCGGGCACCCCGCTCTACATGGCTCCCGAGGTCGCACGGTGTGAACAGCAGGGGTTCCCCGCCGACTTGTGGGCACTCGGATGCACCGTGATCGAGATGGCCACCGGCCGCGCTCCCTGGCCGGACGTCATCGACCCCGTTTCTGCTCTGTATCGGATCGCCTATTCCGCCGACGTGCCGCACTTCCCGCCCTGCGTCTCGGACCAAGCCACCGATTTTCTGGACAAATGTCTCAGGAGGAATCCGGAGGAGCGGTGGACTGCGGATCAGCTTCTAAAGCACCCATTCGTAGACGATCAGTTCTCAGAGTGCTTTTCAATTCCCACCTATTCCCCAACTAGCGTTTTGGATCAGCCATTCTGGGACTCCTTGGACGAGAGCGAAACAGGGTCTATCCCGACTCACATTGACCTCCCGACCGGTCAATCCACCGACGAAAGACTCCGAATCTTAGGCGGCGCCGGCGGTTCCCCCGCCGGTTCACTTGACTGGACCTGGGGAGAAGATTGGATTATTGTTCGAAGAAACGAGGAACTCGACATTTCTTCTTCCGACGCCGAGGTGGATCGAATTCGCACCGACGAACAAAGCCGTGGACCGTCGTCCAATTTTAGTCGGCACATTCAGGAAGAGCCGGACACTAGTTCACACTCTGTTCTCTTAAATGAGAAACAGCTGGAAATGGAATCCCCTGTTTCATGTTCCGTTAATGTTCCGTCTGAGCCGTGCTCCGTCCAAGGGGCGGCCGCAAATACCTCCACAACTGAGGTGGATACTACTACTTGTACTACGGCTACGAATATAATCTTCACCTCGGGGAAAAGTTCCGCCCCGGGAAGTTGTGTAATACTCTACTCTTCGCGTACCGGAAACACCTCGTTTTCTCCCAATACGAGGAGGATCATCATCATCCCCTTTCGTTATCTAAATTGCATTACGATTTACGATTCCCTTTCATTTTCCAGTCCAGATCTCAATTCCACAAAAAAGAAATTGCTCGTCTACGAAATAAATAATTTTTTAAAAAAAAAAAATTTCAGATCAAGAAGGCGTAGACGTTTCATTTATCGCGCGGAATAGTAATAGACGAACGCGAGCATATTCAAAACCTGTCGTCCTCAAATTAGTAACGCGGTGTCTAAATATCTCTCTCTCCAAAGACGACCGAAGTGTGGAGGCCCGGGGGCCTGGGGGACCCACAACGGGATTCAAACGCATCCATCCGGCTCGAAATCTCCAAAAATTTGGCGCCCCAAGGAAAGAAACCAAAGTCATGAGTCATCCCATTTCCCATCCTTCATCTTCTTCGAAGTTTCAAGCACATCCTTTCCCGCTTTTGCTAGTGGGCCCACATCCCAATCACCCCACTCGTGGATACACGCATAGGCGCACGAGTGACATCGGCGTCACCGTGGCACGACGCAGCGACGCCCACGTGTCCACCGAGTCGGATAGACAACAGATGAAGATGATGCGTCATACGGCCAGTTATAGGTAGTTACGGGCAAGTTAGGGTAGTGCTGATATCTAAGTAAACTTGTGACTGCCTTCCACGTGTGACGCATCCGTCGTGGCGGAACCTAATCGTTCTAGAAAACCGGGTGACGTTGCGGACGACACCGTTTTAAGTACAACGGGTGAAGGCAGCTCACCGGACACTGCCACCTGGCAGTTGTTCTTCCTTAATTCAGGTAATTAAGGTACAGGGAACCGGACCTATTCTCACTAATTAAGACACGTTAGCGTGGAGGTGTTAAGATTGAAGCACGCGAGGGTACGTACCACCACCATTGCACCGTGTGATACGCATGTCCACTTCCCCTACTTTTTTCCCCATAGTGGTGGCTGTCCGCGTGGAGGCATTTAAGGACCACACATGGACGCCTCCATTCGTAGTCTTAACGCCAACGTGACGTCTGCCGCTCCCACGCGTGACTCACTCAGTAAAATACGTACGACCTAATTTTTCATAAAAACAAAATTGGTTAGAATTGTACATATATAACCTATTTAATCTGACTCACCCCCACTTTGGTATTATTAACTTATTCTTAATTTTTTTAGGAGTACAATTGAATTGTGGTTCTTGTGATTCTCATTCTACATTAGAATTAATGGAGTACAATTGAATTGTTTTTAACAAGGGAGCACACTAGGCTTACAATCCCTCCGTGTGATGGACTGGTACCAGCTTGCATACTATTTTAGCTAGATTAAAAATAAACTTCCTTGTAATAAGTGAGAAATGGAGTAGGTGATCTCTCCGAAGCCGGATTATGAATGGATAAACTCTCATACTCATTCTATTCTGGTCGCCCCTTTCCCCTCTCACCTACCCCTTGTCGTTTCCGCCTCTTTTGAATCATCCGTTATCCCCTTTCACAAAGTGCTATATTGCTAATTAAAGAGTACAGCTAGTTAGAAACATCCATTTAGATAATGTGCCATGCTACTAAAACAAGATTTAAAAATTTGTATCACCTAACTGGATTTTTGGATCAACTGAGTTAGCTTCTTCTCTTTCACTTTATGCGTCTGAATTACAATAAGGGAATTGAAGCCACGTTTGGCCATGGTCTTTGATTGAAGATATTTTGAGTTAAACTTTTTGGATAAACTAGTCTTCTTTGTTATTTGTTATCCAAACATGTTTTTATATCAGAAGAACTGTTATAAAATTAGGTCACACTTTCGTACGTAATTCACATCATCCAAGATTCCAACATATCCACAACATTCAAAGACCTAATTAACCCAGGAAAGTCTTATGTGCCTCCTTTGTTTAGTCCATAAAATTCAAAAGGAGAGTCCAAGCTTTGTATGAGTTTCAAGCTCCATTTGATTTATCAATGGAGTCGTCGGCAAAGCTTCTGAGCTTTGGTAGATCTTTGATCGTCGCCAGAGTGTAAGAGCTGCCCAGACATCCCATGGAAAACATCCCGCCTCGCTATGTCCGACCGGAACTCGATTCGGGGATCATCGTCACAATTCGGCAGGGGCTCCTCACATGGAGATACCCGTCGTCGACTTCCGCAATTTCCACCTCGGAGAGTACTCTCTGATTTCCTCCCAACTGCTGGAGAAATTTCACTTAGGCCTGCAAACACGGGTTTCATCCTGGTACGATGAAAACATAAAAAAATATCACAATTAATAAAGGTCGACAAAGCAAATAGTGACCCATCCCTAAAGAGTATACTATGAAACCCTAAACAATGTGTGAGTTGGGTCTAAATGAACGTGTGTCTGCACAATGAACAGCACAAACTATTTATCAAGTGGAATTGTTCCACTGTTTCAAACTAGGCCCAAAACCACCTTGGAGATCAGTGTTCATGAACTGATTGTTTTTGAACCAGGCCTGAGATCATTCTCAGCGGGCCTGGATACTTCACAGCCCACAATTGTATCGTACTGGTGCAAGCTCGAAGCAAGATCATCAGTTCCATATCGGGAGAGTCCATTCGCCTTATATATAGAATTGGTTTGTTTAGAATGAGACGACATAGTAATTCAACTTGTTTACACGTCCTGTTGAGCTTAGAACTGCCCACGTTCGTGACAACCTTCCTCTTCCAGGTATATATGTACTTATCGTCTTAGTCAAATCTTAGGGTCTGATCAGTTGTCTATGCCTGATTATGAAGTAGAGCAAATTAAGAGCTAGCGGGTACATGCAATTAAGGGTTTTCTGCCCAACAAATTAACTAAAAACAATGTTTGTTAATTTCGTTAGAGTCGTCTAATTAAGACTACCTAAATAAATTCATGAAATTAGATTAGTGACCTTGCTCCACGGATTTGTTATAATATAATGGTGATATGTAGATCTAGAGAGATTTTAATTTCTCACGCACAGGACCTTATTTGAAATATCGGACTGAAGAGAGTTAGTAACATATTGAAAGTCATGATAAAATGAATGAAACTATAACTGTTCTTCGTGGATCATGATAAATTCCAACCAATTCAAGGATTAAATTTGATGATTGAGAAAATGGAAATCGTAACAGTACCTTTAATTAGATAAAATCTCTCTAGAACTAATTTCAATTAGAACTTCAGGTGGCTATAAACTGTTTATTCTTAATTCAACGGAGACAATGGGGGCTGTGCCAACGAATTAACCAAGTACCTGGAGGAGGAGTACAATATGCTAATATTTGAGGATTAATGACATCCTCTTTATATTCTTCACAAATTAAACTTCAAGCATTTAAATGTGTATGATCTAGTGCGTACTTACATAATATGTGCATATATGGTTAGTCAGGTATAATCATATGAAACCATTACAGGACACAACCTTGTCCCTCTCACTTAGTTATATAACTTTTTGAGAAAATTAGAAGCATGTGGTCTGCTTGGCGCAGTAGATATATATAACAGCTACCCTTTTAAAATTTTCATTAACCTCTTCATCTCCTTCCAGCCGAAAGAGAATGGCATTGCCTTAGCAGACGAACTTTCTGACTACATTCTGACTCGTGGCCCTCGGTGTTCTCCAAAGGTCAGTCGTACGTGATCGATCAAGTCTGCCCACACAGGACGACCTTCTGCATGCAAACTAAAAGCTCTTTAATTTGCTCCGTCCGACCTAATTGCTAACATTACTTTGCTTATAAATACGTACACATTACCGAATTCGAGACCACGACCATCCAGCACTTGAGATTTTACGCAAGCATCAATTAGCTAGTAAACAACTATAAGCTGCATTGAGAGCATATCAAAAGCTTTCAAGCTTTTAGGAGGATTAATTGATCAAAGTCGATATATATATAGTTATTTATCCAATAATAATATTGCGCACTTTCGTCGTCAGTGGACATGACACTTAAACTCGTTCCTACTTTCTTCCCATTCCCTGTCATTTCTAGCCACGACAGTAACTCCCGGACGAGACAAATATGAAGCTCATCAACCCACTCAGGGGACCTTTCTTGGACGTCCTACTTTTTTCCATTTTTCCGTCCTCTTCTTTGACATCACACGTACATCTTTTCGTCTTCTTTACACTGCGGAAAACCACTCGGAGGAGAATCAGTCATATATATTCTTTCTTTCCAATTTCCATCCGGATATACATATTTCCTCCGATATTTCTATCCAAACTCCCACTAGCTAGACAGACCGAGCTAAATTCGGTCGACCATCCATCCACGCGCTGACCTAATTAACTAACTTCTCACAATCATGTAGCTAGCTAGCTAGCTAGTGGTCAGAGAACGGAACACTTACTGCACCGGTGAGATCATATCACGGGCTAATTAACCTAGCTAATTACCGTCATGGTTACGTACGTCGATATTATATATAATAAAGATGAACACTTTAATTAGTTCAGTCAATATCTGATCACCACGTAGTGGCCAGATTAGGGATGAGGCGCCGGAGCTGCAACTGATCAATATGTCTTAGAAAATGGGAGAGTGCTATATATCCACTAAGTTATATATACTCAAATTAAAAACATGCAATGGCTAAGATGTACCTAAATTTTCTTCTCTTGTACCTAATAAGTTCCCTTTTCGACCATTTTATCCTGTAACTAGTGAAGAAGCTGATTTATGTAAGCTGAAGTTTTTCGGGTTAATTAATTATTCCTGCATGGAACGAGGGTACGTATAGTAGTAACGCGTCGTAGATCAATTAAATTATGCCACGATGGAATGGGCTATTGATATAAAATATATAAATAAAAAACTGAACTTAATTAATTAAGGAACGGGTGTTCTCTTTCTCGTTTGATCGGCGGGCGGATCGGCGGGGTTGCTTTTGATCGGCGGCGGTTGCTTTTGATCGGCGGGCGGTTGCTTTTGATCGGCGGGCGGTTGCATGCCTCCCACTTGGGCGTGGAAGAAGCAGACAATGAAGTGGAGAACATAAATTAAAGGAGCAGACAACCAATTAATTAGTTGTATAGATAAATCTAGCTTTTTCAAAAATGGCGACCGAGAAAACAAGTTTTGCTTTTCTGGGTTTTATCCATTCCTGGTCATTTACTTATCTTGTATATATACAGGCCCCATCGCGATAGCCGCAGTGCGGTTCTCAAAAATTTGCTGCTTCTTTTTGACGTCGATCGCCTGATCCCCACTAAAATAAGAAGTGGAAGGAAGGAAATTATGGGATTACCGTGGACAATGTCGTCTGAAAAAAGAGGGCACAGCTCATAGGAAACTGGCCCAAAAGCAGAAAAAGACACAGTGAGGTGGGTGAAGATCGGATGGAAACGAAGTCGCAGCTTCCTAAGTCAAGCTATGTATCGATTGGGACGCACTTAATGATATTGGATTCTTGTTTCATTCGTTAATTGGTTGATGCATGTGTGGAAATTAATTAATACGGGGTCCGGAACGTTCTTACATGTTTCAAAAAGTACAGGATGGTTCACTTTCAGTCGTCTTCCTTATCAGCGACAAGTAAAATTACTGCAACCGTGGACATGTGGACTAATTGCCCCGAGTGAGTTCCCGGATCATGTTTAACCCAGATCGATTTTGAAGCATATATTCATTCGTACGGCAACAGACAGCTAGCTTATATAAGCTGACAAAGGAAGGTCCGCTGAAAATGTCTGTTAGTCAATATAAGACGCCAAAAACTTCTTATCCTTTTGGACTAATGCTGCGAAAAAATCTAACTAGTCCAAATCAACGAGTAACTCATCACATGAGAGGAATGTACAACCTGATCATGATCAACATGGCCTCATTATTTGTCATATTCATTTGGCCCTAAATGTCTTTCATATATATCTACACTGTTTAGAAGTACCATTCTCAATTATATCTTTTTCTATACATCCGTAATATGGTTCAAATTTACTTGATCTATTCCCTAAAAGATTTATCCAATGGGGGTACTATTTCAGAAACTATAGTTTAGTGACAGAAGGAATATTCGTTGGCAGTCTAGTTAAGTTAAGAGATAAAGTCTGATCTATCTTCTCAATAGGTAAACCTAAACCCTTAATTAATTAAGGAACGGGCCGGTGTTCTCTTTCTAGCTCGTTTGATCGGCGGGCGGTTGCATGCCTCCCACTTGGGCGTGGAAGAAGAAGATGATGAAGTGGAAAGCACAAATTAAAGGAGCAGACAACCAAGTTGTATAGATAAATCTAGCTTTTTCTAAAATGGCGATCGAGAAAACAAGTTTAGCTTTTCCGGGTTTTATCCATTCCTGGTGTACTTCGTGTATACAGGTCCCATCGCGATAGCCGCAGTGCGGTTCTCATCAATTAATTTGCAGCTAGCTTCTTTCTTGACGTCGATCGCCTTATCCCCACCAAAATAAGAAGTGGGTGGGAACTGGGAAGGAAGGAAATTAAGGGATTACAATGGACGACGTCGTCTAGAACTAAGAGAGCCAGCCCAGCTCATAGGAAACTGACCCAAAAAATACACACCGTGAGGCGGGTGAAGATTGGATGGAAACGAAGTCGCAACTTTCCTAGGTCAAGCTTTTTATCAATTGGGACGCACTTAAATTATGATGGATTCTTGTTTCATTCGTTGGTTGATGCATGCCATGTAGAAATTAATTCAGGGTCCGGATTGACCGTCTTACACGTTTCTTAAAGTCCAGGACGGTTCACTTTCAGTCCTCTTCCTTATCAGCGACAAGTACAACTGTATCCGTGGACATGTTGACTAATTGCCCCGAGTGAGCTCCCGGATCATGTTTAACCCTGATCGATGCTGCAGCATATATTCATAAGGCAACAGGCAGCTTATATAAGCTGACAAAGGAAGGTCCGCTGAAAATGTTTCTTAGTCAATATAAGACGCCAATATGTGTAATCGATCTAGAGTATTCCACCTATACGCCTAAAACTCTTATCCTTTTTGACCCTTATAATGTCTTTCATATATATATATATAGCTACAGTAGTACTGTTACAAGTATTATTCCCAATTATATCTTTTTCTATACAATCGTAAGGTTCAAATTTACTTGTTCTATTCCCTAAGAGATTTTTCCAATGGGGGTATGTATTTCAGAAACTATAGCTTACTGACACAAGGGATATTCGTTGGCTTAAGAGATAAAGTAGGATCTATCTTCTCAATGGGTAACTCTAAACCCTAAATTAACCTCCGATCAATTAAACTTTCATGTAAAAAGTAACAGTAAAAATGATAGTAAAGATATCATTTTTCATATACATACATATATAAGAGCTAGAGAGAGGGAGAGTTAGAGAGAGGTGAGGGATATGTGGGGGGCAAAAACATATATCTGAATAGAAAAAAGGAATAAGAATGCCAACGAAGAGGAACAAAATTATAATGAGAGAGGATACCAAATTCAAGGAGTTTTACAACTGGTGTACAATAATGGGGGTCGTATCTGCAGGATCAGTATTTTTAGTGTCTGCAAGAGAAGGTTCCTGTGAGCTTCTAGACAAAGATGGCGAACCTGCAGACTGCAGGTGTTTCATTCTCTCTGGAACGCGGTATATAGGCCAGTTAAGGCGTATCGATAGATTTGTATATTATATAGATGTAGCCTCATGTAGGCCATCCGCTGTAGGCAAATGCAGGCTGCAGGTAGCGTTTAGTTACGTTAGTCCAGCACACGAGGCCAGGTTATGCGAATCTAGACGCCAGTCATATATACCAAGTACCAACTTGGGGGTGACCTGACCCGGTGGACTCTTGTAGTGATCCTCGATCCCGCTTACCCATCACTGCTTTAACTGTCACTTTTCAGGGACCGGGAATCACTGCATGCAAGTGCCTAAAACACATAAGGGAAAAAACACCAAAAAAAAAAAAAAAGTCCAAAAAGGCGGACCCAAATCAGCTGTCTCCATTCTATTTGATCTTTCAAAGTCTCTACCCTCCACATCGATCTCCCACTTGTTGCTGCGCGGGGCCCCCCTAATTGCGCCTTCGATCGGTATTTCTCGCTCTATATATAGAGAGCGAATGCGAGCGCCATCTGCGTCCCACAACGAAGACGTCAGAGGAATTAATCGCACGCGCGCATTAATTCATGATGGATTCAAGTAATAGTAGTACTACTCCTGCTCATGTGCAGAGCCAACCTCAGAGCCAGTGCCATCTGACCATCGAAATCCCTTCTTCTACCACTGAGCTTAGCCCCGATATTAATGATCACAAGTACTCATCCGATAATCAGCAGCCCAAATTAACTGATTCCAGCTACCTCCCCTTCTTGAAAAGGTTTCACGCGGGTTACTTCAGAATAAGCTTCTCCCTCTGCGCGCAAGCTCTGCTGTGGAAGACCCTGAAGAACCAGCCAAGCCAGGACAACCACGCCCTCCGCCGCCTCCTACCAGAGTCCGCCTTCCTTCTCCTCTGGTCCCTCGCCCTCGCCACCCTCGCCTCCCTCTCCCTCCTCTACCTCCTCAAATGCATCCTCCATTTGGGCGAGGTCAAAGCCGAGTTCTGTCACCACGTCGGAGTCAACTACCTCTTCGCCCCTTCCATCTCGTGGCTCCTCCTCCTCCAGGCCTCCCCTTTCTTCGGTCCCGAACACGCCTCCTACCTCGTCCTCTGGTGGCTCTTCTCCCTCCCCGTCCTCATCCTCGACATCAAGATCTACGGGCAGTGGTTCACCGAGGGGAAGAGGTTCCTGTCCGCGGTCGCGAACCCCACCAGTCTGCTGTCCGTGATCGGGAACCTGGTCGGAGCCCGGGCGGCGGCCGAGATGGGATGGAAGGAGTGCGCCGTGTGCTTGTTTTCTTTGGGCTTCGCGCACTACCTGGTTCTCTTCGTCACGCTTTATCAGAGGTTCTCGGGGAGCGATCGGTTGCCGGCGATGTTGAGGCCAGTGTTCTTCTTGTTTTTCGCGGCGCCCAGCATGGCCAGCTTGGCCTGGGTCTCCATATCGGGCAACTTCGACAGGCCCTCCAAGATGCTTTTCTTCCTATCGCTCTTCCTCTTCGCTTCCCTGGTAATGATCATTAATTAATTAAACACATCAACACGACCATCAGATTTATTAGGTTCATGCATGATCAATATCATCATAAGTAGTCAATAACATTAAGCGAATGAGTAAAATCATCGAGTGTATATATATATAAACAAATAAAATAAAACACCTTTTGTTTTGTCCGAAGAAAAAAACCCTCAATCTGACGACAATATTAATTGTCCCCACCTGTACCCAGTAATGTTCAAATTATAACTCCTAGCTGGTTATTATTCATGAAATCAAATTAGCGCTCTCTGATCTTCTCGCAATATCAACAAGGCTTTAAATTAAATAACTTTCTATTGCTGAGGGCGTATATATATTTGGAAATCAAATAAATTTCTATTAAGAATGATCAATTAACCAATTGATCTGAATATGTCAAGCAGGTATCGAGGCCGAATCTGTTCAAGAAGGCGATGAAGAAGTTTCACGTCGCATGGTGGGCGTATTCGTTTCCACTCACAGTCTTGGCACTGGTGTCTGCTAATTACGCGCAAGAAGTGAAAGGTGGCGTTGCACGTGGACTGATGCTCACTCTCTCTGTTCTCTCTGTTCTCGTCTTCTTCGTCTTGCTCGTTTTCACCATCATTAACACAAACCATCTCTTACAGGATGATGATCCGGTTCTTTCTCCTTCAACTACTACTCACGATTTACCTGCTAGTAATGTGGCCTGTAAATGAATTTTTTCCCTTTCTTTCTTAATATCAAACTGTACATGACCATGTATCAGAGTTTTGTCGTCCCCCTTTTGTATGTATATTTTGTCGTCCCCCTTTTCAATGCATATATGAGTTCTAATATCTCAATTAATATTTAATTATCCGGATAATTTTTCATGAAGTGCACTTCTCTCTTTCTTTGGTGAGTTAACACATGGCTGAAAGTGAGGAACAAATTAATTAAGGAACGGTCAACTATAGCAGACAGCCCTTTCTTTGTGGTCCGTCTCTGCAGGCCATTCCTATATACTTTTCAGTCATGAACAGAAAAAGGAAACAGATGCCCTCCTCCTCCTCTCATGTCTCTCTGTCTCTGATCTCTATCTCTGATCTCTCTGCTCTCTCTGCTCTCTGATCTCTCTCTCACTCTCTCTGATCTCTCTCTGATCTCTCTCTCTCTCTCTCTGATCTCTGTGCTGCTCTCTGCTCTCTGCTCTCTGCTGTCTCTCTAAAGCGTCCCCAATCATACTAAGTTAGGTTAATAAAGCACAAACCCCAAACAGTATTAATTAGTTGCACAATATTCTTTTGACTCTTTGAGCATTTAAATTGCATTAGTACATGTCCTTTAAAACTATAGCAAGATATGACAATAAAAAAAATCCGTTTTGTACATCTAGAAACAAGTATCTTTCTTTCGTCACCTTGATCCCTTTCATTAAATTACCCGAATTCCATACTTCACTTGCAAAGTGCTGCAGGTAGACAAATGAAGACAAAAATATTATACATTGTGGAAAAAAAAAACAGGGATTTGTCTCGTCGTTTTAGTTTATTCTCTAAATCATTATCATAATCCGCCCGTAATCAGATGAAAAACTTAAGGTAATCTACCTTCCCCAACAAGGTACTAAGAATTTTCTCAAAAAAAAAAACTCAAACCCGTATCAATCGTCTTCTGGGCAGTACCCCGAGTTTACAAGCAATAATATCTTATGGGATAGATATTTTGCTGATGTCTGAATTCGGAACAATCCAAAGTCCATATGCATATCTCAAATGGTCTCTTCCATTCTAAGCATGTTTGTTGATGGTCACATCTCCGATTAATAATCCAAATCACAACTGTTTTGCACTTTTCGTGACGGCCGGATTGAAGGAATATTAAGAAATATGCGGATTATATAGAGAGACGTCTGACTTCCGGCAGTACGTACCTAAACTCGTTTCGCCCGAAGGCGATGATTACCTAACGAAAATCGACTCGAGATAGGTGTATTCAGCTGATAATTTTGTATTTCGTATTTGACTCGTGGAAAACGCCGCCGCCGTTGGAGTCCACCGTTGGCGATGGGTGCATGGGGACCTCCATGGACGAACACGTACGACCAAAACCAGACAGAAGTCACACACCCAGACGGAAGTCACACAACCAGACAGAACCAGATCGGCTGTCGCTCTCATACTAACGTCGCCCTCTTTGACCCATGCATGCAGGGCGGGCTTTCTCAAAATAAATAGAGAAAATTACGAAAACTATTTGGGACGATTAGAAGATTAATATATATATGGCATTTTAATAGGAAGATACAAAAGTACTTTGTATCTTGGGCAGTTGCTTGCTGAAGTGGGGAAAAAAAGCATAGAAAAATGATATCAGTACTTTGACATTTTAATGTGAGGTTTTACATCCTGACGTGGCAGTCCTCCTGACAGTCTAGTAGGCATTCTAGATAAGGTTTAGAGTTTATGCTTCCCTAGAATAGGAAGATACAAAAGTCACAAATTTTTTATTTCATACATATCTATATGTAGAAAATTAACAATATATATATGAACTAATTAAGCTGGACATTTAGAGCTAGCTTTATATTATTTACCCTTATACCACTAAAAATTCATTAAATGGCTTATTGATCTTATTTAATTTGTAATGGTCCTAATGGATATAGCTAGGATGTGTAATTTTTGAGAATTATCCTGTACTTTTATTTTTAAGTAATGTTAAATTAACAATTAATGATACTATTAGGAATCTTTATCACTAAGGAAAAAATTATAAGTTTGGAAAAATAAGATGTTTAATTAAGGGCAGAAGTAATGTTCAGATGAATTTTGTTGGAACAATTCGACACTCACTCACCCCCCACTTGTGCAACTTGTGGCAACACTTTGTGAAATAAATTTCCCCATATTTTGGAGCCTCGCGGGCATATGTCCCTGCGAGGGTCTCTGGCTCGCCTCCGACACAAATGCGCGCGTATTTCGTTTCATTCGAAATCCTGCCCAAACCCGCTCAGAGTTCCCATTATTTCCCCCCCCCCACTCCTCCGGCTTGCTGATTCGCAGTTCGTCAGAATGGTGGCTCCTAAGGTGAGGGGTATTTGACTCTCCTTTTCGTTTTGCTGTTTATGTAAATAGTTAGATCATAATCCGTGATGATTTACGTAGAAAAAAGTGAAAGACAGAGATGGTCTTGTAGATCGGACATTTCAAAATACTGCCGCTATGGGTAAGGCCCTCGCCTCTTTCGCGCATTTTTTTTTTCTCTGCACATTTTTGTTTTTTTCGTTCAAATTTCAAATTTGATTTCGAGACGACACTAGATGTCAGGAATTTCAAAGTATATAGGGTGAATATCAGTCGACGCTCAAAGCCTTCGGATCTCGGCAACGGGTAATTTAATAAGTGATTTTTTTTTCCGTTGGCATTTTCTCTTATTCTGTTTTGCGCGCAGTTTGTAAGACATATCGCATGTTAAATATCCAAGTTCCATGTTATTTTTTTCTCCAGAAGGAAATTGGACAAACCGAATGTTGATTTGGAGAACCCTGTTATAAAGGTCTGCCTACGTCTAATATTCCCTCTTGCTTTTAGGAACCTCGATTTTTTTTTCCTTTTAATGAGTACACTCATGCTTGCGGCATAATTATTTTTTCTTTTATAAATTTTGCTCTTTTAGAAAAATGACGGGAAAACGGGAACCGTGATGGACAAAACAAATGGAGCTGCAGGTTCAATGATGGCATTATGAAATCTTACGGACATTTGACTTATCGAATTATTTTTTATGTTTCTTAAACGTTTTTGTTCCTCTCTTCTAGGAGTATCAAAAGACAGGAATGGCAGGAAACCACTTGCTGACGTTAGCAACACCAGGATCACCTCCTCAAGGAGGCCTGTTGGGTTCCCTAAACCAATGTCCGTGCAAACCTAGATTTTCTTCAGTTTCTGGAAAGACCAATTCCTCATATTTTTATGTTTTAATGTTGATTTTTTATTATTTTGCCACGTTACGCGTTATGCAGGCATGGTAAAACAGAGAGTGTAACATTAGATGGGTAAGTCAATGAACCAGCCTTTTCATAATTGTGTCTTTATCTCCATTTCCCAGTTAGATATTTTTTTTGTATCTTGAGTATCTTTGTAGAAGGACAGGAAGCAGCAATTTTCTTTTGATTCAGATAGCACACTGGCCCTAGTTTCGGTCATATGCTTCAAGTTTTTTTCCTATGAATTTTTCATTCAGCCCGTAATTCAAGTCTTTTGACTCATGTGTATTCATAGGTTTCCTGAGAGAAGAAGTTCCATTACCTCCAACCTTGCTAGGAGAAAATGTTCCATTCCCACGAACCTCTCTATGAGAAAAGGTTCCACTGATACCTGTCTTCCAGTGGGGAAACTGTCCATTGCTGCCAGCACGTTATCAAGGAAAGATTCGAAGGTTTATAGTACATTTTGGAGATAGATTATCAATTTTTCAGTTTATAGTTCAATGTAGTTTGTATGCAGAATAACTTTGAATATTTCTATGAACTATATATAGCTGAACAGTCAATAGTTTCTCTTCTTTTTGTCTTGATTTTTTATCTAAGTCATTGTATTGATGTAATTTTTCCCCAGGGGTATAGTTATAAGGAGATCAAAATTTCTCAGAAAGATTTAGCTTCAAATAAAGGTAAATCTGTTTGGTTCCATCCTGCTTTCAACACAAACTTTTCCCCTTTGCACTTCAGTGTTTATACTCCATTTATTCTTATATGCCTAATGTGCTAAGTTGTTCGAACCATTTCACAATATTAGGTGTTTCAAAATTTCAAATTAATTGCAGCAAGGGGAAGATTAATGATGGGTAACCTTATGGCTTTTCCTTCCATATCTATCCTTTTCATTTTTCATTGAGATATATGTAATTTGCTGCAAAAATGGGTAACCGATTTCATTTTTCCATCGGTTAACAGTGAGGCTGCAAATTTACTTCCTTCGACCATGAGGCAAGTTAGCTTTATTTATGTGTCAGATGCTAAATTTTTAAGTCCATGTGATCTGGTGTATAAAATCTTAGAATAAACGATGTTCTATATTTTCAGCAAAATTGCAACTAAACCAGTTAAGCAGCCCAATCAGACACTGAACAACATTAAGGTTATCCTTCTATTTTTTATTTACCTCATTCATAGACAAAAGACTGGGTGGCTAATATGCTTCATCTTACATGGTGGTAGCTGACGTTGAGGAAGTAATTATAAATTTGTTTTTTTTTTCAGGATACTGGCAGAAATCCTGAAAAGAATGTTGGCAATGTATCTTCTTCTGGTGTGTGCCTTTCTACTCAGTTACCATGCACAGAGTAGCTTTTGAGAATTTATTTATCATCTCTTTCTGAGTAGATTATTTTCAATATAGTTAAAGTTGGGAGGAAAGTGTTGGTGGGACTTGCTAGAGGAAGCAAGAACAGTATCAGCAGAAATCACTTTGTTGATGACACTAAACTGATGTAAGTGATCAGTTGTGTATATTTGTCTGCTTGTATGTGGAAACCTATGTTAAGGTTGCAAGGTTGGAACTATTGAGAGCAGCGTGCATCATGTTGTGTGGCAAGCAAGATTCCACGACTTCAGTGACATTTTCTCTAGATACCTTTTTGGCACCTCCTGCAGACTAGGAGCAGCCTGTTTTGACGGAAAAATCAAGTTGCATATCTCATTCTGTTTCATCTAAACTAGTATGTTACTTATTAGCTTGCTGCACTGTAGGTAGCTATCTGATGAGCAGCTTAATCCAGAAACCTCGTTAACAGGAAAATATGACGCTCACTTTTTAATATGGATCACTTGTTTTTATGATACATACACAAACAACAGGGCTTCTAAGACTGTTTATCGTTTTTAAATTGTTTCTTTTTATGGTTGACATCTTTCCCACCTTTGGATTGAAGAAATCAAACAGGCAAAAAAGACGGCTTGACTGGGTATGTAATGGATCTTTCTCTTTAGTATGTTGACGGGCTCCATTGAAAGACATCACAAAGTCCTGGTAGATGTGACCCATATAATAAAAAAACTCCTAAATTATACTTGTTGCAGCTATGCAATGAAGCATTATGACCGTAAACAATTGTCAAAGAATTTTCTGAATGCTTTGCGTTTTTGAATCTTGAGCCGTTATTTTGATAGGATTAGATACTATGGACGAGCTCTTGTAGTAGCTTGATTCAGCTACTCCTTGAGCATAGCTCAGTGTGGGGGGAAGCTATGTCATGGGAGGTCTTGGGTTCAAGTCTCCTTGAGGCCATGGGAATTGGATTAGAAAAGTGCTTTCCCAAAAAAATAGAATCAAAACCTTGGCGTACTAATTACATAAGTGTGCTTCTTTAGCAATCGAGGTGGAAATGTTCTTATCAGTTAAACTCTATCTACTTATTGCTTGATTCCTGAGTTTGCCTTTATCCAAAATTTTCTCTGTTGCTACCTCTGTTGGTAGGCATTTGCTACCTGTGAAGAATCTGAAGATTGATGGAAATCCATCGTGTAGAATGCTGGTGAGCAACTCACTCAAGGTATCAACCTTTTACATTTCTAACATTTTTTTTTTTTAATTTTGTCATGCTTTAGAAAATTGGAGAGCTCTGGCCACCAATATCAATGGGCTAGAGATATGTGTAAAAGAATCTTTTTCACTACACAGTGGGACAGGATTAAGAAGAGTAATTTTTTCGCACATGTTATTACACATATTATTAGGTCTGGCGGAGAGAGGTCATAGCTAGGGCACTTGATCTCTACAAATTTGCTTACATGTAGTATTTGATGTGGATTATCAGACAGGAACTGTCACCCATCAATATTCCAAGCACGGTGTCACTATTGAGTCCAAGGCCACTACTCGCAATGAGAAGAAAACCACTGCTAATGATTTTACTGCTGAAAGCTCATTTATGAACATGGAGAAGAAAGAGGCTAGTGAAACTCGTTTTGACAATGCGAGTGGTAATGTGACTACAAATGTCTTTAAAACCAAAAATAGACGTCGAAAATCTTACACTTCAATGCTAGTTGAAGGATCAAAGGTAAATTGCTAGAATAGTACATGGTTTCTGATATATGTTATTCGATTGGTAGTTTTATGATTTCAACAGAGCTCAATGTTGAACAGGGAGATATCCCAAGTATTGATGATTCCAGGAATCAGTTGGAAGTTGCTGAATATGTAACTGAGATTTACCAATATTATTGGAACATGGAGGTGATCCCTGCACATTTTCCTCTCCATTGCTTTTATGTTCTCCTGTAATATATGTTATATCTTTTACAAAAAGCAAATATTTTTTTTTTCCTGATGATGTTTTAGGCATTCAACTTAGTTTGTTTGGCTTTAGCCATTATGCCTTTACTAATATGCCTTCAAATGATAGGTATTCTATCCATTCTTGGGAAACTATATGACCAATCAGACCGAAGTAACTTCTACAATGCGGGCTACTTTGATCAATTGGCTAATGGAAGTATGATATTTTGCCTCATAATGGTGTGCCCGTAGTATTTAGATGTTCAGATTTTGGTAAACGAGAAATAAAAGTAATGTACCTGTTGTATATTGTTTCTATTCTAGGTACATCTGAAGTTTGAATTGATGGAAGAAACATTGTTCCTAATGGTGCAACTGCTCGACAGATTTCTCTCTGAGAGTGTAATAAGAAAAGATGAAATACAGTTGGTCGGTATCACTGCTCTTTTATTGGCCTCCAAGTACGAAGACTATTGGCATCCAAAGGTTTTTTAAAATTTGTATGAATTTTTTTATCTTAATCTAAGTTAGTTATGGAATCATTATACTTATATCATTGTTTGCATCGTTATGACAGATATGTGATTTGATTAGCATCTCATTTGACTTGTACACCAGAGATCAAGTGCTTGCCATGGTTTGCCTTCGCTTGTTTTTTGATAAATTTTTATTTTGCAGAGCATCTCTGATGAGATAATAACTTCCCTTCTTTATTCAGGAGAAGCATATGCTTAAAAAATTAAGGTTTCGCCTGAACTTTCCAACCCCATATGTTTTCATGCTACGTTTTTTGAAGGCTGGCCAGTCAGATAAAAAGGTCATATCTTAGCTGAATCTTGCTGTTGGTTTTCTATACATTTTTGCGACAAACTTTTACTGAAGATCTGGTTGCATTTTTTCCAGCTTAAACATTTGGCATTTTACCTGATTGAGCTGTGTTTAGTGAAGTCTGAGGCTTTGGAATTCAAGGCTTCCCTGCTATGTGCTTCGGCGATATACATTGCTAGGTGCACTTTACAACGGACTCCTAGATGGACAAAATTGCTTGTCCAACATACCCATTATGAAGAATCCCATATAAAGTATATCAATATTTTTAGTTGCCATTGTACCCATTTTGAGCAATGCTCTTGATTCAAGCAGTGATAATGTACATTACTAATCTATATGCAGGTGTTGTGCTGATATGATCTTGGGTTTCCAGAGGACTGCTAGTAAAGACGAATTAAGAGTTACCTATGCAAAGTATCTGGAGGCTGAACGTGATGGCGTTGCAAAAATAAAGCCCATCCCAGCCCTTCCTATTTAATTCTTGCATGGTTGCTACAATCGGCAGAAAAATTCGTTTTTCGTACATTTGATGATAGAATCACCAGAAATTCTTGTCCTATCTTTCTTGTCTTGATTTTTCTTATAAAGTTTGATATATGTATCTCGTACTTGTATCTGGAAGACCTGATTCTGTTCTCTTAAATCAAATCCTGTTTGCTTACAAGTCAGGGCATAAAGTATTGGCCGAAGTTTTGTAAGGATACTTAAATTTGCATCCCATCAAATTGTCTATCATTTTATTTCCTTAGAAAAAATAATGTTTTTTTGTCAGCTAAATTATGGATTGTATGAAAAAGCATTAAGTGGACGGTTGAAAAAGTACATTCAGCTGCAATAGTTGTTTTAGGATTTACGTAGAAAGAATCGATTAAGACAGCGGCAAACCTAATGATGTGGTCCACGTAATGAACCAGTGGAAGATCTCTCCCATTTTATTAATTCCTCATGAAAATGTTTTCCAAATCGTCCAAAATATATATAACAATGTTTTAAAAACCGGACCGGTTAGACCTGGATGAACTATTGGTAAAAGTTATATTGTAAATATTTAAAAAATGATTCATAATAAATCACAAAAAAGGTTTTACATATCTGCTGGTTAAGTTGTTGCTCTTAAGAGTAAAGTATTTTACCTTCTTTCCTCTTTTTAAGTGTATTTCATAATTAATATATTAAATGATAGTTTAATTTGTCATACTAAAGTGATCGGTTCACAATAAAGTTTATAACAACGAAACAATTAACATGAAAAATTATTCTGTACTTACCATAAAAGTATCAAATTTATGAGGGGCAAAATTTGAAAAATAATTAACTGCTAAAACAAAATTGTTTAAGAAGGTCCCTTATTTAAGAATAATCTAATTTGAAAAGACATACAGACAACTTTACAGTCGCAAGACCAAAACCATACGTCTTTGTCTCGCATCTTCTATCTGTTTTGTATTGATTCATCAGGTAAGCTTGCGCTTTTATCTATTAGCATGATTTACATTGTTTTGGATTTTTTTTTGTACAAGGATTTACAATCGTAACTATCTCGCTAGACTCTAACATTTGCACATGTTTCATTCACCAAATCAAAAGCCTTCTCAGAAAAAGAAAATATTAGTGAAAAAAACAATTTCCGTCTAGGTGAAAGCAAATGAGAGTACAAAAAATAGTAGTCAAACTGAAAATGTCAAGAATGAACATACAAACATAGCAGCAGTGTATCTGCTGGAAAGCTAGGCAGCGACTGCTAGAGCACGGTCCTGAATTCGATCACCATTGTGACCCTCATATCTTTCTTTAAGACCACGAAGGATGTTTAAGTGAAGAACCACTAGGCTCCGCCACATACATTTGTTGGAACCGACGTTCGTATACATCCTTCTTAACATACTTCCTGTACTCTTCCAGAGTGGTGGCTTTGACACATCACAATTGGCCCCTCATCAGCATTGGCTTGAGCAGATTTACTGCGTCCATCGATCCTACTTTCTTGCCTATACTTAATGAAAACAGGAAATAGGTTACAACACACAAAGTATGTTTTTATTTTTTAAATCCACACACAATGTCTGAGTAAATCAGCCAAAAAAAGCATAAAATACAATCGAGGTTTTCAGTATTTACTTGCCAAAAGGACAAGATGATTCTCGTCTACAATGCAAGTGACTTTTATCTACTGGCTATTTTGCCTCATAATGGTCTTCTTGTAATATTTTGATATTGTGATTTTGGTGAGAGTTGTGATATAAGTACTATGGGTTTTAACTTCTTACATCTTCACGTGGCGTCCAAGTTGCAGCTTAGTAAGAGATAAAGTTGGAGATAAAATCTACAAGAAATTGTTTTTTAATCAAATATTATCAACTTATTCTAAGGGTAAACCCTAAACTCTAGATTTTCTCCTACCTAGACGGCCAACTATGTAGCCACGTCAGGATATAGAACCTCAAGTAAAATTAAGAAGTACTAATATCATTTTTCAAGTTATTAGAAAAATGATATCAGTATTTTGACATTTTACAGTGAGGTTTTACATACTGAAGTAGCTATCTTCCGGGCAACCTAGTTGGCATTCCAGATGAGATCTAGGATTTTGGCTTCCCTATAGAATAGAAAAATAGTTCTTATTTTATCTCTTACTTGGATTGCTAAGGATGCTACGTCACTGTAAAAACTCATAGTAAAAAGTCATAGTACACATATCACGACTCTAGTTATTAAGGCTTTAGTTAGAAAGAATCGAATAAGACAGCACCAAACATATTCATGTAGCAACCTGAGGTAGGTATGGAAGATCCCTACCATTTGAATAACTCGACATGGAACGGCTTCCAACTTGTCCAAAATAGATAATTGATTAATCACGCGTTAATTTAAATTAATCCTTCAAGTGGCAATCTTTTTCGTTTGCCATATGACGGCAATAATCTTAGTTAAAGGAAGTTTTGCAGTAAGAAAGGCTTCAATTGCAGATCTCACTGAAAATTCTGGTACATATCAATCCTTGCTCTGTCCCTGTGCATGTCTTTCCTGGAGCTTTCCAATACTATTTCACTTATGCGTTTGATTGTGTTTAAAAATCATTCAACTTGAGATCTTGCTCTGCGTTTTAATATTGTGTTCAGCAGCGTTAGGTAGCTACCGGCTCTTGGTCTGTTGTGAACTCAAAAGGAAAAGTTGTATAAGAAGGCCCGGCGAATAGTATCGTCACGATGTTGAAAACTGCTAATAGACTAATATTACGGTATCACCTCAAGCTTGAGAATAAGCCGTCCGCCTGCTAATTTAATTTAGTAATTTGGTGTAATGCATGATAACCTAGGAAGCAAAGTAGACTCCCAATCTCTATATAAGAAGAAGCTCTCCTGAGGTGCAGAAATCATTAAAATCGCTTCCAATTTGTAGTAGTAGCAGCTGCAAGTAATTGCCTCGATCACCTTGAGACCTTCATGGGTAATCACTTTTGCTATTATTATACTTTCCGGATTCGCAACCCATGCTACCTTTTGGAAACTGGAGGAGACCAACCTGGTTTTCTACATGCAAGACTGGGAGACGGGCAAGAAGGTGACCGCCGTTCCCGTCGCCGGCGTCAATGGCACCAAGTCTAACGTCCTCAATTTCGGGACCATCATGGTGACCGACGACGCCCTGACGGAAGGGCCGGAGAAGGACTCCAAGGAAGTCGGGAGGGCGCGGGCGCAGGGCATCTACATCAACTCCGCCCTCGACGGCTCCGACCTCCACTTCCTCTTCTCCGCCGTTTTCTCCAACAAGAAATACAACGGGAGCACGCTCGAGATCCAAGGTGCCGATAGGTTCTTCCTGAAGCAGAGAGAGGTGTCCGTGGTGTCTGGAACAGGGCTTTTCCGGTTTGCCCGAGGCTTTGCCATCTTGGAGACGGTTTATCTCGATATTCCGGGCCTCAATGCTGTCATCAAGTTCAATGTTACGGTCCTCCACCACAGATCAGCACTCGCGCTCCCCCCCCCCCCCCCCCCCCCCCCCCCCCCCCCCCCCCCCCCCCCCCCCCCCCCCCCCCCCCCCCCCCCCCCCCCCCCCCCCCCCCCCCCCCCCCACCCCCCACCCCCCCCCCACCCCACCCCTCCTCTGTCCTGTCTTTCTTCTCAAACGTATCATACATTCTATAGTACTGAATAATGTCTTCACCCAGGCATTTCTATGGCTAGTTAAGAGATGACGATTTAAGCTTGAAGTCAATATTAAATTTATAAACCCAACTTCAAACGCATGCAGGTACTAATTACTGTCAAGTTTAAATTATCAACTTTAAATTATATTATTCGGGAGCTTATTCTAGGTAACATAAAGATAATTAGTCACCCAGTGGACATTTCAAAAGAGAGGAAAAAATATTAAAATAGTCCGCTTTTAGTTTTTATGACGTAATTTTTATTGTTCAAATTAATCTCCAGATATTGAACCAGTTGAAGAAAAAATTTCAAAAAAATTTAGATCAGAAACTGAAATAAGCTGAACGGGGTACTTACCTCTATTTAGTTTTATAAAAAGGCCTATTTTATTTTAAATTTTTTATTTTTTCGAGAGCTCCCATATACATGAACTGGGCTTTCTTTAGTTCGCTTTTCAGTCCAAGAAAAAAATGAGATGGGCCAACAGGCGCACATGCGTGGGATCAAAGAGGTCACGACGCGAATCGAGGTCGCGGCACACGTACGGAGCAGATTATCCCTAGATACTTCTAGATTTGATGATGGTTACGGTGTCCGAGTCCTCTAGCACCTTCGAGCACCGTCGCCGTCAGTTCCAGACGAGTGTCGAACATCTTCCTCCCTTGAAATAAAACCTGGTTTCCCCAGCCCTTCACTCAGTGAATCGTCTTCAGAGAAGAGCATTCGAAATTTGATAGACGAAGTCGTTTTCGTGAGAGGTACATTCAATACACGATTTTTTTTTTCTTTTCTGCTGTTCTTGATCTCTTTGCAAAGTTTCTAGTTAGATACGATTGAAGTGCGCTATTAGTTTCTGTGCATTGAAAGTAGCAGATGAATCCGGATAAGTTTACCCACAAGACGAATGAGGCTCTTGCCGGAGCCCATGAGCTTGCCATGAACAAGGGGCATACTCAGTTTACCCCAGTACACATTGCCTCCGCTTTGATTTCCGACCCTAATGGCATTCTCCGCCAAGCGATTGCCAGTGCCGGTGGCGGTGATGAGACTGCCAATTCGTTCGAGCGAGTTCTCAATCAGGCATTGAAGAAAATCCCCTCGCAGCATCCTCCCCCGGATGAAATCCCTGCTAGCACCTCTCTCATTAAGGTTATACGCCGCGCGCAGTCCTCCCAAAAATCCCGCGGCGACACTCATCTTGCTGTCGATCAGTTGATCCTCGGCCTTTTGGAAGACTCCCAGATTGGCGACATTTTGAAAGAAGCTGGTGTGAGTACAGCCAGAGTTAAATCGGAAGTGGAGAAACTACGCGGCAAGGAAGGGAAGAAAGTGGAGAGTGCCTCCGGCGATACCAATTTTCAAGCATTGAAAACGTATGGTCGAGATCTCGTTGAGCAAGCCGGGAAGCTTGATCCTGTCATCGGTCGGGATGAGGAAATTAGGAGGGTTGTCAGAATTCTCTCCAGGAGAACCAAGAACAATCCTGTACTTATTGGGGAGCCCGGTGTGGGAAAAACAGCTGTTGTGGAAGGACTCGCTCAGAGGATTGTCCGTGGGGATGTACCGAGTAACCTACTCGATGTGAGATTGGTTGCTCTGGATATGGGTGCCTTGGTTGCGGGGGCTAAATACAGGGGAGAGTTTGAAGAAAGGCTTAAATCAGTATTAAAAGAAGTGGAAGAAGCAGACGGAAAGGTTATTCTATTCATAGACGAGATTCATCTTGTCCTTGGGGCAGGTAAATTTTGGTAACTTTGATTATATTCTTGTGTTTTCTTTTGACTAATTTACTCTGACAGTGTGTGTGATAAAATAAAAAAAATAAACATGACTCTGTGTGTTGTAACCTATTTGTTTTTTTAAGTATAGGTCGGACAGAAGGGTCAATGGACGCGGCAAATTTGTTTAAGCCAATGCTGGCAAGGGGCCAATTGAGATGTATTGGAGCTACCACTCTAGAAGAATATAGGAAATATGTTGAGAAGGATGCTGCATTCGAACGTCGATTCCAACAGGTTTATGTAGCAGAGCCTAGTGTTGTAGATACGATTAGCATCCTTCGGGGCCTAAAAGAAAGATACGAAGGTCATCATGGTGTTCGAATTCTGGATCGTGCTCTGGTAGTCGCTGCTCAGCTTTCCAGCAGATACATTACTGGTTTGTTTTCATTTTCTTTCTTGACATTTTTAGTTTGGCTTTTTTTTTTATTATTTTATACTGTTAATCTGGTTTTATCTGTTGTTGGTAATTTTTTGTTTACTGATTGTTTTTTGTTCTTGAAGGGCGGCATCTACCTGACAAGGCTATTGATCTAGTTGATGAAGCATGTGCAAATGTTAGAGTACAGCTTGATAGTCAGCCAGAAGAGATAGATATCCTAGAAAGAAAAAGAATTCAGTTGGAGGTTGAATTGCATGCTCTAGAAAAGGAGAAAGATAAATCCAGTAAAGCTCGGCTTGTAGAGGTAAGTGCCTTGAGAGAAGTAATATTTTGCTCAAATTGTCTCAAATTATAGTCACTAATGTGCAGTGCTCTCTTCAGGTTCGCAAGGAATTGGATGATTTGAGAGATAAGTTACAGCCGCTGCAAATGAAGTATAGGAAGGAAAAGGAGAGGGTAGATGAGATTCGAAGGCTAAAGCAGAGAAAGGAAGAGCTCTTGTTCAGCTTACAAGAGGCAGAACGGAGAATGGACTTGGCCCGTGTGGCTGATATAAAATATGGAGCACTTCAAGAGATAGACACTGCGATAGCTAAGTTGGAAGGTGATACAGATGAAAATTTGATACTGACGGAGACTGTGGGACCTGATCAGATAGCAGAGGTATGGTGTCTATGCTGGCGGTAGTTTATATCTAATCACATTTGGGAAATGTCATTGTTCAGTAATGTTCACAAGTATTTTGTGTAATGTAATTGTTTAGTGATGCTCAGAAGTATTCGGTCCAATTAAGTGCAGGTTGTCAGCCGTTGGACGGGTATTCCAGTTACTAGGCTAGGCCAAAACGAGAAAGAAAGACTCATTGGTCTTGCAGAGAGGCTCCATCAGAGGGTAGTGGGTCAGGACCAAGCAGTTGATGCTGTTGCTGAGGCTGTTTTGAGGTCACGAGCTGGGTTAGGCCGGCCCCAACAGCCGACGGGGTCATTCCTCTTTCTGGGACCTACTGGTGTTGGTAAAACGGAGCTGGCGAAGGCATTGGCCGAGCAACTGTTTGACGATGAGAAATTGTTAGTACGGATTGATATGTCAGAGTACATGGAACAACACTCTGTTGCTCGACTCATTGGTGCGCCCCCTGGGTAAGTGGCTCTTAATTCAATTGGTTGCCATGTAGTGTAACTGCTGTTTTTGATGGATCGATGCCTCACCATCTGGTCTTTGTGCAGGTATGTGGGTCATGAAGAAGGTGGTCAACTGACGGAGGCAGTGAGGAGGCGCCCATACAGCGTTGTGTTGTTTGACGAAGTGGAAAAAGCCCATGTCTTGGTCTTCAACACCCTTCTTCAAGTCTTAGATGATGGTAGATTAACTGACGGGCAAGGGAGGACAGTGGATTTTACCAATTCTGTAATTATCATGACTTCGAATCTTGGAGCAGAGTATCTTCTTGCTGGACTCAGTGGGAAAACCTCTATGCAGAATGCTCGTGATAAAGTCCTGCAAGAGGTATGTAGTACGTATTGTTGGACTCATAGTTGTTGGCTTTTGATTGAATTTATTTGATGGGGATTTTTTCTAATTGCACAGATACTGATCTTTACTATTTGTTTGTGCCATTTTGTTGAACAGGTGAGAAAACACTTCAGGCCCGAGTTGCTGAATCGGCTGGATGAAATTGTGGTCTTTGATCCTCTGTCTCATGAGCAACTAAGGCGGGTAGCAAGACTTCAGATGAAGGATGTAGCTGCAAGACTAGCAGAAAGTGGGGTGGCTCTAGCCGTCTCTGACGCTGCTTTGGACGTTGTACTCGAAGAGGCTTACGATCCGGTGAGTGCAATTAATCCTCTCCACTCGTCCAGAAGATTGAAATACTCCGATGTGATATTGTGCTAACATGGATGATTTTGTTTCACCTTTGACAGGTCTATGGTGCAAGACCCATCAGGAGATGGTTGGAGAAGAAGGTGGTGACCCAGTTGTCGAAGATGCTAATTAAAGGAGATATCGATGAGAATTCCACTGTCTATATCGATGCAGCCCCGGGGATGGACGAGCTGACTTACAGGGTCGAAAGGAATGGGGGGTTGGTGAATCCTGCCACTGGGAAGAAGTCAGATATCTTGATTGAGATCCCAAATGGGCCAAGAGCCGATGCTGCTGCCCAAGTAGTGAAGAAAATGAAGATCGAGGCGGACGAAGATGAAGACGTAATGGAAATGTAGAGTAGATTTTCTTGCAATGGGGTGGAAGGGGTTGTTTTGATTAGGTTGAGATTGTTTTGTTTAGTACTGGCTAGAAACAGGGGCAGAGGATGACCTCCCCCTTTCTAAGTAAGATAGTGGGATGCTTTTTTTTTTCCCCCTTCGAAGTTGTATATGTTTGGCCTTGTTTGAAAGTTTCTTCATCAGAGAATTTTGATGGGTCCAATGAAAAGGTACATTTGTTCAAATATGCTCTTTATTATTTGAATATACGACGAGCCTTGAAACTGTGGATGCTTGCAGTGCTTTGAGAGCAAAAAGTATTAGCAAAAATGGCTCTCTATGTAAGGATAATGCAATGAAAGACAATTTATCTTTCCTTGTCTATGAAGGCAAAGACCTCTCCTCGTCGTGCTGTCGTTGTGTAGTTTTACTGACTGCTCTTATGTCATTTCCTACCGCTCTTTACCGTGGAAAGGAAAGCTAGGAATTCCAAAGCATCTTAAAAGAGGTGCCTCTGCAGTGTTTACACCTCAATTCCACATTAATTGTCATCTTACACTTATTTGTTATTACATTATTTTCACCGAAATGCATTTTGCATTTTAAAGCAATTTATTAAACCATCCAATCACAAAAACGAAATTTAGGTTGAAAGAAAATTAATAATCTTCAACGCCGTCTGTGGGAATCGAACCCACGACCACATGGTTAAAAGCCATGCGCTCTACCAGCTGAGCTAAGACGGCTCCGCGTAAAGGTTGTCATTGTTTTCTACCATACTTTTATAAGTGAAAACTATTTTCCCGTTTCCCTTTTCACCCCTCTTCTGGCGTCAGTCGGTTTAGACCTCCATGTACCTTCCCTCGGAGAGTCGGAGCCCAAAATTGTCTCCATGTCCCTGGTCCATCATCCAAAGGCTTTCACTACAGTAACAAAACCATCAAGCCCCACGACTATTTAAGACTTAAAAAATCTCAAGGATAAATATATTACGTATGACTA
Source organism: Aristolochia contorta (assembly GCA_022405105.1). Taxonomy (NCBI): domain Eukaryota; kingdom Viridiplantae; phylum Streptophyta; class Magnoliopsida; order Piperales; family Aristolochiaceae; genus Aristolochia; species Aristolochia contorta. Next base: position 3,441,180 of record CM039667.1, on the reverse strand, counting down.
CTCTATCCCATCTACTCGTCTGCCTCCAAGCCAGCAGCCTTTATTTTCCCAGGACATCACAGAGCTTGAAAAGCCATTTTGTGGGCAGAACCCAAATCACGGAAATTGTTTTCTTTTTCGTTCTTTTATTCTCTTGTAAGCACCCCTTCGAAATGATACATCATCTCTTACTACTACTGAAAACAAAAATTCTGTTACATAACGTTGAGAAACGTCTTCAGAAAGCATTAACCAAGACTGACCTACTTAAGGTATTAAAGAAATCATCTTCCAACTATTCGACACAGTACACTGAAAATTGTTATAGCATCAAGAGAGACGGCGGCACCTAGGTGTTCTTCTTCCCATCAGAATGTGACATGTTCCTCTCAATAGACTGCAATTGACTTCGAAAGTTCTGGTTTTCCTCCAACACTCGGTCATACTCAAGAAGCAACCCGTCTGATTGTTTCTTCAGAGCCATGGCACTAGCTTCAGCAGCACTAGCCTCCTTATCCTTTGACTCGACTACTGATTCAAGATGCTTGATCTTTTCCTTCAGAGCGGAGATTTCATCCCCAGACACTTTGTCCTGTCCCTTTGAAGAGTCTCTGTGTTTCTTTGCAACCTCAGATTCCAGTTGCTTGATCTTCAATCTCAAACTCGTATTTTCGTCCTCCAATTCTTTCAACTCGTCCGAGCTTCCACTCTTTCCATCTTTGAATCCTCTCTTCTCTTTCTTGGCAGCTTCTGCATTTATTCGAAGAGCTCGAAGTTCTCTGAGGTAATGGTGGGCTCGATCAATTATTAATGCCAGTAACAGTGCAAAGCCTGGTGCATTAACCTATGAGTTTAAGCAAAATAACAGACACAAAAGAACAGCTGAAAATAAAGTTAACAGACTGCAACAGCACAAAGCTGGCTGTCGACCTAGATCAGTCCATGAGTGTTGGGCAAAAAGATACATACAAAATAACAGCAGAAAGTAATGTGAAAATTAAACCAAAAAAATAATAAAATAATCGAACCTTAAACTAAATGATTAAAAAGACAGGGAAAAAAATATTATCCTACCTTGTTTTGCATCATAGCACCTTACACAATTCAGCTACAACATCACTGTGAGGTAACGATGAATATTGACATAATACAAAGAAATTTTGCCACCATAGACCAGACACTTCATCATAGATAGATAAAAACAATGTTCACAAATATTATTTCTGAAGTAGCAAAAACACTTAACATACTGATAACCCCCTTATGACGCTTGCCCCTACCCTGTGCGCCAATTTTCCTTTTTCCCTAGGGGTAACATTTTTGTAAAAGACTGAAGGTGAACCACCCTAAGAATAAGCAAGGTCATCCTCACAGCAATCCTTTATTCTATTATTTGCCCTTTGTACCCACTTTATCTTCAAAGGATTGCACTTAGTATAAGATTGAAAACCATGAATTAAGAATCAATTAACCAAATCGTTAGAACAATCAAGATCATCATTGCATGCAAGTTTTAAGCTAAAATGTGTCCTATGGGTATACTTTTCAAAGGATAGCACTTGTAATGAAACAGCGAAATCCACTGCAATCTTCTTTACCTGTAACTTATTTTGTAATTGTGCAAGGAAAGATGAATTCTCAAAACGGTTTATCCCAGCTAGTTTTTCATCAAATGCACAGGTCATACTTCAATTAATAAAGCCAAAACTCCAAGGTTGATCAGCTGAAGGAGATTCAGCATGAAATACTTTTGTGAAGCTAGTGTTAGATAGATGCAAAACATTTCAAACGCAGTAATTTTGGGAAGCAATCAAGAAGAGGCAATGAATTCACTCCATGAGATGATCTCTAACTGAGATGATTTTCACACTAAGGTTTACTTCTTATTATTCTACGGGACAACAGTATGATGTACTTAAATGAATATTACTAGCTAAGAACCGTCCACTGAATTATAAAATCCACATATCCAGATATTCCCTGTCCATTCTTGAGTCTACAATTCAGAAGATAATTCATCAAGTATGCATCGCAATCACATTTCTGAGTTACTCCAGCTAATTTGTTCGACCCGAGACATTAAGAGAGACAGGGATAGTCCTTTTAAAATAAAAAGGGAACTCCCTAAAGGACCTGATGTACAAGAATGGACCTGTTTTGACACGAAATGGATATATCCATATATCTCTGACGCGTTTGTTTCATACTGGACAGAACCGATTCCATCGACTATCCTCAACTGGGAAAACAATCTAATGACACCAAAAAACGATTACCCGTAGTTTGCGGAGGCAGCCAGGGTGCAGAAAGATTGAATACAGTAAGGAATTAAGGCAAAAATTCATTATGATCTCCTTTCTCGATTGAGATACGGGGTCATCAGTTAAAAACTCCAATTAATTCAGGGTATAAACAACTAAATACAAAGAGAGGTGACAAGTAAAGCGCACCCATGTAGGAGACATCGAGAAGGTTTTTCCCCATGAGGACCTCATCAGTGGGAGTGAGGCTTCCGGAATCAAAAGAACGTTTTTTTATCTCGGCGACGCTGTAAATGCTGGAGCACATAACCATGGAAACGGTGGCCGCGGCGGTCTTGACGATGATGGGGCCTCTTCCGCGCTTGATCCGATCCAACCCCATCAGACCAAATTTCTTAAAAGGGTTTTTTAACAGAAGAAGCATGATCAAGGCCGTCTCCGCGACCAACACATAAAAGAGCAATTGAATCATCTTCGTACGGGGGAGGGAGAGTCTCTGAGAGTGGGGCGGACGGAGCAGAGAGATACTGTCGAAGTTCCAAGGGGCGAAACTCTTAAAGATCCCAAAAGGAATTAGCGCACAGATGATAGAATTTACGGAGGCGTAGGGCCCGCCAGGAAGTTGGAAAGCAGACTTAGAAATTTCGTCGGCAGACGAGATTAGGCCTTGGGAACCCGGACGAACGAGGATTCGACGAACTTGAGAGAAAGTGTTAAATTTTAATAAACAAGAAGAAGAAAGAAGAAGAAGGAGAAAGCCTGGGTGGGTGGGTGAACTTCTAATCAGATACTTCCCTTGAGTTAAGAGTTTGGGAGTCTGGAAAAAGCAGTCGTTCGCGAAGATGTTCGTTTTCTCCGGCCGCCCCGTTCCTTGTAACTTATTACACCACTCGAGTTCACAATATCGTGGACCCGTTCGATGGGAGCCCGGTCCATATTAATATCCCAATTGGTTTAGCCCATTGAAGCATTGGCGGATGAAGAGGCCCATTCTAAATAGTGATTGATTATCCATTCAAAACGAACTTCCTTTTACCGCTCAAAAAGGCTAATTCTATCCAGAGGGCCTTCTGAGAGCAAGCAAAACGAAGCCAGTCACTTTCCAATCCGACAGAGGAATGGCCGGGCAAAGCATAAATAAAGTCTTAAGGAGGAACCGAGAATCTCTCGCGGTGGAACTTCCGAATAGTGTATAATATACTAACGTCGAATAATATTGAGCTGCTTGCCTTGAATTTCAAGGCTCCCAGGGCTTTACAGCCCCACATCGCCCGAACGCTTGCAAGGAAAGAACAATCCCTTTGGTTATATAAGCGCAAACTAACATAAGCTCGTCATCCTCCCCCTATCACAGTACTCTCAAACCAGACCCTTGTTTCAGTTCTTCTTCTTCTTCGTCGTCTTCTTCTTTGTAATTGCACGCTATAGTTAAGTAATTAACCTCCAGAGATCCCTAGTTCCAGACCAGCAAGACGTACCACTTAATTACTTGTTGGCTGTCCTTATTAAAAAATGGCGAACGAGCAGATGAAGCCTCTGGCAGGCGGTCTTCTATTTCTCAATCTCTGTATGTACATCATCGTCGCGGCTATTGGAGGGTGGGCTCTCAATCACGCCATTAACTATGGGTTCATCATCGGTACGTACGTACATCCTGATCATGAATATATATCTCATCTTTCTTTCGTCGTTAGTTCAAATATGTCCATGTAATTTGTCTTCCAATCGATAGTAGTATATATCATGAACTAGTTATTAATTAATTAAACTGTACTGTGCATGCAGGTCCTCAACTTCAGCTTCCTGCCCATTTCTCCCCCATCTACTTCTCCATGGGGAACGCCGCCACCGGCTTCTTTGTCACCTTTGCGTTGATCGCCTCGGTCGTCGGAGCTGCTTCAGCCATTGCCGGAGTTAACCACGTCCGTTCCTGGAACTCCGATAGCCTGCCCTCTGCTGCTTCCTCGGCTATCATTGCATGGGCTCTTACTCTCCTCTCTATGGGGTACTAATTATTATATTAATACAGCTTTACATGGATTAATTAATTAATTAATCATGCATGCATGTTCCCGACAATATATAGCTAATTTTGATTTCAATTCTGAAGAAATGGCTTGATCCATTCTGTTACTTGCAGTTTGGCATGCAAGGAGATTGAGCTCCGCAACCGGAACGCCCGATTGGTAAGAACCCCGGCCGATATATATATACACTTAGTTTCGTCCTAGCTGTGTGATTATAATACTCGGTGCTCTCGCAAGTTAGAAGATTAATTTTCTGCAAATAAGTAATCAACTTTAATTCTTTTCCCCTGAATTAAAAAGTACTGTCTGGGTTCTGCAGCGAACGATGGAGGCGTTCATGATCATTCTCTCGGCCACACAATTGATCTATATTTTCGCAATTCACGGTGCAGCGAGGACAAGGCGGTGACGAAATGCAGTACTGAAGCTGACTACCAGGGTGCAGAGTGTCGTCTGTATCGATATTCTTTTTATTTTTTTTTTCTTTTTCTTTTTTCTTCTGTCGTGTTGGAGGACATGCTTGCTTGGCATCTCCAATTATTTAACGGGGTGGTGTGATTGATCACATAAAGATTGGTTCTATTTGTTGTAATATTAATTAAATGATTTTGCTATAAATGCAACATAATAATATTATGCTACTGCTTGATTTTTAAGTTTCAATGTTCGCAATGGTCGATAATATTGTACTTTCAATTATGACTATTTTTTATTTTTATCGGAAACCATGTAGCCTTATTTTAGAATATCAAAATGTGGAACAGAGAGTAAATCGTCTAGCGAGTTAAATACGTACATTCATCCAAAATATTTAAGGATGGGCATAAGGATGTAGGTTATGGGGAGGTGCTCGGTTGCTTGTGAGGTGAACATTTTCATCAGGAAGGGCCTCAATGTGTCCTTAGTTGGCATAATGGTAGTATGCACCCATACGATATTCACGAGTACATGGGGTTCACGGTTACTCATTTACAGGTGTGTGCCTATTGTTAATTAAAGATTTTTATATTAAATATTTTATGAATCTACCCTTATTATTTTAACTAGACGTGTGTTTAATTTTTAAATCATTATTATTAACGAGTATAATAAGAACCTGCTAAGCTTATCAGGTATCCATTCCAGAATCCTCCTAAATTTGATTTGAAAATGGTATACAAATTGGAGAAGTTACAAATTGAATCTTCCTAGTTGTATACAAGCATTCATTTTATTAAGGCTTGTACACTAAAATAATTCTATTTCTCTGGTGGGACCCTTTTTTTGCGGGTCCCACAGTATGCGTCGCCGAAATTGCTTCGGTTAGTTATTTTACAGAAAGGAATATAATTTAGTAGGTGGCGAGCGGGGAAGGCGTGGAGAGGAGAGCGTGTCGAGTGGTGGACATTTCTTCGAGGACACGTAATGCCGTCGCGGGAAGAATAATTCGGTTTCTTTTTATTTGTTTCTTCCGAAGCGTAACGGGGAAAAATATTGGTGTCGTTTTCGGGTGGGTGGGGCCACTTTCTGGAGATGTTGTCATTGTTCCAGGTTCCCGATAAAGCGACCCGAAACGGTCCAAACCTCGTGATCCCCATTCCTCGAAGCCGTGCACCCTCGTACTCATCCGTCCGTCAATGACATCGAAGCGGGTTCCGATCCTTCATCTGACGGTTTAGATCAAACGGCTGAGCTTCGTCCCGGGAAACCCGATCTGGTGACGGGTAGCTGGAGTGTGTGAAAGGTTGGATTCTTCTTCAATCCTCTCTGCTCTTCCCTGCCCGGATCCCCTTTCCTTTTTCTTGTTCACTCTTTTCGCGGCTTTTTTGTTTATTTATTTGTCGTCGTCTCCACTCCCTCTCCTATTGTATTGACTCGTTTCGCACCTGGAGTGGATTCCTCCTCCCGTTAGGTGTGTTTCTGTATCTGCTACCGCCTTCAGTTTTCCTTCATTTATCTTATTTCAATTTTTTTGTTTCCTTGGCTCAAAAGGAAGACAGCTTAAGGTATTGTCGCTTTTTAATGGAATTTCGGAGGTTGATCGAGTTTATGTAAAAAGGGGAGGTTGTCATTTGTCAGCGTGTGGGTATTATTAGTCTTGGAGTTTTGGGGACTCTTTTAAGTCTTAAGGGCGTCTTCCCTTCCCCCTCACATTTTTTCATGATTTTTTTATGCATTCAATGTTCCAAATAGGAATTATAGGATGCCTGATTTCAGTCAATTTTTCCCCTTTCGTTGAATATGAACAGGTACCATGGGAACCAAGCTGAAAGTGCTCGCCGTCTGTTTGTTTGTTTCATTCCTTTTGCTTCCGTCCTTCGCTCCGGTGTCTGCCGATGAATTGCTAAGAATCGGCCTTAAGAAGAAGCATCTGACCCAGAATGATCGTGTCGCTGCACGTCTTGCTTCACAGGAAGGAGAGAGACTCAAAGCTTCTGTTCGGAAATATGGTCTTCAGAATCTAGGTTATCCTTTGGGAGATTCCGATACTGATGTAGTCTCTTTGAAAAATTACATGGACGCTCAGTATTTCGGAGAGATCGGAGTTGGTACTCCTCCTCAGAAGTTCACGGTGATTTTTGACACTGGTAGTTCCAACTTGTGGGTCCCTTCTTCCAAATGCTACTTGTCGGTAAGTTTGTGGGGTCTAATTTCTACCCCCATATGTTCACTATATTTGAGAAGGATGTTGACAGTCGTAGTTTTAAATTCGTCGCATAAACGTGTTCATTTGACACTTGCCACAGATTGCCTGCTTCTTCCACGCGAAGTACAAGTCAAAGGATTCAAGCACCTACAAGAAGAACGGTTTGTTACTACCTCAAAAATCGGTTCCTTTTTCCTTTTTTTGATAATTGACCCGGACTGAACCATCAAAAGAAAAAAAAAAAATTTACCTTGACTGGTGGGTTATTGTTTGTTGGTCACTTATGTAGTGAACTGTCGTCCCATCAATCCCCACAACAGTGTATTTTGCTAGAATGAACTTACTAGTGACTGTAGGGAGTTAATATTGAATAACTGGAAACTGTGATTTTTTAGTCAAGGATTCCTGAAGTGGTTTTTTCTTTTGGGAAGTAAGTAGATATTATTGATATATCCATGGATGACTGGTCTTGGTGTCGATTGCTGTCGTTGTCTACCTTGAAGATCTTAGAATGTCATTGATGGCACGGTTAGGAGGGCTGTTATGAGCTTGTTGTGATAGTGAAATCTGTTTTGCCACATTCATACCAAATATGGATATTCTTTTGTTTTCTCGTATCTTTGTTATAACGTACGGACTTCATGCTTATTTCTTTGAAGAAGAAGTTTTATGTTATGCATAAACGCGACTAATAGTAGTGCACTGAGCTAATCTATAAATTATTTTCTGCAATGTTCATTTACTGTATTGGTATTGCCTTCGTGGTTAGTTTTAGTAGGTTTCTCTTTGCTGTTGTTTGTTAATATGGCTTGAAATATTTCATGTTTGTCTTTTGCAGGAAAGCCTGCTGATATTCATTATGGAACTGGAGCAATATCTGGCTTCTTTAGCCAAGATAATATTAAAGTTGGAGATATTGTTGTCCAAGATCAAGTAAACAGCATTTAGAATTCTCTTCCTAGGGGAGAGTGGACAAATTTTCAGTTTTAGTATTTATCGTATGCTTTGCCATGTTTGGTGGCTCACACCGGATATTTGGTCAGGAATTCATCGAAGCAACTAGGGAACCAAGCATCACTTTTTTGGTAGCAAAGTTTGATGGTATCTTAGGACTTGGATTCCAGGAGATCTCTGTTGGAAATGCTGTTCCTGTGTGGTACATTTATATACTCGAATGCTTAATTTTTTTATTGTCTCTATTAGCATGAAGGTCATTGCATATCCATTTGCGGAATAAGGAAGAGATGACAGCTTGTATATATCTCAGGTACAACATGGTCAATCAGGGACTTGTGAAGGAACCGGTCTTCTCGTTTTGGTTTAATCGTAATGCAGAGGAAGAAGAAGGTGGTGAAATTGTTTTTGGTGGAGTTGATCCAAACCATTACAAGGGTGAACACACTTACGTTCCCGTAACCCAGAAAGGTTACTGGCAGGTATTATTTTCTGTGAAATATCTTATCGTTGGAATAGTATAAGTGACTATGACGAGCAAAGAAGTTTCAGTGTTGAATAAACTGATATTTTCTAATTTTCTGTTCCAGTTTGATATGGGAGATGTGCTTGTTGGTGGTAAAACAACCGGTTGGTAACCTTTCTTGCTTATTTGATCTGTCATTTCTGCTGCAATGATAGCGCTAGTAGCTTCTGTGGTTGAACTATTTGTAATGAAAGCTTTTACTATTTCAGGATTCTGTGAAGGAGGTTGCTCAGCTATTGCCGACAGTGGGACGTCGTTGATTGCTGGTCCAACTGTACGTTTGAACTTTTTTGGATTTCTCTCTAATTTTTTTAATGTTCATTTTACTATGTCTGAGATTCAAATTAGGTTTCTTTTACAGTAATATTTATGTATCCTTAAATGTAATTGGGGGTAATCTTAGGTGTGGGGAAATTTCGAGTCCTTGAAGGTATACATATTGCTTCTTACTGATTGTTACCATCATTTTTAATATCAGGCAATAATCACGGAAATCAATCATGCCATTGGAGCCCAAGGAGTTGTTAGCCAGGAATGCAAAACAGTTGTTACACAGTATGGTGAAACAATTATGAATTTGTTGCTATCGGAGGTATCTTTGACTTATATTGTTGCCTTTTGCCATCAAATAGTCTTGACAGCTAGAAAGTAAGGCTTATGTATTGATTTTTACTGTGACAGGCATCGCCCAAAAAAATCTGCTCACAGGTTGGTTTATGTGCTTTCGATGGAACTCGGGGTGTCAGGTTAGTGCAACACCTTATGTGTTGTTTTTCCTTCATTTATTATAATTATCTGATACCTGCACTTGTTTTTGGACATTAATTTGTGAATGTCATCTTCTACTTGATAGCATGGGCATTGAGAGTGTTGTTCGTGGGAGTGGTGAGAAATCTGTTGGTGTACGTGATGGCATGTGCTCTGCCTGTGAGATGGCAGTAGTGTGGATGCAAAATCAGCTTAGGCAGAACAAGACACAGGATCGTATATTGGACTACGTAAATGAGGTAGTGTAACTAAAGTATTTCCATATATCCTTCAGTGGATGGTCTGCACCGGTAAAGGTCGAATGCCAATTTTAATTCCTTCTCATTGTCATGTGCAGCTGTGTGACCGGTTACCTAGCCCTATGGGAGAATCTGCTGTCGATTGCAACAGCCTTTCTTCTATGCCTAGTGTGTCTTTCAACGTTGGTGGTAAAAAGTTTGACCTTACGGCAGAACAGGTATGATGTTATTATCCTCTCAAGGCAGACTTTGTTTCTAAACTAGTTTGACCTTTTTTTTTTTTTTTGTCTTTGTTTCTAAACTAGTGGGAGTGCTACCTGCAACTTTGAACAATTTATTTTGTTGTTCATGATCCCACTTCTTGTTGACGCATATAGAATAGTTCTGTTCCACTCTGAGAATCACAGATTATTGGATCCTCACAGCTGATACAGTTGGTTGTCTAGTAGTGCGTAGTTTTTGACAATCCATAGTTCAATTTGACTCTTCTAAACGGAGTATTTGGGTAATCAAAACTGTATTGATGATACATTGTATCTGATTGCATATGAACTCCATAGTGGATAGGGGAATGTGTTTGAATGGTCTTTGGAAGTTTTGTTTGTTACAAGACTAGACATTTCTGTGGTGCCTTTTAACTTATTGTTTTGATCATACGGCATTTCTGCTTATTAACGCAACACACTGAATTGTGGCGTGCAGTACATCCTTAAGGTGGGAGAAGGCGCTGCAGCTCAGTGCATAAGCGGATTTACAGCTCTAGACGTGCCTCCCCCTCGTGGCCCTCTTTGGTAAGCATCCTACCCAACCGCTTGTCTCTGCGTTTTTCAAGTTTAGGTCGAGGTGGGTCTTGTGTTTTTGTGGTTTCGGCGCTTGAACACGCTGATGTTGTTAATGCATGGCAGGATCTTGGGGGATGTCTTCATGGGAGTCTACCACACGGTGTTCGACTACGGCAACGCCAGAGTCGGCTTCGCTGAGGCAGCATGAGTGTGTTGTGGTTCCTTTCTGTTCATTACATGTGTGCCTGCGCCACAGAACTGGCAATACATTCTACGTTTTTCTTCCGTTGTTTCGTTTTAGTGACAACTCTTCATGTACATATACTACATAATACATGGATTTATATAATTTAGATGATAGACGAGCTTGCAGGATGTTGCATTTACCTTCAAAGCGTTCGCCCTGTCTCCTGCTGAACGTTAATGGTTTGTTACTTTGTTATTATTTTATACGTTTTTTTTTTGTTATTTTAGTGAAATTTTCACAAATTCAAAGTGGATTCGGATGCGGAAAGGCTCTTTTTGATCATTGGGATTTGGGAAGGTTAGAAACTTAGATGGACTTGGTGAGCTTTTGCGGATTTGCTTGGAGCGGTCGCATGATTGAGTTTGCACAGCCGTATCACCGGTTTGGGCAGAGGTTCCTCAATAAAAAGGTTAAGCTACTGGAATGAGTCGAGATATCGAGGGCTTGAACTTTAATCCGTCCATAGACAGTTATGTTTGGGCAGAGGGTCCAGAACACGAGAACTGAGAGCAGTGATACTAGCACCTTTTTTTTTTTTAATCGAGTGATGCGAGCACCTTACAGTATTACGGCGGCAAGGGTTTACATCTTTGATGTAGCATTGCAGTACGGAGAAAATACAAGCAATTGAAGCTTTAAGTAGTCTTAAAGCATTCCCGCCCCCCTTAGATGCCGCAATTGAATGAGCCCTTAAAATAAAGCTTTTTGATATGTCAATTTCTTAACCGAACAGAGAGCGGAAACAAGTGAACTTGGGAAAAGAAAGTGTTGTTGCCACTTGCCAATAAGCAGTAGATCTGGTGTCCACTTTTAATTGTGGGAGACTAGACAGAAGAGACCAAACGAAACTTGGATCAAAGTCAGTGAACCGCACCAACGTGAGTTGCTGTTGTGGGATTCGGCTGTCTGTTTGATGCCACTCGGTTTCTTCAACCTTTTTGGCTGTAGATCGACACCCTACTTTTGTCCCCGAATGTCGGTCGCAATTCCGACCATGACTCCATCATCAGAAACCCAACTGATACCCATTTCCTCAACTAGGGGGATTCCTCTCATGCACGGATATATCCCTTCTCTTAAATGGATACATTTTAATCAAGTTTCTAATATCCAGAAACGAGCAGCCCTGAGTATGACATATATACATCTCTCATGTCACCAACTAGCTATAGTTCGGAAATGTATGTATGTATGTAAGTATACGTGAGAAAAATAATCGAGTAGTACTGTTTCGATCACTTTTGTACTTTACCTCCTGTCCATGCAATACTTTAAATTTCCATCCATCGCCTCAAGAATCAAAGCAGGAGGAAAACACCAAAGATGGTGGCGGGCCCCTCGCCCCCCCTTATCTCCTCTATACAATTGGGCCGGATTTTGTTGTCGCTTTATGACGCGACCCGGTTTGAAGTCCGGGGAAAGCTAGATTAGTCCTCCTCCCTCCTGTAAGGTTCTCACTGAATTACTTATCCTTTTTGAGGGTGATGGGGGAGAGACCCACGTCGGTATATAGTCACGCGTGAGACACAGACGTCCAATTGCGACCTTCTGGACAAGACGTGCATTAACCAAGCGACGTTCTCTTTTCTCTGCTCTATATTTTTGCCTCTAGATACTGAAGAAAAATCAAGACCCGCAGCCGGGACTCAGTAGGTCCCGATTCGACGGACGAGGACCTGATCACGAGTCGATAAGACCTCCACCTACTCATTATTTTCAAAGCGTCGACGAAGAAGACATTAAATTTACGGACGACCGAGGCTGCAGGACTCCTTCCTTTTCTCACCATGCATGGTGGCTGCCTTTTATGTCTTTCGCATGCATGTTACACGTGCATTTCCGCGCACGTCCGGGAGAGCTGGTACGTAGTTGGAACTTGGAAATTCAGACTATTCGTATATGTGTATTATTAGATTACATATCACCACAATTTGGTAAGTACGTACTCTTTTCTGTGTCGGCACAGAAACCTGCACATTCTAATTCCAATGGTTTATGAAGGAGCGACCCAGCTTCCTATTAAATTGTACGTCTTAGGAAGCCTTAACCAGCCAGCATCGAGGCCGATAATTTGGTTTTTAGAGAAGAAAAAAAAGAAAAGCTGAATCTCCTGGAATGGCGCCTTGAATCGAGGGTGTCTGTCTGTCTGTTCGGTGGTTCAATGAACGAGAGAGGAATTACGTACTCGTAATCTAGTTCTCATGCACGCACAAAGAAGAGCTAAAAATTCGATGATCTCATTCAGACGGGGCCGTGAATGGATCTGATCAATACATCGCTGACAAATTACACAAAAGACAATTAATTAGTTAATTAATTAATTGATCCTGATAGATCAAACTGATCTTGAAACTGCATGGTCCAGAGGCCTCCAACGCGTCCTCTACGCGAAACCAACACGTGGATTAAATTACGGTGGCAGATCGAGGCATCGTCAACAACGTCGCCGAGACTTTCTCTCGCATTATATTTCATTAATTAATGCTTCGGCGACTCGTGAGTCGCGAGTCGCGACCACCGACTCGTTCAAATTGGAGCGCCGTTGGAAATCATGGAACGTCGTGTTCCAGAGAGTCGGTCTGCCGAGATTATTATGATCCTGCAGGGCCCGGTGTTTGCAGAAAAAAAAAAAAAATGAATATTAGTACGTGCTAAGACCGGACGGCCCTACAAGAACGTTTTAATTTCTCATGCGGTGACTGGTGACTCCTACGCGAAAAAAAGCTATCGACAGCTTTTAAGAGATCTCGGCCCGAGTCTGCGCTTTTGTTGACAATCGAGATTCGGCATGTGTGTTGAGTTAGGCACGATAGATATAAATATATTAGGAACACGGTGGGTCATCGCCGTCGGTGCTTCCAATGAGCTCACACGGGCTTTGAAATTACAATGTGGAGAAATCGTTTCAATTTATTCACCCCGGCCCCGCCTCCTACTAGCTCGCTTCTTCTTCTCGTTCTTCTCCTCTTTTGTTCCGATCTTTTTCTCTCGCTCTGAAAAAGCAGGATAATGAAAGCGAGAGTCGTGGAGTTGGTTCCTGGAAAGTACGTACTCCAGACAATAAAGAACGGGGGAAGTTTAGAAGGAGAAAAAAATATAGTATGCGATGATGGTAGAGGATTGACAGACTCATATATGTCTGTGTGAAAAGGGGGCAAAGGAAAGTATCATTTCGTCTGTTGTATGCTCCACGCAACCTCCATTGACAGCGAAAACCATAAAGAAAGGTCCCCCTCCCCTCCATGACTCCCAAGTTTCCAACCTCACCTGGCCCCCAAAGTCTACACAATTTCTTTATCTCTGACTGTTCTTTGGGCGGTTTAGGGTCCTTGAGAATTAAGAGTCTTAGATCCCAGATCAGATGAGAGAGAGAGAAAAGGAAAAAGACAAAGAAAAAGACGAGAGCTGAGGGGTAGCTATATCACTTGGTGTGTCTCTCTCTCTCTCTCTCTCTCTCTCTCTCTCTTTTTGTCAACATCCTCAGTAATTGTCTGCCTCTCTCTCTCTCTCTCTCTCTCTCTCTCTCTCTCTCTCTCTCTCTCTCTCTCTCTCTCTCTCTCTCTCTCTTCGCTTTCTCTTCCCTAGAAAATCTCAGTCAACTCTACTAGGATTTTTCATTAATTTCCTAACCAGTCTCTCTATCTTCTTAAATGTTTATTCAAGTTGCAAGAGCACATTGATTGCGACTATAGGGAAATAGTGAACCTGAACTTTTTTTATGGCTTGGGTGTAGCCACCATATATATACTCTTACACCCTCTCCATTTAATGGACCACGTTACGGTAGAGAGCTGGACCAGACAAAACAAATGGTCCTCCATCCATCCATTCGGTACCACTATGCATGCACATCATTTATTTCTTTCCATATGGTCAAATACTGGTCATCTAATGCGTACAATGACTCTCACGTATGAACAGCGGGGTCTATTTTTCACTAGACCAAATTATTCAGTTCAATTACCCATCAACAGTTTCGATAAACCCTTTCGGCTGGGTCCTTTTTTCATACTTATAAATCGGGACTTTTTGGGTCTAGCACTTGACATATGGTGCACGTGTTTGATTAGTAGGAAAGGTGGAGGCTAAAGTAACATCTTCTCGATCTATATATCCCCCCCGGCCCTCTTTTTTCTTTTCTTTTCTTTTCTTTTCTTTTCTTTCAGCTCCGTGCATCGATCTCATCATGATGATAGAGGACTGACTCTGTAAGTTGTAACTTCTAATCCCCCACACATACGTGCCAAATGTCTAAAGATCCTTCTTGGGATTGAATGAACTTGGACGTAGTAAAAGTATTTATAAGTATGAATATGGTGCCCAGATGTGCCTCGCGGAATCATGCTGTCGACATTGACGTTGAAATAAAGGGGGAAGTAGAGCAGAGCTGGGCATCTTTCTTTCCCTAACTTTTTTTTTTTTTTTTTCCTTCCCAAAACCAGAAGGCGCGCGGTCGCCCTTGGTGACAAAGATTGGAGTCAAAATTAAAGACTGCCGAACTGGGTTTTACGTTTTCCTAATCTCCAGCTTCGGTAGCAATAACGTATTAGCAACATCACTCTTAATTTCCTTCTCGCATGTATAAATACATATCCTCCATTCTTTTACTTTTTTTCGTCTGCCAGCTGCTTAATCAATCAATCCGGCTAGAAAAATATAATATAGGTGACCTAAGATGATAGTGATCATCAACCGAGAAAAGAAATTATATATGTGAGATCACCAATGAAGAGTGTCCAAATGGACGGTCAAAAATGGAGCTTAAATATTGCTTCAATGCGGTGCTACTAGTGCATGCGGTACTAGTAAACTCTTCATTGACGATCTTGGCTCTGGCTTCTTTTTAATATATATGAGCAAAATCAGAGTTCATCGCCTAACCAGATATTCAAACAGCTATCAGCATCCGATCGTCAAAATCAGCATCTATATGAATATTATTAAAAAAAAAGTTCCGTATTAATCAGGAGCTTGGGAGAGATATATGGGAAATCAATCGCTGTTCTTCTGCTTCGTTTTAAAAATTTTCACTTCCCTGCAGAAGTCTAGGACCTTTTGGGAAAAGGAAACCCATTATCGCACTCATTCAAACATTGCGGCTTGTCTCTTGGCTTCTCTGAAACGGGGAGACGACCCCGGCCAGTAAGGGTGGCCCAGTTGTCCACACGTAAAGGTAATTAGCAGATATAACTGATTAGGCCGGCCGGGTGGTTCCTTAATTTTCCATGCACTCCCATGCAACGACGAATCCGTCCGTCCGTCGCAATTACGTACGTCTATATATATATATATATATATACGTCCTTTCGTCTCAACGTAAAGTTACGGACGGGGGAATTAATTGCCCTTTTTGGTTCGGTTAATCTAATTAAACCGAGCTCCCTCGATTGGTTTGACTGTGATCGACCGATTTTGACCGAGTTCAGATCTTGCCTTCCCCGAATCCCTGACGTACAAGGAGAAGTATCCCACTTTCTCACTCCGCCCCGTTTGAAAAAGGGAATCGAAATTTAATCAATCTTACGATCGACTTGGTTTAATATAATTGCGAGAAATATATGAATGCGATATATATGGCCGGAGTACTATTTACTTGGTCTTCAGTCTTGACTGTTGCTCCATCCCCTTCTCGTTTTCTGTTCTGCCAGTACTCCGTTCATCGTCGGATAAACCGGGATTAGCATCTGTTTCTGGTAGATTTTCATGGATTCAGAAAGTTAATGAAACACGTGCGACGGAGAAACGAGTCCAACTGTTAATCTGCAGGGAACTAATTACCTCAGGTCTTACTAATCCAATCCGGTTTTTGGCACATGCATGGTCAGAAAGGTGTGGTCTCGCCAGCTTTTCCGGTTAGCATTCATCGGTCCACAAATTAAACCAAGTCGTATTTCACATGATTATCTTCTTCTATTCGGAAATTCTAATTGTCGTCATTAAAATTGGTTTTGATTAATCCTGGTTTTTGGGGATTTTCCCAGATTGGTCTAAAGACTCAACATCCTAAACACGATCGAGTCTTTTCTCTTGGATCAGTCGCCAATCGCCTCACTCATCGGGCATCGTTTTTTAATTCCAGAGCTGCCGACGCCAGCATAATTAAAATAAGATATCAAATTAAAAAATTAACCTTGTGATCGTCACGTCACGTTCTTGGGGCTAATTATTTTTAAAATAAATAAATCGGCCCAAATAATAATAAAATAACCGCCGAACTTGAAAGTGGGAGACCGAAACGAAGTCTTGTGGTAGACCTGGATTAGAATTTTTATTTTTGGTTTTCATTTTGTTTACTTATATTATTATTTTATTTAATTTTTGTTACCCGGCCCGCTGCTGGGTCTCGTTCAACCCAATGTGAAAAGGGTACGGCGTACAGCGGTCGTACGTGGTACTCTCTGTGAATTAAGGACAGATAAATATATTTTTAAATTAATTAATCCACGCCCATGGGATTAATTCTTAACCAAGCAATCTGATAAACTCGGTAAATTAAAGTTAGTTCCCTAGGGAGCGGCGGGCGCGGGAGAGTGGTGGGAGCCCAGGTCCCCGGAGTAGGCCACCATCAGACTCGGTCCCACTCCGTAGTCAACTAAAGTGGGAAGACGAACGAGTGAATACGGAGAAAAGGAAAAAAGTACGTACGTAGGCGTGCGAGGAAGGCGCGGTGGGGCCAGGAGTGAGACGTCGAGGACTGAACGAGAGGCCAGGAGGGTGGGGTCCCCGCTAGGGAGGGGGAAACCAGTTGTCGCAGCCGTGCCGTCAAACTCGTTGACTGGGCTAATCACGTGGTGCCCGCCGCGCCAATCGGGAGAGTTCCTTTTAGTAGAACGCGTCAACCCGAGTCTTGACTCAACGAACTCTCTCGCCGTCTTCGTGCCGTGTGGCCTCCCGCTGCCAGCTGTCTCCCTGACGCACCGTCTTATGTCACCTTCTCTTTCTCATTCTGGGCCCCACTTCACCCCCTTGCCCTTTTTTTCCTTTCTCCAAAATTCAAACCCACATCACAGT
Organism: Aristolochia contorta; assembly: GCA_022405105.1. Lineage (NCBI taxonomy): Eukaryota > Viridiplantae > Streptophyta > Magnoliopsida > Piperales > Aristolochiaceae > Aristolochia > Aristolochia contorta. The sequence continues at coordinate 3,423,760 of CM039667.1, read as the reverse complement.
CTTCGTCCAAACCCCCTTTTTATTGCCGAGCCATTTGCACCGGAAAGAGAGAGACGACGAAAAAAAGGGCAAAAAAAAAAGAAGCACATAAGAGACTTCATCACTCCCTCCTGCATACAAATACATATTTACACCCCTCAACACAATTCCAATCTCTTCTTATCCCCTCTCTCTCTCTCCCCATCTTCTCTTCCTTCTCTACTCCACCACACTCCCTTCTTATCCCCCCTCTTATTTATCTATTTCTCTCTCTTGTTCTTACTCCTGACTTTTAATGGACAAAGGAGGGGGACTCAGTATCGATTTTGTGAACGCCTCCGAGTCTTTTCTCAAGTCGATTCATCAGAAGAGGAAGCGCGACGCCATGGACTCAGGCAATCGGTTCTCCGGGATTGATTTTCAGGTGAATCTCAATTGCAGAGACGATCTTGATCACAACAAAAGGGCTGTCGTGGACGAAATGGATTTCTTCGCGGACAAGAATCAGTTCTCGTCTCGCCTCAACGACGTTGTAAAGAAGGAAGATGCACACGACGGAGGAACCACGCGAATATTGGAGTTCGATGTAAATGTAAGAGATCACTAGCTCCTCTCTTTTTTTCGACTGCCGATCACATAAGTATAGAGCTAGCTTGGCCGATCGTCTTGTCTTGTTTCACTCGGATCGTTGATTCATGTTTTCGCGCTTGTTATTAATTCGCAGACGGGTCTCAATCTTCTCACTGCCAATACCGGTAGCGACCAATCGACTGTAGATGATGGACTATCTCCTAATGCGGAAGACAAGGAAGGAAAAACGGAGGTACTGATCATTAATTAATTTTCCTGTTTTCACAATTAGGAAATTTAAAACAGATTGATCATAGTGTTCGATCGACAAATAATGTAATTAACTAAATTTTGACCGAATTGAACCCGATCAGAAAAATAACATGTTTTTGTAATTTGTTGCCGTAGCAGTTGGCCGCGCTACAGGCGGAGCTCGATCGGATGAACGAAGAGAACCAGCGTCTGAAAGGCATGCTTAGTCAAGTTAGCAACAACTACAACGCACTTCAGATGCATTTGGTCTCGCTTATGCAACAGCAGCAGCAGCAGAACAATAAAACCGCCGATGTATCCCAACCTCAAGAGGTAATTAATTATCTTGTTGCTATTAACTTTGGAATTTGGCTTCTGATTTCATTTTTTTTTTCTCTCTCTCTCTCTCTTGATTTTATTCCGTGCTAATTATTAATTAATCCTCGTTCGTTCCCCTCTATGCATTAATTCAGAACATGGAAGTAAAAATGGAAGAAAAGAAGCATGATCTTGGAGGAGGTGGACTCATCGTTCCCAGACAGTTCATGGATCTGGGACCAGCGGCTACTGTAGAAACAGAAGAACCTTCCCAGTCCTCATCGGAAGATCGAACCCGGGAAGGATCGGGATCCCCCCAGAACAATGCCGAAGTAGTCTCCCACGCACAGAATAGGGTCAACAACGGGAATCACGAGATCGTCCCCTTGGATCAGGACAAGTCCGAAGTCGGCGAGGGACGAGGAGTGCTACATCGGGAAGAAAGCCCCGATCGAGTGTCTCAAGGTTGGGGACCTAACAAGGTGCCCAAATTAGATTCATCGAAGAATGTGGAACAAACTGCCGAGGCTACTATGAGGAAAGCTCGTGTTTCTGTGAGAGCACGATCGGAGGCGCCCATGGTATGTACTACTACTTCTATATGTACTAATAATTAACCGATTAATTATAATATCGATCGTACTCTTCGTCCCCTGATTTAATTCCTACGATCGATCGACCCGACGACACATGGTCGTCCTTTTTCAATTTCTTTATTCTAAAGAAACGAATTCGTTTCAGATCACCGACGGATGTCAGTGGAGAAAATACGGCCAGAAAATGGCTAAAGGGAACCCGTGTCCTCGTGCTTACTATCGCTGCACCATGGCCGCCGGATGTCCTGTTCGTAAACAAGTTCGTTCCTCAAACTCTTCTTTTATGAGTAATTAATATGACTATCTTTCATTGTAGGTGTGTATAACTTATCAATTAGTACTGCATCGACACCTAACTAATATAAGTACTACTGGCTGTTGCAGGTCCAAAGATGTGCAGAAGATCGTTCCATCTTAATCACGACTTACGAAGGGAACCACAACCACCCCCTTCCGCCGGCGGCGATGGCCATGGCGTCGACCACATCGGCCGCGGCTTGTATGCTTCTGTCGGGTTCCATGTCCAGCTCGGACGGGTTGATGAACTCGAATTTGTTGGCGAGAACTTTACTGCCGTGCTCGACGAGTATGGCGACCATTTCGGCGTCGGCTCCGTTTCCCACTGTTACATTGGACCTGACGCACAACCCCAACCCGTTGCAGTTTCAGAGACCCTCACCACAAGCCCAGTTCCAGGTACCCTTCCCGGGCAACCACCAGGGCTTCCAGGCTTCGGCGGCCGCGTCTAATCTACCGCAGATATTCGGACAGGCACTGTACAACCAGTCCAAATTCTCAGGCCTTCATATGTCCCAGAATGTGGACGGGCCGCAGTTCGCCGTCCATCAGCCACCGGCGACCGCCCCAACGGCGGTGCCTCCCCAGTCCTTGGCTGATACGGTGAGTGCCGCCACAGCGGCGATTACCGCCGATCCCAACTTCACTGCAGCACTAGCTGCAGCCATCACTTCCATAATTGGAGGGGGTCAGCCAAATGGTTACAGCAATAACAACATTGGCAACAACAGCTCAAGTCCGACCATTCCCGCCACCAATAATAATAGTTCAACGAACAATAACACCAGCGGCAACAAGATTAGCACTCCCAACTTTGCAGCAAATTGAAGAAGATTAAACACTCCCTTGGGTTTCAATCTGTTAATTTTTTTCCTTTTGGCCATTTATTTGGGGTAGTAAAAATTCAGATTATACAAAAGAAAGAAAGTTCATTTATTCATGGTTTTTTTTTTTTTTTTTTGCATTTTAGGGATGAGTCCTTACACCGTTTTCATATTTTTGTTATTACTGGATATTGGAATAAGCACCAAACACATTTAGAGTAATGTCTGTGAATATAGACAAGTTGTAGATGGTAGACGATAAATCTTTTTTTTTTCTTTTCTCTTTTTCTTTTTATTGGGCAATTCGCCTCTTCTTCTCCAATACGAGGAGTTTGAGTTTTTCTTCCGTCTTCTCTATCTCGGGTGACTTTGTGACCCTGCGCATCTCTTTTCATTTGTCTTATTACCCATTCCAAATGACATCGTGGGCTTTGTCGTCTCATCGTTGATTCTAGGGTCAAGAAAATCGTCTTTTTATCACGTGCGGGTAAATCATAAATCGAATCAAAATTGAACACGGCATTTGCAGCGGTCTGCGGCTGCTCCTGGGCGGTTAGCTTTGGGTGCTTCCACTCTCTTAGAACGTGAAAAACCAGAAACGAGCTGCATAGACGCCGCGTGCGGCCCGGGTAGAAGATTTCAAATTCCCTGACCGCGATCCTACCAAGTGTACGGCGGATACGGGAGACACGCGGTCGCGTGTGAATAAATGAGCACGTCAACGGCGTTCCGCCGTAGGTTCCACGCAGCTGCCTCGTCTCGTGTCTCCGGCTCCTGTTTTGTATCGTGTAATAAACAAACGATACGAATCCGAGGGCTGAGATTCGATATTGGTGTTTTGATTAAACCAAGTAAGATTCTCGTTGACCGATCGTACAGCCATGGCCTGACAACTGACCATTCTCTAACCTTCATTAGTCTAGCATACATGTACGTAATCACCTTACCTTGAAGTGATCATCTCTCTATTACTATAATCCACTGCAGCTTTTGATAAAATAGATACGTGTTAAACTAATCTGATTTGATCGTCTTTAGACCTTAGTTCCCCCGATGGCCTCGGGTTAGGTAACACAATTAATTTGTTACGTGTTGAGACTTAAGAGAGCCTTCCTTTCTTAATTTTTTCATTAAGAGAGCATTCAATCGAGCTCCTTGGATCCCAAAAAACCCCTTCTGCTCTAAAGAAACTTCAAAACGAGATTTTTCAAAGAGGATATGTTGTTTCCTAAAAAAATAATAATAATAATAAAAAGACCCACTTAAAATGTATTATATGTATTTTTGAGGTTTTGTAATGTAAGTGTCTCTTCGATCCATAATACATGTACGTGTCTCGGCCACTTCTCCATTTAATATTTCTACTGACACATATTATCACATATAATGAATTATTTAGAGAAAATAAATTAATTAGAATAAACTTTTGCAATTTTCATGCACTGCCTCTTAGTCAGGATCGTCTTATTTCCTGTTTCCACATGAGAGTTGCCAACACCTTACCGTCCATACGAACTTTTCTATAAACTAACATACCGATATTTGTCTTTCGAGGCTTTAATGATCAACTAATCACTAAATTGCTTATGTTTTCTTCTAAATATAGACACCGGTGCATGGTTCAAAACAAAAGCTGCAGTCACTGTCCATCCAGTGGTTTCGTTTCAATTTTCAAAACATTAACGATCAATTAAATTAAATCGTGTGCTAGCTCTTGAATATAGATTAAGGCGAGGTCCACGGCTCGAAAGATGAATCTGTCTTGCTTAATGATCGTTTGAATCACCAACTATAGACGAAAGTTGATTATATCTATAGCGGTGCCTAAATATTATTAATGTTAATACCAATATTTCAACGCAAGCGAGACAACTACACAACAGGTCATACGATAATTCTTCTCATGACAGTACCCCCATGTGCATCGAATAAGTTGATGATCAAGATGAGAAGAGAGAGACAAAACCAAACTTGGAGCAATCAATTCAGAAACGAAAATGTAAAAGAAGAATAAGCTGGAGGCGCGGTTGGTGTCATACGAAGACCGTCGTCCCTGCATCAGTTCCGTGGTAGTTGGTTTATTCGAGAGAAATTGTCTACTGGTGTCGCCATTTGTTGAATGACTGGCAGTCAACTTGGAACAATGTGGACTTAGAATAATGTGGACATGGAAATCACAGACAATCGTAAATGGCGGTTCTCAGCTCTAATGCTTCTGTGCAGGAGTTTCGAGACAGATAATCTTGTTTTGACAAACCGATTAGATTGTTTGGGCTTGAAAAAAATATAAGTCTATACCAACTCCCCAAAACAATGTTCGAAGTTAATATAACTTTCTTTGTATAAAGGTCTCCAAGATGGAAAGTAGAGGTGAACGAGCATCTCATGGGGTCTCCGTTATCGTGACCTTTCGTGGAAAGTGAGGGAGCAACGTGCTTCTCTTCTTTCACTCAGCGTTGAGTAATTAGGCTTGGTATCAATCGTCGATGTTCTCGTTTCCGTAATGCAACTATGTTAAAGTTGATTCAGCACCAAATCAGCCTAGTTTTAAAACCACAGCCTGTTGAAAAATAATGATTACTCACTCATGGTCATACGGTAAGACACGTCAATAAAGCCAATAACCATTTTAACCCTGATCATAACTATTTTACCCCTTCTGCACCGACTAGTGATCGCAGACATGGTAATTGAGGATGTTAGACGATCAACCTCTTCTCAAATTAAAGAACTACTTTTCTTTCAAGAAAAATAAAAAAAACGAGTTTATGCAAGAGGAGATTACAGAGTGGCCAACAGCATGGCACGGACCTTTGCTCTCAGTTCATCTGGAATTTCTGTTTCATCTGATGGCTTTGACCCTTGTGGAAGGCTGTTAGAACTTTCTGAGAAACCCACCTTGTTCTTGTTTTCCGTTTCCAACTCTTTCGCATTATCATCAGTCACAGGCAATCTTTCTGCATTTAACCTCTTTTTATGCTTATGGGACCTGCTGCTCCTGTGCTGATGTTCATCTTCAGATGGGCTATGATGCCTGTGATGCCTGCTTTGCCTGCTTCTGTGCCGATGCCCATCTTTGGAAGTATGATGGTGCTTGTGAGACCTTCCGTGCTGATGTTCTTCATCGTCAGAAGAGTTGTGGACCTCGTACTTGGCTCTAGATTCTCTATGCCTTTTCCGGTGCTTATGATGGTCACTTTCTTTATCTGATGAATGATCAGATCGATGCCTCTTACTTGGGCTTTTGTGACCTCTATCCGAGTCTTCCTCGGGTTTTCTGACTTTTGAGGAGTGCTTCTTCCTCAAAATCCCGGTATCTGAATCACCACCTTCACGTTTGCTTTTCTCCACTACACCCTTAAACTTGTCAACATCTACTGGTGCACAACTGCCTTCCCTCTCTCTTTCCACCATATCCACTAACCCCGAGTGATTTGAAGCACTCTTACAACCAGAAATTGCAGAATCAGGTGCGCTCACTGAAAATTGAGGTAATGGTTCGCGAATTGGATGAGCACCACTCTTAATCATGGCAGCAAACATCTTCGCCCTTTTCAACCTTTCAGCTTTTTGCTTCTGCTCTTTTGTCATGGATGCTTCAGAAGAATCAGCTTCACTGGCAGCTGCTAACGCTGCCGACTTAGCCATAGCCTTGCCCAAGGACACATCACTTGTATTTCCGCTTTTATCAAATTGTCCAGTAGACCTCAGGAGATCAGAAGGCATTTCCCCATTAGAGACAGGTCTGGACATAGAACTATTGGGCAGATAAGAGAAGGAAATACTACCAAAGCTTGTTGCAGGGCCCCCCTCGCCAACTCCAAAGACTGAAACAGAATCATTAGGAGAAGACGTCGAGAGGGAATCTAATTTGGGATTTCTAACGCCCCTAGTTGCTGCCATCACAATAGCAGCAGCTGCATCGGCACTCACCCCACTGTGTTGCTCCACAGATTTGGATTGTGCTTCTTGTGATCCCTTCTTTGACCCACCAATTACCATTTTGAACTTCTCCTTCCTCTGGGTGTCGTATATCCCTTCAAAGTTATTTTCCCTCATCAGCTTGTGACCAGCGGTCTCTTGGGAGTCATGCTTCATTGCAGCAATCATCTTTTTAGGAAGCTTTGCCTGAAAATGTTAAATTCCATCGTGATTCACATGAACAAGTTGTGCATACATGAAGGAAAAGACAACATATTATTATAAATAGATTTCAGGATCATCAGCTTTGGCAGTTTCTGCTGCTTACACGTTATAGATTTCAGGATCATCACAGCAGGTTAACAAAGCAGTTTTACTATGACCGCGTTCTATTACAGTTGATAATGCTGAAAATGCACCACACGTGCACTTCTCCTTGAAGTAATCTCAAGATCAATTTTTTAAAACAATAAGAAAAGATGAACTATATGTTTCAGAAATCAGTATGCCTGGCTGGTTTGTCAACAGTTGAGAAAGTTAATCAACACTAATAATGACTTCCTTTTTAATCAATATTCTGCAATCATGAATGTTGGATATTTTGTTGCAAAACTAAACAGAGCCAGAAAAACGAAAGAGCAGTAATATAACAAGTATTGGGGGAAGAAGCAGGAAGAGATATTGTGGGTCAGTCTTTATCCGCTGATGCAATTAAAAGATTTGTCCATGTGACAAAAGATTTTTGAGTCTTGAAAACGTGTTAGATCACTGAGAGGAATGAAAATTTTTCCTACACTAATCCCCAATCACCATCTAGCTGGTTGTAACTTAATAAATTAATCTTATCAAGAACCTCACCCCAGTCGGGAAGGGCCAAGCATACCACATGGTGGGACTTGTTTTATCTCAGCCGCCTCATTTGCCAATAGTACTTCCCCGTAAAAAGCAAGATATCAATGAAAGGAGCCAAGTACAGAGCAAAAGTTAAGTTGTGGTACGTCCAACAACAAACCAGACAAAAACTTTTATAACTTCAATCACGGGTCTAAGTGAAATGTCAAGCATAGACTGGAAAATGCAACACAACAGTTTTACATTCACAGCTTCAAGTTTGAGCAGAAGCAAGAAATTTCGAAGAAAATGCTACAAAACTCAATCGCCTATATCTAAAACTGCAAGCGCATAATCTAGATTTACATAAAAATAGATGAATCATACCTCTTGGGCCTTCTGAAGTGTTTTGATGTAGTAAGGGTAATACTGGTTTTGAGAAAGAAGAAATGGGAACTTCTCACTTGTGTTGTCTTGCTCCAATAAAATTGCTTCTGATTCCTTCCCATTTCTAAGAACAAAATCAACTATTTTGTCAACCATTCTCTTTACCGAAGATGGAGGCTCCAAAATAAAGGGTTCTGTCTCTGAGGTGCTTGGGACAAGGGAAGGTTGCTTCTTACTGACAGTAATACCAAGTGAACCAAAATTTTCTCTATCTCGTTTCTTAACAGCATTCTTTGCCCCTGAGGACAATGTAGAAACAGACTGTTTCCTTTTGGACAAAGAAGACCTATCATAAGCAGATCCAGCTGTTCCCTTCAGAGTTGCTTTATCCCCACCCATAGAACTATTAGAAGTTTCTAATTTCTCAGATGTATGAGTTGTATCATTCGTAGACTCCACTAAATGATCAGTTGCTTCTTTAGCAGGCTCATCTGGACCATCATCATCCTCTCCATATGCTGATCCAAGCAAAGACAAAGCCCCACCACCATTCTTCTCTTCTTTAGGTTTTAGATTTGTATCTGATTGCAGAAGTTCACGATGGTCAACAAGAAACCTAAAGTAGGGATGAAGGTGGTGATCAGGCATCAAGAATCCAAATGTTGGATTGTCCCCCTGTTTAACTCTCAACACAATTTCTGACTGTCCACCATGTTCGCTAACAAACTTGGCAGTTCTGGAAATTATCTGGTGTAACTTCTCCGTAGGTGGCTGCAATTAGTCAAAATAAAAAAAAATGGCCCTCAACAATGATGAAAAAGAAAAACCAAGCACAGAGATTAGCAAGAGGTATGTCCTTGTTGTATAGCTCTACAAACACTTTTTTGGACAGAATAACAAACTTCTATGAGTATGATTAACAAAGGAGATACGTAATGAATAAAAAATTAAACGAAAATTGCAAACCCTTATGAAACCATTTCAAACTGGCATGAGATGTCATGATATTCTGGTACTACTGAAAAGAATGCAACTCAATGAAGATGAACTCGCCCCAGTTTCTGATTAAACTGACCATGCAGAATTTTATCTCTCCATAACATAATGCAAATCTATCATTCTATCCCACCTGCATCATCCTTGTTTGGTCATGTGAGATCAAAACCTTAGTTCAGAACTTTCCATCTGGCTCCAAGTATCTGAAACTTAGAAATGGTAAGCCTTAGAATAACGTAATCTTGAACAGTTATATCATGTGGTCCACTTGGAGAAGCACTATTAACACTATAGCATCAACAAGATACCGTTATATGTCTTATACAAGAAAGCAGTATTGACTAAAGAAGGAAATATGGAAACCAGTACTCACTATGCTCTTTTGAAGACTTTCTGGCACAGGGAAAGGAGGATGGAATTCAGTATTTCCAAATGAGGCATCAGAATTCTTGTGGTCAGCACAAATACCCATGTTCTCATAGGAAAAGCCAACTGCATTGTAGGCATCAGCTGCTGATGCCACTGGTTGTTCTGATGCTGCATAAATGAAAGATAGGAAATTTTAGACCAACCTACACGAAACCTGAAGATCCCTAGTAAACATTTCTGATGTACAACAAACAATTGGTGAAGGTGAAAAATAACTGCAGAATGGGTGAAAAGCTTCTTACTTGTCACTCTTGGAGATTCAAATGACTAAGCAACCTTCCTGCAAACTTTGAGATCGTAACACTTACGATATTAACAATGTGATGCTAGCATGTACATTTGCATGGTGGAGAAAGCGTACAGAAGTATAACATCTAAATGGTAAATTATAATACTTAAAATGAAGATTTTTTTTTGAAGAGATTAATAAACACTTCGTATAGACCGGATTACAATACTGTGGCTGCAATAGCCTAATTTTTCGTACTCCCGCAACACATCCCTCTAGTGTTACCCCTGAGCTATCCTCAGCTTCACCTTAAAGTGAAGATATTGGAATTACAATTTCCTCTAGAAAATAAAAGCACCATTACATCCTAACACTGACAACTGCAACCTTCCAATTTTTTTCCCTATGTTTTCCTGGCATATAAAATAAACTAGAAAGGGTATAACATGACGTCGAAGACTTCTTACATTTCCTTCAGAGAAAAAAGATCATGATCACAACTCTATCATTTACAAAAAAGAAAGGAATTTGCATCCTTCTTTAATAAAATTATCTTGACCTTCACTATGATATTAATGTGTCAACCATAACTTAAACAAGCAACACAGAAATAGCTTTAGCTGCATTAACAAGGGATATAAGGCAGATCCTCTCATTAAACCAATATCAACAAGTTGAGGTGATGGGTGAAAAATGAAGATTAACTAACTCCAATCACTAACAGTGGAACCACTTTATCTTTCATCGAGAAAACTTAGGCTCATTTAGGATAATCTTCACATCACAGGGCTTCCAGATGTAGTCAAAGTCCAGTTAACTATAACATCAGAAGCACAAAGTTCTGCCAAAAGTAGGGCTTATCTCCAAAATCAACGATATTGCTGAACCATAAAGCAATATTGTATCTCTCCTCAGTATCTAGGATATTGGGGAACAAATTTCTAGCTCGAATACAATAACTTACTATTTAACCAGACATTACAAAGAGCTTCCAGTTGATAGCAACAAAGATTAAAAGCACGTTATCCAAATCGAGGAAATGGACACAATTCTCACCAACTTAAATATCCAGTAGAAAGTAAAAAAAAAAAAAATACGGTAACCTTAGAGAGAGGAAAAGGAAAGATGGTAAACCGAAGATCAATAATCGGTGCGAGACAAACCTGAAGTAACATCGCCTTCCTCCTCGGGAGGTAAGTCGAGATATCTTTCGTTATCGAGATCAATACGAGACACGCCATCAGGCTCGACAACAGGTGGGACGCTACGCTTTCTGGCACGAGGGGGCAATTCTTGGAGGAGATGACGGACGTCATAGCGATCGATTAGGAGAGAGTTCCACTGGAGGAGAGCGTCGGTTGAGTTGACAAAAACTGCCATAGCATCGTCGTCGAAAAAGAGGGCGTGACGCCCGACGACCTCTAAATCCATCGAAATACTGAGGTAACCCTAGAAGAGCCGAGCACGTCTGATTATAAAGAAGCTGCTGACAGTGTAGAGAAGAAGAGAGCCGGCTAAAAAGTTGATCAGTGGAAGGAGATGGAATTTCCAATCGTTATTTGCTCAACAAACCTAGGTCCAGTGATCTGAACAGGAAGGTCAATACAGCGCCTTCGCTCTAGGGGTTAACCGTCCCATTTCAGGGTAATCCAGCGGGAAGGGGGGCAAATGAGTCTTTCGGCGTTCGTCTGAGATTTTCTCTTAGCATCCATAGGCCCGGGTGCTTTAGGTTTGAAATCGTTTTCTTTGAAATATTTCCAAATTTTTTTATATTAATGTCTAATTCTTAAGGCAAATTATGCACCTATATATCTCTGGTCATAATGTTATTAACTGGATCTAGCTAATAATTTGCGTAATTTTAATAATAAATAATTTTTATTACTATTATTATTAATAGAATACTTTTTTCTTGTGTAAGAATTGTCTGTTTCATTTATAAAGTAAAGACATCGTTTACAGAATTAATATTAGTGCAGTAATCCGAAAAACATAACTGTAGACTAAGTCATTCTGATAGTTGATCTTCCGGATTCAGCCGCTGCGGAACCATTCTTTGGCCAACCCGTCTGCCACCATGTTGGTTTACCAAGCTAAGCTTTCGCGCTAGGCTCCTTATCAATTCTGATAGTTGATCTTCCCGATTCACCAGAACATGCTGCAATTTGTATGGGTGCTTGATGAGGATTCCTAGCAAGACTCTATCAGCGGTGTTAAAAGTCGTTTCCTGTTTGGTAGCCCGTATTGCTAACATGGACCGAACCATCCCCCGTAACCCTCCCATGTCTCACGAGACGGAGATCACGGTAATCCTAATCGAACTGCATAAACTCAAAAGAGAACTTATCCGAACCGAGCACATGGCTCAAGCGTTTAAAGTCAGCTAAATTGCTCTTACTAGTGCCAATTTTCGCTTAAAAAAAGAAAAAAAGATCAGCCGACAGCAACCACATACAACTCATTTTACAACTTATTACACAAGTTAAGCAATAAGGACTCTTAACCATGGCAACAGTTCACTAAGAGCAGTTTTTCGCCATCTATTTTTATTCACGGGAGTAAGAACTAGCAGATCACATTCGGCATAAAAAAAGTTCATGCCAGTCATGGTGACAAGTAGCGGTTCATCCAAGACCTGAAGCGTGGCCAAGCCAGTTCAGCAGCTTCCTTGTTCTCATCCTTGATCCCCATCCCCTGCCGTCTTTTGATGGCGTCCGGAGATGTGTTCATGAAGGCATGCCCCACACCCGGATATATGTGCAGCTCGTATGGAAGTCTGGATGATTTCAGTTTTTCCTCTAGAGATTTAGCAGCCTGAAACAGATGATTGAGAGGGAAAAAAAAAAGAAAAAAGTAAAGCATGGTGAGATTTGGCTGGTTGTATCCAACACAAGAAGAAATCATTACTTGGGCGTAGTAGACTAAAAGAAACTTCACAACCAGTTTAAGAACTTCTCTTGTTTTCTTCGAAAGCTTCGGTGGGATCTTCATTTGCCACTCATATGAGCAGTAAATAGAGCAAGTTCCATGAACCATGAGTGTAAGACAATATCCATTATTATCAACACACATTTTTATGTTTCGCCTTATAGCTGCTACTGACTATTAACTCTTTTACAGTTCTTGCTGCATCAATTAATATCTTCCTCACTATTTTACAAGTAAGATGCAACTTGTTTGCTTAGAAAGCACCTTCAGTAATATGACAATAACCACATTTAGTATGATTTGACAAATTAAAATCACAGAGAACAATAAAATCAAATTGTGTCGTCCAAGAAACACATTTTTCCAGCGAGGGAAGGAAATGAGAACATACCGTTATATCAGAGAAGCCAACGAAATTGTCCTGTTCCCCAAAGTGTGCCTGCACAGGTGCTTTTATTTGAGCAGGATCAGCAAGGTCTGCTGATGGAACACCGTAGAATACTACAACAGCATCAATTTGAGGGAGACGAACAGCACTTGCAAGGGCTAAAGCACCACCCATGCAATATCCAGTCACACCAACCTACAAAGAGAAGATTAAACAAATGAAAGAGAGACTTACAAAGAGAGAGAGCAAATGGGAGTGAGAAAGAGGAGAGCAAATGAAAGCAAGAGAGCAAATGAGAGTGAGTGTGCTTTGAGAGAGAAAAAGAGAGAGGGAACAAATGAGAGAGGGAGAGAGAGAGAGCAAATGTGCGTGTGTGTGTGTGTGTGTTTGTGATAGCAAACTTGCCTGTGCATGCGTGTGTGTGTGTGTGTGTGTGTGTATTTGTGATAGCAAACTTGCACGTGCGTGTGTGTGTGCGTGTGTGTGTGTGTGTGAGAGAGAGAGAAAATGTGCTTATGACAAGCAGGGAAGTTTAAGTTTAGTTTGTTTTAGTGCACTAAAACAGTTGTCTACTTAGATAAATTCATGTAATCACTCTAGTTCTCACAAGCTTTGGAATTTTTGCCGCCAAGCACTTACACGGATGCATCAATAGCAACTTTTTATCAACTTACTGAAGCACATGTTCATTGGCAGAAGAAAAATTTTAAGGTTTTTTTTAAATAAAACATTTTAAGAACCATGCCAGATTGATCTCGAAAAACCTTTACAAATAAATAAATTTTGACGAGGAAATGGCACTTTTCATGGATTTGAATACTCCTTCCTTCTAGGTTTAGAAAAGAGCATAGATTTCATCTTTCTAAAAAGCACATTGGTTGATTTCAGTTGATAAATAGTAGAACTGAATATACAAGGAATTCAAGCACCAAGTTTTATGGTAATTAGGAGTTGTGATAGCATTTGACCTGAAAGCCCATCCCGGTCCTCAAAGCAATCCTAACTTGTATAAGTCAGATAATTCCACTCTCAAACTGTATAAACTATAAACATTCAAAAAAAAAAACTGTATAAACTATAATTACTAGAAAATAACAGCAGTTTAGGCACCTTTTGAGATCCATTTGCCTTGAGCCAACTGACTGAAGCATGGATGTCTTTAACGGCCCCTTGCCAATCAAGGCCGTCCATTAGATGCTGTGCTTCGGCTGCCTCCAATCCAACTTTTCCACGATACAAACTGAAAACCACAAAATTGTGTCAGACAATTCAAATCATAGGAGAAACATATCAACGATCCATCACCCAGAACCTGAATCCGAAAGCGTGCCAAAAATGTTAAGAAGTCTTACTCTGGAATGAGTGCTTTGTAGCCAGGGTCCATATGGGATATTTGCAAGGCATGGTTCTTGATTTCATAGTCTACGCCCCACCACTCTTGAAGCACGACTACACCTGGAGCGTTCTCCTTTCCGACTACGTACGCATCAAAGGTCTGACAGCGCGATCCAAGCAAAACAGAAACTTCAATAAAATTTCAGAAGACTGGATAATATAGTGAACTGATGTATAGAGGAGGTATTTTTCTAAAAGATAAACCCATGAAATGCAATTGATTAAGATCTACAGCTCGCAAAAGCAGCGCAGAAAATCACAAACAAAAGGAACAGTGAAACGAGACGAATACTGACAGACTGGTCGTCCCTCTGAATCTGAACTTTCTTGAATTGGGAAGTTGCTGCGGAATCGGCCATGGAGCGAACAGGGTTCCGGCGGGGAGGGAATGCCGCGAAGGGTCGAGCTAAGGCGAAGAGTCTGGAAGATAGGGTTTTAGACGCTCCTAGCAATGCCATCGTTTTCAGTTTAAATTTCTAAACCGCTCGGTCAGGAAAGGGCAGGGCAATATCGAGCGACTTTGACGAGCCGCGTATTAAACGGCGAAGCCGCGAGAACATTTTTCTTCCCGATGTCATGCCACGATTTCGTGGCTTCTGCAATCGGGGTCTATCACCGTCCATTAGACCAGTCAGCTGGTCACCCTCGTGCTCGGGGTGCCGTCCATGGCTTCGAAATATAAGTAATTGGGTGATATGTTTATAGCAACTTTCTCTACACTTGTCGGTTGCCTGTGGGCTGTTGCCTCGTCACTAAACAGTAATACGGAAGCTCTAACCTTTCAATCTACCGGGTCGACTGAACTCGATTCAGAGATATTGGAAGAAGTAGCGAGCTTATGTTGTAAGCCGTCCATAAAAAAATTGCAGTCCTTCACGCTCTCTTTACACGTCGAAAGCAAAAGAGAAAGCGGAAGACAAAACTACCAAAATAGAGAGAATCGGACATCTTCTTTTAATGAGCATTTTTGTAATGTATTCTTTCTTTTTAATTCCATAACATATCACTTCCTGAAGCAACGTTTCTCTTTGACATCTCTCAGCTTCATGGCTTCCTCTTTCGAGCTCCGATCAAATGGCAACTCTCTGTCCTTCTTCCTCATCCTCCTGCTAACCTTCAGATGTTCAGCTCAGTCCAGTGTGTGCAGAACGTCGTGTGGCAACATCCCCATCAACTACCCATTCGGTATAGACGAAGGCTGTGGCAGCCCGTACTACCGGAACATCCTCGTCTGCACAAACTCTTCCACGCTCGAACTCCGAACACCATCAGGAAGATACCCGGTACGGTCCATAAGCTATACCGATCCCCACTTATTAGTCACAGATCCTTACATGTGGAGCTGCAATGACGGGGTTCGATTTCGCCTCCCCAGACCTTTCAGTCTCGACACCAGCACCCGCTTCAGCCTCTCCACCCAGAACGACTACCTCTTTTTCAATTGCGATGAACGTGCCGTCATTGTTGAGCCCAAGCCGAGCTACTGCGAACGGTTTCCGGAGAAGTGCGATTCCTCTTGCGATAGTTCCAGTTATCTCTGCCGCAACTTACCCGATTGCCCCTCTGCTCTCAGCGAGAGGATTTCCTGCTGCTCCTATTATCCCAAGGCCACGGAGTCGTTGCGGTTGATGCTGCAACATTGTTCAACTTACACTAGCGTGTACTGGAAAATTGTCGGGGCAACTCGCCCTTACGATCAGGTCCCCGAGTATGGGATTCGAATCGATTACGATATTCCGGTGACCACCCCCTGTCTTCAATGTCAGGATTACGACAAGGGCGGGGGAACTTGTGGGTACGAAACAGAGTCCCAGAGCTTCCTGTGTCTCTGCAATGAAGGGAATGTGACCACTTATTGTACAGGTGGGTTTCTACAGTAGAACTTCCTGTTTAATTTTGCGGTTCATTGGATAATCTGTCAATGACTAAAAAGAGCCCTTTTCTTGCAGATGAAACTTCTGTCGGGCACAAGAGCAGGACTGGAGTTATAGCAGGTGGAGTAGGATAGCTGCTCCTTTGGGTACTGATTACGGATTGCCACTCTTATCTCTTTCTCACACAAGGGTTAATTTGATGCAGGGACGACGACTGCTGTGTCAGTAGCTGGAGCTATCGGCGTTGGGGCCGTCTTTTGGTATTGGAAAAAGGTCAGATCTAGCAAGGTCGTGGCGTGTGGAGTTCAGAGCAATGAGAACAGGTTATTTTGAACGAAGCCGCCTCCATTAGCATTATATTGTTCTTACTGGTCGGTGGCACGAATGATATATTAGAGACTCGTGAATTTTGACAATCAGTACTTTCAACTGCTTGTTTTCTTCATCTTGTACTGTGTTAGAACTCTATTGGAGCTTCTCATATTTCAAAAACCACCGAAATGAGAGCGAGTTTACCTGAACTTTTTGTTCAGTTTGTTCATTCCATTCAATCCTGAAATGTAGTCGACGAGAAGTCCGGAGAGTGCAGAGTTTCCGACGAATTCTCCACCTTGTTCTTCTACCACTATGACGACGTTCTGATTGCGAGTGGTCGATCTCAAGTTATTGTTGTCATTGACAATAGCAGGACTCAATTTACTGTCGTCATCGAGTCCGAAGAACTCAGGCGAGCGATGAGTTCGAATCAGGTTAAGGACACAGGATTGTAAAATGCTTTTCGGCCTATGAATTGGGCCTTCGAATGTGGGTGTGATGGACGCTGTCTCAGATTGTCACATACACCTAACAAGTTGGTAACATATGTTATTTTTTCATAATAATGATTAAATATGTTAAATCTTATCTCAACAAGTAGCAAAAACTTCAAAAAAGTACAAAAAATTTCCATTTCATTAAAATCCTTTCTCCAATGGATGCCTCTCCTAGTTGGATGATCTCAGTAAACATATCAAGGCCTGCATTTCTTTTAGCAGGGGATGTTCTTCCTATTAAAACATCCCACCAAGATGTCATCCTTCGATCGCTTTCCGGTCGGCCCTTCAGAAAACACCTAGAATTCTGAAATGCAGTCATGCGCACCATGTTACTGAAGTGGAGAGGATGAGATCGATTCTCTTTAATTAGCTGGAGCAGAAACCACTGGCATGTCCATCGGAACCTTCACTATGTATTTGTTTGTGACTCTCAGTGTGTACTGCAGATACCTGTGCCTTGGTTGCAAGCAAGCCTTGGCTATTTCTATCAGTTTAAGGCAGATGGCCGATGTTTCATGACTAGCCTGTGAGATACTAAAATATAAATGACCTGTTGTCCTGAGATGAATAAAGAGTAGCTTCATGGAGGTGAATTGTTATTTCAACCTACTTCAAAAGATGAAACGACGCAGTTACAGGCTTCAAGTGCAAGATTTCCACGCACAACCTGTAAGAGAAAAAGACCTCAAATTTCTGAAGTTGCAGGATCGCATCTCCATAGGTGCAAGAAAGAACTAAAATACCGTTGACGACTCTTGTTGAACTCCATCAATCAGGCTTTGAAGCACAAAGCTGGACACTGACACAAGTTCTCGAAAGTAAGATGACTCTCCAAAGAAAAGTTGGTCATTGCCCACGATCTGCATATGTAAGGATAAACGATAATGAGAATATTTTATTTCAACGTAAGTTTCAAAAACAACACATAACAAGAGCCATCGAAATTATTCACTAGAAAATACAATTTCATGTCTCTGGGTATTTGTAATTTTTTAAGTGCAATAAGGCTTAAGTATACTCTTCTATTTTGTATTTCAAATTTCAGTTCGAAGAAGGGAGAGGAGTGGGTGATCCCCATTTTCCCATACAGCTTTGTTACATCATACTTCTATCAGGTTCTCTCTTCACTCTGATTCTCTCCTTTTACTTGTCCTCTTTTCACTCTTTACCCTCGCAATTCAACATTTTCTCCATGACCATCTTATCTCCAATACTCCATGTCAATGGCATCATCCCTCGAAAAGATATTTAAGAAAAGTAGACCAAAACTACGTCAAAAATTGGTACCTCTTCATTGTTTGAATGGTAAGGAAGCTTATCTTGTACGAGAGCTGCTGACAGTAAAAGTACTGCACAAAATGTTTTTATCCTGAATTCAGGAATGGTACTGGCAAAGGAAAGTGTTAGAAGTGTAACCAGAATGTAAAACGTGAGGATCAATCTCATTAAGATGCTTACCATGAAACTGGATTTACTGTGGAAATTATGTTCCTAGGAGCCCATGAGGTTCCATCATCTAAATTACCTTCACACAAGCAGTTAGCCACAATATCTCAGTGAAGATATGAATTATGAATGGTAATCCTTCAGACATGATATGAAGGTAAGCATGCAGAAATAACCTGGAACCATAACTACGAAGCTGCACAGTTTGCGCATCAGAGAAAGTGTACCTCCGACACTACTCTGTAGTTGTGTACCTATACCCAAGAAAAATCCATATAAACACAAGCATATACAAAATAAAAAATGTGCAATTAATACAATAGCTGAAATATGATGAATATAAGACAAGGCTCAAACCGTCAATCATTTGTAGACTTCTTAAAGTGTCAATAGCTGATTCGATTAATCCATCTGTATGTGGAACTAAGCCACCCAATAGAGCAACCTGAGGCACCATAAAGGTGAATAAGTACAGACACAGAAGGAAAACAAGTGATAAGTTTACCTGTATAAGGAACTAAACACCTAATACAGCAAACTGAGGCACCATAAATCTGATTTTAAGTACAGGCACAGAAAAAGAGGGAAACAAGAGGGAAACAAGAGATAATGATTAAGAATATTACCTCAGCTGTTTCAAGATATGAATTCATGCGCCCAATGACAGTAGTGATTGAAGGTATTGTAACTTCATTAAATGCAATACAAGATTTTACAAAATCTAAACGTTTTTCTGCATCCCTGATAGCTTTAACAGCTAAAGAGTTGCATGAATGCACAATTGTTTCCTATGATTCAAAACCAAGAGTCAAATATGAGGCAATAGTTGTAATGGGTAATAAAGCATTGAAACCTTCACAAAGTAAAACGTGCCACAAGATGCAGGATAAATGCTTCCAGACCTTGATCTCGTTGGTGTTACAAAAGACAGCCCGACATTCAATTAAGAATGTCAAATGTTGCTCTAAATCAGCTACAAAGTCAACCTAAAAAGCCAATGCAAAATAATAAATCTTTCTCCAAGGTTTGCGAAATTAAAATGTAGAGAGGGAACACCTTACCTTTGACACAAAAAGACAGATATGACGTGAAGGCTGTTGATGGTCCTCATTTTTCATATTGACATAGCCTATGCTATCGTGTAAAGAGCGAGCTACTTCAAAAAGCAACTGTATCGTCCTGGGGTCTTGAATAGAACCATTCCTGTTTAAGCACATGAACATCACTAAAACATACTTAACACAAGGACACAACTTTATAGAAGCGAAACAGCATAACTTGCCAAGAGTATATGTCTAGATAGAAAAGTAATGACCCAGTTGGAATTACACCTTGTCGCCTTCTTGAGAATATGCATATTTACTGTACTGCGTGGATCTCCACCAACTGTGTCCAAAATCTCCATAAAATGGTCCTGAGGCAGCATCAGATAAAAGATACCATTGAAGACGCTAAGTTTCCTCATGAAACTACGGTAATGTTGTGTAATGTGTGCATGCAAGCATGGGAGGGGAAGGAAAATGTGTCCTCAACAAGCTTTCACACAACAGGATAGAAGCATAAAAATTGGCGACTGCAAGTACTGAACCATCTTACAAGAGAAAAGATGTCTTCTAAGTTGCAAAAGTGGTTAAGAATCTTTTCATAAATGGACTGTAGACTGTCTGACTCATCTTCGGTAGCTCTTTTGTTGCCGATTCGAACTAAGATACCATCTAAAATGATGGCCAAATAGTGATCCTGTCATCAAAAAACGTTTTGCTTAAGAGATTGGAAATATCAGCAAGAGTGCTTTGTGACGTGGGAAAGTTATCTAATAACAACCTTCCTGGCTGTAATAGAACATTGTTCTTGAAAAAGTAATACAATTGACACTTAAAATAAATAAAGTACGGAAAGGATTAGTAAGACACAATTATCACCAAAATGTATCAAACATGCATGAGGGAAAACTTACCATCTGATAATGAAGGACAAGGTCCAAGTAAGCATCAGCAACCCTCAAATACTTATAAATATCATCAAGCTGAGAACCAGCCTGCAATTAGAGAAACTGACTCTTAATCCAAAAAGTCGGCACAATATCCACACACCAGCATCATAAAAGATTATATCTTAATCTAGAAGCAATTCTCATAAGTATCCACTCTACGCCAAGAGATTCGCAATATACTTGATTAAATTGACAATTTCAATAAAGGTAGAAAGAAGAGAAAGAAGAAAGAATACCTGAAATATCCTACCAATTAATGCATCTGCTACATCCCTTGTTGGTCTGCAATCCGACAGTTGATGCCCAAGCAACCTGATGTTCAAATACTGTAAATTCATGTCAAAGACTGTATGTAGTATGTATACCTAATTTTAATAAAGATCCTAATCAAATAATCAGAAAAATGAGACAAGAGCTCATCAGACTAATACCTGGTCAAGGGAAATATCATCACAGCATTCAATAACTTGCAAAATCTCCCATGCCTTAGTGTTTACAACTTCAATTGGCAGTTGTTTGATAAAATGATGCAGAATGACTGAGACACATGGTACATTCTCAGCCATGGTCAACTGATCCCTGCTTAACCCTAGCTTCACAGAAACATCATTGATCTTGGACTACAAAAGGAAAGTCCAAACTTACCATCATTGATACTGGACACTAAAAATGAAAAAATATACGAATAATGATGTCAAATAAACGAATATGTATCAGTTACTGACCTGAGAGCAGCCTCTATATACATATTTCATAATCCACTCAATGGTAGGCTCCATCAGGTTGAATAGCATCTTTCTGTCCTCATAGTTTTCTTCACTGCTTTTTTTTACCAAGACAATCCTCTTCAATGCAGTTTCAATGTCACTAATGGTGGCAATCAGAAAATCTGAGACAGAGTGAAGGAGAGCCCAAAAGAAGAAGGAAACTGTTAATGCAAACCAAAACAATAAAAAATAGATATAAAAAATAGTTTCCTCACTTCACAACTAAATTGCTGATTTAGCCATGCATGTCGATGCATAAAACAGAACTGGAGAAAAATCTCTATAAGTATTATTGCAAGTACCTAGGGTAAGATGGATATATAATGAAGCAAACATATACAGGATTAAGTGTGTACATTCATTCCAAGAAGCACAGCGATAAAAAACCAATGTGCGTATGTTTCAGCTGTACCTGTAGATGTAAAAGGTAACTTGTGAACACAGCTAACCATGTAAAGATGGCAATAGACATAAGCTAGTGGATCTGCGATGCCTCTCATCATCATTGTTAAGCGCTGCACTGTAGCAAGAAAATTGTCTTGCAGGAAACGGTAACAATGCAGAATGGCGAGCTCCAAATAACTGAAGTCAAAGCGAAACATCACTATATGAACAACTACAGAAAGTTGAACTCTACTTTTTTATAGTGTCAGCCTTAAGTTTCTTAACTACAATGACAATTGTTTCTTTTGCTAGGAATAACAGTTCTTACAGGTACCCTTGCAATCTTTAACTAAGGTATTTCTCCAAAATGCAGTAAACAACACATTGCATGCCAGACGTTTCCATATCTAGCTTCGTCAAGTTCTGAAGTAGCAACTATGAATTTAAGCCATTAAGTTCAATGACAGGTGCACTGCACCTAGCTTTTTCTCTCTTTTGTTAAGAAAGAGTGGTATGGATTTGTTTTTCTTTTTTTTAATTAACTTGATAAGTATGACTTGTTAAGAGCTGAAAAATAAGAAAGCACAAAAAAGGAAGGTGAAAGCCTCAAAGGACGAGAGTAAAAAAGAATAAGCCAGACCAAACAAAAGAAAGAGAGAAGAAAAGAGTAACAGGATAGCAAGATACGGAGAGAATATTCGAAAGCGAAGTGCTGGCATGTTTTTTCTAGCCAGCCTGTCCGCCAAAACATTTGCTTTTCCAGGACGTGGGTTCATCTGACCTGCCTGGAGCTGCTTATATCACTCAATCCAGCTTTCAGTGCACAAAGCTACCTCCAAGTGCACTTGCTAATTTGACTAATAACTTCTCCTATTCAACTTAGCATCTTATCATGAACATTTTCCCCTCTTCAAACTTTCCAATAAAAAGAAAGAGTCCATGGAACAATACCAAAGTCTTCAGGAAACTACTGTTGGTAAAACTTATCCTGTGTTAGTATATTTAACATAAAGAAAAAAACCATCTTAAACGAGACACATTTTTTTTTTTTCGACAGTTATCCTAACATAGAGGCTTTCATTCATCTTATGTCATGGGCCAGTAGTTCAGTGGTCACAGGAGGGGGGAATAATGCTAGGTAACATGTTCGTGTTTAGGAGAGACTTTTGTTTTGAAATAGAGTTCAGGAGAGAAATTTCACATGTGAGAAACCACTACGAGAAGACAGAATAATTATACGAACTTAACATTCGTGGAAGAAGCTCGCGAATGGAACCAATTTTGCAGAACCAGTTAGAGCAAGTTTCCTTGGCCTCAGAGCAGACATCACTTGAAGTAAAGGTTCCTGAAAAACATACAGCTAATGAACCTTTATTTATTTGCATCCGGGAGCCAGTGGAAATCAAAGAAAGATATTGTTAAAGACCTCCAAATTCTAAACTTCAAAAAAGCAAAGGAAAAAACAATAGCATTGATCAATTTTGCATATGAAATTCATTAATAAAAAGACTGATCCAGCTCACAGACCAATACTAATATAATGCACATAATACATGAAACGCATATAGGTTGTACTCTTTGACACATACTAAGTAAGCTTTGAATGGATACTTCCCATGCACCTCATAATACTACACAATATTTTGGTCGTAAGGGATTATGGATCTTGACCAAAACAAACAATCTCTAAGAGATGATATCCAAATATAAAATAAGAAATTATGATTGAAATGTTGTGCTACCATTGTGTGAATAGAGAATGTTTCATCAGCCATATTTTTCAATACTTTATCCAGAAATATTGTGCTACCATTGTGTGATCTTAAGGAGCTTCCGGGCCAAATTCCACTACTGGGACAAATTAGACAAACCTTCACAAAAATGGGACAAATTGCTGCCTAAAGAAAATAACTAGAAATACTGAGACTGACCTGACAAACTGCAGATTTGACTTCCATCATCAGAAAATTCAGCCTTTCTTTTAATGCGATCCCAGACCAAATCCCCAAGCATATCCATAGTATCTATCACTAAAACAAAGAGTGTTGGATAAAACTGTAAAATGGACGTATCCATTAGAAGCCTTGCAACCTGCAGAGCAGAAGCCAGATATAATTCATATTTCTTTTCAAATGGATAATGTTCAAATTAATGGATGCACCTCCTCAATCCCCATGACGAACCAATAAGTTATACTAGCCTTGATGGAAGTTCTGAGAGATGTTACACGATCTCCAGCTAACCATGCACGCCTTATCTCTTCTTTAAATTCATTCAGCTGTGACAAATACTCTTGCTTCGTCAGAATTCTGGCCTCCTTTTCAGCAAATTTTTCTGGGTCATCCAGTTCATCAAGATGCACACTAGCTAGTGATTTTTCGGGAGCTAACAAGACCCAAATCAAGTGACTAAAATTAGGCTCTTGACACCAGTCTAATCCATTCAAGATAGTATTTCTATTCGACAAAATCCAAAGTGATAATAAAGTTCAGATATCATACCTCTAACACTTTTCATTACAATATCGGATGCCTGCAACAAAAAAATAAGTGAAAAATATCAGAAGAAAAATGAGAAGGCCATCCTCAGAAAGTAGAAATATACGCACTAATTGCTCAAAGTACATAAACACAGAACGCAAATATTGACAAAATGGCCAATTGAATTGATTTACGGTTTTCCATTTCCAAGCAGTGATTGCCCAAAGTAAATAAACACAGAATACAAATGCTCGAGCTTTCTCTGAAATCATAGAAAATGGCAATTTGATATAATAAGGTCTACGTATCAAACTTCTAGAAAAACATGCTACTCCCCCGTGATATGATATAATATCATTCAGTCGGAATCCCAAAATAACAACACATCCTCCCGAAGAAGCGAACTTACCAAAGTGGTAGAAATCGTCTGTGTGACAGGGAACCTTTGAGTCAAGGATCTCTTGAAAGCAGCCCATTCTTTAGATGATACCTTAGTCAATTCATGGTCGATGCCCCTTGCTGTCGTTTCTTCACTTTGTTCCACATTTTCGCTGGAGAACTCATCCACTTTCCGCGTAGTAGCTCTTAAGGGATCGTCAAAATCAGCTTCTTCGTGACTATCATCTTTTACCTGTTGCAAAATTATTCAAACCGGACGACAGAGAGAGGAGCAAGTACGACTAAAATGAATAAACAAATGAAATAGAACCTGTTGGGAGGGAGAGCAATTCGCAAGAGGATGGCTGTCTGCGGGTTCACGATGAAGGGTAGCAGCGGCTTGCTCGGCACCATAGTCCCGAGCTCTGATTTTCAGCTCCGTTACTGTCATTTCTCTGTTCCTAGTTCTGCTTCTGGTAGTCTAACGACTCTTCTACTCGGACAACCCTGCTATGCGAAAAGAACGAAAACATTCAAACTGGACATCAAATTCCGGTTCGATAGACCTGACTCAACCGGGATCCAATCTCTAACGAACAAAAGTCGAGTGGCAGACGAGAGGTAATTTCGTCGTCTGGAGGTACGAGTGTCGTTGCTGGTTTGATACCTCTGACCTGTGGTGAAGGAAACAACTAACTAGGCACATCGGCCTGTAAGTACCGAAACTTAGCTTATCCAGGGTCATATACATGAAAAATTCAGTTATTATATATGGACAAAAGGAAAACATCATTAGGGCCTTCATATTACGTTCAACGGTTTTAGTACGTAAATTATATATTTAGTATTTTGTTTTTCAATAAGTAAGGGTAGGATCAAGGATGGATTTGATCACTGCCGGGTTTCTAGAAATCGGACTCATCTCAACCGATCCATCGTCTGTTAATACTGCATTCCATCTAAATCAGTTGTAGACTTGTAGTTAGTAAATGAAATTAATTAATTAATTAATTATGATATTAATTTCTAAAATTGATTTATATGTCACCAATTTTTTATTATTTTGGGTGAGACCTGAGGGTATGATGTAGCCATATTTCATGGATATTTACTATTGAATGATTTTTACTAAATTAATAATAAACCTTGTTAACTTAAGCAACCAAAAAGAGTAGGAAAATGCTAGATGCACCTAAAGAGTAGGAAAATGCTAGATGCACCTATGCAAAGTATTTATCCCAGGTACATGTTAATTTAAACTATTAATATTTTAGAATATATAATTTTATAAAATAAAAAATATTTACAAAATGATATTAGTACTTTGACATTTTACTGAGAGGTTTTACATCCTGATGTGGCAGTCCTCCTGGCAGCCTAGTTGGCATTTCAGATAAGGTATGGAGTTTAACCTTCCCTATAGAATAGGTAGATAGTTTCTATTTTATTTCTTACTTGACTACCAAAGAGGATGCCATGTCATACTGTAAAAACTCATAGTAAAAAGTCACAGTGTGCATATCACCACTCAAAATATTTTTATATTTTTAAAGGGTTAGATTAATATATAAGTAGGATAAGTACTATGCATACATGCAACTAGCATTACTCAAAAAAATAAACCATGTAAGTATCAATATAAATAAAAACTAGGAACCCTATGTGTTGTTATAAGTTTATATCTGTGTGCATTAATCGTCGGACTACCTAGTGATCGAGATACTTATAATTTGATAATTAAAGTGAACGCTTGTGAAAAAAAAACTGAATTTGTAAAACACTTTACGGAAGTAGAATTAATTGCACAAGCACAAAATAGCATGGTAATCAAGTCCAAATAAACCAAGTTTACATATTATTTCTTTATGGAAATGGAAAAGCGCTACAAATATTTATGTAACGAGGTGGAAGTCACCCAATAAAGCTGACAAAAGTCCACAGGTCGCGTACGTGTGGAACGGGTGGTATAAAGTACTCCGTCCGTAGTAGAAAGAAACCATGGGATTCTTTGTTTTGTTTCTTGAAGTCTTACAATACTACAGAGAAATGGATGAAGCAGGTTTAATCAGCAGCGAGAAAATAAAGAAAATGGAAACATTAACAGAAGCGAGATCGATTTAGTTGGAACAAGATTTTCCATAAGAACATCTGAGAGGACCGGCGTCGGCCGTGAGAGCAGGCACTAGCGCCCCCGGAGCAGCCGTGAAGGCCTGAGATGGAGAATAACCAGGTGTACAACTACCCCACCCGGACTGAACAAAATAAGCTCCATTCAGAAATTTGTCCTTGGAAGATCTCCACTTCCAATTCTTCCACCCGCCACTCTCTCGCTTCGTCACCTGCATATTTATATAGCCGCAACGTACATAGCCCAAAATGAGAGACGACTAATTATGATTTTCAATATCAGAAAATAATAATTAGAACATTAAAACATGCAGTAATTAATATTTGGTTTCATTCACTGGCGCCACCTGCTTGTTTCCGTTTTTATCAGGTGCAATGAAGTAGTTGCCTTCGCTCAAGATGGTGGGGTTTGCACTCCCTCCTATGGCATACATTCTCCATTCATCGTACCTGTTGTTCACTACGTGTGCATACCCATGTCGAACTCTGCATGCATTCAATAATCGGGAGTTATTTATCTGTTGAAACAGCTTGACACTAATCCTCTGGTACTGCAACGAGAAAGTGAATTTTGATCAATATGGATTAATGCTAGCTCTCACCTCGGCATCCTCTCCACACATCCAGAGCCAAAGCGATTGAAGGCGATGGTGACCTTCATGACCTTGTCGGCTTTGTAGTCATCCTTATGCCCCAGTAGCATCACCTGCGCGCATATATATACAAATCCAGTGAAAATATTTCAGAGTCCTACTCAAGTACTATATATACTCGTATCGATGATCTGCATGCAAATTAAGGAAGAGTTACAGATCAGTCGACATGTAATTAACAATCACATATATACTTTGTCATGATGGGAGAAGAAATTATTGGAGATGGTAATGGAGGTAGAAGCGTGGATCACGTCAATGAGCCCGTCCGCGCTGCTAGAGAGGAAGCAGTGGTCGACCCACACATGACTGGAACCAAAGATGGAGATGGCGTCTCCGTCGCATCCGTTTCGCCGACCCAAGTGAGTCGGGCTGCTCCTCACCAAGCCCGACTTCCCGGGTTTGCAGTGGTGGACGCCGATCCCGTGGATGATAACATGGGTGACGCCTTGCACAGTGATGCAGGGCCCGTACGCGATCTCCACCTTCGCGCCCCTCCCATCAACGGTCTTGTAACTGTTCACGAGGAGCTCGTTTTTTAGGGTTATGACCATGTCCCTCTTGAAGACTATCCACAGCGGCTGCGTTTGGATGACGCCGTACCGGAGGGTTCCCGGCTTCGGATCGCGGGGGTCGTCGGAGGAGTCCGTGACGACGTAAATCTTGCCGTTTTTGCCACCCAGAGCCGCTTCTCCGAAACCAATCGCGCAGTCGGCCAGAGCCTGGCGGTTGGACGACCAATTGGGCTTGTTTCGCCAGCAACTATCAATCTGATTCATAAGCACCTTCTTTTTGGAGGACAGTAGCAGATGACGTCCCGAGCTGCCATTCGTAATGGCAGGCAAAGAGTAAACCTCAGAGGCGAGAATAGGAATTAGTACTAGTACTGTTAGCAGACATTGAATCAAGCTGAGAAGAGGTAGAGCCTCCTGCAGTACTGACATGTTCAAGGATTAGAATTCGCAGCAGGATGGCTAACTTTAATATGGCTCGTGAATTAGGAGGCCAGGCAATGTTGAGGGAAGACGACGCAGTTATGAAATTAAGAAGGTGAACGACAGATTTCTCAGCTAGTAAGTGGCGCCCATGACCATCTAATTGCCGTGACTGGGTTAAATATATATCCGGCTGATCAAATTTGCAAGAACGTGGTCGCACGAGCTTCCGGTTCGTTGTGATCTCCGCCTGCGTGTACTCAGTAAACTACGTTGACATATATATATATACATTTAATTAATTACGTTGACATATACTTAATCTGCTTTCGAAAAGTTTGTTATCCAGCGCCAAGAGGATTGTAATTATCTTGCTAGGAGCTTGTTTAATTATCGCGCACTTGAAACCAATATTTCAACCGCCTGTCCTTTTGGCATTAATTGAACAAGATCGACGAAACTAACCCGATCGAGCAAAGGAAATAAAACCGGATTGCATGCGCTTCAATAGAGGCGAGGAAGAATAAGTTAGAAGCTAGTTAAAAAAAGGGTAACAATTGTTAGAGCCGAAATTAAGAAGTCTACATGTGAAGAGTGTTAGAGAGACTGATCCACATATGTATACATACGATTAGATAAATCACTAAATGTGTGAGCTAGATGAGGTTTTGAACGCATTGTTGACGTAAACTTCAGGCAAAACTATACAATATGGTATCGAAGCAAGAGTGTGATTACGTGGAGAAGAACAAGTACGACCCATTTTTTGTCACCATTTAACCAACCGGGTTTCGCCGGCCGGTTCGACCACCAAACCAGCTACCCTATCCGTAAGGGCAGAGGGTATAGGAAGATGTGAAGATGCAGCATGCACGAAATAGAGTTTCCCCGTGATTTTTTTTTATTTTCTATTTTTTTAAAAGAAATGCTGATTGGTGATGTCATACTTATAAAGCAGCACTGTTCAAGCAGCCCAGCGAGCCAACCCCGTTAATTTTTGTTAACCTTATCGAATCACTAAATTTTCTTGATCAATTACAGGGTTAATTGCATTTTATAACATTATCAAATTAAGACTCAAAAGTATAATAACCAACTTTCAATTTTCTAAAGCATGTCCATTGTATATTAATTGACAAGAAGCTTCCACTGCAGGTCTAAATAGAACCGGGACGAGTACATGACAACATGAAAACTGAAAATATCAGCCAAAGCATGTTATGTTGAATTGGCGCTTTTGATGGGAGATCCGCCGTGCAGAGTCTGCGAAAACTACACTTGCGGTTTAAGGATTAGAATACTTTTTCTCTTGTGTCACTAAAGCAACTTATCAACCAAAGCGAATTTGCATGAGAAACTTTGCTTGCATTCGACACAGAAAGTAAATTAATCGTTAATCTCGGTCGACGTTTATTCTACACTTTATACTGTCTATTGACCTGAAACACTATTAAAACGAAAGACACATGAACGTCCATGCGCCAATTTTGCGAGCTTCCAACGGGACCAAATTGAACTCCAGAAACCAGACTGACTGACAACGGTGATCAAACAATATCAGTTGTTTGTATATATATATATATATATATATATATATATATATATATATATATATATGCGTATTAACTTTAATAATAGGAGAAGAAATAATAGGGAGAATAAACAATAACAAAAATAGGGAGAAGAAGAAGAAGAAGAAGAAGAAGAAGAAGAAGAAGAAGAAGAAGAACTTATATATATAATCAGGACGTTGTGTATGCGTATTAACTTCAATTCATATAAATATATAAGTAAACATTACATGAATTAATGCCGTAAACGTTCTCAAACAGTACTTGGAATTTGCTTCCACCAGGTCAGTAACAAATTGGTGGTCCTTATTGTATCAGAAATGAATGCGATCATCATCATATGATCATATAAATATATATGCCTCGTGAGCTTCTAAACGTAGCTGCAGAGGCCGTAGATGCAGTAATCCCCCTTCTTGCACCTGTTGTTGCAGCGGCCACAGTGCCTCTTGTCGTAGGCCAAGTAGACGCATTCCCCTCTGCAACAATAAGTCGTGAACTTGCACTTGACTCCGCATGCGCCGCAGTTGCGGTGGTCCGTCTGCAAGTCCACGCACTTGTTCCTGCAACAGGTGCTTCCCTGCGTCCCGGGGCCGAGGCAGATGTCCGGGTTCTTGTGGCACGAAATCGCTCGCGGGTTGTCCTGGGCGAGGAACCGACTGGCTCTGCGGGGTGTCGTGGTCACGGCTTCCTCGGTCACCCTCGCTGCGACAAATGTACTCCAGGCTATTGCCATGACAATTAAGAAAACGGCCAGCTTGAACTGCTTCATTTTGCAACGGCGAGCGAGAATTAAAGGAGCTAATATTTATCCCAGAGGGAGCGAATTAAAGAGATGGAAGGGGCGGCCTCAATGATCCGTTGCGGTAGGAGCCTATAATTAGAGCTTGAGCTTGAGATCGGTTAGTGGAGAATATGGGCTGGGGTTTGTGGGTTTTATAGGATATTGCAGGGTTGACTAGCTAAAAAACAAGTATGGCTCAATTCAAGAGGTAGCTTCTGCGATATTAGAATAAGGACCGATACATTAATGCAAAACTGCAGCTCGTAATTAGAAACTTAGACGGGGAATAGAAGTAAAGGCCCGAGCTAGCTAGCACCGAGTTGCCTCTACTTGCACTCCGTGCTCTAATTAATTAATTACAAAGTTAATTACAGACAAATACGTACGAACACACGCCATGCAGGAGAAATTAATATTTAAAGAGACGAATTGTGATGATCAACAGGTCAACGGGCGGGAAAAGGCGGCTACCCCTGCGCGTTATGTTCATAACAATTATTGGAATAGAATTAAATTTGTTCTACTTCTCGGCTATGTTCATGTTCAGTACATAGGCTTTGATCGGAAGAAAAGGACGTTGGCGTCGACTGGAAGCAGAAGAGAAGGACCGTCAACTGTCCAGAGTATATGTATTTAAGTCCCAATTCGCAGAGTGGCTTCCCTGTTACTTCTGATGTTTTCTTCGTTTAACTGACGAAAGTGAAATCAAATAGCAGGG
Source organism: Aristolochia contorta (assembly GCA_022405105.1). Taxonomy (NCBI): domain Eukaryota; kingdom Viridiplantae; phylum Streptophyta; class Magnoliopsida; order Piperales; family Aristolochiaceae; genus Aristolochia; species Aristolochia contorta. Next base: position 3,392,495 of record CM039667.1, on the reverse strand, counting down.
CCCCTACCGATCTCCGGGACTTTAGAAACTAACCTAGACCGGCGGTCGGCCGGAGCTTCAAATTGAAACGAAGCCCATGGATCGATCGACGAACGAGGGGAGAGAATCACAAATCTGTGTGCTATAGAATTAGCTACGTGGCAGGGGGTCTCGTATCAACGCGGCTATCGCATGTGCGTCGTGCCCAGGGGAACGGTGGGAGCGGAGCCATATTGAGGAAGAATGAAGGGACACAACTCACGTTACACGTAAACATGTGTGGACGCGTACTGGACGTTAATTTACACGCTTTAGTTTCTTTATAGTGGAACGTACATATATAGAGTATTACATATGTACTCGCTCATTCAAGTATTGAACCGTACTAATTGAACCTGTTAACTAGGACTCACCTGTTGTATTATAAGTAACTCAACCGGGTTGATTCCATTGGTAATTAACTAAGGTCGTGGTCAGAATCCATTAGGGATGGGAATGGGTTGGATTAACTGGGGAATCCGACCCAGTTACTCGCCTCGTTTAACACGAGAGAATGGGTTTTAAAACCCAACTAATAGGGATGTCGGGTTTTCATATGAAACCCGACACGAGTTCCAGTGTGGTGCTTGTGTTGCTGATTGGACGTAACAGCAAATTGCCGGTGTGCATGAAGTTGCCAGCATGAGGTCCAAATCGATCGTATTAACGATCATAAATATGCCCACCTTCACAACACCATGAAAAGTCAGATCTACTAACAACTTATGGGAGTCATGCTCGATGGGATTTTGAACTTCATAAAATTAAACAAACCAACCCATTAAGACCACTTTTATCTTTATAATTAGAGTAATGTTAGATGCACTTAGGTTGCATTACCTATCCGACATCCAGCCAATTGAAAATTTAAAAAAATAATAAATTATTTTTTATTTTTAAAAATTTTAAATTCTAAAAGACAAACCTTAAGCAACTGTGTTTCGGATTGGCTGGTTACGTTATGAATATGCATAGGTGCAGCTAATATTTCCTTTATAATTATCTTCATGGGAAAAGGAGTACTAAGTGAAAGAGATGGATCGAGAGATATTGAAGAAGTACCCGGCCGGTACGAGTGACTTTATAAGATCAGGGTGTGTATACATATGGAAAGAGTAATGTTAGCTGCACCTAGGCCGCAGTATTTATCCAACATAACCAATCAATAGAATTTTTTTTTAACAATAATAAAATATTTTTTATTTAATAAAATCCTAAATTCTAAAGGTGGTAATTGTGTTTCAGATTGGCGGTTACTTCATGTACGTCAGGTATTGTGCATAGGTGCAGCTAGTATTTTCCATATGGAAAACTTGCCCTGAGTAATGGGCTTAATTTGAAAGAGAAATTTCAGGGTTTTATAGAATTGTTGAAGGTGGACATGATATTTGCAGATGCGTGTGGAAAAGAATAAATGGAGCTAATGTTAGTGGAGTGGTCTTATTCCTACGGCTGCCTAAGAAAGGAAAAGTACATGCAGAATGCAGAGTTTATGTACAGCAAGCAAACGATCAAGTTAGGCTTTTAAGCATTGTTGGGACACCTTTTTGAGCTTTTTAAGGTCAACCTGATCTGCTACAGAATTAAACTTGATGTCCAAGAACAACTAGAAATGACTTCAAATGACAAGACTGGCTGGAATAAGAGAAACTCGCACCGTTCAGCTGGTTTCTCTGAGTCTTATATATAAGAGCGGACGGCGGCAAATTAAAAGGAGAAGCTTCACCGAAACCACAGTACCGTGCCCTATTGGGTACGATCTCTGGTTGTAATGAAAATCTGCCAAACATTTGGATGAATTCTCGATATTCTTGGACGAAAGAAGAGCGGGGAGTGTTAATTGGTGGTCGAGACGTGTCCACATTTTGAAACTGATCATAATACTTATCATTATCGTGTCATCTTAATATATCATTCCACTGTTTTTTATGTATACCAACAATATCTATCATCATGTTCTGACAATGAGAAGTGAGAATATATTAGTAGCTTAAAATTAAATTAAAATTAAAAACCTTAATTTTTTTTTAATTTCGAATAAAAGACACCTATAATCTAAGCTAGCTCTAGGAAGTTGAAATTTCACTTCAGAATTAAGCCAAAGATTAACTAGTACTCATTTGTTTCTTCCATTTAAATAAACTAAAACATAGGTAAAATGGATACTAAAAAGTATTAATTTTAAGATCCATATTCCTGCAGCCTGCAAGTTTGTAGGTCAGGCATGTTGCCGGCTTTGATTTAATTACCTGGTTCAACCAGGTTCAATCGAAGGTTGAGCCAAGATGAGTTTTCAGTACTCTATATCATTATATATTATTCATTTAAGCCTTTCATTTGTGATTAATTTGCTGGTACGTACCACCCTTTCAAAACTTAGCTGTCGGCTCGAAACAAGCTAATAAATATTTTAATTGCTAATTGGGTAGAAATAGAGGATCTTATTCAGTTTTAACACCGCTTCAAAAAACCCTTGTAAATTAAGATGGAATTAGAATGTATAAATCATGTGAAAGCTCCTTCGAAAATGGAATGATAAATATAACAAATTAAACGTGAACATCCATTTTGATGGATCGAGTTTGAATAATTGCATGCACGCTGTTTTAACAATTACTGTTTTTATTCCATAAATCTATTTCTTCTTCCAAACCCAAGAGTCTAGCTACAGCGATGAACATATAATATGATCATCTTATTACATCATTTTGATCCGTGAATCTATCAATAGTATCAACTATACTGCATGCCTTGTAGTACAACACACAATTAACGGACGTTCGATCTTATCATGATATCATAACCACATGATCATATATAAATTAAGTAGCGTTGTAATAAAATTTTCTAATTAGCGTAATTGCAGAACCCACGCACGCAGATATCGCCCTTGCTGCATCTCTTGTAGCAGCCGCCGCAGTTCTTCTCGTCGTTAGACAAGTTAACGCATCGCCCTCCACAGCAGGCCGCTCCGTACTTGCACTTGTACCCACATTTGCCACAGTTGAGAGGATCCGTCATCACATCAACGCATTGCTTCCCGCAGCAGTCAGGCCCTGGGCTGTTCTCGTTGCGGCAGATTTGAGGGTACTTGTTACACGTAACAGGTACTGTCTGCTTCTTCCCCGCAAGAAAACGGCCTCTGCCTCGGAGCTGCACCAAAGAGATGGAGTCCCCGCGGGCCGCGGTGAGCTCATGTACTGAATCTTCGCTGGCCGACTGTACTGTCCGGTATTCATGGGACGTTAAAAAGAGTAACAGAGAAGCCAAGAAGAAGCTCTTTACTATCTTCGTCATGATCAGCTTCGTCGAGGGAGAGAAGGGAATTAGGATCGACAAGAGAATGAAGCAAATGAAAGAGGAGGGCCGGGCGATGAAGAGCAGTGTGGAGATGAAGAGCAGAGCTGAGGATTTATAGCTAGTGGCGAGTGACAATTACGTGAACACGGGGGAAATTTACAAGTGGTCATGTCCCTACAAAGGGGAATTAGTTAGGTTTTGCAGCATTTTTGTGAAAGAATCTCATGGACTATCGACACAAGAAAAACTCGTATGAAACTAGTAAACTTCATGGCAACAACTTGGTTGTAGCCTTCTTGAATCAGATATATATTTTGATCAATGTTATTACCAATTTGAAAATCCGTTCACATGCGTACCCTCAGACTGATGCGTGATCATGACATCATAATTAGACATAATAAGTATTTATATTAAATCTAGATGAAAGTTTGGATCAGAAATTTTAATTTTCTCCCGCACACAATTAAAGTTAGTAGAACATATTTAAGCTCCAGGCCCAGATATATCTACATGATTTTGCCTAGCTACTGGATCGAACACTTTAATTTCATGAATTTGGATCAAATTTTTTGGATCCCTAATAAGTAACTGTTGCCAAATTGATCAATTAATAAGAGTTTCCAGCTAGAAACTGTTGTTAGATTGAGGTGTCTCTCAATATTGGTTGGTGCATGTAAGCTAGCCCTTCTCCGATCATGGGTATAAGTAAATTGAACATATAATTCTAATATCTACGTATTACTCTGGATCTTTATAAGCTAATTCCATTGATTATGTTTCATTTTATGTTTATTCATTATAATGTGAAAATTATTTAGACAGGCTTCCTCCAAGTAGCTAATTAGAACTAACAACGCGCGCCAAAATCTGTAGATGTTCTGTCCTGTTGACTTCATGACTTACATTAGATCCGTGACTATATTTATACAATCGAGTCAATGGGGTACTCTGCCATATATTTTTCCATAAGCAGCTGTAGTACTTGTCGATGTATTCCATCTAATATATAAATAGATTTTCGCCTACTTTTTGGATTACAAAGTCAGATAAAATACAGTAAAGGGTCGTTCATGCTGTCATGTACTTTATTTTTGAGTCAATGGATCGAGTACTCACATTTCCTCTTCATTGATGTAAACATTACTTTGGTTTAAAATTCTTCATGTTTTTTGCCAATGGAGTTCGTGCCTTACCCAAAATTTTCTTTTTTCAGATTTTTTTCTTGAAAAATGAGTTCCGAGTATTACTATGATTAAAGTGGTCCGGTAATTAATGGAGCGCAAACCCGTAACTATCTTGAGAAATTAATAGATGTACAATTTAACTTGTGAATAAAATCTCCATTAAATGCCGATTACTATATATGATTGTACAATCAATGAGTAAGCAACAATTACTACTACAAGACAAGATTTTCTCGGAAATTAACAAATAATTATATTCTAGTACATGAGCTTCACGGTGACCTGCACTTTATGCTCTACATTTTGAGACAGGCACCTTTTATTGGTCTAGAAAATAATGAAAGAGAGAAAGGAATTAAGAAGATCGTAATTGTGTTCTACGCGTAAGTAATTAATTCTAAGCGTAGTTGCAGAGTCCATAGACACAGACGTCCCCCTTCTTGCACTTATTGTTACAGCGCCCACAGTTCCTTTTGTCGAACAACAAGTTGACACACCGACCCTTACAGCAGATCTCGCCGTGCTTGCATTTTTTGCCGCAGAACCCACAGTTGAGCCGATCCGTCATCACGTCAACGCACTTCTTTTTGCAGCAATACGGCCCGGGGCTTCCCTTTGCACGGCAGATTCTGGGGTTCTTGTTGCATTTCAGAGATTTAGGGTTCTTTTGAGCCAGCAGCCTGCTTACTCCTCTGAGGGACAATGGCTCGTCGTCAAGCACAGCTTCAGGCACGTCTTCATCACCGTCGTCCTGCAGCTCCCTTGTTGCCTGAGTGACTGACGTCGCACGAGCAATGACTAAGAGTAAAGCCATGGAGATGATGACAAAGAAAAGCTTGTCAAGCTTCATATTAGCTATAGCTTCAAACAGAGACGTACAGCGCAAAGAGAAGCTAGCTAATTAACTAGCTGCTGCCCAGGAAGAGCTAGAGAAATATATATGCGAGGGAAAGGCTGATGGATGGGAAATTAAGGTTGGCATTGGGAGCAACTTATATATATTGATTGAGATGCATGTGTGAAGCTAGCTAGCCTTGAATTAAGTAACAGCTGGAAGAGAGGAAGAAGTCCAATTCAACGGCATAATTTTTTTTAAATATGGTAGTCCTGACAAGTTAGGCACCATTAATGCCCAACTTGTTCCAAGTTTCAGACCAGAGGATCGATCGATCGAGCTGGAAGATGAAGAAAGTGGTATACATTATAAGTATAAAGTAGCTTCTCCGACCTCCATAGCAGAACATGCATGCATGAATTTCACAAACTTCTAATGCAGGAGTACTATTATATGGGTGAAATTTTGAACTGACCAATGAGCGCCTAACATTCCAAGTTTGACATTCGTCCGTTTGTGCAAAAATCAATCTCCACAAAGAGCATGAAGTCAGAACTATTTTATAATTATATATATGGATGTTTGTTCTGACGTCGATCGAGTAGTTTGTTTAATTAACTTGACTGCAACGACTACAGACGGGCCGGTTCAGATCTGCTGCGTCGGGCGACGCAGCAAAGTGCTACGACGTCGCTCGAATGGATAATAGTCTGCGTGAGTGTGAAGGGAATGAATACAGGGCAGAATTTGACTCTGATTTTCAATAAGGAGAAGACAGGTGATCAGCATTGTCAACGATTGCCAAATGAGTACCTAATTTTGGTTCTCAGATTTGATTATACTCAAATTCCCTTTTCGATCACTTCACGAGTTGTTTTATCTATTTGTAGACGCCGGGGTAATTACTATCTGGGTTCAGGGAGATCCCAGTTTTTGATTGTGGATGGGTATCAATCCGATCGAATTGAGAAGAAACCACGTACGTATGTCTAGGGAAGATCGATCGAGGGTATTGAAGTAGTGCAAAACGGCCGAAGTTAGGGCCTCATACACATTCATTATCCGCCGTATCTTATATCCACATCCGGCTGTAATTTCTTCGTCTACACCAAATTTGGTCTAGTTCGTTCAGCTTTGATTTTTGAGGGAGAAAAAAAGAAGAAGAAAGGAAATTAGCGCGTACGTTGCGGCTTTGTCCTCCACGTACGACATCGGGTCTCCGTTTTCCACTCTTTCGCCGCGTTCGACGGAGAAGCAGATGCGAAGGTATGAACATAAGTACGACGTTAGTAGAGATGATCGAACCATTGACTTGTACTTTTGGCTGCTGCTCCAGAGCTGATATTCCCCACCAGTATTGACGTACGTAGGTTGTTGGGTCGTCCTGATTCGAAGAATATATTGCAGGGGACCTTGATCTTCTAGCTAGCAAGGTTGAGCTGTGATTCTCTACTCTGTTATCTGTCACCGTCTCTTGAATAACGAAGCAAAAAGTCTGTAGGGGTCCAGTAGTACTGTAGTACTACTGAAATATGAGAGAGATCATCAAATAAGAATTTGGATCATATATATATATATATTCTTCCCATGCACTCTGAGTAGAATGTTTTTCTCCACGAGGACAAACCACCTCACCGGGTTGAGTTTTATTATATATAACACTGACCTGACAAATTAGTAAATACTTACTTTTTGTAATGAAATACCTAAAAGTTTAAATGGTGAATTACAAGTAGTGCGGATTGAAGTAATATTCTGATATATTATGAAATCAAGTACGTACAAAGCCGTCCATCTGAAAATCAGAATATATAAAATATCACCTTAATTTAATATCTACCAAATTAAATGACTTAGATATCTGGCGGAATGCTTTCAAACCAACCAGTTGAATACGTAGCCAATCATTCGTGAAAGAATAATGATTCAGATGATAAGAAGTAGAATTATATAATAAATTTCTCGGTTCGTGACACATTAATCTGGCTGATTCGTGAAATTTAAATAAGGTGATGATGATTAAAATGATATAAGAAAAATCTAGGCTCGTGACAGATGCCAGTCCCCAGCATGTGGTATATATCCTACTACTCCAGGAAAGCTAAATGTCAGAATTGGTATCGTTCTCCAAAGACTAAAGGGACTCACCCGTCCCTACTACAAAATTTAGTTCCCTATAAATGCTTCCCGAGGAATATATATGGGGATCCAAAAGGCACCGGTGATCAGCTTAATTAATTTCCTGATTTCTAGATCCCAGTCATCGTTAGTACGTAGACGAATCCCCACTCCCCTTTTGATTTCTATATTATATACCAAGCGTGTAAGAATGATAAAGAGAGGCGAAAACCATCAAGGCAGGTTTTTTTACTCCTTTTTCTGTTTTTTGGCGTGACTAAGTAAAGAACATATTCATGAAGCAAGCAGGCGGAAGAAGACTGGTCTACTTTTTCCATAACCAGCTTTGTCCTTTTATTCATGTTCTTCAATATCTTTAAGGAAGAAAAATCAAATTGATGAAGAAGATCCTAGATATATAGCATCTATATATCTTGTTTCAGACCACTAATTCCCAACTCATGCATGATGCCCCCTAAGTTTTTGATTATTTTCAAATTTTCAATAATTTCCTTCCTTTTTCATCTTTTCTCACTTGAAAGTGCATGGTACGTCATAAATTACCTAGCTCGTGATACTCAAGATTATTCCTTGAATAAATCCGGTTGTGATGTCAGAGAATGGAGGGGCTGCTTCATGAATTCCACCTTTTCCTTTATACATTTAGACGATGCCCCCGTTACTGCTTTAATCCCTTTGGCAATTAATCCTGTACGGCCTGTAGTTTCTTGGAGTCACATTCACTCTTTTAATCATCGATCTCCTGATACATATATAGCACACTCCAATTTCTTCCCCAGAGCCAAATATTAACGAATCATCCACAAACAGACCGACAATATCATGTGCATCTCCCATCAGGCACGTCTGGTGTCGACCCTCCTCGTGCCCGGTATCTTCTTCTTCTTCCTCCTGATCATCTCTCCCGTGAGAACTGAAACCACCCCGTGCAATGACGCGGACGTACCCTTCTCCTTCACGAGCATGGCTCCAGGTATCCCCAAATGTAAGAGGCTGGGACAGCTCGGTGCGGAGCTGGGTTGGAGCTACGACAGTCGGAACCAGAACAAGACGGTGGACTTCTTCTTCGGGGTGAAGCTCCCTGACGTGACGGGGTGGGCGGCCTGGGGAATAAACCCCGGTACCATACCTAAAATGGTGGGAACCAGAGCCATCGTCGCCATCAGACACGCCAACGGTTCCCTCGAAGCCGTCAAGTACAGCATCACCGAGGACTGGAAGATGGGGTGCCGCATCAGATCACAAGACCCCAATAACGCATTCGATCTCGACCTCCAACCCATCAAGCTCAATTACTCCGACGCGTCCATGTTCCTCACCATGCACATCAGGGCATCGCTCCCTCAGCTGAACCTCTCGCGATTGAACCACGTCTGGCAAGTTGGGGCCGACGTATATGGTACAGTTCCCGGCCCGCACCGCAAGACCCTGCAGAACTTTGATAGCTGCGAGACCATCGATCTCTTCACCGGTAAAGGCAGAAGCTATGCCCGTCACCGGAGACGCCTAAGAAAGGTACGTAATTAATTGATTCATCACGTGAGCGCCCATTAATTAGTAGTACTTATAATAAATAGACTGCACAAATTATAGTAGCTAGCTGGCTAGTACTCTGCATGATTTATATATATCATGTCGTGAATATATATAATTGGAGAATTTGAGCAGTATACTAGTAGTAGATTCCGTGGTTGCAGCTGCACGGAGTTTTCAGTATTGTAGGGTGGGGGACGTTGCTGCCGCTTGGAATCATCGTCGCGAGGTACTTCAAGAAATTCCCCTTCAAGGTGCACAGATGGTTCCGGGTTCACGTAGGTTTCCAGCTATTAGCGTTCGCGCTGGGCACAACAGGTTGGATCATGGGGATATCGCTTGGAAACGCTTCCAAGAACTACACGTTCACCACTCACAGGAATCTAGGCATTTTGGTCTACACCCTCTCGTTGCTGCAGGTAATTAATTAATTAACTAAAGTACTGATCGGCTATATATATATATACCGCTCCCAAAGTAAAATTTAACTTCAAAAAGGAAAAGAATACTCATGATGATCTGGTGTGATATATATTCAGATGATGGCAGTGTGGCTGAGGCCAAGTAGGAACGACGACACCCGTCATTACTGGCACATGTACCACCATTTCCTGGGCTACGCCCTCTTCGCTCTGATCGTCGTGAACATCTTCCAGGGCAGCAAAATTCTGAGGCCGGTGGTGAAGTGGAAGTGGGCATATGTATCCGTTTTGTCCGCGCTGGGCTTGGTAATTCTGATTTTGGAGATCATAACTTGGTTCAAGTTCTGGAAAGAAAAGCAACCCAGCAAAAAATTACAAGAGAACCCGCCCTCACCCGTCTCGCAGTAGCCTGGATATCTCACCTAGTTCCCAACTTTGCTGTCGCCTTAACAGGCGCCTGTACCGGTGTGACTGTAGAGAGTGCTAAGAAGTGGCGGAAATTTGTTATGACTAGTGAACAAGTGGTAGAAATGAATTTCATTTTTTCTTAAACGTTACAGTTTACTGTTTCCTACGCATTTAATATTACTTGATTTTACATCCAAAATTTAGAATCTACAATTTCACTTATGCACGCCATAACCTGTGCAACGACCTGCCAAAACAACGTTCAGGTTTGAAGATTATTGTTGAAATGTATCATGGATTCGAAAGAAAACCGAAAAAGAAACTCGAACCTACTGATTTTCTGTTTTTAAATTTATTTCTGCACTCCTTTTATGGTCCATTAATGAATTAAGAAGACCGTTAAATTGGACAGCTTCCACTTAGCTTCTAATGCAAGCAAAATTTTACACAATAGCCAGATAATGTCACTGTACTGAATTAATTCAAAACCGGGTTTTGAATCTTTCGTAGCCACCAATGCAACTAAGGATGTCGACAATCTGAAACTTGCTTATACCTTTCCACAAATTTTCTAGCAACTACCTGCAGCTGCAATTCAAACAAACTTTCAGAATTTGTGAGTATGAAGAAGACCGTTATTACAGGCTTTGAGAAGCCTGAAAAAAATTTTACACCACCAAAAGTTACTAATTAATCTAATTAAGAGACGAGACAAACACTGATAACATATGCACGGTGACATCATTTACAAGTTACTGTAGACTATACACAACCTCTTCTTACTTCTAACATGGTATGTACTCTTTGTAGGCTATAAAATAGATTGAGCTTTCTTCAGTTCAAACAAAACCCCGGAACCCAAGAGGCCAAGGAGAATGGAAGAGACAGATATATAGCACGAAAGAGACAAATAATGCTGGTAAAGCATTAAACACTGTGAAATCCAACCACAAGAAAGAATATCATATTTTATTCTTCTGCATAGCTGAAACACATTTTTTTTTATGGGTAATCAGGTAAAATGGGCAATAAACGGGTAAATTAAGAAAAAATTATCAAAATTATCAAAAAAATAAAAAACCACTAAAAACAGAAAAATTAAGGAAAATCAATTCTAAATATAAATCAAGTGAAATAGTAGATATAATCAAATAACACTTTTTATTTCAGAGTTCCAACACTTACAAACTTTTAACAACATAAAAATCAAATTCAAATATATATATTTTATTGCACTTGATAATTGATATTTTATATACATTTGATATATACATTTGATGTATTGAAATCATTGATATTTGCCCACTTTAGTCCTCAAAATCTTCAACACAAAAGAATTTGTTAGAATGGTTGTTTACTAATTTTGATCAAAATATCCTTGTGAAGTAGTAACTAAAAGAAGTATTTTACAAACCTACACACCACTTGTGGAGGGAACACTTGCAAGTTACAATGCTACATACCAAAAGAATTTCCATTCCAATCATTCAATCTAACCATCCCAATATAATATAGGTAAACTTTAGTTTAAAGGAAAATACAGAAAATCAATACAACTAATGTTACATACCAATGAATTTCATCCTCGTCCTTAGATTCAACTGGAGTCATAGAGTATAATGCATTAAACCCAATGTCATCCAATTCTCTTGAAGTACAAAAACTTTATATTAAACATAAAATTAACTAAATAAAATTCACATATAAAAAATTACAAGTACCTTTCATTTCATATCTTAACCAGTCTTGTGCACACATAAGTGCTTCTATGGTCTTTGGCTTCAACCTGGATCTGTATTGGTCAATAACCCTACCACCAGTACTAAATGCAGACTCAGATGCCACGGTAGAAACTGGAATATTTGAGATATCACGTGCCATACGACTGACGATTGGGTACTTGAACTGATTAAATTTCCACCATTCCAAAATATCAGTTGAATCACTTCTTCTTCTAAATAGAACTCCAAATTTGATTTCACATTTGTTGGGGTTTTATCAGACATCAACTCTCTATATGCAGTTGCAGATTTCTTCCGTAGTGGAAGAGACGTGTCATTTAATTTCTCTACACCTAAAGAGACACATGTAGAAAACCCCACTCTAGAATAAGTTTCACTTTGAGAACGATAATCTTTGTAAAGATCATCTAAATTCTGTTTTGTTTCATCAATAATATAAAAACAAATACATTTTGTACGAAGATCACATGATTTCACTCTTCACCCACATCTTTTCTGCCATGGATGCCATAAATGTGATTTCACTCTTCACCCACATCTTCAACTGCATTACTATGGTAGCCACATGATTAAATAAATCATTAATAGTTGGGCGAGAAGTGAAAGAGAAAACAAGAGTGGCTTCATAAAACAAATTCAAACAGATGCACATTCTTTCGACATTTTCCCAATCATTATTTATAAATGTCATAGGAAAATTTTTATCCCAACTAGCCATACGAGTGAAAGCATTTCTTAACTCTAAAGTTGTAGAAAACATGAGATAAGTAGAATTCCACATTGAAGGCACATCCAAATGAAGTTGTTTTTGTGGGGATCTCACTAGACTTAAAACTTCTTCAAATCTCTCTTTTCTCGCAATTGAAGGCTTTATGTACTTAACACAACTCCGCACACTCTCTATTACATGAGCAATTTCACCAAGTCCATCTTGCACAATTAAATTTAAAATATGTGCACAACATCGAACATGGAAAAGAGAACCGTTCAAAGGAAGAAGACCCTTACTCATAAGTTTCTTCTGAAGCTCTCGAACAACAACATCATTTGTAGAGCAATTATCTAAAACAATAGAAGATAACTTACTCTCAATATTTCACTCAAGCAATTTGTCAAATATTTTATCTGTAATGTTTACACGAGTATACGGGGAGGGAATATATGTAAAGTTGATAAGCCTCTTCTGCATTTTCCAATCACTATCAATGTAGTGAGCAGTTAAGGACATACATCTTTTGGTTTGTCCAGATGTCCACAAATCACAGGTAATGTTTATCTTAGAAGACCTCCAAACACGATCTCCGCTTTTTAGAATGTCAAACGATAGGAGACGAACATTCACCCAAAGTTTCAGTAGGATCTAACGGCTAATGAATTTGGAAATCGCAAAAACCTGATTCTGGTATGCGCAAAAACGTTAAGAACAAAATCGTTAAGAACAAAATTGTTAAGAACAAAATCGTTAAGAACAAAATTGTTAAGAACAAAATCGTTAAGAACAAAATTGTTAAGAACAAAATCGTTAAGAACGAAAACCTCCCCTTTCTCCTCTTTTCTCCAAAGACTAATTTATACTTGGTGCCCTCATAGTCCCCCATAAATGGACTCAAACTTAAAAGGAACATATTCCACTTAGAAGGGAGCCAATAACTCAACATAAACTCCCTCAAAAAATGAAAAAAACTTATTTTCATACATACCTAATAGCAGTGTTTTTAAAACTGAACCAACTGGCAGTCGGGGATTCGAACAATTTGGTTTGCTTAAATACTCGTAAAAGGTTAAAAACCAGATGACTCAGCCGATTTTATTAATTCAACCACTAAACAGTGAAACGGACAGAACTGGTAGAAACGGTCTAGTTACAGTTAGCTCAAACCATTTTAAATTAACTGTAGAATGAACCAAATTGGGAAAGCGATGAACCGGTCTAGTTAATTATATTTAATTATTAAACATTAGATTTTGTTTTAGATGATATTTTTAGTACTTTCAATAGTTGTTGTATTTTTTAAAAATATATATCTAGAAATCTTATTATGAATTTTTTAGTGAGATACAACTCATACCTGGTTGAACCAGTTGTGGTTGAACCCTGTTGAACTGGTTGTGGTTGAACCCTATTGAACCGGTTGTGGTTGAACCCGATTAAACCAGTTGTAGTTGAACCCGGTTGAACCAGTTGATCGAGAAACGGATGCTCTACCTGTTCGATGACCGGTAGGGACAAAGTTTAATAATAAATAATAATACAATAATAAATACAAATAGATAAGGAACCAAACTTAATAGAAAATCGTAATACTTGAGTTGATAGACTAAATTAATTGTTGGTCTTTTGGAATTTAAAACTTTATGGTATATTATAAGTGGAATGAATCTAGTGAATCTTAAAAATTTAAATTCTTGATGTATTATGTAGGTATTATTTTATCTCTTAATTGTAAATTATAACTTTGTAAATTGTAACTCATCTCATATCTCCTTCTGGGTCAAGACTAATGAGAAGTCTTGAATAATATGTATTGTAATAAATTAATCAATGATAAGTAATAGACATATGATATTTGTAATTTTATTTTAGTTAATATACAAGTTGTCAAGTATGATTGTGAAAAATCGTTGCTTTAATGTAAATATGATATAATTAAGGACTTAGAAATATATTGACTATTGGTTAATGAGCTAATTGTATGACTAATAATAAATTTTTTGTGTTTAATTTGAACATAATAATATATGTCAATAAATTTAAGATCGTTGTTTGTTTTAATAAACATTTATATAGTTAGTATTAATTGTTAACTAATAAACAATAATGATATAAAATAAAATCATAATACGAACTTAACTCATGAGTCATGATTCATTTTGCTATGACTAAGTCAATGTCTCATATAGATTTATAAAATAACTGATAAGAATCATAAGATAACAAAAAATATAGATATAAATAAAAAATAAACAAAAAATTAAATAAGAGGGGGAATATTTCTGTAAAATTTTTATATAATTATCATTAAACTATTTTTATAATTTCACTAATTTAATTTATTGAAACAAATAAGTAAATAATATTTTTTGGTAATTATATTTATATGATATCTCATTTTGTCAACATTTTTTGGTAACTATATTTATATGATATCTCATTGAGTCATGTGTAGGATGTAGACTAATTAAAATGGAATTAGCAAATTAATCAATTAGGAAAATATACATACTTAAAAATTAGAAAGATTGATAAATTTACCATATTACCCTTCACGGTAGAACGGATTTGGAAGAGCTATTTCCATTTCCTTTCTCTCTATTAATCGGCAAAATGGTAAATAGTAGAATGGTAAACGGATTATTATATTTTGACTAATTGATGGAACAGTTACAATTCTTTTGTTAAAGACAATGAACCAGGTTAGGGTTTTTTTCTCTTTCTTCTCCCTGAAAGCAGGCATATAACACAGTTCAGTACCTTTCTTTGTGATCTATGACATCGTAGAACCGGTTCCGTTTATTGTATCAGTTACCAAAAAAACTTACCTAGTAAAATTTCACTGTTGTTCAAGCTAACATTGTATCTTTCTTTTATAAACATTTCATTATATATCACTGTTCTTAAAGCTATAATATTGTTACCTTTTCAATGCGAACATAATATTTGCCACGTATGCATGGAAAAGGCCATAATTTTGTTCTTAGACGGTGCTCCTTTATATAACCAGCATTATACTCTCAAAGTAAGGCGAAGGGAGGGAAGGAAATCACTGGCATCTTTTAAGGAAAAGAATGCATGACTTCTGCAACCATTTAGTGTGTTTTACGTAATGCTAAAACATTCATGTTAAAAGAACAAGTGAACAACAACTCTCTGGATATTAGCCTCTTATTAAGAGTCCTTTTGCCCCCAATAAAAAAAGATAAGAGGTTAGAAAATCATAATCTTTGCCTAATTTTATCGTTCCAAAAATGCTAAACAAAGATGGAAATTAGAAAAAAAATGCTTTCATTAAAAGAATATACTCTTATAGGTCTATACTCTATATGCATAAAGAATAATGCGCCTCTAATGTGTAAACATATCACTCCAGCATAGGAGTAATCACAATTTACAAATGCAAGTAGATTCAAGTCTCTAAAATTAGGAAAGGAGACTGTTACCGAGAGGGCTCAGGCACTTCTGAAGCCTTCATCTCACAGGCTTAAGCCTGAACATGTAAACCACTCCGACATGTTCGAAGGGTCTTGAGAAGCCGATTGCATCTGTAATATTATCTGTTGTTGTGCTTGCTAATGCAGTTGTTGCCCTTGTTGTTGCTGTAAACTGGGAAACTGTGGCTTACTCACAAGCACATCCTAGGAAGGACAGCAGCCTTAGTTTGTTGCATTGTATATTCATGCTAAGAGTAGTAATATTGCAGACGACGACAAATTATACGGACAATTTATACAGCTCCACTTTCAGCAGAGAAAAGCATGCCGATTAGGCGGCTGGCTTTACTAGACACAGGAAGCAGCAACTTTTGAAAGGTAACTGGATAACTGCACAATGGAGCAAAGCAAATGAACGTCCCACATTAGTGTAACCATTGATAATTATCCTACATACACAAAACACTAAAATTTTCCATATAAAAGCAGATAATTTTGATTCAGCTGACTAAAATGATAACAAGGATGCTGTTAAATATACTTACCTTAGGCAGTAGCATACAGTAGCTAAGTTAAACGGCAACCAGAAGAGCAATTTGTAAAAAAAAAAAAAAAGAAAAGGAAACTGAACAAGTTCATAAACAGAGATCATACAATTATACATTATTATAAATGAACCAAAAAAATCAAGCAGCTTTGACAAAGTTGGAGACGGTTCAGAGCTCAGTTCTTAACAAGTGATAATAAACTAGTAAGACTTCCGCTACTGTCCTCTGGCTGCCATCCGATGTCCATGGCCGACTCCCCTTCCATACATCCCTTCTCTCTCCTTCCGCAACTCTCGCCATCTCCAGTTTTCCAATTGACCTCCTGGGATGGGTGACCTCCTGGGAAGTCCTCGTGTTGCACCCTTTCCTGTTAATCAATAAAAAGCTTTTGCCATTTTCAAAAAAAATAATAAACTAGTAAGTTACAAGAAAAAAAACAACTGACCTCTTTTACAAAGCTATCTCACCACTAGCAACATGATATTTACATCCAATTTTAGTTTGTCCATGATTATTTGTGGCTCTTGCTTACTGTCACTGTAGAATAAAAGGTTGTCGATGAAGGTTATTGCAAACCCAGCTCTTTCAACTTTTCGCTTACACAGCAATAAACATAAAAAATTACATCAGTATAATTAAAAGAGACCAAAAACAAAAAATTCTGTAGTAGAAGAAAGACAGTTGTTCAGGCAAGACAACAAAAACCTCTTTGCACGAGAAGGTATTATCTCTTCCACAACTTGAAGAAGAACTAGGTCAGAGTCTTTTGTAGGTGTCCAGCTTCCTAAAGTGACCATTTAAAGTAGTCAGAGATATGAACCCATGTTAACTGAAGTGGTACCAAAAATGCTCAAATTTGTTACTAAAATATGTAACTAGCTGCCACGTTTCTTACAGAAGACTTGTGAACTGGTTAATCTTACCCATAGAATCCCAATCTCCCGCAACCATGCAAAGATGTTTACATCACAAATATCATAATTTATTTCACCATTTAAAATTATTTTATCAACTAAAGAAGACTATGTAGATGTTCAAAAATATTTACCAAGTCATACCATTTCCTATAACACCTGTGATCTACTTCTCCAAAAGAAACAAAAATATTAAAGATCATTGATATATTAGATTCTTTAAAACTCAGCAGATTCACATCTCATCTAGGTATTTTTAGATGGCATATTACTCAAACTTTGCTCCATTAGTAGTTTCTCAATACTTGAATTTGTCCAAGTTAAACTTCTTCCCCCTGTCCATGTTCATTAAGGCAATAAAATACAGAAATTTTTTATAACATCCAAGCCTAATGATATAATGGATGGGCAACAAAGTCTTCTCTGACAGTACCACTACTAGTGATACTTTCCTTCTCCTTATCATCAAAACACTTAAGCTACGGCATAATGTCCACTCCTTTTAGATTTATTCTGTTCATCAACCATGTTCAGTATCTTTCACAAAATTCTCTTTGCATATTTCTCTACTCCATTTTATGTACTCTAATAAAATTGCAGAGGGAAAAGCTCTTCATAGGATGGACACAGAAAATTAAAGAGTCAAATTTAAAAAAATATGTTAATAGTTTTTTGGTTAAAAAAAATTAAGAAAATATCCCTAATGTATTTCCAGGGCTTGGTGTGCCCCCTCTAAAGTATGACCGCACATTCTGCTGCAAGGCCATATCATCAATATTCGCAAATGCCTCCAATAAATTACCAATTAGCTGATGAGCAATCAGACTGACCTCATCAAAGGCATCTTTGATGGCAAGGTACCAACTATTGGTCTTCTCAGGTTCAGGAACTTTATCAGAAGAATTGTTAAAATTTGCACTGCTTTGGTTACCAGTAAAATGGGGAGTAGAAACATAAGGTCTTGAGTCCCCAACACTCTCTACTTCCTCATCTGAATGAGATCCAGAAAAATGTATGTCATTCTCAAGGTTCATATGAGAATTGGTAATGCAATTATTGGATCGTTTACCCTCATTTACATCTGATCCATCATAATCACTAACATCACTTTCAGAGTCCTCCATATATGCATCAGCAAATTCTTGGTCAAATGTATGTTCAGGCAACACATCCCACATCAGTTGACTAAGCTGAGCACTCACATCGAAAACACATTCTCCCTCTTCTTTCATTTTCTCCTGTGAAAAATAGCATTGGAGTTTCCGGCGCGACTTCCTATTTATATAAGCAAGTGCTTTTCGGAAAGTCTTTGGGAAACCTAAATCCCCACATACAAAAAGATATTCCATCAACAGCTTCCTATATGTAGACCGAAATTTCTTTGTTGGTATTTCAGATTTTGGATCTAATATATGCTGAACATATTTCAACTCAACATACTTAACCTTCGGAAGGGCTTGGATGGCTTTTAGAATTTCTTCCTGGAAAGCTCTTGTCTCAGGGGAAAAACATAGAAACTCTGGTAAAACAAAATCAGAAATTCCACTAACTTTGAGTGATAATGCTGCAACTGCCATGGCTTTAGCTAATGGCTCAGGCAGCGCTTCTCCTTCATTCTGTTTCACAAGCATACAAGAACAAGTCCTCTGAACCTTCCGAATCAAACGCTCACGGCTCCAGCCATATCGAAACTTCAACTGAGGAACATATTTTACTCCCTTCAGCTTCCTGTGCATCACAAGCAATGTTAATGTACAAAATTCACTTAGCCTCCCTAGCACCATCTCACAGACAGTGATTACAGACTGAGAGACTAGGGTTTGGCATGCACGATAATCCTCTCGAAAATTGTGTTGGTTCATCAAAATTTGAGATAATGGTTCTATGTATTCCCTATAGCTAGATTCTAGGAATAATTTAAGAAGCTGTCTCTTTATAAGCTTTTTCATTGCTGGACGAGTTTTCTCAAACTCGATGGAGCTTCCTGTTAGAATATTAGTCAGATGACAGAGCCCAAAGTTATTTAGGTTGTCAAGATTAGATGTTATATTCCTGTACAAGGTGGATGGTTCATCCACTCCGGTGATAAATATTTGTGCATAATCCTCCATCACAGAAAGCTCCTCTTGTTTAGATGATAACGCTCCATATCCTTTCTCAATAGCTCTCCTCACAATCTCAGCAGAGACCTGGATTATCACAATTCAAGGAATAATAAGCCAATGGATATGTCTGTAATCATATATCATACCATAGCAGTAAAAATTATTTCCTACAGAAGATAGCAGAACACGATCTTATTAAATTTTAATTAAAAAAAAAAGAGTTTCAAAACAAACCAGTAGGATAATCAATCTTGGGAATGTTAAAGCCGGGGAAACTAGATTCACTCATAATAGTGTAAGACAGAGGAACTTACATCTTCATCCCTCAGAAATGATTCGGTCAACATCCTAAGTCACAACCACCAACAAACCAGAAATCATTATTAGCTTTTTTCAATAAAAACGAGGAGAGCAATTAAACTAAATATCATAAATACATTCATCAAATTACTTCATAAGAAGTAACTCACTTATTGCTCAGAACATAATGTACACTAGTATGCCTTTGTATATGCACAGATCTAGATGAATATGGCAATCCCATCAACCACCTGTATGATTCGGAATTAGAAATTTTTGAGGCACATGTACCATGAAACTTCATTTACAACTGGTATTGGCATGCAAACAATAAGTTAGACAATAATCAGTGCTAGTGAGAATGGAATAGTTTCTTTCATCATTAAAATAAAAGCAGCAGATACAAAGAAATGAAGGGAGTTAAACAACTCGCACCTCTTTTTGATTTTAAGCATTTTTCCTTCATGCTTGATGGAAGACCACAAGATTTTAAAGTCCTGGTTACAGAAATCCATCATCAGGGCACCAAAACTATCTCACAATCAAAGAGACCCTGCCAAAGGAAAAGAAGCAGTCAACAGATCTCATCTATTAGAAAACAATAGAACATAAGAGCAGCTAATATTTTATAATGTCTGTGTTGGATGAAACTGGTTAGACCGGATAGGTGTGCTGGTGGAACCTTCTTAATAAACAACAATAAAGTATCAAATTATACATTCAAACATACAAAAAAGAACATTTCTAATAATCATAGTTTTTTAATTTCTAACAAACTAATGGACGTAGATGCACAGCAAGCAAGAAATAAAGCTTACTTGTTTAGGGTTTAATAAAGTAAACTGAAGGGGGATGCCAGTCATTGGCTGGTACACCATGGGGGTATTGGGCGGGGATGCAGCTAGCAGTACTCTCGGGCCTTGTGGTTAAACCGGTTTTGCTCGAATTAGAATAAGTGAAGTCCGGAAGGAGTTCCAAACCCGCCTGGAACCCTCGGGTCATAGATTTAGGCCAGGGGAGGCCAGAGCTGTCATGTTTTCCTCTCCCGTCTCCCTTCTATCGACCTGGTGCCTTCAAAGGTGTGTGCCCCATAAGCCCTTCTTGGGTCTGCGTCTCCTTTCCTTTAGTGTGTTGGGAACCAGTGGTAGTCTCCATAGTATCGAACTGGCTGTAATTGGCTAGTCCTAGCAAATTCTCGATACTGTCGTCTCTGGAGTCTTAAGGTACCCCATATGCTGAGGTGCTGATGGTTATCAGAAGTCTGGCTGCACATCGCCCGCTAGTGGAGTGGGGATTGGACTTTTTATACTGAGAGGAAGATGATGAAGATAGAAAAGAGGCGGGCACGTAAAATGGGAAGGTATCGCGTTTTTACCCATCTCTCCGCTGGCCATTAAAATCTGCTCTTCCTCATCCTCAGTTCTTCATTGCTGTCGTTGTTTCTGTTTTCTACAATCTCATCTCTTGCCCTTCAATTTAGATGTTCCTTTTTTGTGGCACAAAATGAAAGAAAAGCTGGCATGGTGATTGATAGAGAGGAAATGGCGAATAATAAAGGAAACAGTGCTGGCCTTTGAACGGCCCGACAAAACCAAAGAGAATATCAGCTGAATGGGATCGGTGCCTTCTTCTTTGACTAAGAAGATGATGACCTTGGACAAACCTGGGAAGACGGGGGTTTCTACTGACCTTTCATACATGGCTTTGAAGTGTGATCCTTTCTTACCCAAGTTTTTTAAAAACTAAAAATTATTGTTGAAGGGAAGAAAAAATAGGTGGTGTGAAGAAATAAGGGGAGGGTTATACATATGCCCACGGGAGGGGTCCAAACAGTGGTTTTTCTCTTGCTTTGCTCATAAGGTGTTCTTCCCATATCACTACATATGTCATTTGACTATATTAGCAGAAGCTACAGCAACAAATTTTACTTCTCTCTTTGCATAAATAAATAACAATACTAGAAGAAATAATAAACTCACCCTTTCTTCACGAGTAATGCTAACTGCACGTAGGCCGCAATACCTATCCAACGTACTAACCAGCCCATAGGAAAACTTAACATAATAATGAAATATTTTTTATTTTATAAAATTTTAAATTCTAAAGGATAAACCCAAGGCCATTGTGTTTCTGATTGGTTAGTTAATTCGTGTACCTCAATTAATATTTTCGTTTCTTCAAAGAGTAATGCTAGCTGCATAGGAACTACACGTAGGTGCAGCTGGTATTTTCCTTCTTCAAATGAGTTGCTAATGCTAACTGAAATAAACAACAGGAATCAGTCGCTCAGGGCATAGAAAAGATGAAGCTTTTGTAATCACAAACCAGTCACAGGAGTTAGTTCATACAGATGAAGCATTTATATAAATCATACAGAAGCTTCAGCATAGCTTGAACAGAAAAGTATGATAAGAATACATTTGAGAGACAGTGACAAAGACGGGGAAACTTTTTCCGCAGAAAGTCACGAACAAACTGCAAAAGCAAAACTTGCTTAAACATTTGATATTCTAGGACAAACAAGTGCTTTCACTGGATAAACTGATATGTTCATCAACATGATGATGTACTTCACAACTAATGAGGGGGTCTAGTCTGATAATCAAGAGAACCAAAACAAGCAATGTACTTGAAGCAGTAAAAAGCACTTCATGCACTAAAGCTGATAACATGGCCGTCTCTAGCTTGGTGTCAAATGGTCCAAAATCTGTGAGAGGTTAATGATACGCATTTGCCGTTGCTGTAAGTTAAACAATACACTAAAACAGCAGTAAAGAAATCTGCTTTGAGAGCTGGAATGTGAAATACCCTCATGAATCAAATTACTTACACCACCAGCAAGCATTTCAAACTCAAAACTCGAGAAAATCAGCAACCAACACTTACCACTGAAGAACAAATTGTCAGGATTGCACTTTATGCAATAAGATAGAAATACAGACTCATTTAGATTTAACCAATTTCCAAATAGGATTTCCGACAATACCGATACCACAGAAAAGCGATTTCGAAACAATCCTACCCATTCTGGCCCGTAGATCTGGCTTACCTTTTCAGTCGTTATAACCTATTCGACGGATTTCCCTGCCGACCAATTTGATCTAACGGATAAAAAGGAAGAACAAGATGCCCAAAGGTAATCAACAATGAGGGATGCTGCCAGGAGCCCAATGCAGGACGCAATCACCCCAACTTTTAACGGCGATGATTTTCCAGTTGTTCTCGCCGTTCTCATCTTTTGCAAATCCCGGTCAAGAAAGCAAGAAAACGTTCCGAGAAAGAGATTTGAGAATTTACGCTGATAGATTCCCGCAGTTGCTCAAACAATAGCGGGACAGTGGATCTTCTTTATTGCTTGCTAATAAAATGGTGTGTCGAGTGTCTATTTCTTGCATGGTTTCGACCACTGGAGTATGGTGGATTATTGTGGTATCAATTTTTTAACAGAAAGATGGGCAGCGATGCACACACCTTTGGCAGGGCCGTCTTGTTAGCTTGAGAATATAGACAGTTGGACTCAAAACGGAGGAGCTGAAGAAAATCAACTTTACAAGAAGATTAAAATCTATTATGAACGAAATTCATGATCTAGCTACATTGGTTTCGACGTGGTCACATGTGCTTAGGTCAGCAAATGGGAGGGCTGATGTTTTAGCAAAAAGGGGAGTCAGTGAACAAAATCTTCTTGTTTGGAGTTCACAGTCGACCTACTTCTTTACTTGTAATAGCCATGCGCCGAAATTGCTGTAATTCTTTGGCCTAATTTTTTTCTTTTGAAGAAATTGATCTTATTTCATTGATGCAAAATGCTTATTACACTTCTCTTGATCCTGGTTCTACGGTGGGTCACTTACTTCCAGGTATGGAAGCGTGACTCCTTCTCTAGCTAATGAGCCTGCAACAGAGTTTGCAGATCTGAGGATATGTACCCATGTACATGATGTGGATTGTCCTATGGACCAGATTTCTCTAAAGTATACCAGGAGCCTCCCAGGGGGATGAGAGGCTTTGTTACACCATCGTATTACATTTAAGCAGTCTCCTTCCACTATCAAGGTCCCATTTAGCCTTTCCTAAAAAAATTTCAAGCCATGTAGCATTGCGACAGTTTCAGCTTCTACCGAATCCGTATTTGGTAGGGGACCCGCATAGGATAAAATGGTATGTCCATTGTGATCCCTGAAGACTCCACCGAAGCCAACTGGACCAAGGTTTCCCCTGGATGACCCATCCACATTAAGTTTTAAGTGTCCAATCGGGGGTGGGGTCCATTGGACAGCACTAGTTTCAGCTTGGGGCGATGGGAGTTTTGCAATGGTGTCCCATGAAGCTCTAAGACTAGTACCAAGCAAGTCTTGGAATTCCTTAAGAGAGCTGAGCCAGTAAAGGATTCTCCTAAAAATGAATTCCTTTAGCTGGTTGCCCTCGGTTTCTTTAGAATTGAACACCCTGTTGTTCCTCTCTTCCCATATGCACCAAGGAATGAATGCTATGCAGGCCCCTAGCATGACCCTTCCTTTCTTTGTTAGGTTGAGATTTCTCCAATGCTCTATGATGTCCGGAAGGTTACAAAAGGTGATGGAGGTATTTTCAAACCTAAA
This sequence comes from Aristolochia contorta, assembly GCA_022405105.1. Lineage (NCBI taxonomy): Eukaryota > Viridiplantae > Streptophyta > Magnoliopsida > Piperales > Aristolochiaceae > Aristolochia > Aristolochia contorta. The sequence continues at coordinate 3,368,294 of CM039667.1, read as the reverse complement.
CATAGTCTAGAAATGTAGCCATATTTGTTGAGCGAAGGGGCACTGCACAAGGACATGGTCACAAGATTCCGAGGCCTGATTACAAAAAATGCAAGTTGTTGAAGGCTCTTCTAGTCAGGAGAGCAAGAGAGTTTCCATGCCCATCTGGCTAGATGAGTATTCCTTTGCTCCACTCTCTCCAGTGCCATGTAAGTGGTCTTAACCATGAAGTCCCCATCCGGGCTATGCTTCCAAACTAGTTTATCCTCGCTGTGGTTGTCAAAAAAATATTTAGTAAGGAGATTGTCCAGCTAGGATAGCTCAATGGCTTCATTGTCCCTCAATTCTCTCCTAAACTGATTGCTCCAATCAAAGCAATTGCCACTTCTTCTGCGCAGGAGGGTGCCAAGGTTGCAGTCTAGGTTTGAGGCAACTCTGTATAGATTAGGGAAAGATTCGCAAATAGGGTTATCCTCTAGCCAAGTATCTTTCTAGAATTCTGTTTTGTCCCCTTTCCCAGGGAGAAACCTTACCATCTTCTTGAATATCTCCCATTGCTTATGAATTTGTTCCAAATTGGGGAAAGTGCATAGCTTGGATGCCAACCCATTATCCACTCGGAGGGAGATATAGCTAGCTTTGTTCTTAGGAGGGTAGCCCACAGTGGTGGCTTGGGTTGATTTAGTCTCCAGCACCATTTCAATAGGAGAGCTTGGGTAAAAGATTTTATTTGCCTTATGCCCAATCCTCCCTGGTCCTTCGGTGTGCACACTTCATTCCAGTTTACTTGATGGATTTTAAAATCATTGTTTGAACCCCTCCATAGAAATTGCAGCATGATTTTTTCTAATCCATTAGCAACTACTTGAGGGCAAGGGATTAAGGACAGCATGTAGGATGGTATGCCCACTAGGCATGATTGCAACAGGGTTAGGCGGCCTGCTTTGGAGAGGTGCCTGCCCTTCCATGAGGTAAGTCTACTTCTCACATCTAATTACTATAGTGGGGTGAACAGGACCTGTCACATGGGGAAACCTAGTTGGATTCATCTATCTAAGTGATGAATAGCCCCAAAGCTGTTCCACAGACTAGTAAATCCCCTTACGAGTAGAATAACATCACATTATGGAACTGCAAATACTGATGATCAGGTCAGTAATAAATATCCTACCAAAAAGTCTTATCCCAGATCATACAAGAAGGCAGAGTCATAATTTGCAAATGCTTTTACTTTGACTATGATAAAAATCAAATGGCTTTTTTTTCACCCTCATCATTATTTATTGTCATAGTTTGACAACCATACTTAATCTGATAAATAGCGGATACAAACATCAATTTTCACGCTGATATAGTTCAATATGGCCAATCCATCTGTTTCTTTACTTTGGGATGTGCAGCATTAACCCCACTAATATGTTTCACATTAGTTTATTTGTCCTTGGTAGTTGGATCAAAATTAGAGAACTATGCCATGATTAGTAAGGCAATGTAGTGACTGCATATGTTAAAAGGGTCAAATCATCTCTTAAGCAGTGTTAAGATTATGGTAAATCACAAGCACACTTTAAAAATTTGCCAGGATTAGTAAGGCAATGTAGTGACTGCATATGCCAAAAATAGAGTCAAGCAGTGTTTAAGATTGTGATAAATCACAAGCACACTTACTCTAAAAATTCCTGTAGGACTTTCACCTTCTCTCTCTTTCAGCATTCACATCCAATTCACACAGGTGATGAACCTATATTCAGGGAAGGCGATAATGGAGTTAGAGACGATGTTCATATTCTTTTGATGAGGTTACCTTTTTTAGACTAAATTCGACAAGGTGAAGCTACACAAAGTGCCAACAAAAGGAAGAGAAAGTGGCACTCATTCATTTCACATTTTGCTTGAACTGTTAATTTGAGAGAAGGGATCCTCAATCACAAACATAGACCCAACCTAACAAATCATAATTTACCAAATATAAGGTAAATTACCCAACGAATCAACATTCACACACTTTCTCAGTTCATTAAATTTTCTGCCATGCATTAACTTCCTGAAGCTTCTCCCATGTTTGACCAGTTCAATTGAATTTTCACTTTTATTTCCTTGTTCTTGAATACATTCTTGCAAAGGAAGTGCTGACCTCTGTGTAACACGAACACTCACATACAACAACAACAACAACGGCTCCTTGAATCAATAGTAGGTTGTATAGTCCGTAAAGAGAAAATTACACATAAAACCCGAGGAAAGCCCTAAATGAACATAAAACGGAAAGGGTATAAGGGAAGAGCCGATCAGAAAACAAAAAAAAAAAAAAAAAAAAAAAAAAAAAAAAACTGAAATACATAAACAAGCCAAACCTGAGATCACTTGGGAACCGGAGGAGCAGAAAAGAAGCACCGGAATGGGTCCCTAGCAAGCTAGCCTGCTGCATTTCGAGCTCGTTCAACTGTTGTTCCCGGTCCATGACAATAAGGAGAGGACCGAAGAGGAAAAGAAACGTCGCACTAGCAATCCAAGCTGCACTTCCGGTGTTACTGACGAGCTTCTTCGCCACAAAAGTCGCGCTGGAGGCGGCTTTCGTCCCACTTTGAACGATTGCGGAGTTGGAAATGAGAAAGGGAAGAGAAAGGGAGGGTCTGTTGCTGGGGGCTGCGTGTCTTATAATTAGCACAGGAAAATGAAGACGAGAAACAGAGCGCGCCGAGGTCACACAGTTACATGTCATAGGGAAAGAGCCTCACCTCACGTATGCTGTTTGAGATGGCACATGTGGTCGCGACACAGACACGATTACAACTAAAAAAATTAGAGAAAAAGTTAAGAAAACCCAATTTAACATTGCCACGAAAAATCAATAACGAACGGTCGAGATCACGGGATCTATAAGAAACACGATTGAGAACTGAGAGGAACGAACGCAATTTCTTTGTACTTGTTTATTTGTGTTTCTACGCCGATTATGCAGTCACTAAGAAACTATAGAATTAATCCCATCTCCGCAGTCAGATTCCGGTTCATCCACGCTGGGGAAGCGAGAATAATCGAGAACAAAGAGGAACAGGTGACTGTTTCTTTCAATTTTTGTGTTTCTTTTTTGTATTCGGTAAGAATTTGACACTTGATAGGAGGTAGGGAAAAAAATGGAACTTCGGAATTGAGTTGGGTCGAATCAATTTGAGAGACTTGTATTTGAATTTTGTGGTGCTTGTTGGGAATCGAGTAGAGAAAGGGGAGGCGGCAGGATTTGATGGCGGCTTCCGCCATGGAAGGAGCAGCGGTGACGTCTCTACGCTCGGTGATGCAGCGAGTCCACCAGGCTGCGGAGAAATCTGGTCGGCCGGCCGATAGGGTCCGCGTTGTAGCGGTTAGCAAGACCAAGCCTGTGACCCTCGTCCGACAAGTTTATGACGCTGGCCATCGATGCTTCGGCGAGAACTACGTTCAGGAACTCGTTGAGAAAGCTCCACAGGTCTGTGTAATTTACCCTCCAAAATATGTTTTTTTTTTCTGTATAGTAAATCGGGAATCTATCAGAAACCTTTTTTCTTTTTTTTTTTTTCCTGAACTTGACTTTGGATTTTGTTTCGCATTTGCTTCATCTGTGATTTGAAGGAAACATTTTGAATAATTATGTATTCCGTTTTCCGCTTGTTCTTCCTTCATTGCTATTTTAACTGAATTGAAGCTTTATTTGCAGCTTCCAGAGGATATAGAATGGCATTTTATCGGACACCTGCAAAGCAACAAAGCGAAAACCCTACTATGTATGGTGCTATTCATCAAGTTTTGCTTCGGGATCTTTAATTAAATGTCAGATTTTCCTTTTTTTTTTTTTATTTCGGCTAGAGGGTAAGGAAAAAGAAAAAATTAACTACTACTTCCTCTCATGCAGCCTCGGTGCCAAATCTGTACATGGTTGAGAGCGTGGACGACGAGAAGGTAATTGGATAACCAAAAGGCGTAATTTTCTTTTCTTCCAATCTGCAGATTTCCCCCAGGAAACTACCCAAGCCTCCAATGGAAAATTAGTTATCAAATATTTGATAAATTAACCCAGAAGAATTTTGTGTGAGAAAATTTCTTTCGTTCAGGTTGTGTTTAACATCTTGCAGCAGTTATGGTAATAAGCATCACTGAATTGTTTTACACGGTCATTTGTACTTTGTTTTCATGCATTATAGAAATCCACTGAGAACTTCTACAAGTTTTATATAAAGTTGTTTAACCGTGTTAGAATAGAATGACCTCTTTGAATACTACAGTACATTCTTGATTTTAATTAATATTTCACGTGTCTTTATCATAATTTTCAATGTTTTGCAGATTGCAAATCATCTTGATCGTGCCGTAGCTGGCCTTGGTCGAGAACCTCTGAAGGTTTTGGTTCAGGTTAACACCAGTGGGGAAGTCTGTGAGTAGAAAACGGGATTTTACCATGTTTTTAGAGTTTAATTTGATGAACAGATGAATTCGCTTGGTTTATAATGTAGACCATCTTCTTCCATATTAGTCCATGTTTCCTGTCTAAATCTGTTTGCTTCTTTTTATCTGTGTTATCATCTTTTGGTTCTCATCTCGTTGGGCTGAACGTTTTTCACACACTCAGTTCATCTCTTCATCTTATTTTTATTGAATTCTAGTTTTGAGAAAAATAATGACATGGGAGTGTGGTGTTTGTTGTGCAGCAAAGTCAGGTGTGGAACCCTCTGGATGTGTAGAGTTGGCTAAACATGTCCAGTTCAAATGTCCAAATCTAGAGTTTTCTGGTCTAATGACAATAGGGATGTTGGATTATACATCAACTCCAGAGAACTTCAAGGTAATTGATTTCTAAAACCGGCAAGCTGGTGTGTGGTTCATTTGACGAAGTTTTCTCGTTTATATTTGCATGAAAATGGAACAGACATTAGCAACCTGCCGCATGGAGGTGTGCAAGGCACTAGGAATAGACGAAGAGCAGTGTGAATTATCTATGGGCATGTCTGGTGATTTCGAACAAGCGGTAAGTAAATCAGTTAGTTTTTCATAGGAGGCTGGATAACCTGGAAGACTGAAATGATTCACCTCCTAATGCTTCTTAAGTAGGGTATTCTCTACGTAAACTCATTCAATGTTGTCATTAGGACACTTAAAAGAACTTTTAAGGTGCATCCTGCTTGTGTTGGAGATACCTTTGTTTTCAAGATATATGTGAATTGTTTTAGGTTCTACAGTTTATGAACTAGTAGCTACCTTGTCCTAAACGAAGAGGTTTTGCAGATTGAAATGGGGAGCACAAATGTCAGAATTGGATCAACAATATTCGGACCAAGGGAATATCCAAAGAAAACATAAGAGATATAATCATCAATGGTTGGGCAGACACAGGAGAGAGTAACGGCAACCTTGAATCTCTTGTATGATCTCATTCGCAAGCTGCCTTCTATCTTCTTCTCTGCCTGTGTTTTCATTAGCAAACTAGTTGAAATTGATCCACATTCGGCCTGTTTTACTGGAATACAGTACGTCTGCTTACCATACGTTCATCCTTGCCACCATAAGAGGCAAGTAATCTTCAAAATGTTGAAATGTAACCCACTCAAAAATAAAATTTATATCTCAAGGGAGAACTTTGTACAACAAGAAAAAATGTGAGTAGAACATAAACATTCTTAATTGTGAGTTCGATTTTGTCAACCATCAAATTGAATTAATTGAATAAAAAGTAAAAGCTCAATTAATTCTTATTCGATATTTATTTTGTTCCACCGTAGCACTTCTGGATGGATATTAATGGGATTGAGATTAGCTGGTGTGGCCAATCAGTGACGACGCCTCAGCAAAGAATACTACAAAATGCGGTAATCACTTAATGATGCAAAGTACCTCAAATTGAAAAATACTAACCAAATCATTTCATGGTATTGTACTACATTTTGTATGTTTGCTGATGTGTTTACTGTTGATTGTCCGCAATAGCGAATCTCAACACGTATTAATTTTTGAAAACAATATGCATGTAATATTGATAAGAAAATAATATTAATATTCTCTTATTTTACTTTGAGGTTTTACATTGTAACATTGCAATTTAGTTGCAGTCCAACTGAAAATCTAAGGTTTAAGTTTACCTATAGAATAGGAGATAGTATTTGATCATAAAAAATAAACTCTTACAAATTTTATCTCTGAATTTATCTCTTACCCAAATTTAAGATGTAAACTCTTGCATTAATAATTCGATGAAGTGTTTGTATCATCACTCTATTAATAAATATTAACATTTCTAAATCTATAACTCATTTCGATCGTTGAAAAAAGTGTGGTGATAACAGTACTCTCAAATTTTATTGTAAAGGTTTATAGTGTGACATGGCGTCCTTATTGGCCATCCAGATAAGAGAAAGTAAGAACTATCTTCCTATTCTATAAGTAAGCTTAAACCCTAGACCTTATCTAGACTACCAACTAGGGTGCCAAGACAACCACGTTAAGATGTAAAAACTCACGGTGCTCAAATAATTTTTCTTTGAAAAATTATAACACGCTATTGTACACTATAGATTATGCGACAATAAAATAGTAACATGTGTATTAATACAAAGATTGCTTTAAGATATGATGACAGGAGCACACCCAAATTAAGGCTGGTTTTCCTCCGGTTGTCTTGGGAAAGAAATCAAACTCTCGCTTGCCACAACTCCAGAAACGGCAGACAAAGTCCTTACAGCTTCAATGCACCTTCACCTGTTCATATTCTTAATATCCGACTTAACTGGTAAATCTGTCATGCCAAACACCAGTTATACCGATGAATAAAATGCCATCATGAGTTCTTTCATGTCTAAATTACGAAAAGGAATTACGAACCTGAGCAGTTCTACTCGGCAATGATACCTCTAAGCTGGTCCGGAGGCCATCCACTCTGCAGTTACGCGACACAAAATTACAAGTACACAGAATGTCATGACGTTATAATTATAGCAGATGCGGGCAAACTACACAATTTTCATTCTCGTTGTATTTGATGTCAGCAACGAATTTGTAAGAGTACCTCCTGTTAATGGTCCTTCGGATACATTGGTCGCCCCTGATACGTCCAAGTCCACCATACTTGAGCTCATCAGTATTCAGTATGACCTATAAAAAAGTTCAGTACTGAGTTGCTGATACAAGATAAAGAGCCTCTTTGAGCACTGAACAGACCCAATCACATTAATATCTTAAACCTTTTGGCCGGCTTCCTCGTGTTATAAAGACTACAGCATCCGTTTTCTAATAGTTTTAGAAGAGGTTTACTCTAACAAGGACAGCTCTAGATACACAAAACCTTCATGGTTCATATGCATTGGCAATTTGGCCAAAAAGCCGTTCAACTACCAAAAAGTCAAACAATATTTTCATATAATCATACTGTCTTGGTCGTACGAATGTTCGTTTGTGAAGTCTCCTTGATTGAGCTTTAGAACCAAAAGATGTGAACGATCAAAGGATGGTAAGATCTCAAGGAAAAATCAAAAATATGACGACTCCGTGCCACTTTAGTTCCACATCTCCTCAATCAAGCGATAAGTTACATGTTATGGTTGACAAAAAAAACTAACATGGAGAGAGCAAACCTGATCATCAGATACAATGGACAGGCTAAATTTGGCCAAATAACAGTAATAACATTTACAGGATAACTTACTTGATACTCTCCCGCTTCTTCAACGCCTATGTTGTAATTTCCATAGGAATTTTCCGGATGAAAATTGAATATGAAAATTAAGGGACCTCTAATATAAGATATGACCTGCATGTCAACAAATCAAATATGTTTTATTTTGTGAAAACCCCAGCAAAAGTAGGACAAAAAGCAAACTATCCTTCATTCTGGTTAAGGGGAAACTAGAAAAAGATGGATCCCTCTTACCATGTTACAGTCACTGACATGGTGAATTTTAGGAGGACGCCTTGCAAGTACTCTCTTCTCTTCATCTAACATCATCATATCCTGAGGAATATAATAACCAGTGTGAGTTTGAACTCTACTTACATTAAATCATATCCCACTTTTCTTAATACAGGAAAGCAGACAAAGAAATCCCACTGACAAAAGCAGCAAATACTTACCTTATCAAAGGAAAAGAGTTTACTGTGAAGCCCTTCATCCAATAACAAATCCCACTGACGATTGGCAAAAGAAAAAGAGAAGTCGTTGCTGGGCATAGGAAACTCAACCCTCTGGCACAAGAACGGAATATAAATGTAAAAATAAGAAAGTGCCAGACAAATTTAACCCATCTAAGGCATTCAAATTCATTCAGAATATCAAAAATATTACGTAGTTTTTGTGCTAAAGGGACTTACATTTGGATGCCCAAATTCATTGCCCATGAAATTAAGGTAAGCACGCCCACTCATTGTAAACGTAATCAATTTTATCATCTGAAATCACAAAAAAAATGGAAATATAAAGTAATTTTATTATCTAATAAAATACACACTTAGAAAATCATTTATTTAAAGCTATGCCTCAAACATTGCTGCTTAAATATAGAGATGCCACCTTCCAGTAAGCTGATGTTAGAAAAACATTAAACTCAAAGAAAGTATAGGATCTAGAAAATGATAAATATTGGAGAAGAGAAGTGTAAGTTTGAAATAATGCTACCTTGTATAATGAGCTCCCTCTAAACATGAGGTCATTTGGATCAGATGCATCCTCATTTATCTCACCAAGAAGAATTTGTGCTAACGACTTTCCTCCAGAAATAGACTGGCATGACATTATTAAAATGGATTAACGCAAGAACCTTGGATGGCATATGCTGAGATGAATATATTGTTACGTTTTCATGAAACAGAAGCATAAGACTAAAGGGAATTATTTTTAATCCCTTAAGGTAGATAATGGCATTTTCCAAATTAATCTTTTCGTAAGTTTTAACATAAAAAAAAAAAAAAAAAAAAAAAAGTAACTGCTCAAATTGAGGTAGTTAATGGCATTTTTGAAATTAATATACTCTTCAATTTCAAAATAAAACAAGCAACTGCTTAAAACCTGGACATATAAAGTTCTCAAGACCAACCAAATATCCTCTTCAAATTATGTTAACAAATTAAAAGCAAATATTCCGCCTTTCGTTCTCTGGATGATGTAACAGATTTTGTAGACTACTTTTAAGGTCATGGCCAGTGCCTGACTACAAGCAACGTCAGAACACGAGGAAAACTCAAAAAATAGTGTCTTGCCTAAGGAAAAAAATAAAAATGAAAAGAAAAGGTCAGAAGGTACAGAGAGCACTATTTTACCTGGTTGTGGTTTTCAGCATATGTGAGCATTTTATCTGTGGTTTGTTTGTTGCTTGTCAAAGTGTTCACAATCTGCATCAGTTTAGAATCTCAAAGCTTAGGACTCATCAAAAGAACTTACAGGAAATGGCAATATGCATAGCTTCTCTAGCAAAGCATATTCTTGAATGGAACAACAAGAAAGCAATGACTGAATAATAGTAAACAGCAAAAGAAAAATAACTGAGTGTTTGAAGAAAAGCACTGAAAATTCCCCCTATGGCTAAAACCTTTGATGCTGGTACCTTGAAAACGAATTTTACGTCAAAAAAGTTTCAGCATTGCAAGCCTCATACTACTTATCAAGAGAAGAAAGACAATATAGTAAACTTTACGATGAACGTTTATCATTATCAATATCTACTCCCATACAACATGCATTATACAGTGTGTAATGAGGTCTACGGCATGTGAAATATTTGGTCTAAAATTTCAATCAATAAATGGATGAAAATGTGTGATAGCAGTCTTACTTTATCAGATCAGGTCAGATGCAAGTAAACACTCGCCTTAGTGAATAAAAATGAGTAGATTCAGCACTTGCATAAAACAAAAAGCCAAACCTTGTCCATGCTCCATTCATGATCAGGAATATGTTGAAGAAACCATGACCACATCTCTGATACAGAAAGATTGACATAGTAATCAAATCCTAAGCCACCTTGAGCTGTTGGCTCACATAGTCCAGGATAAAGTGTAGCCTGTGCAACAGGCCAAGTTACTTGAATTTCAAATGAATTTATATTAAGTATATTAAGAGGTTCTATGGGATCTTTTGAATATTAGACAAGTGAACTTAAAGCAAACCAAATTCCATCAATTGCTCAAACAAAAAGGTAAGGTAACTTCTGAAAAAGATTCAAGCATGGCTGAAATGTCTTCTAACGAAATCAGATTAAGGTACCACCGAGAGGAGATAGAATCTAATAAATGAGTTTAGGCATTGGAAATAGGGGGTGCAATCTCACTACATGCGAAAGGGTCAACCAAACAGTCTCTTCAGTTTACTTTTCTACACATGTAAATAACTTTTTTAAAAAAGTAAAATAGAACAGTACAACATGAGGCATGGTCTAAGATGACTTACATCTTCAGCAATTGTCACTATATTTGGATGAAGCTCATGCAGCATCTCATTGGCAAGAATGAGGTATATCAAAGCATCTTTGTCGACATATTGGTTACAGTACCTAGAATGCGGTAAGAGAAAAGGCAAGGGAGAAAATTAGCAAGCAGTAGATAGTCAAATGAACATATTCGAAATGTGCCCTAAATTACCCAGGTAATCAGGAAACTGAGAAGTCAGAGTATACTTATGCATGTGAAACTATACCAAGAAAAACTAATTCAAATTTAAAGAAGTACTGAAAGAAATTGTTTTCATTTCTTGTTCCGGAGAGACCCCTTTCTTTATATTAAGTAGCAAACCATCTTTCAATAGTGAAAAAAAAAAAAAAAACCTAGACAACTAAACGTAAGATGTTTGTAGAAAACATCTGCAGGCTATAGAATGTTATCTGGTGTTTAATTATGCTCATGACAAGATCAAGAGGCGGGACCTTTTCCTAGAGGGAAGTTTGCCTTAGTTTGTAGATTCGCAAAGGTGTCAGACAATTTACCCCTTGACCAAGAAGTGAGCACTACAAAATTTCCCGCCATTATTTTGTCTGAAAAATTAAATCAAGCTTCAATGACTGCATAGGAAATTAATTATCTCGAGCACCATCACTATAATGAATAGCACAATGAACCAAGAGAGACATAAACTGAAAATTATTTTACAGGTTATAGCAGGAGTACATGTAACTACTGACTTCATAACTTCTTATTATTACCGTGTCCAAACAAAGCTTTCTCATACTCTTCGTCTCAGTTGGTACATTTCACCGACAATCCAACTACTGTAATACAAAGTAGTAGTTGTTTATAACATGTGAATCTTCATCATTGAAGTTTTATCCAACTATTTCCTGGATGACTGCATCACTCCTTTTCCACAATTGCAGTCCATTATTTACCAGCTCTAATAATATGGTCAGCCTTTTTCAGTCACCACGTTCGTTTTTGGCTTTTTACGTCTCCTTCCATCCATCTAGGAGAACAAAACAACTGCCATGATTTTCACTCAAATTTAAAAAGAAACTACAACCTCCAGTATGCATGCGATTCAGCTCTTCTCCAAGTTAAAGACTCCTGTTCTGAAAGTCATCATCACCACATAACTATGACGTTTTTCTAAAGCAGTAAAACTTATGCTGCTACTAAAACAAAATATGAACTAAACCAGTTACTTTTTAGACCACTTACTCCTCTAAATCACCGGTAAAGGAAGCAAAACCATTGTGAGTATACATCATGGATGAAAGAGAGTGAAACTGGAAACCATCGATTTGATACTCCTCAATCCACCTGTTCCAACAGTATTATACTAAATAAATATACTCAACGAGAAGACAGTTAACATTTGTACTATAGTGAGATTTAACATGCTCTTTAAGTGTTTGGTGGAAGTACCATTTAAGGTTGGACAGAAGATAATGTAAAACATCAATGGCCCCATATTTGAAAATTCTTGTCCCCCAATGTTTGTGGTAGCCTCGTTTACCTTTCAAGAGGCATGGTTTAGATTTCACAAACACAAAAAAGAAGGATTATTTAAAAAGTAATAATAATTTTTTTTGAAACAAAATATATTAACAAAAAAAGGCTCGTTCTCCAAGATATACTCAAATTAGGGAGTAAATATATTCATTGTGGAAAGGCTCTAAATAAGAATCATTAAACTACTTTCAACTTTTATCATAGTTAATACAGGGGAAGCTCCTCAACACTTGCATTGTTTTTCGAAGATGGTGAAATACTTGCATTGTTCATGGATTATCATTTAACAATATCTTATAGCGAGTCATACCTAACACAGTCCTCGCTTATACTTTCTTTTTGCATCCAATAAGATTGAACCACCTCCATCCCAAAATGACTAGTCACCTAAAAGGTTTATTTGTTCAACCTAACACATGACTTTTATATTGATCTAGGTGGACTATGCTCATTGACATTCTCCATCTCTTCCAGGCTGTTTCACACGGATGATGGGTTTGGACGACGTACCAAATCACTGGGGCACAAGCAAGGGCCAATTCTAGCTAGATGTCCTGCTCTTCTACAATGTTAAGATTAAGCACAGTTCCTCTCAATCCATAAGATTTATTCAAGTTTGCCTTTGAGGACTATTGCTCAGCCTTACAAACCAGAAAATTTATTCAAAAATTTGCCTTCGAAGACAAATCTATCTAAAAGCCATAAGTGGGAGGTGTCAGTTCCTCTTGATCCTCTTGACTGCGTAAATAACTTCTGTTTTCAATTAGATAATAATAACAGGGAATATTAAAGTTTTTTTTAGAGAATGAAGCAGGGAATATAAGCGCTGGGAAATCATTTCTGTGCAACTTTCTCTTCTTGGCAATACAGCCAGGATATATCTTCAGTCCCGTTTCATTGAACAGATCATTGATAAAGCCTTCCAAAAACATCAAATTGTTTAGTTGTTAAAAGCATAATAAATTATCGCCAGGATAATAAAGTGGACTTTAGAAAAAAATGCCCAAGTACGAACAATAGCGCAATGCTCAAGCCCAACTTGACTGGTCCAACCACAAAATGAATGCTTATGTCAAAACTAACATCAGAAGTACTTAAGATCGCCATTCCAAATGAATATTATGAAAATCCTATTCAAAAAGCAAATAATAATAATAACAACAACAATAATAATAATAATAATAATACCAGTATGAAAATAACAGTCATTGGTTCCATCAAACAGTGACAAACCAACCATCTCCTCTGCTGCTGCATAAGAATGGACAATATCCATGAAAACCAACAATCCAAGACCTGTCACAAACAAATAAATGAAAGCTAAGTGCCAGTGGGTTAAAAACAGAAAAGCCCACCAATCTGTTGTGCTCCATGTTTCAGACTAGTTGTCACAAAGTGAGAGTTGATGTTTGCAGGAGAATTATCCTATATTGGCTTGCGTTTGAAAAAATCTTGTTTTTATCAGCTAGGAAATGGTTCCCTAACTTTGGCTAGTCTTTTTTGGACAAACTCAATCTTAAAATACTATTCAAACCAACCTAAGCTTATTTGGTCACTGAACTGGTTTGATATGGCCGATGAGTGTGTACTCTCCATGCTTTGAGCCAGCTTGTTGCTTAAGACATGGACATGAGTATTGGTGGGTAATACAGGTTCAGCAGTCCATAGTTATACATGTGTTCCACATCTTGAGATAGATGTTTAAATGTATGAAGAGGAATATCATAGTAGCTTGGGCTTAAAATACCCGACTCTTGTTGGTTACTAGGAGCAACAGGGCCAATTTTAACTCAAGTATCGACCAAATTTAGAAAAAGGATGTAAGGCCCAGATTTAAAGTTATTAACGAAAAAAAAACAAGGACAACTGATAATCATAAGATCCGGCAAACGAAAAAGGAAAGTTGCTCTAAAGCATACCATGTGCTTCATCAACCAAATGCTTGAAGTCATCTGGAGTACCAAATCTACTGCTAACAGCAAATAAATTGGTGACCTGCATAGCAGTTAGAAACCAAGTAAAACCACAATGTTGATCCCCGTGCCAACAGTGGCATTAGTACATTTACTGCTTGTGAGGTAAACTTAAATGCATGATAGTGTCTTTTTGCCACTCCTTCATAAGGTAATATGACAAATTCACTTATTTTAACTCACTTTATAACCAACAGAAGAGTATTCTCTGTGTTCAACAACCCCCATGAGCTGAATTACATTGTACCCGGCTTTCTTGATGTGTGGGAGAACCTATTCAGCAACGAAAATAAACAACCGGAGGTTAGACAGAAAGGTGAGAATTTGAACGAGAGACAAAGAGCCTAAAGATCCACAGAGAGGGGACTTGAGTTGTTACTTTAGTTTTAAAATCATTGAAAGAGGAAACCTCAGCACCCGATCCACTGATACCTATGTGGCATTCATATATACGAAGTGACTTTGGCACTTCCGGGCGCTTATTTTTCCACTTATAAGCAACCTCTGGAGGTGGTTCCCAGTGAACTGCAAAAGATTGCTCCCCGTCTGAATCTGAGAGCATGAATAGTTAAAAACATTTCCATTCACGTGTTTAAATGACAAGCACCAAAAGTACTGCTGTGACAAGAAGTAACTTGAATTCTTACCAGGAAGCACATAAGTGGCCCATGCAGGAACTCGTTCCAAGGCTCCACTTGGAGTGTTAAAATAGACCCTGTATCTACTCTTGTGCGGAATAGCAGGTTTATACTTTTTTAACCAAGCTTTTCTTCCTTTCCGCATTTCTATCCAATAAGGCAGGGGAGGCTTCTTAGCTCGGAATTTCTCCCGCCACACAGGATCATCCACGACATTAAAGATATCGTATTCTTTTCCATTATCAATCACATCATATGGAGGTAAATGACTAGGTGGATCATCTTTATGACTTTCTTTCCAAGCTTTATATCGGGTTTCTGCATCAGGGATTTCGCCCAGTTCTTCCTCGGTCTGGGGACCGTTGGGCCCAAACATTTGTTCATACAACTTGGACGCGGTTTCGAAACGTGATTTAACAAAGCGATCCTCCCCAGGTTCCCAGTATTCGTCATCAATTTTCTTAAATATTTCTTCCGCAGTAACTCCGCTGTCGCCTTTGTCATAATCATCCACGTAGTTGTACTCTTGAAAATAATACTTGTCTGGTTCTTCGCCGTCGCGGAGCTTGTCTTCGAGGATGACAGACCAGTAACCATAGTCATCCCGGCCATATAGCCCCTCTCTAGCACTATTTTCCGTTGGAGACCAGTCGTTGAAATCACCAATAACAGAGCAGTATCGCGCACCTAACGGAGAGAACAAGAGAGGGGAGCTCAGAGGCAATATTTAAAGAATGATTAACTCACCCAGTAATGTTCCCCTACCCGGTGCCCATTCCATGAAATCCACACGATGTTGCCAGTGGCGATGCAAACCCAATAACTCGTACCTGAAAAAGAATGATTCCTACACATCCGACAAAAATACAAACATAACAGAGTAACTGAAAAGCAAGCTAATCCAATTCTCATACCCCGAAGATGCTTCCATCAAACTCTCAAATCTATTTAACATCTCTTCTTTGAGGTTCTTAAGGGCCTTGTACCTAAAATACCAAAGTCGGACATCAACTGACTAGCTACAAATTATCAAATGCATTAAGATAATTAAAAAATTTACGCTACCGCTCTCGCAGAAACTGTGCGAATGCCTTATTGTAAATACCAAGCTCCGCGAGAAAGCCAACGGGATCTACAGAGTCTCTTCTGTTTTCCGCTTCGGGTTTCTTCGCTAGCCGGTTGAATTTTGGGGGATGTGGTTTCCCAGAAGCCGAACAGCTCCATCTGCTAGTACCAGTCGATGTTCTACGTAAGCAGGAAGACCGGAGAGGGTGGACTCCATCATCAAGTGATAAGACCAGAGGACGCCCGAGGATAAATGTCGTCATTTTGCAGTGAAACGAGTAAGGCTTCTGGTCCTTCTGGACGAGAGAACGCGGGAAAGAGTTTTGCCGCTTCAATCTTCCGCAGCTCCTTTTCAACTCCGTTCGGACTTCGAAGTTCGAAATTAAGTACCGGAGTGTGGTGACTACTGAGAGACCCGGATCTGCTGTGCACAAAGTTTTTGTCCGAAGCCGTGTGCATAGCCAATGAAGGTACGCTTGCATACGTGACGAGTGGTAGGGTTTGATAGGCAATGCCGGGTCGGTTCACCCCAGACCGGATGGTCCAAATCTTACAGTTATCAAAGCTAGGAAGAGTGGCTTTGATTTTACGGTGGTGATAAGAACAAATTTTCCTGTGAGGGTTTAAAGTGTGACATGGCGTCTTTCCTTGAAGTCTAGATAAGAGATAAAGTAGTAAGGAAGGCTACATCATGATGTAAAACCTTATAGTACTTAAATCATTTTTCTTGATTTTATATCAATATTTCAAACGTTGCTTTGAGTTTTAACCTTGCTCAAAACCGTTGCAATGAGTTGTACACATCCCATGAGAGTACTTACTATTGAATTCTATCACCTTATCCATAACAGCCATACTCCTCGGGTGGAGAATTATTTATTTATTTGATTAAAAAATAATTTATTATTCATAATATCTAATATATGTTATTGATATAATTTTAAAATAAAATAGATATATTAAAGAAAATGATATCGGTATTTCTATGTTTTATTGTGAGGTTTTACATCCCGATGTAGTTGTCCTCTTGGCAGCCTAATTGGCGGTCCAGATAAGGTTTAAAGTTTAGAGTTACTGTATAATACAAAAATATATGTTACTTATCTCTTACCTAGACTGCCAATGAGGATGTTGCATCACCTTGTAATCAATAAGTAAATTGTATCCATATTACCACTCTATCGTAAATTGCATAGACTATTTAAATGTTGGTTATGACTTATCGTATAACTCATACGTAAGACTTGAACTTGTATAAATAAAAGACGGGTAAGCACGAGGTCGAATCTTTCAGGTATTCCGACCTGGACCTGAAAATCTCTTATTTGGAGGTCCTATTTCCACCTCAAGGGTCGGGTGCGGGGGTTGGGGTTGAGGGCTTTAGGCTTCTTTAAATCGACTTGAACCCAACTCAAACCCAATTCACACAAAAAAAAAATCTCCTTTTTTTTGAAAAATGAAATATATAGTAAAACTAAAACCTATCTAGTTATGTTTGGTTTGGAGAGAACCTATCCTCCATTAGGTTTGAACTGGAGCGGTGTTAGAGATAAGTCCCATATACAAATACAGGTATAAAAATATTGACTTATTAATGGGAAATATACTTCTCAATTTTAGTTAATCATTTTGAGATAAACCTTAAACTCAGCTTTAGAGGGATGGGATTGGGTTTTTTGTAGTTTGATGTTTCAGGTTTAGAGGTTGGGTCATTTTTTTAAAACCAAATCCCGACCTGACCTCTGCTTACTCCTAATAAGGGCAGACTACTTATAAGCCCTATATTTTGAAGGGTAAATGAGTGATGACTCTTTAAAATTTTACCATCTCAATTCTTCTATTTGAGAAGAAAAAAAAAAGAGTAATTAATAATGGAACAATTTTTCAACATGTGGCATTAGGATACCTAACTCCAGGTATTTTGTACAATAGTATTTTATTATGAAAAATGATATCAGTATTTTGACATTTTACAGTGGAAAAATGATATTAGTACTTTGACATTTTATTGTGATGTTTTATATCATGATGTGGCAGTCTTCCTGGCTCTAAGGTTTGGCTTCCCTATAGAATAAGAAGACAGTTCCTATTTTATTTTTTATTTGGACTACCAACAAGGATACCACATCATACTATAAAAACTCAGAGTAAAATGTTATAGTATGCATATCACCACTCTTTACAAAAAGAGTTTACATCCTGATGTGGCCATTATCCTGCAGCCTAGTTGGCATTTTATATAAGGTTTAAGGTTTAGGCTTCCCTTTTATCTCTTACCTATTAGCGTATTAGCGAGGACGCTGCTATACATCTATAAAACTTCACACTATAAAACTTCACAGTAAAAAGCTACGCTATGCATATTACCACTCTTTCATTATACATATATCTGTGTGGTCGAACCATGAAAGTCGGTTGCGGGTTGCAGCAATTCGAGTTATACATCTATAACTTTAAGAGCTTGACCGGAGCCCCCTAAGTTCAGTCTAATCGGGTAAATTATAAAGTTCTCTGTCTCAAGTTCTCAACGCCCTTGTTCGAAAATTATCCTTCACTCCGCATTCGTTGCCCGAATACCAAGTAACGCCAGTGCTGGATTTTCGGCGGGTGAAGAGGGCGTAGCGAGACTGGTTTGATTTTGGTTTCCACGTCAATCGATCGATGATGTCGAATCTGCCGCAGACCCTCTCCCTTGGCGCTCAATTTGCCAATCCCAACCAGGCGTCGGCGAACCTTGGTGCGAACGCGGGGGCTCAGGCAAACAAAGACAGAAAAATGGCGACCGCGGAGCAGCTGGTTCTCGATCTCAGCAATCCCGAGCTTAGAGAAGCTGCCTTACTCGAGCTCTCCAAGGTTTATTGATTAGTTTTGTTCGCAATATTTATTTTTTCATCTCTTTTTTCTCTCATTCTTTTTGGTAGTTTTTCTTGCGAGAGAATTCTGTTAGATGTCAACCCCTTAGGTATAAGAGTCAAAATTAGGGAACAGTTGGACTTGAATAGTTTCTTAGGTAAGGCGTGATGAAAGATCATCTTCTTTTGCATATAATAATCGGTATGCCACCGAGAGAACGGATTGCTAACTGGGTCTTGGTGGCATGAATTTCTTCACAAGAAAGGCATATACACCCGTTCTTGTTATCATCAGCATGATGTATATCCAAAAATTTCAAGTTCATCAACCCGTGGTGGAAATATCTGCTTGTGGATGCTCCAGTTTTGTGCTCAGTTGATGTTATTTGCACGAAGAGGGCTAACTCTTACGACTGAACTTGAGAACAATATTTCCTTAGAAGACTAACTGAAATATTTTCATTGGCCCACAGAAAAGAGAGTTTTTTCAAGACTTGGCACCATTATTGTGGAATTCCTTTGGTACAATTGCTGCACTCTTACAGGTACACTTCTTTTCTGCATTGTTGCTGCGTTATGGATATCTAAAGGGTAATCTATTGTGTGGGTGATAGTGTCTTAATGGTTAGCAGATCTAAAACTGTCATCATTTAGTGAGAAAGTGTGGAAGTTTCATCCATATGATCCTATTGCTGAATTGAGTACATAAGTTATTTCTTCATCTCGAGGAGTTCTGTATGTTTGTATCGAGTGTCTTTAGCTTGAGAGACATGTAAAGAATCCAAGCTGTACTATTGAACGCACCATTTTGGTTAAAGATAAGAGAAAAAGATATTAGAGCAGAATCCTGCCTAACTCGATGGGTTTGCCATTAGATCATGTGTATTGAGACCCAGAAGTGGGCAAGTCCACTGAAAGATGTCATTGTTGAATCAGATTAACAAGGCCGAGGTAGCAGAACTTGATAGAGCGTTTTTTGCGTGAAAATTTAGTTACTTTAAAATTTCCACTGACATACCAAGGAAAATGATGCTTGTGATGAATGTAACTTGCCTGTGGTGAAATTTTTTTAAGGGTCTTTAACATGGTGTTTGTTCAACAAATTGTGCGGTTACAACCCAAACGATGGGTTTACTCTTTGTCATGGGCTGAGTGGTACTATAACACAGCTTTTCACACTGCTACCAGTTTGATCCTTTCATGGCAATTTATGGGAGGACGGTGCCAACAGAACTGTGCCATATCGTATAGGTGGCGGAGATGCATGGCGACAGGGATAGCAAGCAGATATATAGTGAGCGGACCAAAAGGCTGTTTGGCGTGGGCAACATGGTGTTGCTTAAATGGCAGCCATCCATAACCTCTAAAGTCATAATATATTTACATGTTAAAGTAGAATTTTATAAACAATCTGATCATCAAATTGCAGCCAACACTTTTTCTTTTAGATGAAAGTTTTTGAGGGTCTTTTACATGTTTTCTACTTACCTTTTTGACTCCATTATTTCAACCAATGCGTCTATCAATTTCTAAAACCGCATTAAAAAGATTAACCTGCCTGTGGTGATTGTTCATGGTTATGACACTTTTCTTGGTTCTTTCCAATGAAGTGTAGGCGGTGATGGTTAATGCAGGCAAGATTTCTGGGCGGCATATAAGTAAAATAATGCATGTGATGAATGTAACCTATAAAACTTGTGCTCATGCGTATCTTATGCCCCTTGAAAATTGATATGGGGTTGAATGCTGTATCAATGATCATGGCCACAGTTGTGCAACCACGCTCTTGCAATTATAATATAATCTTTGGAAGTCTACTTATCATCTTTCATATCTTTCGGCTTTGTTGGAAGCAAGCTAAACAGTGGTTCTAACCAAATGCAGGAGATTGTTTCTATATATCCTGTTCTTTCACCCCCAACCTTGACATCAGTGGCATCCAATCGTGTTTGCAATGCACTAGCACTTCTCCAGGTGCTTGCTTCTCCACTGTTTGCTTTCCTGTTTTATTCATTAATTTTTTGGAATTTATATCTTTACTTTGATAAAGCTCATATTTTTACTTTTGATCTCTGGGTTATGTATATTAATTGCACAAATAAAATTTCTCCTGACATTCTGCTGTTTCATTACTTCCCCTTGTTTAAATGAGGCTATAAATTAAGGTCAGAGGGATTGGCTGTGCACTGAAATTATACGAGGATAGCTAGCACTAAAAACATAAATAAGAGTAGCAGAGGTACAAGAGAACATAAAATATTGATTGGAATGGTCCAACGAATTTGCTACAGACTGTAATTTTGATTCCTGATAAACATAAGCCACTGATCATCATCATCATACATGTCTTTGCAAATCTAGCAATCAACACTTCTCGCGGATTTTGAACATTTTTCCTCTTCAAAAGGCCAAAAGAAGGGAAGATGCTAAAGCAGCCATCTAAAACAACAAACAAAATAATTACAAGCATAAACATCAAGTTTCATCATGGATGTAACATGAGTATTATTGTTATAATTTGATTTACCTCTCAGTGAATCCTGCTTATGTTGTGCTGCTTTGTTTGTGTTCCTTGTTATTCTGCTTTCTATTAGTTTTATCCTTGGTGATTCTTTATGGAAGGATGACTGATACTTTTCTGTTTTGATTTGTTTTTCCACATCAGTGTGTGGCTTCACACCAAGAAACGAGGACCCTTTTTCTCAATGGTAAATCAATCATGTTATGCATCAACCACATGAATTTCAGTGAATCGATGTTAAATGCCAGTAAATGCATTATATTTTTTCTTCAAAATGCTGTCAATGAAACTCTGTCCGAGAAAATTAATTGTTGATATAATATCTTGAATATCAGCAGTACCTGTAAATCATTGCTCTACTATGGTCTTATGGAGCGTTTTTTGGAGATCCTGATTGCATGCTTGACAGGCTTTAGAGATGAATTGAGTTATTAAAAAAATTACTTTTGTTCTCTTGCAGCACATATTCCTTTGTATTTATATCCATTTCTGAATACTACAAGCAAATCTAGACCTTTTGAATACTTGAGACTTACAAGCTTAGGAGTTATCGGCGCACTTGTCAAGGTAACATTCATATTGTTCTCGTTGTTGTTGGTTTTATTGTACTCTGTTTGTAAATAATGTTCACTTAGATGTTATTAGCTAAAAAAAATTCTAAATCAAAGATATGCCTTATAATAGAAAGTTGTTTGTGTGGCCACTCTAGTGAATAACGTTGTTTTCCAATCACAACTTTAAAAAAAAAACATTGTTTTCTAATCACAACTTTCAAAAGAAAACATTGTTTTCCAATGTATAAAACCTAACACTGACATTGATTAGATGACATGATCACGTCCTGTGTAGCTGGAACAAACAAATTTGACCCAGAATGATGTTATATTATTTCATTTTATTTTAAATTATTTTATTTTTTGTTGTTACACAACTTCCCCTGTCATTTCCACCCTACCTCTTTCATTGGACACAAATTGGCCATTGTTCATAGTGATTTATCAGGGTTGTCTTACAGTTGTCAGCTGGGTATCAGGAAAGAAGGCTCCTTGGAGGCGATGGAATGGTTTTCTTTTTTTATTTTATTTTTTGAAATGTTGAAACTTTTATTAATAATAATTTACAGTAAATATACATTGTACTTTTAGAAGACTACTTCTATTGTAAAACTGGTAATGAGTGACCCACAGACAGGGCCACCATGCCGACCCCTGCTTTTGCTAGTTTATCCGCTAACGAATTAGCCGACCGCGGTACTGCATTCCATGCTATCCTCCAATCCTTGGTTAAATCAGCCACCTCATCAAACAATTCCTTTAATGCCCATGGAGCAGATCCCCTTTTCTTAGCCCAACCAATAACTACTTGAGAGTCCCCTTCAACCTCCACTGAAACACTGAATTCGTTGTTTATAATTTTTAAGCCTGTCAACAATGCCTTTGCCTCAGCAACATTGGAACCACAAAAACCAGCTGGTCCAGAGAAAACCCTCAGGATCTCTCCAGCCTGGTCCCTTATCACTCCTCCAACCCCTGCTTAACCCGGATTTCCTTTTGCAGAACCATTGAAGTTTAACTTTATGTTAGGGGTGTAGGTGGCTGCCATTCCAGCATTTTGGGAGGTGGCTTATGGTTCGTCAATAAAATAACTTTTTGCCAATACTTCCTTATCACTGCTATGGGAAGTGGGGGAAGCCCTTTGAAACTATGAACCCATTTGATCGAGTTGTGGATTGCCATTTCATTAACTTTACCCACAGTACTGATCTTACTTTCAAAGACTACTATTTCTTTCCAACCACAATCCCCATAAGACCACTGGGATAGTTGCTTTCCACAATGTTTTGCCCCAGTAAGGAAGGGGGGATTGAGGCCACTGCCCCAAAACTTGACTCAATTTTTCGGGCATGCAAGAGCTCACCCTGAATTTTTTTCTCATCCCCTCCCAGACCTGACTACCGAACTTGCAGTGTAACAACATATGGTTACTGGATTCTTCTTCCTCATTGCAAAGACTGCAAGTGGAGCTGATTAATATCTGTCCCCTTTTTAACAAGTTTTTGACACGTGAGTATCTTTTCATGAGCAGCCGCCCAAATGAACTGCTTGACTTTTGCAGGGGCAATTAGTTTCCATGCAGCTATTATCCCACTGTCAATTAGAGGCTTACCTATTTGAGACAACTTGTAGAATGACTTTACTGAAAAGGTCCCATCAGTATTAGGCACCCAAATGATTTCATCTGATCCCTGATTTGGTCTATTGTGGTCACCTAGCAGCTTTAGGAGACATACCAATTCCTCTAATTCATCCTCTTGTAATCCCCTTCGAAACTGAAAATCTCTATTATCTTCTTGCACAGATCCAAGAACCTGCTCTACTGTAGTATCTTTGTTCCTGGTCAACTGATATAGCTTGGGGAAAGTCTCAGAAAGACGCTGGTCCTCTAACCATAAGTCTTCCCAGAAATGGACTCTTGTGCCTGCTCTTACATGAAACCTCAGAAATTTTAATACTTCCGGCTCAATCTTTAAAATCTCCCTCCACAAATTGGAGGCTTTTGCTGCGGATGTTTTCTTAGGTAACCAAGAAGAGTTTGCCTTTCCATACTTTCCATCAATGACTTTCCTCCACAAAGTATTCTCCTCTGTAGAATATCTCCATACCCATTTGGCTATAAAAGCATTATTCATTTATTTTATGTGCCTTATACCAAGGCCACCCTCCTCCTTTGGCCTGCATACTGTGTCCCATTTTACTAACTGGTATTTGAATTGCTCATTTGTTCCTTTCCATAGAAATTTTCTTTGAATTGCCTCTAGTCTAGAAGCCACACTCCCAGGACACTTCAATAGTGAGAGATAAAAATTCGGGATACCACCCAAGGTGGCCTTAAGTAGTATTGTCCTTCTTGCTAGTGTTAGGAACTGGCCCTTCCAACTATCCAGCCTTCTTTGGTATTTTTCCAACACACTGTTCCATAGATTTTTTGTGGCTCTTCCCATGAATAATGGAAGCCCAAGATATGTGTTGGGTAATTCGAGCTTGCAACAACCCAGAATTCTACAGAATTGATTTACCTTTTCATCCTCTATATTCAAACTTATCAAACCAGACTTACTCCAGTTAATATTCTGCCCTGAAGCCATTTGATATAGGTTCAATAACGCAATAGCGCTCAACATCTGCAGATTGCTGCCTCTACATAGCATGACCGTGTCATCTGCATATTGCAGTATAGGAATTTGCACAGCACCTAATTTCAGACCAGATATCCATCCTCTTTTCTGGCCTTCCACTAGCATAGCACTCAGCCCTTCACTAACAATGTTGAATAACATTGGGGAGATACGGTCTCCTTGCCTCAAGCCTCCGGTGCTGCTAAAGAAACTTCTCACCGTACCATTTAATATAAATGAAAATCGAGCTGAGGAGATGCAGCTGCTCATCCACATTCTCCATTTATGTGGAAAGTTCATTATCCTTAGCAAGTTATCTAGAAACTCCCAATTCACCTTGTCAAATGCTTTTTCAAAATCCAGCTTTATGATCAAGCCTCTTTCTTTCTTCTTGCTGTAATGATGAATAAATTCGTGCACCATCAATGCTGGGTCGAGAATTTGTCTTCCTTTAATGAAAGCTGACTGTTTTCCTTTTTTATTTGGATATTCATGGTCTTTGTAGCACTCTCAATTTTCCTTTATTGTAATTCCTTTTCTGCAAATTCTACGTCAGATATGTTAACTAAAGAAAGGGTTTTTCTTCTGCACCTCGCTGCTAGAAATCCCCCTTCCTTGTAATATTGGACAGTGTTCTCGTTAATGAAAAGTGCTCGTTCTGAGAAACTGCCGGTCAGTTTTCCCCTCAAGACAGTTTTTAACATTGTAAAAATAGGGGAATCTGGTTCAAGTGGATGGTTTGGTAGCATTGGAGACTTCATGGAGATTTTGTAATACTTGATAATTTTTATTTAAACTAAGAGATTTAATTGTTGGTTTTTTGTTGATGTCAGAGGCAGCATACATGTTAAGATCAAATTTTCTGGGGAACCGCCTCATCAAATTAGTTTAATCTATTATTTCTATTGTGTGTTTATTAATAAAATGAAAATAAAACAACAAGAAGGGAAACAAAGCGTAAAAAGTCACGCTATGGCCTTATAACTTGTTTGTTGATCAGTTAGGAAAGAAGTGATTCTATATTATATTTCTGCTTTATTACATGTACTGCCATCAGGGGAATGGACATATTTATCCCAATGATATTTTCTTCCTTTGCAGGTAGATGATTCTGATGTCATTGGTTTTCTGCTATACACAGAAATAATTCCACTTTGCTTGCGCACCATGGAAATGGGTAGTGAGCTCTCAAAAACTGTGAGTGAATTAATATCATCTGTGTTTAAATTTCTTTTTTTTTTATTCGATACTCTATTCTATACTCTGAAAGAAGGGTTTCTGCTTTATTCATTGACAAAGTTGGAGGGTAGGAAAAAGAAAATGAGAGCATAGGCTGAGGCAAATAGAGTGATTGAAGAAACTATGCGTGTACTGTTTGATTTCTAAGGCTAATGATTAAAGAGCTGTGTCTATTGTTTAAAGTTCTAAGGCTAACTTGAATTTGTGATGCAGGTTGCAACTTTTATTGTTCAAAAAATTCTGCTGGATGAGATGGGTTTGAGATACATATGTGCCACAGCAGAACGTTTTTTTGCTGTTGGGCGTGTGTTGGGAACTATGGTTGCGTCTCTGGCTGAACAACACTCTCCTAGGCTCCTAAAGCATATAATTCGTTGTTATTTAAGACTTTCTGACAATCAAAGGTTCATTTCATGTTTCTGGCTTCTTGTCATAGCTTGTACATGTTCTTACTCTCCTAGGTCTATATCTTGACGTTGAAGAATTATGTTGGTTTTCTGTTGCAGGGCATGTGAAGCTTTGAAGAACTGTTTACCTGAAATGTTAAGAGATGGAACTTTCAACAATTGCCTAAATGTAAGTGATACTTCTAAAACTTTAGAGTGTATGCACATCCAGTGGGAGGAATAAACCTGTGATTGGGTTCATGAACATGCTAAGATGGTTTGTACTTCAGTGCATGGGTAAGAT
This sequence comes from Aristolochia contorta, assembly GCA_022405105.1. Classification (NCBI taxonomy): domain Eukaryota; kingdom Viridiplantae; phylum Streptophyta; class Magnoliopsida; order Piperales; family Aristolochiaceae; genus Aristolochia; species Aristolochia contorta. The sequence goes on along the minus strand of CM039667.1, from coordinate 3,342,249 downwards.
CAGCCAAAACTGTTGTGGGATGTCTAAATGGTTATAACAAGTCAGTCTTATAGTTTGCCCCCTCCTTTTTTCTAATCCAACAAGAACTGTAAACCTTTATTATTGACCTTGGCCTGCTCACCATTCTCTTTTGTTGGTTGCATCCAATTGAAACCATTTAGATGTAGAAATAGACCTGTTCCCTCTGTTCCTTGGCATCCGTGCATGATTTTGACCTGGCTGACTGGGCTAGCTCATTATTTATTGATTTACTTATATTTTCTTGAGGAAAGTGAGAAGAGAGGATTTGTTAAGAATTGGAAGAGTACAAGATATGCAAGGGAAGGCTCATTATTTATTGATTTAATTATTTCTTTGAGAAAAGTGAGAAGAGAGGATTTGTTAAGAGTTTGAATAGTACATGATACACAAGGGAGGGTTGGGCCCAAAGCAGAAAAAAGAGGTCATGTCAAGGCCAAACAGGTTAAAGAGAAAAAGATATGAGAGATGAAAAGGGTGTTCTCCAGATAGGGAGGGGTAACTCAAAAGCGATGTGCTGGTGTGCTTCTTCTCTCCCAAGCCTGTCAGCCGCGCATCATAGGGACATGAGTCCCTAGCAAGCCTGTCTTCCATGCTTCTCGTACCCTGAGCGTGCTCTCTCCTCTCCCATCTTGTTGAAGTTCTCAAGATTACAGCCAAGAAGGATCTTGCTCACAGCATTCCAAATAGATTATCATAACGGAGTCTCCAGCAATACTACAGTCGCTATGCCTGAAGGGGAAGATTACACTAGAAGCACTGTCCCATTATGGTCTCTAATTGCCTCTCCCTTCACCTGTAGGGCCAGGTATACCCATTGAGCTACCATTGATATGGAGCTTACACAAGTCATAAGCTATACAATGGTTGGGGGCTAGATGAACAACTAATATCAAAATTCCTTGTGATGATTTGCATTTTGAAGGTGTGCAGTGTCTCTCAGGTTGCTAACCCAAATAGGACTTTGTTATATCATTATTTTTTGCTGTTGGCTGGAAATGCAATCACACATTTAACTTTGATCCAACACCTTACCTGGGATTTTTTTTTTTTAAATGGCGAGTCTTGCTCTTTTATTTCTGATCAGTAATCATACAAATCAATTAATACAATCTGTAAAATAAATACAATCTTGATCTGTGGATAAGCTTCCAATTCTAATCATAGGCCATACATATTACATTTAGGAAAGTGGAATGCTATTGCCTATTGCAATTAGAGGTCTATTAACTCCTTTAGCCAGGTGGTTGCTATATGATTATCTGATCTTGGAGTAGAGTTCCAAGAGATGTTCCATTCCCTAATGATTTCTGAGAGTTCATCAACGATATGCTTGATCTTCGATTTTTATTGCTTTCTTGGCCCATCCAATAGTTAATGTGGAGTCTCCTTCAATAACTATTGGACTGGTTGGCAATATGGATAATATCTTGACTCATTGTAGTAGTCCTGTGACTTCGGCTTCATTGGAGGTTGCTATTCCCATTGGTCCCGAATAGGCAGTTATGATCTGACCTTGTCTCCTCTAATAACTCCACCATAACCTGCTGGCCCTGCCCTAATGATTTCTGAGAGTTCATCAACGATATGCTTGATCTTCGATTTTTATTGCTTTCTTGGCCCATCCAATAGTTAATGTGGAGTCTCCTTCAATAACTGTTGGACTGGTTGGCAATATGGATAATATCTTGACTCATTGTAGTAGTCCTGTGACTTCGGCTTCATTGGAGGTTGCTATTCCCATTGGTCCCGAATAGGCAGTTATGATCTGACCTTGTCTCCTCTAATAACTCCACCATAACCTGCTGGTCCTGTGACTTCGTGATATTGTGAGACATGATACATGTCCATTGTGGACACTAATTGTATGTTTTTTTTTCTTGTTCTGCTGAGTGGAGCTTTCCTTTTCCTTTCCTGTTCGTGATACAACGAATTATTTGTCAATTATATGAGCATGCGTTTATCCAAACAAAGAGAAGAGATGATGACAAATACTGCGTACACTTTCAGGAAGACGTAGCAACAAGGCGATGGCTCCAGCAGCTCATCCAGAATGTCAGAGGGAGTAGGGGAGGAGTTGATCATATGCTGACAAACTAGCTTTATCAGATCACTAGTCGCTAACAGGGCTATCCATTTTGTAGCCTATATGTTTATCTATGTCTATGTTATAATGCGTCAAATTCACGTAGGTCTTTTTGTTGTAATATTCTTTCCTGATAAATGTTAATTATGATGCAGCCAGAGAGCCCTCTGCAGACTCCCACATTGCGCACAAACTGTTTGCTACTGTTGTTTACGGTTTCCGTAATATTGGCAGTTAGCAGGGTCGTCATAATCACAGTCGGCCACTGTTTGTAGCTTCAAATTTTCTTCAGTGGCTTTAGTTCTCAAGCTGTATATTTACTTGGACATATATCTTTGAGTTGAAGCAGTTGTGGTGTGTTAGTCGACTGCAGTTTGGTTCTCATGTATCTCTGATAGTTTCCTTGCTGCACTTTGAACGCACTAATTAGATGGTTATATTTTTTTATCTCATTGGTTTGGATTTGTTGTAAAAGCAAATTCCAGCGACGTGTAGATTATTATGTCTATAAGGTTATTTGATAAAGATGATAATATATCAAAGGTGTTGTCAAGGTATAAAAGCTAGGGTTGCTCTCCTGATTCTAACTCGTTCACAACTCATTTTATTTTGCATGTCAGGATAAAAAAGCTTCTCTATAAGTCAAAAACAGGGAAAAAGACTTATTTTGATTGAGTCGTCTCTTTAATATAAATTTTCTGGAAGGAGACTACCAAAAAATATATTGCAGGGAGAACTGAAGTTTAGAAAATTTAAATCTTTTAGTAAATAGTAGAACTCTTCAGATTTTCTTATCGCACTAAATTATTATTCCTATTTGTTGTCCTCAAAGAATAGAATATTTTCTATAATGTTCTTCAATAGGGTCTACAATATTTTCTAAATAAATTTGAAGTGTGGTTCAACATAATTTCCTCTCTTATAGAATCAACTTTAAAAGAGGGTTTACTTCTAAATTAATTCCTCTACCGGAAAACATTGCCAAACACCATCTAGTCTGCAGTAAGTTTAGCTACCTTGGGATATTATAATTTTTGAGAGCATACCTTGAAATATGCCTCAACTTTTTAAGATGATCATAATGTGCATGTACTTATGTTACCATTATATACCTGACCTTAATGAGAGTATTCACATAATTACTATTTATCATTGAAAATTAAAATCGTAACTCGGGAACGGGGACAAAATTAGTTTGTTTTGGTATATTAACTGTTGCATAGTAATTGGAGTAACTAAATTATAATGCGAAAATTCAAAACGCAAATAGTTAACTGGAGGTGGCAGGAAACCGCTTCTTCCTCGTCCTCTTATTCCTCGCCTGCGGGAGACGGTCAGCGGTCAGCAGAACTGCAGTCTTCGCCACTACGCAGGAATTTGGGCTGGCAGTGTAACCGAAAAGTAAGGTTTTCGTTTTTCCCTTCGCTCTTTGCTTGATATGAGAACCGGAGACTAAGACTCTTCTGAATCACCGGAGAAGAGATGCTTGGGGTTATGGATACCGATGATGCGCTTGCCAAGGTAGAGACTTTGCTGGGCTACCATTTCCCTGACCGGAGACTTCTGGAAGAAGCTCTTACTCACTCTTCTCACCTCAAGTCTGGCTCTTCATATCAGCGTCTCGAATTCGTCGGAGATGCGGCATTGGGGCTGCTTTTAACCAACCATATATACTTAACTCATCCGAATCTCGAGCCCGGTGATCTCTCTCTCCTGCGCGCCGCCAATATTAGTACTGAGAAGCTAACCAGAGTCGCCGTTCGACATAACCTCTACCACTATCTCCGACGGGATTCTCCCAACCTCGATGATAAGGTATAAAAATTAAAACGAACGTTTTGATCACTGTATTCGGTGTACTCAAACGTCTCTGCACTTTTTTGTTGTCTATGATACTACTTAGGTAAGGGAATTTGCGCGCGCCATTGAGGGGGAAGCGGATGAAACTGGGTACTCTAGTTCCGTCAAGGCTCCAAAGGTTCTAGCTGATGTTGTTGCCATCTCATGTTACGGTTCATTCAGGCGTCAGAAACTCTGCAGCTCGCCTTCGAACGCTTCCTCTCCGACGTCTGCCAACAAGATGGGCGGCCTCCCCTCTGCGTAATCTCCGACGAGTTCATGTCCTGGTCCGTCGAAAGCGCACGCAAGTTGGGCGTTTTTCACTGCGTGGTCAGCACCGGCGGGGCTTACGGTAATCTCAAGATTTTGCAGAGAGGCAGAGGAATCCGATCCGTGGACTATCCTCTTCCGAAAGCATATGGAGTTCTTCCACCAGAGTGACGGAATGTTGGCAAATTCCGTGGAGGAGCTGGACGGTAGAGGTTTAGATGTGTTCAGAAAGCATTATTCAAGGAGAATTTGGCCCGTCGGCCCCTTACTCGGCTTCTCCTTCTTCCTCGTTGACGAACTCTTCCTGCATCGAATGGCTTGACAGATACCCCCCTAACTCTGTTCTGTACATCTCGTTCGGGTCCCAGAACTCCATCCACCCTTGGCAAATGACGGAACTTGCCAAATGGTTAGAAGCATCGGGAAAACCATTCGTCTGGGTTATAAGGTCTCCGATCGGCTTCGATCTGAATGAGAATTTCAGAGCAGAGTGGTTGCCCGAGGGGTTTGAAGAAAGAGTGACAAAGGAAAAGGAACAAGGACTGCTCGTCAAGGACTGGGCACCGCAAATCGAAATTTTAGCTCACAAATCCACCGGTGCGTTTCTTAGCCACTGTGGGTGGAACTCCATTTTAGAGAGCTTGAAGGAAGGCGTGCCGATTATCGGGTGGCCCATGGACGCCGAGCAGCATTTCAATATCAAGTATTTAGCAGAGGAATCGGGCGTGGGGTCGAGATGGCGAGGGGGCCGGAAGCGGAGATTTATGAAGATCATGAGATTACTCAGACGGTTAAACATTTCACGGATGAAGAGTCAGGAATCGGGGTCGAAAAGAGAAGAAAAGCCAAGTACAGAAGACGATCGTCGCGGCGACTGTGGAATTGCTGCTTCTTTCCACACATATTAGTTCAGTTGACGATCTGTCCCATGTAACTAGTATACCCCGAGGCACAGTTTGCTTGGAAGTTTTCCCATTCGGGCTTTCCCCTATACCACAGGCTTGTATTCTCTGCAAGCTGTTGTATCGTCTTTGGCCATCCCTATATTTTCCCCAAACTCGTCCACTGCTTCCTCGATAACCAATGCAATCCGACCCTCTATAGCTTTTCATTCTTTTTCGTCTTCTAATAATTCAGCCTCTTCCTCTTTCCCGTCTTCCAATTTGCCAATCGCTGCTTTCTGCATCCCTGCTGCCAGATGATAGCCTTACCTTGGCCTTCCTTCTAAAAATTGTAAAATGTTGCAAAGCAAAAAAAAAAACCATCAACAAGAATTGATTTGCACTACAGAAGATGACTATTATCGAATGCAAGACAAGAATTGATATGTATTTTGACTAATTCTGGGGGGCTCTTGTGATTAAGAGTGTTTGATCGTGAGATCAACTTTACAAGGACGATAATACTAATATGGCAAATCCCCAAAGGTATAACTAGCAACTAACAAAATGAAAAAAGTAGATAGAAAACTTAAATATAAAATAAATAAAAGATGTATGCATTTACATACACTCCAACTCTACTCATTCTTGTACTCAAATCACATAGCTCATGTAGTCAGAAGCACAACGCCTCTTTCTTGATATTACGGTACTAGTCCCAGATTGTGATTCAGGAATCCCATTAATTTCCGGTAACTCCATATCGTTATAGGTGAATGGCAGCAGGTTGTAAGGTGGCATGTTACGTGAAAAAGGGAAGAGAGGGGACATCGTTTTTCCTGAGATGTCGTAACTGAAGAGCCCTTTGTTTGTGTCGAGATAGAGGATCTGAAGATGCTCATTGAAAGCACAGAAACTAACGATGCGTATTGGGCATACAATACTATGGGGTGCTGGTTTGATGGCTTCGGCGAGAATGGATTCAAATGTTTTCTTGTCGACGGAGTAGATTTTCCTCCAAATACAGTCGTGGGTACTCATATTACTAGGTTCTGACTTTGGATCCTCCTCCAACACCCAGATGCAGAGACCTTGGATCTCACAGAGCTGGCAGTAACGGATGCTCCCCTCCGATTCCCACACCACTCCACAATACATTAGTTGCCGAACCTTGGGCAAGTCGATGCGCCGGAAAATCTCTGACTTCATACAGAATAGGCGCAAGCAGGACTTGTCAAGCCAGTATAAATTCTCTTTGCAGTAAAGGGTAGCAGGCCCACACACGGAAGTTCTCTTGAATTTTTTCTCAAGAGTCTTCCACTCTCCCGTCTCAGAATTGAAGATGGCAACTTTGACAAATTCGTCGACCAACCAGTCAGGTGGAAAGAATTTGCAAGTGACAACGAGAAATTTGTAGTGATTGGTGTCCAAATCGGGTGCGAAACCTACGGCTAAATTCCGACGGACGGTGGGGTCGCCGCCTCTCAGGTGCATTCTAATCAAAGGAGGGGGCGGAGGAAGAAAGGTGAAGTGCCTGGTAACCGGATTGTAGAGACTGTGCCTCCACGAACTTTTATCTCCCTTTCTCAACGTGAAGATGAGGAAGCCGTTGGATGAACCCATGGGCGAGAAATTACAACCCTCGGGGAAGACGAGGGTGCGCAGGTGGTGGGGTGACCCTTTATCATCCAATCTGTAGAACTTAAATTTGACCGTTTTGTCCTTGCCGTAGTATATATGGATGAAACCAGTGTCTGTCGATCTGGCACCGCGAGAAGAAGTTTCTTCGATCAGATTCTGCCACCTCTTGGAAACTGCTTCACACCGCAGCCGTGATTTCTTCGAGAGACGAGAAAAAATCTCGTGTGAGACGACTTCCGGCAAGCTATCGACCGCGTCCATGAGAACGATCGAGTCCAAGCGGGAAGTGCGATCGAATGGAAGACAAAGAGCTCGGCAGAGGTCATAAAAAAGGAAGCGCGCCTGCCTAGGGTTTCATTTCTGATTTCTTGACTCCGCTTCGGATAAATAAGAAGTAAGATCCTGGTTGCATATCGGAGATAAGCTAAGTATTAGTATCGGAGATACGTATGGTGGATATGCTAAGATATGCTAAGATATGTATATAATGAGTATAGAAACTTTAAAAACACTTATTATAAACATTAAAAATATAAAAATTTACAGATATTATTAATATTGAAAATATAATATATTTTATTGATTTAATTATTTTTAAAAAAATAATATAATTATGTAGAATAATACTACTCTTTTTGAATTGAAGATTGGTATAAACATTAAAATTCTAAAAATATATAATAAGATAAAAAATATTTTACTTTAGCTATAGTATAAATTTCATCGAAAACGGATTTTACTAAGTTATTGAACCAATTCTGTGAAAAAAACTTTAGTAAACCAGCGCCAAACCGGACCGAATCAGTCCGATTCACAGGTCCGAAATGGGGTAGCTGGAGGTCATCTATAAGCGCCCCCCGCCGGTGCAAAGAAACCCTAGTTTCTCTGCCCCCGGCATTCTGGCCGCCCTTAAAGCCGGCGACCACCGCGGAACGGTGGCCGCAACACCGGCGACCACCGCAGAACGGTGGGCAGACAACTGGCGACCACTGCGGAACGGTGGGCGGACCACCAGCGAGCACCGCGGAACGGTGGGCGGACCACCAGCGAGCACCGCGGAACGGTGGGCGGACCACCAGCGAGCACCGCGGAACGGTGGCCGGACCAGCACCGACTGTTTCGCCTATAGTTTCGTCGCCAGTAGGCGACGATTCAACCGGAAAAAAAAAAAACAAGTCCTCTTTGAAACTTATAAAACAGTCCCTTCTGAAACTCATAAAACAGTCCCTTCTGAAACTTATAAATAGAGTCCTCTCTATACTACAGTAATTAGAGACGCTCACTCTGAGTGGAAGCTAGATATACTGACCCAGTCATGGCAAGAGAGCATGAAATGGTCGGTGCCAAGGCTGCAACGGGTATTTTCGGGCGAAGGTGTCGACGTAATCGACCACAGAGCGTTTGATTTCGGTGGTGTCCAGTGAATTGGGCTTGTAGAGGAAGGAGACCATCATGGCGACACTGAAAGGGAGGAAATAGACATATGATTCGTGGGGATCCATCGTGCGAAACCACTCTCCCAGTTCCAACTCGTCAATGAACCTCACTCCATTGAGTATATGCTTTTTGCAAGAACCATCGTTGTACAATGGCGGCGGAGTGCGAGGGAGACGGTGGCCGCAGAGCGGGAGGGAGACGGAGGCCGCGGTGCGGGAGGAAGACGGAGGCCGCGGAGCGGGAGGGAGACGGAGGCCGCGGAGTAGGAGGGAGACGGAGGCCACAGAGCGGGAGGGAGACGGAGGCCGCGGAGCGGGGGGGAGACGCGGGCTGCGGAGCGGGAGGGAGACGTGAAGGGAGAGGGAGACAGAGAGCGGGAGGGAGACACAGAGCGGGAGGGAGAAGCGGAGCGACGCGGAGCGAGAGGGAGACGAAGGCCGTAGAGTAGGAGGGAGACGAGACCTCTCACGTGGATACCACATATCACATCCACATCAGACTTTATGCAAATGTATGCATATAGTAACGCACATATCGTATTAATTTTTTAATAATATATTTTTGAGTAATGCTAACGGTACGTAACTGTAGCTGCACAGTTGCGTACCCTCTGAGGTGGATGTATTATGTGGCATTCACATTTCTTTGCGGCTGCCCTTTCGCCCGCGGCCGCAAATTGACCAGAAATTGAATGTAAACAACACGCTTGCGGTCTTCCACACACACGTCGTGGCAGGTCTTCTAGGCGAGGTTCTAACGGGCCTCCTAGCGGAGCTATATGTTTTTTCTTCTTTTGGTTTGTATTCCTAGTGAAGTCTTTATTAGGAATGAATGTATGTACATGTTTGTTTAATGCATATTATTTGTGCAAGTCTTTTTGTGCTCACTAGCAAAAGTTAGGAATCCTCTTTCTAACTTATAAGTCAAGATCTTTTCTACTCGTTTATTTATGTGGGACTAAACTCTAACACTCCCCGCACGTGTGGACATTCTTTTGGGCGCCTACATGTGCACAACTTGGGTAGAGCCCCACGTACAATTACCTACACTGATACCATGTAAAGTTGGTCTGAGGTCTATCGTAAAATAACTAGTCAAAGTTAGAAAGCTATTTTCCAACTAATAAATCTGGATCTTTTACCACTCGTTTATTAATGTGGGACTAAACTTTAACAAAACCTAGGATGACCCTGAATAGTATCTTTGCTGATACTGGCTACAAGTGTTGTTTAGTCAATAAAAAGTTAGCGGGAATGGTGTTTGGTCAATTAGTTATCTTTGCCGACTCCACCATTGCTGAAACTAAAAATCTACTGCAAGGATTAAAGTGTTTTTTGAATAATCATTTTTCCGGGCCACATTATGTTGAAGGGGATTCACTATTCATCATTCAATGGTGTAGGAAAGGCCTTACACCACCACGGAGGATCCGATCGATTGTCAATGAAATTTTTGATTTGTCTCATGTTATTGTTTGTTGGAGTCATATACTTAGAAGTTATAATGGTAGAGCTGATACTCTTCCTAAGCAAGGGGTTTCTGAACAACGCATGGTTATTTGGACCCCTTAGCTACTCTTGTAATGTTATCATGTATTCTTGAGTTTTTCTGAATAAATACAATACCAACTTTAAAAAAAAAATACTTAGGTTATTGTGGGTTTTAAGGATGGTCCATGGTCATGCATGCCTTGCCTCTCAGCCACCAAAATTATGTCTTCCATGTACTTCCATAAAATGTGATTTTGTCATTTGGTTGCAGGAAAGTTGCTGTCATCAATGTGGATCAAGCAAATGATGCACTACCGTATTCATCTATAACAGGTATTAGTTGTATTCAAACTGTTGAGGAGGTCATACCAGTTTTTTTTTTTTCAGAATTAGTTGTCTTTCTTACATTATATATAGGTACAAATCTGCAGTGAATATAAAAAATCTTATAAAATTCAGTGATGATATGGTTGAGCATTCACTTGATCCTAATGGTGGTTAGTCTTACTGTTTGCTATTATGATGTTGGGTTTTTATCCTATTCCAATATGTGTGTGGGATCCCCATAATCTTTCATGTATGAAACTAAACTTGGACATTTCGCTCTATCTGATGTATTTGTGGTTCATAGAAAAATTCAATAGCTCATGTTGAATAAATAAAATTGGTTGACTTCTGCTTCCACTCTATCGAGAGCAGAATTGAACAGGAAGCTCTCACACCGAATGGACACAAGACAATGTCTATTTATGCTTTAAATTGCTTGAAGGGGTGAAGTGTGTATCGAGTTTATTACTTGTAGGTGTTATTATGCATGCTTAATGATGGAAAATAATTCTGAAAGATATTGAATGCAATTTTATCTACTTCATGTAGGTCTTATGTATTGCATGGACTATTTGGAGAAGTATAAATTCTTCCATAATCATAAGGATTGCATATCATATTGGAGCTAGATTTCTCCTTTTACAGGTCATACGCAAGGCTTGAAAAGGTTTGAATGGCCTACCTAGAAATCTCATAATTTGGATTAATAATGAATGACTTGACAAAATTCAAGTCTTTTCAAATCCTTCTGTATACCCAAGAGGCTTCTTCTTCAATGAAAACAATCAAATCACTATTGCTTGAACTCCTGTCAAATAACTATTTCAGCATTTGATGGACAAAAATTGTTTTTTTCTGTTAAACAAAGGACAAAAGTTATGCGAGTTGGTGAATCCCCGAGTACCTTCACTACAATTTTAGGGAGGGATTGAGCAGAATATACATGAATGCAGGAAGTTACTGAATTCAATAAGTTTTACAAGCTAGCATCTTTTGATCAAATCTATGTGGTGGACTACTCGGTATAAAATCTGGAAACACTCGTATTTCTGTTCATGAGATGGATTTATGTCTTCAAACCACAAGATATTCTTCTATTTGATACATAAGATTGAAATGTGATGTCTTGAAACTTGGGCAGTTCTTTTTTGTGTATCCCTGACACTAATAAAGATCTATATAACTAGTTGGTTTGAGAAATTTTTAGATATCTTTATGTTCATGTGTTTTTGAGTGTTCAAGTTATAATTTTGCAGATCACTACCTTTTATTTTATTTTCATGGACAAGTTGAGTTTTTTTTTTCATTCAAATGTTAATAATGTTATTGACAAATTCATAAAAAAGTTGAACCTTCGGGTATGTGTGTACTATTTGCATTTTGTGGTGCACATTCAAGTGTCGTAGTAGTTTAGAAATAACATGTTTTATATTTTAGTTTCTGGGCAGTTGACTATTGTATTTAGATCTAACGTGTTCCATTGTATGGTGATATTGGTGTTTGATTGATTCTTTAGTACTCAAGGCTATTGGGATACTATCAAGATTGTTGTGTCCTGTGTTGAACATCACACTCATAATATATGCAAATGATCATTAGCTGGCTCGCCACACAAATTAAGAATGCAGGGGACCTCACAGCGTCTTGGTCAGCAATTGTTGGTCTCAACATTCCAAAACGAGCACCGATCCAAGTCCCTTGGAGCCCGCCAGAATTTGCAATAGTTAAGCTAAACACGGATGGTTCCTTACTTGGTAACAAGGCCCAGCAGGCATTGGGGGAACAATTAGTACACATGAAGGCAGAGTTGCACAATGTTTCACTGATCCATTAGGAACCAAAGACTGCACTGAAGCCGAAACCCCTACTGTTCAGAAAGGGATGCAATTGTTTGACTAGAAGTTTAGTGGACCTTTGCTAATAGAAGGAGATTTTTTGAATGTAATCAAGTGGTCCAAAGAAAACCCGTTGTAGCTGGATCCATGTTCCAAGGTCTGCAAATGCTGCAGCTGATAAGCTTGTTAAATAAGGTGTCTCCCTCCACCATATTCTCGGTGCCCGACTGAGATAGTTGTATTCCTACAATGTATTTTAATTCTGAAATCAATGAAACCCAACTTCGTAAAAAAAAAACCCTGCTAAGATTAAAATATAAATAAAAATGAAATAAAAAATAAAAAATAAAATCTGCCAAATTTTGGGGTTGTCTGGTCTTTCCTCTTAGAGTCACTGCTTCACAAAGATGGAATGTCACATATTATAACGAGTGAAATTAATGATACTTGTGTTCACCGATACTCAAAAGAAGTTTGATCGATGTGAGTAGAGACCTCTTGGTTATCAAGAAATCAAACAGTAGCAGTAAACCGTAGACGAACCAACAATTACATGCAAAGGTCTTATCTGCATCTTTTATTAGTTTGTTTCCATGTATGTTGTACCGTCTTTTAGATAGAAACTTGCCTTTGATATGACTACATAATGGCTCAGTTCATAGTGTCTAAATTATTATATTGGGTCATTCTTTTATGTGCAAAACAGTAAGGATTCTTCTTTAATCTATTCATCTCTGTTAGAACTGGCTGATTTATGCTGCTAATAAGGATGATAGCTTCTTCAAAAAACAAAAAAAGGAAATGATAGCTGTGTTCATTGGTGGGTCAAGCATGATAAGCAAAAAATTAGGGTAAACTAGGGCTTGAGCTACAAAAGAAAGGAAAAAAGTTGACAGTGAAAAAGTACATTCTTGGATAACTTGAATAGTGTTGTCCGCATTTCTTGTCTTTTATTGCACTTTATATGAGACAAAGCTGATTGCGTCATTATTATATGTACAACTTGTAACATAGACAGGCTAGGATTTAGAAATTCTAGAGGCATGTTTTAGTTTTCTTTATCTTCCATTATACTACATCAGAGGTGAGTTAGGTGCTTGGTGAAAAGCATACTACTTCAGCTTCTTTCTTGTCAGTCTTTTGATGCAGAAAATTGACGAAGGGTTTGAATGATGTTATAGAAGATCATGGTCCAGTAAACGTCACAACCTTGGACTTTCAGGTATTTTATGTCTTTTTATCTTTTCCTGTCCTCTTTATGATTTTCAAAGGTGGATCAAACCGTTGCCACTTCATTTGCTCTCATTCAGGACAAAGAAAGCGTGGGAAATTATGGGAAGTTAATAGACAAAAGCAACGGTTACGTCTTTAGAGGAATAGATTGCAATGATGTTGAGTTCAGCAAGAGAGCAGCCGGTCCAACTGATTGGGATTACTACAGATATCGCTGCTTTTTACACTTTAGACTGCAATTTGAAAATGTATTAGTTGTTGTGCCTTTGCGGGCTTCCCTGATCCTCGTGAATGGCAAGAATCAAGATGAACCAAGTGATGCTATTTTCTTTTTGTCCATAATTTGCCTTCTCTATCATACTTGTTAACAAACATGCACACACAAAACACAACCAGATTCGTCATCTTTGTTCTCATTTAATTATTTTTATTAAAAAATTTATCTACTATGTTCATTTTATTAGTTGCTACCTATGAGCCTTACTTTGGGACTTCGCCATATTATTATTATATTCCTTGTAAAATTGAACTCACGATCCAACTCTCTGTCACAAGAGTCCTCCAGCATTAGTCAAAAGGCATGCCTTTTTGTTGAACCTTCAAGAGATCAAAGAAATCAAATTGTTTGATTATATCAAAATAAAATTAGGTTTCCTTTAAATTGCCCACCAACGTCGCCTCTGATCAAAACAGTTTTGACTCCAACATAGAGTCCCTATCAACATTTTGACAACCATTCTCAACATTAAGGTGCGATTAAAATAAATTACCGGGATCCAATGTATACTTCAGATACAAATGCAAACAACCAGATGGCATGGAAATTAAATCAAATGTCCACAAAAGCCTATAATGTGAAGAAATCAGATTAAGGAATATGTGAAACTCCCTTCCCGTGTTAATAACGACACATAATTGCGAAACAAAATAAAGCTTATTACTTAGGGTAAGTTTTTTGTGTTTTATTTTGTCTGCTTCACAAGATAATAAAGTTCTTAAAATTATTGCTGCTTTGGCGTATATTATCCATCGTCTTTTGGTCTGTGCTCTTGGCCAAACACCCGAAGATGATAGAGATCATTACTACAACAAAAGGCTGGACCTTGCTGGTCCTTTACTTGAGGGCCTGTTCAGGACGGTGTGTATTTGTCTCAGGGGATTTTAGCATGCTTTTAGCATGTAGAATATTGTTATCTTTTAATTACAATCACTCTTCTGAATGGAATTGTTCCAAAAGCTGACTAGGGATGTAAGGTCATATGTTCAAAAGGTTCACTTCTTCACTTGCTTGCTTCTTTCTTATCTTTGCTGCGAGTTTGGATTATCACGTGTTCATATCTTGCATATGACATTGTGTTGACCACTGGTGATTGAGTGATGCTAGGCTCACGGCTCCTGTGCAAGTATTTGTGCACGTAATCTACTTAGCCCATGGCCTCCCGCGAGCCTCCGGTGGCCTCCCGTCCCGCTATGGCTGCGGCCTCCCGTCTTGCTGTGGCTGCGGCCTCCCGTCCTGCTGTGGCTGCAGCCTCCCGTCCTGCTGTGGCTGCGGCCTCCCGTCCTGCTGTGGCTGCGGCCTCCCGTCCTGTATGTGGCCGCGTCCCGTCCTGCTGCGGCCGTGGCCTCCCGTCCCACAGTGGTCGCGTCTCGTCCCACTGCGGTTGCGGCCTCCCACAGGGAGGGTCGAACGCGGGAGGCCGCGGGCCGAGAGGCTGCAGAAGGCCACAGGACGGGAGGCCGCGGGCCGAGAGGCTGCAGAAGGCCACAGGACGGGAGGCCGCAGCCACAGCGGGACGGGAGGCCGCAGCCACAGCGGGATGGGAGGCCGCAGCCACAACGGGACGGGAGGCCGCAGCCACAGCGAGATGGGAGGCCGCAGCCACAGAGGGACGAGAGGCCGCAGCCACAACGGGACGGGAGGCCGCAGCCACAACGGGACGGGAGGTCACGCCCACAACGGGACGGGAGGTCGCGCCCACAGCGGGACGGGAGGCCGCGTCCACCGCAGGACGGGAGGCCGCAGGAGGTCGCGGGACAATAGGCCGCAGGAGGCCGCAGGAGGCTGCGGGACTGGAGGCCCTAGGAGGCCGCGGGACGTGAGCCTGCAGGAGGCCACGGGAGGCAGCAGCCGCGGGAGGCCGCGGGAGGGGAGGCCACGGGAGGGGAGGCCGCTCCCGGGAGGTTGCGGGACGGGGGGCCTTGGCCACGTGCGCATGATGTGGATAGCCACTTATGCCTTCCATGTAGATCCTGTGCACAAATACTTGCACGGGAGCCGTGCGCCTAGCATTACTCAACAACAAATACAATCACCAGTGGTCTTATATATTCTCTTGCCACTGGAAACTGGAAACAAGCAAATGCAGCTGGTACAAGAGCTGGAGTTTCATAGGTTTTACCCCTCTCTTGCTACTTCTCTCTCTCCTTCCCTCCCTCCCTCTAGCTCTTTATATATATATATATATATATATATATATTCATATGCATCGGGTTCATTCATTGAGTGAAATTGCTCCCAAATATATTGTAAATAGGCGCGGATTCGTTTGAATTTTGCATCAAACTCTATCACATTTGAGAAGAGTATGTTCTTCCATGGGACGTGAAGGTAAAAATTAAATAATCCACTGAAGACTGCACTTTTGAGTAGTGATTTTGCTTCACAAGTATTAACATGACGAGCTAGAGTTGACTTATTTGAGCAGGGAGGTTGGCTAAACCTCATCAGCTTCATGTTTCTTAGTGGGGTGTGATTTGCCCTGCAGAAACACCAGAAGGACAGGTAAATTTTCCTTGTTCTTGTACTTCTATATGCTACTTGCCTTAGAGCGGTCATTGTCCAATGTGTAGCTCTAGCACTACTGTGTAATGTTCGTATTATGTGATTGGAAAATCAGGCATGTGGATTAATGAAGAATCTTGCTTTGATGGCATACATAACTGTGGGATCAGCAACATATCCAATTTTACAAATGTTGGAAGAATTTCACACACAAACTTTTGAGGTACTTTTCCCTTTCAGGTATGAATTTATTTTTCATGGATTTCCTTTTAAGGAATTGCTATGTTATAGGTCATCATTCCAGCAACTATCCAGGACGCTATCAAAATCTTTGTCAATGGCTGCTGGGTTGGTATTCTCCATGATCCTAAACCTCTGATGGACGCTTTGCTTTTTCTTAGAAGAAAGGTCTTTTCTCTTGTCTGTAGTGTGCTATTAAGTTTCAGTCTTTTCTCTTTTTAATTATTCTGATTTGCCAGCAATTTGTTATGACAGTTTATCTGGGTGTCTTCTTATTTGTATTTAATCATAAATAATGAAATACGGGGTGATATCAGTACTGAGATTGGAGTGGTGACTTCTGTCTGTGGGCTGGTAGCCCAATTTCCCTTCTATCTTCTGTCTGTGGGCTTGTAGCGCAATTTGTCACTTCTCAGGCTGAAACTGGGCCTGGATGTGAGGGGGAGTGTTAAGTCCCACATTAAAATGAAGTGAAAAGAATCATGGGCATAAAAGAAGAAACCCATGTCTCCATTGTAATGAGGCCTTTTGGGGTAAAACCCATTAGCAAAACCGTGCGGGCTTGGGCCCAAAGCGGACAGTATCATTACAATGTGGAGATGTGGGCCCTACGGGCCTATCCAGAATTCTTAACATGGTATCAGAGCCACTTTCCATGTGTGGGCATGCTCCCCAATCTGCCTTCTGCCTTCTATCTGTGGGCTGGTAGCCCAATTTCCCTTCTGTCTTCTGTCTGTGGGCTTGTAGCTCAATTTGTCACGTCTCAAGCTGAAACAAGGCCTGGACGTGAGGGGGAGTGTTAAGTCCCACATTGAAATGAAGTAAAAAGAATCATGGGCATAAAATCAGGGACCCACATCTCCATTGTAATGAGGCCTTTTGGGGTAAAACCAATTAGCAAAACCGTGCGGGCCCATCCAGAATTCTAACACTTTGTTCATCGTAGAAAAGAATAGACTGCTGATAAAGAAAAAGGATATTAGGGCCTTGCAGCAGAGGGTGAGACTTGTTCAGAATCTTAATGCTTTGATGTTGAAAAAATCAACTCCATCGATTTATGTATGATTTTTTCCTTTTTATTAGGATACTAAAGAGAAAAGGTGGGATGATCTGGTTGGAAAAGGATTCATTGAGTATATAGACACAATGGAGGAAGAAAATGTTCTGATTGCCATGACTATGAATGTAAGAATTGAAATAATTCGTTATGGCAAATAATATCTTGTGTTTTTCTTTTGGAGGTAGCAGTAGTTTGATTGTGCTTGTTTTGTAGGATCTATCTGCTCCTAGACCTGAGTTAAATGATTCAAATGAATGTCTCTTCAAGGAGATAGAGTACACACACTGTGAAATCCATCCGTCATTGATATTGGGTGTTTGTGCTTCTATTATCCCATTTCCTCATCATAATAAGGTAAGTTGCAATTACCACTGCTTATTTTTCTGGCTGTCAACTACATGTTCTTTTTATTTACTTGCATCAATTGCATTTGGCAATGAAATTAATGCAGTCTGTACGTAATTCTTATCAGTCTGCTATGGGGAAACAAGCGATGAGTATTTACGCCACCAACTACCAGTTGTGAATGGTGTGTGCTTAATTTTCCTTAGTTTTTCTTTTCCCTCAAATATCTGCATTGAAGATATTTTGGTCCTCCATAAATCTCATTTTCTCAATCTCTTCATTCAGGATTCCTTTTATTATATCCTCAACTATCCCCAGAAACCTCTTGTTATTACTCGTGCCATGGACTACTTACACGTTCGGCAGCTTCCTACTGGCATTGTGAAGAACACAAGCTACCCACTTGTTTAATTATAACGTTTGTTTTTAATGATATCTAATAATGTAGTATGTTGTGGCTTGTGAAGAATGCTATTGTTGCTATTGCATGCTATTCTGGTTACAACCACGAAGATTCAATTATTATGAACCAGTCGTCTATTGACCGTGGCTTCTTTAGATCACTATCCTTTCGTTCTTATAGGTATACATGTGCTTTGCTGTTATTTCTACCAATCTTTGGGTATTTTTTGTTCATGTGTGGTTGATTTATGATGTGGATGTTTTTTTTATTGAACTTGTTTCATCTAGAGACGAGGAGAGAAAAATAGGAGCATTGTGTAAGGAAGAGTTTGGGCATCCAAAAAGGCAAAACACAGAGGTAAGTGATGGTCGGCTTTTATGATCTGGTTTAAAACTTTTTGGATCTGATGGATTAAATTTACTTCTCCTATTTACAAGGGATGAAGCAGGGGTCGTATGCTATATTGGATGATGATGGTCTTGTTCCTTCTGGGAGTCACCTTAAAAGATTTCTTGATTCTCATGCTATATGTTTTGAATACTTTATTCAAATAACAATATATATATATATATATACATCAATTAGGGCACTAGGGTTTTGAATGAAGATGTTATCATTGGGAAGACAAGACTAATTGCACAGGATGAGTCTCAAGGGCAAGCATCCGATATACACAACATGATCTTAGTACAAGCTTACGTCATTATGAAAGTGGCACGGTGGATCAGGTATGCATTACTTACCACTTATCAATATGTATATATCAATTGCTTTCTTGCTGTTAAAGCAGGTCTCAGATTTAGGTTAGAGGACTTCTCCTCATTATGAACTTGTTCTCGATATTATGCAGGTATTGCTGACCACAAGTGCTGATGCATTCAGGTTTGTGAAAGTGAGATTGAGTTCTAGTAGGGTGCCTCAAATTGGGGATAAATTTAGTAGTAGACATGGGCAAAAAGCAATTGTTGGCATGACCTATACCCAAGAAGACATGTCGTGGACCATTGAAGGTATTACTCTGGAGATCATTATTAATTCACATACCATCCTCTCTCGCATGACTGTCGGTCAGCTTATGGAGTGTATCTTGGGAAAAGTATCTGCACTCACAGAAAAAGAAGGTGATGCCACTCCTTTCACTGATGTGACGGTAAGGAACCAAGCTAAAGGAATGTTGTTTTAGTTGATTTTTGGATCTACTATTAAACTTCATTTCATTTTCCGTGTTCTCATGTTAATAATATCAAGAAAGCTCTTCATAAATGTGGATATCAAATGCATGGTAATGAAGCCATGTATAGTGGTCACACTGGTCAGAAATTGAGTACAATGATTTTCTTGGGCCCTACTTATTATCAAAGACTGAAACATATGGTGGACGACAAGATACAGTCCCGAGCGAGAGGTCCAGTGCAAATTCTCACTCGACTGCCAACTGAAGGGTGATCTCGCAATGGAGGCCTCAGATTTGGAGAGATGGAGCGTGATTGTGTGATTGCTCATGGTGCTTCTCATTTTCTGAAAGAAAGGTTGTTTGATTAGAGTGATCCCTACAGGGTCCATGTCTGTGAGAGATGTGGACTAATTGCCATTGCAAACCTTGAATACCACTCATTTCAGTGCAAAACATGCAAGAACAGGACAACCATTGAACAAGTATGAGTAATTCCTGGAATTATTTTATGCTTTTTTATATATTCGATGCTAGGGGTTGCTTGCTTTAGTGGCTTTAAGTGCAACACTGCGTTTAGAGTCCTACAAAATTCTTAATTTTCTTACTACTGCTCTTGGGATATTTCTCTTAGCCTCTGTTTATGATGTTGTAGGTACAAATACCATATTCATATAAGCTGCTAGTCCAAGAGCTTATGGCCATGGGAATTGCTCCTAGAATGTTCACAAAGAGTTTGTGATTACAAAGATCGAAATAAGAAAGGAGAGTGAAAACATGTAAGCTTGCTAACATATTGTTGTTTGAATTCTTTTGACATCCTATTGGGGGGGTGTATACTTTTTGAGTTAGCAGTCTATAGGAAAATATTTTGCCACTAGACTTCCAATCGATCCAGATTTGCCATTGAAAGTTCTATCATTCCTTTCCACACACATAGTCCACGGAATGGCAACCAAGGAGGCCATCCACATCATTCCTTACCCGGGAAAATCATGTGACTATTGAACCCAAGCGGCTTTAATTTGATTTGCTGCTATTATGTCAAGCGTGACAAATCAAATGTTGTCGAGGAACTTCGAATTGCATTCTGTAGTTTCATTTCTCTTTCCCTGAGTAGTTTTTACCCTCATCTCAACATCACCTACTATATTCACTTATGCCGTGTTGGAAATGTGACTAGTCATCATGACCCCTCTATGATCTTCTTTGTTGCTTGGTGGTTTTTCCTTTTTTTCCCATCAGTTGAGAAATGTCCCTTTGGAGCAATTGTCTTTCTTCATACATACCTGGATTTGTTACGATAAAAAAAATGAAATCATGATACATGTCCATTGTGATATTGTGAGACATGATACATGTCCATTGTGGATACTAATTGTATGTTTTTTTCCTTGTTTTGCTGAGTGGAGCTTTCCTTTTCCTTTCCTGTTCGTGATACAACAAATTATTTGTCAATTATATGAGCATGCGTTTATCCGAACAAAAGAAGAGATGATGACAAATACTATGTACACTTGAAGACGTAGCAACAAGGCGATGGCTCCAGCAGCTCATTCAGAATGTCAGAGGGAGTTGGGGATGAGTTGATCATATGCTGACAAACTAGCTTCATCAGATCACTAGTTGCTAACAGGGTTATCCATTTTGTAGCCTATATGTTTGTCTACGTCTATGTTATAATGCGTCAAATTCACGTAGGTCTTTTTGTTGTAATATTCTTTCCTGATAAGTGTTAATTATGATGCAGCCAGAGAGCCCTCTGCAGACTCCCACATTGCGTACAAACTGTTTGCTACTATTGTTTACGGTTTCCGTAATATTGGCAGTTAACATGGTCGTCAAAATCACAGTCGTCCACTGTTTGTAGCTTCAAATTTTCTTTAGTGGCTTTAGTTCTCAAGCTGTATATTTACTTGGACATATGTGTTTGAGTTGAAGCAGTTGTGGTGTGTTAGTCGACTTTAGTCTGGTTCTCATGTATCTCGGATGAGTAGTGTTCTCATGTATCTCGGATGAGTAGTGTTCTCATGTATCTCGGATGAGTAGTGTTCTCATGTATCTCGGATGAGTAGTGTTCTCATGTATCTCGGATGAGTAGTGTTCTCATGTATCTCGGATGAGTAGTGATTCGCGCACTGGTTGAGTGTGCGAATCGTGTACGAGCTCTCTCACAAAAAAATAAAAAATTATATATCACAAAACCCAAGAAATATAATTTTTTATTGTTAGTAAGAGGGCTGGTGCCCTACTCGCACACCCAACCGGTGCGCATCTCCGATAGTTTCCTGCACTTTGAATGCACTAATTAGATGGTTATTTTTTTATCTCTTTGTGTTGGATTTGTTGTAAAAGCAAATTCCAGCGACATGTAGATTATTATGTCTATAAGGTTATTTGATAAAGCTGATAATATATCAAAGGTGCCGTCAAGGTATAAATGCTAGGATTGCTCTCTTGTTTCTAACTCGTTCACAACTCATTCAACTCATTTTAGTTTGCATATCAGGATAAAAAAGCTCCTCTTTAAGTCAAAAACAGGGAAAAAGACTTATTTTGATTGACTCGTCTCTTTAATATAACTTTTCTGGAAGGAGGAGACTACCAAAAAATATATTGCAGGGAGAACTGAAGATTAGAAAATTTAAATCTTTTTGTAAATAGTAAAACTCTTCAGATTTTCTTAGCGCACTAAATTATTATTCCTATTTGTTGTTCTCAAAGAATAGAATATTTTCTATAATGTTCTTCAATAGGGTCTATAATATTTTCTATATAAATTTGGAGTAAGTGTGGTTCAACATAATTTCCTCCCTTATAGAGTCAACTTTAAAAGAGGGTTTACTTCTAAATTAATTCCACTACCAGAAAACATTGCCAAACACCATCTTATTAGGCTAGTCTGCAGTAATGGTTTAGCAGTTTAGCTACCTTGGGATTTTATAATTTTTGAGAGCATACCTTGAAATATACCTCAACTTTTTAAGATGGTCATAATGTGCTGGTTTCAAGGTACAATATTTAATGTACTTATGTTACCATTATATACCTGACCTTAATGAGAGTATTCACATAATTACTATTTATCATTGAAAATTAAAAGAATAATGACTCGCTGGTTGGGTGTGCGAGTCCTGGCTCTCCCACAAAAAAGTTAAATAACATATTTTTTGGATTCCGTAAAATATGTTATTTAACTCTCTTGTGAGAGAGTGCACGACTCGCACACGAATCATTACTTAAATTAAAATTGTAACTCGGGAGCGGGGACAAAATTTGTTTGTTTTGGTATATTAATTGTTGCATAGTAATTGGAGTAACTAAATTATAATGCGAAAATTCAAAACGCAAATAATTAGCTGGAGGTGGCGGGAAACCGCTTCTTCCTCGTCCTTTTATTCCTCGCCTGTCGGGAGACAAAATTACTACTTTTTTCCCACTCGATATGGACAGAGTCAGCGGTCAGCAGAACTGCAGTCTTCGCCACTACGCAAGAATCTGGGTTGGCAGTGTAACCGAAAAGTAAGGTTTTCGTTTTTCCCTTGGCTCTTTGCTTGATATGAGAACCGGAGACTAAGACTCTTCTGAATCACCGGAGAAGAGATGGTTGATGTTATGAATACCGATGATTCGCTTGCCAAGGTAGAAACTTTGCTGCGCTACCATTTCCATGACCGGAGACTTCTGGAAGAAGCTCTTACTCACTCTTCTCACCTCAAGTCTGGCTCTTCATATCAGCGTCTCGAATTCGTCGGAGATGCGGCATTGGGGCTGCTTTTAACCAACCATATATACTTAACTCATCCGAATCTCGAGCCCGGTGATCTCTCTCTCCTGCGCGCCGCCAATATTAGTACTGAGAAGCTAGCCAGAGTCGCCGTTCGACATAACCTCTATCACTATCTCCGACGGGATTCTCCCAACCTCGATGATAAGGTATAAAAATTAAAACGAACTTTTTGATCACTGTGTTCGGTGTACACAAATACGTCTCTGCACTTTTTTGTTGTCTATGATACTACTTAGGTAAGGGAATTTGCGCGCGCCATTGAGGGGGAAGTGGATGAAACTGGGTACTCTAGTTCCGTCAAGGCTCCAAAGGTTCTAGCTGACGTTGTTGAGGCTGTTGCGGCTGCTGTTTATGTTGATTGCGGCTTTGATTTGACAAACCTTTGGGTGGTAAGTCAGGAGGTTCATAAATGTTTGTTACAAGGGGTTGGCTAGTGTCAAAAACGACCGAGGTATTGTTTCTTTTCTCTCTTTTTCCTTTCTTGCTGGTCTTAAAAAAATCCTTTTTTTTTTCTTGTTGTTTTGCTAGGTGTTTAGGGGCTTACTAGAGCCCATCATTACGAAAGAAACCTTGCAGCTTCAACCGGTCACCACATTATTTCAGGTCTGTCAGAAACGACATTTGGATGTAGATATCAAGCACTGGAGAAAAGATTTGAATAGTACTACCGTAAGCATATATGTCGATGGGGAGCTACTCTGTAGTTGTTCTTCTGAGAACAAGGAGAGTGCCAAGTTAATTGCTGCGAAGGAGGCTCTGCGGGTGCTCCTAGATAGAGATGATATGGATATCGGACAGATCACGGTTGATGAGAAGGACGCCAAGCAGAAGCTGCATGAGCTATGTAGTAAGAAGAGATGGTCCAAACCCCAGTACAGGTATACTTGCCCTTCTCTTCACCATGGTAATTATAAGGAAACATCTCCGTTGATACAAATTTTTGGCTGAACTTTTTTTGAGAAACAGTGATTTTACTCTTTTATCTACATCCTCGCTTTATGTTCATGGGGTTGATTAGGAGGGAAAACCCGCCTCTAGTACAATTTGAGGTAACTTTATTTTCTGAAACTAGTTTTGTAGTTATCTTTTCCTCTAAATGTATGTTTAGCAAATAAGTCCAGGCTACTCATACTACAAAGAAGAATATTTGAAATCAACTCATTTTCTTTCCAAAGAGCTGATTTCTACTGAATGCAGTTCATGAAATCACTGAATTTTGGAGCTTAAAAATAAAAAATATCTAGTAGCTGTTCAATATGTACCTACTTGTGAACTTTCAAAAAAAAAATTAAAAATACCTACTCGTGGTTATTGTGCATTCAATATGTCAAAGCTCAACTAAAGCAGGAAGAAACGGGTGGCCTTTTTTTGGGCTGCAGATCAGATGAGCAAATTTCACCTTCACATATCTTCTAGCTCTTCTCTCATTCTGATTTGTTTTTGACTTTCCTTACAATGCTTTTGGATTTCGTTATGTTTTGTAAAAGAGGCACAGAGAAGAGGTTCTTATGTCGATGTAGGGGATGCTCGTACCCGATCGAGCACTTTGATTTTTTGCTTATTTACATGTATTTTTACTACAGAAATTTCCTTTTTTCTTTTACGGTTATAAATGTCCTCCATGTACATAAAAGACGACATGTAGATGACATAGCATCCAAAACCCAAATTGATTTGAAAAATTAATGTGGTTTTAATATAATTTATTGCATGAAAAAGTTTATGGTATAAGGGCCAAGATCGAATATATAGGTTTGAGCAAAATGAATGATAGCATTATTTCAGTATGAAAAGAAATTTGGGGGTCATAGGTTTTTGGTTTGGAAATTATACTATGCTTTATAACTTTGAAAAGATGGTGATAATACTACGTGAACCTTTAAGTTAGATCTTTTTGCTGTCTTTTATTTTTTCTGGAAAAGAAATGTTTTAAATTGATTTGGGTGGGGTTGTTTTATTATTTTTCGTGTTATATGGAGTTGACTTGGGTAGTGGGTTCTTTTAGGGGGTTGTTTCTGTAATCTGAGGTCTAGTGATGAACCGTTCCCAGGGTAAAGGATTTCGACACTAAAATGAATCAGTAAACAGAGAGTCAAGTATGTACAGTAGAAATTTGATATTTAAATTAAGTGCTGTTATATGCAAATGAGCATATGTGGGCCTGACTGCCTGATCCTAACCAGCAACTCTTGCCGACTTAAACTTATTGACATAAAGAACCTCATTTCTTGCACTCCGACAAAATTTACTCAAAACAAAGCAGAATGAGTATAGCGTCCAGAAGACCGGCAGAAATAGAAGAGAATGAAAAATAGAATAGAAGGTTGAAGAGGATTAGTAGGAAGGGTGATTTTCTTCATGCGACATTCTTTTTCTTGTCATTTGTTTTTAGTAGCTTCCTCATCTGCTGACATTCTTGTAGGAAATTTTTGGTTTCACAAGTTTATATTAGTACACTAACTGATTTGTGCTGTTGATATGCACTCTTATCAGGGTCTTTATTTATTTTTTTGATCATTTTCTTTGCTGGGAAGATGAATTCTTGTGCTACTCTTTCCTTTTCGTGCTTCTTTGTTTGTCTATATTGTTAAATGGATCAGTATGGTGCTCATTTTTTTGTTGTCGTGGTGATAACTTGGTGCATATTGACTTTTTATTTGGTAAAGATCTGTTGATTTGATAGATCCATAAGTGCCACAAGGACCAAACACTGGCACCTAGTGACAGGTCCGTCATTAGTACCAAAATTTGGTACATAATGACTTGTATCTGTCCTAAGCACAAAAATTCGGCACCTAGTGATCCTAAGTGATATATAAGAGCAAAAGAAAGATCACTCAAAGCTGAGGAGTGGGCGCTTGACTCAACATAACATAGTATAAGCTTGGATGTGACAGGTAGTGTTGACTGGGAAAATCCTTCATTGCAAAGCCCTAAAGAAAATTATTAGGTTATGAGGTTGAGCCATACGTCTCCTAAATAGCTAGTCGTTTGGAATGGGACCGGTCTCAATCATCAAGAAAAAAGTATGAGAGAGCTTAATTCAACTGATAGGGTCACTCATTTACATGGAGTGAGTTTTTGTGCTTGCCTCCATATGGGGAACATCTTTGTGGAACATATTTATGCGGAAAACTGTATGCAAAATCCACTTTCTTGGCATCTAATGCTGTCAAATTGATTGAACGGATTTGACTAAACTCACTACGATTAGTAAAGTAAAACAACTCCATATTTCAAGATAAAAAATCTTCGAAGTCTAATGACTTACACAATCCCTGTATATGTTGCAAATTTCCTTCTCCTTGTATAAGTTCTGACCTTACGCCCGCTTCCTAACTTGGAATTGAGCTCCTACAGTCAGAAGTTGGAGGTTGTGTAAGTTCAAACCTGGATGAATCAGAGAGAAGGTCGGAATTGCTGGAATACAGTGATGACTCCCTTCCTGCAATGGCGAGGCAACTTGATAAGTCTTAAATCTGTGATCTGTTCTCGGATTGCTCCCACGTCCCTTTCCTCACTATGTTTCTTCTATTCCATTTCTATCATTTTTACAGTTTGCCTTTTCCCATGTTTGAGGCGGTTAGTTCTCTACATTAATTGAGGGGCAAAACTTGGAGAACGTGATGATTGATGCCAGTCGATTGTATACAATTGGTCTATAAAATCTACTCTTTCAAAATATGCTTGAAACATTCTTAGTTTGTGCTGGGGATGTCTGCAGAGTGGATAATGAAGAGGGTCCGGCGCACGACAGAAAATTCTTTTGTTCCGTCCAATTAGAAACTCAAAATGGTGATATCAAGATTGCCAGGGGAGAAGGAAAGTCAAGAGTGAAGGAAGCAGAAAGCTCTGCTGCTTGTAAGATGTTTGGGCACCTGAATGTTCAGTGAAGAAATCGCCATAATCTCCGGTGCAGCCTCGTTATGTGGATACTAGTGATAGTGGTAGTCTTGTTGATTTGTTGTGTAGGCTCCTTCAGAAGCTAAAAGCCGTCCTGATTTGCCTCTGCGAAACTTGTATTACATATCCCTTGTTTCTTTGCAGCACCTTTATAATCCAAGCTGCTGCTCCTTAATTTAGTTCTGTTGTGTATTTGTGCCGGTTAATTTCCGGGATGTGAAAGGAACTGCGAATACCCTTTTTAACGTTATCAGTAAAAAAACTTAGAATTGTTGTTCTGTTACTTTATTTCCTTTTGAGAACTTCTGCGTTCAATTCTCAATAGCCATGGGAATTGAATTAAAAGGATTTTCTCGTAAAATTTTATTTTGCTTACTTAAGATTTTCATTATAAGCATGAAAAAGTAACATATTATTTACAATATTCACTGTCAAAGACAAATATTCGGCGGCCAATTGTAAATAAATTGCCATCTCTAACAAATCTATTTTTTGTCTTCTTTCAACAGTAAATAATGTGGTTAACCTTGTTCTCTAAAATAAATAATAAGTAATAATTGGGAAAATAAATAAATAAATAATTTCAACTGAAATTAACTTTAAAACTTCAAATAAAAAACCAAATGTAACACAGATTGTGAAATTACACAATATTGATCTAGTTTATAATCGACTACTTTTATTTGAACGGGGCCAAAGGTACGTAACAATTTTACGTCCGCACTTCCCTTGAAGAGGTGGATAAAGAATCCCGCTTCTCGCTATCTTCTTTCCGTCTTCCCTCACCCGCCAATACTCTTTCCGCTTCATTTTTATACAAGAATGCAAGCTCAAGCTCAAATGCACGTGCAAAAGCATGCGGCACCGCTTTCTTCCTCTTTGCGCCACTACAGAGTACCCCTGAGAGTCACCCATATCAAGCCCCTGTGTAAACCTGTGCTTCCATTTTGCCGCCTTCGAATTTGCTGTTTCAGTAGTAATAGCCATGGGAGTGGCCCCAGCAGCAGCGATGATGGAAAGGAGGAAGTTAATTTCGAGAAACAGCAAAGAACCGCTTATCCTTTCCGCGAAATTGAGCCACGTTGGCAGCACCACTGGGAGGAGCACCGGACCTTTAGAACTCCGGACGAAATTGACACTTCGAAACCCAAATTTTACATACTCGACATGTTCCCTTATCCCAGGTTTTCCTCGATGCTTATTTTCTTTCACGGGTAACTTGAAAAGAGAAAGACGGAGTCATCTGTGCTTCGTTGCGACCGAAGGATTTATAATTTCTGAGCGAAATGAGCTCATTATCATTTCGAATGTAGAGAGGTTTCTATGTGATTTCTGTTGGGCTTTTCAGCTTGTGGAGGTTGTAACGGATGTAATAATCTGATTTTATAGTTTAACGTCATTATTCTTATCTCTGGCTAAAACATGCAGTGGAGCTGGTTTACACGTCGGTCATCCTCTTGGGTACACTGCGACCGATATTCTTGCCAGATACAAAAGAATGAAGGGCTTTAACGTTTTGCATCCGATGGGATGGGATGCATTTGGCCTTCCAGCGGAGCAGTATGCTATTCAGGTTTGCTGAACTCGATTCATCTAATGGTTTGCTTATGAGCTAGTTTAATTCCCTATAGTAACACGTTCTTTCCTTCTGTCCTATGTATAGACAGGAACACATCCTAAAGTAACAACTATGAAAAACATTGAGCGCTTCCGCTCTCAGGTTCCGCTTTCGTTGGTTGCTATATTTTGAAGTAGAAAAATATCAACAGTTAATGTTTTATACTCATTGTCCTCTATACAGTTGATTTATTTTGTTCTCTTTCAGCTTAAGTCCTTAGGCTTTTCTTACGATTGGGACCGTGAAATTTCTACTACAGAACCAGAGTACTACAAATGGACGCAGTGGATCTTCCTTCAGTTGTTGAAGAGAGGACTTGCGTATCAGGTCGTGGATAGTTTTGTCATCAAGTGTATTTTTTTTGTGTTTTTGTTTTTCTCGGTAACTTGGTTTAGTTGGAAGATCTTTGATAATTTATTCGGTACGATGTCTGAACTTTTATTATTAATTTACTCAGTCAATTGACACTGTTTTCTTTTTATGTGTTGGTTAATGGGTCAGTCACTTATGATACCCTGCTCTTGTTGCTAGTCAGTTGGTAACATCTAATTTTCTGAGATCTCTGGCTACAGGCCGAAGTACCTGTTAACTGGTGCCCTGCCCTGGGTACTGTTTTGGCCAATGAAGAAGTGGTGAATGGTGTTAGTGAGCGAGGAGGATACCCAGTTGTGAGGAAGGTTAGTTAGGGTAGGCAATTTGAGTGCTTGTTTCATCGATTTTATGGAATTATATGAACTTGGTCATCTGGCTTAATTTCTCTAAAAGGGTTGGCTTTTTTGAGTTGGTACATATTCACATTGTTTTTCCTATGAATCAGCCAATGCGTCAGTGGATGCTCAAGATTACCGCTTATGCTGATCGCCTTCTTGAGGACTTGGATGAACTTGATTGGCCTGAGAGCATTAAAGAAATGCAGAGGAACTGGATAGGTCGATCTGAAGGTGCTGAGATGGAATTTGCAGTTCTTGATCTGAATGGACATGATCGAGGTTTAAAGTTAGTCGTATTTACTACCAGACCAGACACTATATTTGGAGCAACGTATGAAGTGCAATTCCCTCTTGGTAGTTCATGCAGAAAGTGTTAAACTGCATTTAATTTGATTGCAAGGCTAAATTTGACAACTTCTGTGGCAACTGGCAGGTACCTAGTCATTGCGCCTGAACATGAGTCCTTACCATCTTTAGTTTCTGATCCCCACCACACATCTGTATGTTCTTCTGTTTTTTTTTTTGTTTTTTTTATGTTTAGCCCACAGTACACCTGGGCAAGACTTTTACGTCAAATAACTACTCATAAGTGCAGGTGGAAGAGTACATGTATCGATCATCAAAGAAAAGTGATCTTGAAAGAACAGATCTCCAGAAGGAAAAAACTGGTATTTTCAGTGGTTCTTATGCTAGAAATCCAGCTACTGGTGAAGCAATTCCAATATGGGTGGCAGATTATGTTTTGGGAAGGTCTGTGTGGGTTTTGTTTTCTATTCTTTATTCTTTTAGAATTCAACCTTGAAAAAATATTCTAGTGTTTTTTATTTGTTTCTACAGTTATGGCACTGGAGCGATAATGGCTGTACCTGCTCATGATTCGCGTGACTATGAGTTTGCTGTAAAACATAACATTCCTGTTTGTTGGGTAGTGGCTCCTGAAGATGCAAGTTGCAGTAAGACAGGAGAAGCATTTTCAGGAGAAGGTATTATGATAAATTCATCTAATGCAGCATCTGGGCTTGATATAAATGGCTTTCGTAATAAAGAAGCTGCTCTAAAAGTCATTGATTGGGCTGAAAGCACCGGACATGGGAAGAAAAAGGTAGGGCAGTTTTGTGCATCATTCTTTTTCTCTACGTGTTCATCATGTATAATTTTCCCTCTTGATTAGGTGAACTACAAGTTGAGAGACTGGCTTTTTGCCAGACAACGTTATTGGGGCGAACCTTTCCCGGTCATTTACCTTAATGATACTGGTGATGTGCTTCCACTTCCAGAAAGCGAATTGCCTTTGACCCTTCCTGAGTTGGATGATTTCACTCCCACTGGAACAGGGGAGCCACCATTATCAAAGGCAACTACCTGGGTATGTACTTAGTGATACTGTTTGGATCTTCTTTGCTTACATTCTTGCAACATTTTCAGTTGCATATTTTGATGTATGGTTCTGTTTGTGTGCTTTAATCCCTTATACACATATAGGTTAAAACCGTTGATCCTGTTTCTGGAAAGCCTGCAACAAGAGAAACAAGCACAATGCCTCAATGGGCTGGGTCTTGCTGGTAATCTGCTTCGTCTTTACTTGATTAACCTTTAGACATGCTTCTTATAGCCATGCCATGGGTAGCTTTTGCTTCATTTTTATTCATTCCTTAACATTCCTTTGACTGAGAAAGCAAAATATCAAAAAGGTTTCCTCCAAGGACTGATGGTATGACTTCGCTGCTACAGGGAAGTGATTTTAAGTTTCTGGTTTATGAAAATTGAGGGTTCTCGAGAATTTGATTTTACATCAAGTTATGCCTCTTAAACGATGGCAGTATCAGCACGTTTCTGAAAATGATACTTATAAACAAGGTGTCTTGCAAAGTGAAAAGTGTTCATGGTGCTGTTTCTGTAGTTCCTATGAAGAAAAACTTCCCTGATGACTATGTTGGTAGACCTGACTCCTTGTTTTAGAAATTTGAGGTTATTTGTGGAATTTACATGCAGGTACTATTTGAGATTCATGGACCCAAAGAATTCAAGAGCATTGGTGGATAAGTCAAAAGAAATGTAATTATAGCTTGACATTACTCTCTTGCTACATGTTTATTGCATAGTCTGTTTAACATTTTTTTATGTGTTTCTCTGAGGGTCAGCTTAGATGTTTAGAGTATTTGACACATGATGTATTTGCTTTTTTCTCATGTTTTTATGTATAGGTATTGGGGACCTGTTGACGTTTATGTTGGTGGTGCTGAACATTCTGTTCTTCACTTGCTGTATGCTAGGTTTTGGCACAAGGTTGTTCATCATCAGTTTTGTAAATTTATTTTCTAGAATCAGTTATAGCCAGTGAATTTGTTAGGCAAGTTAATGATAATTTTTATGAACATCATTTAGTGAACTTGTAAGGTTCTAAGCTAATATGTGCTGGCCAAAACTGTTTTCCCAGGTCCTTCACGACATAGGTATTGTTTCCACAAAAGAGCCTTTTCAATGTCTCATAAATCAGGGACTTATACTTGGAGAAGTGAGTATCAGCAATATAGTTGTGTAACTTTTCTTTTTAGTTTTTGATAAACAATGATTTAATAGTCTAATGCATAATCTTCAGGTTGAGTATACAATTTGCAGAAATGCCGAAGGGCAATTAATATCTGTTGACCCTCCTGGTGCTGCAACTGAATTTTCTCTGGAAAAAGTACCCGAGGAAAAGGTTAGTCTTTTCTCCAAACCCAGGATTAAAACAACTCCTGTTGGCACATTCTTATGTCAGTTGATATGATCTGACAAGTAGGTCGTGAAGTCTGGCGATTCTTTTGTGCTGAAAGATAATCCAAGTATTCGTGTGATCGCAAGAGCCCATAAGATGAGCAAGAGTAGGGGAAATGTTGTAAATCCTGATGATGTTGTTTCAGAATATGGTGCAGATTCTCTTCGTCTATATGAAATGTTCATGGGGCCGCTTAGGTAATTCATTTTCACACAAGACTTCGACTCCTTCGCTGGTCATATTTGTTGATTTTACCTGATTCATTATAAAACTTCCCCTCTATCTTCATAGAGACTCAAAACCGTGGAGCTCCAGTGGTATTGAAGGAGTTCATCGCTTCCTGAGCAGAACTTGGAGGCTCATTGTTGGTTCTCCATTACCTGATGGATCATTTAAGGATGGAACGGTGGTCACTGATGACAAACCGACTTTGGAACAACTTCGTTCCCTCCACAGATGCATTGCAAAGGTCAAGTCATATCTCAAACACTTAAAACTTCAAGCATTAGAATAAATGTTTTGGCTTGTTTTGCAGATCTTTAGAAATCCAGTAATAGTGTTTAGGACATTAACGTCGTTAAGACATTTATTTTCATGATACATCCATTTCATGTGTCTGAACATAGCTTGATTTGAGTTGCAGGTATCGGAGGAAATTCAAGAAACAAGATTCAACACAGGCATTTCTGCTATGATGGAGTTTATTAATGCAGCATATAAGGTTTTCAATCATGTTCTTTCATTCTTACATGCCTGAAAAACTATAATTCTTTCATTCTTACATGCCTGAAAAACTATTATTCTTTCATTCTTACATGCCTGAAAAACTATAAAGCAAGCTCAATGCTACAACCATTTATATTGTATCCTGTGGCTTCCAATCCCTCAAATGGATCTTTTGGCATTTCTCATGTCTGATTTTCCTTTATTCCTACAGTGGGATAAGCAGCCAAGGTCGATCATTGAATCGTTTGTTCTGTTGCTATCACCATATGCACCCCACATGGCAGAAGAACTTTGGTCTCGGTTAGGGCACGCAGCTTCAATAGCATACGAGCGTTTTCCAGAGGTACTGGTCTTACTTTTTTATTTTGCAGAACAATATGCCCGTCTTTCTATGTGTTTCCCTGCTCGCAGGCCCAGGCTGAATATTTGGAAGAAACGCTGGTGGTCCTGCCCATTCAGATCAATGGGAAAACAAGGAGCACTATCCAAGTGGAAAAAACTTGCACTTGTGATGAGGCTTTAAGATTAGCATCTCTGGATGAGAAGCTTGCACGGTATTTAGCTGGGAGGACAATAAAAAAGAGCATATACGTCCCCGGCAGAATTCTGAATGTTATCTTGGACAAACCAAAGGTAGCTCGGTAAGCTGCAATTTACTTGCCCCGTTCATCGATATTCAGAAGCGAAGAGAAGTCTTGACATATTGCACTTCAACTAGTATACGTGAAAGGAGCTCAGAAATTTTAATGGCCAGAATCCATTGAGCCCAGTCCTGCACGCAGCGCGCTGCTATGCTGAGCCAAAAGGAAATTTCAAGTTTTAACACCTGTATTGAATTTATTGATGGGTAAAAGCAATTCTTGTACAGGGCATATATGCAATTATTTCTCTTTGAACACGCAAAACTTTTTCCCGGCAATGCAGAGGGAAGGAACGAAGACTAAACTATGCAACGTAAAGCTTAAAAGAAACTCGTAATTTATCCTTAATTAAACTATCGTGTACAATTGGTCAAAATAACGAGTGTGAGCAAGTAAACTCAAAGGTGACCTGAACTGAAAAAAGTCAGCAAGCCATGATCAACCAGGCTCTAGTCAGGAAGATTACAATCTTAACCTAGTCAAAGCCAACCAACTCATCCGACAAACTTTGATTCTTTTACCATATGAAGCTAGCCACCTTGAACTGGAGTGGCATCCTTCAGGGTGCTTGCTACAACATCAATTTCCACTTGGGAACATTTCTTTTCTGGGTCAAAGTTTACGTGATGCAGTCACAGCATGTCCATAACGATTATGTGCTGGACACTCGTACTGTCATCCCTCATGTTGAGATTTCACACATTTGATCGGCAATAATAACAGCAAACTGCCAAAATAAAAAAGAAGTGGCAAATAAATGATGGATAGGTAACAACTGGATACCAAAAAAATGCTTCCAAAAAACATTTCCAACCTTTGGCATCGATCTCAAGCAGGCAATGAATTTCTCACCAGAAATGACACAATACATCCTAATATGCCACCCACTGCTACCTGCTCAATATAGAATCAAATGTAATGCATAAGTACACTCGAAGCAAAAGCATAGACATGTAGAAACATCAGAAAATTATATATATTACGGCACTAATAGAGAATGCAAGCACCAGAAATGTAAATCTCAGGTGGCTAGTCGAGAAGCTGTACAAGCAAAAAACTCTGCAAATTTCTGATACTGAATGAAGATAGATTTACACATGGTACTACCACCATGCAATTTCACCTAAAGGTTAAAGTGTTTATAATCATTATCTTCATCATGCCCTTCAGTCTATGTCAGGGTAGGTAACATAGATATTTTGCTTCATGCTGATTAACCTAGCAAATGCAAGCACAAGAAAGAAGTCGCTAGGGTAAATCACCTTTTTAAGTATCTTCTACAAAAAATTTCAAATAGAAGGTTATTAGCATGTCAACCTAACGAGCAAGAACTCGAAGCCACCTTATGTAATAGATCCTTTCCCCAGTAAAATACCCAGATAATGGAAATTTACAATCAGCTATGGGCAAATAATTGACTAGTAGTCCTTGATAAGAGATAATATTGTCCATAAATTAGTATAACTCAAGAAGAAATCTGAATGAAAGAAAAACAACAAGGATGTAAAAACAGTATAAACAATGTCAAGAACACAAGAATCAACCTGAAGTGGAGTATGACCAAGTAATTCGTGTAAGGGCCTGACATTAGACAAAGGGTGTTGTGTAGGCAACTCACATACGATCTGATTTAGCACCTGAAATCAAAATCACATGCAATAAGAATTGATAGGACATGGAAGAGCATCTGAAATTACTATTTTTATGAATTGTATACACATCAATATAAAGCATAATATGAATATGTATAGAAGAACTAGAAATGTTTCAAGTCACACAATACAGATTTTCCATTTTTTTATTTTACATAATACATGATTTCAAAAAAGTTAAAATTTTTAAGAGGTTTTGTCACATTGACTTCATGCAAGTTATCCAGCAAAAATATTGTGTCAAGAGATTTAGAGTAACATTCTCAATTGTTAAGTGGGAATTCATGTAAACAGCAATACATCAAGGCAAATGTAATATACTCTTTCCAGTTGGTGTATTTTTTAGATAACTCGTATACAAACAACCTCGCCAAATTATAGACTGAAAAAACAAAAAAAGATCTTCATATAGCATTGTTTCCAAATTCTAATCAAAATCTAATAAAAGTTGGCCCTCATCAACTCCAACCGAATGTGATGCCTAGTAGGTCTCTAAATAGATCCATTTAGAACTTTATCTAAACCCAAAATTATTAGTAGGATCTGAATTATTGGATATTATCAACGTATATAACCTGGTATCGGAACGGAATAGAAATGAAGAGATTCCAATCATTAAATATCTGAGTCCAGAATCTCAAGTCTCAATCGTTGAAAATACATCCAACAGTGTATATATATGCTGCTTAAGTTACCACTCATCATTCATTTAGGATTTAGAGCAGCAAAAGCCTTATTCTCTTCACATAATCTCCATTTAGCAACTAGCTCCCAGTTGGGAATCTACTCCCCTTCGCAGCTGCCACTCTCTTTCATTCGTTTGAGTTCAGCTTGGAACATTAATGAAGTAGAGAAGATGACAAAGCACTGAGATGTCAAAGTTTGGATATTGAAGTGGCTTTTCTGCCTTTATGTGATTGAGATATGCAGATCTCCTTTTATCGTGATTCAGATTTGGAAAAGGTTTTACAGTTAATAGCACCTAGAAAACTCTGGCAAAACAAATATCTCCGAAAAAAATCTTTCATATTGTTTTAGGCCACAAAGAAATGGATCTGCAACACCTTACAACATGCATGACAATGATGTTTCTTGATGGTTTAGCCTGCTTCATCTCTAAATGAGAAGCCACACACAGACTTTTCTTATCACCTTTCTATATGCTTCATTTACCTCCACAATTCTCCACAAACCCACAGAGTACACATTGCTCCCCCGGCTCATGAAGACATCATTGTCCAGTTGAGCTTGGTTCTATTCCAAAATGACTAACCACTTGGATGCCTACTGATCAACCTTATAACTCATAAATTTTACCTTCACTTTTCAATATGATACCCCTTTATGTATTTGTTCATTTCATCTCTGTCTGGCATGAATCAATTCACTGGGAAAAATGCAGAACATGTACACAATCAAGAAAATGAAGACTGACAGAACTCATAAGCATACCGCTGATACGTTCTTGTAACCAGATGAATCGAGAAATCTCTTACTTGGAAGTACATACCTCAGCTTGTTTGCCAGCATGCAATCTAATACCAGATGCATCATACATGACCTGCAAACATCTCAGAACTGGTCACAAGCAAGAAGTAACCTCTTGAGAAAAATTAACTACGATAATAGAGAGAGACATGAACCAAATGAGAAAAAATTTAACCAACCAGAAGGATAGCATGCATAATGCATGAGCGCATGACAGCAGAGCTATATGATAAAGCAAATCATCAAATAAATTGAAAATTATCAACGAATATTCGAATAATATATTAATAGGGAAGGTACGTTCTTTGAAGCATTTTATATCCTAATTAATCCCAAAAGTCTTTACGCAAAAAAGAATAAAACGACTTAATTACCGGATACGTACAATAGCAGCCAAAACCACGGCGAGTGCAAAGCTCGAACCCCCAGTCCCGTCTTGAAAACCGATAGCTGCCGCAAGAGCCGTCACGGTTGCCGAATGAGACGAGGGCATTCCGCCAGATCCAAGCAACCTTTTGGAATCCCATCTCTTCTCTTTATACCTGCAACTCTAGGGCACCCATTGAATAAGTAAAACAGGGATAAAGAGAAAAAAATGCAGAAGTTTCAAACTTCCGCGGTAAGGATCCCAAAAACAAAATCGATAACACTGAGAAAATCGATGATCCTAGAATTTGTAATGGGTATAAAATTGAAAAACGATAACACCGAGAAAAACAGATGTTCCTAGAACCCCCATATGGGATTGAAAGGGCATTCGATTCACTTATACATCCAGTCGCAGGACAAGTGAAACCATCCAAGAGCTGGGTCAAGCACCAGTAAAACGGAAAGATTTCGTCCTCTCAAATATAACTCACCAGGTGATGATCATCTTAAGGAATTGAGCGATGGTGAATGCAAGGAACGCAGAGACGAGAGGTAGACTGGTAAAAATGGTAGGAGTAGGAGACGGCAGTGAACGAGATGAGAAGGCATCCCCGACAGTGAGCACCTCGTCCATGAAATCGTCCTCTCTCTTCGACAAACCCTGACAGTATTCGACTAGTCTCTCTTCCTCCTCACCTCTCTCTCTCTCTCTCTCCCCCCGCTGTGAAGCTGTTCTAGCCCTTGTGGGCGTCGAATGTCGACTGTAGCCGTGTAGCTCACAATGGCTGGTCGTTGGACACCCGCGTTTTTGGTGACATCTTCCCAGCTGTACCGATTTATAAAATTCGGGTATTCCTTGTAACGAAAGAATGACGTTACGCTATTGGTCGCAGAGCAGGCGGACCCCCGGCGCAGCGATGCGAGCCCATCTAACCCGAACCGTCGTTTACCTGCTCCCTCGTCACACGCAACTGAGTTAAGCGAAGCTCTACAAGCAGCCATGAATTAAGCAAGAATGACGGAAAGTAGGTCCTAGCCAACACTTTTTTTTTTTTGGTGGCTGAGTGAGAGGTTATCTTGATTCTTAACTCCTCCTGGCGAGAATTGTTTCACCAGTACCCAGGTGGAAGAAAGGTAGAAATTTTGAGAAGATTACTAGTTACAAGGTCAGAGACTGTTGCAGTCTTTCAAGTATATATAAAGCGCTTAAAAACCTGGATTTTGGTGTTGATAATATATATCCATTATATTTACATATTGTTTAAATTGAGGAAGAAAATTAACGTTTAATTAATATCCTTCAATAGTATGTTGGCCATGTGTTGCGAGCATTAATTCACTGGTAATTAGTGAAGGTGCATCCAAACTGGCTCCAAAAATAAAGGAAACTTTTGTTACTTTGATTTAGATAGACCACCCATTTAATATGATATGGTCAGGTGGAAAAAATCTTAGATTTTCACCTTCCATCTAAATCATTTCGTAGTTTTATCGTTAATTAGTGTCCCTAATTGAGTCTGGAAAACAAATGGGCCGGAGACCCCATAATATTTCCAGCGCCATGCATATTGTTAATTGGAAGGAAAATCCTGTGATATTGCGTGGCTGAAAATGGTAAAATAAAATTATAAAAGAATCCAAACTACGTACAAATCAAGGTAGGCTCAGTGGAAAACATTTAGCTAACTCAGCGATCTTGTATTTTAATATATAAGTAAATTAAAACAAAAAGAAAGAATTATGCATAGATTAATGTGGATATATACGCAGCATATATTAGAGACTTGAGAAGTCGCTATTATTTTGACCACTTTTTGCTCTTTTCACACTATTCCCTAACGGGGATAATTACTAACGTCTCATCTAAGCGGCAGCCATTGTTGCAAAAGATAAAGTAGGTTACACCTAGCTGGCTTGGATTAATCTCGATCAGTGAAGAATTCTTATTCTCAAGCTTACTGGGTAAATTTTGAAGAAATAGTTTGTGTTCTCAAATATATATGAGAAAACAAAACAAAACTGCACAAGAGCATGCAGTCGACTGTATCACGTACGACAGAAAGCGATCGATAGGATTTGATGAGGGAAAGAGAAGGCAATGATCTGTCTAGATGTGATTACACCGCAATCAATTATAAACAAAAACGCGATTATTAGCCGATCAGTAGGAGAAAGTGAGACAAGGTCTTGGTAGCTTCCTCCCCGTTTTAATATTAAAAGTCTCTCTACTGATCGAACACATCACGAAACTAATTAAGAAGAAGGTGTCAAGAACTAGGAACCCAAAAACCAGCCGCGCCATCGCTTACAGAAGGCAAGAACAAGTCCAGACAAGTCGGTACTTCCCTGAAGATCCAGCATCACCCATAATTTAATAAGAGCAAAAGGAAGATCAAATTGGTGCAAGTCATGATCATAAAATCTGCCATATATATATAGCAGTTAGTACCACATATTATATCTCTTGCCTCGAAAAAGGACAAGTTTACCGATTTCTTTTTACAGACACTTTCCAAACGTTCAAACGAATTACAGTCCATCATAAATGTATAAATAAATATGCTTTATTTACTAATTTACGTGAGAGGACGCGTCAAGCGATCCTTACAAGTAAGTTCAGCGCGCAGAAAGATATATGCTTCATCGCCGTCGTCCGACATGCTAGCTAGCTGTACACATTAATGGTGCGTAGTGATGTAGAGAAGGATCAAATTCAAAGGGTTGGGCTCACCATGCACGTCTCTTCACTTGTAATTTGTGAAACATCAGAGCAGGTGAAAGTATATATAATGGAAAGAAGGGCATCGAGGCCCCAGTAGGTACGCATCTTTGGCGCGCGCGCGCGCATGCAGCTAGTGATCATCTCAGAACGCTCTGCTATACAAGCCGTGGATTCTCTTCCACGAGTCCTCCCTCTGTATCTTCAACTGTTTGTAGAAATTCCCAATGAACGTCTCCGCCTTGGCGAACAGCTCTTGCTTCGTGGGTACCCCCATTTCTCCCTCTTCTTCCTCCTCCCACTCTTCTCCGGCCGCAGCTTCATCGTCGCCGTCGCAGCCGCCGATAAAAAACAGGCTCGGCATCGACGGACACTTCTTCACCGCCTCCCCGATCTTGGCAGCCAGTTTAGGTGCTTGCTTCTTCTTCTCCGAGACCGATCGTTGGACCCCTCTCGTAGAAATCAGTACCGCACGATCAGTACTACCACCTTTAATGCACTCGGTAGCTACTTCTTCCAGCTGCTCTGGAAGAGGAGCTGTAACGGGCTCTAATTTGTGGTTATTAGTACTCAAGGGTTGGTTAGCAGAAACGGTAGTACTAGTACTGGTCATCACTACTACTGCCGCAGGCTTCTTATCGGCCTGATCGAGAGGAGGCCTAGAGATGGCACTGAGCACGCCAGACTCCGCACCTAATGCAATAACAAGGAGATTAAAGAGGAGATAGAGATAAAGGGGCCTCAAGGAGGTGGATAAAAGGGGACAGACGAGGAGAAGAAGAACGATGAGAAGAATCTTAGCACACTGAGACTTGTGAAACTTCTCCATTGCGCGGAACTGAAGTAGTAGTAAGATGAGGTAAGGAATGAAAGCCCCGTTGAGGGTACATATAAAGAGCCAGACTGAAAGAGACAGCGTAACATTAGCATGCTGTATCTGTGTTTATCACAGATGAGAAGTAGTAATTGGCTGCTGGCCGATAAGGTCGGTGAGAATATTCCTCACTTTTTTTCCCCTCGACGGGAACGGTGAACGGAGGAAGGTTCATTCCATGGCCGTAAGTTGTTGGGAGAGGGACCCAGCGAGACGCCCCAGGAGGATCTTTGTCCCCTTTCACGTGCCCACTTGGACCATAGTGCGTTCGTGGTCCCAGTCGGCCAGGCCACCGATCGAGCTGGGTTCTAGACAACATCGAATCGGTACAGGTCCATTTTTTTTTTTTTTTCCGGAGAAAGTTAGACCGAGGGAAGAGCATTTGCCCGTTCAAAAAGGTCGAAAACTTTGAACAAAGAAGGACCAAATGATCCGCTTTGTTGATCTGGAGGAGATCTGAAAGCGAAAATAAATGGCAACTGTAACGTCTCTGATCTCCCCTTCGTCGCCTTTCCTGCGTCCAGGATGCGCTTTAGAAATCTATTCGTTAGCTAAAAGAACATAAAGTGGAAGGTTTATCCAAATCCAAAGACCATCCTTTTCTCCCTACATTGATCCCTCCCCTCCCCCTCTTAACTCCTGAATGAATACTCGGCCGTAAGACTATACATATGATCCTAAACACTTTTTTTTCTCTTTTTCTTCTTTGACGAGTGCCCACCACTCGTTAGCACGGATATTCTGTATGGCTATCGGTGGGGCAACCTTTCGTTTTTGCTTTTTTTTCTAAAGATCAAGTTGCCTTATCTCTTCCATCGAATATCGACAAGTGGTATCCAAACAAAGCTATTGTTGAGACTCTGGGGGGAAGGAGCAGTTCGGTTCAATTTCTAGTCATCAATCAGCATATTCCAGATTAAAGACAGAACTCGACGGTCCCGTGATATCTCCGATGATACTCCTCGTAATGTTTTGTTGATTAGAATAAAACACGAGAGTGCAACGGAGGTACGATCCTCTCTGGCATCCTCTTGCCTGCCACCAAAACCATCCATGATGACTGCAATAGTTCGCCACCAGATCTTTTAACAAAAAGTACGTGTTATTAAAAGCTCCGGCATCAAATTTCACAAGTTGCGCAACACGATCGAACATATGTGCCAAAACAGTATGGTATTTTATGTCAGTTTACAGATAAGTGGTGACGTATCCAGAAGGCTTCTTGTGGTTCTGCTGTCAATTCTAAGTAAACGAAAAACACTTGCTGACATTAGCTGGAAGAGGGAGGTTGGCAGGGTGACGTGCATACAGAAAATTACATCATGGTTGATACATAAGTGATTAAATATGGTTACATTTGGATCCAAGAGCGGTGGCAACCAAAACATTTACATTACGCACTGAAGAGACAGCGCCCTGCTCTACGACTGCTAAGGCAGTCGTATGAGGAGCTCGTCCAAGGTGCTACAGTCACGGATGGTGAGACAATGTTCATTGGCAAGATGTAAGACACAAATGAAACACAAATGAACAGATATGTCGCCTGCAGCCGCTGCAGTGCAGTTCGCCGGAAAGTCTCTCAAAAGTTTGCAGAAAGAGATCTCCTCCTTTTCTCCCTGCCGATAATTTAAAATTGACCAGGTAAATTAAAATGGTTTAAATAAGTTACAAAGAAGCACAATCTGTACACAGCTTATAACTATAAACTCAAACAAAGTAATGCATTAGAGAAAAGTTCCATCACTTCATAATTTTCTTGGAAAAGCTAGGTACATGGAAACAGGGCAATAAGATTCTTTCTAATGTTAATATCGAAATTCTATTTAAGAAAAGGTGAAAATATGACTGATCAGTCGGGTGTTGGCAGCAGATACAGCAGCATCAGTCTCACCAATATATTTTCAAAAAAGGCATCAGTCTGTTATGCTAAAAGTGGTTTATCTCCTCACAGAAGGGAAATATAATCAAATAGGTGAAACTGAAACCACTTACTGTCTCATTCTGTGGATCGAGCCCTTGCATACTGCTCCATAGTGTTTCTTTCAATGCATGAACATCAACCTGCTTAGACGTCTTGTCATACTGAACCTCAATTTTATTAACCTACATAATCAAAGACAATGAGAAATTTAGAATTTGTAGCAGAAAACTGTTGAGTTCAATGCATACCCTTCCACTCAATTCATAGGAGTGGTGAGGCTGGTTTGCACAACAAATCATAAACAGACAAGAAAGCTAAAGACCTGTCGAGGAATGGACACAAGAGTGCTGGATTCTTCTGTATCACTCGGAAAATCTCCTTCACCAAACTGATTGACACCATCTTCATGGTCCCATTGTGCCATTGGATCACAAGAATCACTTTGATATCCTGCTTCATCTGATGAGAGAATAAAGCATGAAAACCTTATAAAATGTTGGTTGGTCTGTATGAGACGCAACATGTTTGAGCACAAG
The DNA here is from genome assembly GCA_022405105.1 of Aristolochia contorta. Lineage (NCBI taxonomy): Eukaryota > Viridiplantae > Streptophyta > Magnoliopsida > Piperales > Aristolochiaceae > Aristolochia > Aristolochia contorta. The sequence goes on along the minus strand of CM039667.1, from coordinate 3,299,486 downwards.
GAAATGGATATGCATAACACCCTCAATGATATCACTATACAAGACATATAAAGCCTACAAAAGAAGGCATACTTCTGCAAAAAGGAGATTAACTTGTCAGTTCATCCAAGCTTCTTCACAAACCTCTAAAAAGAATTTATATTTTCCCATAAAAAAATTGTGCATTACACAACCAATTGAATTGTTCGATTAGTAAATTCTATGACATTACACTGCAACATTATAAACAGTGAAAGCAACTAAAATATGATGAAAATAATCAAAATAGATAAAATGATAACTGTAATAATAATGAGAATAGCAACAACAAGTGGAAAATCATATTGTAGAAATAATAACTGTTTGACATTTTCTATAATGTACAGACTGGAGCTTCAGAGTGTCTTCAGGAAGAGATCTGATGAAAGTGCATCATTATTGACAAAGTCACATTACAAGACCCCATGGCGCTACCAAAACTTGGTCCAAAAATCTTTTCAGAAACTTTTTTGAGTGAGACACAACATAAACAAGATCAAAGCCATAAAGCCATAGCATGAACTTTTTAATTAGGCTTTGACTGGGAACACTGTAATTTAGTTTATAACAAGATGAAGATATATGTTCCAGCTTTAACGAGTGTTAGAAATTGTGATATTTCTAACTCTTCTAAGCTTTATGATGAAGGTTTTTTTTTGTCGAATCAGAATTTCTAGGGTGTATAAGGGCAGGCACATTATTGTAATTTATCATAATTTATGTCATTAATAGGAAAGAATTGTCTTAAACCCAAAACCCTCCCAAACATTTTCGCAGCATACTTTCTCTCCTCTTTTCTTACTTTACCTATGCTTCACGATGTTGTTGGTAAAATACACAAGCAGGCAGATGAATCTGTGAACAACAGCCCTCACAAATATGCAGAGACTATTACATGAAATAGCTGCTTCACTTGCTCCATAGAATGTAGTGGAAAGAATTGTAAGTAATTGGCTATATCTACGAGTTGCATCAACAGAGACTATTACATGACAGCACAAATCTCACAATCTCTAAAAACAGACTAAAAATGAGTATAGATCATCTTATGTTGTATCAAACACCCATTATCCAGGTTTAGCAAAACACGCCTCTAACAAGTTACCTGTTCGGATGCTGGCCCTGCCATTTCGCTCAAAACAGCAAATTGAAGCCTATAAGTTCAGTGAACTTCTCAACTACTTTCACATGTAGATCATATTCATTTTTTTTTTCCAAAAACAGCAAAACCATAAAAACTTTCTAGAGCTGTTGACGATATATTTTTTAATAGAATACAACTGATAACGGAGAAACTCAGATCAATAAGAAACATAGAAGGCAAAAGCTCAAACCCAAAAGGTACAAATTCTCCATATAAATAGGCATTATACATGCTGAAGCAAACAGAAGCAGAGATTACTTACGCGAGAGTTCCTTTGCATTTTTTGCCAGACACTGTAAAAAAAACAGAAAATCAGTAAGAAAATTGCCATGGAAAGATAAAAAAAAATATATATATATATAAGAATAAGATTTCAATCCCATAAAATTCACACCGTGACATTGGGCAGAATAAACAACTTCACAAGATCCTCAGGCTGATAGTGACAATCTTCAGGAAGCAAGGTATAACAAGGACCTCTGACAGCAGGTAGTTTCAATGATTTTGCATTTTTTGGTGGACAAAAAATATCAGGCATTTCTTTTTCCAAAGACTGGACAAAATCAATGTCTGCCTGCACCCGTTTATTTCTTGGTTTCTCGTGTGATCCTTTTGACCCACTATCAGAACTTGGGACATGCTCTGGACCTGCAAAACAGTTTTAAAAATAATGAAATAGCTGTTTCTAGATGTGCAGGAGAAAGTTCTTGAAAACAAAAACACAGAAAACTAAATTCACAACCTCTATCTTTTGATCTACGATACTTCCAATGATCAGGGCCTGCCCAAGCATTCTGTTTTGAATTAAACCCTAAGCCTAAATACAGAAAATCAGCAATATTTTCACATCTGCCATCTATATCAGTTTCATGGACCGCATAGGATTCCTGATCCTGCAAAAGTCCTCAAAATTTATTAAAGAATATAAACCAGAATGGTCCAATACATATGCAATGGAATATACCTCATCAAGACTCGGAAAATTTTGGTCTGTGAAAGTTGAGCAACTATCAATAATGTCAGATTGATCCTCGTGGTCAAGGCCACAAGGACCATAGTTGTCAAAATCACGGTCTTCCAGCTCAGGTTGTGGACTGTCAGCTGCATTATCTAACCCTACAATTTGCTGATCAACAGATAAAATATCAGCTGACCTTCTGTTATCTTCATCAAACTGAGAAATAATAGCCGCCAGGGCTGGCGAGATTTCAGACTTCCCAGGAATGCAGATCATCATCTGTTCAACACATTCTGCAAAACATACAAAAACTGAGAATCAGTGAAAGATCATGTTAAGATACATAAATAATCAGCACAGAAGCACCTTAACCACTTATTACTAGAAAAAAAGGCAAAAACCTGCCACTAAAAAAAAAAAAAAAAACCAACCTCTTGCAAAAGAAATATCAATCACATCTAATTTTTCAGTATCTGCAGAACATGGAACACTCTTCCCAGGCATTTCAAGTGAGTCAAAAAGAACCTCACAGCCACCATAGACACCAAGATTATTCAGGAGGAGACCCTTAGCTCCACCTTCATCAAATTGTGCCGACATCTGATGATAAAGAGGATCCACCGCAAAAGCCACTATAACACTTGCATGCAAGATGAAACAACATTTAAAATTCATAAAAACAAACCCAAATAAAATCTGATTCTCCCCAATCCAATTGTAACATGTAATTACCGTCAAACTTCTTCACATTGAGAGACTCAAAGGATGACTCCAAGGTTGATAAAGGACACATCTACATAAGTGAAAAGTCATGAGCAAACTAGTTTAAAATTGATTTTACTAAAGCAAACCCAAACCTAATAAACCTTCTTTTCTTGCTCTTTCTTGAAGTGTGTATCCTCTTGAACATCCTTGACTTGATCTCCCTCAGAGACAGTCTCTGTAATGAACAATACTGAGTCAGCATATGCATTTGGACAATGCTAAAATACGTGTGTATATAATACTTTTTTTGAAAAGACGTGAGAATATAATACTTGACAAAACAAAAAAAAATCAACATAAAAAGAAATAAATAATCTCAGTCAAGAGAATAATTTAGAACTAACCAAAGGGTTTTATACCAAAAGTGAATCCACATAGCTAATAGGACCTCAAGATGTTTAAATGAGAAGCCTCTGACTGTCAGTGTTCAATTATTTGAGCAGTTAAACTTTTTCTACATTTGAAGTAGAAGAACCCTAAACTCTTCAGCATTCAGAAATGTAGACAAAAATGAAAAGGGGGAAGCCACCCAGTTTTCGTGTTAATATATCTTTTGCGAAATAATGTCCTCTAGCTGGAAAAAAAGGCACCCAATTGTTTAAAGTTAAGGAAAGGATAGAATAAGAACAAAGTAACTTATTTTTAATATAACCTGCCATTAGTTACACAGCTTTGGTTCTGTTCTAGATCCAAAGAACCTTCAAAAGCATGTGGGAAGCTTACTGGGCACCTGGTTCTTGCTTGTGCTATTCCATTGAATGCAAGGAACCACTATCCTACGTTGTATGCCCAAATGTTATTGGAAAAGGGAACACGGAATTTCTCACGAAACGAAACACTACCTAGCATGCAACGGGTTGCAATCTTCTGGACCGTAACAAATGATTAGAAATGATTAGAAATGTTAAGAATAATGGGAGGAAAGCAGAAGAGAAACACTGTAACTCAAGTTCAACCTTTTCCATCTTCATGACCGGCTCGGTTGATCCCTCCGAGGACCTTGTATGCTTCAGAGTGCACGGAGTCGACTCTCATCGAATAAATTTTGACACCAGCCTCCAAGGAGCAACTTGCCTGAATTTACAAAGACATTTAGGCACACCAGCATTTCCGTTTTCGACATTCAACATGAAACCTTGGGAAATTACAAAATACACTCAATAAACCTTTTGAAAATTTGTCTCCGCATCGGCTTCTTCTTCAACTTTAATAATCTCGCTCAGATGGTCTATGAGACTGAGTTCCCAAGTGTTTTTCTGATTTATTTTCTGCGTCCCATAAAATTGTATGAGTGAAGAAAAAAAATAAAGCATAATGAAAGCCCTAACAGAACGAGCAAGATGACGCGAAAATGAAAATAGGCGACTCCGGGCTGTAACTCAGTAAAGACGGAAGCTACTTACGTTCTCGCTGGCTAGTCTTATGCAATTCTGGAAAAGCTCAGCGATCTGGTCCTTGCTCAGCATATCAGATCGATCAAGTAGAGAAGGCCGAGGAACTGATTTCCGACGACTGGCAGCGGCACGTGCTGCGCGGGCTTGAGTTCTCTCGAGCTGATCGTCATTAAAGCCTAAAACGAAAGGCCCTGTAGGTGATTGGAGGCGAGAAGCTATCGGAGTTTTCTGCTTCGCCACTGGAGTGACGCATTCCCCCATTTTATTTAAATATCAACAAGAACACAAACAAAAAAAACACACGGAACGTCTTTTCCCAATTGCACAAGGGAGAGCGAGAAGGAGACGAAGGGATTAGCAAGGAAAGAAGTCCCGACGAGACCCAAATACTCTGAACGGAGGCCGGGAGGCCGGAGGTTCTTTCTTTTGCTCCAGCAACAGTTCGAGTGGATTGAATCTAATTATTTCCCTCCTGTAATTTGAACGGGAAAACCCCGCCCTCTAGTTGAATCTCACAGAGGAGACGAACCTCAATCATCTATATATTCACGATACTGCCACCGATTTGAATATTTGTTAATTTTCCGTTGTTAGCAGTTAGCAATATAATTAGCACCAAAAAAATACTTGGTTAAAGTTCCCGATTTTAGTATGGGTAATTAATTGAACTTCACATAATGATCCAAGTTCCCGATTATGTGAACTTCACATAATGATCCAAGTCCATATTATGTTATATGTATCCACCAAGCCTACCCAAACCCAAGCGTCCCGAAAATTCCGTCCCTTGTGTTGAAAATATTACTTCAGAAACCGTTCTCGAGACAAGGACTTTTCTAATTAGTGCTTTCTGGGTACATCATTTCTGATCTGGTGATGCACCGGTGTCCGCATGTGGCCGCCCTTTCCCCCGTCCGTCCGCCATGATCAACCATTCCGGTGGCCCACATACGACGGGCCCAACGGGGAGACCAAGGAAAACGGGACAAAATCTCGCCGAGGTAGGAATAAACAAAAGAGAAATTTCGAATTGGGAAGGAGAAGAAGAAGCAAAAAGCGCGTGACCGGCCCCATAAAGGTGGGCGTGGAGAGCCCCCCTGTGAGCTGATCGGAGACGACGTGTATGTCGATCCATGGCTTCTCGGACATTTTAACGAACAGCGATTGGTCCCGCGCTCGGGCGGCAATTCGTCAGTGGGAAAGCGAAAGAGATCGCGCGGCAAAGAAGCACAAGAATTCAGCCCAAATGCTGGCGTTTACGCTCTATTAAATGCCGCCGGATTTCGAACGCTTCCCTCATTCATGCCAGCGGAAGCCTCTCGGGAGCCATGACGAGAAGGAGGCCGCCGCTCGCTTCCTCCACCTCCTCCGTTCAAAGTCGCCTCTGGTTTGGCTTGAAGATTATCACCTCTATTTCTGTTTTTATGTGTATTTTCGGTCTTCTGAGGCTGCAGTCGAGGTCCTCCAATACCGTGCGGGATAAAGTTCTCGAGCTCGGCCTGAGGCCCGTCGAGCCGTTCTTTGGTACGCCGAAGATTGCTTTTCTTTTCCTGGCCCGCAGTAACCTTCCGCTTGACTTTCTCTGGCACGCTTTCTTCCAGGTAATTTCATTCCTACGGTGTTTTTCTATGCATTCATTTTACAAAACCCGTTGCTGTATTTGAATTCCGAGGCTGTCGAATTGGTAGAATGCGGACGAGGGCATTTTCTCGATTTATGTTCATTCGGAGCCTGGATTTGTGTTTGACGAGTCCACGACCAAGAGCTCTTTCTTCTACGGCCGCCATCTCACCAAGAGAGTTCACGTATGTACTACTGGAAGTTTAATTGATTTTCCTTTCCATGCTTTTACTAGTAAACCATGTAGCTCGCGTTTCTTTTGAATTGTACTCGATTTCATTTCCGTACTTTGATACGTTGTAGGTGGCCTGGGGAGAATCGAGCATGATAAAAGCCGAGCGGTTGTTGCTTGATGCAGCTCTCCAGGATCCTGCTAACCGTCGTTTTATTTTATTATCGGATAGGTAGGTTACATTCCAAAGAAATGTGTATCCTGATTTATTTGCAAGAGATCAAACAAAAAATCGCTGTAAGAAAAGGAAAAACGGAACAAGGGAAAACTATTGACGTTTTTGAATTGTGATGTTGGTATTCATTCTTGCCAACTTCTCTATTTTATACTGGTTGGCTCGGTGTCTATCATCGTATTCTTCCAAATTATAATTATTCTTGTCTACAACCATATCTGTTGTTATAAATCCCTTCTGTAAATATCTCATGAAACCAATTTTTGCTGCAGTTGTGTTCCACTATACAACTTCAGCTATGTGTACAACTATGTGATATCTTCTTCAAAAAGTTTTGTGGACAGGTACATAATGAGAACCAAGAAACCCTTTCTTCTTAACTAGAAGGGTAGTTTCTACCACTATGGGTCACCCTCTTGTAATGGATTAAGTCTGTTTCTTGTAGTTTTCTAGAGGCCAAAGACAGCCGCTACAATCCGAAAATGTCACCTATGATACCAAAGGACAAATGGAGAAAAGGATCCCAGGTTACCTTCACTTCTTACCAAGTTTTCTTTATCTCATCCATGTGTCTCTTCCACTAATAATCCTGCTGCATGATGTAATCAGTGGATCACATTAGTTCGCAAACATGCAGAGGTTGTTGCTGCTGATGATATTATCTTTCCAATATTCAGAAAGTTTTGTAAGGTAAACCTTCACTTTTTCTGTTCACTTGTACCGTTGCTATGATATAAATGAAAAAGTTCAAAATGCCAATTTTATTAATTATGCCAGGAGGGTATACCTCCTTACCTGTTTATTTTCTGCCATTGATATGATTCTCTATTATTACCATTTTACCTGTACATTATATGACATGGCAGTGATTCACTGTTTATGGCAATTTTTTTAGTTTAAACAGTAGAAATTGTGTTGTTGGATGACTGTGGGAGGGGGAATTAATGCAGATCACCTGGATCCATGGCCTGTTGTAATATCTATAATAGGACCCCAACGTGTTGGCGGAGACATTTGATGTTTCTGTACACTTCCACCCCCACAAGATAATGTTGGTTATGCTGTACTGCTTCTCTTTATAATTTTGTTTCATAATAATTATAAGCTCCCTTAGAAAAGCTGATTGGTGTGCTATAGGAATGTTATGCTTGGAATGTGTGTACAAAAGAATGCACATATGTATGTTTGGAGGTGTTTAACAATTGTTTTACTGCGTTGTACTTTTCAGCGGCGCCCAGCTTTGGATCCTGGAGGCAATCTGCTTGCTGTAAGTGATCTAATTCATCGTTTTTAACTGTTGCTTTTTATAACTAACTACTACTGAATATTAGGTTTATATTTCATTATGATGGGATATTGCTTTTGAATATTTTTAGTTACGGTTTTTTATTGGAACATTCATACTAGGAGTTGGATGTCTGTAGCTTTACCAGAAGTCTGTTGGTGCTAGGTAGTTTTATTGCCTGAATGAGGAGTAGGAAAAGGAAGTGTTGTAGCTAATGTTACTTCTTGCTACAAGTTCTGATTTATTTCTTTATTTGGTCTGATAATATTAATAGTGGTGTAATCTTACTTTTTACTGTTGCACTAGTACAATTCCAAAACGGCTACTTGATCTGCCCATTTTCTTAGTGTATAATTTCATCTTTGAATTGTGGCCCTACTGCAAGGGGGATTTACTTTTTGACCAGGTCTTTCTCTTGCTATGTTTTTGCTGAATCTTTGTCATAGGAGTTTAAATTGCTTATCTTATCAGGAATGATCTTCTGGCTTTTTTGAATTATGGAAAAAATCCTAAGACTATTTCATTACTAAATGCAGCAACGGGTAGCTCAGAAGGAACACAACTGTATCCCAGATGAGCATTACGTGCAGACGTTACTAGCTGTAAGTGGCAAAATTGTTCCTTTTTTCCAGCGATTTCAAACTTAGTGCTCATGAATTTCAGTCTGCCTGTTCTTGAATGTTGATAATAGAACTAGTTGTTTTGTAAATTTGGGCCATTTGCTCAGTGGCCATATGAGAGGGTTTAGAGTGTGTGGAATTAGGTTCAAGTCTTACTAGGGACAAGCAAATGGAGTGTTTGTGTGGTCATCATTCAAAAAAATAAAACTTATTCCATATGGCTAACTACAGATGCAGGTTTTACGTAAGTTGCTTTTCAGATATGTGAAAATAGAGGAAACTAGTTATACTCCATGTGGCTAACATTGGTTGTCGGTCAAACTTTCTAGCCTATGGTAGAGATGTCAAATACGTGGAAAAGAAAGTTCTATCTAGTAACTTTAATTGGCTCATTTCTTCTTGCAACTGCTTTCAAGGCTCGAGAGGAAAAGATTTATTTTCATCATAATTTTCTTTCAGTTCTTAAAAGAAAAATTATTTTCTTTCACTCCTTGTAGATGGGTGAACTTGAAGATGAACTGGAGCGAAGATCAATTACCTATACTTCATGGAATGTGTCTGCAACAGAAATGGAGGGAAATAGGTGGCACCCTATCAAATTTGGCTATAATGATGCTAGTCCTGAAGGCATCAAACAAATAAAGGTAGGCAGATGTTGATAATATGTGAATCTCCATTGCTGTTTTTGTAAGATATTCCACATTATTGTTCTCTAAAGGAAAAAATACTGTGTATTCCTAACTGCAGAAAAGAATTGCGACACATAGACGTGTTAGAATGTGAAATATACCCGAACAATGTTTTTGTTTGGTTGTCAGTCTTTTGCTTTTTGTAGCGCAGCTTCACAGGTTAATATGTTGTGAATGTCTTTCCTCTGTCTCTCTTTTATTCATGCAACTGGCTGTGGTAACTATTAACCCGTTCTACTCATTGTTTCTCCAAATTAAATTATTTATAAGATTTATTCTAAAAGAAGAAGCTTTCTCTTTATGAAAATTAGACAGGAACTTGGCACAGTCAGCTGTCTTTGGAGTGTGGACATTGCATGTTTTATTTATTAATTTATCCTGTTTTGTTCTTTTCACTGATAGGATAACTATATAACAAAGATTTTGCATTTCACGCCGTATGCAGGACATTAATCATGTGTACTATGAGACTGAGTATCGGACAGAATGGTGCCGCAGCAATGGCACATCAGTGCCTTGTTTTCTGTTTGCGAGGAAGTTCTCACCTGCTGCTGCCATGCGTCTTTTAAGAGATGGAGTGGTCGGTCCTTTTCGTGACAGTGCACTCGTGACTTGAAAGTATCTCTTCTAACCGAATCATTCGAGAATAAACGTCTGCAGAATAGGCATAGAATGTGAAGGTGGTATTTGGTCGCCACGTCTATAGTTTGAGCTTTGATGGGAGTGTGCAATACATATGAGCAGAAAAAAAGTATATAGCAGTATGTGACCCAGGTGATGTTGATAATAGAAGTTTCCCTGGGAAGATAGTCGCTAACCAATTTATTTGTTTAGTAGTTCAGGATTTTAGTATACTATACTATGTAACACGAAGAGGGCTCTCAAGATTTACATATACTGTATTGGTTGTCAACATACTGCAAGAGACTCGATTGACAGGGCTTTCAAATACATGTTTTGTATACTGTACTCAGACTGCTAGCTCTACTTTCGGGAATCTTTCTGCAGTTTTAACTGAATAGAATTAACATTGGATTTTATTCCACCGAACGGCAGGTCCGGGTTTTATGGTCTCACTTTCATTAGTACTGCTAGTCTGCTACATCGTTAGTGACTGGCGGCCAGGTCGAGAACGGAGGAGACCTTCGATGCTCGATCGGTTTGGGGACACGATATTCAAAATGAAAACTATAATTAATTAGAACTGATTATAGCCTCCCAGAGTCATTCATAACTTGCAATCTCATGGCCTAACACTGAAGCTTGCAATCTCTGTCCCCCACCCCCATTTTTTCCCTGGTGGAGTGGGATTTTGGGCTAATTTTATTACTCTGTGCCAGTTACAACATACTAGTTTTCTGGGGCCTCATCCTTGCGGAGCTTGCTTTCCAGATAAGTCTTGAGAGGGTAAACTGGCACAGTACGGAGCAGTACGAGTGCGGAACTGTTCGCTGTCCTTTTTCCAAAGCGAGACAAGTAATTAGTAACCGAGTAAGTCCATCCCTTCGACCCTTTTCTTATTAAAATAGACTGAATTAAGAGAGAGACTAAGATAGGGACGGTAACCCAATTTCTGAAATTAACTAACACTGGTATTTAACATGCAAAACTGAAATCTTTTCTGAAAATCATAACGAATGTAACCCGGATCAAATTAGTCCGTTATCTCCGACGAATAAAACGAAGAAGACAACAGTACAGGACAGTGGTGGATTCCGAATTCAGAAGAAGAAAAGCATAACTAGACAAAACATCCGTACTCAATATGGATTGCTGCAGTTAATTCAGTGAAAACTTCTGAAAGTATGGAAGGTCGTCCTTTCGTCTTTGAAGTGCAGGCTATTATAATGAGTCATGAATTGAGGGGCGGCAGTAGTGGAAGTTGCAGCACTCGAATTCATCCCAAAAAACGGAGTACTGGAATAGGAGACTTGCACCCGAAGCTCCTCGGTTCGTCTCTCAACCTTGTTCTTCATCTCCTCTAGGGTCTCTCTCAAGAGCTCGAGTTCGGGCAACCCGAGTCCGTCGACGTCGACCGCCCACCCGAAACCGTGTTCCGTCGCGGCTTTCAAAGCCTGCTCCAGCTTCGCCTTCTTCTTCTTCTCCGCCTCGACCTGGCTCTGCAGGTCGGTGTAGCGGCGGTTGAGCTCGTTCAGCGCGGCTCCCCGGTGGGCGGCGTCCGGCAGGGCCCTGAACCGGGAGAGGGAGTTGGTCCGGCCGGCGCCGGGGAAGAGAAACCTGTCGATGACGGAATCGACGGAGGGATGGCCGAAGGAGAACACCTTACCTGCAGGGGAAAAGACAATGATCGCTACCTCAGCCCCGCACAAGATGCAGATCTCGCTCGCCTTCTTGAACAGCCCCGCCCGGCGCTTGGAGAAGCAGACTTGCCTGGCGTCCACGTTCTCGATCTTCTTGATCTCGATCTTTTGACGACCCATGCTCGGTTTCCTCGCCATGATCGCTCGCTCGATGTTATGCGAACTAGAGAACTCAAAACCAGAAGAAAAATCAACAAGCTTGGCTTGAAAAACTCGGCTAGATCAGTTGGAATATATATGGACGATTTCGCAGCGTGGATGGAAATTACATTTTGTTTCACGTGTCTGAAGAATCTAGTTCAAGATCATACATTCCAAACGGGGAATGATTTCGGAGAAATCCTCGTCCCCCGACACCTTCGACGTCTTAAATGTTTCCAAGTTGTCAATCCGGAGGTAACGGATTTAACGGGATCCGTATCTCCGGTCCGAGGTTTCCAGTAAGTAAGCATATTATTACGCTGTAGGCTTAATAGCTAGCCTGCTACCTACGGTCCAACCCCTTAGAGCTTAAGGGATGATCGACGATCTATTTCTTTAACGGGTCTTGTTTGTCGTTACACATCCCATCATAGTATCATACATGATACAATACAACTGACTGAATGAGTGGTTTTTTGTTAAGACGGATATGGAAATTGTTGCCATGCATTCCGAATTAATTACTTGTTTAGAGAGTTTTTGGAAAGGGTAGTATGTAGAACGAATAACACGAGGCACAGGCTTTTAATTAATTCTAATTAACCTTTGATTATAGTGTAAGCATTTAATTTAATTAATATACAAAATACGCTGGAGAATTGATGGAATTGTGTGTTATAATAATATGCATGCCTATATATCTATCTATTGCTTTGTCTAATATTTCCTAATATATTTCTGAACAATTTATGAATATTGATCAATTCTACCTAATTCTTTATCCCGTGTGAGAAGAACCAAAATGCAAGTAGGATAGCCGGCATGAAGTGATCAAAGAGAAAAGGATAAGTCATCCAAGTTTGTTTCGATAGAACCAATTGGAATGTGTAATTTAGAGGGGTGGAGTTTTTGTGTGTTAATATTGATTGGCTTTGTGTTCGACGGTTCGTTCAGCAATGGAGGGAATTCTTATATTAGGCTTATTGAAATTAGAGATATTAATTCTATTTTCTTTAATAAAATATTATAAACATAGAACTCATAGAATCCACTATCATCGATTAGTGATATGGGAGGTGAAGCCATTTAAGTGGACCTATCACAGTTGTCTACATACTGTCACGCTTTCTCTTCGAGGGAATCCGATCGGTACCGTCTCAGTAAAGGCCGTTCATAAAAAAAACATGTGCAGCTGTCACGTCAAAAATATCTATTCATTATGCATGGGCGAATGTGCAACTTCTGCGGCAAAACCGACACGACGTAGGAGTTCCCATCCGGAGTCCGGACAGGATTTAATTCGCATCCGTTCCGCACTTGCGTAGAAGAGAAGAAGACGAAGTAAAAACAATTAGCATTACCTCTCTTCGTCTCAAGATCGACCACATATTTAGTCCAGCCTTACAAACGTTTCAGCACGCGGAACGAGTGCAAGATATTTTCCCCCGGGAGCTCCAGAAAGACCAGAACGGCTCTCCCTCCCTTGCAGCTTATATCCGTCACAAAGAGTCAACACGATCAAATCAAGTGACGATGTTCATGAGCTCGGCAAACTTCTCGACGGCGACGGTTCTTCCCGTCCGTTCAATTCCCGGCGGGTACGGGTTGCCGCTTCTGGGTCCGCTCAGGGACCGACTGGACTACTTTTGGTTCCAGGGACCGAGGACCTTCTTCAAAGATCGGATGGAGAAGCACAAGAGCACCGTGTACCGCACCAACGTCCCCCCAACCTTCCCCTTCTTCCTCCGCGTGGACCCTCGAATGATCGCCGTCCTCGACTGCAAGTCCTTCGCGTACCTCTTCGACACGTCGGTGATCGAGAAGAAGAACGTGCTGGTGGGGGATTACATGCCCAGCGTCTCCTACACCGGGGGAGTCCGCGTACTCGCGTACTTGGACACCGAAGAAACGAAGCACGCCTCGGTCAAGAGCTTCGTGATGGACACCCTGAAGCTGAGCTCCAAGGCGTGGGCCCCCGAGTTTCTGAACCGCGTCGACGTCTTCTTCGACGCGATCGAGAAGGACTTGGCCGGAGGGAACGGCGGCGGCGCCGGGGTCTTAGTCCCGTTGCAGCGGTGCCTGCTCCGGTTCTTGATGAAGACCATCGTCGGAGCCGATACGGCGGTCCGACCGGACATCGACGGGACCGGGTTCGCGATCTTGGACACGTGGTTGGCTCTCCAGCTCATTCCCACCCAGAAAATCGGGGTCATCCCCCAGCCCTTGGAGGAGCTCCTGCTCCACTCTTTCCCCTTCCCTTCCTTCGTCGCCAACTGGGGCTACCGGAAGCTGTACGACTTCGTGGACGAAGAGGGGAAAGAGACCGTCTCCAGAGCCATGAACGAGTACAATTTGACGAAAGACGAGGCGATTCACAACCTCCTGTTTCTCGTGGGGTTCAACGCCTACGGTGGGTTCTCCGTCTTCTTCCCGGCGCTCCTATCCACCATCGGGAAAGACGATAACGCCGGGCTGAGAGAAAAGCTCAGAGAGGAAGTGAGAAGCAAAGGCGGCGAGGTCCTGAACTTCCAGACGGTGGGTCAGATGGAACTGGTGATGTCGACGGTGTACGAAGTCCTGAGGCTGAACCCTCCCGTGGAGCTCCAGTATGCCCGGGCTCGGAAGGACTTCGTGCTCGACTCGCACGAGTCGGCGTTCGAGGTCAAGAAGGGGGAGCTGCTGTGCGGGTACCAGCCTTTGGCGATGAGGGACCCCGCGGTTTTCGACGCGCCGGAGGAGTTCAGGCCGGACCGGTTCGCCGGGGAGAAGGGGAAAGAGCTGCTGAGTTACTTGTTCTGGTCCAACGGTCCACAGACGGGGACCCCGTCCGTTTCGAATAAGCAGTGCGCGGCCAAGGATTATGTGGTGGCCACCGCCGGTTTGTTCGTCGCTGCGATTTTTAAGCGGTACGACGACTTCGCCGTCGATGGCCAATCCGGGTCCGTTACGAAGCTTGTCAGGGCGGCGACCACGGCCGGCGAAGGTAAGTGACGCCGTCAATAGATATATATACATCAGTGGTATATATTACTGGTGGTTGTTTGCTAATTGGGAGGCGCTCTTCTTTTTTTTTCTCATAATTCCTTGAAGAAAAAAGATAATATTCCGATGATCCCTCCGTTGTGTTTATATATTATCAACCTCTTTAATTTGTGGCTGGATTATCTGTAGTCTTCGCTGCTCCTCCTCATCTGCAACTCGTACGAGATCCCCTAGTTCACGAGATGGGATTGATATATACTTACTCGATAGTGTTTTCATGTTAACTAAGACTGGAAAATTTCATCCGTGCGTCCCTCCTCTTCTTGTCGACTCTGACGTTTCAGTCTCACACAGCTCTGATGTTTTGTCATCGAGTACAGAAAGCAGGTTAGGCAGCAAGGGATCGCAGTGAACCCAGTGTCCGCTTCTCTGTCTCGTATGCCACGAGACTCTTACCATCCAGGACCCGTGCACATGTTCATCGTCATCGTGTTACTTTTCTTATGAAATCGCTGGACATTGAAGCCTAAGCAAAGGGTCTCGCTCATCTTTCTGCGTACCCTTTTTCCCGCGCGCGATATAGTGATTCATTGGACTACCAAAATAGGATACCACGTCTAAAAACTCACGGGAAAAAGTTACATTAACCATATCACCACTCAATCATTATTCTTACCAAGAACATTTATCATTCAGCTGTCAACCGCGAGAGGTTTACATCGGCAGTCCAAATAAGAGATAAAATAGGAATTATTTTATTATTCTATAAGTAAACCTAAAACCCAAACCTTATTTAGACTACCAACCAGACTGCCACCGGGATAGCCACATCATCATGTAAAAACTCACAATACTAAACTCATTTTTTTTTATCAATTAAATATTCCACTGACCACGGCAAAATTTTAAACCAGAAATAACCATCTCTTTCTATTTACACTTTTCTTACCCCGTAACTTGGAAAGATGGTTACAAATACTGATTTGGAGGAAATCTGGGTTTATTACTGCTAAATCTTAATAGTTAGGCAAAAGTACAGTTACTACTTAGAGATGTCTTCCTAATCAAAGAAATTAGTGAAATTATGTGCTGAAGTTATAAGTAATGCTACCTTGACGTGGGTGCATAGTTGGCACCTAACAAAGCGTCAGTTATGTACCCCTCGTGGGTGGTGACTTCATAGTTAACAGGTGAAACTTATTACTTTAATAGCATGTTATTTTCTCTTTTCTTTATTTTAATGTGCGCAGCCACGGTGAGACGAGTAACTAGTACATGTACACGTACATGCATACACGTACATGCAGTTATGCATGGTGTATGGGCTAAGTAACTAATAGCCGACAATAAAATTAAAATTTTAAGAAACCCCAATTTCGGAGTGACACTTTAGGTACGTAACAAAGATCTAAGCAATAATTTTGACCTTGACATTCGGCTCTATTTAAACGGTCGAAAATGACGCATATGTGTCTGTTCTGCCACGAGACTAAACCGGCACTGCTCTAGGTCCCACATGAATGGACGACTACGATTTCCCACGATATCTAGATTGAGGGATGGCGATAGACGATGATAATCTGCCTCTGTCAATTTAAACCAAGTCAAGAAGCGCCGTCTATCTTTCTGGGATATTACGTAGAGCCGAAGAAGGCAAACAGCGATTGATGATGATAAGAACTTGGCTGCCGCATTTGAGAAATATGAATCATACGTTTTCTATTGGACGGCCACGGATAAGACTTTTGACACCTTTTGATGAGAGATGAGGCGATTCTAAAGATTTTCCACTGAGGAACCAAACTTCCTTTCTTCGAAACACGGAACAGGGAAAAGCAGCCTTGCCGTGGCCGCGTCCACAAAATAATTGTTCGTCAGGCCGCTTTGCCCGAACAAATGCTTCTTTTTGACCACCTCAGGAATCAAAGCACAAGCAAATCCGCGTCTAAACACATGGATTCTATTCTTTAATTACTATTATTAAGCCTATTATTAGGCAATTTAATGTAAACAATAATCTCTCATTACGCTCATTTTTTATAACGTCAGTGCGGTTTAGTAGTAGTAGCGAAACGTGTTTACGTGGCCGGAGTACTACGCGCTAGTAGACACGAGAGAGCGCCATTGACTAACGTAATTGGAATTTATTAATTAAAACCGACCCATGAAATCTGAATTACGGCAGTTATCAGAGATATAAAAACGAAGACTTCTCCGTCGTAGCACCAACTCAACTGACCGTAAGAAAATTATCAAAGAATTTTAGAAGAGAAAATCTTAGTGAGAGAGCCCGGGGGCCGCGTGTCATGTCTGGAAAGAAGCCTTAACGTTCCAAAATTTCGAACAGGGACCGCGGGGCCCAGGTCCACGTCGGCAGCACGCTTGCTTTTAAAATAAAAACAAAAAACGCTTGTCGGTTAACGCCGTGTAGCTTGCCGACATCGAGGGTTAATTAATCACTTTTTGTAAGTAATTACTGCGCTCTGGGGTGTGGCGTGGCTATTAGTACTGTCCTAATGTCAACGATGAAAGCATCAAACGGAGGCGGAGGGAGACCTTCCGTCGCCTTTTAAATGGTAGTACTCGCTGTGGCGTTATCAGTTTTAACGTACTCTTTCGACGGCCAGAGCGACAGTTCTCATTGAGTTACTACTCACTTTTCACTTCCGACGCTGTTCCTTTCTCGCTGTCGCCTGTCGCTGACTCGCTTATTTCATTTCGTCTCCTCTCTTTACCGTTACATGATTGTACGGGACGGACAGGGAGAGAGTTCTTGGTTTCAGTACAGCGGGGAGGCGTACTTACTACGATTCTCTCACGTTCCTTTGGTTTGAGGCACAAGGAAAGGAGTTCGTCTCGTGTGGATTATCGCCTGCTGCTTCTGGATCTGCCTTCTCGCGTCCTCGGCTTTATTCGTAGAGGATCGGCTGCTTTACTGGTTGAGTTCTGTGAGGGATTTGATGTGCTGCTGACTGTTGAGCAACGGTATGGCCTTTTCAGGACTTCGGTTTAAATAGGTCTTTGTAGTTTGTTTTTGTCGGTTCATAATTGTTAGAAAATGTTTGGTTTGGCCGAGTGGTAGGTTGATGTGTGTGGAAACTTCTGGTTGAGGACGGGAAAGGATGTTTTTCTTTTTTCTTGGTAGAGATAACGGTGCAAAGTGTCCTGATGGAAAATTTAATTGGCTATGTATGCGATTGTGCAGGTAAATAGTAGCAGATTCCGAAGAAATTTGACACAACGGCCTTCAGATAGATGTGTCGCGAAGCGTCCTCAGTTGCTAGCTGGTGAAGAACAGACAAATTGAGTGGAGCCAGTGACGACCGTTCCTTAATCTTGCGCGACTCGAAGTTCGTAAAGGATTAAATGCACCAGTTAAATTCTGTTTTATTTGATTTTAACTGCTCAAAATTCTTGACATGTATTTTTTTGCGGAAAAGCATGGATATTTGTCAACTCTTCTGTACTGTTAAACGCTATGAAATTTTGTCAAAAGTTGACAAACTCGGTGTTAGTCAATTCTCATTATTTTCGATGCACGATGCTAAAATATTATCATTCATAGTGGAGATTGGTTTTCCGG
Organism: Aristolochia contorta; assembly: GCA_022405105.1. Classification (NCBI taxonomy): domain Eukaryota; kingdom Viridiplantae; phylum Streptophyta; class Magnoliopsida; order Piperales; family Aristolochiaceae; genus Aristolochia; species Aristolochia contorta. The sequence continues at coordinate 3,281,559 of CM039667.1, read as the reverse complement.
AAAGCTTGGATGACAAAAGAGTTGCCTAGTTTTGGTTATTTATTTGGATTTTGAAAGTAGCAGTGTAGTTTCTTGATTTCTGGCTATCCCCGGGCATGATGGTCAGACAATTTGAATTTTCCATTTTTTGGCTTTTCTATTATCTTTTCTAATACCTTTAACATATCTTTAGGGACACAGAATTGGGACTTGCAGCAGAAGGTTAGATGGCAACACTTGGGGATATTGGAGTGTCAGCCGCATTCAATATTCTAAGTGCATTTGTGTTCTTATTGGCCTTTGCTATCCTAAGGCTGCAACCTCCAAATGATAGGGTCTACTTTCCCAAATGGTATTTAAAGGGAGTCAGATGCAGTCCATCACGTTCAGGGGCCTTCGGGAGCAAGTTTGTGAATCTGGACTACAGATCTTATGTGAGGTTTCTGAATTGGATACCTGAAGCACTTAAAATGCCAGAACCTGAGCTTATTGACCATGCAGGGCTTGACTCTGCTGTTTATTTACGCATCTACTTGCTTGGGTAAGTCTCATTGTTAAACTTTATGAGTCTTTGCAAGTCATTCTATTCTAGTTCGTGTTATTTCTTTTAGATCTGGATGGAGACATTATATATATACAGCAACAGGCACAGAATCCTCTTACCTCATTCTCCCCCTTAATACCTGAAAGGGGAAGAGAGCTTTAGAACTTTGCTGCTTTTTGGCTGTAGCAAAACTTAATGATAACCTTAGAGAAGAGAGCAAGAGAAAATGTAAGTAGGCTTGCAAAGTGACGTGGATAATTGAGTATATTCCAAATGTTATGTTAGATACGAGGGAGTTATTCAACATGCAGGTATTTTGTTGTGGCACTTAATCAAGCGAGATATTAGAAGGAACATATTTGGGCATCTTTTGCTCCTATTAATTTTTCCATTTATGTTAAATTTGTTTAAATTTTAAATTGTTTTATATTTTTCTGCATTTTTAATGTTGTTTCCTTGGCAGCAATTCATTGTCTGGAATATAGTAGCGTTGAGTGCAACATATTTAATATAATTTGTGTTTTACAGAGATTTACAACTTCACTCTATGGATTGGATGCAAGAGAATTTTATCCTTTCTTGGTTCTCTTTCTGCTTCCAAATTCTTTCTTCTGCTATATGTATCATTAGCTATAATATATTGCATCAATATTTATGTGCCAACATATGTAGGTATTTCATTTGCATTAACAGTGGTTGTGTTTTGAACATGTTTTCTGTATGTTGCTGCTATACAATAATTTTTTATAATTTGCCTTTCTAATGCTTTTCTTTTCTCCATCAGACTCAAAATTTTTGTTCCCATCACCTTCCTTGCCTTTGCAGTCCTTGTACCTGTCAATTGGACTGATAACACTCTGTCAATGTCAAATATTGTTGTCAGTGACATTGATAAGCTTACAATTTCAAATGTTCAGAACAAGTCTCCAAGGTAAGTCTTGCTGTTACATGATGGCAAATGATTATGTAGATAAGTTTGTGGTAGGGAGAGGTTGATTATGTAGATAAGTTTGTGGTAGGGGGAGCTTTTTTTCTTGGGTTCAAGTCTCCTTCGGGGTATGCGAATTGAATTACAAAAATTGACAGTTTGCCTTCGAAAACCATATTAAAAATATATAATGCTAGAAAGGGTTAAATTATTTTACAGAAATACAGAAACTAATGGTAATGGTCTTTTTTCTTGTGTCTATTAAAATTTTAAGGGTTGTAATGGGAGTTCTCGGGTTCAAGTCTCATGGGAATTGGATTAAAAAAGCGCTTTATAATTGATAGTTTGCCTTCAAAAGCCATATTAAAAATATATAAGGCTAGAGAGGCTTAAATTATTTTACAGAAATACAGAAACTAAGGGTACTGGTCTTTTTTCTTGGGTCTATTAAAATTTTAAATAATTCGTGATGCAGGTTGTGGACTCATCTAGTAATGGCTTATGCTTTTACATTTTGGGCGTGTTATGTCCTACTTAGGGAGTATGAAATAATAGCAAATATGAGACTGCATTTTCTTGCATCCGTACATCGTCGTCCAGACCAATTTACGGTAAATCTTTACAAGATTTTATTGCTAGTTTTTGTTAGCTCAGTACAATGTCGATTGAAATGTGCCTCAGAGAAAAGAAAGGATTGAAGAGGGGTGTGCTACTAGGGCCTGGTATTATAATTTATGACTGAATGCTTCTCATGTATCCTTGTTCATTTATTGAGGAGTGCATTTTTGCAACCCATTTCCCTTATAGTCAATTCAACCAGGGCCTGGTGGCATCATTTCTCTAGTTTGGACCTTAAAAAGATTTTTTGTAGAACTTTCATCTATTGTGGTCTTTTGTCTTCTATCTTTTCATTTCCATTCTTTATTTTATTTTTTCTTGATGCCTTTATGCCATTTGATTTTTTGTCAGGTTCTTGTCAGGAATGTTCCACCTGACCCGGATGAGTCCGTTAGTGAGCTTGTTGAGCATTTTTTTCTTGTCAATCATCCTGATCACTATCTCACCCATCAGGTAACTTTTGAGTTTCCAAATAGACCAATTAGCATCCTGTTTAGCTTTAGTTGAACGTTTTGTTGCTGCAATTCTCAACTCTTGTTCTTCTGCTTTAGAGAATTTTGATGTAGTGCTAAAAGAATGGACTAACTTATTACTTTTTTTTTTGAAAGTTGACTAACTTATTACTTTAGTTGATAATATAGCTTTAATTTCTTTCCCATATTTCTAGTTTTTTTGTTTTGCTCAAATTAGGTTATGGTTCTGATTTGAATGGTGTTTCCATGCAGGTTGTCTTCAACGCCAACAAACTTGCGAAGCTTGTGAATAAGAAGAAAAGCATGCAAAATTGGCTTGATTATAATCAGCTTAAATATAACAGAAATCCATCTCAAAAACCGACTCGGAAGGTGCCCCTACATTTCCAAGCATTTCAATTAGAATATTGGGGTGATTGTTGGTTTTTCTTTTTTGAAACTTGAAAGTCCTAAATGTTCATTAATTTCATTTTTAAGTTTTCTCCACCTTTTTTTATGTCACTAAGAACAGAAATTTTATTCTTTACACTTCATGATTTTCTGCTGTACAGATGGGTTTCTTAGGGCTGTTTGGCGAGAAAGTGGATGCAATTGAGTATTATACATCTGAAATTGATAGGCTTACTAAAGAAGTATGAACAATTTATTTTTTGTTTTGATTTATAAATCTGTTAATACATGTCAGTTTGTGGTTGTTTTGTTGGATGGATGCCTTATTTCAGTATTCATTTTTTGATGTTCAGGAGGCACTAGAGCGTGAACGGATTAAGAATGACCCCAAAGCTATCATGCCTGCGGCATTTGTTTCTTTCAAGACTCGGTGGGGTGCTGCTGTTTGTGCTCAGACTCAGCAAAGTAGGAACCCCACCCTATGGTTAACTGAATGGGCTCCTGAACCACGAGATGTTTTCTGGCATAACCTGGCTATTCCATTTGTTTCACTTACAATTAGGAGGCTTATTGTAGCTGTAGCCTTCTTCTTCCTCACCTTTTTCTTTATGATCCCTATAGCTATTGTGCAAGGGTTTGCAAATATAGAAGGGATTGAGAAGGCTGTTCCCTTTCTGAGACCTGTAATTGAGAAGTGAGTATTCGCAAATATTCTCTACTTCCAGATTTTTGGTAGTTTTGATAAGGTTTTACTCAATTGCTGTATGTAATTTGTTCTCACTTATCAATTTTGTTCCCATTGACTTGGTGCAGAAAGCTCATCAAGTCACTGATCCAAGGTGTCCTTCCCGGAATTGCCTTGAAGATCTTTCTCATCGTTTTGCCAATGATTTTGATGCTGATGTCTAAAATTGAAGGGTTCACAGCGACATCAGTTCTGGAAAGAAGATCAGCTGACAAATATTATATTTTCGTACTCGTCAATGTATTTTTTGGAAGCGTACTTACTGGAGCAGCATTTGAGCAACTCCACACGTTTATGAAGGAGTCAGCGAACCAGTATGTCCTTTATCTTTCTATTAAGGAAAATGCTAGCTGCACAAATTATTTTATAAAATCCTAAACTCTGAAGGATAAACCTTAGGCAGCTGTGTTTCAGATTGGCAGCTACGTCGGATGGGTACTGTGCGTAGGTGCAGCTAGCATTACTCTTTTGTTAATTCACTCTGTTTCAATGATTATGACGTTTTCTTGAGCTATTTTTTGCCCATGTCAAATTTCTTCTAACGTTATTATTCTGTTCATTAAAAAAGGTTATTATTCTGTTGTGGTGCTCAGGATACCAAGGATTATAGCTGAAGCCATTCCTATGAAGGCAACTTTCTTCATAACATATATCATGGTGGACGGTTGGGCTGGTATTGCCGGGGAAATTCTAAGATTGAAGCCGTTGATAATCTATCACTTGAAGAACTTTTTCCTTGTTAAGACTGATAAGGATAGAGAGGAGGCAATGGATCCGGGAAGTATTGATTTTGCCTCAAATGAGCCACAAATACAACTCTATTTTTTACTTGGCCTTGTGTATATGGTGGTCACCCCCATTCTGCTACCTTTCATGGTTGTGTTCTTTGGCCTTGCTTTTGTGGTATACCGACACCAGGTAACAAGCATTTTTACTTCATCTCTAAGTCATAGAATCTGTAGAAATTTCTTTTTTAATTTATAACTTTCTCTTTCATGCTCATATATATGACAATATCATTTTCTCTTAGCCTTTCTAACGTTCAGTTCTTCTAGATTATAAACGTTTATAATCAACAATACGAGAGTGGAGCCGCGTTCTGGCCCGATGTGCATGGACGAATTATTGCAGCCCAGATCATCTTCCAGATCATTCTGTTTGGGTTGTTTAGTAATAAAGAAGCAGTCCAAACTGCACCGCTGCTCATTGCTCTTCCTGTGTTGACCATATGGTTCCACCGCTTCTGCAAAAACCGATACGAGCCGGCTTTTGTTAAATATCCCTTACAGGTTTGTTCAAGAGTTTCATTCCCGTTTTTTGGTGCCCCTTTCTTTCTTCTGTTAAAATTTTACCTGAGTTTTTCTTTTTCTTTCTTTTTTACCTGCCTTTCCATTCTTAACGTAAATTCCAGGAAGCAATGATGAAAGATACACTGGAACGCGCCAAAGAACCAGGCTTGAATCTGAAAGCATATCTACAGAACGCCTATTTGCCCCCTGTCTTCAAGGGTGGAGACGATGATAGCGTTTACAATGCTGGCGAGGATGACTTGGAGCAGGAGAATTTACTGGTTCCAACAAAGAGACAGTCCCGGAGAAACACACCACTTCCTAGCAAATACAGCGGTTCTGCCTCACCGTCTTCCTTGCCGGAGGTTATATATGAACGTCCGTAGTATCGTTTGGCGGGATGATACATAGTATCCTACTATCCTAGGGGAAGCTGTAGCTTTTGTACTCTTGCTAGGACGATTGCGCGACAAGTTTAAGAGGGCAACAGGGGTGTTTCTAGTGTACAGTTGGGATACATGGGGGATTCATTTCACTGTAACAGGGATAGCTTTTACATGAATCATAATGAATGAGATTCGACCTTTGTGACCTCTGTTGATATAATGCTAAAAAATACACTAACACAGGAGAGTATTGCTTGATCATATTTCCTATTTACTTCTTATAATATTCATATTCACTCTGGATGTTGGATGAAGAGCCACATCCCCCAGTTACATATGCAATATTAACGTCTAACGAGGGAAATGCTGCATTAGATTGGAAAGTATATTTTTTATCAGACAACGCTAATGTTATGTTTCTCTTTAATTTTTTATGAATGAAAGTAATATCATAGTATAATTTTACTTCTCAAAGTAAGTATTTTTCATTTTATTTTACGTTTTATTACTTTTTTTGTTCTTAACCTCATTTCATGCTAATTAATTATTTCAAATGTTACGTGCGCGACAGCTGACGACATAAGTACTGATGTGTCACCACCATATAAGCAGTAGAAAGGACCAGCGGAAGTCCTATTCGAATTTATGTGTTAAGAGGGTAATCTGCGATTTTCACTATGAATGCACCGTTTTCTTTCTGAAAGAAATTGGGAATCAGCAATTCTCTAATGACGAAACGCGTCTTATATATATGACGAGAGAGACCTACACCGTTTGCGCCTGTCGTGTTTAGGAATTGGAACAGTAAAAGGCTGCCAAGCTTTTGTGACATCAAATGTGAGGAGAAACGAGGTGGATTGGATTGGTCGCCCGAAGAGGAAATTACGCCACCGTTGCCAGTCATACAAAATTCAGGTTCCTGCGTCAGCGTCGGTGATCTAATTAATGGCCGACGATAGATCCCGACAGTAGGTTAATTAAGGTTACAAAGTAGAAACTTTCGAAATAGAGAGAGTTCCAATACATCCACCATCTATTAGTTTGTCATCCTCTTCCACTGCACTACATGTCACAGTTCCATTAAATTCAGTAGTGAGAGTAGAAAGGAGGCACGCTAGGCTAGGTCGAGATCGAAATCAAGTGCCTCTTTTTCCTAATTCGAGGATTCGGTTTGAGCGGGAGGAAGAGCAGGAAAAGGAAGAAAGAAGATGGCCGGTCCTCAGCCGGTTTGCAAACCAGGATTGTTGAAGGGACTTGTGGCCGTCTTGGCCTTGTGCTTGGCGATCTACATCGTAGGCCCTCCGCTTTACTGGCACGTCACAGAAGGAGTCGCGGCCGTCAGCCGAGCCTCCGTCTGCCCTCCCTGCGTCTGTGACTGCACCTCTCAGCCACTTCTCACCTTACCCGAGGGTAATTTACTTTCTTTTGTTCATTTGTGATATTACTGTATGTCTGTTTTCTGGATGCTGAGATCTGATTGTATCTCGTCGTAAAGTTTTATAGATCCAGGATTCGCTGCGGATTTTGCTAGGTTCTCTTATTCATTTGATCGCACGTGCGTATCGTTTATTTGATCCTTAGTTTTCCAATGCTAATTCAACGGTCTACACCCAATGGTTCGTGTTAGTGCCTTGGAAGAATGCTTTAGTTGAGCTGGAAATGAGAAAAGATTTAGGAATATATGCAGGAAGAAATGCACATTTGGTTTGGTTCCTTACTAATGGCTTATTATTGTTATCGCTCTTAGCTGTGCGGCAAGATTTTTCTGTCTTTTCTCTTTCATACCGGATTTATTTCTTTTGAGCTGTCGAATCATCAACTGCGAGCATGTTTAGAATCTGCTTCCCTGTGGAGTTCTTCTGTCTTTAGCAGTCGAATCATCAACCTTTCTTTGGACAATGAAAAGAAATTTTGCTTCCCCTTAATACGCTTTTCTCAACTTCAGAAATGATTTGATCCCTTACCACTTTCTTTTTTATTAGTTTTGATGCATACAAGCAATTTATCACTTATTCTAAATGCAGCAATGAATTAATTTTTAAAATGCATCCATATAACTCATAGTTTATTATGTGGAACGCGAACAATGTAACAACAAGATTGGAACAAAATATTGTTGCATACAACTTATAAACATGTTACAATATAAGTGTCCACCATATGGAAGATCTCTCCCATCCTTTGCAGTTTTTAATTTGTGAAAGTGGACCGTTATCTTCTTTGCTTGCTTCTAAACTCCTTTATTGATGAGTAAACTTATTATTTTCCTGGCTTCACTCTCAAGAGGGAAGCTCCTGATGAGTAGTTAACTTGTGTCTAGAGAGATGCATCAGCACATTTTGCAAAACAATTTGCTTTAACTTCCAAAAAAAAAAAAACAATTTGCTTTAGCTTGAAATTTGTTCTCTACCTTTGTGCAGTTAAATTTTCAGTAACCTTTATTTTGAGTAATATCTTGATGTCCAAAACATCTAGGTAACTGTTTACTTAGATATGCGCCAGGTTATGCACATGTCTAATTGTATATTTGTTTCCATAGATTTGCTGCAAGTGTAGGTCAAACTCTTGATCATTTTTATCTTATCTTTCATTTTCTATTGAAAGTCATTTTACATCGTGTTGTAATTCAATATTCACTTTCTTTTTGCAGGATTGACCAATACTTCATTTACAGGTTAGTTTTCCTCTTTCAAGTTTTATGCATAGAGATGATGGGGAACATTCAGTTAAAAAGATGCATAAGTATGCAGACGATATCTCATTTTTGTTACTGTTTAAAATGTAGGTAGTAAGACTTTAGAAGTTTGACTATTTTTATCTCTTCTTTCTTCAAGAGGTGCAGATCTTTTTCCAACCTTGTGCTTATTCAATTAAACTCTGTTGTCAATGGTGTTAGTCTGTTTACTTATTTGCATTGCAAAGCTAGGAAGAAGCAAAATATTGTATCTTCTCTGGGGTTCGAATAATCATGTTTATTTTTTTGAAAAATTGATTTCATATACCTTGATCTTTTTAGTCTACATCCTCTTCTGAAGTTATCTTCTTTCTCATCCTCCTTTTAATTTGCCTTTTAGTGTCACTTTAAAGACTTGAACACATGAATTAGTAAAAGGCAGATTTGGTAATAAGATGCAAAACATAACCATCTGCATACCCACTGGAATGCGTTTAAGGACTTATTGAAATCTATTTTCTTTACCAACTATCAACTTTGGGTCCCGTTGAAGTACTTAACGATTCTTGGATCAGCTCTCTGATGTTATCTGTTTTTGTATATATTTTGGGATATCTGTTTTCTTCTCGTCCTGAATGTCTGCAACTCATTTCTTGTTATGGTTGTTCTTTAGCAAGCACATCTGCTTTACGTTTGAAAATGTTGCATCATCTACTTAGATTAAGACCTTTTAATCCTAAAACCCACAGAATGTGCCAGCAATGAACAACCGGGTCTGATGTATTTAAAGATAATGACAAATCGGCTATTTATATTATCATAATAATGTATGCATATGCAGCATTGTCTGTTACAACATTCTTTTCCATTATCTACTCTTGTGCAGATTGTAGGAAGCCCGAGAGCGATGGGAATGAAGAACCAGATAGTAATTTCACTGATTTACTGGCTGAGGAACTGAAATTGAGAGAAGCTGAGGCCCTGGAGAAACAGCGGAAAGCTGATAGGCAGTTACTTGAAGCTAAGAAATTGGCATCTCAATACCAGAAAGAGGCCGATAAATGCAATTCGGGTATGGAGACTTGTGAAGGGGCTCGTGAAAAAGCAGAGGCTGCATTACAGGCCCAAAAGAGACTGACTGAAACGTGGGAGATGCGGGCTCGCCAAAGAGGATGGAAAGATGGGAAAGTCTCCATCTTGAGACGAGATTTCCAGACCGCGAAACGATTATAAGCATGGAGTCTGAAATGTAGAAGACCTTACTAGGTCATCTATTCCACGCATTCTCTCTAGATGATTGAAGCAGGGTGACCGAAGATCTTGTGGGTTCACTCCCTCAAAGAGGGTGTTGATGGATAATGTTTTACTGAATCTCTTGTATGTTGTGCGAGTACACAGTTGTCTGTACTACTTTCGAAATTTTGAGTGCGAGACCCATTCCAATTAGCGTAGTTGAATATAATCCTTCTATTTTGCGCAGTCTTTTTCCCTACTAATTGCTAAATATTTTGGTATTTTCACAAAGGCTAATTATAACGCACTAGCTTCCTCATTTCGGCTGGCTAGTGGATGGCACCTGTCCGAACTAGCTCCATTGCTCGGAGAAGAGTTTCTCTAAACTGTCACACTCTCGGCCTCAAATTCTGGCCATCAACACACACAGCTCTAATAAGCTCGGGTTTCACCTCGTTTTCTCGGGGAAGTGTTTAAATCGAATTTTCACGTAAATCGGGATTTTAGTTGATTCGTAATTGGCCCGTAATTGGCCCAACTAGGTTTGGGCCTAGTTTCGTTTGATCGAATTTTCAGGTAATTCGGGCTTTTAGTTGATTAGTAAATAGCCCAACTAGGTTTGGGCCTACTCCGTCTTTGCCGCTGTCTATTTTATATTTACCAGCAAAAAAGCCTAACTTTATTACTAATACCGAGTGATCGCCTCTCAAGTCACAAGTCATACCAAAATTCTAAAAAAACTTGAATATACAAAAGAACCCCAGACCAGAAATGCATCTGGTAGGTGGAGGTATAAGGGTTTTTTTTAAATTCTGATTGTACGTTTGGATCTTTGATTCCTTCGATTCTACCATCCACACTCGCGTTGCAACGACGACGACTTGGTCATCGAAAGGAGAAATACCTTCTTTCTCTTCTCGAGCGTTCGTGAAGGTTCTGCCTCAAGACTCTTCTTATAATTGCGTTCCCCGCGCCTGGTGCTTCTCGTTGTTTCACAATTTGATCCGGTTCCATTCAATTCGTCAAACGTGAAAGATGGATTTCGAACTTAGAGCTGCCAGGCAGAAGCTTGAGAGGGAGCAGAAGGAGAGGAAAGAGAAGGCGAGGCTCAAGCTTGAGAGAGAGAGAAAAGCCCGTGCGGAAGCCTTGCGGCAGAGAGAGGCTATTGAAGCTTCCCAGAGAATTAGAAGGCTTGATGCTGCCGAGGCCCAGCTTAAGGTACCAATACTTTTGTCTCATTTTCTTTTTTGAACTTTTTTCATGCTCTTATCACTTCAAACTATTGCGGACCTCTGACGGCCTTAGGGTTTCATCGTTGATACCAACTTGGAATAAAGATCTAGATGAAGCGTGTCAATCACGCTTCAATCTCGTAACTTTACTAGTTCTGCTAGTAGTTGCAAGATTGTTTTATCTAATTGAATGCAATTTTTGAAATCAATATCGTAGTCCTTCGAAATGAAACAAGTGACCTATTGCATAACTATAGGCATCTTAGCCACCTTACCGTCGGAGCCAATATCAAGTGCTCCAACCTATGACTTATGTTTAGTTACTTTTGAAGGCACTTTGTGCTAAATGCTTTTACCTGCTAGCTGAAAACAAATAATATTGAACCTGTAGTTATATATCTTACTGAATTATAATCACTACTTTGCTTCCGTCTGTGGACTAGGCATTGTTCCCCAACTGCGAGTCCTGTCTTTACCTCCAATTTTTTTTTACTCTCTTTTTACTTATGTTCTGTTCTCATTTGTTTGGCTAAGAAAATCGAACAATCCGTTCTTTTTATGTTCTTTCAAAATTATATCGCAGGATACGTTGGATAGTACTTGCACGAACTGTACTAAACAGCTAATATGAGGCATTTTGAGCATATGTATTGCAAATTTCGTTAGATAATACCTTGCAAAACTATAATAATTAGCTAATTTGAGGCATTTTCAGCATTGATGTACCATTATGGTGTCACAATGGTTGCTGTGAATGTGAAATTATTGAAGATCGATTCAGTAGGTGAATATATGTTCTTTTACTCATTTTGGCTCAACTTTTAGTTTCTTGATTGATTGCCCACATGGGGTGTTTCTAGTCTCAGGTTGTAATGTTAAAAAAGTGTTCTCTCATATACATTACACTTTCTTTCTACATGATGCCTGTCATTTTAGTTTCAATTTGCAATTAATCACTGTGTATACAATTAATCCCTGTGTATATTCTCATACCTTTTCCAGGCTGATCAACAAATGCAAGAAAGTTTACTAGTTGGACAAGGTATAATGTTCTATAGAATTCTTGAAGCAGTACCTTACCAGGCCAGTGGGGATAAAATAAAACTGCCCCCTTCTTGTTTCACTGAACTGTCCGACCAAGGAGCTCTAGATAAGGGTCCTATGTACTTTAAAGTATCGAAAATCGACCAAGATAATTCAGAGGCAGAGGCATCTGAACACCAATCAACTCATATGTCAACACATTCTGGTGTTCTGGAGTTCACTGCAGCTGAAGGCTCCGTTCAGCTTCCACCGCATGTCTGGAACAACTTGTTTGCTGGTGTCAGACAGAAAGCCCCTCTAATTGAAGTGCGCTATGTTCGATTACCCAAAGGAACATATGCCAAGCTACAACCAGATGAAATTGGTTTCTCAGATCTACCAAATCACAAGGCAATACTTGAAACAAGCCTTCGTCAGCATGCTACACTTTCCGAACAAGACGTTGTTACGGTAAACCATGGGGAGCGGAGCTACAATGTAAGGGTTCTTGAGCTAAAGCCAGCTTCTAGCGTTTCTGTTCTGGAAACGGATATTGAAGTCGACATAGTTGGGCCCGATTCTGCTTCAAAGAGTTCCAGTCAACCTATTCTTGTACCTCTACTTCTTGGAAAAACAGAATCAGGAAGCATTGAGGAAGGGAAGTACAACTATTATAAGTTTTCAATAGAATCTAATGTTGGTAATAGAATAGCATCTGGCGACATGAATGTGGAGGTTAAGCTTGATGTGGATTCAAATGATGGGGATACTGATATTTACGTTTCAAGACATCCCATCTTATTTCCGACCCAGCACCAGCATGAATGGTCCTCCCATGATGTGGGTTCCAAGGTTCTGATACTTAATTTTAGGGATCCAAGCCAAGTTTCAGGCGTTTACAGCATTGGCATCTATGGATTCAAGGGTTTGACGAAATACAAAATCTTGGTGGCTCTTGAGGAAAGTAGTGATCACAGAATTGGAGACCAAGCTGTCGGTTCTTCGTCATCTGCCTTAGATGCCAATGTTGTTGAGTGTCGAAACTGCAAACATCACATTCCTAGTAGGACAATAGCTCTGCATGAAGCTTACTGCAGCAGGCACAACATTGTCTGTCAGCATGGTGGTTGTGGAGTAGTACTCAGAAAGGAGGAAGTGCTCAATCATGTGCACTGTACAAGATGTGGGCGCGCCTTCCAACAAGCAGAGATAGAGAAGCATATTAAAGTATTTCATGAACCACTAAATTGTGCATGTGGTGCAATACTAGAGAAGGAAGAAATGGTATGTTACTAGTTCTATTTTTTTCACCTTTTCTTTTTTGAATAGAGGAGTTTTGAAGTTGTATTTTCCTGGTGATCTCCATTCTTGCATTTTCACGTTGACTACCATAGGATTTGATCGTTTCCAACATTTAAAAACTTTGTTTGGTGTGAGAGTTGCGTTAAATGCCACAGATAAAGTTGAATTTTTTTTCCAGGTCTCGGAGCTACGTTCGTTTCTAACAGACACTACTGTTGTGGCAGGTGCGACACCAATCATCAATCTGTCCTTTACGCTTAATTACCTGCAGATTCTGTGGAGACATGGTACCAGCTGGTAACTCTGCATCAGATGTCCGAGATCGACTGAGAGGACTTTCAGAGCACGAGAGTGTTTGTGGCTCTAGAACAGCTCCTTGTGACTCGTGTGGGCGCTCTGTGATGTTGAAAGAGATGGAAATTCATAGAGTAGCTGTTCATCCGAAAAATTAAAGCACTTTTGTCTATTATCTGAATTTGATGCAATTGTTGTTGAATTTGTCTGATTGGAGTTCCTGCAGTTGTGGTGGGGATTCGGTTAGGCAACTTGCCATGTTATTTAAAGAAAAGATTATTGTTACAACATAAATACTGCTCTGAGATCGTGCTCTTACATCTTTTTTGGGCACGGGGCTGATAAGTGATTCCATTGTTCTCAAACTATTTTTTGTTTAATTTAAAATACTTTAAAGTTTAAACGGTGCTGAGCGAGTCTTGACTCGCCAACCGGATCTGACAACCAAAAAGCCGACTTGGTTCGTCAAACTCAGCCGAACCTGCTGAGTGGCCTTCCTATTTGGGTCACAATGACCGAGGTTCGGGAAAAAGTACATCTCGCCCGATTTTTTTTTTTTAAATTCACTAAAAAGTAATAGCATGCGACATTTTAAAGGCGTGGATAAACAAATTATGTTTTACACATTGATACATAGTCAAAATCGATTATGTAATTGATTTGTCAATTTAATAAGCTATGGTTCTATTAAGTACTTATGTAATATATCAAAGTTTCACAGCTGATGAAATATAAAAATCTAGGGCTCGAAACTTATCCACTTAGACTAGTGATAGGTACCTAACTTATATGCCAAAAGCTCTAAATGTAGGTATTGACCAATATGCCAAAACCCCCTATTTGATGGAACATGGAAAACTATGCCTTAAATTTATCTTATACTAAGGTGGCCCAACTCAACGCCCATATCCCAGAAACAATCCACCACAATTAATTATCTGAGCCAATATACCAAAAAGCTTCAGAGTTGATAAAATACGAAAAACGAGGCTCTTAAACTAATACAATATTAGACTGACCCAACTTAGTGTCCTTACCCCTAGTTGAACTCCACACGACACTAACAAGTTAGTAGGGATAGTGATTGGGATTCTGGTCTTGAGGAATCGTGGTCACGATTTCCTTTTACTTAATCCAGTAAATAGTAAAGTAATCCAGATTTTATGGCAAAAATAACTCCTAATATTTGTTGCTAAAATTTCAGTACAGTTATTATTGAGTGTCGGCCGGCATTAATTTGCAAGCTTCCAGTCAGCTGACTTTATAAGGACAGAATAAAGAAATCTGAGCTACAAATAGCATATGTTACATGTGAGACAGTGAGAATCCTGGACCACTTCGTACAGTTTATGGTTTCTCTCCTCCACAGGCTGTTACAGTAGGAAAGAAGGAGATGGGAAGAGAGAAATGTGGCTCTAGTTTCTTCCATCGGATTACTCGTATCAGCGTTTTGTGCTACAGGATCGTGGGCCTTATGGCTTCTAGAGACCGTCGAGGGGAGTAGATATGTAAATTGTGATGTACCCATCTCCTGCTTTTTTGTGAAAAGTCTGCCTCACCTACTACCTCGGCGATAAGATTCCGTGCCTGTTGGTTTATAGAGTAAAGAAGTGCAACAAGGAAGGCGGCTTGGAATTTTTTAATCGAGGCAGTTTTGTTTCTACTGCTCATAAAGAGCACGTTCGTGTAATTTATCTCACAAAGAAGATGCAAACAAAGATGCGAAATAGGAGTTTTTCAGGCACCAAAGATCAAAAGTTACCACGATTTAGTAGATGATAAATTCCTTAAAAATTCTATACTAAGTTGAGAACTCATTATTCCCCTTGTGGTTGACTTGAAAGATATTCGATTTCTCTCTAATGGGCATCGAGTGAAGGAATCTAACGTTCTCCCCATCCTTGGGAACTAGTGGATGCCGGCAGGTAGACCTGCCATTTTTATTGGCTTCACCAAACGATGGGAGTCGGTAGATTAATCCATTTTGGTTTTCCACGTTTTTACTTTTGTACTTTATTGACACCATTGGTAATAAAAAAAGAAGGAACTCCGCATAACCAGGAGGCAGAATTACCCATCAACGTGCACTAAATGAGTATAGGGGAGCCCGGGAGCGTAGGAGCCAGGACCACTGTAGCTGTCCGGAGTCTGCATAAAGAAAGAGATGCCATGTGAAACGAGTTCTGTCGTCTCTGAGCTCTCCTTATCTATTAACTGTTTGTGATCGATAGTCGCCGAGGGCAAAAGGTCCCTCGTCCTTGTTCCGGGAGAGCAATGCGTTTCCGTATTCGTCAATGTCTGCTAAAATTTGTCCCTTCGCTAGGGGATTGAATCTTGAAAGGCTCGTGGGATGATTCGCGGAAGGACCCGTCAGTCGACTTACTTCTTTCGTGCCTTGGTGACCATTCAATTCGTCGTCATCGTACGAATAGGGGACCCGTGAAAACTGAAGGGATGCTTTTATCGGTGTAAATTTTTCCTCAATTATTGGAGATGCTGTGGACTTGAATTTTCGCAGCACTACACCAACCACTGGCGTCAAGTTTTCTTCCCTATTTAAACCGCGAAGATCTTATCTTCGTGCGGGAGGCAAAGAAAGAAAGAGCGATTGCCTGCTTCCGATACCCATCATCTCTCTTCTTCCTCTGCGGCTCCTCCAGCTTCTTCCGTATACGAGTTTCGCACCCATCGGCCGCCGATTCTGGAGTCGATGAGTTTGGCCTCCTCCGATAGAGAGTTTGTTGTGGTGGAGCGGAAAGATCACGGGGACGGAGAAGTGCAAAGGGATTGTCTTGCCGTGTTTTGTGGAGTCGTGAAAGGGGTAAAACCCAGGTTTGCAGGGTTGTAGACATCACGGCTATACATCGAGCGCTCCGACCTCTAGTTCATGTCCGGGCAGTACGACGCAAGGGTTGTGTAGCAGAGAGCAACCCTTCGCCGCACGGCGGGCGTGGCGCCTTGCCTTCCGAGGGCGGTAGCCCCTCTGATCTCTTGTTCCTAGCCGGAGGCGGTTCTTTCGTTTCCTTTTCCTCGTACCTGCCTGCCCTTGTTGCTGAAGAGTAACATACAGGAGCTGGTGGAGACGTTCGTAGCATATTGACTAGTTAGTTAATTCAAAGATCCAGGAAAGTGTAGTTTTTTCTGTTAAAGACACCATTTTACAGTCATGTTGAGCATCAAAAGGGTTGCGACTTTGGTTTCCAACTACCAGAACGACGAAGAAGAGAAGGGTGGATGTGGTCGCGATTGCCTCGGAAAGTGTTGCCTTCTTCAAGGTATTTCCCTCTTCATCGTTCTCAACTATCACCCATTTGTGTTCTGTATCCTTCATGCGGTATGGGTTTAACGTAGTTCTTTGACCCGGAAAACTATACAAAACCTTTGCATAATTGAGGAGGATGATTCGGTACGCTTATTTCTCACGAAAATTTATTTGCTTGCTCCTGATCCAAGCAGCTGAACAAATAGAAATTGCTCCGTATGCGAAAATTGAAACAAGTTTAGAAATAAATTTTATTTGACTATGCTGGCAGATTTGTAGTAAAGGGTGGTGTTTGATCGTGTTCCTTCGTCAAAGCTCTTTAGAGCTTGAACATTGAACGATTTGTTGTTAATTTTTTAGTTAAGTATAGTGGGCACGTGTCAGATAATTTACAGTGATAGTCATCAAGTTATGCTATGGCTACTGTAAATCTGTCTTGCTTGCGAGAGCACCGGTTTCTGGTTCTGGTTTGCCTCTGCATCTGGTGATGAAATCATCAAGTTGAAGACATAGCATTACTTTTAATGTCTTCTGGTCAGTATGGGGTTGCTTCCTCTACTGAGGAAAGTGAAGAGGCTGTTATGCATTTAAATTGCAGCTGTAATTGAGAATCTCAATACTGAAGCTATTACCACTCTGCCCAGAAATACACCTCCATCGAATGAATTGTTCTGTTGATATTTTCTGTCAAATAGTTCATCTCTATTGTACTCATAGGTGAAAAGCATAATAGCACATATATGTCACAAGCTTGCTCCTAATGTTGGATATTGAATAATTTTCCAAAAAAATTGGATATTGAATAAAAGAATTTACATTTACCAAATTGGTGCTTGTTGATGATGGCAGGGGCCAAGCTCCCTCTATACACTTTCAAGAAGAAGAAAATGAAGGACTTGGAAGCTGATACAAAACATCCTCAAGCTTTCTTCCTTGACACCTTGCTGCTAGGAGAGGTTGAATTCTAAGCCAGAGTTCCTAGTTATGTCATTTAGCTACTTTATTGTGGTTAGATAGTTAGTCTTGTCATTGCAAAATTGCAGTGGGAAGAACGGATGAGCCGAGGGCTATTCCGCTATGATGTCACTGCTTGTGAGACCAAGGTTCGATCCAGCATCTCTTTGCATAAAGTTAACCTATTTTCAGGTATTTCTTGATTTGGCAGCTTGCTGTTGAACTCCATGCAGGTAATTCCTGGGGAATATGGCTTCATCGCACAGCTAAATGAAGGTCGGCACCTTAAGAAAAGGCCCACTGAGTTCCGAGTTGATCGTGTACTCCAGCCCTTTGATGGGAATAAGTTTAATTTCACCAAGGTTGGGCAGGAGGAGGTCCTTTTCAGGTTTGAAGAGAGCAAGGACTCTGAGGCCCAGTATGTCACGGATGCCAAAATCGATTTGAGTGATTCTCCTAGCGTTGTTGCAATAAATGTACCTCAACCTCCTTCTCTTAGTGCCCTTGACCTCACTGTTCTAATTATGATGATTTAACTATTGTTCATTTGGTTATACACACAGGTAAGCCCAATTGAGTATGGGCACGTCCTCTTAATACCTCGGGTACTTGAATGCCTGCCTCAGAGGATCGATCGTGAAAGCTTCCTGCTAGCTCTATATATGGCAGCTGAAGCAGCCAATCCATATTTCAGGTTGGGTTACAACAGTTTGGGTGCATTTGCCACTATCAATCACCTTCACTTCCAGGTTACCAACTCTGTTCCCTTCAATTTTCTGTTTATGGGATTTATTATTCACTGGAAAATATGGGTGCTGATCTTAATTATCGTGTATGACAGGCTTATTACTTGGCAGTGCCTCTTCCTGTTGAGAAGGCTCCAATTCGTAGTGTTACTACTGTAATGGGGAAATCAGGGACCGCTGTCAAGATAAGTCAGCTGTCGAAATACCCTGTGAGGGGTCTTGTTTTTGAGAGTGAGGATTCTCTTGAAGATTTGGCTGATGTTGTTTCTAGTGCTTGCATTAGTCTCCAAGACAACAATATCCCCTACAATGTTCTCATATCTGACTTGGGGAAACGCATTTTCCTTTTTCCTCAGGTAATGCAAGCTGGCAGTAGAAGTATTTCTCTAAATGTTACTTTAAGAACTGTTATCTCGATCAATGAATCATGTTGTGAATATACTGTTTAAATTGTGTGGGTGAGGTAATGATTCAGCAGGGAATTTTTTGAGCGTTTTCAAGTCTAACTGCTTTTGATTTGCCCACTACTGACTCGTGTTCATCTGTTGCCAATGAAAAGTGTTATGCTGAGAAACAGGCCCTGGGTGAAGTGAGTCAAGAACTCCTGGACACACAGGTGAACCCAGCGGTGTGGGAGATCAGCGGCCATATGGTGTTAAAAAGGAAACAGGACTACGTAGAAGCATCTGAAGAGAATGCCTGGAGCCTCCTTGCCGTGGTTTCTCTCTCCAAGGAGAGATTTCAAGAGGTTAAGGCTTACGTATTGGAAGCTGTTGCTACTCAGGTGGGACAAGGAGAGTCTTCTGCTGATGGCGAAGGAGAAGGAGAAGAGGAGGAAGCCACCAACAAACGTTCTTGCAACCGTGCAATGGCACATGAGAAGGATTGCTGTGTTGTTAGCAACTAGTGGCTGTGCTATGTAGTTGCTCCTATGCCGTTTTCGAATGTGTACTGGTAAATAAGGCAGTGTTTTGCCATTTCTATGTTTGATGGAAGCCATGGGCGGTCTCTGGCTATTGCTTGTTTCTGTATTTGACGATGTTTGCTTGAATGAGTTTGTAATTTGGTGTCGTTTATGTGGTGGTATTCTATGTAACTGGTTGTATTTGTAATGGATTAATGATTTAGCCTTGTATGGCTATTTATGTGGTTCAGAGCACTCCGCGGCCAACTTAGGAATAAGCCAAAAAGTACAATAATATGTGGTATGATATAATAATATATTAAAACTATTAATACGATATTTTTTAAATATCTCAATAAAATAGTACAAAACCGTTGATGAGATATTGAAGGGTAAGTTATTAGAGGACATAATTTGCGTCTCCGAGCAGCCTGAAGTTCCTGCTGTGCAGTAGGTAATTCGAACCTGTCACTCTTAACTCTTAGAAAGAACACAATTGGACGGCTCTGGCCCATGTTATAATTGGCCCATCGATCATCAATGTAGTGGACTTAGTCTTTTTGTACGAATTCTCCTATGAATTAAATGAGCTATATCTACAACCATATCCTCTCAAAGGAATTTACATATATCAAAAAGGAAATCGAATCAATATTCTAAAATTTAAAAAGAAAATTAACCTCAAGGCCTAATTAAAGCAATCAAGTGGGTCATCTGTTCCATATATAAATATATCATATTGACCCCGGCCGCACTCGTGTGCTCCATCCACTACGTGGATTAAAAAGTGTGTGGCCACAACATGACCGCAATCATCCATCCTCGCCCTTTCACTAACTCTAACGCTTCAAAGTTGGGCCAATAATTAATCCCCTAGCTCACTATCTCAGCCTCCTAATCCACTCAACTCATCGTCTCTGATTTTCAATTATGCCCTCCACTCCGCCCTATTTTGATCCTAACGAGACCACAGGAATCCTAAAATCGAATCGAATCACTCCTCTCTCTACTCCTAATTTGCCTCATATCGAATCCCCTTTTTGTTTTGTTTTTTGTTCTTTCCATTAAAAGACTAAATGGAGGTAAGAATCATAAGATAACCCTCAGCTCACACGGGAAACTTTTGACCATATGCACTCCATCATCCTCGGTTGAATTACGAAATGGGGTTTTTATGGAGACTTCATTATTCATATGTTACTCGCAAAATAATCTTTTTGTTTTGTCTCTTCAAGAGAATGACACCGTGTGAAGCCATTTTCAATCTGTTAAGAAATTGGTGATGTACCCGAATGGCCAACAAAGAGAATTTTACTTCCTGATCCTGAGACGAAGACCTGATTTTCGGGGTGAGTAGACGATATTTAGTTCCATTTGCGTAATGGGTGTCTGTGGTTGGATTAGTCCACTTTGGGTCCAGGATTAAATTCTTTTTAGTAGAAAATCTGTCTGCATTAAACTAAGAAAGAAAGATAAATAGTCCCACATCCAAAGCATGCAACCAATCAAATCATGATCGGCGAGCATTTCACAAATACCAACAGCCAAGATGAAGTTTTATCATCTTCTTATGGACTGTGGACTTCTCTTTAGTAGGCCACCGAAGGTCTCAATCATCTTTCTCGTACCCCACGCTGGGGTCTCCTTGTCATTTGTGCTAAAGCAATTGTACCTTGATTAGGACCCACCCCGCATGTGTACATAATTGGACGCATATTATGCCACTGTGCATGATTCGATTAACCCCGAAACTCTGTAGTTGAGAGTGTATATATAATTTGACGTGGAGTAGGGGAAGATAAGAGGGGGCACGTGAGGGAGAGAGAGAGAGAGTCCATTTGACTGGGTCACTGGGTTGGGCTCGTTGTTTCTCTTTCACTTTTGTTCTTTTATGTTTGGAACTCAGGAGGGACGATCATATTCCAATATCCGAGTTACATTTATATAATATACCAGTGGTGGGTGATATAAAGAAGGAAAGGAAAAAGAGGGGGCCGACCGGCGACCGGCGACCGGCGACGAGTACTGTGAGATTCAATTGGGGAGGGTCCATGGTCTGGAGTACGAGTCCCGAGGGCAGGACCCTGAAAATAAGGGCTCCTCGGCAGCGCCGCTCACCTTTCCCCTTTCCTCCACTGTCTCTGCCCTGTAAAAAGTCTTTCTTAAGTGACGCTATGAGGAATCAATCGCAATTTTTAATGGCGAAACCCCATTCATTTGAGCCGACGACGATTCGTTTTAATTAAGCTATCCAAGAAAGAAGTGGGAAAGAAAGAGAGGGGTCTGGGCTTTGGATACTAGTTAACAGGGAAGACGATGAGGAGGGTCTGGAATTCCATGTGGGTTCGTCTCGAAATCAGGGTTGTCTTTAAAGCTCCTCTGTCATTTATTTTCTAAAGTCACCGTTTTTATATTTACCACTCGCTTGCCCACTTTCACCTTTCACTTTTCAAACTAATCACATCAGAGAAGGAACAGATTAGTTTTTTTTTTTCTGTTTACTTACTCCTGATGTCGAGCTTAATCAAATGGCTTGCGAGTCATAACCGATCGCATGCATCCCTATATTATTAACCTTCACCACCTCTTTAGTCTTCTCAGTCTCGACAGACCTGGATAAATATTCTCCTGCTCCATACCTGTTTTATCTCAGATCCCGTGCCATTACCCTTTAATCAAATATACGTTCACCCTTATTTATCTACTTAACTAATTTAACCCTGCAGATCATGTCTCTTTCAAATTTACTATCTTATAAGTTAAAAACACTCCTCAGTTCCACCTTTATCCCTTCCCTTCACGTGACGGCACTGTACCGGAATCACTTCCTCCCCTCAGTTCCCAGTTCTCTGTAAGAGGTCGTTGGTCACCCTGGTCGGTCTGGTCTGCTTGACCGCTTGTTACACAAGCAAGCTAAAATTATTGTTCCCTTTTGCATTTGCATGGATTCTCATGTGTGGCTCAGTGATCACTCACTCAGTCACTCTGCAGGCTTCTGGACTGTCGATTGAATTCACTTCGAGATGGAGAGAGAGAGAGAGAGAGAGAGAGAGAGAGAGAGAGAGAGAGAGAGAGAGAGAGAGAGAACTTCAGTTCAAACGGGGGGGAAAAGATTAAGATTAAAAATCTCATGCACACATGGTGTCGCTTCGTCCCTTCGCGTGACGCGATCTCTTGACAAAACCTATTCTACTGATAAATTAACAACGAAAAGGGAGGGAGATTAAACAATGGAGAACGAGGAAGACAGACTGACCCCCAGAAGATGCTCTCTCCCATTTGTTTAGATTTTAAACAGATATGAAGTGGGAGGGAGGGAGGAAGAGGAGTTTAAGGAAGGAGGGCAAGAGACCCGATGCAAATGCGAGAAGGGAGGGTTGGGATTTGGGGCAATGTCGATGCCGAGGCGGCTACCCCTCCCTCATTCCTACACTTACAACACCACCACCGCCACCTTAATACACCACCGCTCCTGCCGCTTCCTACTCTTCTTCTTCTTCTTCTTCCTACTCTCTCTTCTTGTACAAATCCAGGCCGCTAATGACGAAGCTCAAGCTCTGCTTTCTTGGCTTAACCCCGGAAAGAGCAATGCCCATGCTTCTTCTTCTTCTTCTACTGCTACTACTTTTCTCGACTGGAATCCCTCCGATGCTAATCCCTGTAGTTGGACCCATATCACTTGCTCCCCAACCGGCTTCGTCACCGAAATCGTTATACAGTCCGTCGAGCTTGACCTCCCTGTTCCATCCAATATCGCTTCTTTAATCTACCTTCAAAAGCTTGTTATCTCGGATGCTAATTTGACGGGCAGTATCCCGCCGGAAGTCGGGGACTACGCTGCCCTTCTAGTCCTCGACCTCAGCTCCAATGGTCTCGCTGGGACCATCCCTGCATCTCTGGGCAAGCTCTTAAACCTCCAAACCTTGGCCCTCAACTCCAATCAGCTCACCGGCAAGATTCCCCCTCAGCTCGGAAGTTGCTCAAGTCTCAAGAATCTTTTCATTTACGATAACCGTCTGAGTGGTGCTCTCCCGCCGGAACTCGGCGACCTGTACAACTTGGAAGCCTTCCGTGCCGGTGGGAACAGAGATATTACAGGGAAAATCCCCTCGGAGATCTCCAAATGCGGAAACCTTACCGTCTTAGGCCTTGCCGATACCAAAATCTCCGGCTCTATCCCGGCTTCATTCGGGAGGCTCTCTAAGTTGCAGACTTTATCAATCTACACAGCCATGCTCTCCGGTGAAATCCCCAGCGAGCTAGGCAACTGCACGGAGCTCGTCAATCTCTACCTTTACGAGAATTTTCTCTCGGGGTCCCTGCCACGGGAGCTCGGTAACTTGAAGAAGCTCGAGAAGATACTTCTATGGCAGAACGGCATTGTTGGGACTATTCCGGAAGAAATAGGGGAATGTAGAAACCTGAAGATGATTGATTTTTCATTGAACTCGTTATCGGGAGCCATTCCGGCTTCGATAGGAGGCCTCGCCGTTTTGGAAGACCTAATGTTAAGCAATAACAACATATCCGGATCGATACCCTCTGTCATTTCCAATCTCACGAACCTCTCGCAATTGCAGCTGGATGCAAATCAAATATCCGGTTTAATCCCGCCTGAGATCGGGAAACTGACCCAGTTGGAGGTGTTCCTGGCATGGCAGAACCTGCTCGAAGGAAGCATTCCTTCAACTTTAGCGGATTGCAGCAACCTCCAAGCTCTGGACCTTTCTCATAATTCCCTGACCGGAAGTATTCCTCCCCAGCTCTTCCGGCTTCAGAACCTGACGAAGCTTTTATTGCTGTCCAATGACATTTCCGGCATAATTCCTCCTGAGATTCAGTACTGCACTTCTCTAGTCCGGCTTCGCCTTGCGGAAAACCGCATCGGTGGAGCGATTCCCAGAGAAATCGGTGGCCTGCAAAACCTCAACTTTCTTGATCTGTCAAGCAATCGTTTGGTCGGTCCTTTGCCGGATGAAATCGGTCAATGTACCTTGCTTCAGATGGTAGACCTCAGCAACAATTCCCTCCGTGGAAACTTACCTAGTTCGATTTCATCGCTAATAGGCTTACAGATCCTCGACCTCTCCAAAAACCAGTTTACGGGATCTATCCCCACCAGTCTCGGCCATTTGTCAACACTGAACAAGCTTGTGTTGAGCGAGAATTCTTTCTCCGGACCGATTCCTTCCGCTCTTGGTCTCTGTTTAAATCTCCAGTTGCTCGACCTTAGTAGTAATGCACTCTCCGGCAATATCCCCATCGAATTGTGCAGGATTCAGTCTCTTGACATTACACTCAATCTCAGCCGGAACGACATCTCCGGATCACTCCCGCAACAGATATCAAATCTTAACAAGCTCTCTGTTCTTGACATCTCACACAATAGACTTGCCGGAAATCTGATGGCACTGGCCAGTTTAGACAACTTGGTCGCACTCAACGTATCCTACAACAACTTCTCGGGTTATCTCCCGGACACGAAGCTTTTCCGGCAGTTGTCAGCGACCGAGCTGGTAGGAAATAAAGGCCTTTGCAGTTCAGCGGGAGGCTTTCCCTGCTTTCTCACGGCAGAGGATGGCGAGAACGGGGGCACCTCCTTGAAGAGATCAAGAAAGCTGAAATTGGCCATTGCCCTGCTTATTACGATAACCGTCTTTATGCTACTTGGAATGGTGGCATTGATCCGGGCACGGAAGCCTCGCGGTGGAGACGAGGATGATGCGGAGATGGGAAGTGATTCATCCTGGCCATGGCAGGTAACAACGTCCCAATTCGTTTGTGTATTTATTAATCTTGTCGGTAACACATCCTCTGTATTTCACGGAAACAAAACCACAAGCAGCAGCACGACGCTACTGAAATGAAAATATCGAGACTGAGTTCTATTAAAGGACAAACATTTGCTGTACCGAAGTATAATTACACGAACTCCTTGTTGTTTTTGCAGGTGACTCCGTTCCAGAAGTTGAGCTTCTCGGTGGAGCAGGTGGTGAAATGTTTGGTAGAAACCAACATAATTGGGAAGGGTTGCTCCGGGGTGGTGTATCGAGCAGAGATGGACAATGGGGATGTGGTCGCGGTGAAGAAGCTCTGGCCCACAGCCACCGCGGTGTCTCATACTGAAGGCGGAGGAGGGAGCGGCGTCCGGGACTCCTTCTCGGCGGAGGTGAAGACTCTGGGATCCATTCGGCACAAGAACATCGTGAGATTCCTGGGTTGTTGCTGGAACAAGAACACCAGGCTGCTCATGTACGATTACATGCCGAATGGGAGTCTAGGGAGTTTGTTGCATGAGAGGCCTGGCTTCCGCTTGGACTGGGACACCAGATACAATATTGTTCTTGGAGCAGCACAAGGGCTCGCGTACCTTCACCACGATTGTGTACCGCCCATCGTTCATCGGGACATAAAAGCCAATAACATCTTGATTGGCCTTGATTTCGAACCTTATATCGCGGATTTTGGGCTTGCCAAGCTCGTCGACGATGGAGATTTTGGAAGGTCTTCCAACACTGTAGCAGGTTCTTATGGGTACATTGCTCCAGGTATCTTCCTACTGCTGCTACTCTTTCATCTGAGCTCATTGTTGAAAGAGATGATCATTCTCCATGTTGTCTTCATCAATTTCAGCAAATTATACGAGTAGTAATTCGTTGTATAACCAAGGAAACCTGATTGCTAATTTTGTCCTTGTTGCAGAGTACGGATACATGATGAAGATAACAGAGAAGAGCGACGTCTACAGCTATGGCGTGGTGGTTCTGGAGGTATTAACCGGTAAACAGCCAATAGATCCTACTATACCCGACGGCCTCCATGTAGTCGACTGGGTTAGACAGAGGAGAGGGGGTGCGGAAGTCCTTGACCCGAGCTTACGGGGCCGGCCTGAATCAGAGGTGGAAGAGATGCGGCAAGCATTAGGCGTAGCACTCCTTTGCGTCAATCCGTCTCCAGATGAAAGGCCAACCATGAAGGACGTGGCTGCGATGCTTAAAGAGATTAGACACGAAAGAGAAGAGTATGCGAAAGTTGATGCCCTCCTGAAGGGATCGCCGACGATAAACAACCAGCAGGAAGATAAGGGAGGGCCGACGACATGTTCTTCTTCACATCAACAGAGCAATAACTCCAGCTTCTCTGCCTCTTCGCTCCTCTACTCCTCTTCTTCTACCGCCAAACAGGGCTTCCTTTAGTCATACAGTTTTTGCAATTGTATAAGCGCGGTGTATTAGTTTTTCCCCTGCCAATCACTTTTTACTTACCTTGTGAAGGTAGTAAATGGATGATGTAAAGAGATTCATTCACCATCAAAGCAATTAATACGAGTTATAGCTTGGCCTGTACATGCAGCCCCAAGGTGTTTAAGGCATAAGGGACGTAGTTGCTGCCTTCCGGATGTGCATCCGTAAGACTCCCATATTTAGCTTGCAGTTAACACATACAAGCTCTTAGATACGTTATAGCAAACCGTGGATTATTTACAAGGAAAAGAAAAAACGGTCGACTTCCAGCAGGCAACTGCTTCAGGTCGTATCAGACGGCAGACAATCCTTTCAACTTAGAGATGGGGATCAGTACGGCAATCCCTCCAGTGCTTTGAAAATGTCCGTCCGAGTCACCATTCCTGTTTTTAAACATCATTAGTCAGCTCCTCCTTGAAGTATATAAAACTCAATAGACATGATAAGCTGTGATTTGGCAGAGCTCTCTGCCCGAAACACTTACCCACGACCTGGCTTCCTTCATTCACAATTGGAATCCTATGCACCTTTTTCCTGAGCATCAAGGCAGCGGCATCTGGCAGTGTGGAAATGAAGATCAATCCTCCCAGAGGTTTAAGCATTGAAAATATCAAAGACACTGTAATGGGAACCGAAAGATTGACGAGAATGAAGGAAATTTAGGAGATTATTACCCAGAACTGTCTTTTCAGGGGTTAAAGTTATTGGAGGAGATGACATCAATTCACCCACCTTTGACTTCAACTGCAAAACAGCAATCGTAGCTAATAGTTCACAAACAACCAAAATGTAATTTCGGCCTTCATGCAATTTGTGGAACAAATTAAGAACCACAATGCTAATTTCGCTTTAATACTGAAATTACAATGCAATCAGAGCAGCTTAGCTAATCTCTTAAACCGGACTTACTGAACCAGAATTATGACACGACTGATTTCTGCATACCATGCTCAGGAAGGAAAACAATCTCACGAAAGAAACTAGAAGTATGCAGTAATGAGACAATTGGCACAGTTACGCCTTAATAAAACCCTGAAGGAAGAAAAGATTTTGTCATTTTCTTTAGTCAATCTAAATTACAGAAAATACATAAATCGAGCTCGAAGGAAGGGAGAGACATGATATGATAAATAAAGATAATCAATATAAACATACACTAACATATTCCTGTAGTGCAACAAATACCAGGATCCCATGTTCCAGGGGAACATGTACAAATGTTATAATTCACGGAGTTAAACCCAAAATTTAGCTCTGCTGAAATTGACCTTACGAAGGAAAAGATACTTTGAGCATGATGCAAATTCACAAGCATCGTAGCTGTGTCCATGAAGAAATATGAAGATCCAGGTCTAAATGACTAGTGTGGTGTAGCAAGATGATATTTACAAAGCAAACTTATCTGATATTGAAATGTAGAATCCAAAACCCAAATAAGAATCTTGAAGAGTAAAGATCGATTTATGACATTGTGATTGTACTAGCAAAATCATTCCTATGTGTATGCATGAAAGATCGATCATTAGAACAAGTGTAACAATCGAAGGGTTCATATTATGACTGCCCAGGTCAATACATTTTGATTGAAGTCCTATTGACGTCAAATTTAATAGTGGCTGTCGAAGTCTTTTTCAATGAACATGGTTGAAACGATCTCACAGACCACCTAAGCAAGAAAATTGACACGTCAATAACACATGCCTGCATTAGAAAGTGACCTACTCGAGAAGGGTGACATATCACCAACACATGCTTGTGTTGTGGAGATGCAACCCAAGCGAGGGAGGTGTTATGTCATCAACACGAGACAATAAAATAATGTGGCCCCTAAAGAAGGAGATAGGTCTCTTTAAAATTTAAAGGTTATCGGTTAGATTTTCATGGATGTAAGAAAAGTAAAACTGAATAGCCCTTACCCCTTCTGTGGAGGTTTATTCAAAGGGAGAAGGAGAGATATGCAGAAAAAATAGAGCAGTTGAATTATCTCACCAATCAATATAAAGAAACTTATCAACCCTAGGTTAGATTTTTATGGATGCTATTACTTACCACTTCTATGGAGGTTTATTCAAAGGGAGAAGAAGAGAAATGCGGAAAAAAATAGAGCAGTTGAATTATCTCACCAACCGATAAATAGGAAACTTATCAACCCTTTGGAAGACCTCTATTTGAGTGACGACAAATGAAGTCCCTGAACAATCAAAATCTTGATATTCTACCCAAAAATGTATTGGATTTCTGTAACTGAAGTAACAATAGATGATTCTGTAACTGCATTGTCAAGCACTAAGTGGAAGCTCGCCTTAAAGTGAGAACTATTCAACCAGCGAAATTTGTGACTCAGTGTCAGATCAAGACATATCCAAATCCTTTTTGCAGAACGAGTAAGAGGAGAAAACAAAAGAAACGATACACTTTTTCATACAGGTGTGTCACTTTGAGGACTGGTTCCATTTTTTCATGAAGCAGCACAAGCATAAGTTTAAAAACAAAAGACACGTTACAAGATTGAAATTGGGTGGCTTGACCTCTAATTTGATCTTCAACTCAAACTTGAAATAAACGTTCAGCAATATGACTATTGAATCAGAATCTTTCTTTACTAGCTAGCTTGAACTTTACAGCTAACCACCATTTAGTGCTTAGACAAGGGAACTTGATCTCATATGAGAAGTGATGGTTCAGTAAGATAGGGTTATATTTTGAACTGGGATAGAGTTTAGGTTTTAAGATCAAGGACGGGGTCAAACTTTTGGAAACTAAACTCCACCCGACCCAAGCCCACCCCTATCCATGCGCCAATGATGTGTCAATTGGGGGCATGTGTCAGTAATGTGTCATTTTTTAACAAGATGGGCCTATATAACAGGTCAAATCCCATTTGCCAATTTACTGTTAATCCTCACGATCAAATTTTGATTTTATTGACCTATTCATGGATAAAATAGTGCAAATTCTTCATTGAAAATTTCTACTTCCACTGTTGATCAATCCTTTTCGCTATGCCTTTAACCGAAGCTTTTAATAGGAACCTTTTTCACAAGGATCCTGGATTCCAATATTTAGAACCATACAAGCAAAGACATCACAAGAATCTTGTACCGACGGTAGGTAGCTGATGGAAATCCCCCCCAGCTATTGCTGTTTTAACAGGTCACCTCAAAACACTAAGAACAATAAAAAGGTTCAACAGGTAATATGGAAACACAGAGTCACCGCCTACCCATGAGCAAAGAATTTCAGTACATAAAGGTGCTCGAGGAATCTTAAAATGGTAACACTGAATAAAGAAGAAGTGAAATTAAGCAAGAAAGATGGCACTAACCCCATCCAGAACACTTGAGATGTCCTTCTTAGATATAACTCCAATGCACCGTAATTCATCATCAACAACCGGAAGGCCCGATACAACCTCAAAATGAACCTTAATCTCCTCTACTGTCTGATCAACTGTCGCAGATCGAATTACAGTAGACATGATCTCCCCTAAAAGGGCCGAAGGTTGCGTCTACAGAGAATTATTTGGTACAAAAAAAAAAGAAAAATGTAAATGCCATATTTCAGAGATGTCAAGTAAACCGCACAATAAGAATAAAATAACCAGACAGCGGCTGCTAATACATTGTCTTTGAAGATCTCCGGCTCCAAATAAGCTCTCAAATCGTCGTAGTTCAGGAGAGAGAAATTCTCCGGCCACTCTCCAGAAATGATGGGCTCTGGGTCGTCCTCGACCTCAACATCGTTTGCAGCAGCGAAAACTCTGTGAAGAAGAAGAGTCCTTCCACCATGCGCCTTTTTGTTAACCGAAAAGGAAATGCGACTTTTAGAGGGAACGAGATTCGACGGGAAGGCGGAGATTGGTTTAGAAGGAAGGAAATTCGCTGTGCCAATCGAACTGCACGCCATCCTACCCAGAACCGAATACAACACTCGCCGTGATTATTCCCTCCTATGTCCGACGATGAATGATCTTCTGCTTCAGATACTCTTTACAGTGAGCTTGCATAACGTGTTCCTATCCCCCGCGACCGTCGCAACCATACCGGAACTCGATTACTTGAGGCAGGCCGATTTTTGTTTTCTTCCAAGTTGCGTCCATCCGCTGACACGTGTACGATATTTTTACATTATTGTCTAAGGTCAATAATTCAAGTGGATCTTATCCATAACAGAGTTTTGCAAGTGATGCCGAAGGTGCCCTACTCTCGTGGCTGTGGTCTAATATTTCGAATGTTAAATGACTACCATATCATTTTCGACGTTCAAGTCACACGTCGTAACAATTCACCACGATGCTCACGTCCACAACGACCTACTCTATAATCGTTTTTACTCTAAACTAGGTAGCTTTTTTCACCATTGGGTTAATGTTACTCTAGCATTAGGTAGCCATTTTCGTAGTTGCCTCTTCTAAGATTCAAACACATGACCTAGTGGCTGCTCTGACACCAATGTTAAGTACTTAGCCAATATGTCAAAATCTTTATAGCTGATGTAATACAAAAAACTCCATGAGTATAAATTTTAGAGTGGAAAGAATCTTTTATGTCAAATAATTTCTCGTGTTCTTTATTATTGTACTGGAGCTAGCAATAGCTTAAATGTGCTTGTTTTGTAAAATTTGATATCTGTTGGGATCAATCCAGACGAAACTCAACCTACACACTGTGAAATCCATCCATCATTGATATTGGGTGTTTGTGCTTCTATTATCCCATTTCCTAATCTCAATTAGGTAAGTTGCAATTACCACTAATTTTCTTCTGACTAACAACTACATGTTCTTTTCATTTACTTACATCAATTGCATTTAGCAATGAAGCAATCTACCTGTAATACATATCAGTCTGCTATGGGGAAACAAGCGATGAGCATTTACGTCACCAACTACTAGTTGCGAACTGTGTATGCTTAATTTTGCTTAGTTTTTCTTTTGCCACGAATATCCACATTGAAAATATTTTGATCCTTCATAAATCTGATTTTCTTTATCTCTTCAGTTATGATCCCTTAGCTTATGTCCTCTACTATCCCCAGAAGCCTCTTGTTACTACTCGTGCCATGAATTACTTGCACTTTCAGCAGCTTCCTGCGGGCATTGTGAGGAACACTAGCTTCCCACTTGTTATATTATGACTTTTGTTCTTAATGGTATCTAATCATGTTCTTAATGGTATCTAATCTTGTTACTACTCGTGCTCATGGTTCAAAAATTTTTGGATCTGATGGAATAAATTTACTTCTTCTTTTGACTAGGGATAAGGTAGGGGTCGTATGATAAATTGGATGACGACAGTCTTGCTCATCCTTTGAGTCACCGTAAAAAAACCTCTTGATTGTAATGTTTTATTTTTTGAATACTCCATTCACATAACAATATATATTGTACATCAATTAGGGCATTAAGGTTTTCGGTGAAGATGTTATCATTAGGAACACAACACCAATTACAAAGGATGAATCTCAATGGAAGGCATCCCGATATACACAGGGCTATCTTAGTACAAACTTGCATCACAATGAAAGTGACGCGGTGGATAAGGTATGCATTACCTACCACCAATCAATATGTTTATATCATTTGTTTGTTATTGGTAAAGCAAGTCTTAGATTCAGGTTGTGCATTGGCATCAAATGAGGATTTTTTTCTCTTTCTAGATGAACTTGTACTTGTTATTGTGCTGGTATTGTTGACACAAATAGTGATGACTTGAGGTTTGTAAAAGTGAGAGTGAAATCTGATAGGGTGCCTCAAATTGGAGATAAATTTAGTAGTAGATTTAGCCAAAAAGGAATTGTTGGTATGACTTACACCCAAAAAGACTTATTGTGGACCTTTCAAAGCATTACTCCGGACATCATCGTTAATCCACATACCATCTCCTCTCGCATGACCATATGTAAGTTTATGGAGTGTATCACGGGAAAAGTTGTTGTACTTATGAGAAAAGAAAGTGATGACGATCCTTTCACTTATGTAACGGTAAGGAACCACGTTATAGGAATGTTGTTTTAGTTTATTTTTTTATATAATGCCAAAATTTGTTTCATTTTCCATGTTCTCAGGTCGATAATATCAACAAAACCCTTCTTAAATATGGATATCAAATGCATTGCTCTGATACAATGTAGAGTGGTCACACTAGTCAGAGATTGAAGACAAAATACACTCCCGTGGGAGAGGTCCACTGTAAATTCTCACTCGGCTGACAATTGATGAGCGATCTCACAATTGAGGCATCAGATTTGGAGAGATGGAGCGTAATTGCTTGATTGTTCGTTGTGTTTCTCACTTTTGAAAGAAAAATTGTTTATGATTTTGTAAGTACATATACCATATTCATCTAAGCTGTTATTCCAAGAGCTTATGGCCATGACAATTGCTCCTAGAATGTGCTCCAAAGGTATGTGATTTTACAAAGATGAAAAGAAGAAAAAAGAGTAAAAATCCGTACTCTTTAATAAAATTTTGTTATTAATATGTAAACTTGCTAATCAAAGGGTGCACGAACAACACATTGTTGTTTGAGTTCTGTTAATTGTCCTCTCACCCCTTTTTGGGGGGTTATATTGTAATTTTCCATAATGAATGCAATACAACTTAATTTTAAAAAAAACAAATAGTTTGTTTAGACCTTTATTCCTCTAATAACAGCAATATGTCCCAAAATTAACCCAACAATATACCAAAGTCTACAGTTTGTCTTGATACGCTTACCGCAGGTTCATTCACTTGTCAATTGGATGCCTATCACCTTCGTTCAGCATTTCGAAGATTTATTCCTCATGGTGACATTCAGGGCATAACTCTGCTACCTTTTGTTGGGTCCTATAGACCTCTTATCTCCACATTGTTATGATATTTTCTGCTTTGGGCCCAATACCAGACTGATTTGCTATTTAGTTCTACCCAAAAAACCTCATACAAATGAAGACGTTGCCTGCTCCTTTAAACCCATGATCCTCCCCACTTCTAGCCAATGTAAGACTTTGTTTGCGTATTTATTTGCCATTGCAAATTATTCTGGTTTTTTTTTGTTTATGTGTGGTAGATTTATTATATGAATGTTTTTTATTGAACTTTTTTCTTCCAGAGATGAGGAGAAAAAAATGGGAACACCAACTAATGAAGAGTTTAGGCATATAAACAGGCAAAACACAAAGATAAGTGATATCTGGTTCAAAAAATTTTAGATCTGATGGATTAAATTTACTTCTTCTTTTGACTGGGGATGAGGTAGGGGTCGATTGATAAATTGGATGATGATGGTCTTGCTCATCCTACGAGTTACCGTAAAAAACCTCTTGAATGTAATGTTTTATTTTTTGAATACTCCATTCACATAACAATATATATTTGTACATCAATCATGGCATTAGGGTTTTCAGTGAAGATATTATTATTAGGAACACAACACCAATTACATCGGATGAATTTCAATGGAAGGCAACCCGATATACACGGCGCTATCTTAGTACAAACTTAAGTCATAATGAAAGTGGCACGGTGAATAAGGTATGCAAGCAGGTCTTAGATTTAGGTTTGTGATTTTACAAAAATTAAAAGAAGAAATGAGAATAAAAAGACATACTCTTTGACAAAATTTTATTATTATCATGTAAAATTGCTCATGAAGGGGTGCACGAACAACATATTGTTGTTTGAGTTCTGTTAATTGTACCCTTACCCTTTTTTGGGGTTATATTGTAATTTTCCACAATGAATGCAGTACAACTTAATTTTCAAAAAAAAAAAGCTAACAGTTAGTTTAGACCCTTCTTCCTCAAAAAGCAGCGGTCTGTCCCAAAATTGATGTTTAAATGCGGTCTAGATGGAGACTTGTCGGTGTATATTCACGTGAAGTAGCTAACAATGGCACTGATTATTGCATTTTTATCTGTTGAGATCTCACCATTAATGTTTAAGGAGCAAACTCTATTCGTCCTCCTCTTGTGAGATGCAATTGAGAGAGAACTTTATCTTCCCATCCCCCTCTTAGAGCCAGCTTATACCTAGCTTGTTGCTTCCACTAAATTGCCTCCCTTTACGGGATATTATTGAATTCAGCTCTAGCTGAGATCCTTGCTGCCACCTCATCCTCATTTAAGACCTCTCCTCCTCAATCTAATCAAGAATGTCAATCTGACCCTTAAAGTTCCTCCCTTCTATCCATTAATCTGGTCTTGTTCTCTTTGGACCATACTTTCAATTTTTGTTTTCTTTGGACCATACTTTCAATTTTTGTTTTAGCAATTTGAGCTTCCTAAAGAGCTTGCCACCGATATGTCGATCATCCAGAAAGCCACCACCACCAATTTCCCACCTTAGAATAAAAGTGCTTATCTGAGAGTGGTTTGAGAGTAGTCTTACACTAGCCCACATGGACTTTGTTGGCCCGATTCTCTTCTATTCTATTCAATTAGGGGCTGATATAATCCCTTGACCCAAAGTATATACCGAAGAGAGATACACTTAAATCGGGTGGATACCTTCCTTTAGAGGATGTAAATATCAAAAATTTATTTTCATACAATGAATCATTAATGAAGGCTCATGCTTGGAGCGCACAAATGAGGGCCCATGCTTGGAGCGCTCAAATGAGGGCCCATTCTTGGAAACACAAATGAGGGCCCATACTTGGAATGCACGAATGAGGGCCAATGATCCAATCGATAGAACTAGATTTTCACCATCCAGTCGTCCTCGCAGTAGTTTATATGGACGAAACCAGTGTCTATCGATCAGGAACCGCAAGACGACTTCCGGCAAGCTATCGACCACGTCCATGAGAACGATCGAGTCCAAGCGGGTAGTGTGATCGAATGGAAGACTAAGAGCTGCAGGGTTATGATATAATAAATTTTATAATATAATAAAATTGATCATAAAATATAATAAAATTGATCAATATATTAGGTTTATTATCAACGTAATTTATATTTCAAATATAAATTTCAACCAAAACACTTCTTATAAATCCAAGGTATCTATATTTGTCTTATGAAAAAATTACATTTCCAGCTATTTGTCATCCAAATAAGTTAATGAAATATATTTTTATTTATAAAAATGTTTTTATTTTAAATAATTATTATACTTATATAAATTGTTATTATATATTATCAAAATATTTTCAAATTAATATTTAAAATATTATTTGATTTACTTTATTAAATAAACTTTTTTTAATTAAGTTAATTATTATATTATTTAATTATATAAGGGTATTACTGGCAATATATATTTAAAGGCAGCTTTTTGTTTTTTTTCAACCAATATAACTTATTGTTTCTCTATGTTGCCAAACTTTATCTCCTTTTATAAAGTGTTCTTTTTCAAAAGAGTAATGCTATGTGTACCGAAGTTGTACGCCTCTAGGATACCGCCAGCGTGGAGCCTTACGTGGATGCTTAGGTGGCATCCACGTCAGGCTCCATAGAGGTTAGTTACAAACTGAATGTCCCGGTTTGCACATGACTCGGTACAGCCTCGGTACACATAACATTACTCTATTATATATGGAGCAAGACCCTGCTTTGGTAGTTCGGTGTATTTCATACATATTTAGAAATTAGAACCCTGCTTTGGCAGTTTGTTTTTAACTATATATATTTTTATTTTTCATCAGTATTTCTATACTATTATATATTGAACCAAAATTAACATTTAATAATTTAATGGTTTAAAGTTTTGAACTTTAAACAAACTCAAGCTCATGGATAAATAATAATATATAAACAAAGTCTATACTCTATATAGTAATTTAAATTTAATATGTCAAATAGAAGTCTATTTAACATAATAAACAGGCAACTTTGATTATTCAATGATAATCTAATTAACCTTATTAATGAATGTTAGTACCCACCAAGGAAACTAATATGCCTTAATCAGCATATCTGAGATAAGAGTTCTTTTTGAAAAGAGTAATGCTATGTGTACCGAGGCTGTACGCCTCTGGGATACCTCCACGTCAGCTCCAAAGCAGCAAACCGGACGTCCCGGTTTTCACAACACACCGAAAAATGTAAAACGTATTTTTTTATATTTTTCTTTTTCGTCTCCCAAAGTTATTTTCCTTTCTCCCGCTCAGTTCTCCCTCTCCCGCTCCGTTCTCCCCCTCTCTCGCTCCGTTCTCCCTCTCCCTCTCTGTTCTCTCCTCTCTCCCTCTCCGTCTCTCCCTCTCCGTTCTCCCCCTCTCCCTCTCCGTTCTCCCCCTCTCCCTCTCCGTTCTCCCTCTCTCCCTCTCCGTTCTCCCTCTCTCCCTCTCCGTTCTCCCTCTCTCCCTCTCCGTTCTCCCCCGCGGCCATTCCGGCTTTAACATTTCGAACAACGGAGAGAGAACAACGAAGAGAGGGGGAGAGGGAGAACGGAGAGGAGAAAAAAAATGGGAGAAAAAGTGGGAGACGAGACAAAATAAAAAGTAAAATATAAATAATTGTTTTCTATCTTTTGAGTCATGTGCAAACCGGGACATTCAGTTTGTAACTAACCTCTATGGAGCCTGACGTGGATGCCACCTAACCATTCACGTAAGGCTCCACGCTGGCGGTATCCTAGAGGCGTACAGCCTCGGTACATAGCATTACTCATATAATTAGGGTCCCATCAACATTTTGACTACCATGGGATGATCAACTATCTGTAAGTCAACGAGCAAAATCAAAGCATTGCTCAGAATATCAAGATTAATTCGTCGCTCAACATCAAGGTGCAATTAAAATAAATTGCTCGGATATAATTTATACTTCAGAAACAAATTCTAACAACTAATGGAATGGAAAATAAATCAAATGTCCAAAGAAACCCAAAACATGAAGAAATCAGATTAAGGAATATGTGAAACTCCCTTCTCGTGTCAATAATGGCACATAATTGTGTTTCTTTTCGCGGTTGTAGCATGAAACTTATAGGAATAAAATAATATTATTGATATAAAAAATTAAAATTTTATGTTAAAACTAAACAAATATATAAATTTACCATATTACCCTAACTTAAAGGGTAATCGGATAAAATAAATTCGGAAAAATTATTTCCATTTCTGTTCTGTTTATTATATGATAGAACCGTAAACAGTAGAATAGTAAACGGAAATTAATATTTTATTTCCGTTTAATAATCGGGCGGTAGAGCCGGGCAATCGGCTCCCCTTTACATCCCTACAGCACATTAACTGTACACCTAGGTATGAGCAACGACCATGTATATTCTGTTGGCTAAGATCGAGCTGCAGAAACTTCATCTTGCTGCTCTCCTTCCGAACTGCTGACAGCAACTGATAATGAAGGAGATGGCTGAGAGGAATCCTTGCCGTCTATGATGACTTTTGCCATCTCTAATTTGGGTATTATGGGTGGTTTTGTCCTCCGAGTAACAGTCATCTTCAACCCCTCAGTTGTGTGAATTGTTGCTCCTGTTGTCATATTCACCTGCACATACAAATCGTGCAATTACATTTACACGCAAATCACATATATGCAATCACTTTCATGCTATGAACAAGAACAAGTGTCAATCAAGCCACATGAATCAGCTTTAGTTCCATCATTTATTAGAAAATAACACATTTTCCAACAATTGAGAGACTCACAGGAGGTGCTCGAGGTGCCATTTGAAAGTTGAACCTCCTCACAAGCATTGCAAGAGCAACTATATTCTGCAAAAAAAAAAATGATAGGTTATATTATCATGTATTGGCTCGTGTCATTTGGTTAAATTACATTACTCTATCAGACAATTTGGAGAAATCGTAGTAGATGATTAAAAGGTTACCTCAAATGTCGCAAACATGTCTCCTACACATTTCCGTGGTCCTCCACCAAAAGGCAAGTAACTAAAAGGTGAAAGTAAATGGTAATATTAGAGATTGCTTAGCCATCAAAGATGGTGATCAAGAAAACTTCAAAGACAACAAAACAAATTACTCAGGTAGTAGTAGTAATTCGCTGAAACAACTTAATAGAGTACACGTTATTCTATACTCATTAACCAAGTTACAGTCCACTGTCATCCCAAGCATGTAGAAAAAAATAAAGGTAGCACAGATTCAGAATATAATTTCTCACAAAGAAAGATGGTGCAGTATGTAAATATCTTTCTGCTGATATAAAAGACAATGCAGAAGGCACGTATTAATTGCAAACCTGAAGTTTTGGTTGGTTTCATTTGGGTTTGGTCCATCTAGAGGCCATCTTTCAGGGTTGAATTTGTCAGCATCAACCCAATGAGCAGGGCTCCGGTGCAAATTCCATACAGAAATAAAGATATCCTCACCCCTTTCATTAAAAAAGAAATCATGTTATTCAGGGACAACTTCACACAGCTGGAGTGATACAGGACAAAGTAATAGCATA
Source organism: Aristolochia contorta (assembly GCA_022405105.1). Lineage (NCBI taxonomy): Eukaryota > Viridiplantae > Streptophyta > Magnoliopsida > Piperales > Aristolochiaceae > Aristolochia > Aristolochia contorta. The sequence continues at coordinate 3,242,982 of CM039667.1, read as the reverse complement.
AGAGCAAAGCGAGGCTTATTGTAGAAGTAGAAAATATTTGTTCAAATAACAAAGAGGGCGGAGAAAAAAAGCAATTAGCTACACCCGTCTGAGGTGCAAAAGGCAAAACTTCAAATGGATAACATTAATAAATTTACACAAAAGATTCGGAAGGCAAAAAGAAAAATTGTCATAATCGAAAAGCTCTTGAAAGTCCATATCCTTTTTTTTCCTTTTGCTCCATCTAGCAACAATAATTCACTAATTAGTAAGACTAGTAACTGAAAAATGTTTGCCTTTATCATATTCTATTTTTTATCAAAGATAAAAATTACACCAATAAAAGCAACAGTAATTGAGTTGGAAAGATGTTACCAAAACACAACAATAAATAACCAAAAGAACTATTATCAAGGCAGTAGGAGACCAAACCTTTTGATGGGGTACATTCCCAATACATCATCCTCAAGAGAACGGCGAATTAACACTGGTGGCTGCGGGTAGAGTCTCATGGACTGTAGGACCCAAACAAAATGAAGAGGAACTATTAAGGATAAGTGTCATATTCATAATATTGGTCATAAATTTAAATTTGAATGCTAATATTCTGGAATTGCAGAAAGAGAGTTTCTTACTTCATTAATTACTCGGGTTGTATATTTTAGCTTCTTCATGTCCTCAATGGTAGGAAAACGGTCACCTAGTACTGAATCAACCTACGAACAAAAACAAAAAAAAATACATGCTCCTAAATCAACTATGCCAGGTAATTTTTACCACGCAAAAGAGAACTGGTTAAGACAAGAGGAACAACTCCAAGAACTAACCTCATCTTGAAGCTTGGATAGCACATTAGGTTCCTGTAAATATAGCATGAGAACCCTTATGCACTTTTTTAATCTGAATATAAGGTGAAGTGAAAAAGACAATGATGCACACACTAACCATGAATATAAACAAATGTTCTGTTTACTAAGTAATGGAATATCAGAGTCTAACAGACAATTTTGAGATATTTAGGAAGTAAAACTTTCAAGAATGGTGTGTACATAAAAATTGTTCAAACGCTATTTCGTCCTTCAGCTACCAAACATAGTTGAGCCATTTCAAGTACAGAAAACATTAGACCTTAGCTTATCGTTGAATTGGCTCCATACACGAATTAAGACTGTATATTAGTCTAGCGCCCATCTTTTTATCCAACAAAGCAGACAAGACAACCAACCAAACTGTAGAGAGGTGTATACTGAAGTTTTACTTTCCAAAATAAGTAGCAGAGTGACAAAGTAGAAGAGATGTATTTCATAACCAAAAAAATCTCAAAACAGGTCCCACATGCGAGTAAAAAAATAAAAAAATTTTACACATCATTAAATGCTCAAATTCAATATCAGTTCCACATTCATCTGAATATTTCATTCATGTTACCTGTGAAAGGAGATAAAATGTCCACGTCAGTACTGCAGCAGATGTTTCATGTCCCGCTATAAGCAGTGTCATTAAATCATCACGAAGTTGCTTGCTGGAAACCTACAATGAAGCATCAGACACGTTAAACAAAAGTCTAATTAAAGAAAAATACCAGTAGCTGATGAGAGAGAAAGAAGAGCATACATCATCCCCTGATGCTAAGAGAAAGTGAAGAATGCTAGGATCCTGCTCATTCATGTACTCTTCACTAAACTGTAATTCTTCTTGTTCCACCATCCTCTGCACAGTATAAAAAACTAAACTAAAAGACTGAGCAGCTATGTACAACACAATTAAAATAAAATTTGTGAAAATGCACAACATAACCAATTGCAAAAACTTCAGTTAATGGAAAAAACTGAGACTGATTAAAAGCATGTGGTCATGCCGACAACATTCACTGGTGTAGAAAATTCAGATATCACTTAACTACAGACAAGGATATATGTGTTAGTCCAACAGATTAAAGTTAAAAATTAAACATACCTTGCATATTGCTATAAGGTCATCTAGTGTATCATTTATCAGCTTGAGTGCAACAGAGACCTTTTTCTGTCTGGGTGATATATCTTTCCAAATAGGTATTTCCCAAGTAGGTATGGGAGAAACACTCCGGTCTTCTGCTTCTCTCAAAACGGTATAAACAGCCTATGCACAAACAAAAAAAAGAAAAGGCTTGCCAAGATTGTTCTTTAAACAATCATAATACTGACAATAAAGGAAGCAGAATGAGGAAGGATGTACCTCCACTATTCCTGTATCATTTGTTAAAGAATCAAAGTCATAATTGAATACTGCTTTTCCGATAACATCCAAAGTGAACCGAGAAAAAAGTGACTCCATCTCAACATCCTCTCCATCAGAGGCTGCAGCATCCAGTTTCTGGCAAAGCCTAGCTGAAGCTTCTCCAAACAGACCAACCATAGCTGCAACATACTAATAAATAAATGGAATTTCAGAAAACAAGTCTCCAATAGAAGTAAGCCCAAGTTCTTGCATTCTCCCCCGAGACAAGGGATTAGCAACTCCAAACTTATTGACTATTCTTACCTTTTGATGTAATGCTGGTACAATGGCACGTCTACGAACCCGCCATATCTCACCATCAGCTGGAATTAGACCTTTTCCCATGACAAATTCCAGTATTTCAGCCAAAATGCCCTGCATAAAAAAATAATAAAAAAAGAAGGAGAGAGAGAGAGAGCTACAGGGATTAAGAAAGCGAATAAAGTGCGAAGGGAACAAACCATAGAGTTTACATTAAAGAAACAATACCTTGGAATAAGCTTTAGAGTTGTCTCTCAGTATATGTTTGGCAATGGAAGGATCGGATACTATCAAAAAGGACTGTCGAACAAGACATATAAACGTCACAGTTATCGATGTGGTGGAAAAATTATGATTGTACCGGGTGTCTCCAAACATAAACAGAGGTAAGTAAGTTTGGTTTCCAAGCTAATGTGCTAGAAGAAAAGGACCTTGGGACCGAAAGTTAATCTGAATATTCCACCGTAAGTGAGGAAAAGCTCGTAGAGAGGGATGAAAAAAGCCTCGCCTTGAACGGCTCTAATGGATCCTTTCGCATTTGGAATCTGCGGAGAATCTTGGCGTATATTAGGTAGAAGATCCACGAGTGCCCGAGGAACTCCCAATCGTAAGAGCCCGCGTCTTAATTCACCAAATAAACTTCGGCACACATACAGGAAGTCGGAACTTTCCTTTTAGTCCATTAACAGCACCAAAATAACACAAACACACACTCTCAAATCTCAACCCAAACAAAGCAACAATTGAAACAGACGTACCCGGAGCCTTCAACAGTGAATTCTCCGGAAGCAATTCGAGCAGAAATCTCAGCGCGCCGTTTCTCCTGTAACAACCTCTCGACCTCTTTAACTGTTTGACTGCTGTTCGCTAAATCCGGCTTCCGACCGTTCGGCGAAGAGCAGCACATGATCGAGCAGTAAGGAGGACCTGGGGAGATACATCACCGTACTATACAGATTACAGCGCCCCATAACAAATGAAAGAAGAAGAACTTTCCTAGTTTCTCCTTACCATTATTATTCACACCAGCGCGTGGCGCGGTAGACTTGAAGATTTTGGAACGGCGCGAAGTGCGAAGGGATTGGGCTGGAAGAGTAGGGAGCTGAAGGAGCGAGAAATGAGACGCCATTTGATGAAAGGAAAAAAAATACGGACGGAAGATGTGGAACAAGGTCCCCCTTTTTTTGCTGTGCGTCGCTCGTCAGTTCATCTGCGAATCGCCACTGCCGGAGACGGCGCAAGAGTGTCCGAGAGGGGAAACGAGCTGCAACTGCCGTTGGTTTTAATGCGCGAGAAGAGATAGAATGACGGAGCGAGAGATTCCCGCATAAAAACGTTACAAAGCCGACAGCTGGTGCTCCTGCCTATTACGGTGGTCCTCGGGTTATCGATAACTCCAACACCCGGCCCCGCAGAATCGACGAAGAAGTTCGGTAGCCCGCTCGGACTCTGGTCCCGCACAGACGGCCGGCGACAACGACAGGAGGAAGAAGCAGACGCGTAGGGACAGACACCACAACCTCCTCGTTTCATCAGTGGACTGGTCGCTGTTCTGAGACAAATTCTGTCGTCTGCTCAGGCTTCTACCAAAGAATCTGGGTGCGGAATCAGTTATAAACTAATCGGGGTCAGTTAAGAACGGATGGGTGCTCATCGCCGACGTCTCGTTCGTCTGACCGCCGGCTCGTTCGGCTGACCGCCGGCCGGCCTATCGTCACCCACGGCCAATTTTTCCGGCGCGAATGTAGTCAATCGTCGATTGCCGAACTTTTGTTTAGCGAATGGCACGATCGAACTTGCTGTCGTTTATACCTACTTACCCACGAGACACACTGGCTCACTCAAAGCCCATGTTTCTCGTAACATATGATATGATTTCGGTTCGGTTAGCCTCGTCTTATAAGTTTATAACTAGAATTATATACATTTGTTATATTATAATGTTTCATCGCTTCATTTATTCACATTGAAAAGCAAATTTAAAGTGCGTTATTATAAGAAAAATTCTAACTCTCTTTCCTGTGCAAAAATTGTTTTTTTTTCTTAAAGAAGAAAGAAAGTAAAAGTTTGGCAGCCGATTTGCTGACAGCTTGGTGTTCTGACTCCTCTGAGTCTTCTGACCGGAAGTCGAGAACAGACTCGGTTACCTGGCAGAGCGGGTTGTACCGTTGACTCAGTTCTTGACATGGAACCGTAGGAAGACTCAAAGTACTACCCGAGGTCAGGACTCGTCAGAGAGGGGGAATATATGGCTTTGGTCCGAATAGTTTTTTGTGGGTCCGGTCTCAGAATCTCAATCCAAAGGACTGGTTCGGTTCAGGTGTAAAGGTTGCGTAGCTACTTGTTTCGAACTGGCTTTCATTTTGTTCTGCTCTCGCGGCGGGTAACATACTGACATCTGATCGAGAGGAAAAGGGAAGGAGAGTGCAGAAATAATGGCGTCTGGGTCGCTGCTTTTGCGGCCGGTGACATTCGTGACGGGGAATGCGAAGAAGCTGGAGGAGGTTCGAGCAATTTTGGGCAACTCTATCCCCTTCCGGTCCCTTAAACTTGAGTGTAACGCTCTTTTCCTTCTCACGTTTTGGTTTGATATACTCGGTCGAGTAGTTTTATTTTTGTTAATTTTTTTTAATTGCAGAAACCAGCCTGACATGCGCAGACTTTTTTCTGTTTAATAATTCAGTGATTTAGAAGAATCTGTTCAAGTTTCTGGTGTCTGTAATAAATGTGTTCTTCTTGAGGTTTTTGTCTGATAATGATCGGTCTACTGAAGCCAACAGACGCGAATAGGACAGTAATCCGACAACTTTGTTATTTAATGGGAAGATACAACAAAAAAATAGCTAGGACAGTTGTTCTCGCTTAATATTGTCCTACTGCTTGATGATTTTCAGCTTGTCTTTCTTTCTTTTTTTTTTAATTTTTTTGAACTTCCAAAATCGGTTTCTGAATTATCTGATGATAGACGCTGAAACAAGAAAAGAATAACATTTTAATACGAATAATTTTATGAAGTGAGATAAAAAGTTCTTCTATTAAAGTCTTTTATTGTTTCTGTTTACTTCTGTTTAAGCATTTACTTCTCTTTTCCTCATTACGATTTTTATTCTATTGATTCTAACTAGATGTTTCTCATTTGCGGGTATGACTTCTCTAGTGCCAGAGCTGCAAGGAGAGCCAGAAGAGATTTCTAAGGAAAAAGCTCGCTTAGCTGCAAAGGAGGTATTTTCGGCATAGCAAATTAGTGGAATGTAGTGATTGTTATGAAGTAGATTTGTGTTCTGTACTGCAGTGTTAATTGGCTAGTTTTACGACTAAATTTTTGCCTAGGGGAAATACACTACTTGCTCTGTCAAATCCATATCCCCCTATCAAAAACATATCAATGTGCTCTGTCAAATATTTCTTGAGAGAATTGCTGGTTCAAATATGTCAATTTAAAGAATATTGGGCTATTTGTGTTGCCAATTACAGCTAAAAGCTTCAAAAAAAAAAAAATTACTGCTAAAAGCAAATGTCATATTGTTCATCCATTTTATTAACAACCAACTTGTGTTATTTAGACAGAAATTTCTGAAAACAACAGGGATATGGTAATAATTTATGTATAAAAGGGATGCAATGAATAAACATCGAGACTCTTGCCCATCTTGTATCCATCTTTCATCCATGTTTTGCTTTTTGGGAGTAGTTTGGTTCTGAATTATTGTACTTCCTGTGTAAAGTCAAGCTGTTATTTTGTGCCTTATCGATCAGCTGCCATGTGATAGTTTTGCTTTTCTTGGGATAAGCCTCTTTCCATCACACTTCAGGGGACCTCTCCAGGTCCTTGGGGATTTAGCTCTTGTCATAAGTTGGGACAGTTTAGTATCTTGATCACCTTGGAAGCTTAAGCATATTTTTGATGAATTTTGAGACAGAATTGAAGGGTGGCAAATGGAATCGATAAAAGTTCCAATGTCAAGCAACTCAGTGGCAGATGCCTTTAGCCAAGGAAGGTGCAGCAAAAGATGGAAGTAGTGCATAGGAGTACAGTCTAGTAATGGGGTCGTCTATGACCCCTGCACTTTAACAGAGTCGTATACTGTGTTGTACTCTATATGGTACACTATAATTGTACCATGGTTGTATTGATATATCAATAAAATCTATCACTGTTTTCAAAAAAATAAAAAATAAAAAATTTGCTCTCCTGCTAAAGTAGTTGTGGTATCAAAATAATCATTATAAAACCCTTGAATTTTTTTGTTTTGTCTTTGGGGTAACTTCTAATTTGAGTTTTTTCTTGTGGGAGGTTAATGGGCCAGTGCTTGTTGAAGATACCTGCCTCTGCTTCAATGCCCTCAATGGTCTTCCAGGTTTTTGCCATCTCTTGGTTCAGCTTTTATTCAGTTCGACAAAATGAACTGTAAGAATACATTATTTACTATCTAACTTTTTGCAGGCCCCTACATGTAAGTTATTAATTCATGTAATTCCTTCCAAGGTAAATTTTATTCTTGTTGGGTATATTAACCCATATTGTAGCTGCATTCCATATATTTATTTTCTTTCCTTGTTAGTTGAAATATGCTACTGCGTTTTTACTTAAACAACTTTTCTTAACTTTCCGATCTTTCCATCTATGAATATTCCGCTGTTCAGAAAATGGTTTCTGCAGAAAATTGGCCATGAAGGTATTTTCTGTCTACATTTTGTTTTCAGTTTTTTTTTTGTCTTTTTGATATCCTAGTAGGTTAAGTTACCTGTTCCACCTGCCTTTGCAGGTTTGAACAATCTATTGAAGGCTTATGATGACAAATCAGCTTATGCTATGTGCATATTTTCTCTTGCTCTTGGACCAAATGAGGAACCAGTTACATTTGTCGGCAAGACAATGGTATATCTTTTTATGGCTTGAATTTTTAGTTGCATCATGCTATGAGTATATTTTCTCTTATTTCTTGAACCACACAAGTAATTAGTTACATTTGTCGGCAAGACAACGGTATATCTTTTTATGGCTTGAACGTTTATTTGTGATGCAATTGCTTGGCTGCATGTTCCACACCTGGCTAACCACATGGCAGATAAGCTGGCAAAAGAGGGAGTAGAAAGGGAGGCTTTTGTTATCACTAGTTCAGCACTTGAACGTGTGTAATAACATAGATTTATGTAGTATTCAAAATAGGCCTTGTCCCATATCTGTACAATTGCTGTACCACTAGATTATTTAATCAATAAAAGAAGCACTCCTTCAAAAAAAAAATTCACTCAATTACATCTAATTTAGTGAGTAAAGTAGACAAGTTTATCTAGAATCATTTTAGTTATGTTCAAGCCTCACCTTATCTTTCAGGGGTTTGTCGCTTATCAGACAACTGAGATCTGAAGTGATAACTGATTGTTAAACATTTTTTTCTTGAAGGTAATGATTGACTGTCAATTTTTTTGTTGAGGAAAATAAGTGATTGTTATCGTAAGACTATATTTGCTTACTTTGTGAATTATATGGATAATTAATATACAATATTCATGTTCTAAGCATGAATAGCAAGAGGACCTTTAGTGACACTGAGTATTTTGGTAAGTCATTCTTGTAAATAGTGCTGATAACCATTATTCAAAAGTAAAAGTACTTCAATCCTGCATTTTGGGAGTTTATTGCATGCCCATTGGCATCTGATATTCTTTTGAATCGTTATTGCCATCCTCTGTTTGGAATGTTCAGATTCATATTATTCTCTGACTTAGAGGCTAGATTGAAACAGTATTGACCAATAGCGGGTAAAAAAGTTTACCAGCTATAATTTTTCATGTGCTCCATAACTTGGCTACTTGTCGAAGAGTGAGAGTTTTTATTTATGCGAGAATAATTCTACATTGGTTCAGTATTGCTTGTGAATGCGGTTTGGATTATCTTCTGCACGCACAGCCGAGAATTTTTTGCTGTATGTAGAGGAAATCGTTGGACACTCTTACATTGGTACTTTGTTAAATCTTCGTAGTATTTTGTCATGAATTGTGGAATTTTCTGATGTATTCTGGTATTTTAGTTTATTGTAATATTAGGAAGTATTATTGTGGTATTCACCTACTCTCCGATATGTTGTTCTGCAACTTGCATGCAGCAAAACATTTATGCTGCACAATCAGCAAGTGATTGGAAGCCTTGTGAATAATAGTTGGAAAAAAAGAGGCATCTCTCCTTTGGCTAGCATTTTGGGTGGAGCATTTTCAGATGTAGTAGTCCAACTTTAGTATTGTAATACTATAAATTTTATAACAAACCACAAGATGCTGAGGAGAGCAATTAAATATTAATTTTCAGTCAGGCTGAGATCATCGGTACTTCTTCCGTTGTTGAAAGTCTGGTGTATCCCTCTCTATTGTATTATACATCCCATAGGAATTAAATATTGTGCAGTTCACTATTGCATTGATTCAGCCTTTAGGGCACACTTCCAACTCATATTTTGGTATTTTGTGGCTTTCCAGGGTAAGATAGTCCTGCCAAGGGGGCCTCCAGATTTTGGATGGGACCCCATTTTTGAGCCTGATGGCTACCAGCTGACGTAAGTCCCCTTAATCCTTAACAATGCCCATGAGCTAAGTTGCCTGATTCATTTCTTCTCCATGATTGTGTAGATATGCAGAGATGCCTAAGGAAGAAAAGAACAAGATATCTCACCGCTCCAAGGCTCTTTCTTTGGTTAGATCACACTTTGCTGCAGCTAACTATACCTTTCAGTCATGTTGAAGTTTTTATGTAGAGGTTGCTGTCACAGACGTAGACAAGTATTTCCCGGCAGTATTGCCCAAATCTTATACATTTACTGCATTTCCCTGGCAAATCTTATTTTACTACTATGTTCAGCTTTAAAGGGAACCACAAGATCTTGAGAGACGCTTCCAGAATTGGCACCCAGTTGCGTATATCTTAGTGATGCACATTTACGGTATTTCTCGATACAGTGCCACTTATCGTCCTTCTCTTCCTTCTCCCTGCTTCTCTGACCGCTAATCTGGAGAACTCTACAGTCCTCGATATCAACCTTCACTTCCTCCGCCCTCAATCCAGGCAGGTCTGCTTTGAAAACATGCTTCTCCCCCTCTCAATCCAGGCAGGTCTGCTTTGAAAACATGCTTCTCCCCCTCTTTTTTCAATTTTACCCCTATCTATACAAATCAAATAAAGACTAACAAAAGAACCCATAATATAATATTTTCACTCTTTAAAACTGATATAAAACTGTCTGCTAGAAATGCTTAGAAATGCTTGATCTAGTAATTGGTCATAAAATAGAGATCATCCACTTAGTCCAGACAAGAAAGATCGTATATTTTATTGTTATGAAAATATACACATTTAAAAACTGATGAGTGAACTAGTTTGGCCTTGAGTTAAGCAGGTCAAGGTGGCTACAATGAAAATAGCAAGATCTTTTGGACAATTGGTATATATACAGTCACTTGTATTTCTCCATAATTCTCCTCGCTTCCTCTAATGTTTCCTCCTCCGATGCACCTGTCCCAGCACCTCCCTTGGGTCTTTCATCCTTGTTCAAGGCTAAGTACCCAAAATATATGAGCCCCATCATAGCCTGTGCCGAAAAAATAAAAAAAGATATTAACGGTCCTCAAACCACTATTATGGGTACTCCCAACTTCATCTTCTGAAAGCCTTAGTTCTCAAACAGAAAATAATTCCGTAAAATCTGCACATAGATTGACATGTTCAACTTTTTTTGAGGCATAAGCCAGTTTGAAATCCTCATTCCTGACAAAAAACTATCAACAGACTTAAGCTCCAGTTACAATCAAAATGAAAAATTATTACTAAAATCACAACTTGAAATAAGTAATCAACATAACTTACAAAACCTCCAGTCACTTAATATTGGATGTGCAAGTGATACATCAAGCAAAGACAGATTAGAAACTACATAATCCTTTTAAAAAAGAGATATGGGTATGCAGAACCAACTTGATGTCATTCACAATAACACTTAAAACCGCATGAGTACATAAGAATTACATTAGGTTTGAAGTTCTAATGCGGATTTTGATTGACTAAAGTCAAATATTTGAATGAAATATCAACCAATTTTTATAGCTTTTGTTCAAACCTCTGATAATCATTTCTGTCCTAACTTTGAACCCCTTTTGCCAATGGATTTAACCTTGGACTTTCAGGCCTTCACAGAGCTGATTTATTGGATCTTGTTATAAGATTTTAATGAATAAAAAATAAGTTCCAACTTTTTGTTTGTGCCCCAACACATCCTCTCTGTCGTGTTCCTTGAAGATTCAAGCTAAAATACTTCTGAGAGGTAACAAGTCTTTGTTCCACAAGTGGGAGAAGAACCAGTTAATGTGTCATGCACAAGCAATCATTAACTCTAAATCAAAAGAGACTGAAGTTAAAGCCTTCCAGAGTTGTCAAAACAGCAAGTGTACCCCCAAAAATATGCCAACAGCAAACTCCCAGTGACCACCCACTAAGCTTTCCCACGTCGAAAAAAACTGCTTTTGTTATATAGTCAGGTGGAAGTTCAAAGACCCAAGGGCAGGTGAATGAATCAAGAAAAGTGCTGGAGATAATATACACATCGAAGCCTAAATGAACTAAAAAGCATCACTTTAGTTCAGAACAGTACAACTAGTGAAAACACTAGGAAACAAACAAATAAGTTCACATAAAACCTAGAAATATATTGAATGGTTTGATAGGTAATGCAAACCAAGAAAGCTACTTGAATGGTATAGCAAAAGTTTTGCGGTGGAATTGAGAAGATCTCTTACTACGGGTTTACAATTGCATCCGTGAACATGTTGGCTACTTGCTCTCTTCCTATCCTTCCATTTTAAATCTTGTAAGTCAAGACTTCATATGTGTCATGAGGATAAACAATGTAACACTCTTTTAGACTCCAGCGCGCCAAATGCATAACGCACCATAACTATTGCAAAATTTTCTCAACTTGAGATGTGGGCTATGATTTCTAAAACTACTTATAGTGCTTTAAACAAACTTGGCAGCTGAATATACTCTTAGGAAACGCACCAGCACAAAGAATACAGTAGACAGGACTGATTTCAGTACGAAAAAGGAAATGGCCACAATAGCAACAGTCACTCCAGCTCTTGCAATGGGTCTCGGTACAGGATCCTGAAATAAAATATCAGACAGGATTTGACAAGTCACTCGTGTGTTCAACCAGAACAGTTTCTTCATCGGGCTTCCAAATTATTAAGTTCGTAGAATAATTAATAAATGAGAAAAATAACGTACAGGTATTAGGTTGGTCCCTGCTTCAATTCCGTCCTTGCCAACTCTCAACACTGTCTGAAATACTAATCCAGAGACATAATCGTCGAAGGTGAGGATATTCGAGAGAAAAAAAAAACAACAGTTTTAGTTCATGTAAAAGAAGAAACGAGAAATGAGGAGCACTTGTAACTCAATGGCCAGTGTCCCCTATAGCCTAAGACACTGAGAGGCATAACGCAAAATAACAATAGAGGAAACGCCGAACCTTTAATAATGTTAGATTGCGCGGCAACGACAACAAGGGGTTTACTATATTTGCCCGAGACGGAGACGGAAAGACGTCGGGAAGCGCGGAGAGGACGAGAGGAAATGTAGAGGGGATTGCTGCTTCGGAAAGAAAAGAGCTTTTCATTGATGTGTTGTAAGTGCAAGGGGGCATTCCCCAGTGTAGCAAAGGTAGCCATTCTCAATTATTTTCGTATGAGATGAGACTTGAGAGAGAGAGAAAGAGAGAAGCTGTGGCACATATGGAGCCTAATGTCCGGCAAGTAGGGGTCGACTATCGTGCTCTGTTTTCGTTTTGACCGATTATTTTCCGAATTATTTATGTGTTGATTATTGGTCCATTTTCCCACGGATAAACAGGTAAATACATAAATAAATAATCTGAAATTAATAAAAAAATATTATAAATAGTATAAAAAAACTAAAAACTAAAAATAAAAAATAAAAACACAATAACAATATATTATCATCACTAGACAATGAAAAAGAGTAGAATAGAACACCTAGCGGTGTTGTCTAAACGTTTTAACACATACAAAAGTCAATTACAATATCTATAACACCTAAAATTCAAATGTATTCAACTCTATAAGTAATCACATAATTTTTAATGAAATTTTAATTAGAAAAAATAAAATAGTATAGTAGACTGTAGAACAAAAATCTATTAATAAATGACCTTCGTGATAAATACAATTTAGGCAATCAAAAAGTAATGAGATACGGGGGGAACCAAATGAAACGGACCCGCCATCATCTTTTCGTCTGCAGTGCCTGGGGCTTTTGAAGCTCATTAGGCGAGCCGTCACTTCTTCCAAAATTAAGACAAGGGAAAGAATCAAAAGAATCTGAAACTGGCGCTATTGATACTTTCAGTTTGGCATCCCACAAATGGAGATGGGTGTGTGATACAGCGAACTGGGAAGTGGTAGGTCTATTTAATTTTCATCTTTATAAATCAAAACTGCGTCCTCCACCTGCCAAATCGCCAGAAGCTTTGCCTCCTTCCCGGGCAACAGCTGCTGCGCCCAGAAGAATATATTCCGGGTCTTTCAAGGACGAGAAACCGAGGAGGATTGATGCGTCACACCCATGACTTATCTCACGCAAATGGAGAATTTTACGAAACCTAGTGAAAAATCAACTGCATGCCCAGTACCATTGTGAGGAGGACAGAAACATGGGCAGATAAAAAGCTAAAAGAGCAGAAAGAGCAGAAACTAGAAGAGACAGCGACCAGCTTCACTTCAGGGTTACCTTGCAAGGAATAGCAAAACCTGCTGCAAGGCCATGTTTTCAGAGATTCAGAGCTGTATTTTCAAGCATGGAAGATTGAAGAAGCAATGCAGAAGACTAACGCATGAAGTGGGTGAATTATTGCCTGAGTAGACCGGGGACCCTTCCAGTGCTGCATATGCAGCACAGAAGCAACAGCCGCCTCCCTGACGTTTGTGGTGGGCCGGAAAAGGGGAAAAGCCTCATCAGAATCCTCTGGTAGCCTGGTTTCCTCACCGTTTTCCATTAACCTCTATTCGTCTTTCCGACTTTGTTACCCCTTGAAAACTTTAAAACGAAATGTCATTATAGGCTACACTTTATACTGGATGCCCACACAAAAGCACCATTATGGGCTTCCCTTTTCCGTTCTTCCTTTTGATCGCATCCTTTCCGAGCTAAAATAATAATAATAAAAGAAAAATAAAAGAAAAAAAAAATAAAAGAAAAACAGGAGGAGTTGCCTAAATTTCTCCGGTCCTAAGTGGGGACTCCTCTCTTTCCTGTCTCTAAAATGGTGACTCCATTGTTACGAATTATGGGCTAGAAGGTGCGAGATTACAAGCCTGCTGAAGCTTTTCAGAAAGCTTGAAGTTTGAGAAGAATGGCGTGAGGAGAGAATAAATGAAGGCTACAGTAACCAAATAAAATGACAGCAGCAACTGCAAGTGAAGGAATAAACAAGGGAAGCAGTACTCAATGCTTGTGAATTGTGACAAGTGAAAAATAAAGGAAGAATCGCACGAGTAAGCTATATCAGTATTATAAACAGCTCTGACAACTGAAATCCTGAAAACATAAAACGGCACTTAATGTGAAGATGGAGTGCCTACTAGAATAATCTGCGAACTCGAGATTCAACCTTCTTTATAGATATCTAGCAATCGAGATTGCAGAAAGGAAATACAGAATAAACGCCTTGGATTCCGTAACAGAGAGAAAGAAGCCACTGATTTCTTTCCGTCATAGACTTTCTATAAAGAAAAAGCTCTCGAATCAAACACTCGAGCTAAAGGGACTCCTCACTTCCTTCTGTCTCAATCAACTCCCTACCTCAAGTCCCTACTATCCTACAGCTAAGTAGTGAAACAGAAGTTGCAGAGAGCTCAAAGACAGTGCCCAAGAACTGATCATATTCAAACTCAAAACATATCTGCTAAGATTCTTATTAAGCAAAGAAGGCCCGTGTAAGGAGTGCGAGTAGAGATATTGATTTAAATGCGAGCATGATTTGTAATGTAATGAGTCCGAGTATCATTTAACTTCTTGGACACATCTGCGGTTTAGGTTTTTGGTTCCTCCGGATTTACAGAGAAGCTAATACAATATTACTGTTAGCCCAAAGCGAATGGTAAACACAGAGCCCCCCAACATGTTTAAAATCTTACAAACAGGGAACCCAATTCCTAACGTACAGACTTAGATCCTTCGAGGACGTTTTAAACTTCCAAATTCATAAGCTAGAACGGGTACCCTAATGGCGGCGTTACAGAGAAGTATAACAAGAACGTTTCAGAACAGGTTTGGATTCAACAACTGAGCAAAACTACTAGCTTGGACTCAGAAAGTGCTAATCAGAATTTCAGAAAGGGGTACCTATCTCACTTCTATCTGTGGGGCTATACAAAGCAGACCTGTTCCTGGGCCTATTCTCCTCCAGCTGCTTCACCACCTCCAACATATCCGGCCTCACGGACGCAACCGGGGCACAGCACCCCATTGCAACCTTCAGAGCTTGCACCAGTCCGTCCTCCATTGGGCTCCTAATTCCCTTCAACACCTCGACATCGAATACCTCCATTGTTGTCTCTTCCAACACGGCCGCTTTAACCAATGCTGGCAAATCGACTATTTCCCCAGTTCGCGCATCTTTACCCGGTTTCTTCCCAAGTAAAATCTCCAATAACAATATCCCGAAAGCATAGACATCTGTTCTGGAATTGCATTTCTTCATCTTGTTCAGCTCCGGTGCCTTGTATCCGTCGGTCTTCGCGGCCGCCACCACCTCGTCGGCCACGGCGGCGACTAACAGCTTGTCGAGACCGAATTCCGTAAACCTGGCAACGAAAAATTCGTCGACCAGAACGTTACTGGATCGAACATTTCCATGCGTGATTGGCATTTCGTGGATGGTATGCAAGTGGGCGAGTCCTCTCGCAATGCCCAAAGCGATTTTGTGTCGCCGAGCCCAGTTCAGCATTGGCCTTCCAGCTCGGGTTTCTGAGAAACAAAGAAAAACAGAACAGAGTAAGAGAACTGTACTGTGAGCAATCCGTAACAAGGGCAGTACTATCGAAAGAGAACGTTAATCGAAAGGAAATAGATGAGGAAGAGAGTGAGATAAAGTACCGTGGAGAAGATCATGAAGGGTTTTATTGGGGAGATAGTCATAAATGAGGAGTTTTTCGCCTCTCTGCCCCTGGTAGAAAGCTCGAAGCGAGGCGAGATTTTCATGGCGGACACGACCCAGCTGCTTTATCACGGGCAAACACGAAGCCATGTCTTTGCAACTTCCTTCCCTCAATAGCCTTAAAGCGATGGTTGCACCATCGACGAGCTTCGCCTTGTAAACAGTACCGTAGCAGGTCTTCTCTATTACCTGTCCAGTCGCATTTAAGACATCCTCGAGCGTAAGATGCTCACCACCTTGAAACACCAGTAACTTGCCTTCCCCCTCGTTTCCATTCTCATCTTCTTCCTGATCGACTGCTTCCTCATTCGAACCTTTTCTTCTTGCTTTTCTTCTCTTTATCTGTACGAAGCCGATACAAACCGAAGCCAAAACCACTGCTCCCGCCATTAAACTGATAACAATCCCTGCAATGGCTCCTGCGCTTAATCCAGAACTCCCCTTGCACTCGCCAAGAGGCGGGCCGCAAAGCTCAGCGCTGTTTCCTTCGAAAACCTCGGCCGTGAATCTTCCCGCAGACGCAGGTAACTGCCCACTGAAATTATTGTAAGAAAGATTTAATTTTTCAAGATTCATTTGAGAGAGTTGCGGCGGAATGGGACCTGCAAGGTCGTTGTGGGCAAGATTGAGCTCTTTCAATCCCTCGAAGCCGGTAACGAATTCGGGAAACTCCCCCTCGAACACGTTATTCCCTAAATCCAAAACTTGCAAACTGCCGCAGGTCGAGTTGGGCATGGCGGTGTCGGGAATGATCCCCGAGAGACGGTTCCCGTTCAGACGGAGCGAAACGAGCCGGTCGCAGAGGTTCCATATCGACGGAGGAAGAGTGCCGTTGAGAGAGTTCTCTCGCAAATCCACATCGAGGAGGGAAGGGCTGTTCCCGAGCTCCAGTGGTATGGAACCCACCAGGGAGTTGACGCCAAGGTAGAGCGACTGCAAGGAGGAAAGCTCCCCGATCTCTTTGGGAATTGTTCCGATGAGCCCGGCGGCCGGGAGCTGAAGCGAAAGCAGTCTCAGCCGCGCGTCCTTGGCAAGAGAGAGATTGCCTTTAAGAGGAGAAGAACCCTCTTCGCAGTGAAGCGAAGAACCGTCGGCGAAACCCCACTTTAGGCCCCGCCACGAACAGAGAGGGTGAGAGGTGTTCCAAGTCGCTAGCAAGATATTTTCCGAATCGCCCTGCAGAGAAGGTTTAATCTTTCCGAGGAGAAGATCAACCTCTGAGAGATTAGTGGGTTCCTGCGACATCCCATTTCTAAAGAAAACAAAGAGGAGCAGGGAAAGGAAGGGGAACAACGGAGACGACGCCATGAAAGAGGGAGGAGGGTGTGCGATTGCAGAGGGGTGAGAGGGAGAGAAAAGAAGATCAGGGTTGGGTGTGAAAGTGTAGAAAAAGGAAGGACTATCGGACCTCAAAGGGGTGCGTTCAGCGTCCTCTCCCTCGCTCTTTTTGAGGTGGTTTTCCCAGTAAAGCTGGTTTTGTTTGACCGCGACCACTTCGTTTGTAAGCATCTATGTCCCTGTCCATCGATAGTTTTGTAATACCAGCAGCTTTGAATCCTTTGATAATTGTTATTGAACAAAGAAAAAGAGAAAAACATACATAAATACATAAATACATAAATAAATAAATAAATAAAGCCGCCCCTGTGCGGGAAAGGCTCCAAGATGAAGGACAGAGCAGGGGCCTGTGCGCACGCCCGCCATCGCCATGAGCGAGTATCGTCACTTGATGATTTCTGCGATCTTGTCTTTTCGAACTATTGGACAAATTTTATTTTATTTTTTTAAAATTTCAAGAGTATTACTTTTATTCGTGTACTGTGAGATTCCTATAACTCTGAGCATCGAGAGGACTCTGAAATCCTTTCTCGGGGCTGCTATGAGTGTTCGTTCCATCCTCGGTCCCCACCACTCCGGACTCTTGCATCTGGTGGAGAAGCCGGAGAAAAAGAAAAAGGACACAGGAAGGAATAAATGCATCAGTGTCCGTCCATTCATGGCGGATTCAGGGATACATCGACTCTAAACAAACGAAAGTCCACTCCGTCTGCATGCGTTTGCCAGGAAATTCTACGGTCGATCACCTACATGGGGTACACGAATTACAGACCAGCGATATTTTCGTGGTCGGCCATTCCTACTGAGTGCTTCTTGCTCCCAGGCTAAAAGATTACGCTCCTTCAATTCACTACCGAAAACATTCGAATTAGAGACTGCCCCAATAGAAAAGAACATCGCAGAACACAGTTTTTCAGATAAAATCCGAAATCAAATTTTCATGTCTGACAAATGGCTACCATCGTTATGATCCGTGGCGCATTGTCGGTTCATCTCCAGTAAGTGGCAGTACAGAGCGCGCTATGTGAGCATTTGATTTAAAGGTGGATTAATTATGTTTTTGGTGTGGCCTGGGCTCTATCAGGTGCTTCAGGGAGGACCCAGCTGTAATGGAATGACACTAGTAAATGTGAAACGGGGAATTATTAGCTTCTGAAGAATGATGTTGGTCGGAGTCTTAAATTAGTTTCCTTCCAAGAGAGCATACAAAATTTTCAAATGTTAATCCCCCTTTGGAATCGGAAACGTGGTCATAAGAGAGGTACGATTAGGGGAAAAAAATAAACAGTTTGACAGACGATTGAAAGGAAAGCGGCTATAGATATTGGACCAGAACAGTGAGTTGGGTCAGGTCAAAACAGTTATGAATCAATGAGCCGCCGAAGGCAGTTCGCAAAGTTTGACCGATTGGCCCAAGTTGGTGGCCATCAAATCAAGAGTGGCAACCGGTTTAGATAAGAAGATTAAGTAGTTAATCAAGTTACTCTTCCTTCTTCCTGTTCCTTCCTCTTTCGTTAATATGTCATTTTGCAGAGCATAGTTTGTTGATAGGAACGAAGGTGGCGGTGTTGCCGCAGTGTTGGGGTTCTGATTTGGAAGACCGAGTCAAGAGTGCGTTCCTCAGACCCGATTTCTGGGAAGTCGCTGCTATTATTTTTCAAAGTACGAAGTTGAAGGAGGACAAAACCATTTCGCAGATCGAGTGGGTGCTTGATGCTTCGTGCGTCCTGGAAACTAGTAATTTAGGCGTCGCTGCACCTTCTTGTTTCCACGTCCCAAGGTGAGTGATGACCCTCGGTCCGATCCATCTGTCCATGTCCAGAATTGATGGATTAGCTTTCACCCGCTATTTTGAGCCCAAAAAATTATGCACCTATGGGCTTCGTATGGGACACAAAAAGGGTCGACTTGACTAATCACTATTCTAAGAAGTTGACACTTCACCACGTTGTTGCATCGGAGCACATTAGCACTCCACTACAAAAAAGAAAAAACCTAATAGAGCTGTTTCAGTTTTGGCCCATGGACATTGTGGCATAAACAGAACATATCCATTACTGTCAATGAAAAATAAGGGCCTGTACACATCAGGTCATAAAGTGCTTCTATCGCATGCATATACTCCAACTGCAACGGTCCACTAGTCGCAGTGGACGCACACCATGATAAAAACGGGCCGAGACAAACAATGTGGATCACGTCGAATGGGCCAATGCTTGGATTGTTTCCAAACGATCAGAGGAGCACACCATCATAATGTTTCGGAAGCTGCGAAGACAATATATCTTGTGTCACTGATAAACTATTTCATATATCTTTCTGTTAATTTATAAAAAAAATTCCGTATACAAAATGCTATTGACTAAAGTAAGCTGGATCAAATACAGAACAAAGCAGGGAAAAAAGAAAAGAAAAATGCGTGCCACATGCCTGACCTTCATGGATACAATGTAAACATGTAGTAACAGTAACCCACATAAGCTTTATCCGAGATACTGAAATTATAGGCCTTTGTTCAACAAAAAGAAATTATAGGCCTTTGAGCGGCAAACCATGACCCCGTCATTGTGAAAAGATCGGACTTGCAGCCAAATCCAGTTTTCAGTGGATTCAAGCACTTTCTTTGAATGGGCCTAAAGAACTTGGATGGGCAGTCATGGCCCTCAGGCGTTCTCTTCCCTCTCTTCAGGGAACAATGACCTTACAGATATCTACGGTGCAGGTCTCTAGCCTAATATGATGAGAACGGCAAAGCAACAGGAGTAATTAATGCGACTCTTTCCAACCAAATTGTCCCCTTCTTCCCTGGTTATTACTGTAAATTGAGTACAGACTTAGCAGTGAGACTCGTCGGCTGGTTAAAGAAAGTGATGGAGAAATTCTGGTTGGCTTCTAGGAAGACCTGGAAGACTGTAATTTCTAACCTTTGTCGGCAGGATACAAATTGCTATAGCAGCAGAGAAAATACCACAGGATTGCGAAGGACGCCGAGGGGGGGTGCACAACACAAGAGCCGTTGGCTTTTCCTACCCGTCTTTTCTTGTACTGTGGTACATGTTGATTCATTGAGTGTTACAACTTCGAAAGACAATACTGAGCAAGAATTGTTACTCTCACAGCCATGGTCGCGTCCGATTGAGAAATATATATACGCTCTCGATCGACTCTCAAATAGCAACTCCATTAACCGAAACCACAAGCAGCAATTACAATCTAATGGATCACGAGTCCCCGTTAGGCTTAACGAAAAGATGGTCGAGTGCCTGCCGTGCACCCTCCGTTTACAAAATTTGGAATATCCTGCCCAGTCGGTCCAGAAAGAGAACGACGAGAACCACTCCAACGGATACCATCTCCCAAGTGGGGCCTTAAACGGCAACAAGCTAAGAGGCCCCGGATGAGTCCGACCCAACGGCTACTACACAAGAACCACTTCCAACGGATACAAACCTAACTGCGACACTTTGTCAAATACCTACCCTGTCTTGCATCTATCTGCGCCCATAATATCTACCAAATTAGCAACACCAGTCACACAATTATACCGATCACAGACGAGACGTATCATATGAACAGGGTTCGGTTCTCCGTGGTTTTGTTCTTCTTATCTCACTTGGCGGTCGAAATTCGGATAAATACAATATTATCTGATAGAGGGGGTCTATATGGACCCATAACAATAGGCGTCCCCATCATTTCAGTACAAGATACGTTCCACAACTTCCCACCAATCCATGTGCACTGCTCGTCCGTCCTCTCTTCCAACTCCCCAAAGTAGATCACATCCCCTGTCCCACGAACTAAGGCCCGCCTTAGAGATTTCACAATCCGAATTAACTGGAACACATTTATGATTCAAAACTTGGAAAAAAGTAGACATTACATGATTCATATGGATAAAGTACTTTTCAATGTATTTATTTTTTGACCAGTTGCACTTGCTTATCCTCGATCCCCCCTCGCCTCCAACCCATTGCCTCCTCTCCTATTATTAGTCAGTTGTGAACGGGTGAGATGGAATTGTAGAAAGCCAAACCTCTAAAGAGGTGTGTCCCACATCCCCAATCCAAATGCAGCAAGCATCGCATCTGCTACCAGATTATAAGCGCAACCCCAAAAAAGATCTCAAATCTACTAAAAAGAAAAACCTTGTCTACTTCCGAGATTACGGATAATGGAGAGACAATATAAGTTATCACTTAATAGTTACTTCATACAAAGGAATTGAGGCGGCTAATGTAATGTCTAATGAACCAGGATGGACGGCCTGAGAGCGTTTCACAGGGGGGAAGCAGAACATCCGGGTCGTCCACGTCTTAGTTTTGTTTACGAGAAAAGGAATCGAGTTTGGGAGTTTTTTAAAGAGGAGAATGGACGGGTGTCAATTCTTGAGTAGCTGCAGCAGGGAGAGGAGGCAGAGAATTAGAGGGGAACATGGGCATGTTAGCAGCAACATTGAAGGCACATGGGGTGTGCGTAAGTGCACATGAGGCCATGTGAGATGGGGTTCGGCACGCAAGGATATGGACATATGCACATGAGACTGGGAGTCCCCTTTGGATAATTAGTTCTACGCAAGCCATGCATGATTGGCCTCCGGATTATAGAGAGGGACAATATTCTGTCCAAAACTCGGACGCCTGCCAAGTGTTGCCAATCCTACAATCTCCCCGTCTTTCAGATTATTTATAAAGAAAAACCTTGTTATAATCACTCTATCCTAAACTTTAACAGTTTGAACTAAACGAGAGACAGTACCACTCCTCCAACTATTTTTTCTTTTTCCTCTTCTTTTTTTTAAAAATTTTTATGCTTTACGGTACGGAACTGCTGCAAGGTCTCTCATTATTAATATTGGGCGTTTCCAATTGGCATTGTACAGGCAGCAGCAGAAAGTGCAGGATGCAGATGAGATACGCTTACCCTTAATGCCTCTGTCTCCTGCCCTGAGCGGCTGAATGAATCCCTGGGTCCCCGGGACCGCGAGCCCTACCCAATAACTCGTCATTCAAACTTCAAAGTTCACAGGGAACAATGTAGCCGAATAGTATCTTTCGATGGCCGCGAGTTTATGTGGAGCCCAACCACCCAAAATGTCGCATTGTTCACACTTCAGAATTCGTATGCATCTAGTACATATCTATCCATCCGGGTCGGTGGGGACTGGGGGGAGTCGGACGGTTTACAAGTAGAGGTGGGAATACAGCCTCTATTGATGCAGATATTTCAGAAATGATAAGTTACGGATGTGGCTAAGAGAGGAGCAAGACATTGCTTATAATAAAAAAAAAGGGTATTGTACTTTTAATGGTTGGCCTCGTTTGGTTGGCCTCGTTTGGTTGGCCTCGTGGCTGAGCTGCGAATGTTTGATCCATCTCCTACTAGCTAGTGACAAAAGTCCTCGTGACGAGTGTGTGCGGTGTACATGTTACGGCTGTTGCGCGCGTACGGATTAGGACGAATTAACGGGTTAGCTTCTACGTGAGGATAATAAACCCTCTCTCTCTCTCTCTCTCTCTCTCGATCAGCCTCAATCATTGCACAGGCAATTGTTTTATTCCACGGAAGCAGAATACCATACAAGTTACAACCACGCAACAAAAGTCTAAAAATGAATTGCGGAATACGAAAATGATTCTGTAGGAAATTTGATAATTCCTGCAACTGGGTCTCATTCATTGCTACGAGAATTATTCCTCTTCGCGGTGATTGTTTCATCACGCAATATTGAGTTGGAATTGTTTAAGTAGGAAAGCATGTCTGAAGATACCAAATTAAGCAGGATAGTTAGAGGTGAAGAAGTTTCATACTTTAGTCTTGTAATTTCTGTGATTCTCGTTACCTCTCTTTAGAGAAGAAGAAAGAATACTAAAAGAAAAGTAAGGGGGGACTCCGGGCTGAGACTCATAGAGCTCACATCGGGCAGGTTGGGGTGTTGTTGTTAGTGCAGTTGTGATTTGGGTGAGTCAAAGTCGACGGGGGTCGAGTGAGATTCGGGAGGCACGGCGCCAAATGCGCTACGGCTAACAATGAAGCCGGGCATCGGAAAAATGCCCTTTTTAACGGAATTTGGCGTGATGCGCGAGCTCCACCCACTTTGCCTCCCTGTGCACGTCTTTACACAACGGTCCAACCCCGGTCAAGGCTGGTTGGGGAGTTGGGTGCACCTCCCACCACTTCGAACCTTTTGTCTTTTCTTTTTTTTTTTTTTATAAATTTTTTACTGAATAGTCCTCCTTTCGACAAGTTTATCTCCAATCAATCGTGGCGTGGAATGCGCTAAGGTTCCTGAATTCTTATTTCTCTACGCCCATTCATGGTATCGAAATAAAAAGACTGCGCAAATGTCAATCGGCTCAAATACTACATATATAAATGTCAATCCGACTCAAATTACAGACGGTTTACTTTCTTATCTTAATGTTTCTTCCTCTGACCCGTTAGAGCGGATGTTGGTTGGTCCAGGACTCGAAAAGGCTCCTTATAAGCACCAAGTCCCTTTTGATATTCAGCGAACCAACCAGATGACGCGAGCGTATTCTTCGAATGCGCGACTACCTATAAACACTATATTTCTTCTTCAACCTGGTCATTCTCCACCACGGCACCCCGCAAAAAAATGTTCCATGGACTGCAGCACATGTTTGCGCAGTTTTTCTTCCTCAATTTTGGGTCCCCTAAGAAAAAAAGAAAGAAGACGTGGACGACTAAACATTTCACTTTTGGGGCATCGCATGTGCGCCGTGGACTTAAGCTTGTGAACCGAAAACGCTTGTGGAATCCAGACGTGAGACCCCGTCCGTCGTTACACACGTCGACTTAAATTAAAACAGGCCAACCATGCAAAAGCATCAGTACTAGACGTCGCAGCACGGTGGCCATTTTGCTTGCTTTTCAGGCTTGTGGATAAAACCAATTAGACAACGGTAGTGGCGGTGGTGCCAACCACCCACGAAAGCTTACTAGTACGTGACCTGATGACATGAAAGGCATGTACGTGGGTTGAGATACATAGCCACGATGGTTATATATTTATTTATTTATAACTCCGCCGGTTTATGCCTTAATGGATGATGAGCGCGTCGAGGAGTTGTTTATGAGAGCAAAGTCGACAGGGTACCAACTTTTGTCAGGCGTACGGCGCACAGGGAAATCTAAATTTCTAATGACCAACACAAAAGTACGTACCTTGAATAGATAGAACCGCTGAGAAAGAAAAACAGAATAGAGTGATTCCCTCCCTCGTCTAAGATTAAACAAATTCCAATTCCCAAGTCCAAACCCACCGGAAGTGCCTGTTCGATTGTGCACAATGCATGCTACGACTTGCGTCGTTGCGCTCGAAACTGAAAAGGGGAAATTGGGATGACAGGAGGATGAGGATTTGTTTGTTTATTCCGCGAGGTGTTGGTGGTGTTCACGTCTCGAAATCCTTTAGAAACCGGGATTATTACTAATACAAAACCTTACCAGTTCAGATATAATATTCTCCGGGTGCGGAGTAGATTAGATATATTTCGGTTAATATTAGGTAAAATTCTATTTCTGGCCGCCTAATCTTTCTTTAGCTAGTTGTTTTGTTTTTCGTCTTTACCTCTCATCTGCTCGTGCTCCCGTATGACCGCATTAGAAGTAACCCGGAGCAAATCAATAAAAAATTTCGTGTTCTGATTGCTAAGCGATCTTTGCGTGATATTTGGACCCTGATAAAGGATACGACGAAGATCGTATATAAGACACCGCTATATTTGAGATAAATGCCAGGTCCCGCAAATCTGCCATCCGGTCCTTCCACTATTACTCAGTAAGATAATTTTTTCGGCGCCTGGAATTCAAAACAAATATCATGAGTAAGGATACGATCTCTCACATTTCATTTGTCCTCTCTCTCTCTCTCTCTCTCTCTCTCTCTGATCCCGTGAGCAGAAGATCGAGCAACCCCGGCCCGAAATCGCGTCGGATTCTGCAAATTACTCCTCAAATCCTGGATACGCAAGAGGGTAGGGAACTCACATGGAGAGATGATTACCCTGACGGGGAAATTAAAGGTAACGATTTGATTAATAAAAACTTCCCCCAAAGCTACCCAGCACCGCTTAATGAGTGGGGTTGATCCCTGGTAAACGCACCAAACACTATGATAAAAAGTTGCAGTGTTTAGATCAATTAAAAGGGGCGCAGTGATCTTATCATAAAAACTCTCACAGCAAAGTCAAAATTGTTCATCCCCTCCCTCATGGCGGGAGTACTGAATCTCTTTGAGGTGACAAACTAACGAGCTTAGAGATGCACGAGTGGGACAGTCGTACCCCTGGCTCCTCGGTTAAGGGGACCCTGGCACGAGCAGTGAGGTTGGTCATTTTAGTAGCTCGGGGCCGTGGGGGTGAGGTGGGTGGGACCATGGCACTTATACCGGCAGAAGCCGTGTCGGGCGTGAAAGAGGAAGTTAGAATGAGATGGGCGGGGAGAAATAATACTACGTGGGGACGACACAGCTTCGAGTAGAAATAACCCAGCTGGATCTCTTTGATAGCTAGCACTAATTAATTATGCTGTTCGAGCGAGGTGGAGAGGGGAAACAGGGTAGGGTACCCCACAACCCCGTGGGGGACCCTTCTTCCCTTTTTCTTCTCCCGGTCGGTCTGTCTCTGTCTGGTCTGGAGGCTCGATCTCTTTAACGCCAAACGGAGTTGAGGAGAAAGGCGGTGGAACTTTTGAGATTTGAGTCTTTGCCAGAGGCAGGGGTACTTTATTTTTTATTTTTTTGGTCAGTCACACTACGGGAGAGAAGAAGGGCTCGTTTTCGTTCCTTGTGCTTCTCGCTCGCGTTGCATCGCAACGCAATGATGCCTATGATTAATTGTTGAGGGGAGGGGACCCGAGAAGGAGCGAAGGGGGATGATTATAGAATATTATTGTAGACTATGGTGGTTATGCAAGCATCGTTAGGATACTATGCGGGTGGGTTATGAAGGTTTGAAGTTTTGAAGAAGATTGAAGGAGGGAGCATATGCGTGGCTTGCAAGACTGCAAAAAGGAACTGGAAGCCATTAAAGAAAGTAAATCTCGGCCCCTGTTCTCCGCTTGTCACGGAGACTCACCTTCCATTCTTTTTATTTTATTTTTTGCTGAAAAATGGAATTTCATTCAGAGAGGATAAGAGGATTATTAAGTCTCTGTTTATCCGACCAACCTACAGACTTTTCTGAATTCTCAACTCTCAAGTGGGGGAAACAAAAAAAAAAGGCTTTAATATATTCTTCTCGTCCGTGAATGGATATTCTCACGTTACGTACCATGACAGGGGGAGACTGTATGGGCGTGAAAACTTGTGAAAGGGAAAATCAAAGAGAAGGAATAATGAATGAGTAGACCCAATCTGCGACCTTCCTCTGCAATTTCTGAACCCGAAAATAAATTTTTCATGCTCTCCGCCTCCATCTCCACTGGGCCCTCTCTCTCTCTCTCTAAAAAGTCTGGCCGTGATGCAAAGTACACGCCCCATAAATGGCGTTAACTGTTTTGGTTGACAGTTTGTTAATGCCGAGGGTTAGAAAAGCGGATCGAGAAAACATGTAGCAGAGGGTAACCTAGCCCTCGGTCATGACTATGCACGGTTCTGTACCATCACTCATTAATACCCTTGGGAGCAGAGATCCCAGATCAGCTCGCTCAATTCACGGGAGCAACAGCACTCTACCAAGACTTGTAAAACAAGGATCCCATCTTTTCTCTTTCACTCTCTGTAACTAACTGATTATCTATCATTCAAGGCAATGAGGCATCTTTGTTTCCGCTCGACAGCCTGATTTTCCGAATACAAATAGCTTGTAGCAGAAGCAGACGCTACTACATATGGAACATTTAGCTCGGCCTTAGGTCGTCAGAAATGGAACGAGTTACAGAAATCTGTCAAACCTTTAATCGCAAAACAGGGAGCGCCGGAACAAAATGTGAGGAGCTTCTCACACGCTACGCAACGCAGTTTTTCTGGTTTATCATTCACAGCCTTTTCAAATCCGATGCTAACGAATAATGATTCCCCTCGGATGCTTGCGATTCGTATGAGATCCATGGATTAAAAAAAAAAAAAGAGAAGGAAACAAATGCAAATCAGATAAAGATAATAATATCCGGGAATGAAGAGAGAAACACGCCAAAAAAACCCAACTAACAAACAGGAAAAAAAGGCGGACGTGCTGCTTCTTCCGTTACGAAAGTGTCCGTAGTACCACGTGGTGTGTCAAAATCCGTCACCCAGAAAAACAAAAATAAATAAATAAATAATTAAAAAGACGAGCATAAAGTGACGCGTCAAAATTGACCATCAATGGCAGCTAATTCCCCGATTCTCTCCTCCTCGGCCAACAGAGAAAGAGAAGAAAAAAAAAACAAAAAAAGAAAAGAAAAGAAAAGGCGAGCCGTGAAATTAATACCGTCAATCCGCCCTTAATGAGCGCTGAGTGCCATGTGAGAGTCGCCCCTACTCCGTCGGTGCCCTCCTGCCCGGTGGACCCCCCCCTCCCTCACCCTCTCTCTCTCTCTCTCTCTCTCCACAGAGGAAGCGGCGGGACGGCCGAATTTAGGGCGGGAGTTGGACTCGTCACTCGTAAATATTTCTTCTTCCTGTTCTTTTTTTGAGCTTTTTCCCCCGATTAGCGCCACTCGGTGTCGGTGTCTCGATCGACTAGAATGAGACCGCAGTAAAGAGCAACTGATGCGGAGACGCTTCGTGATTGGTTGCCAGGGAACGAGCCAATGTTCGTTCCGGATAAAGTGGGGAGACATTGCATCTCTGCTGGTGTCCAACCTGTCGTCCTTTTCCCCTGCTCTTTTCCTCTTTTCTCAGTAAAGCGAAAATACGGAAACGATTTGAAGAACCACAATGCAGAGAAGCAAAAGGTGGTGGGGGACTCCACTTCTACATTGGAGGAGTTTCGGATAAACTAATGACGACCCCCGAAGAAGAATATTAAACCGGAAAGGAGAGGTTGCTACTTGCTTCACTGGAACGACCGCACCACTGTAATGGAACCGGATAAGATTTGCGGCGGTGATGGGGATCCAGGATTTCAAAAACAGAATTAAATTTTAAGCACGGTTTTTAACACTTTACGCGATTCATAAACGAAAATCACGATACGCAAATCAATCCATATCTTTTGTGTTTAAGCACCCCGCTTCCGAGATCTCGCACTCTAATATACGCATTTCAACATGACAATCGAAAATACGGCAACATTAAGGAGCTAATTTTGCGATACATTTAACATTAATTTGACACCGAAGCTGCAGGGTTTCCCTTTAAAATCGAATGCCTTTTTTTTTTCTTTTTTTCTATTTTTCTTACGCAAAGACCAAAACATCTTTAAATTGTCGGAATTTCTGGAATTTCAATTCTTTTCGGTGCCTTACGCGCTCTACTCTTTTCTGTCAAGAAAATAGGGTTTATTGAATTCGTTCATTCTTCGTCTGAAAAAAAGTGAGAGTTCTCCAGGTTTCTCTAATTGATCTTTTTTTCCCTTTAATAGTAATCTTCTCAAATCACACTTCTCACTTAATTGTCCATTATACAATTGAGCAAATAGAAGACTTTAATTTGTTCCATTTCATACGAACCACTTAGAGAAAATTAAAGAAAAAGATATTCATCCCACTTGCTTTACGCTAACCACAATCAAATCATAGGTAGGGTTGATACTTGATTTATGATAAATAATCGATCATAATTAGTGCAGTTTGCGGTACGTACCTTCTTATTTTCGTCCTAACACTCTTCGAGGTAGATGCTTTCGATCCGAGAAGCGTGTGGAATTACATATTCTTAATTCTTACAAGCTCCAAAGCATCTACTCTTACGGATTTAATGAACCATTTATGAGATTTATAAATACGGGTGTTCGGTAGATTTCCGATGGTAGTGGTTAGGGCTAGCCCTACCAAATCCACCTTTTCAATTTTTAGAATGAATTAAAAATATGTAAACCAGAGAAGTGACCCGGACGACCTTTTTCTTCACAATGGCAACAAACAGGTCAAGGCTACGATTCCGCTTTATTCTTATTATTTTAACGATTATTTATTTTGATAAATGTAATTTTTTTTACCTTAATAGTTAAATCCACCAAAAAAAAAAGAGAGAGGAAGGGTGAAAACGGGAAGAGGAAGTTGATGGTAGAGCGTAAATCGGCGATCCAATAAGTTCCAAACACGCGTGAGATCGTGGCATGATGGGAATCGCTTGGTGATGCCTGGGCGCATAATAATATGCGTGCTCCAGGAAAAGGATAAAAAAGAAGATTGGGAGGTTAAAAATCTGCGATTTCGATCCGACGGTTGCGAGGAGGTAACCGCTCGAGACGGTGGGGCCGGGCGGAATGAAATTTTTTATTTCTTTCTTTCTTTCTTTTTTTTTTTTTTACTGAGGAGTAAAATGTAAAGTGTTAGTTGGGATGTCAGGTGGGAGTCACTGACGATGTTCCTAGCACGTGATTGGCCGACACCGTTGACACGTGGAAGAAGCCGGCGTCGGTGCTTACACAGGTCCGAGAAGGGTGAGAGTCCGTTAATGGCGGTTAGAAAAGTGGGAGGGGGTTCGGTCGGGGTTAAGTTAACTCAACCGGGCGATGTGGTTAGGACTAGGGAGGGTGAACGAGTTGAGGGAGCATTCTATAAAACGGAGGTTTCAATGCGAGTCCTTTGACTGTTTTTGCAGCTCGCCGAGCCCAGTTCTTTGCCTTTTTTTATTAATTCTGCTTCGTCTTTCCTCTCCTCTTCCCTCTCCTCTGTTAAAGAAGCAAGAGAGGGGAGTGTGGAGCGCCGATTGGTGGTGGATAGCAACGTAGCAGAGACGAACGTCCAAGTCTGTGACGGCAATGGCGGCCTCTCTGAGGTGTTTCGGTTTGCTGGTTTTGATCCTGGCTCTGTCTGTTGAAGCTAGGAACGAAAGGTTTGGCAGAACGGTGCCGGATCCGAGGTACATTGTCTACCGTTTCTTCGCTTTGCTTCCGGCTTTCTTCTTATTTGAGAAATGCTGAACGGTTTTGGGCGATTTTTGCTTTTTTGGAGCTGCTCTGTTTCTTTTCAACGCTCTGTACGTCGGAGTTGAAGGGGGAAAATTGATGAAGTCTTTTTTCTGCTTCCGAATTCCTCATTCTGCTAAAATCTTCCTTGACAAATGACCGCTTTGCCGGTTGAACTACAATTCTGCCCGTCTCTCCGAACAGGATATTCTCTCTGCTCCGTGTTCGAAGTTTCGTATTTTTGCACATTTATTGGCAAAACGATTCGTTTCCTCTGGTTTTATTTTAACGACGTTGCTGGTCTCAGTGTCTTTCACTCACTTTTGCGTGTTTTTTGAGCTGATTTTCCGTAGTTTCAAAAGATGTTCATGTCCGAAAAGCATCTGTAAACGGTCATTGAAAGTGTTTCAGGAACTGAGTATGAACGTTTCGAACTTCGCTCAACCGTGCTCATCTGTTTATTGGTTCTTCGTCGTCTCAATTTCTCTATGCCATGTACTCCATTTCGAATTGCAGTTTTGGTAATATATTCATATGTTATATTTGCAGGACGAACGAAGCAGAATCAAACTCGAATCACATTCCGAAAAACCAAACCTCTGAAGAGTGGCGGTGAGCTTTCTTCTTTCTTTCATTCTTCGGCCAAATCTTTGTATGACTGCAACTTAAGAGTGTAAGGATATGAACTAGAACGATCTTTACCGTGTAGAGTACATCCTCTGTACTCCAAATCGTTAGATTCCTACTGAGATTTAGGCGGCTTGCGCTGTTGCGAGCTTCTGAATCTGTGATCCGTTTATTTTCGGGGCAAACTAAACCGTCTAGATCGCGATCTGAACTTCTGGACCTTCTACTTTTTTCTTTGTGTTTTTTTTTCTTCTTTTCTCGCTATTTTCAACGAATAACTTGCAGGGCAGTTTTTCAACGAGGCTCTCAATTTCACAGACATCTACTTGGATCACCCAGAATAAATTCTTGTAGTCGTCCTCTGTTTAAGGTTGTACTGCGTCGTCGTGTTCAGTCCTACTGAAGAACTCATTTGCCACGAATCCTGTTCCTGGAATCCTGGGTAGCGATAACAGTTACACTGGACTGTTGCAGAAAATTGATATCAGCTGCTTCAGATTCTTAAAGATTTTCTT
Organism: Aristolochia contorta; assembly: GCA_022405105.1. Taxonomy (NCBI): domain Eukaryota; kingdom Viridiplantae; phylum Streptophyta; class Magnoliopsida; order Piperales; family Aristolochiaceae; genus Aristolochia; species Aristolochia contorta. The sequence continues at coordinate 3,211,761 of CM039667.1, read as the reverse complement.
CATTATGTTATACCGTGGTCAATAGACACGCATTTTCGAGGACTTCCCGCAGTCTAGTCTTCTCGCCTTTGTCTTCCCTCCTGAGACTCTTTTTCCGCTTCCACCGGTCCGGAGCTGTGTTTTCTCTCTCTTCCTCGAGACAAGAAACTAGCACAAGCTTTCGCGCTACATGCGTATTCCGTTTTCTCCTTTTACGAAAATCGAGGACATGTAGTAAACCTTTATTTTATTTGTTTTTTATTTTTTATTTTGCATCGTCTATGGACCGACGAAACGAAGCTAGGCCTTGGGCACGCGATCAACGATGGCCAGCCCTCCGTTAGGAATACCTTTTGCCGATTATGCTCCGTTCTTCATTTTACCTAATTGTTTCTCTACGAGTGAAGAAACACCGTTCAGTGGATGCTTCGGAGCCGCACGGACTTTGCTTTATGTGTTTTACACAAGCACATGGCCTCTGCCTTTTGATTTCCCTAAGCCGTAAAGATGCCAGCCGCTCTGATCCTTGTTTCTGTCAATATCACGTTGGACGGGCCCCGGTTTTGCTTTAAGAAGTGACAATGCCTTTCAACAATTCTATACCCTTTTCACCATAGTTGAGCTTGTTTACATCTCGTTGCAGGTCGGATTTCGATTCCACGCAGCACGCCGTCGTGGATCCAGAGAGCGTTGCCTCCTCTGTGGTGGAGTAAGTCCCTTTTTTTGTCTCTTCAATGTAATTATTTCTCTGTTAAAAACTAAACGGTTTTCATTTCGATGGTCGTGGACGGATTGATGTGACTCTTAACTTTGAATTAAAACCGCTGCGACTCCCAACCCGGGTTAATGTTGTTGAAGCTCCATGTGACCATTTATTGACGTGCAGCAGTTCTTGTGATTCATAAATACCGTCAATATATGATGAAGTTCGGAAGTGAATTGTTGGAGCGTCCTCCCTCTGTTTTTCCTTAAGCCTATTGCCCAATATTTTTCACCTAAGTTGTTTTTTTTTCAATTTTCCTGTTTTTTGACAATCTTTTTTTACCAAGTAATTATCTTCGGAGTATAACATGTTTAATTGTCATCCATCCTTCGCAATCTCGGTGAGCATCCTCCTTTTAATTTACAGAAAAGCTCATATGCGGAATGGTAACGAGCCCTCCTGCATAACTGCATTATGTCCGAATTCGAGAGTCACACTTGTCCACCGAATTACCTGCATCCCAAGTTTTTCGTGTTTAATTGAATGTTACCTCTTGTTTTTCACAGTTTTCATTTCTATAAATATCTAGAGTCATTATAGGAGTATTAAATGTTCATTTATGTTTGGGAGATTCGAAATGCGAGATGCTCCCCCCCCTCTTTTTTTACCTTCTGTTTGCTCTTCCAGGTCTCCGTGACACCTTTTAATATGACTTAGGCGTAGTTTCACCGTAGCTCCAAACCTAACTTTATGCATGTCTCTGATAATCAGGACTGTGGCTAATAGCACCCATCGGAGGTCCCTCGGTTATCTCTCCTGCGGTACTGGTAATCCGATCGACGATTGCTGGCGCTGTGATCCTAACTGGCAGCGCAACCGCAAGAGGTTGGCTGACTGTGGTATTGGTTTCGGTCGCAACGCTATTGGTGGACGAGATGGTCGTTACTATGTGGTCACGGACCCTCGCGACGATGACCCTGTCAACCCTCGACCTGGAACACTTCGGCATGCGGTCATTCAAGACAGGCCTTTGTGGATCGTTTTCAAGCGTGACATGGTCATCAACCTTAAACAGGAGCTCATTATGAACAGCTTCAAGACCATTGATGGGCGCGGAGTCAATGTCCACATTGCTAATGGAGCCTGCATAACAATCCAATTCATCACTAACGTCATTATTCATGGGCTGCATATCCATGACTGCAGGCCCACGGGCAATGCCTTGGTCCGGAGCTCGCCCACCCACTATGGGTGGAGGACAATGGCGGATGGCGATGCCGTCTCCATTTTCGGCTCAAGCCATGTGTGGGTTGATCACAATTCCCTCTCCAACTGCGCTGATGGTCTTGTTGATGCTGTGATGGGATCGACTGCTATAACTATATCCAACAATTACTTTACCCATCACAATGAGGTATACGCTTCTCTTCGATCAAATCTTAATGTTGATGCGTTCTATTTCTTTCGTCGTCTTATAGATATGTAGAGTACATAGGGATATCCTCTGTTTTTTGTTTAATTGTGTTTTTTATTTAGTTTTATGCTCCTCTATCTTGTAACTTATGCCGGCAGAATTTTTATCTTCGACAGGTGATGTTACTGGGTCACAGTGATTCTTACTCAAGAGACAAGGCGATGCAGGTGACTATTGCTTTTAACCATTTCGGTGAAGGCCTCATCCAGAGAATGCCTAGGTAAAAAGAAACAAACAGCCTTTAAGACTTGCGAGTTTCGATTTCTTTTACTTTTGCCTCCACACGTAAGTCTCGTTCCTTGATTCTCACCACATTTAATTTGTTCAGATGTAGGCACGGGTATTTCCACGTAGTGAACAATGACTACACCCACTGGGAGATGTATGCCATCGGTGGAAGTGCCGACCCGACTATCAACAGTCAAGGCAATAGATACCTTGCCCCTATTAATCCTTTTGCCAAGGAGGTACATCTTTTTTCTGTCTCATTCGCTGGATTACAGTACCCGAAAACGTCTGATTGGTTCAACAGCTAGCCGATTGTATTTTTTAGTCTAATCAGCCGGAGCTTTATCAAAATAACAGGTGACCAAGAGGGTGGATACCAATACGGGAGTTTGGAAGGGCTGGAATTGGAGATCGGAAGGCGATCTTATGCTGAACGGCGCTTACTTCACTCCATCCGGTGCAGGTGCTTCGGCCAGCTATTCTAGGGCCTCCAGCCTGGGAGCGAAGTCCTCATCCATGGTGGGATCCATCACTTCTGGGGCGGGGGCTCTCTTCTGCCGAAGGGGATCCCAGTGCTAAGTGCTGGGACCAACCAACAACGTGCTTGTTTCGACAGTGTACACAATTTTTACACAGTCACGGATGAACAAAACTCATTATTGCACCTCTCTATCTGTCCTCAACCTCGGCCTGTTTCTCTATTGTAACGCATTCATGAAGCAGGTGCAGAAGCGTTGTTGTTCATTTGTTGCCTTAAAGCCTTTTCTTCCTGTTTCTGTCTTCCTTCATTTTCTGTTCCCTTCAAAACCTGTCTGCCATGTCTTCCCAAGCTTCTATATGATTTTGGAATTTTCTCTTTTCTTTTTATTCTTTTTTCTTTCTTCATGTCAGTAATACGTGCAAAGTTTCAATATTGGGTATGCAAACATTGTTACAATGGCTTATAGTGGTTTTAAAGTGTAACAAGTCTTATTTCACCTTTACTCCATTGAAGTGTCTCCAAATATATAGTTCATTTGACTGGATGTTGTTCATCTTGATAGGGGAAACAGAGTTTTAATTTGGGTATTCTTTCTTTCTCATAATTAAAATGTTACTTACCTGTGTTTGATATTCTGAAAAGACCCTGAGTGGCATCGCTCCTTAGACCGCGTCTCTCTCCATGTATAACTTTGTTTGCTCCAACAATAACATGGGTACAACGTCCAAACCTCTTAAGTCCTAACAATAAGTGTTTATAATTTGTCTTTGCAGCATTTACCTACAATGGGCCAAATAATACGGAATTGGGCCTGGATTCTTGATTGGCATTGGGTTGAACTCCGCCAAATTTTATGACGCAATTCTTTCATAGTTCTTAGTTCAGATCGTATAGACTAATTAAATGGATCCAGGCGAGGTGTTAAGTTTTAGCATATATAATATCTGATTGGATCCAACACGTCCTGGTAGCTTTTAAATGAATTTGTTTTTTGACGTACGTCTACCATTGTCTGTGCAAAATGCTTGCCCCAAAACAATCTCGACCAGAAAATATTCTCAACTTCGAAATGCCATATATTGTCTGTGCGGGTTCACAAAATCAATCCTCTCTTCAAACAAGCTGCTTGTTATGATTTAGATAATATTATGCAACGGCTAGAAGCCCTGTAAATTATCCTGTTATCGTGCGAATTTTTTGAAACCCAGAAATCCCAAGTTCTGTAACTTAGCCAATTTGTTTGATTTTTACTACGACATTTCCCACCTAAATATATCAAATTTGCCGTAAACAATGCGACGAGTCTGAATTCAACAACATCACACAGGAATATTCGAATCACCGAGAGAATTGCTCTCTTCGAAGGTTACAATTAAAACCAATGATTCTCATCAGCATCTAGTAACAGAGGACAGAGCGGGACCTTATCATCTCTTCTGATACTCGTCGCGTAGCGCCTGCTTGTTCTGGTCATCTGTCTCTCGAGAAAAGAAGGCCCATCATCTCCGCCATCGAAGTTTAGCACATGCCAGCAGACTGCTTTTCTTGATCAAGATCAAAGGTGATAACTGAGGGGGGGATGTTGAAGAAACGTCGTCCCTTTTCAATGGTTGTGGCTCCGGGCATTGAAAACTCTTTTCTCGTGCTTCTGCTGATCGAAGCGGCTTCCGGACATAAAAATGGCATTCCCTCCACGGCAGACGGCCCCTTCCCTCCCGTTACTCGCCGCTTCGATCCTTCTCTTCGCCGCGGCAGCAGTGACTTGCCTATGCATCACCCAAGACTTACCAAGAAAGTCCCCTCGATTTTCCCCGAGCAGATTGCACTGGCGTTATCTACACCTTCTTCAATGTGGCTCTCCTGGGTCACAGGTATATTCCCTTTACCAACTCCGCCACCACATGATTCACATATCACCCAACCAAGCAGGCCGTGATCATGAGAATTCCTTCTTGGATTTAATGCAGGTGATGCCCAGATCGGGCCAAAGGTAACTCCGCTTGATCCCTCCTCTGTTGCCAGTGAAGTTTGGTTTGGGAAAGAACCGGGAAAGTATTCTTATGTGCAAAGAGGAAATTCCGTGGTTTATAGCCAATTGTACCCATTTGAAGGGCTCTTGAACTATACTTCTGGGATCATTCACCACGTAAGGCTGCAAGGTGAGGAAGGGATCAGGGGCGCCAGGTGTTTCCAATTAAACCTGATCTCTCAGCTAAAACTAATTGGTTTCATTTTTGCTGTCGAAAATAAATGAAGTTGTTCTGAATTTTGATGTAGAACTTCCATTATGTTCTTGGCAATTCATTGTTATCAGCAGGCCTGGAACCTGGCCAAAGATATTACTACAGATGCGGGGATAGCTCCTTGTCGGCTTTGAGCGAGGAATTCTCGTTTGAAACCCCACCGGCGCCAGGCCCGAGCAGCAGGTACCCGAGACGAATAGCGGTTGTCGGAGATTTGGGTCTGACGGGCAATTCAACATCAACTATCGACCATTTGATCAAGAATGAACCTTGCATGATTGTAATGGTGGGAGATTTGTGCTACGCAAATCAGTACAGGACGACGGGAGAGAAAGGAGCTTCCTGTTTTTCCTGCGCTTTCCCAGATGCCCCGATCCGAGAGTCGTATCAACCACGTTGGGATGGCTGGGGAAGGTACGTAATATTCTTCTTTTGCTTCTCTTTTCCGCTTCTCGATTAGGGAAATCAAAATCACACATTGCTCCTCTCTGCTTAATTTTCTCGTGCTTCCGTTTCGTTTAGGCATTTCGACAACCATCTTAGGTGCTTCGGTTTCACGACCACCTTGTACGAGGCTGCTGCACGCATGTGAACATTTTGACATTGTCCTTAATTTGGCAGGTTTATGGAGCCCCTGACCTCAAGAATTCCGATGATGGTAATTGAAGGGAATCATGAGATCGAACCTCAGATAGACGGACACACATTCCAATCTTATGCAGCTCGCTTTGCAGTCCCATCAGAGGAGAGTGGGTCTAACTCAAGTTTCTACTACTCGTTTAACGCGGGCGGGGTGCACTTCGTAATGTTGGGTGCATATGTTGACTACAACACCACAGGTACGATCTTGAATATATAGCTTAATTCCTCCGCTTAATTTCTTCAAAATTCTTCTTTCCACCATGCACACCCCCCTCCCTCTCATCTGGATATATCCCCTTCTCCAGCACTCTGACGTGATATATACATATATAACAATATTTGTCGAGACAGGTACCCAGTACGCTTGGCTAATGGAAGACCTGAAGCAAGTAGACCGAACGGTAACACCATGGCTAGTAGCTACCTGGCACTCGCCGTGGTACAACAGCTACTCGTCCCACTATCAGGAATTTGAGTGCATGAGACAACAGATGGAAGAACTTCTTTATCACTACGGGGTGGATATCGTCTTCTGCGGACATGTAAGAATGAAATATTTCAAAACCAAGGACAACCCAGCTTTTATATCTTAGTTTCCGACCCAGCTCTTATACCTTGATCGACGGACGGTCTGTGATCTGGCAGGTCCACGCATACGAACGGATGAATAGAGTGTACAACTACACTTTAGATCCATGCGGACCAGTTTACATTACAGTCGGAGATGGCGGAAATATAGAGGGAATCGACGTCGATCATGCCGACGATCCAGGGAAGTGCCCTTCTGGTGCTGACAACGTACCGGAATTTGGAGGGGTGTGCCATTTCAACTTCACTTCTGGTCCTGCCAAGGGCAAATTCTGCTGGGACAGACAGCCCGAGTGGAGTGCCTTCCGAGAAAGCAGCTTTGGACATGGAATCCTGGAGGTGATAATATCGATTCTTATACATACATTTAAGTATATATTGTAGCCACTTTTTGAGGAGAAGAAATTGTGCTGCAAATTTGGCTCAGCTCCTCTCTGTTTGTTGAATTGTGTCTCGTACGTTATGCTCACTGCAGGTTATGAATTCGTCGCACGCGCTGTGGACTTGGCATAGAAATCAGGATACGTATGAAGACGAGAGGGTGGGAGATCAAATTTATGTAGTTAGAGAGCTTGAATTGTGTTCAGGAAGATCAACCTCCTTCTCTGCCTTTCCCCATCGGATGCATGTGTAGAATTTTGATAACCATATTACAACTTTTTTAATGGGTGAACGTAAAACCATGAATCGAAACAGATGAAATGTCATATTCGGTAGTTATTTTATTATGGGCGTTGAGTGATGTGTATGCATGCATGTAAAGGGAAAGATCAAAGAAAGAGAATAATATGAAAACTGAGGTTCTGTTTTTTTTTTGTTTTGTTTAACACAAACTCTACAGTCTACAGTCGAGAGAAATGGGAAATGGGATGGTCAGCAAAGGAGCTCAATTGAATTGACGCAAGCCTACCCTCTCGAACCGTCGAACGAGACTCTTATCTGCACGAGGCGCCACCTAACCACTAACCAACGATTCTGGTGGGAGAGAGAGAGAGAGGGTAGAGACAGTTGTGTCTGGGTCTAGTGCAGAGCAAGCAGACACGACGCGATTCACAAGGGCCGCGGTGTACATCATTTTATTTTATCACCCCGCTGCTAATCCCTATTTACTCTCTTCTTCCCTGGGGTCAAATGCGGTGAACTGATTGCCTTCCCTCTTCGTAATTCCGGAGAGATCGCTTTTCTCTTCGTGTGGGCAGCAAAAGCCACCAAAAGTTTGCAGTTTGTCTCTTCGTCTCCGTCTGGCTTCAGGCCCCTGGGGACGTTTCCGATATTTTTTTGTAGTTTGGATAAAAGGGATATCGGAGTACTGAGAGAAAGAGCTCTGAAAGGGTATAAAACTATCGTACTAGATACAGGAGGCTAACCGCTCGTACCTTCCACGCCACCACCTTCTCTCTGTCTTTAACCAATCTCAATCTACTGCCAACGAAGCAGACCGATTTGATCTGCGAGTCGTTTATGGTTTATACCTCCGTGAGTCGCGTCTTGTTGTGCAAGTGACCTTCCAAAGCGAGCGGAGAGCTCTTTTCTATTTGTTTTTTCCTTTCCAGTCATGACAGGGTAGACCACATGAGAGCAATATTCTTGTTAGGGTTTCGACGTTTGGAAGATTCGTTTGGAGGCTCTTTATGGCGCCGGAGGAAGGACGGGAGGTGCGCTTTCGAGATCTGGATTCTGAACTGAATGGTTCTCGACACTCAGAAGGTATGTCGCGGTCGGCTGAACGGGGGAAGGAGGAGGAGGAGGAGGGGAGTGGTTCTTCCGGCGAGGTTGCTATTTCGTTGGAAGTAGAAATTGCCGAAGGTGGAGACAGTGAATTACGTGCATGGAAGACGCACGGGTCCCTGAATGATGGAGAAGTCTCAGAGGGGGACTCTGTGGAAGTGGATGCCAGTGCCATTGGTGGGCAGTCGTCAGGTATGTTGAATTGCTTCTGATGTCTAAGAATTGCTTTTTATTTATTTTTTTGTTCGGAGTACCTGAATTTTAAGGTAAGTAGTATTTGCTATGAAATGTTCACTTCTTCGCGGGAGTCTCAATTATATTTCGTTTGTTTGGACTTTGTCAGTAGTGGTAGCTTGAGGTGCTATCGGACTCTTTCTGCTTCGGGAAATATAGGTGGCCTTATTATTAGAGATAAAATGATTATGTTTTATTTTTCTTTAAACTTAAATCCTGATTAAAAGAGAGAACGCCCAATGTGATTGTCGTTAAAAGTTTTTTACTTGTCAAGGTTTCAAGGTTATGACTTACGGCAATACTTTATCCGATGCTTATGCTGATGTAATTTTCTTATTTTTTATTTTTGAGGAAAGCATTTTTTTTACTGCAATTCCCAGGCCCCAGGAGACTTGAACCCAAGACCTCCCACTATAAACCCACCCATGTGACCACTGAGCTATGCTCAAGTTCACATATGCTGATACAATTTGACCGTGCATATATCTAAAAATCTCACACTAATCGTGGGGATGACCTTAACCCATCTCAAGATAGAGAGCCCCTGCATTGAGGAAAGGGTGTAAATGAGGATTGGTGAACTTCAAGCACAGGGGGTTCTTTTACAAAGTAGTAGGTATGTATATCTTGATAAATCTTGAAATTGAGGTATGATTATAAGTAGAACGAGCAGGAAAATAAATTGAGAGAAATTCTGCTGAGTTATATGTTAGCACTACCTAAGTTTTTATTCAGTTTTTAATGCAAAATGTTGAACAAAGGACCACCAAATGAAATGAGGAAGAGCATTGAACCACGGAAGGGAATTGGAGAAAAGACATTGCGATTGTATAATTTTTTGCATCAGCTATTGTCTCTGGTGAAGCAGCTATTCATTGGTTAGTGCTTTGTCGATTCATCATTACAGGAAATTAACTAGTAGAGCTAGAGTTCAATCTGTCAGGTCCTCTGAGCCAGTTTATGGATCACAGACTTACCCAATAGGTAATGGTGGCACACAATCTCTTCACCAGGCCGGATTGGTTATTGGCCCTCAAACACAAAGGCAAAAGGGGTTTGACTGAAAGACCCTGTTGAGGAAGGAATGAATGTCAGCCTTGGAGACGGGTCATTAACTCATACCTGTGCTGTAGTAAGATTTTTTGAAAATTCAGTTCTTTGCCATTGAAAAAGGAAAGAGTATGCTGCATTTGATAAACATCTTCCAGCTGGCCTCTTTGAAAGAGTAGATCTCAAGGAAACAAACTTGCAGGACATATTAAAAAAAAAGCTGCACTAGATATTTGGAACCATAGAAAGCGGTGGGGAATTTCTCTCAATAAGATGTCAATGGGAGGTTTTCCTTCCCTAAATGATGATGCCAAATCTCAGTTAAATTCTACACATGTAAGAGCCAATTATTTTAAGTTAGAGAGTCGTAGTGACCAAAAGAAGAAGACAAAGCAAATGGATATTATTCGTGTCCTGAATTGCTCCATTACCACCAGTGGACTCTTGTTTGCCTCTGAAGCTACTGATCTAGTTGAACTTTAACCAATTCCATTTGTCATTTGGTACAGGTTTTGGTGCTAGTGCTTAATTTCACTAATTGGTAATCTCCATCTATGTTTTTTGGCTAATATACCAATATAACTAAGCTTTGTGTGAACTTTCAAAAAACAAAAACTAAGCTCCGTGTAGTCTCAATGTTGATATGACAAGTTCATACTGCCTTGTGGTTGGAAAAATGAAAGCCGGCTGCATCTAAATGCTTCATTTTGTTATTTTCAGAATTTTGTTTTAGAGTTTCTCTCTGTTTACTCCATGATATGTCTTATCACTTGTTGGTCTTCATCAGGGAAGAATGATAGGAGTCTGCCTAGGGCAAATACTCTGCCTGGTGAAATACCAATGTCTAGCCACCCAGAATCATCTGCTGCTCCACTCAATCTAGAAAGATCAAAAACTGAGAGGCGGAAACAGAATGATGCTACATCTATTTTTGATGACAAGATCTCTGATCGTAAGAAGGTGAAGACATACTTCTGTTTTTATGATGTTATGAGTTGATACTAATAGTTCCACATTTTTATATAATAACTTGATATCATTTAGGCCTTTAGCCTGCTCATATTATGCCTTTTCAAATTTGCAGCTTAAAATGTTGAACAGAATAGCAACAGTAACCCGTGACGGAGCAGTAGCTGTTGAGCTTCCTGGTAGTGTGGAAGCTGAAGGTCTTCAGGTTGGAACAGAGGACATTCAGAGTGAGGTTTTTGATGAAGAATTGTTGGATTCACCTGATATTCAGTATATACCACCCCTACAAGTTGTTATGTTGATTGTTGGAACTAGAGGAGATGTACAACCTTTCGTTGCCATTGGTAAACGTCTGCAGGTTGTTATTTTATCCAATTACTTAAGTGCTTATGTTTTTGACTTTTACTTGGCCAATTATTAAACAGAATTGCTTTGATAATGATGTCTCCCCATTTTAATGCAACTGCTTTGGAGATTGATGTAGCTGTCGTTAGCTACTGATTAAGTTATTATCTTTATGTAGGACTATGGGCATCGTGTTAGATTAGCAACTCATTCAAATTTTAAAGATTTTGTGTTGACTGCTGGTTTGGAGTTCTATCCACTGGGAGGAGACCCAAAAGTTCTGGCCGAATGTGAGTGGCCTCCACTGTTGTCAAGTTCTTTTTTGTCATATTTCAGCTCTGTAGTCAAACTGTTCCCCTTTTGATTGGCATGGCAATGTTGACGTTAATGTATTGGCATCCTATTTGTACGCAACTCATCTCACAATGAGAGACTTCTTTATATTTCTTGATAACCAGATAATATGAATAAAAAGTGATTTTTATTTTATTTTTTAGCCAGATGATGAATAAATTCAGTGATTTTTATTTCCTTTTTTGGGCAGACATGGTGAAGAATAAAGGTTTTTTGCCTTCCGGACCTTCTGAAATACCTACTCAAAGAAAGCAAATGAAGGAGATCATATTCTCTCTCCTCCCTGCATGTAGAGAACCTGATTTGGACTCTGGAATTCCTTTCAAAGCAGAAGCTATAATTGCCAATCCCCCAGCATATGGTTAGATTTTATGATCTTATTTTTGCCGTTGTTTATGCTAGTATCACTCCCCTTATTCCCCCCCACAAAATGACGCTCTTTTTCTTCTCTTTTCAGTTTTTTTCTAAACGTGTTTTTTTATTAATTAAGTTTACCTTCTACGTAGTGTTTGATGGTACTTGGATTTCCGTGAATCTTCTGAACCAAAAAGCTTGCCATTCAACTCTTATTTTTGTAATAAGAAATTTTTTTTATTGCCCCTAAAACTCTATAAATATGATATTTTAAAGTTTCATCTCGCCTTAAGTTTTTTTTCCGTAATATACTACATGAATAAATTTTGAGACTTTACTTTCACCTTTCATATGGTTTTTGATATGCTTCAAACTTCTTTTTGGATCCAGGGGATTAGTAATATTTCTGTTTTATGGTCAATTGGAAGTCTTGAGTTCAACTGCTGACCTGGGCGAATGCTTCTTCAGGGCATACACATGTGGCTGAGGCACTAAAAGTACCACTTCACATATTTTTCACAATGCCATGGACGTGAGTCATGCTTCATTAATGGAGCTATACAAATAAAGAGATACTTCGTATATATAATTGTTTACTTTGATGCTCTTCATAAACAAGATCAAGGGTGTTACATGAAAGTGTTCCTTTCTTCTTACAGGCCTACCAGTGAATTCCCCCATCCTCTTTCCCGGGTCAAGCAGTCTGCTGGATATAGAGTGAGTGACTCTCTTCTGACTCTTTCTGCATCATCATATCCATTTTTTTACTCATATAGCATATTTTACTAAAGTCTTCAAAACTTTTGTTGATGCAGCTATCATACCAAATCGTTGATTCACTTATTTGGCTGGGCATACGAGACATGATAAACGAATTCAGAAAAAAGAAGCTTAGACTACGCCCAGTCACATATTTAAGTGGTGCTCAAGGTTCAGCTGGCGATGTTCCTTACGGATATATCTGGAGTCCTCATCTTGTTCCCAAGCCAAAAGGTTTTTGCTTTGCCTTTCAGTCTTATCATTTCATCACTTGCAAAAAACCTTTCTGATCTTATTGTGTTGTCTCACTTTTTCCAATATACCTTTGTCTGGCTATGTTTGCCTTTGCTAAAGAAGAAGTTTGTACATTCTTGCTTTGCAGACTGGGGGCCGAAGATAGATGTGGTCGGGTTTTGCTTCCTCGACCTTGCATCAAATTATGAACCTCCTGAGGAACTAGTTGAATGGCTCAAGGCAGGTGATAAGCCTATATATATCGGATTTGGAAGCCTTGTGAGTCTCTTATTTTCTCATCCTTTTACATTTGCAGAATATTTTAATTGGAGCTTACAACTGCTCTAATGATCTTTTTTTCTCTTCTTGCTTCAATAATTTATCTTGTTTAAGAAAACCTGCTCGCTTAAACAAAAGAAAACCTGCTCACTTAAACAAAAGAAAACCTGCTCACTTAAACAAAAGAAAACCTGCTCACTTAAACAAAAGAAAACCTGCTCACTTAAACAAAAGAAAACCTGCTCACTTAAACAAAAGAAAACCTGCTCCACGATGCCTGCATGAAGGCACAAAATGCTTCGTTTGCCTGGTGGGCATTGTCAATAGAAAGAATTTTTTGAGGTGTCCTTAAGACTGTAATCATTACCCTTTTAGATTCATGCCTTCTCATGGACCTGGCAGTTGTTCCTTTTCGAAGTTACCTCCTAGGAGTGAACATGTATTGGTTTCACATGCACCTGTCCTATTAGAGATGCCTATATATCTGTAATAGGAAAAATCTAGTAGTTTGTTGTCGAAAAAAACATTACGTTTCAGACTTAGATATGCATTTGTTTTATGGATTATGCTTCTGGAATATTATTTAACTCGCCTGTTCCATGATGGCTTTTGGTGCTCTGATTAAATGATAGCCTGTTCAAGAGCCAGAAAAGATGACTCAGATAATTGTTGAAGCACTGGAAAGCACTCATCAGCGAGGTATAATTAACAAGGGATGGGGTGGTCTCGGAAACTGTAAGTTGTCCTAAGCACCTTTCTCTTCATTTCCTTGTCCATCCTCTAAATATGCGCTTATGAACTTTTCCTTAGTGGCGGCACCAAAGGATTTCGTGTACCTACTGGATAACTGCCCTCATGATTGGCTTTTCTTGCATTGCAAGGCTGTGGTAAGTGTCCCTTGTCAATGTGGGATTGTAGGGGTGTTAATTTCTGTTAAAATTTGAGTTGAATGAGTGTTCCTTTTTAGGTGCATCATGGGGGTGCCGGAACCACTGCCGCGGGCCTCAAAGCTGCGGTACCTGTTTCTGAAATATGGTTCTCTCTTTTGGTGTTCGGTTGCTTTATAACTTGATTGTTGACATGTATGAAATATTTGATGTGTCGTAGTGCCCAACAACGATTGTTCCTTTCTTTGGAGACCAACCTTTTTGGGGAGATCGGGTTCATGCCAGAGGAGTGGGTCCAGCACCCATTCCAGTTGATCAATTCTCCTTGCCAAAGCTTGTGGACGCCATAAAATTCATGCTTGACCCTGTGGTAAAGAACCGTGCGGTTGAATTAGCGAAAGCTATGGAATCAGAAGATGGGGTGGCGGGGGCTGTGAAAGCTTTCTTTAAACAACTTCCTCGCAAAATGCCTCACCCTCAACCTTCGTCAATGCCTTCGGGTCTCTTTGAACCTTGTTTGGCTTCTGTAAAAAAATGTTTCGGGTGTTCATGAGTAATTGGGGTTGTGCATTTATTCCTTCCCTCCCAATTACCGTGTTTAGAGATAGTAACTCAGGTATTGATATCTGAGTAAATGGAAATTGTTGTTTCTTTTTGAAGGTTTCGATTGTTCCTTTATCTCGATCTAGGTTTGCAATCAACGAAAGGTTCCAAAATGTCTTGTAGCGGGGTCTTGTAGCGGGGCTACCAGCGATTGGCCGCACCAGCATACCTGGGGAACATTCTTATTGAATCCCACAAGGTATCTCAATTGTAGATATATACTAGATGCTATTTCTCTCTGCACTTACTTACTGCATATAAATGAGATGGAAATTTTGAAGCATTAAGACCAGATACTCAGGGAACACTAGTGATTACATGCATGCGTGCATGCAAAATAGAAGTCTTCAAGTAATGATCAGCAAACAAAAAAAGGATAAGAGTAGGAGTGCCAAAAACATCCCGAGTAATAATTGAGCAACCTATGCCTTAGGCCACCAAATAAGTTGCATTTGGTAAGCGTAGATGTACTAGACTTTACATCTTGACGGTTAACCTTCCAATTAAGGAGGCAGGGAAATGTTCTCTCGGGAACGAACTGACAAATCTAAATTTATGGCGATCTGGAGAAGAGTATGGGCAACCCAAGTTCCCAGTTCGCATGCAGAGCATGTTTGGTACTTAGTCCCCTCCGTGTATATACATTCAAAGATGCAGCGGCGGTCACTATTTTGACTGCCCCCCTCCCCCCCTGTTTTGTTGTCGTAACATGTCTTAGGCACAGAAAGGGGCGAGGCTTCGCACATGGGAGTCGCAGGAGAAGCATCGGTACCAACTACACAAACTACATATGTTCTAGACGAGATGATTACTCACTTAGACGCCCACGAGATCGTCTAATTCCCAGTTAATTAATACAACGCCACCGAAACTAACTTTTAATTCTTAAATCGCTCCGGCGTTTCATTTCAAACCGGCCCTCATTAGCTAATTTTATCCCCACGAATTCGAAATCGGTCTCGTGAACTTCGTTTCCTTGCGAACGTTCCTGTCAAGAAGATATGATATGAACACGCGCTGCAAATCCCTGGCCAGAACTTGTACGCAACGGATTCGCCCAACCAAAAAGAATCTCAGCTTTCGGTAAGGAAGATCTGATCTCTTTGTCTTTGAAAGAAAGTCGAAGGTTGAAAGGCTTTAAATCCCGCCGTTCACAAGGGAAGAAAGCAGAAGTCTAATCTCCTTTTCGGTGATCTTCGTTTTGATCGCTGAAAGCTTGCTTGAAATAAAAGAAAAGATGGCGTCAGCGACGGAGTTCGTGTGCAACATGTGCAGTATCTGTGTTCAGTAATATTATATAAATAGATATATATCTCCTTCTTTTGATTAGGTAAGATAGGAGGAATCAAGACAGATAAAGTCCCCAGATTATGAGGGCATCAAATATGCGCTCCCTGTGAACTGCAACGCTAGCTGAAACTAATCAAAGAATAAGTAAAGGCAGATGATCGATAATACAATTATACGAATCTCTCGCACATCCTACTGGATCAAGATGTTGACAAAGAAGGCAGTATTATTATTCTTCCGGGGAAAATGGAATGCCTAGCTAATTAAGGAATTAAGGAACGGGTGACGATGAGGAGTGGATGGATGATGGAGATGAGTCCCGGAATATATAACTTCCGGCGTGATTGAATGGAAGCCTTGATCACGTCGAAGTATATATGGTTGGAATTACCGAAGAGAACTGGTGTTAATTTTTCGAATCTTAAAGTCTGAAAAGTACTCTGAACAGAGCCAGGAGTTGTGCAGACCTTGCTGGCCTGGTCACATGATCACATGATATAATAAACGGTCAGATGGGTGATGCAAGAGTCGCATATCCCCGGTCATTCTCTGACTTTCTTCTAATTAAGAGTACACACGAGACAGATTACAGGAAACCCAAGAGGCAGGGTAAGCTACTTCGAGTACGTACTCTCAAATATCACTACTACTATGAATTGGAGCCTCGTTCTCGATTCCTTGCTCGGTTTGTTGTATTTCCCAAAAACGACTGACCCCATTACGTACGCGCGCCTGGTGATCCCTACGGCATGCCTGATTGATCAAACGAATTACAACAAGGCAGGGCCTTTGTGGCCTGATGAAAAAAAAAAAAAAAAACAAACGAAAAGGCTCGTTAATGCGGAGTGGGGTATAATAAGAGGACAAGTCGCCGACCAACATGCCGATTACTTGGCGGTCGTCTCCCTATGTCATCCTTCGTACTAGACATATATTTATATATACACGTTAATGAAAAGTGTCTACCTGATCTCGCACTTCCCGACGATGAGACGACTCCATGTGGGGGCGTGGGCGGTCGACAAGTGTATTAATTCTTCCTTAGTTTTTTGAGACTTTATTCGGAACACAAGTGACAAAGTGTTTGTTGGAGTGTCGGCACTCTCACGGCGCAATCGCAATCCGAAAAACACAAATGAATGAATTGACGTCGTCTCGGCTCGGACGGAGCTCTCGCAATTATTCGCTACCATCGCGCGAGCTGCTAACTAGTTTTTTTTATTACGCGGTGTCCGTCTCTCAGGCGGAGGTAGCTCTTCTTTCTCTCTCTCTCTGACCATGTTATTCTTTTTTATCCTTCTCCTCTCTCCGCCTAGGAACCGATCGAGCATTAAGGAGGAAGTGGTACTGATATATTTATGTTAGCAGCATTAGCTAAGTAGATGGCACACGGTTTTGTTGTCACGAGGCACTCTTCGAGGCGAGCTACCTCATTAGTTACGTACCCATCCATAACATAACGGTTCGTGATCTCCATTAATCAACAAACGAAAATAATTCAGTTGTTTATGAGAAAAATATATATGTACGTAGTAGTACTAGTACCCTCTATATACGCACCATATATCCTGTACCCACTCTGGGGCTTTTCTTTTTTTTTTTTTCAAAATTTTTCGGAAGATATCACTTTCTCGCCTCTATAATTTTTACTTACAAGCTGAAAATCCATACGTTTTAAGGCACGCCAGTCCACGAAGTAGTATGCTAATTAATGGGTTTGATTTCCTCTTTTGGTAGCTATAGTTAGTTTCTAGTGACTCTTTTTCGTCCTTTACTCGACCAAAAATCTTAATCTTAGAGGCAATATTTAACAATATTCTCCTTATTAGTTTCAAAGGAAAAGTTGCATATATCTGAATCAAAAGAAGTTAAGTGCTAATTCGATCGGAAGTAGGTAACCATGATTATCATTAGGAAACAGTAGTGGCATGTTTTATAATGACAACACTTTTAATTGTCAACCAAATTAAAGTCTTAATCAGCTTATTAGAGACATGAGAATGTGCGAAATATATGTCGCATTAATTATATTCCAATAGCTAGTGTTAGTAGTAGTTGTCAGTAGTAGTGTTAAGTTGAGCGTACGTATCGGTGAAGTAAGGTCTGGTCTTGTTCGGGGTAAGGGGGAGAGAGAAATTAAGAGATGAGAGGGAGTTGCATGCGGTCAGGAGAGCAGAGGGCGGGCATGTGTTGAGTGTGGGCCTCGTAAATGAAAACAAAACCCCGGCCTTGGAGTCGAGACCCGAGGGACCAACAAAAGAGATCCAGAGAAGAAGACGTCAAAACACCAAGGAAGGCGATCGAGGGGTCAAAATTGGTCACGTGGGGAGCGAAGGCCGTCCGACCCTTCGTGGACCCACACCCCCGGGACCTCAATCCTTTTCGCTTTAGACCACGTTGACCCATGCGGCCCCCGCGTGTCCTACTTCCGTGTCCCCTCGGCCTGTTCCCTCTATTTCATGTTTTAGTTACCACCTCCTAGCTACCACTACTTGGACCCACCGCCTCCCACGACGCCTACTACTCTCTCTCTCTCTCTCTCTCTCTCTCTCTCTCTCTCTCTCTCTCTCTCTCTCTCTTGATTATTTATACACATGCAAAGCTCCCGACGTTCCTCAGTCCTCACCCCTTCACTAGGTAGCCACGATCAAAATTGATTTCTCCTAATTCCCTCCCTCTCTCCCTTTCTCTCCCTCTCTCCATATTCTCTCATATATATTCTCCCTCTTTTTTCCCCCATCGAAGTAATATGCCTGGCCTGCAGGCATATATGGCTCACAATTTGCTGCTCCATCTCTCATCTAATCCCCCAGTTAATAACAGTCGGCGGACCGGCAGCAAAACATCATCCCCGTCTTTCTCTTCTACAGCTGCTACTTGCAGACTTCAGCTGGTTCGACCCGCTCACAATATTATTATAAAGAAGGTTTCGCCGCCGCCGCCGCCGCTTGCACCACCTCCTCCTCCCGATCAGTGCTCCAAGTCCTCACCGCCGCCGCCGGTCCTCAACCCGGCTCAGAGACTCGCCGCCTCCGCCCTGGACACCATAGAGAACGTCTTCATCGCAGCGCTGGAGAGGAAGCACCCGCTCCCAAAGACGATCGACCCCGCCGTCCAGATATCCGGCAACTTCGCCCCCGTCGACGAGTCGCCCCGACCGCGGGTCGACCTCCAGGTCACCCGGGGCCGGATCCCCTCGGACCTCCGCGGGGTCTACCTCCGCAACGGCGCCAACCCCATGTTCCCCCCCGCCGGGGGTCACCACCTCTTCGACGGCGACGGCATGATCCACGCCGTCACACTCCCCGGCGGCGGCGATTCTTCCCCGCCGCCGACCTACTCCTGCCGCTACACCCGCACCAACCGCCTCGTCCACGAGCAGAGCCTGGGAAGGCCACTCTTCCCGAAACCCATCGGCGAGCTCCACGGCCACTCCGGCATCGCCCGACTCGCCCTCTTCTACGCCCGCGGTGCCGCCGGTCTACTCGACACCGCCGCCGGCATTGGGGTCGCCAACGCCGGCCTCGTCTACTTCGACGGCCGACTCCTCGCCATGTCCGAGGACGACCTCCCCTACCACGTCCGGATCACCGCCGACGGCGACCTCGAGACGGTGGGCCGGTACGACTTCGGGGGCCAGCTCGGGGAGTGCCCCAGTATGATAGCCCACCCGAAAGTGGACCCCGTCACCGGTGACCTCTGCGCCCTCAGCTACGACGTCCTCCGGCGACCCCACCTCAGGTACTTCAAATTTGACGCCGCCACCGGAAAGAAGTCCTCCTCCTCCGGCGGCGGCGGCGGCGACGTGCCCATCTCCCTCGACCAGCCCACCATGATCCACGACTTCGCCATCACGGAAAACTCGGTGGTGATACCGGACCATCAGGTGGTGTTCAAGATGTCGGAGATGCTCCGGGGCAAGTCCCCCGTCGTGTACGACGGGAGCAAGACCTCCCGCTTCGGGGTTCTGCCCAAGGACGCCACGTCCGAGTCGGAAATCCGGTGGGTCCCCGTGCCCGACTGCTTCTGCTTCCATCTATGGAACGCGTGGGAGGAGAAGGAACGGGAGGAGGAGGTGGTGGTGGTGATCGGGTCGTGCATGACGCCGCCGGACTCGGTGTTCAACGAGTACTCGGACGCGCCGTTGAGGAGCGTGCTGACGGAAATCCGGCTGAATCTGACCCGGGGCGAGTCGAGCCGGCGGGAGCTGGTCCCGGGTTTGAACCTGGAAGCGGGTCAGGTGAACCGGGAGCTGCTGGGAAGGAAGACCCGGTACGCGTACTTGGCCATCGCGGAGCCGTGGCCCAAGTGCTCCGGCATAGCCAAGGTGGATCTCCAGACCGGGAGCGTGACCAGGTACGCGTACGGTGAAGACACATTCGGCGGGGAGCCCACGATGGTGCCGCGGCGAAGCGGAAGCGGCGTAGAAGACGACGGCTACGTCCTGACCTTCGCGCATAACGAGAAGAGTGGTGAATCGAAGCTGGTGATCTTGGACGCGCGGAGCATGGAGGAAGAGGCCTCCGTCAAGGTACCGACCAGAGTGCCCTACGGTCTGCATGGGACATTTGTCACCTCCGACAGTCTCCAACACCAGAAGAGTTAAACAAACCAGAGAGAGAGAGAGAGAGAGAGAGGAAGAAGAAGAAGATGCAGTGCGCAGTCAGCAGACGACCTTTTCCTGTCTCTTTCTGCAAGATTCCGTTGAAAATGAGAGACGCCGTGGCCGTATATATAGCGTTGAAGGTGTCCCGTGGAAACGGTTAAAACTTGCCATTTATTTTGCTGACTTGTAATATATATATTGATCATGTCCATATATATATAGACTCCACAAGCACCAGATATACCATATCATGTATACAACTGCAACATTAATATAGTACTGAAGGAATTAAGGAGAAAAAATATTTCTGAAACCCCATATAATTAAGTCGATGCCGGCCAGCGGCGAAGAAGAAGAATCAACTTTAACGACACACACGACCGTTTCCCTTTCTCGGAGCTAGCGATAGAAGGGAATTGGACGGGGAAAAGAAACAAATGGGAGAAAGAGACAATCCGCTTCCTCGTCAGCGCCGCCTTTAGTCGCGCGCGGAGCGGATGCTTTCATCCCTCCATTATCATTATCCATCCATAATGGCCTCTGGAACGAAAGCAAGCCCAATCACTCTCAGAAGATGGGAACTATATATATATATATATATTACATCTTACAATTATTAACAGATGATAAGAGGAGCGAGCTTAGCTAACGGGTCAGGGAAGTTGTTGATTTGTTTAAACTCAAAAGCCTCCGGGAACACTACTTGGTGCAGTGGGATTCTACGAGGAATCTTATCCGAATATCTGTTTTTTTTTTTTTTTTTTGTGTAAACTAAAAACAATGAATCTCCTCTTTGTGTGGTACACTACACACATGTACAGACACCGACAAGGCAGTGGAATGAGTATCGAAGCTTGTTTAAAAAGCGAGGCTGGACGTGGGTGACGCACGCATCTCCCTCCGACGTCGTCCCGAAGCCTTGAAAGCCGCCGGGCAACAGAGGTGGAGCCCCTCGTGTAGGAACTTTTACGCTTTTTCCTCTCTTCGGTGGGCCCTCTCAGGAGTCTGGTCCTCACGCCGTGGGGCCGGGGATGGAGAGAGAGAGAGAGAGAGAGAGAGAGAGAGAGAGGAGAGGGACAAGACGGAGACCGTCGGACGTCGGACGTCGGTTCTCTGGCCTCCTCGATCGGCCGTCGTCGTCGGTTCGAATATTGAGTGAGATGGTGGTCAGATGGGTGTGGTGCAGTTACTCGTCAGCAAATTGGGGGGAGGAGAGCTGCGTCACTGCTCGCGTCGAACGTTCGACTCGGACGCTTTTTTTTGAGGTGGTCGGCGTGCCACGTTTACGTTCTCACGCAAAGAGAAGAGTCTTCTTATTTTATTGCTGCGACGTCGCGCGAACGTACTCCGTTTTGATCAGTTTTTGTGACTTTGTGAGAATTGTTTACACTTATTGGGGGGACTGGAATGGATTGGAATACGGATTGGTGAGGCGCGAAAAAGTTAGGCCGAGAAATTCTTCGTCCTGGAATCTGTGGAGGTGCTACTAGTTAGGCACTGTGTGGGGCACTGGATGGACCAAGTAGCAGAGTATATATATATAGATATAAAGAATCACCAGGCTTTTCAAAGACTGGTTCTCAGGTTACTGTGGTGGGGGCTGGTAAAAGCCGGTGCATGTGTCAACAACGAGGAGTGCTTTCTAGGAGAGATTATATGGGACGAGATAAAAGAAGGACGAAGGATCTCATTTTTCATGGCCTTTTCGAAGGCCGTGCATGCCTATTTGCACATCCTGTCAATTTTTAGTCATTTACTCCAAACCCGTCATTTTCCTCGGAGACGACAATATAAAAGCAGGGAAACAAGTCGCGAAAAGTAAGAACGGCAACGAGAGAGTCGGGGGGGATTCGAAAGGAAAATCTGAGGGCGCGCACGCTCCGGACGAACTGAGAGACACTGATTGTCAATAATGTCACCGACAATGTGTCTCACACGCTAAAACTGGTGTAAAAGTACTTTCTGCTTTAAATCAATCGGGATGCTTTTATCTTCCTCGTCAAATCAAACAAGGTCGGTGTCCCCCCTTCAAGAATATTGTGGCAGACCATAAACTAATGCGGTGATCCAATGTAAAGCAAAGCAGGCCGCACCCATCCTCCCACGGATTAAAGATACCGTGGCATCTGCAGCATTGAGTTGACCTACCTATTCCAACTCGTGAACAATGTAAAAGCCATGCTACAGTGTAATAATATCAACTGCTCACGAGCGGGGATTCAAGGTGAAGGCTCTCCTGCAATCATCTCCTCGTTCAGTTCCAAATTCTTTTTCTTCAAGGTGAATCCCTTCGATCACCTTCAACATCGTTTTTCTCTTTTAAATTTTCGGGTTAAATGACAACCCACTTTCCATTTTTGTTACTAAAAAAGAAAACTGAAAATATCATTTTCTTTTTTAAACAATTTGCCTCTTGAAAAAATACTAAACTACTTAGAAAAGGCCTCCATCTAAGATTTTTTACTTGTGTTCTTACTGCTACTAAACTGCATCACAATTATTGTATAAGGTTCGTTAAGCAAGACGATTTCAGACAAACATATTCCGTGTTTCAATCGGAGTCCTAGGACGTTAACAATACATACTAAATCCTCCAATCTAGCATTTACTCCGAAACAAAGCAGCTGCAATATACTAAATGTAACAAATGGCCAAAAATGGCAAGTGACTACAAGCTGAGATAGACACCGACAGATAATAACTCTTTACCCAACTCAAATCCTTTTAACACATAAGATCAACAAAACACCAAATACCCACCATAATGTGGAACGTTAAATAGATGTAAGATGAGCAAAAGCCCTCCTGTTTCTCTCCCAATAATCGCAGCAGTGCTTACAGTTTGGGATAGAAAACTTACCTGTAAGATTCAGAACGCTTTGGCTTTGATTGGACTACTGCCTCAATCTTTTCCAACACATCTGGTGTCAAGCGGGGAATAACATCAACAGCCTTCATGTTCTCTTGCACCTGCATTGCCAAACATGTCAGCTTTAGACAACACCACACACACACACACACACACACACACAACAACAACAACAACAACAACAACAACAACAGAAGAGCACTAAAACTAGCATTTAACAATTCATACAACCTAGCAGCGTATGCGAACAACGGAACCCAGTACAAAAGAGAGGACTTGGCAAGCAGAGGCATATAATCTCGGAGTGGGGTAATCGAATTAACAGCAAAAAAATGACTTGATACTGTGGAGTCTGTACATTGTTATCAATGGATCAGTTGGATATAATATGGTGCCTTATATAATGGGAGAGAATCTGATCACCTATATCCCCTTTATGTTTCCTTTTTGTGATTCTTGAAAGATAACATTCTTTCTTTCTTTCTTTCTTTTCACTGCTCCTGAATTCTGGACTTTCATCAACAACGGATATATCCTCTTCATTATCTTTTCTGTATCTCCTTGCAGTACTTCTGAGCTGTAAACTCAAGACCATACCATAGCCCCAATCCAAAAAGCTTAAAATGAGAAACTTCAAGCTCTCTTTCCATTTTCGGACATTTTATAACACCAAGTTGTTCTGGCTGATATGCTTTAAGACTTGATATTCCCCAGCTCTCATATACAACACTAAACTGATTTTCTCGCTCTATCAAGTCCAGGGTCCAGGTATACACAAGAGCCCTTCCCTAGTTAACTCATTTGGTAACATAGGAAACCACCAGCATAGTGTCAAAGGCACAAGTCAGCTACTAAAATGAATCAGGCGAATCAGGGAAATTAGAAATGCTCAAAATGAATTGCACCAACACACAAGTACAGATCAGATGTTATTATCTCATTTTATACCCCAAAAAAGCATATAAAAATCCGTCTGCATCATCCTTAGCCAGATAATCATCCAGAGATATAAAAATGTAATAATTGGCTGCACTCTTTGATTGGGTGTATACTTCAAGAAAGCGTATTCTTCAGTTGGGTGAATCCTGGACAAAACTTTGCAGAACATTCTCTTTTCGCTAATATTTATAAAAAGGTAAGCGCAATTCTTCTCAGTTTTTTTTTTGTTTTAAAAAAAGAAAATCATTGAGATCTGCGACTACCTTGTCCATCATCAACCCTTAGTTCTAATTGCTTGGGATCCAGATCTTAATTAAAATTTGATAGAAGTTCACTTGGGTATTTGGGACCAACTAGCATTGGTGAGTTATTGGGATCATAGAGGCAAGATTCAGGTTGTTTTCTCATCTCCCATTGGCTGGAAAAATTCAGCTGAATCAAGAATCAGGGCTCTCAGTCCAGGCTGTAAGTTTTTTCTTTCGAAAAAACTTTCTGCTTCTCTGATTCTCGAAACATCCACCTCTGCAGTAAGCCGGATGAAAGAGCACCTCAAACCCCCACAGCTTTTTAAAAACATTAATGAAGAGAATTGAGACGTATGCAGGCGTCTTAAGATTCCTGGTAGTACATGTTGAGGTCTGAACTTTAGAACTGATGCTTTACCTAAAAATTGTTTCTAGGCCTTCACTTGTAATTGTAAATTTTTTTCCCAATCGTTCTGTATATCTAACTTTCTACAAATTTTTAGTTTTACTTAAGCTTTTCGCCATACCAGGAAAAAGAAAATGCAAGCATCAAATTTAAAACCTTAATCTACAGAGAAAGCATTTGTGTTGACTACATGTCAAAGTCAAATATTTTGACCAAAATTGCAGTAATCAAAAGCTAATCAGATTAGATTCAAATACATTGACTAACAGTCAATTATTGGATATAGTCAAATATATCCAAATGCATGAGCCCAGGTAATAAATCAGAGTGAACACGGTGAACCAAACGGCAAGATCAAAGATTTTGACCAATTACGCAATGAGTATATGAGGCAACAAGAAGCCAACTGAAAATGAAATCTTGATCAACGGCAAAAAGGATTAAAGGGACTGTCAAATCAATAAGTGACTAGAGAAAAATGACCAATAATTAAGCAAAAGAAAGCCATATTTTCTTAACCAATAAAATACATGTCCAAGACCCATAGTCACTAAAAACTAAACTGTGCATGCTTGAAGCGACACAACTCAACACCAAACAAGAGTCAAGGTCAGACATCTTGAACATTTATAGCCCTTGTATTGTAGGAAGTCATTTGGATTTGACCCTTAAACACTAGGCTTTGACCCTTGTTGAGTAGGTTGACTTCTACGGCTGTTGCTTTAAAGGAGACTTGCAAACACATATATTGCAAACATATTCGGGCATAAAAGGAGACATGCAAATCAAGGGCTCACAAGCTGGCAGATTCTGGAGTAAAATATTTGTTATCCAACATGATTGCATTTGCCTACAAAATTAACCTTCTTTATTTTCTTATATTTTTGCAACTATGCTTTTGAAGACCTCCACCTTTTGATGTAGGTGCATGAATCCATGATATTCAACAGAGCATCCTTTCGAAGGCTAGGAAGAGGTAAAGAAACTAAAAGAATGCATAGACAAAAAAAAAGAAATAAATTAACAAAATTTGAAGGCATGAGTAGATTATTTACCTACTCAGTGACAATTTGAGTCGGTTTTTTTTTCAATATCAAATATTACATATGATGGAAAAAACATACGAGCATCACATATATATTTGCATTTAATTTGACAGAAGAGTAGTATGCGGTCAACAACTACAGCATACAAACTTTATGTAACAAGATAGCAGGTTCATCTGAAGAAAAAACACTGCATACAGTGGGAATACAAAGCAAACCACCCAAAGAAGATTTGAGAAAATGTCACTTGCCTGATTCTCCTTTGTAGCACCTGTAATAACTGATGACACATTAGGATTTGCTGCACACCATGCAATAGCTAGCTGCGACATTGGCACACCTAGCTCATCTGCGATTGGTTTTAGACCCTTCACTTTTCTCAGAACATCATCCACCAGTGATCTTTGTGCCAGGTTCTATTAGGATAAACAGACATTAATAAGAATTGCCCGTGCTAGTGACAAAACCCAGCCTTGCTTCAAGGTGGACTATGGGCAGGGTACCCGAGGTTTTAAAAAAAAAAATCCTAGAAAACACTTAGAATGTCCGCTGAACAACCAGCGACCAGAAACAGAGGATAGTTCAGTTTAATGCAGTTAGCATAATAATTGGCCACTTTATAGTATGGCAGCAGAATACCTCGGTCTGACATCTAAGTCATGCATATACAGATAGAATCTTTATAATGAATATACACCTTCACCACCCCCTTCCTACCCTTGCCACCTTTTTTGCTCTTTTTTTTTTTTAGCTTTGATGTGGCATTCTTTTCTCCCTTCTGTACAATGTTTCCATATGAAACACGTAAGAGGATTGCTCTTTTATGTTTCACTACTATTAGTTCATCCTTGAATGACTTTTTCTGGAAAGAAAAATGTAGTTTTCACGTTATTTGTCATGCTTTGATTTAACATTCTCTACTGATATTAGGAGGACAAAAAACATGAAAACAACACCTTCTGTGCTTCCTTCTCAAGCTTCAATATATGTTAATAAATGAAGAACAGTGTAGCACTCTTATGATCGAAGTTACCTTGTAATTTTCTAGCGCAAACCGACTGTCAGAAGGTATTTCTCCTTTATTGTATTTCCCCGTCAGCACTCCTGATGCTAGTGGACTCCAAGTAGTGAGGCCAATCCCATAATTGTTGTAAAGAGGCAAGTACTCTACTTCAACCTTCATTAAACAAGTTAGCCCATCAGTGAGAATGTGAGTCTTAGGAATCAATAGTTTCTCAATTCAAAAACCTAAAAAGTCGCCAAGTAGACAACTTTACTGAATTTCCGAAAGGCGCGGGCAAGAGTAGTAAGAGGTTCAATTTTTCCATCCAGGGATTGACTTTAGGTCTTTACTTTTAAAATCTGTCCTTATAAAACAGATGAGTTTGAATGCATTTGGTAGCAGAGCGATAAAGGGAGTGATATATTAGAGATAGATCCAGAGAAATGAGAAAGAAAACAGAGCAACATGGCGGAACAACCGAAGAAGAAGACCAGTAAACAACAAGAGAGAGATAGAGAGAGAGTAGAGAGGAAGGCGCACCTTGTGGCGAGCGAGGAGATTGTACTCTGGTTGCTCGACCACGGGTCCGACGAGATCGAGCCTGTGGGCAACGGCCCAAGCTTCGGTGATCTGCTGGGCGGACCACTCGCTCGTTCCCCAATAGAATGCCCAGCCCTGATCAATGACATAGTTCATGGCACGTACGGTCTCCTCGATGGGAGTGGCGGTGTCGGGTCGGTGGCAGTAGATGATATCAACGTAGTCCATATCAAGGCGCTTGAGGGAAGCCTTGGTGCCCTCGACGATATGCTTGCGAGACAGACCCTTGTCGTTGGGTCCGGCGCCTCCCCAGAAGATCTTGGTCGAAATGACGAGATCGGAGCGCTTCCAGCCGAGCTCCCGGATGGCCTGCCCCATGATCTCCTCCGCCCGACCATTGGCATACACTTCCGCATTGTCGAAGAAATTGACTCCGTGGTCACGACAGCACTGGAGGATGGATTTGGCCTCCTTGACATCGAGTTGGTTGCCGAAACTCACCCACGCCCCGTACGAGAGCTGGCTCACCTTCAACCCCGATCGTCCCAAGTTCTTGTACTGCATGGTGTCCCCTGTACCCTCGCTCGCTCGCTCGCTCAAGTTGGGGGAGGGGGCAGCAAATTTTGAGCGCTAACAACTTAATTTTTCCGACTGGCCCGAGCTTCGATCCGTTGAGCGAGGAATGAGCGATGCCTCTACAGTCTTATCGGAAGGCGGAGAAAGGTAAAGGAGAAGCGCGAAGAAAACGACGTCTAAAAAGGGAAGCTTCGCAGTCGCTCGGCTTGTGGACTAACAGCTGTGTTTTGTGTGGGAGAGAGAGAGGACAGATGCGCGTCGCCGTGGCATCGGCTTGACTTGTTCGAGAGCATATGCGCTTGCCACGTGCCGCTGCAACGTGGAGCTGTGAATATGTACTTTTTGGCATTGATTCTGCACTTTCTTTCTTTGTCACACTATTAATACGTCTCGAGTCCTAAGTTCCTAACTCTGCCACTCCACCACCTCTTTTTATCCGTAAAATGATAAATAAATAAATAAATGCTCCTTCCCGAAGCCGGTTACTTATTACCGAACCCGATTGGGCCAGAAACCCGCGCAACGACGAATCGGAAGTGAACTCGGGCGGGCTCTCGACGATGGCCCCCATGTTATGACGGTCCCACCTTCCACACGCGCGTGAAATTATTGACAGCAACACGACACGCCCTAACCCTAAACTTTTAGAGATATATTAGTATTATATAGCTAATGTATCAGATTTATAATATGCGATAAACCTTTAAGACTTACTCGAGTGAAAAGAAGGGGGGAGTAAAATGGTAAAAATAGTTTATACACTGACTGCACCCTTCTTCGTTTGGATAGTCTAGGACTCGGTCAGTCGACTGGACCTATTTTTGTCAACATAAATATCAAATAGAGTAATTTAGGTGCTTTGTCAGCGAAAGATATTAATATAATGTTCTTTAAATTTTTGTCACATAAATACAAGAGAAGAGGGATAGGAGTAAATCGGTGAATTGATTTTACCATTTTTACGCAGTCCTATTAGTGTCACGTTGATAATTCGGTATCATATATGGACACAGCAAGCAATTGTCACACGCTCGCTACATTCCATTACTCGGACACCTATATATAAGGTCCAGGCCCATATCAATCTCTACTGTCACATCCATGATCCATGATCCATACTATTTGAAAACCATGTACATCCCCATATCGTACTATACATGAAAATGATTGCCTGTAAAATATCCGAGATATATTGGGTTTCAACATATGTGATTACACCCCCCTCACCGATTGAAATAGGAGGCTGTGATCGGCTCTTGTACTGTGGTACAATACAAATGGATAGTGTCCCGTTCGAACTTCCTTGTAAGACAGCCTCCAGGTTTACATGACCAAAATCTCGACCTCATAGATCACAGAAAGAACAGAGTAATGCCCCACACGTCACTGAGACAAGACTAGTCGCAATTCATGTCGGTGTGTCCTATTTAAGCCCCATTCATATCATGCATGGACCGGCTAGCCGGGTACCTCCTGTTATCTCCAATATATGTACGCAGTTAACTGTTGAAACTCGAAACGTACAGTGTGTCCCTGTCCGGGCTGACTGAGCTATTGTTGCTGTAGGGTCCCTTCCCTTGTCGCCTAATTGCCCTTGTCGGAAAGGCTTACCTCACCAATTTGCAAATGCTCGTGGTCGGAATGTTTTCACGGCACTGTTTTCCGGTGGGCGGATTTGACCGTCCGTTTTGATTTTAAATATTGGTCTCTAAGAATTAAGAAATCATGTTATTCGTTTTCACTACTGAACGATTTGGCGTGGCTTGTGAAACTGCTTCGTCTGGGTGCATGTGAAAGAGAGATGGATGGTGAGTGACAAGGAAAAGAAGTTTGGCATGTGGCGAAAAATTAAGAAAACCGGTGACAGAGAAAGGAAAACAGGAGCGACTTTCTGAGAACTTCACATCCCTCGGTGATCACGTCATGCGAATACCAGCCTGCAGACACTTGTTCATCATCAACTAATGTGCTCCCCCCTCCCCCCCAAAAAAAAAACCAAATAATTTAACATTTTAGAGAATTTGGTTGTGTCCGTATTTCTTAGATCTTAGGAAATAAGTGTAGCGTCCGATAATATCGAGTTTTGTAAAGTAAGCTCTTTTTGGGAAACTGTACTGAAGCTTCAGTTACGGAATCACTCGGTCGCTCTTTCCAGTTCCAGCGCATGTACTAGAAAAGCGAGCTCTGCAACTGTTTGGTGGAAAAGAAAAAGTACAGAGAATTCCTTTTTCTAACGCATTTATACTAACTAGACAAAAGGAGACACAGGCATGTTTCTTCGTTATTACAAATGCATGGTTTAGATTCTAGACAAATTAAAGAAAGAAGAAGAAGAAGAAGAAGAAGAATGAAGAGCTGAAACTAAATTAGGACCCCTGAAAGTTGTAACTTACTTTAGAGACAAGATAGTGCTTGCCCAGAATTGTAGTAGTAGTACTTGTACCGAGCCCCTTCCTTCTTTTATGATGAACACCACTTTTTGTTGTCTGGGTTGGTTGGTTATAAATGCAAATTGAGATCGAGAGAGTCCTCTTTGCATTGATCTCCCTGCCCTTTGCTCCAAAAACCCGGATTTTCCGAGGACTCGCCGGATCTCATACTCTGCTGCCAGTTCAAAAACCTCTGTTCCTCTTCGACAAAGCCAGGAGTAGTGCTGCTGGGAGAGAAGGCCGTAGGCATGAACCTGGCAGCGCCGTTGGATCCGAAGTGATTGTGGGTGGCGAACTGGGGGTGGGTCGAGGCGTGAGAGGGTATGTGAAAAGATGGGTTGGGAAAACCGACACGACTCTGTGAGCACAAGAATGGCCCGGGAGAGACGGCCAAGTTGCAGAGCCTGCGAGAATGTTCAGAAGCTCGCTGGGCACGCCTGGCGGCCGTCCTTTCCCTTTTATGGGCGTTTTGATGGCCTCCCAGGGCCTGAGAATTGCAAAACTTTCTTGAACAATACAAGCAAGGAAAGATCCTGGGTCCTTCTTCTGCGGACGTCGAAGAATCGAACCCCATTTTCTCTTCCTCCGCCATCTCTGCCTTTTCTGTAATTATAAATTACGTGGTGAAACTTTAGATTCAGTTTGAAAAAACCCGCAAGTAGTTTACTGAAAAGAAGCTTATAAGCAAGACTAGCTAGAAAGGAAATTTAATTACCACCGCTATTGATTTGAGGAAGGGATGAAACCTGCAGCAACTGGCCAGTACCCCCAAAAAGGACGAGATCCCTTTTCTACAGTTCTTGAACCGAGAGACAGAAGGAGAGCGGTGGAATATGAGTGGAATATGAGAGGATTAAAAGTATCAAAGTGAACGAGAGCCCAAAGGCCAATTTGCACAGAGCCGCAGAGTTACCATGGGAACAAAACAAGAGTAAAAGGGATAAAAGGTACAACTAAACTTTCTCTGTTTTTGTCTTTTGTTCTGAACCCAGGAGAAAACCCAACTCCAGAAGAAGCAAACATTTCAGGATTTGAGCAGGTGGAGAAGATGCTTGCAGCGTGGGGATGGCAAGGGTCTATTTAACAACAGTTGGCAGAAGCCACAATACACGCTCGTGGTAGAAAGAGTGAGTGAGAGAGAGAGAGAGAGAACCAGAGAGAGAGAGAGAGAGAGAACTAGAGAGAGAGAACTAGAGAGAGAACCAGAGAGAGGGGGAGAGAACCAGAGAGAGAGGGAGAGAACCAGATATACAGAGAGAACTAGAGAGAGAACCAGAGAGGGGGGGAGAGAACCAGAGAGAGGGAGAGAACCAGATATAGAGAGAGAACTAGAGAGAGAAAGAGAGGGAGAGAACCAGAGAGAGAAAGAGGGAGAGAACCGGAGAGAGAGAAAGAGAGGGAGAGAGCCAGAGAGAGAGAAAGAGAGGGAGAGAGCCAGAGAGAGAGAAAGAGAGGGAGAGAACCAGAGAGAGAGAGAGAGAGAGAGAGAGAGAGAGAGAGAGAGGGAGAGAGAGAGAGAGAGAGGGAGAGGGAGAGAACCAGAGAGAGAGAGAGGGAGAGGGAGAGAACCAGAGAGAGAGAGAGAGAGGGAGAGGGAGAGGGAGAGGGAGAGAGAAGGAGAGAGAGAGAGAGAGAAGAAGAAGAAGAAGAAGAAGAAATTAAGAAGTTGGAGCAGCTTGACCCTGCATGCAAAATGAGCGGGTTGGCGATGATACCACTGACATTTATGGGCGCCGTGAGCACTTTGGGTTTGGGGTTTCCCTTTGCTGGCGTTTCTTTTCTTTATATTTATCATCTCGGTCAGTTATATGGGCGCATAGATATGTAAGCATCTGTCCGTAAAACCGTAAATGATGCATCTGCTCTTCTTCCCTCCTTCCGACTTCTGACTCAAGGCCAGGGATGCTTTAATGGGGGGTGAGCCACTGAGCCATGGCCCGGGTAAGTCTGGACTCAAGATGGCTTACTGCAGTTCTCAGTCGCCCAACCATGCATGCAGGCTGCAGGCAGGTAGACAGGCCTCTTTTTGGTTATGGGGCTCTGCTCACTACCTTCTGTACACCAATCCGTGCGACTTGGCATCCCCTTTTGCATGCACAGAACTCCACACCGCCGATCTACTCCTCTCAAAATCTTTACCCATGCAGCTACCCTCAACAACCTTACTATTCACCCAATATTAAAAAGTTACTAAATAACTTATTCCAATGGTTGAGAACAGCAGCTCAAAGACTGAAAAGAAAGACCAGAAGGTGAAAATGGCAGCGGAAAATATAGTTAAGAAGAAGCTAGGATTTGATGGGTCGGGTTCGAATTAAGTAGTCTTCCAAGCTAAGTCGAGGATTTATTTCTTTTCCGAGGGGAGTTCGATGCATACGCATGGACTTCCGATTGGCTACAGATGCATGCGCTAGCTTAACTTAAAACCCACAACGGAAAAGACGGCAGAAAGATCCTTGGAACTCTTAAAAAGCTTTTAAGATCGTAAAGGCAGACCGTTTAACCAGTCAAGGAAGAATAAGAACTTCACCCCGGTAATATATTATGCTTTCACATCTGAACTTCTCTTCGCGTTTGCCAATTTCTGTTCTTCATGAATTTTCATCGGTTTACTAAACAAGGAACCTCTGCGAACAAAATTTAAACTGGGTACACCATCTACTACTTCAAAACTAGTGAACGATCCGAATTCCGATCTGGTAATTGATATATGTTTCATTTAAAGTTATGATGAGTCGTGGTCCTACAGCGAAACCACGCGCAGATTATTAATTACTAATATATATCATGGAAGAAACGTTACTCCTTAGGCTTTTAAAAAAAGCGAGTTCAGTGTCAGATTACTAGTTGCTGGCATATTAATTTAGTAGCTATCTGCCAGTCACTGGTTGGTCCGTCAATAGGACTGTTCCCAGTCCTTATCAAATTCTTTTACGGAAGAAAAGCTGAGGAAGAAGGAAAAAGCTTTCATGTTTCAGGTATATATCATCCATAATCCATGATGACGTCTAAAGGGAGTTGCATTAATCCGCCAATATAAACTAAGTCCGGTAGTGGGCACACCTTCTCTTCTGAGTCTTCTCTCCTTAGAAAATACAAATTAGAAAACAAAGAGCAGGAAGACATGAGAGAGTTAGTGCAAGGAAGACAATTAGTACAGACATGGGTTCCTGCTTCTACACTTCATTCGCTTATTTCACTATTTCTATGCTGGGATTCACGGCATGGACGCGCTTACTCTCCACATGAGTCCACTCTCTGACATTGCTCATGACTGTGTTTGACAAGATGTCTTACTCACTGAAGAGGAACTACATGATTAAGGCAACAAAAGCTCTGGAGATCAAAGCTGGTGGCTCTCTTGGTTCCTGAAGAGGCAAGCCCTTGTTGACTCTAGTGAAAAAAATAACCCACACCCACTGGGTCAAATTCTCTCAAGCACGGCCATGATTGGGAGCAAATCTACGATGTCGATATCACTAAAGGTTGATTAATTAATGATGTCAAAATGCTGAGTACTGACCCTATAAATCTGAAATAATTTAATATGGAGCACACTCACACCACTAACTAGAATTTAATAAAAGAAGCTTTTGAATCCCGTCAGTCAAATGAATTCAAAAGGTGTTCTTGATCGAAGGAGCAGCAACAGGCACTTCCACTCGTCAGATGCCACTAATCCTCTGGAGTGGATAAGTATCCGTTAAAATGTGGGAGGCCACCACCCAGAAACGGACTAGGAACTGAGACGCAGACACTCAAGACAGTCCAGAAATCTTTCCACAAACACTAGTTGTTCATGTGATCAAACTACCCTACTTTGCTAAAGCTTTTATATATGCATAATCATTGATTCGGAGAGAGCACTTGGGCTCCTCCTACCCTCACCACACCACGCACGAACCCACTTATAATTTAAAGCTGAAACGCCCGCCTCCCCTCCTGATTGGGGTCTACTTGGATTTCAACTGAGCTCATAATATGAAATATTTTTGCAACCCCCCATGGCGAAACTGGAGAGACAGTGGGGGGATTTCACTTTCAGTTGCCCATCTTCTTCCTTAATTTCTTTCTCCCTGTAATTTGTTTCTTTCTAATTTAATGGAGAGAGGAGAGGAACTGGTCATATATATAAAAAAGGATGATGGAGGCATGAGGAGAGATAATGGGGAGGAAAAAGGAAGAAGAACTATGAGAACAGGCACTAGAGCTGTGGAATCGCACCCTCGGTGACGGGAGATTAGGGATAAGTTTCAAGTGACAAGGCGACATGTAGCCCAACTTTTGATTTGTTTGTATCTTCAGAAGCAATTGTTTGATGTAATATGCCTGGAACTGATGAAAAAGGAGACTAGATCTGGTTGATCAGTCGAGTTTCCAAAAGCCTCTTGTAGCCAACCACAGCACTTCATATAATGGACAATGCCTCCAAGTTTTCTATAAATACTTAACTCAAAGATAAGGAAAAGTAGCTTTATAAACTGACAAATGGCACTGATCTAATTAATATATAAGTAGAATCTTCCTAGTGAAAACATTAAGTTATTAACATACCTTAATCCATCCATTACTTCGTTACAAGCTAATCAAACTATTTCTACATTTTCACCAGCATCTAGCCGATCTTAATTATCTTATACAAATGTTGAGTTTCTCTTGTTTTTATTATTCTCTTGCTTGTCACCCATTCTTTTGAAAATAATAATAATTCTTAAAAAATTAAAATATCCTGACAGAGTAAATAAAATTATGAAGAAAAAGCACATTTTTTAAAGAGTTTTGGACGGGAGTGGGGAGGGGGAATCAGGCGGGTCATTCTTTTTGTACAGGAAAAAGTAATGAAGGGGAAAATGGATGATGGATCTATTATTGAAGGTTTGAGATCCCGTGTCCCCCATATGCGGGTCGCTTTCCCACGTGCAGTGGGCCTCTTCGGTCATGTCGTCAACTCTTCTGAATTGAAAACGATGAGTCGTGCCAGGCCAAAACATGGGTCAACCGTGTTAGTGAGTTTGGCCCAGGCTCAGACCCATGACTCTGTTTTACGTCATCGACTTTTCTGTCCGAAAAGTACGTGAGACCCATCGATCTTTTTCGGCGAACATATCCAGGAATCTGGATCAATGATTAATATAAAACTTTGAGAAGCCCATCATTTAAATAAGCCCATGTCCAGCTGATCCGAGTTCGTTTTTGGTAAGCCCACTGTTGAATTTGGCTTAGGACAGGTCCATCAATCTTTTTATGATTTCAATTTATATCTACTAATTTTTTATACAACATTGTTACAATTCATCATCTTCATTTATAGGAATTTATGTTTCTAATATTTAAACAAAGGCAAAGTTTGGATAAGTTATTTGATAAAGGACTTGTTGAAATAATTATTCACAACACTTTCTAATCAAAACAGTGGTTTTTTCATCCAAAGAGGAGCTTTTAGCCTCCAAAAAGCTCAGAAAATCCTAAAACCAAGTATTGCCCAAATTAATCTGTTTGAGGCTTTGGGCAATATATAATAATACAATTTTAATTAGCAATAAATAACCATTTAATTTTTATAAACCACTAAGTTTTACCCAAAGGAGAAAAATCGCCATTTTAACATATTTGATTGATTGAAGAACTTTGGCATCAATCAACCTTTTGAATCTTGATTACTAACCTCTTGAACCTGAATTTAGAATCTGGAATATTGTAATATCAGAGGGAGGGGGTTCCTTATACCAGCCCAACTGCAATCAAATGAGGCACGGTAGGTGGCTTCAATGGCGATCTAAACCCTTCTCGTTAAGAACTTCAATACTCGCTTTGAAGGAACTTGGCACGACTATGAAACTTATAAACGATTCTAGGGCACTCGTGAAACATTTTTTTTGGCCAAAATGGCAGCATGCAGGGATGGCCCCTGAAGAAAACTACGTTTTCCTTCTCCTTCATTCATTATTTCAGAAGAACTGGAAAATTTTATTTCAAAAGATATAAATATATCTGTGAGACCTGTCTTGAAGACCCGAAAGGCCGAAACAACTATAACATTTCCGGCGACACATAGAGATACCTGACCAGGAATGATTAATTGGACGTAGACTTTCTCTCGTCGGATTCACCACAAAACTATCAAACATAAATTCACAATCAGAATAAATCAGTACCCATTTCGGAAGAACAAAAATCCAACTTATCGTACAGGAGCGCGTCGCATCGGGTTAGTAAGGTCTCCTTCCATTCATCATTACTCTTCATTAATCGGATAGCGGCGACCATCTTATTATTCTCTTTGCAGGTGGTTGGGATCTAAATTGGATGCAGATTGACAGGACGAGCAGGGAGAACGGAGACCATGTAATCCCAAATATGGTTCTGAATCTTTCATTGCAAAATCGACCTTCTAATTAAGAGATACCCAGATGGTTATCCACCCAGAAATGAAGTCGGTTCCAACGATTAATTACTTTATATCTCCGTGACGTGGGTTCCTTGTTTGCATTTTGGCTTTTGGTTTCCATGGCAGGTGAGCTGCCGATGCATGAGAGAAAAGAAGACCGGAAGTTTTATCGGCGGCGACAGCGAAAGCTGAACGCTAGCTAGTGGGAAAACCATTATGAGTGTGTTGCGCATTATTAAGTACTTGATCAAATTAAAGCCAAGCGTTGAGGAGAAAAGTCGATTCGTCTCTCAGCTCTGGCTGCAGTATAAAACAACCGATCGCTCTCTGCAATCTAAGCCTCATTTCAGCGAATCAACCGGGATGTTAGTGGTGCTACCAAGTGCTAACCTCCTTCAAAAAACACACAAAAAACAAATGCTTTCTTTCCAAAATACAATATCCTTTGCTGCTCTCAGTGGCTATGGTCCGCTACTTACACGATAACAATATGAATTCCTCCACATTATCTAATTTTTAAGGGAAAGTGACGGATTCCAGCACAACTAACTTCGTTATTATATATCTTGATTAATATATGTACTTGGGAAAAAAAATGTATGTATTGAAGAACACGAAACCTGCAGTACTGTAGCTAGATATATGTATTTGAGTGAGGTTTTGGTGACCGTCACTTTCAAGTTAAAGCTGTTGGCTTCTAATTCCTAAAAAGTTTTGTCTCCCGGTTTTAATTTGGTCCCCTCGTGGAGCCTAACGAATAGTGGCCGATGGGCTCGAGCAACGAATCCGTTTCTGTACAGAGAGGATCAAAGAGAAATTTTGAGATTGATTAGTGGGGAACATGGAGCTGCTACAGGGGGACCATATCAATGAATTTCTGGGCTGAACTACCAGTCGTCGTGTACTGTGTTACTCTCCTCATCTTTTCCTTTCTTTCCTTTATTAAGTAACTAATACTTGTGGGTTTTTCTTTTACTCGTAGCATCTTTACAGTTGACGACTCACAGTTTAATTACAAGGTGCAGCTCCTGGACTACTGCCCATGGAGCTAGCAGAACTTATCCTAATTAATCGCGCACTCGACGCGTGTAAACAAACAGATAAGTATGCTTAAAAAGAGACAAGGAAATCGGATACGGGTCAGATGCCAGATTCAAAGGCAGATTAACTTTGGGTGGACTTTACTTAATCGAGCCCCAACATGGGAAGCTTTAATCAGACCAACTTTGTTGAAAAAACCAAAATAAAAAAAACACTTTAACGTGCCTGGTTCTGCGTGTTTCCTCTTCCTCGCACACACCCCAGTTCAGTACTGTCCCTTTTAACTCTTTTAATTCTCCATCTTTATATATAAATCTGCCCCTTCCCGTGCAGAGTACTTGTTCTTCCTTTAATCTCCTTTTAGGCTTTAAAGCAGGAAGCTTTTATCTAATCTCAATGCGGCTGCCCCCTTACCCCTACACGTAGCCAAAGCCTAGAGGCTCAAGTCTTGAGTAACACGGTTTTTAAGAGATCCTTTAGCAAACCAAAGCGCGATTTGCTTCCCCTGCTTCACCAGGCTTTGCCCCTTTTCCCCGTAGAAACCTGTCGTCCCCTTCCCCCCCCACGTGCCTCCCCATACATCACCACTCACGTTTCAATAACCTCCACAGAATTAATATAATAAAGTATCGAAAAACTAGCTCTGTAAGTTCTAAAACGACGAAGAACAATAACAGAGATTTATTCTATACACATATATTGTACTCTGAAAGAGTCTCTAACTTCAAACGTGTACATTAATGGTTGAGTAGAGATTTTTAGCTTGAGAGCCCAGGGGGAGGTGCGACGCCGAGCTACTAAAGTTGAGAGCAGCAGCAGCTCGTGGTCGGAAAGGGACGGAAGGAAGGAATTTCTCCTCTCTTTTTAATTCTGACGCTTCGGGGACAATTGTTTTGTAAAGTAGAAATTGGGAGCATTTGAGAGAGAGAGCCCACTCGCGTCTCTTTCGATCCCTTTCTTTTTGTGTGTATCACTTTTTCTACTGATCGTCTAGCTTCCTTCCCCTCCACTAAACATGTACCCACTGATCAGTAGCCACTCACCTACCGACGACGGTAAAATAACCCGGAAAACGAAATCACAACCTCGACCTCCTTCGTAGGCCTCGCATGAAAAGCGTAACATGTATCTTTAAGAAACATAAATACCATACTCGAGTTGATCTCTCTTTTACTATTGGTCAAGACGTCACTGCTTAACGGGACCAACCCCTAATTCTTTTGAGCATCGTGTATCCGTAGGGCCTAATTACGCTCAATTTTCGGTTTGTATACGTAATGTTAACAATGAATTATATGACACCCACTCGCTTAATCGCGGGTCCGGTGTGTCTGGTCATCTTTTCTTCACGGTTGAGAAAAATGGCAGGGATGGATCATGGGCATAATTAAAGGGGTTGTGCGTTAATTACCGGTGCGTTAGTATGCCCTCATCTCGTGGGACCAATCATCCGACGGTGGGTCCTTCTCGTCAATCATCGTCCGCAGTTTTTCCTCGGGTGATGATGCACGTATGTGAAAAACCTCCGGTAGTGCGTTCGAGGACGAGATTTTGGGCTTTTCAACGGACAGGTCTCCCGTCCACCTGTATCGGGGCCCACGAGAGGTATTTCATAAGCCGGTCCCACCTCGAACCAAAAGTAGTCACAACAGGCGATGGAGCAATCCGGGACGTAGATCTGTTCTTCTAGAGAGAAGAAGGTTTTATTTTATTTCGGATCCTGATTTATTGCCTGCCGGGGAAGAAGCGAAGAAGAAAGTAAAAGCGGTAGAGGCAGAGGAGGGGCAGGCGTGGGGAAAATAATAATTCGACGTATCTTACAATTTCAGGAGGACTAATTATGAGGAATATCCTCGTGGGCCCCAAAACAGGGTGCGGTGAACCTGGCTCCTCGCTCCACGCGTCATCGGACCGGACCCGGTTCGGAGACGTGGAACGGAGAATCGGAGAAGGAGTGGTTTTAAAAGTTTTTTTTTTTTTTTTTTAATGGCGGTCAGCTGTCCCTATCAAACAGACCAAAGGGGGCGGGTCCCGCATTTTACCGTCCACCGCGCGGATCCTGTCGGCCTACGTAGCGCAATTTTCCACGTGTATTTGACACGTGACGAGTGGGCTCGCCTTGTCGGGCTGTCGGAAGAACGATTGCCGGTGGGTCCCTCGGAATTTCCCGACCCCGCCGCCCAGCTAACTCATCAATGCAACAAATATAAATATATAATCGAAACAAGAACCGGGAAAAAGCCCCAATCATGTCGCAAAGAACTGTTTCTCGCTCTTTTCTCGGCTCCCGATAATATCGCCTTTCTCGATGGCGGGATAAGACGGAGGAACAGTGGAAAACGGAATATCCGATTTTTTCGTACCGGCACAAGAAAATAAACCCGACTCGGAGTTTCCCAACCCAGATGCACAGGCGCACAGCAGAATGGCCCGTTCTTGTGACTGACTCTGTTACTGTTGAACCCGAGTTGTGTGCTTCGAATGATGCCCGAACGATCTGCTGTCCGGACTCTCTGAGTCTGGCAGATCTTGTCAACAGGCTCGGTGCTAAAAGGGCAAAATATGTCAAAAAGAGTTCTTCTGACTCTGAAGTGATATCTTGTCATCGCCCATCACATGTATGAAATAAATTAGCCGCCTGCCGTTTCTGCTAATGTTTTTCTTTTCTGGGGACTAATAAGGTGGTCGCTAATATTTGAAAGAAAAGAGGAGAGAGGTTTAAAACTGGACAAAGCCAAAGTTTGAATGAACCAACCATGGGCAGACGTTTGAAAAAGCTAAAGAAGGCGACGGAGTCTGATTCCAGTTCAACATACAGGGGGAGACAAGTGACTCGTAGATTTTTTCAATAATTAATACCCATTAATACGAAGAAAAACCGGTAATCTCCCAGTCTGATTTCAGTTAGCACAAGGTGGAGGTAATCAATCTGGCAAATGTTTCTATTCCTCTCGTCTGTAATGAATGTTTAATTGAACTGTTCTCGTTATCGTATCAATCTTAAGATGGTCACGACGAGACACGACCACTGACTGGGTCGATAGGTAGGTAGACC
This sequence comes from Aristolochia contorta, assembly GCA_022405105.1. Taxonomy (NCBI): domain Eukaryota; kingdom Viridiplantae; phylum Streptophyta; class Magnoliopsida; order Piperales; family Aristolochiaceae; genus Aristolochia; species Aristolochia contorta. Next base: position 3,171,194 of record CM039667.1, on the reverse strand, counting down.
AGGTTTATAATTATGATCGAAGTCAGTTGCATTAGTCAGAGTGGTGAATGAAGAAGAACCCTGAATTGTCCACCAAGTGGCCGAACTGTAACAGAGTATATATATGGAAAAATGGCTCCGTATGTATGGAGATAGAAGACAAGAGGTGGTTTTCTGGGTTTCCTCTTCTGCAAGTCAAATTTCCCGGCTTAGACCTCTGTTGGCAGAGGAAGGGACAAGATAAAGGAAGTACTCCCGAGAATGAGAAAGAGCTTCTTCCCTGGGCGAGACGAGAGAGAAATTCCCCGAGACGAGAGAAGTGAGGGAGCAGAGTTGGAGGAGACAACACAAGGGTCCCACCACTCACCATTACGAGCACCACACCCACCTTCCTAATGCTCACTGCCCGATAGACAAAATGACAATCCCTCCTTCCCCTTCCCCTGCTCCCTCTCTTATACCTCTTCTTTCCTCCCTTCCTCCCTTGCACAAATTCTCAATTCCTGCCCCCTCCCCCTCTCTTCCGAGACCCTTCTTTCGTATTCCTGAGAAAAGAGAGTTTCCCACTGTTGGAAGTAACCGGCTCGATCCCTGATTCTTGTTCGTGATAGGAGGGAAAGCGGGAGCTGAGAGATGCAGCACGGCGGAGGCGGCGGCGATTCTTCGGGTTGTTCTAACAACGGGTCCATGTCGACGGTGTCGAAAGCGGAGGTGGTTGAGCAGGACTACGTAGGCCTCTCGGAAGTCTCGTCGTACCGGAAGCTCGGTCATGTGGAGGGCGAGGAGCTGGAGCTCGGACTCGGCCTGGGTTTGGGTCCCAAGGCGAAGCCTTCTGGTCGAGGGGAGTATTGCAGGATTCTTACCGCTAAGGACTTCCCTTCCATTATCTCTGGTACAGCTTCGCTCTCTCCGTCGGCTAGGCCTGGTGTGGCTGGGACAAAGAGGGCAGCTGACTCTGTGCCTCAGGAGGCCACTTCTAACTCGCCCAGGTGGTTCCTCAGTCTTTTTGTTCATCATTTTTCTCGTTGTTCACTTTTTTTTTTACTGTTGTGATGTCCCGTGCTCGTGCTGTCCCCTGAAAAGTTTCAGTGAATGTAATAGGATCGTTTGCAGCAAGTTTTGCAAATGGGGTTTCAACTTTTTAACATTTTCGTATTTCTTTGCGACATTAACTTTGATCGCGTAGATCATACAGAATGAGTTTTCTTTTTTCTTACTTGCTGAATCTTTAATGTTTCCCAATCTTTGTTTCTACTCATGACCTTCGACTCAGGGTGGAATGATCGAGAAGCCATATTTATTTCCTTCGTTAATGGAATTCGTTCCTGTTACAGTCATCAACTATTTGAAAATCTGTACTGGAGAAATAGAATGTCTATTTTCTTTCCTGGTTTTAGATATTTCTTGACGACTGGTGATTTCATATTCTCATTTAATAATTTCTGTGAACTCAGTGTTTTTTTTTCGTCTGTTTCTTTTCTTACCAATTCTCGTCTTGTAGCTGAGCGGGGTTACTTCTAGTAGCTAAGCTTATGGCTCTATTTACTCGTCTCTGAATCATTTGGTATTCTTTCTTGAGTGCAGCCCGGTGGTGGGATGGCCGCCTATAAGAGCATACAGAGTGAACAGCCTTGTTAACCAAGCGAAGGCTCTGTTAGAAGATACTGCCGCTGGTAACGACAATAATACCAAAAAGAAGGCCATTACATCAAATAACCAAATCAACCACAACAACAACAACAATATGCTAGAGAAAGGGCTTGGGAAATCCTTATATTTGAAGGTCAACATGGATGGGATTCCTATAGGAAGAAAGGTGGATCTAAGTGCTCATGCTTCCTATCAATCTCTAGCATGGGCTTTGGAGGACATGTTCCATAAACCTTCCTCCAAAAGTAAGCTTCCTTCAACACTATTTCATGGGTGTTCAACTTTTAATCACATTTACACTTGCTACATAACATAGAACTCAAGTAACTCCAACTATTATTGAGTTTGATTTATTACTTATATTGGGTTTTGTAACTATTTATGGTCAGGCCAAAGTGGGCATTCAGATCATGAATTGAAGGCAGAAATGCCCACGATCTCCAACCTGCTGGATGAATCTTCTGAGTTTGTTCTCACGTACGAGGACAGAGAGGGAGACTGGATGCTTGTTGGAGATGTTCCATGGGGGTATGCGCCGGCAAACTCTTTCTGCTCTTTTTTGAATTGTTAACTAGTACTTGAGTAAACTTACTCCACACAGGATGAGGCATGCTCCAATTGCAAACAGTGCAATCCTTCATTTATATATATATATATTTTTTCAAAGTGCCTTGTTATTGATTGTCGACAGCTCTACTGGCTCAGTCTTGCATGCCACCAACGAGAAGGCCTTTTTCTTGTGCTTAATGTCTATATCTTGTTTTTTTATTGCAGAATGTTCTTGAGCACCGTGAAGCGGCTTAGAATCATGAGAACATCTGAAGCCAATGGACTTGGTAATTTCTATTTTATTTGGTATTGGTTACAGGGTTTTTTGTTAGTTTTTCCCAATCATCTGATATATTGTACATCCTTGAAATGCAGCCCCCAGGATCCAAGACAAGGCCGACAGGCAAAGGAGCAAGCTTATCTAGTATCATTTTGTGCACACTGAGTGAATGAATTTAAACGAAAAGGAACTAAAGACAGGAAAAAAAAGATATAAAGGAAAAGGAGAAAGTGGGTTGGATTGAGATCATAGCATTTTGCTTTTTTGTTTCTTTTTTTTTCTTAATATTGCTGTTTTTTCAATCTTTATGGTCCTGGTTTTGGAAATCCAGCCTTTTTTTTGTCGGTCGGTCACCTTAACTTCCTTTTCTTCTGTTCTTTCTGTAATACCTTATACATAATGAGTAGATGAATGGTTTCTTATTGCTCTTACTGTATATAAACATGGAAGCCCCTCTGTATTTTTTGGTGGATTTTTCTTCAGATTAAGACTTCGGTTCTTGGTTTGCCATATCCTTCTATATCATTTTAATCAGTTCGTAAGAGATGTTCATCTGAGCTTTTTCTATGACGAAAGTGATACAAAAAGGATAAACCTTCTTTTGGCCGACTTCGTCTGCAGCAAATGAAGTGCGGAAGTCTTTCACAGGACTAAACTATTGTATGGCCTAACCCCGCGAAGTAGGTTAGTTCCTATTTAGAGGTTACATTAACTATTTGGTATAGTTAAGCTGAAAAACGTATTCAACTGATATTTGTAGTGCCATAGATGACGTGATGTGTTGTCCGGCAGCCTATAGTATTTGAAAACAAGAAAGTAAAATGATATCAGTGTTGTGTGATTTTACTTTAAGATTTTGTAGTGTGGCATAGCAGTTGGTTTTCAATGTAAGAGAAAATTTAGGATTTAAGATATAAAAATAATATTTTTAAAATATAAAATCTTGCAGATTTTATTTCTTAGTTTATCTTTATCGCTTTACCTGAATTGCTAGACAGAATGTAAACAGACTTTTGCAGTTCTTATATAGGGAAGAGATGCGTCAATGTCTATGGCAAGCTTGAATAATGTACTGTGAACTGATGTTTATGTTTTGATAAATTTATGTAAGCATAATTTCAAACAAAGACCTGAAGGCTTCTACTAAACTACTGAGATTGAGTTTAAAGAGAACAATATCTCTGTCCATTAATTAATCATACTCGATGTTGAACCGACAACTATTGATAGTACTTGGAGTTGAGATGACCTAATATTAAATCCATCAAAGAAACTATTTACACAATAAAAAATTTGGTTTTCTGGGTGGGGTTTGCAATAAGGTCAAAGTTAAAGACTGAAATTGAGAAAAATGTATGCATTAAAAATTTAAAAGAGGTGGCCCTTACAGGCAACTAAGGTCACAGGGATTTACGTAAGTAAAATCACAAAACTACTTAAAAGCCATCGTTACTGCTGGCGACTCCCTTCTCATCAAATCTTGCAGGAAAGGGGGTTAACAGCCCTTAATGGCGGCCATGTTTTCATAACCTATCACCATCCGCAGTCGTAGCCACATCTGATTCTGAGAAGGGTCACGGGAAAGCATATCACGTTACAGCTAGTCTTAAGGCACCTTGGCGGACCAACAAAGAATGTTCTTACTGGCAGATGTGAGGAAGTCAATATGTACACTTCAACTGACAATTTGCCTCATTTGGTTTGTCATCCTAAAAAGAATGAATAAAGAAGGATTCGAGATATGGCTGCAAAATTTCGCGAATCCATTCAAATTCCTTAGTAAAACACTGCAGATCTCTCTCATTTCTAAACATAAGTTTCTGCTCTTGTGCACATCGCCAAAATGAGTAATGTCTGACACCCTAACAATGACTACGCCCTTTCTCCGTCTTCTTATAGAGGATGCATGATCATTGCAGAGGCTGTGACACTACTTTCCCAATATCCACCAGGCCACTTTTCTCTTGACCATTGCATGTATCACTTAGCAAGTTAGAACCAGGCAACTCTTGCGACCCCACATATATTATGCCTGTCCAAAATTTAGCTCAATTAGATTAGATGTTGGAGATTGGGAGTCCTTATCATTATTCACCAAGCCAGCAGAAATACAGGAACAATTTTTCCCTTCTGGAGGTAATCTCCTGCCACGTCTTTCATAGCTTGTATTCAAGTTGAATTACCATCCTCAAAATTAGCCTTGCTATTAATGTTTGAATGGGTGCAATGCTCCTGACTAGAGACAGAACCGAATGAAGCAGAACTAGACACATTATTCTCATTCACACAGACTTCTCTCCTGAAAATTAGCTGATTCTTATCAACGATAGGATAGTCAGTAGCAGGAACACTATCCCGTTTGAAGATGGAGGCCACAGAAAATAGCTCTGCAGGGGACAGTTTTTCTTCCTTTTGGTGCACAAGATTCGGTTCCGGATAATGAAAATCCCACTGGTTGCAAATGTTTTCTTCCTTTTGCATAACAAAAATTGAAGTCTGGGCATTATGACCAATGGTTCCCCCTTGTTCTTGTGACAATTCAAGAAAACTTCTTGTTTCAGAAACATCATCCTTCAGGGAAACAGATTCAGCTTCAACATAATTAAAAAGGCTGCATGCAGATTCTGGTTCAGACTCAAGAACACTTCTCTGGTCACCTGCTTGCCGAAATCCATCTGCTTTTGAGTCAAGCTCACCGTCTGATCCTTCATAAGGAAAGTAACATAAGGTGATAGTAGTTTAGTGTATGTGAGTCTAAGAGAATTGTTAAGTAATTGCTTATGATAGCGAACGTGTAAGTGTGGTGTATGGTGTGTGTGGTGTATGGTGTATGGTGTGTAAGTGTGGTGTATGGTGTGTAAGTGTGGTGTATGGTGTGTAGTGTATGGTGTATGGTGTATGGTGTGTGAAATGTTGCATGGGTATGTGTGGGTGTGAGTGTGGGTTGTGGTCATGTTTTAGGGTTTCGGCTTTATGATTTAGGGATTAGGGAAGGAGGAAGGGTGGAGAACTCACCCTTATGTATGGTTTCTGAATTTCCTGCTGCTTTCTCTAAGTGCTTCATCAGCAAAACTGCTCCAGGGAAAATTATCAGATTGACATTTTTTAACTGCTGCCTCTCTTTTTCTTCCATACGTCTAAACCCAAAACCTGATATCCAGGTATCCACCAAGCTAGGAATTGCAGATATGACGAGCAGTTCAACCTTCAAGGACCTCATCATCTGTAATAAATTTAGTAGAGAAAATGAGAAAACACAAGGTGAAAAAGGATATCAGGAAGCATCAGAAATAGACTACATTTAGCACAAACTAACAAATGGGGCTAATGTACAATAAAAAAAGGAGAAACAACGAAAAGAAAATCAAATAACAGGGTAAAATGTTTAATGGTGCTTCTTAATATAAATAATTCAAATATATGTCAATGATTCAGAACCTCTTCAATAGCATTAAGAAGTAGGCGACACATCCCTTGTCGACGATGCTCACTGCAAGTTGCAATTAGGGGCATCTCAGCCACAGTGACCCCATGAACCCTGCAGAATAATAAATCATTAATTTTTAGTGCATGAAATTAATTAGGAAGAAAGGTAAAGCTAATACTGAATAACCAAGCAAATGAGTAAATGTGTGCTCAAAAGCAACACTAATAATTGATTGCGTGTTCAAAAGATGTGCTAAAGAAACCGGAAACAAGAAGACTTATGTTATTTACTCAGGATTACCTGATTGATGCTACAGATATTAGTTTATCAGCCTTCTCTAGAACTATAGTGAAGAAGCCTTGGTAATTCAAGCGTGCAAAATCTGATCTGAAATGTCACATTAAATCAAACAAACATAAGCAATTAGTGTTTAAAAAAAAAAAAAAAGAAAAAGAGGTTTTGATGGAAAACATAAAAATTAAAATGAAACGCCCACCATAGTAGAACGAAAAAGAAGTTACATAGGGATATTAATCAATGCAGGAGTCCTAAGGAAAAGCTCTACATTTCTTTCCAACCACAACGGTTTCTCGGCTAAATCACTTTGGACATTCAGTGGCAACAATATGACCATGAGTTAGCTCATCAGAGTGACAATAATATTCTTCCAATCTGATGGTTTACCATCATCTAGTGCAACTTTTTAAGTAAAATTGAAGCATTTGGATGTTCAATAACAAGACTTAATTTGCACAACAAGAATATTGAATAAAATTTCAGTTGGTGCTTTTCAGTATCATCCTTAGTTCTTCAGCGAAGGCATTCTATAAATGAAACTATCCTCCATTTGATAAGCATCTGTTTATTTATTGAAGCAAAACAAACAAAACTTAAGCACCAATAAGTTGATTACAACCCAGTAATCAATGTCACAAGATCCAACTAAAAAATGATTGATTGGCTTAAATGAGGTTAGGGCCATGCATAGACAACATCTTGTGGTTCTTTAACCATGAAAAAGTACTGATTATAAGGAAATTAAGGTATTGAATTTTACAACCAAACTGCAAGAATACACAAATTCCTCAAAAAGATGCTAAAACAGTAAAGGACAAGATCTACTAAATTGTATTATATATTCATCGAAGAACATTATAATGCAATGACAACATAACACAATTTTATGGGTTATTTAAAACCTTTTTTTTTTTTTGAGGAAATTGGTTTCTTTATCATTCAGAACTCTTTTTACATGGGTAATGCACATTCATCAGAGCCTAGGTGTCACGCCGCTAGAGTATGCGAAGCACAATCTTGCTCCTTAGTGGCGTGCGGCCTAGCCTCCAAGCCCGTCTGGATGCTAGTCAGCCTCTTGGAAGAAGTTTAGCACAAGAACACTCTTGTTCTTGGTGCTAGAACTCTCTCAAAACTCAAGCACAAGAGAGACTCCGAATTTGGGAGGAAAGAACACTTCTATTGAATGAATGAATGAGTTACAAGCCTTTGTACATGGCTATTTATAGATTACAAAACCTCCCATGGTTGGTGACACCTATCAAGCACTTCTCTAAGTGCTTGCCAACCAATGCCAACTAATGCCAACTCATAGATTCCCACTAACTCTATGAGTTGTTGCCAACTAGCAAGCACTCCTCCTTGTGCTTGCCAACTCATAGCCAACTCATGCATGCCACCTCATTTGCCTAGTCACAAGCCACCTCATGTGCCACGCCATACCCGTGCCATGTCATCCGCCTCGTCATTGGTTGATAGTTGGTCTTGTGCCTCTTTGTCTGTTGGTTGGCCATGCGCATAAGTGGGCGCGTCTGCCCTTGTTGCATGTCCGTGTTCCATGCATATCGCACATTTTTGTATAGGGAAGTCGCGCCTGCTTCATGCTCCCACCGCCATAAGGCAGACGTCCCTCGTCGCATACGCTCCCGATATGCTTCACCTCTTTCTCGAATTGCCAAAGCTCTGCTGCTTCATGCCAAGTTGCTTCGCTCGGTTCTCTCTTCCACTTCACTAAGAATTACGTGGAACGTGGCTTGCCTCTTTGACGTACCTCTCTATGAGTTATTACATAATCTACTTTCTTGGTAAAAGTAGTGGATACATCAAGGGTGCTCTAGGCTTTACAATTCTTTGGGGTCCGAGTCGGAAAAGTAAGGTTTGATGTTACTTACGTGAATACGTTGTGAATGCGCATCCTCTTCGGTAGTTGCACCTTGTATGCTAGCTTCCCAATCTTCCGAATAATGGGAAAGGGTCCTTCGTACCTTTTTATCAAACCTTTGTTCTTGGTCCTCAACAACTTGAGTTGTTCCGTCCTCATCTTTATGAGAACAAGGTCTCCCACCTTGAACTCAACATCTCGCCGCTTCAAATCCGCAAATTTCTTCATGCGCTTGTTGGCATGTTGCAAATATGATCGGGCTAGTTCCGTCCTTTCTTTCCAACGCTTAAGTAAAAGGTGGGCTGCTGGACACTTACTCGATTTTTCCGGAATAATGCTTGCTGGTACTAACGGTTGTTGGCCAGTTGCAAGTTCAAAAGGGCTATGCCCCAATGGCTTCACTTTTCTCATGATGTTGTATGAGAATTGGGCCACATCAAGGAGCTCGGGCCAATTTTTTCTGATTTGCACCGACGAAATGCCTTAGGTATTCCTCAAGCAAGGCATTTATCCGCTCCGCTTGCCCATCCGCTTGAGGATGAAAGCTGGTGGAAAGGTTAAGAGTAGTTCCAAGCAACTTAAAAAGTCCGGACCAAAACTTACCAGTAAATCTTGGATCTCTATCGCTTATAATCGCCTCCCAAGACACCCCAAAGCTTCACCACATGTGATAGGAATGTCTTGGCTGTTTCTTCGGGTCAGTGCAATCGCTTTGAGACGGCTATAAAAGTCCCATACTTGGAGAATCTATCTACCACCACTAAAATGGAACCCAAGCCTTCACTCGCCTTAGGCCAGAAATGAAGTCCATGCTTACAGACTCCCATGGGCGCTTGGGAATGGGAAGAGGGTCTAGCAGGCCAGCAGGTCTTTGTCTCTCCACTTTGTCTTGTTGACATACCAAACAGTGCGCACGTACTCCTCAACATCAGCATCAAGTCCGGGCCAATAGTAGTGCCTAGACAAGAGTGCAATAGTCCTTCTTTGGCCGGATGACCAACCCACAATGTATCATGGAACTCGCGTAGTAGCTCCTCATGCGCAAACCTCATATTTTGGTACACGAATAAACGCTTCCCTTTCGTGTATAGCAGTCCATCGCTAACCCAAAAGCGTCTTGTTTCGCCCATGATTACGGCTTGTTCCAAGCGACAAGCGATGGTATCACTCCGTAGCCCCGCACGCGGATTCGATCAATTATAGAAGTACTAACCTTAGTCACAGCGGCAACACTCATGAAGTCGGCTTTGCGGCTAAGTGCATCAGCAACATTGTTGGTCTTCCCAGATTTGTACTCCATCTCAAAGTCGAATTACGCTAGGAAGTCTTGCCAACGTGCTTGCTTCGGGCTTAACTTCTTTTGTGTGAGGAAGTAGCTTGAGGCAACGTTGTCCGCCTTTACCACGAACTTGGACCCCAATAAGTAGTGCCTCCAGTGCGTAAGCAATGTACAATTGCTGTCATTTCCCTCTTGAACAAAGATATCGCTGTTCGGTTTTATTGAGCTTCCGACTTTCGAATGCGATAGGGTGCCCATCCTGCTCAAGAACACCCCAATAGCAAAGTTAGAGGCATCCGTAATTACCTCGAATGGCTTGCTGAAGTCTGCTAGCTTCAATACGGGTTCCTCCACCACAACTTGCTTCAATTTCTCAAATGAAGCTTGGCATTTGTCCATCCAATGCCATTGTTGTTTCTTCTTCAAGAGGTCCGTTAGAGGTGCTGCTATTGCTGAAAATCCTCGATGAATCTTCCGTAGTAGTTCACAAGGCCTAGGAAACTCCTCAAGTCTCCAACCTTAGTTGGTACGGTCCACTCGGAAATAGCTTGAACCTTCTTTTGATCCATCAAATCCGTCTCACGCGCCAATCCAAAGGTCCAAGGAAAGACACTTCTTCCAACCCGAAAGAACATTTTTCCTCTTTACATAGAGGGAATTCTCCTTAACACCTTGAAGACCTGCTTTAGGTGTTTTACATGATCTTCTAAATTTGGGCTATACACCACAATGTCATCTAAGTAGACGACTACAAATTTATCAAGGAAGGGTGAAAACACTTGATTCATAAGAGTACAAAATGTAGTGGGCGTTTGTTAAGCCAAAAGGCATAACAAGAAATTCGTATGACCCATACCGGTTACACAAGTGGTCTTCGCCTCATCTCCTTCCGCGATCCGAACTTGGTAATATCCGGATCTCAAGTCCAGCTTAGAAAATACTCTTGCATGCTTCAATTGATCAAAGAGATCAGCAATCAAAGGAATAGGATACTTGTTCTTGACGGTTACCTTGTTTAGTGCTCGGTAATCGATGCAAAGTCGCATAGAACCATCCTTCTTTCTTTGAAATAGCACCGCGCTCCATACGGTGCTTTGGAGGGCTGAATGAACCCACTTTCTAGTAGTTCACCCAATTGCTTCTTGAGTTCCTCCAACTCCTTAGGCGCCATGCGGTACGGTGCCTTTGCTTGGGGTTTGGTACCCGGTTCCAACTCGATGGTATGATCAACACCTCTTCTAGGGGGGAGGTAGGGCGGCAACTCCTTAGGCATGACATCTTTGAACTCCTCCGGGACTTTGGTGACCTCTTTCGTGGTCTTTGAGTTGAGTTTCCTTCATTATCCTCTACAAGAGCTGCAACATAGGTAAGATCCCTTGCTTAAGACCACGCTTAAGTCAGTAGGGCCGCTAACATTGCATCCTTTCTCTTTACATCATGTACTTGTGATTCGGAAAGAGTACAAGGGCCACCCTCATCAAGGATTCCTACTACCCCCAAATACGGCATTACAAATGCCTTACAATTGTTCAAGAAATCCATCCCCAAAATAACACTAAAATCGTCCATGGGAACAATGGTGAAATCAAGAGTACCCACCCATTTGTCCAAGGTAACACCAACGTTTCTAGCAACACCAATTCGGCCTTTGCACCCGAATTCACAGCCTTGATTCGACTTTGTCCGCTTCCAACTTCAATTTAAGGCGATTTGCCTCCTCCTCGGAGATGAAGTTGTGGGTTGCCCCAAGAGTCTACCATTGCCTTGGTCTTACTTCCATTCAAAATTAAGTCCAAGAAAAGTAGATTTCGTTTAGGTCTTACCGATTGGGTAGTCTTTTCACTACACGTCCGTCTCGAGTTGAGCAATGCCATAGAACTCATGCGCGCTCTCCCCCATTGTGCTTTAAATCTCCTTCTCCGTAAAGAGAGTTCAACACTTTCACCTTTGGGCAATCCTTAGCAAAATGTTCGCCTTCACAAACAAAACATCTTACTTTTCTATAGGACTTACCCTTCTCGCCTTTCTTCTTATCTTCAAACTTGAAGCTTGAGTCCTTCTTCTCGTGTCTCTTCTCAAACCTCTTTTTTTTTTCTTCATCCTTGTGGTCTTTCGGCTATGAGAGTTTTTAGAAACCACCTCCTTGGTCTTCCGCTCATACTCCGTAAGCCTCTCCGCCGTGGACAAAGCTGAGGCCAAAGTCTTGACTTCCCGCCTCCTTAGTTCTTGCTCCGCCCAAGGTTTTAAACCAGCAAGGAAAGAGAAAAGTTTGTCCCGATCGGACATATTAGAAATGCATAACATTAGAGAAGTAAACTTTTGTACGTACTCTAATTGTGCCCTCTTGTTTCAAAGCTCTCAACTCCTTTCGAGCTTGATATTCCACATCTTCGTGGAAGAATTGCGCCTTCAATTCCTTCTTAAAATTTTCCCATGTATTTATGGTAGAAGTGCCTAATTCCACATCCGCTTCCTTCTCCTCCACCATAGAAGAGCATCCTCAACAAGGAACATAGAAACAAGACTAACCTTTTGCGCATCGTTGAGATTAGCATTGAAGAAGTACTTTTCTACTTGGTAAAGAAAGTTGTCAATGACTTTAGGATCTCTTACCCCATTGAAAGGTTTTGGTTCCGGCACTTTGATCTTGTTTGTTGCTCCATTCGTGTTTGCACCTCCGTTTGCTATAACACGCCCAACAAAGCAAGTCTAGTCCGAAGTTCATCCATCTCGCTTCTTCACATCGTTCTTCACCTCCTCAAGGTTACCTCGGAAAACCGCCATAGCACTATAGACATTCTCCTCCAACGAATGAACCACTTACGGGCTTCCATTTCCGAACTAAGGTTCTCACGAACTTGTTCTTCCAATTCGAATAACAAGCCTCTACCTTCTCGATCCTATCCTCAATTGAAGAAAAACGAAGCTCGATTTAGACATTCGCTCCTTACCTTTGAGTTGAACTTCCGCCTCCGAAGTTGCCATAGGATTGCTTCCCGCTCTCGATACCGGTTGTCACGCCGCTAGAGTATGCGAAGCACAATCTTGCTCCTTAGTGGCGTGCGGCCTAGCCTCCAAGCCCGTCTGGATGCTAGTCGGTCTCTTGGAAGAAGTTTAGCACAAGAACACTCTTGTTCTTGGTGCTAGAACTCTCTCAAAACTCAAGCACAAGAGAGACTCCGAATTTGGGAGGAAAGAACACTTCTATTGAATGAATGAATGAGTTACAAGCCTTTGTACATGGCTATTTATAGATTACAAAACCTCCCATGGTTGGTGACACCTATCAAGCACTTCTCTAAGTGCTTGCCAACCAATGCCAACTAATGCCAACTCATAGATTCCCACTAACTCTATGAGTTGTTGCCAACTAGCAAGCACTCCTCCTTGTGCTTGCCAACTCATAGCCAACTCATGCATGCCACCTCATTTGCCTAGTCACAAGCCACCTCATGTGCCACGTCATACCCGTGCCATGTCATCCGCCTCGTCATTGGTTGATAGTTGGTCTTGTGCCTCTTTGTCTGTTGGTTGGCCATGCGCATAAGTGGGCGCGTCTGCCCTTGTTGCATGTCCGTGTTCCATGCATATCGCACATTTTTGTATAGGGAAGTCGCGCCCCGTTTCACTAGGGCAGCTCTCTCACTTCAAGTTGGGGTAGTGACACTCCTCTAGCCAAAGTGCCAGCCAACGCATTGGCTGATCTTGGGACATAAATCCATTGGCAACTAGTGTTGTTTCCTAAGGTCCAGATTTCCCTCAATTTATGGGTTATTTAAAACTAATTAATACACATAAAAATTATTTTATTTTTTGCGAAATAAATAATAAACCAGTCACTGAACTCAATATTAATTGTGTGATCATGTTTTATTTTCAATTGATTATGTCTATGAGTCCACTGACTATGACAAAAATTTTAAGATCATCATGCAAAATGAACATTAAAAGACTGCCTTCCGATAATCTTATTCCTTCAGTTCTAAGTCATCCGAAATGACAGGGCCATATTTTTCACGGACAGCTTTCAATCTCATCATTTTGATCTGCTAATGATTAGTGATGTCTACCATGAACAAATCCGGAATCAGATTAATGGCCGCAGAAGAATATAATACCTACTTTGATGGAAAATATCTACTCAGAAACATGTTTCTACTTCCAAACCAATCTCTTGGAAAGTATACTTAAAAGTTATTTGGTTTTCTAGTCCTTTCCGGAAAATTGTAGTTCCCAAGGTTTATGGGGTTCACGGACATGGATGTAATTTTTTACAACTAGGGGAAGGGTCAGTGAACCGCAATTATTTTGTCTCTACTTCAAGTTTGAACAAACAAATTTAGTCCAGAAGGAGCATAAATGCCATATCACATGCTTTTTACCTTAAAATCTCATACTAAGATCTACTAATGGATAGGTATGAGCTTGTCGGAGTGCTGTTTTAGAGCTATCCAAATCTAGACAAACCACTTAAGCCTTTGCTAGAGAGTCAAGGTCTAATCAAACAAATCAAATTGTTTGTCCTTTTAAGTAAGAAAAGACTTTAAGGTGAAACATTTAGAAAAACAGAGAAATCTTGATAGGACATGTAATTCACTCTGTAGTAATGTAAAAATAGGATAAAAAAGAAATACTGTTAAAGCACAGAGTGAAATTTCAATACTAAGAGAAACAAGAGCAAGCCGAAGCAAGAAACAATTCCTGCTCTGACTTGTGATATTAGGGAAGGCGACTTCAAATATAAAACCTATTATATCAGACTTTAGAACAGCTCAAAAACCACAGATAAAAGACATGAAACAAAAGATAATACTATTTATTAGCATCTGTTCCCCATAGTGTGGTAACTAACTAGAGGAAAGACTTAAACATTAGTAACTAGAAGACATAAGACTAAGCTGAGTCAATCCTCACCCTCGATTGTACAAAATATGTGGTATCATGTCAATACCCGTCCTGGGATCAAGCATGGGTAGAAAACACTCTTCCATAATATTAATAGCAACAGCTAATTTTGTGTTGCATTCTGCCATTAATGCCAACTTTCTTGCAGAGTGAACCTTTTGGTCCCCATGAATACATTTGAGCACCATCCAACCAAAACCATCAGCGATATGATTCACAATTCCAATATGAGAATGAAGACCGGAGTAAACCTGTATGCAAGAATAAACCAGATTTCCATCTTCATGTTAACAATTAACACTACAAACTAGCCAAAGAAAAGATAGCTGTTAAGAGGCAAGGGTAGTTTAGTAATTTTATTAAACTTCAGTTAGTTATTATTTGTTTATTATTTAGTTTACTTGCTCTTCAAGCAATGAATGGCATCATTGTAATTTTGTATTTTCGGATTCTATGAATACATTTTTAGGGTTGTAGGTCATGACGACCTTACAACCTCTTTCTCTCCTTCTCTCTTCCTCTTCTACCTATCTCTTCACCTTTCTCTCATCTCCTATCTCCCATCACTAAATCTAACAATAGCAAACTGAGAAATAATTCTTTTTTCCAGTTTCATCTTATAGGAAAGGGTTCGTGCAAATAGCATGTTTTGACAATAACATGAAAAATTCAGCAGGTGAAAGATGTATTAATTTCCATCAACATTTGTAGCTTTTATCTAAAGCAGATACATGACCCCCTCAATATGCATACCTGCAGACAGTTATCTCCACAAAACCATTCTCTAGATACAACTTCTTTCTGCATGAACTCACTATTCGTGCAGGCTCCATGATCTGCACATGTAAAAAAAGTAATAAAAAACCAAAAAGATCTGAAGAAATCAACATGAACTCTGGCAAAAGTTTATTACAGAATAAATAAAGTTTGTTCAACAACAAAACAATAAAACTATTTTTCAATTTTCAATTTTGCAGAGTAAGACCTCATATAGCGTACATTTTAACCAACTTTCACATTCACCAGGTCTCTCACCTACATGAAAGGAGTGCAGTCCAGTAAACTTAGCTTGAACCTAGCAAGGAACCAGGTGCTGGAATAACATAGACAGTACACACGGGATTTGGACCCACCAATACAAATGTCTTAGATGACATGACAATGTAAGATACCAATAGATGGCCATACATCTCTTAGAAACAGAGTGACTTGAACTTTCAAAAAAAAAAACAGAGTGACTTGGCATTCTGGTTGGTGGAAATGCAACAAAAATAGGACTATTGAAAAGCTTTTATTCTAAAAAAAAGTGTTTGGATTCTATTAAAAGGAAGATAGGTACCACAAGGGGGAGGAGAGGAGGACCTCAACTACAACAATCAAAAGGCCGAACCAAAATAAACAGGGGCTTCCATCTTTTGTAAACCTCCCTGCAGTATTTACTGATCTAAGAACGTGATTCTATGAGAAAGGTCATGTTGAAGGTGACTCAAAAGTACAATGGATCATTGTAAGGGTAATCAAGCTCCTCGGATACATTAGAATGCTTTTCACAAGATAATGGATCTTATTCACCCTTCATGTTTTTAATTGGTCTCATGTACTAATGCAATGCTTGCTAAACAGGTGATTTCCCTCCAGTCCATTATTTTAAGGGACCAGCTCTTGCAGCTTAATAATTCTGTAATTCTCTCTCGGTAATATTCCCAGTTTGCCCCAGACTAATTAAATCACCTACTGAAGAAAAAGATATTATCCTTGAACAGCAAAGATATTACAAAAACAAGGTATCAAGAGTAAAACAAACTTACATTTCTGTTCACATTGTGAACATTTTAAAACCATCGAGGAAATTGATGATTCTTTCTCATTGATCTCATTTCCACAAATCTGACATGTGCAATTTGGGCAGTACCAATTGCCTTCAGGAAGCTCCTAACATGAAGAACCAAAGAACCAAAAAAATGAGAAATTATTTACGAAAAAAGATGTTCATGGTAAATGAGCTACTCTACAATGACTAACAACAAACAAAGAGTGGCTAGCAAGGAGCTTTAACAGTAGTGGCATGACTAAAACTTTTGGTTTTTTAAAGGGCTTATTTACTCTTTTTAGAAAGATATAAAGTAAGTTGAGTTCCAACACCAGGAAAAATGTCATGAGTCAAAGAAAGCTCCTAACACCTTTTTTTAATTTTAATCAGAAAGGGGCCATCCAATGTCTCTTACTTTCAAGCTGTTTCGTTCATAAAAAATAGCCCATAAGTAATAATCAGGCACCTGTGGTTTTGGAAAGGAAAACTACCCATTCTCCTCACCATTTTCACACTTCCAAATGAAAATAAAGAATAATGAAACTGCAAGGTCATAATAAGAAATACAATGACTGGCAGCAGTGCAACAGAAAAAACAGTAGGCCTATGTGAGTGTAGATAGTTTCATAATTCTTAAGTAGATAGTTTCATAATTCTTGAGTAGATAGTTTCATAATTCTTAATGAACTAAAACGAAACGCTTATCAGTTCCAGTGTAGCTAGTTGCATAATTCTTAATAAACTAAAATGAAACGCTTATCAGTTGCAGTGTAGCTAGTTTCATGATTCTTAATGAGGATATTTCCCCATTACAAATGCAACTGTAAGACTAAAAATTAAGTTTCAATGAGTACCCGTACTTGTGGAAATATGGCATCCATGGCTCATCCTGTGTTGTATAGCACATACAACACAGAGGTGTACATTATGACATATTTTGAGATGGTTTTATTTAAACTTCAAGATAACAAGAAAAAATGCAATTGGAACAAGGGGTGTACATGCACACCTGCAGCTGGAATAAGGGGCAGTAAAGCAGAGTGAGGAATTTTTTTTTTGTCAGGAGACATGATTAAGAACAAAAATACAAAATCTATAGTGTCTATTACCTCAGGAGAAATGTTTGCATATTATAAGTTTTTAATGACACAATGCAAAGAGCAACATAACTTCTGAACCCTTACTATCCATCATGTAATCCTCCCACAAAACTATGAATTCAACATCCATTCCTATCTCATATGCTCAGAAAACAAGACGAGGAAAAATTATACTATATGGCAAATCAACAAATAATTCTCCAATAGTAAAATATTGTTTACATACATAACGAAATCAGTAAGAAGGCAGAATAGTTTATGAACTTTAAACTGAAAATAAATGTTAGTAGTATTTGACAATTATGTTGTATAAGCAACTTCAGTAGCAAGGACCTATCAAAGTTCACATATACAACCATCCACAAGAATATGACTATTAATAAGAAACAAATACAATAATGCAGAAAGAACATCTATCTGTATTCCTTTCAATGGTAAAAGATGAAAATCTGGGGAACTGACGAACCTGGGCACACAGACACGCCTGATGATAAGTAGATGGGCAATTATCACAACATAGCAACTCACCCCCATCACCACAAAGACCACAAGTATCATCATTTTGATCCACCTCATCAACTACTGCAGCCTGTGGCTGCGTAAGTGGACCTCCATTCCTAGCTTTGTACTCTGCAGACCATGCTTGAAACTGGCATAGAGCAAACAGCTTCCCAGATTCAAGAAAAACATTCAAGCAAGGTCGTTGCATCTTGAAACCAGCATGAATTTTAAACTCAGAAAAGGATAATATTTTGCTACAACACCTACAGAGAACTCCACCTTTTGTCACCCAACCATCTTTTACCATGGAACCATTCTTTGGGCTGCGATATTGTATGATGTCATTTACAGATATGGCTCCCCTATCAATCAACCAAGAAAGCACTGTTCTAGACCCTGAGGGCCACTTCTCACTGAAACTTAATTTTCCTCCCTTGAGAGGACTTCTTAGCATCAATTTGCAGCCCTCCTTCAGGCTTCTACGCTTTCTTGAAGTGTTGGAAAAGCCTCTCTTTTTCCTAAGGCATTTCCTGTTGGAGCCAAACTCATTGTTCCCGACAATAGCTGCAACCAACAGGTCATCATCATCAAAAATACATCTACGGGATCGTTTGTCGCTGCTAAAAGCTTTAGAATTGTCAAAAATATCAGGACCCAAGGCCTTCGATCTTTTAGCATTGGCAGTGTTTCTGGATGCTTGATAATTGACTGCACTATCACATTTTCTGGTAATACTAGGTTCACATTGGCGACGCTTTGATCTTGTGCCATACCGACCAAATGCCACCAAATTCATATCTTTATCCTGAAATTTCTTCAGCACAGATGAGCTCTTCAATTTGGAAATAGGCTGCAACTCCGAAGAACAAATGTCAGGGAGCTCTTCACGAATCTTCTTCCTAGTACTTCCAGCATAACTTTTCTTCACAATCCCGAGGAAAGAGCCTTCTTGTGCCACTTTTAAATTTGTGGATTTGATCTCTTGTGTTTTAATCGTGTGGAGCTCAGCAGTTGTGATAGTCTCCTGCTCTATCTGCAGCTTAGTTGCTTTAATTTCTGATATTCTTTTAGACTTCCGCCGTGTCTTTCTTGATAACCTCCTTGATTTGGTTGGAGGCACGTCAACTAAGGGACATTTTACAGCATCAAAAGCAACAGCACGAAGAACATCTTGAGTGCATCCAGAATGCTGCATCACTTCTGTGTCTAACTCCATGTCAGTTGGTTTTACCTGCTCTAGGTGGAATGTATCCTTCACCTCATCCATCATAGTACAAAGAACGTCTCGTTTAACACTAGTCTGAACGCCAGAAACATGAATCACATCAATGCATTTTTTAGATTCAAAAGTAACATTAGAAAACTCCTCCTGGTCGCTTCCGTATTGCTGCAAGCCTTTTGAATGCATATCTTCTTCACACTGCCATGGCTGTTTTGAGTGGATTGAATACTTTACATCATGTACACTGGGATAAATATCCTCTTTGAATGGGTTACCCTTGTCTACATGGCCTTGCATGTGATTCAGGGAGTTTATGCTGTCAAAAGCACCAACTACAAGCTCATTCTGCACATATTTAGGCTCCAGCATATCTTTTAAGGTCATTCCCTTCTCACATAAAATTACCTGGTCTCGGTTGACTGGTCCTCTTTTATCCAGGATCAAAGAAAGAGCCTCTGCACCTTGAGTCCCAATGACTTCAAAACCCTGTAAGTCCATTTGGTTTGTGGCGCCAATCAAGTTCTCACAGACAAGCACCACTTCATTGTTGGATCTGTCATTCATTTTGTTATGCACGTTCTCCTTGTGGTGATCTGGCGACCCCATGAATGGGATAGATGTGATCTCCTCTTTACTCTGTTGATACTCCAACAGCATCATAGTATTGCCTTCTTTGATATCAGAATGCAGGCCAGGACCTCCTGTAGGTCTGTTTTTGGTCGGATACCTGGCATATATGTCATCCATCTCAGACTCAGGAGTATCAGAAGCACTTCTTGCTAGCACTTCAACATGTACCAGCTGTTGTGGGTTTTCAGGACTCATGCTTGATGATAGTAGTTCAAATTCTGCCTGGAGAACTGCAGAATCTACATTAAGACCAATCCTGTCTCTCGCTTTCTCCGTAGTTATCAATTGTTCATATTGTCTCTTGTGCCCTGGAGAAACCAGACTTCCGTGGGTTTGCTTTTCAACATCCGGTGTCCTCTTTCCACTTTTTCCTGTGGTCGAATATGGGAGTGCATGTTCTTCTCCTAGACAATTAACAGGACCATCAGCAACAACATTTTGTCCAGGCGCCAAAGCACAATCCAGAGCTGGACGATATTGGACCAAAAATTCACTTGGAACCAAGTTCTTTGGGTGACAAGTGGTTGAATTGCTATGTACGATGTTCTTTGGAACGTTATATTTTGTTTTTGTTTTCAGCATATGACCTACCATAGACTTTGGCACTGTGCAGCAAGGGTCGATAGCTTCAGGTAATCCATCTCCCAATCTCCTTGCCAAGCTTCTAATGGTTCTCTTACATAGCACCCCTTTAGAAAGCATTAGAGGCTTTGTTCTCCCAAACTTACTCCTATTCTTTAATAAATCACATAGACCATTAGGTCGCCCTGAAGTAGATGCACTCCCCTTGTTATATTGCCGGTTATAGACGCTCTCAACTTCATTACGCAACATATCAACCCTTTCATAAGTTGATGGGATCATATAAATACTGTCGGCGTTAAGACAGATATTTGAACTTTTGTCTATTGTTTCCAGAACATGGGGACTTCCAGACACATCAACATGTTTGACAGTTGACACCATGCCTAAACTCTGGTAAATATCTGTAAATATTTCACTTGTTACCCGCACTACTTTTCCGTCCCTAAGTTCGCTAATCTTTCTGCCAATATATATCACATGCACAAAAGGATTGATAATGATCCACCTATGAGCCACAGGAAGGGAGGTTTCACTTTGGTTAAGTTCCTTCTCAATGTATTCTAGGACATCTGATAAGTCGCACCAAAACTCGTTGATATCCACCCACTCTCTTTCAATCTCTTGCAGTGAAATATGAAGTCCACGAGCAAATATACTCTCCCCACACGATCTCCAAGCCTTATGAAATATCTCAGTAGCCTTCCCTCCTGGAGGTTTATAAAATGGTTCAAGATAAGTTCTGGACCTTCTTTTTCGTATTTCAATTGTCCAACCAGCAGATAAGAAAACTTGGTTAATATGCTCTCGAAGTCGCAAACGCAAATCCCTTACTAGAGCTTTCTTTGAGCTTAGAGTAACTGACTCTGACTTTAAGAGGACAGAAACATGAGACCTTTCTACAGGAACAATCGGGCCCTGATTCACCTGAAGAATTGTCCCACCATCTCCTAGTAGAAGTTCTGAGGGAAGAATTTCTTGTGAAACTCTCTCTTTTATACTTTCACATCTGCCACCTTCTTTAAATTTTCTTGAAACCATATCAGTTTTGTTACCTTTAAATGACTGGCAATCACCTTCTTCAACAGTCAATGATATCTTATCTTCATAATTAGCTATCTGTTTCACATTGCTTGCGGAACCCTTCTTTCCATCACGAGCATTCCACACAGTGCATTGCCTAAGTAGAACTTCATGTGACAGAATGCCCTGGCTGGAAGACTCAACCACGTGGCATGTCCTCTTCTCACATCTGGCATCCAAATCTGTGGGGGTTACACCAGAGAGATCCACTTCAACGGGTTCTACTTGAACAGTAACATCTGTGATATCTGGAATAGAATGAATGCCTCCACTGTCCCGACTCCAAGTCGTATCCAGTGGAATCTCAATTAGCTTAGAATTCTCCTTAAACACACTCCGTCCAATGCATGAAGCATAGTTCTGGTGAATGTATGCTGGTACAGAAGTCCCACTTCTTTCCTTCACTGTCAACTGCAAAGAAGCAAATTTTTCAGATATGTTACAAGCATCCTTTCCAAATGACTGTTTAGCAGAAGACTGGCTTAACAGCGTTATAGCTGACTTTTCAGCAACTAAAGGGCATGACCATGAAGAGAATCCATCCTCTGCTTCAGAATTCATAGCATCAGCAACAAATTTTCCTTTACACAAACTTCCCTTGCCAAACCCATGGAAAACATCCATGAAAATCTGGCGTTCTTCACATGATCCCTCAAAAGCATCATCGCCCAAGCAAATGATTTCTTCATTAAAAAGCAGTTTCATTGAATCATCTTTGGAGAAATTCCTCTCTCTCTTCATTTTTTTCCCTGCCAATTTTTATCCTACCTGTCCCAACATTCAAGCATTATGAGTTTACATATTGTGAAACTGGAAAAAGAACCGTAGAAAATTGTTTCTGATATTTCAAAACTGAAACGTGCAAGCCAATCAAAAGAACAGCAATAAAGCCCTGTCACAATAAGTTATTTCAGCTTCCATAAGGAATATGAATTCAGGTCGAAGGTGCCATGGTAACTAAAATGAAGAGGAAGGAAAAATACTTAAACGTGATGCCGCATGTTTGAGTCACATTTAAACATTGATTGCAATTTTAAAACTTTCCATGTTAAAATAAATGGTTTAAAAAAGATGACAATGTAAGCAACTCCAAACATGCAGCTTCCATCAAATGGACAACATAAGATACCTCAGTTTCCTCCTCCAACAAAATGCATGCCAACAATGGGCAAAAACTCGAGAAATAGAAAAGTGTGGAGAAAAATAAACTCACTTTTCATTGACAACTCCGGCCCTCGGCTCAAATAACTCCCCCAACTTCCAGGAAAATTCCCGACATCTTTCCACTGAGAAAGCACATCCACGCATAATCAACAAAAACGGAAAAGAGTCATCAAAATTCGTCAAAAAAAAAAAAACAAATCGAACGCCAAAATAAAACGAAACGCTTAAAGCATCAGAATTCAGGACCAGAATTAAATTTCTGGAAATAAATTACCTCGGAAGCGGGATCCCAATCCTGCCCGCGCGAGAAAATTAGCGTGACGAACTGGTTCGTGCAGAAGTGGGGTAATGACGCTCAGAACGCTCCCGGTTTGCTTCCTCGGCTTCTTTGGCTTCATCGCCCACCCAAACACTGAAACCCTCAAATACTAAATAGAAATAGGAAGGAGGGATCCGGAGTCCGGACTGATTTTTTGTTTCCGAAGGAAAATTAGCTCTAACTCTCTCATGCACCCCACTTTCCGTTTTCCTTCGTATTTTTTTTTATCCTCTAGGACTGACACTATTCAATTTCAGTACGCTTTGGCGCACGAGTAACATAATGACATAACATAAACCTCTTCGGGGTTTAAGAAATTGCCTTACCTTTCTAAAGGACTTTCCTTCATCAATCCACTACAAAGCGCGGTGGACAAGTTTTCTCTTGTTATTTTTTTTTTCCAAGCATTACATCTCGAGTATACTGTCACAGGACTCACAAATCACAACATTACTGGGTGCCTTAGCCAGAGATCCTTAACGCCCGGTATCCCTCCAATCCTAATTCAACATCAGGCGTATCTATTCAAACATTTGAAATTCCAGAATGCAGCTGAAATGTGTTACGCAAAGAGGCTTCATAGCATTTTGGATAACAGAGCTTTATTTTCTGAAGGTTGCGTCGAGAAAACAAAACGACCCAAAAAAAAAAAAAAAACAGCTTCAAAAGTTCAAAGTTCACGTAAAATCAGTTACCGTGATCGATGGGTTACGTTCATAAAACGCTATGATCGGCTCCTAAATTGGGCGCTGTTGACGGTTCAGACGTGAGGGAGTACGTTCAGAATTTCCTACACGCTTCGCGTGAAGGTTCCTTGTAGTACTGCAGGACTAACTACGAGTGATTATCGGCTGTCATGTCGCTCTGAATTTCGATCCTCATTTCTGCTGCTATGAGCGAAATCTTTCCAACGTCAGGCTTTGAGGAATCAGAGATGGGCTCCGACATTCCGTAATACCAATATACCATTGAACCAGGTGTCACTGTGAACCCTGTATTTACGCGTCAGTATTCACGGTAATAGATAGGAGACAGTTAATCAGAGGTACCCGGATCTTTTACTAATCTCCTGTGCTTCATTGAGAATCTAAGAGAGAGAGAGAGAGAGAGAGAGACAGGTAAAGAACGAGGAAGACAATAACGAGGAGAATAAATTCATTCAAGGCACATAAAATGATCTAGTAATGTGAACATTAAAGGATCCTGAGGAAGATGACTCGCATAAGACTTTGTATAACCTAAAAATTAAGTGAACAGTACTGTACTTTAGTGTTGCTAGCGATATGCGTAGGGCCATTTTATTATTGTGAAGGTTTAAGCGTAGATAAGAGAAAGTAGGATCTATCTTCTTATTTTATAGGTAAACCTATACTCTAAACCTTATTTTGGACTGCCAACTTAGGTTGTGAAGGACAAATAGACTCGGATGTAAAGCCTCACAAACCGATAAATTAAAAAGAAAAAAAAATGCTCTACTTCTAATCACATGAAAGATAATCGAAGGAAAAACTGGTTACAGCCATGATAGAAATATTAAAAAAATCAAACTGGACTGCCAAAACCTCCGTGAATCTGGGGAGGATTTGAGCTTTTATTTGATCTCCACATCTTAACAAGCTCTTCGAATTCAGCCTTCTCCAACGCCCTCGCCTCAACTTTACTCCTCCAAACTTGAGACGCCTTGTGCAGCTCTTCTTTCGCCGCCCTCAGCATTGAATCCAGGTGCAAACCCAGACCCAGATTCAAATCCAAATCGATACCCACATTTAATTTCTCATCAACTTTGGTCAGTGATTGTACACCCATCGGATCAATTGGCGAGTCCTTTTCCTCCAACATCTGCAAGAATTCGTTTTCCACCTGGTCGACCTCTGATTCTTCGTAGAGACCTGAGATTTGATATGGTTTGTGATCTCTCTCTGGTTCGCAGTCCTCTGAAGTGATTGAATTAAGGGAAGGAGGTCTCCAGGAACGGACACGCACTAATCCTCTTTCGATGGTAATGAAACCTTCGTCTTCATCATCTTCGTAGCTGTCTGTCGAGTTTTCGATAGTGATGAAGTTGGTGTCGGGGATAAGTGAGGACACTCGGCTGCTGGATCCTGCTACAGGGCGGCTTTGTCTCTGTTTTCTGAAACCAGGGAGGCAGTAAAAGCACTTGCTCCCCGTCTTCACCTGCCCTGCATTAGAATTTCTTTCAAAACTACATCTCGGGACATGATTCTCATTCTATAAAAACAAAAATCCCTGGCTTTTTCGTTTCTCGAATAGGAATTGATTTACGACGTTACAGGTCAAGCTTTTCCAAATAACAATTTGATTCAATTTTCGGGTAACGGGGACTCACCGATCGAATTCGAATCGGACCTTCTAGGCTGCAGATACCCTGGTTCAGGCTCTATGATCGTGTAATAGAGACTTACGGTGAGTTTCCCCCCGGCTGCCTTGCCACAGAGATCAAAACTCATCGTCTTCCCGCAGAACTTGGGATTTGCATTTTCGACCGGCTTCAACTGGCTGATATCCACTTGGAAAGTGCCCACATCGGAGACTTTCTCATCTGCAGAGGAAACCCATACAGAGAAACTCTTCGATGGGCTCTGAACGATGCAATAATGCAGGAAAATCTCATCGAAATCAGCCGTCCCTTCGCACGCGCTGACTGGAACTGTTGTCTCTCCGTCCCACCCACGAGCTCTCCAACCAACAACGAGAGATGCGCCTTGTATACACGAGGGCAAGTTCTCAATCTTGTGAACTTGCAAACAGACTAAGCATCTCGATCGTGTACTGCGTGGCCGCCTGAATCCTCCCCAATTCCCGAAGCAGAAAATGGGTCTTCCCCTGCTGCTACCTTCTCCCGGGTTCTTTTCCGTTTTTGACGATTCATGCATGGGGGATTCCTCTACCTTCCGTTCTGGACGCCCCCGTCGCCAGTTGCAGAGAATGATACCCTTCTCCTCCATTAGCTTGCTGATCACCTCCTCGATGGGTCTTCTAATTCGTATTCTGATTTGGAACGAGATACATATCTTAAAGAAAAATTTGCCCAAGAATGCAGTGAAGAAACCGTGCGATGGCGGTGGTGACAATGAGTGGACAACGTGATGTAGCTCACAGTGTTCGAGTTGTAAAGGAAATGAAGGAAGAATGATGGGTTGGATCAGACGAAAAGATTGTTCTGAATGTGAGAATTCAATAAGGAAATCGGTGAGACATGGAGAGTAAGTAGGAAATTAAAAACTGTCAAGAACATGATAATCATGGCAGCTGTTAATCTTTCAGCGCTGGATTCTGTACGAACAACTATCCGGAGATGGAGTCTGAGAGAGGCCGTACCCCGGATATGGAAGTCCGAGAGAAAATAATCTCTCCGATTTATCTAACTTGATGACCTAGATTTAGCCTAGTAAACTCTCTAATACGACATTGCAGCTACACATTTTAGGCCCCAACAATACCTTAATAAC
This sequence comes from Aristolochia contorta, assembly GCA_022405105.1. Taxonomy (NCBI): domain Eukaryota; kingdom Viridiplantae; phylum Streptophyta; class Magnoliopsida; order Piperales; family Aristolochiaceae; genus Aristolochia; species Aristolochia contorta. The sequence goes on along the minus strand of CM039667.1, from coordinate 3,145,068 downwards.
TAAAATTAGGTGAAAAAACAGCTAGATGTACAAGTTAGCTACCGTTGGGTGCCATGTCCTTTCTAATCATGTCATTAAGGTCAATATGACTCACTCACGTGGGGAGGCATAGGGCCCAATTCTCCCTCTTATAAGTACAATAACTAAATATGCTTTAAACTATGAATAATGCTAGGTGTACTTATCCAACGCACTTATCTCACATACATATTAATCTAAACCATTGATGCATAGGGGTTATCCTCTAGAAAATAGAATTTTATAAAAAAATTATTTTTTTTTATATTAACACTTACCATAAGTGCGTCTAGCATTACTCTTAACCTATTTACCTTGGGACACTTGAATTCCAAAATTACATAGTTAACCAAGCTTATTCCTTCCAATTAGCATGCAATGCAACCAATAAGTTTAGCAAAATCCAATTTCCCACAGAATTTCTACTAGGCATGTTAAATTGTAATTAATAAATTCTTAGCACTTTATCTAACCTTAACTTTAAAAATAGCGAAAGTAATCCGTGGATGGAATAATCGAAGTAATACTTTAATAGATTACGGGCAGGTGCGTGCATCACGCCACTTGTTTAGTGCCACGCTTATATTATCTCAAAGTGTCACGGCTCACGGCCCAGGGCTCACGAGCGAGGTAAGTGAACCTACAAATATGAAAAAAAAAGGCGAGAAAGAATCGAGTCAGCGAAGGGGGGCAAGGACTAACTCTGACCGAGGGTCCCACCCCGCAGTCCCACTTCCCGCAAATGGACTTATCATATTATTCCACATTTCAATGGTCCAGGATGACTCTCGTCGATCACTTACTCGGTCTATCTATCCGGGTCCCAAGACTCCGATTAGATGCGCAATTATTATCAGATGGTTTAGTATGACCGTAACTCCATTAGATCACGACTTGACGTGTTTATACTTCATTTTGACTATACGAACAAGGGGGTAACAAAACGCAGAGGAGGTGGTGGTGTCTTTCACAGCGGTGCCCCAAATCGTCTGCTTTTGGTTTTCCGCAGTTGCTTCGGTTTCCTGCTACTAGAAAACAAAAGGAAAACGATAATAATAAAGACGAAACCACTGTATTCTGTAGCGGAGAAGGGGGGTAAACGGAGAAATTGAAGAAAACTTCTGCGTTTTCTGGGTCTCTGCTCCGTCAATCTAATTGCCTCCTACCCTGCAACTTCTCAAGTTTCTGGAAAATCCGTAGCTTGGTACCTCTAATTTGGAGATTTATATGTTCCTCTGTTTTGGATTTTTTTTTTAAATACCATGCTGTGCTGGTGGATTTGATTGTGGTTTTAGGCAAACGGATACTGAGATTTTTATCTGGAAATGCTTCGATCTACAACGTTTTGTTGCGGATGAGGGGTGTAGGACTGGGGATGAACGAAATGGGCTGTTTGTTGGGTAGGATTTGGATGGATCTTTGATTTGGGTTGGGGTAGGAGGAATCGCAGTGGTGGCGTGGATGGGATGGAATTTCTTTGTTTTCTGGCTGCCTTTGATTTGTTTATTGCAAATTAAAGGAATAAAAAATAAAATTTGAGCTTTACCTGTAGCTTAGAGAGGAATTGGAAGGCGGTTTTGCAAGTTATTCTAACTATCGTGAAAGGGTTTCGTCTATTCCGCGATTGTTTTGTATATTTCTTGGATTGAAGTTTTCTACAACAAAAGTCGGATTTGGATCTTCATCAAGCTGTAATTTTGGTTTTTTATCTGACAGTTGAGCGAGTGAATGGATTAGTCGATTTTTTTTTTTTTGTTTTGTGTTTGTAGCGCAAGTGCGCAATTTTATTTCTTTTTCTTTTTCATTTTTCTCCACTTAAGCGGATGCATCATAGTTTTTTTTCCCGTAGGAATTTTGGGAAGCTAATTAATATTGGGCTTGAAATTCTGCCAGGAGAACCGAGTCACTGTCAGCAGTTTATGGATTTTGGGTAGAAAAGAGAAAAGCAGATGACTTTAGCTCTGTTTCGTTCGCTGCAAAAAACTTCAGTTTTGATGTGTTTTGCTTCTGATCTCTTCATAAATTTTCAATGAATGTCTATTTATGTTTTTTTTTTCTGATAGTTGTGATGATTGGATAACATGTGCATGACTATAATCCTTGTTCCACGGTAAGTGCAGGATCTTGGAACTTCTGGTGACTTTGTGGAGCATGAGATAAACATTAATTTTTTAGTCCAAGCTGCGTTTTATTGGAGATATTTTAGGACACTGGAATATTAGTAACAATCTTTGGAAGCTCTCTACATTGGCTTGTATATGATTTCCTTCATCAAAAATTCAAATCAGATTGCTATCTTTGTCAAATATAAAAGCTGATTACAAAGTCATAGGAGTTCAGAAGCTACAAGTAAGGGAATAAAGTTCAGAGTTCCTGTTTTCCTGGTGAGTGTCTATGGTTGGACGCTGTTGGCTTAATTTCCTTAGCGCAAATAATGCTTAAGAATATGTTCTCTGGTGTGTGTTGCTATCATTCCCTCCATATTACCTACACTTGATAGGTTTTCTGGCGAAAAAATTTGTCTTATGCTAATCAAAAGAAAAAAGACTTTTTCTTTTCTTGTTTGGGATGTAGTTGGAAAATAACTCCTTGGCATCAAAGATTATGATTTTAACTCTCTCTCTCTCTCTCTCTCTCTCTCTCATGAAAAGAAGAGCCAAGTGCATTCACAATGGTCCTTCTCATATGTGTGAAGTTGTACAGACTCTATCAATTATATATCGTGACTGTTTATATAAGAATTGTGAATGGAAAATAACTGATCCTTTGCTCATTGAATGTTGGATATCTTATTTATACATATAGCTTTGACAACTGCGAAGATAATTCATTTATTCTGTGTGCCTTAAATTGGGAATCAGTTGTAAAAGTTTGAACCTCCACACAATGCTATTTTTAAGCTTTTAATTACGAACTCGTAAACTTAGAGATCTGGCATGTTAGTCCTCTGCTAGTTTTGACTTCATGATAGTAGATTCTCTCCATTGAATTAATTATCTACATGTGCATGGTGTATCGTTTTTTAAAGAAAACTGTAATGGAAAATGTTGATTTACTCAAGTAAGTTTTATGATGTTGATCACTGTAGCCTTCAGATGACTGTTTGATGTTTCTAGCGAAATAAATATGTTTCTTGGGGTTTTTAATATTTTCTTTAACTGGGTTTGTGATTTAAAAAAAAACATTGTAATAGTGGGTGTGGATTTACTCAAGTTGATTAGGTGGTCATTGTAGCTCTTCAAGTGTGATTGCTAGATATGGAAAGCCAATTTAAGATGAGACTTTGGCCAGTTTGATTCTTTTCTGGCATTTAACCTACCAGATGTGGCTCCATGATACCTGTAGGAATGTGGCAGGCTTCTGGATTTGTTTTATTTTTGGTGACTGTTACCCGTCAAATTGTCAAATGACCTTCTGGATCCAGATCCCATTTGGAATGGAGTTAGTTGTCTTTTCTTAAAATATGGCGAATAAAAAGCTTGTTTCTGAGGTGGATAGTGTATCAGAAGATGACAATGCATGAATAATCACCCTTTCCCTTTTCGGTTTTCTTTGTTTGATGTCCTCAACCTTTAGAAAGTAAATGTTCTGATCTAATCTGTGTTTCACCGGATGAACTGTAGCCAACTAATTGCTTCAATATTTCAAATAACTTAGACTACAGTGCAAGTGAAGATGACAGATATGAAAGGAAGCACATCAAACGATTCTGATATCTGTGCCATGCACAAAGAGTGGGATGATGCATCTTGCCCAATCTGCATGGACCACCCACATAATGCCGTCCTTCTTCTTTGTAGCTCTCATGACAAGGGGTGCAGATCATACATATGCGATACAAGTTACAGGCATTCAAACTGCCTGGACCGCTTTAAAAAACTGAGACCCGCTGAGCACAGAAATGACCAAACAACACAATCTGGTTCATCCTCTGCTGGAACTCCTGAAGGCGAAACTCTTACTCAAAGATCATTCATCAGTACAAGTTCTGAACCCCTTTCCAGGGGTCCTAGAAGGAGAAGAAGCTTTGCCGAAACTCATGAAGTTTACAATTACCTAGAAAGTAATGTGGGCATTGCAGCTGGCCTCTTAGCAGCTGTGGAAGAAAATAATGGTGGCCAGGATTCTGATACGCATTCTCATAGTAGAAACTCCTTATCTGGGGCTGAGGAGTTGGTAGATGGATGTACTTTGGAATCAAATTCAAACTTAAAATGCCCCCTCTGTAGAGGGACTGTGAGAGGCTGGAAGATTGTGAAGGAGGCAAGACACTATCTCGACCTGAAGCAGAGAAGTTGCTCTAGGGAGTCTTGCTCATTTTCGGGTAACTATCGTGAGTTACGAAGGCATGCTAGACGGGTCCACCCAACTACACGGCCCGCAGATGTGGACCCATTGAGGCAGCGTGCTTGGCGCCACTTAGAGCACCAGCGAGAATATGGGGATATTGTAAGTGCTATACGCTCAGCCATGCCTGGAGCAATTGTGCTTGGTGATTATGTTATCGACAATAGGGATGGTGTTTCAAGCGATAGAGAAAATAGCGCTGCAGAAGGAAGTGGGCCATGGTGGACTACCTATTTTCTCTTCCATATGATAGGCCCAACAGCCCAAACTGATGAGCCACGGGGAGGTGGATTGTCTAGGGCCTGGAGAAGACACCGCCGCACTTCCGGAGGATTTACAGGTCACCGCCGACACTTGTGGGGGGAAAACCTGCTGGGTTTACAAGATGAGGATGAAGAGGAGTGGAATCTAGGTGGTGACATGGGGGATGATATTTCAGTTCCTCGGAGGCGACGAAGGTTCACACGGGCCAGACCAGATGAAGATCAACAATGATGTCCTGGTAAATGTTTTTATGTTTATCCCATTGATTAGGCAATTTTTCCTTGGGAATCATATCTGCCTCCATTTGTTGTATAGTTCCAAGGTGTTTGTTTTCTGTACAGAACTACAAGCTGATGAAATTGCTTATGATTTAGCTATCCTGTACTGTTGCTGCCTGCAATGGATAAGGAAATTGGAGGAGTCCGGAAGGGATCTGCCTCAAACAAATAGAGAAAAATTTGGAAGATCAAGATGTTTGAAATGGGTCTTAAACACCCCTACTCTGTTAGAGTCTACTTATTTCGTCTACAGTCCAATTTATTTACGGTTCATGCATATGGTTTTTTTTTCTTCAGTATTTGTATTTTTAAAAAACTTCAAGTTCCAGGGAAGAGGTCATGCCATGATGTTCATTTGACCCCCTTGATAGACGATGGGCATAATGTGAGTGTTCTAGGTGCGCGTTACCTTCCCCTTCATGAAATTGTGTAAATTCCATCAAAGATAGCATATCGTGATAATTTCAAATGGCACTTTTGAAGCCTGTGGTTTTGGTTATAGCCATTGAATAACTGGAGAACTCCCAAGTGTGGCCAAAACCAACTCAGCCACTGCCAGCAGAATCTATTGCAGTTATGTTATTCACACATTACCGGGAAGAGTATAGCGATCAGTCGATCTCAGACGAGACGGCGTAGCGTCTGTGAATCTCTCTCTTGCTGTAAGGAATCCCGAAAAGAAAGCCTTCTAGGTGGGTGCAATTAATGCTTATCCTTATGAATGTTCTGCTGTGGCGGTGGAATTTTCTTGTCCTCTCGCCAACCTGCCTAATTGATATTGTTGGCTGGCTTAAAGGCTTTATGTTCTGCATATATAAGCTTATCTGAAATGAATCTACGCGTGGAAGAGATATAATAGTTTTCAATTGCAACCAATATTAATGATTTTAAGAATCTAATCAAGACTTGATCGAATTTCCCTTCTTCCTTGTAATTCTGAAAAGAGTAATGCTATGGCGCCAGGGATGCCGTCAGCCACATTCTGACGCTTACGTGGCCATCCACGTCAGAAGCGAAGTATTCCTTCTCTTTCAAAATTCTCTCTTTCCTCTTGCCTGCCCTCCTTGCTCTCTCCCACCGGTGATCTCTCTCTCTGGCGGCGATCTCTCCGATCGCAATCTCTTCGGCTTTTTCGATGCTTTGTCAGCTTCTGACATGGATGGCCACATAAGCCTTCCACGTCAGAATGTGGCTATAGCATTACTCTTCTGAAAATGGATTACGAAATATGTGTTTTAATTCTCTTATATAATTGAAACTGCTGCCGCATTCCCTAGGAGTAAGAAATAACTTCATAAAATGCTAGGGTTTTTAAAAATTACTTAAAAGTAAGTACACTGTTTTTCTATTTCAAACCAAGCGTACCAGTGGCTGGGTTTAACATTGCGAAAAGTATTTCTCATGTTCGCATTAAAAAAGAGAGAGATTTGTATCATTTCGTGGTTGGTACGAAACATCGTTGTACCACCCCCCAACTAGCAATAAAGCATGGCTGCTCTGGTCTGCGTGGATTCCGTTTTCATTAAACAAACAATGGCAAATTTTCTGCCTTTTATTAAAGTTAATCAGAAGAAAAGATTTCATTATTCCTGGGCACTTGCAGTGGAACCAATTCACTTTTTAAATTCGCAATTTGATGCTTGCCTTGAAGTATTAGAGAAGGCGGAAGCCGGAGAACTAACATTCTGGACTGATTTCTAATGAAAAACAAGATTAGCATCTCGCCTCATTGAATGACACAGATGCAAGAATTCCTCACTCCTTCCAGTTCACCGTCGTGGAATGAACTACAAAATCCCAAAAGAATAAATGATCCCAAAATAATTATCAGCTTGAACGAAAAGAATTCATGTCAGAAGAGGACTCAGAAGTTTCTACCTTGTATGGAACTCTTGAACGTGCGCAAGATCCTTGCCATGTGCATCCGGCCAGGTAACTTTCCTCTTCCCGTTCCGCAGCTGCCCTTCTTCGCCGCCCGAGGATGTTTTCTTGAGATTACTTTTGAGGGGGAGCGTCTGTGTCTGAATCGAGAGTGGCTGCTGCATTTCACTTCCACCTCTGCCGCCTCTGGCATCGTTAATGGCCGTCTGTGGCCCTTTGGGTTGCTTAGGAGGATGCTCCAAACTCTTCGCACTGCCATTATTGCTGCTATTGGTGTCGCTGCTGTCGTTGCTGTTGCTGCTTTGGTACCTAGTTGGTGCATAACAAGAGCACACTAGGGAAGTGCACCTGTTCTGCGCCAGGAGGACAGATTATCTACTACCTCTCGCTGTATATAATTCTTCCCTTCCTTCTTTACACGTCTGCGTATCTTAACCTTCTCTCTTTACACCTCTGTAGATCTATCTACTCCTCTGTTCCCATCGAATCTGGCGACAACGGAACACACAAGTCTCGAACAGGGGATTGGAGTCTCCAGCTTCTCCAATTACTGATGGAATTCTTGAGCTCGAAAACTGTGGGTAGGTGGGAACGAGGGACGAAAACGCTAAAAAAGGGCAGAAATTTTGTGCGTGAGAGTGGATGTAAATGATTACCAGTCGAACATCGGGATCGAGAGGGATGAGGGTTCACTTCGAAAGGGGGATTTGTAGGGCAGGTAAGGATGAGAAAAGTAGAAGAAAAAAGAAAAGAGAACACACCATGCCACCCCCACTAATGAGTTGCTTTTGTGCTTTTACCCGACCACTCATGAATGAAGAGATTTCACGATAAAACTGAAGCGGATGCCCTCACCGCTCTCACCATGTCGCCCCTTGATCGGCTGCGTCGGCGTGCGCGTGTGCTCTGCTAGCATCATTTACAATGCTTCTCTCCATCCATGAATGAAATAAGGGCAGGAATTTTGTTCGTCGCTGCTTTAGAATACATGGAAATTTTGTTCTTTACCATGCTTCAGCAGCCTCACGGTTTGGTCTCCACTATCGTGTCTTGCCTCGCCCCCTGTGAGCATCATCTGAAGAGAGGGCTCTTTTACACGAAACGAGCTTCTTCAGTTGAGTTCATTTAGAAGAAAATGTAGTTTGAGAGACTTTAGACTGCTTGTGGAAGTCTTTTTCTGGATCGACGAGAAAGTTAAGGAGAATCTCATATTCAATCATGCATGTCGGGTCTAGCAAGCAGGACCCGGAATCTCGCCAAACAGTACCTTGACACTAGTTGAGTTTTAGATAATTCACGAGCTGAATGATGGTGTTCAAATCCCGTTACCTTATGAGGCTGTTATTAGTGACTTTTAAGCCCTGTGCTGTGCGGGTACAGGAGAACATATCCTCTTTTGTTATATCATCTAGGTCGCCCACACCATTTTCATCCTCTAGGTGGGCAAAAAGCTAGTCGTGAATATTGAATTTAATTCTGCATCCAGTATATATATAATATATCTACAATATATCTTCTGTACAGGAGCAACCACCTCAATGAAAACTATTACAATGGTGAAATGCTATTAGCTTTGCTAAATCAGCGTTTTTGGAACATAAAAGAAAAAAAAGAAAAGAAAAGAAGAATACTTGTCAAGAATCTCGATCGCTAACATTCCCTATCGATTTGATTATCAGACAATGTCACCTCAAAAGAGGCATCACAATCGACTACAATCGGGTCTTTTGGAGAATTGGTTCGCAATATGGTCCAGACTCCAGACCATCTTATTCTAGTCAAGCACCTTCCATGGCGTCAGGGGCTTTCATCCATAAACAATTCCTTTGACCCTACCAAAACACACTTTTCACTGTAAAGATTTGTTTCCATTAACAATAGTTCGCAGGTGATTCATCACCCTAATTCACATTACCATATGATTTGTCCTTTGTTTTTGTGTTTGTCAACGTGACCTAACTGATCTTGGAGCTAGCGGCTTACTGCTCACAGCCTCCTTTATCAATCGTTAAGTAATCTTAGTTAATTAGCAAAAGAAGGAGGAAGTAATTGTTGAGGAAGGGGGCATCATCGCCAAAATCGGTGGGAGTATGTTTCTGATCGAATCATGAATACTTAATTCAGCATCCACTATATATTCACAATATGTCATCTGTACAGGAGCAACCGCCTCAGACTGCATCCTATTACAATGGCGAAATGCTTCAACTTTGTAAAATCAGCATTTTCTGGAGAAAAAAAAAAAAAAAAACAATCACTAGCCTTGACAGCTATCATTCCCTTCCACTTTGATCATCAGATATGGTCTCCTCCGAAGACGCATCACCATCGACTTCAATGGGGTCTTTTGGGGAAAGCCTGTTTGGTGGGTTCGCATTAGGGTCGAGACCAACAATTTTATTCTGATCAGGCACCTTCCGTGCAATGCTCAAGGGGCTTGATCCCACGCCTGAGAAAAGACTGAGTCCGGTTTCCATCCATGAAAAATCCGTTCCATTCATATCAGGAGTTTGAGATGCAGATCTCTCAGTGACCCTAAGACAGCCAGTTTTAGAGCTAATCCTGTTCTTCTTCCTTGGCAATTTGATTGTATCTTTTGATGGCACAGGGAGCAAACCTAAATTAGACGAGGGAGGAATCACTGGATTTCCGCTGCAAAATAAACTTACTGGATGCGGGAGACCTGAAACGTTTGCAGGTCGTGTCCGGTCAGCTGGACTGTAGGTGACACCACCCACTTCTCTTAGCCAATGAGGGAGATTACCCTTTTCTTGCAAATTGGATGAGAGATTATCATTGGAGGGTAACAGAGCTTCACTTAAATTCCTTTTGTTTACCCCATGATTAAATATTGTCAACTTATCAGCACTTCTTTCCTGTAAATCAAGTGAAAGCCTGTTACGCCTTACCCGTTTACTGTCAGCATACAACTGATTTCTCTGACATCTAGTGGGTTTCTGTTGTAGCAACTCTGTCTTCCACAAACCCGAGCCTTTTGTTATATGAGGTGGCGAGTAGGGTTTTGCAAAATGGAAAGGATACCTTTTTAGAACAGCTTCATCTTTCTGACTATATACATCTCCAAGAGAGAGCTGGGTTTCAGTTGTACCATTTCGAAGGGTAGGCACGGGCCAATGGTTGGATGCAACACGGCCGCATGTAATAACATCTGCCTTAGACACCGGCATTGATTGACAATGCTTACTACCATTCAAAAGTTTTGACTGTTCCCGGATCCACTGCTCTGCCAAATCTTCAGCAGTCCGCCAATTTGAGAAATGCAACTTCGGATCCCTCAACATCACATTCCAATTATTCCGTCCATGTCTTCTTACACCTATCCAGAGTGAATCCAATTCCTCCTCGGACCACATACTAGTATAGGCCCTGAGGTCCTCCGATGAATAAATCTGGTTTGCTTTAAACATCCCTGCACGGTGTAAAATGTTATCAAGAAGCTGTCTGTGTCTATCCGATAAAGACTTCTCATCACAGGCAGTCCTTTGGCTACTTGAGCTAAAACTTGGAGGTGAGAACATGCGTAACGAATTTTGAAGATTTTCAACAGGAGTTCCAGGGCGGATAGGCAAAGACAAATCTAGAAAATGAGGGGAAATATTTGAGTTCAGAAGATTTTGTTTGGAGCAACTCTGGTCAAGTTGTGGAGGACAAAATCTTCCTTGAATTTCGATGCGAGAATTTGTCTCCTCCAGTGACCTAGATGCTAATGGAAACACTTCATTTAATACCTCTCCGGAACCACTCTGCATATCAAGAGGAGTTCAATTTTCAATAAGTTAGAAAGTTCGCACCTTCTGACAATTCAAATATCAAATTAGAATCTAGTCTAACCAAATGTAACCAAAAGAAAGACATCGATATCATTCAGATGCTATCTATAATTTACCTTTGGATATTCTTCTTCATTCAAAATGTTCATAGAAAGCATTGAGGAACAGTGCTCCACTTTCTTTCTTTTGATGTCTACCTCATCTACAAGATAGCACTTTATTAACTAAAAGAGCAAAGCAGCTACCAAGTGGATGAGGGAAATCAGGTAAAGGTAAATGTCTAATTGCTCAAGGCCATAAAAGGAAGCACTTATCGATGCATTACCTACAGGCTGCAAGTCCATGCCCAAACTCAAGGCATTAGGAGGTGCAACAGATAACTCCAAATTGGTCTCCTCGTTCATTGACCGTCGTCCAGGTGCCTCAACAGTGCAGTCTCCATCTTTTGGCAAATTTGACTGAGAATCTCTTGCAGCAGAATAGGAATTTGCCATTCCATGAGTTAAAGAAGATATTTCATTAAATCTGGCAGGATGGTAATCCTTATGGACTGAACCACTAGGTTCAACCTTTATAGGAGGAGAGGGGTCCAAACTAGGCAGCACACGAGTGCTTGGTTCTTGCCTGACACTTCGGATAAAAAAATTTGTTAAGAGTCATAGTAAATAATTCACAGAATGCTAGTAAGCTTACTAAACAAGCACTTACAACGCACTTTCGATATCAGTTGATTTATGGCCACCGTCATCTTCATTGTGTACCTGTTAAGCATGGATAAATCTATTATTCACCTAACTCCGAAACACTGATTCCCATTCAACAAGCTATTATGTAAGAGTTCCCTCAGTATAAAGATATAGGCCTAGGCCTTTTCCGGACAATAGCATGCTAAAAAGTAGACCTTAATTACAAGCTTCTCAATTCTATAAGAGAGACCACAACTAAACCAGGCATTTCTCTTATGTCATACTACACCAGGCATTTCCTCTTGTGCCTTCAGGAGTCAAGTCATTATTAAAAAACTATTTCACTTTCACAAATTTTTTTAAGTCACAAAATTAAAAACCGAGAAAATTGCTGATATTTATTACAAGCCTCAAACATACCAGATCAAAGTTGTTGTTTTTTTTTTTCTTCTTTTGAGAATGAAGGGAAGAAATAGATTCACTAAAGCTACGGAAACAGTATAAAAAGAGAGTCATCCCCAGATAAAAAGGGCCACCAGGGCCAAAGAAAAGAGACAGAAAAGGCAAAGACTATGAGGAACAAGACTGAGAGGAACATCAGAAAGAAAGATGTCTTTCAAAAAAGATGATTACGAGTCACCAATCTTCTCAAAAGTGTCTGTCGAGATATATTAGATAACAAATAAATAGCAGACATGCTTGAGAAAAAAATGAAAGCCCTAAATCCAATAAAAAATATATATACATAACAAAAATGAGAAGGAAGGCCTATGTCAGACAGCCGAGCTATTTCAACAGTTAAAAAGTTGCACAAGAACTAATACTGATGCTGCTTCATACATAAAGCACTCAAGATGAAATACTGTTTTATGATAAAGAAGAAGCATATCCTTGAATATGATCCAAGAGTCCTAAAAATGTGTTACCTGATGAATGCAGCACTAGAGTAGTCTTCAGCTTAAATGAAACAATTTCATGATAAAATGGCTTGTGTTGCCACAAGCCGCTTTTCTAAATATTTTTTATGAGAAATAAATGGAGTGTGTGCTTAAGAAGCTGATCTTCAGCTTCACAAGCCGCTTTTGTAATTTTCATGATAAAATGGCAATGCATAGTCCATTTAACAACAAGATGCAAAGAAAAATGTGGTGGTTCAAATAGTACCACAATATGCTTTTAATCCCAGGCACATGCCCGCCTGAGTGCGTACCTCAATGGTATGAAAGCAGGAGTGCTCTGCATACAACAGAGGGTTTGATCCCATGGTTTCGTACCTTTGTGGTAGCTCAGTACTCACCCAGATCTGGGTAGAGGGGAGGACCTACAACCTAGGCTCTCCCGGGGCCTGCCGATGCAGTAGTGGATCGGATCGTCATTAAAAAAATACATATGTTAGACATGTGATCTATCGCCAGAAGAGGGTCTCTATCCCCCTCAACTCCCCCCCCCCCCCCAATTAGTGACTGGAAACTCCCCTTACATGTATGATCTGGGCAATCTGTCTCTATCATTTATATCATTAAGATGTGAAAAAAACTTATTAGACAACATGAACTGGATACTAAACGCCTGTTAGCCAAGTAAACAAAAATGTACCTTTTCCTGTCTACAAACTGGCAATGGGTTCATCGCAGCGGCTTCCTTAGGTAGAGCCACATCTTTCGGAGATAGCTCTGAATTGCAAGTTTGAGTCTCACCTCTGCTTATGGACCCTTTCTTTTTGGCCCTCCGGCAGAAAGTAATTAAAGGATTTCTAAATTTTTTGTTTATGTCAGAGCAGAACGAAGACGTGGACTTTGTACTATGGTTTGTTTCTGAATAGCATTTATCTGATTTCTTGAGACCCTCACATTCAGCAGCACTATCTTTTTCTGTTGATGCCTCCACCCACCTAGATTCTGATGCCTTCTCAAGCATCTCAGAAGCACTCTCATCGCATTGACGTATCGAGAACAATTTAGGCGTACCAAGTGTAACAATTCCAACATCTGCCCTGTCGGAGAGACATTTCAGTCCCATTCTCCTAGGATCTTGAAGTTGCAACAGCCCTGAGAGTCCTGAATCTGTCATTCCACTTGAAGCAGAGTCTGTAAATTGCCCATTGGAGCCATCCTTCAAAAAGAATAAGGCACGCAAATACATTAGATGAAGTGAAAAGGACACTAATAAACAAAATTTGTTTCAATATATATGATACACCCAAAAACATCACAGAATCAAATGAGTAAACCCAAATTCATCGATCTAAAGCATTGGTTATTTATTCCCAGAATAACAGCAATGCAGTTATATTGAAATGTAAAGTCAAGATTTAGGCCATTAGTTGCCTAGATCAGTAAATTGTTTCACTGATTCATTATTTATGGAATGGTTTAACCTTCAATCTCTAGTTTTAAGGGCCTTCCTAGCTATTGTCGGTGTTTGTCTTCAGTCCTCAATTAAACCCCCATTGGAAAAATGAATCAATAAAAGAAACAAAGTTGTGACTTACTTGACCATCTCCTTTGTGATTTACCAGAGGGTCCTTTGTGCTCGATTCATTACTCGGACTCAATGTAACAGGAGACTCTGAATGAGGATTAGTACTCTCTGTACCATGGCCTGTTTCAACTCGAGCTGATGATCTCTTTCTCTGATAAGTTAAGACAACTTTGCTGCTTATCATTTTTCCCTGTAGGGCGACAAATCCTGACCAAGAAATAGCTTCTGGTATGAAGCTAAAGGGATTTCACAGATTTAGCTGAAAGTTAAAAAATTCGATCATATTAGTAAGAAGACAAAACTAAAAGAAAAGGACAGTCCACACAAAATCAAAGCATAACATTTTAGAAAATATTCCTTCAATTTTAATCCTCCTCTTCATCAGTAACATCACAGAGGGCCAAACTATCTCAGGGGGTTTTGTCTGTCCTTGTATTCTAGTCATATTGAATTCTAATTTTCATATGAACTTAGGCATCACATCAGAGACCTCAGAATAAACATTCTTTTTTTCCATGAATCAATTGTCAGCAGCTAAAGCCTTTAAATAAAACTCTTCACGCGAAAAAACAGGACCAAATCACTCAATCAAGATAAAGAACACAGTAAATTAAGACATTGTATTTACTTCATATTGCTCAGTAATGTATCAGAAATAAGAAAATAAACCTAGTATGAGGTGTCACAAGTGTTCCATATAATGGTGAAAAATGGACCTCTAGGATTTTCTCAGCACCAGATACGATAAAGGAGGATGATTAAAGCTATAACTTGAACTTCCTACATACCAAACATGCAAAATTCCTATACTTTCATGACCCAAATTTCCGATGTTCTTCATATTTCAAATTCCATTGCCAAAAAGGATCAAAAGGATCAGACCCCATAGCATTGGAAACTTAAATCTGATCTTGACACATGGAGAGGCCGAGAGAAAACAAAAAAGTGTCAAGCAAAAAAGTGTCAAGCAAAAAAGTTTTAAACTTAAATATTGCACAAAATCCACTTCCTCCAAAAACTTAATTTTTCAACTTACACAAATCATACAAGTAAACCTCAGAAATCACTTCGAATGAACTTAAAAACATAAACCCTCCATAGCTGTTTGCCCTTCGAATGAACAGCCACTTCTTTATTTGACTACGGCACGGTGGTCTAGGGTGGTCGCACCAGCAAAAACATTTCAGACGTTCATAAAAGCACAATGAAAAGAACAACGTCAACATTAATCAAGCTCTTTTCCATCATTATTCCAAGCTCAGACAATGTGACAACTAGTGAAGCGCCAATAACTTTCAAAGAAGACAATATATTATAATCGTTCCTGCTATGGGAATAAATGAAATAATCAAATTCAAAAAGTTACCACTGCATTCCTGTACGAAAGCATACAATTTTTCCTGTAGTTCACAACAAAATGCGGTTCCAAAAATCCTTTCAAGCAACTTCATCTTATTGTTTCAGAAAAACAGAAATTTCTCGAACAACCACATCCAGTCAACAAAGACGCAACCAAGCAAACACGAAGAATCTAATTTACTTTTTCTCAAAGAGGAAAGATAAAAGATACCTGATTGCATGCAGAAGCGAGGATCGAACCATAGAAACCCCCGGAGCAAAGACAAAAAGAAACGAGTTAACAGGAGTCCAACGGGGAAAGAAAAAAAAACGTATTTATATAAACAGATACACAGAAAGGAGCGAAACGATACTAAATGGCCTCTGTCTACAGGGAAGGCACCCTCCCGTCTTTTTCTCGGAATTGAGTGTGGTGTGAATTGACTGAAAAGGGAGCCAAAGCTACCACTTCGAATGCCGTACATATGAGGTTATGTTCGTAATTCGACTTTTCATTATTACGAGGAATGAAGTGTGAACCCAACACCCCATTGACGTCGTGTTCTCGGACATCATCCGCAAGACGGTTTTGCCCTTCCCGCCGTTGTCTCTTTCTTCCACGAAGAAAATAAGAACGGGGATTCCCACGTGCGAGGGATACGTACAAAGATGGAACGTGAGTACGTGACCCTTCCTGTGGCCGAAAAGGCTAATCAAAATTGGTCGTTTTTATGAGGTTAGGAATGAAAACGGACTTCATTGAATGGGGGATACACCATGGGACAGAGGAAAGCGTTGCTAGGGGTGTCTCCTTGGATTGTAGGGCCCACTATTTAAGATTACACTAGTACTATAATCAATTATTTTTATTTATCAATTTTAATCATACTGTTTAAAATGCATTATCTTTTTGAAACTATTTATTATATTTATCCCAATGCCTTAGGATGTTTCTTCTCTATAACGCAAGTTAGTAAGTCTACGCCCTCACTCCTTGAATTGACATTTTTTATTAGAGTAACGAAGATGCACCTAGGCTGTAATACCTATCCAACGTACAACTAATTGAAAATTTTTTAAAAAATTAAAAGAAATTATAAAATCCTAAATTCTAAAGGATAAATCTTAGACAGTTGTGTTTCTGATTGGCTAGTAATCTTACTTCGCATAGTTGCAACTAGCATTTTTTTATTATATTATCTCAATTCGGAACAAGTAAGGTTTTACTAAATCCAACCATATCTCATGGATAAGACGTTTACGAAATATTTATTCTATGTTTAAAATTATAAGAAATATATTTAAATAAAAATTTTAATATAATTAATGAACTTATTAATGCAAAACAAATATAAAAATTCTCGACTTAAGTAAGAAATTTTTATGGGTTGGATGCCTTAAATCAAATCAGACTTGCTTTCATGATCCACTAAATATGATACACTTTGTGAGCTAAAGTTCAATAGAAGTTGTCCTAATTTAATTATGCCATGCATCTCACGGGCATCGTGCTAGTAAATCCAAATGAAACTGATTAATAATTTAATAGTGACACAACGACATTTTTCAAAAAAAAATCTGGTGATAATCAGTGTTACCCATTATCCTAGTCTTGAAAGCCAATTCGACAACTTAGCTCGGGTTTCATGTTTTCTGACATGATATTTTTCCTACTTATTCTTAGAGTAATGCTAACAGTACTTTATTGTAGTTGTACAATTGCGTACGGTAGATGTCTTATGTGACATCCACGTCAGATGCTTCTTTGGTAATGAGAAAACGGAACATTCGTTTCCAGTTTTCTTAGCAGAAGGCCGGAGCGGGAGGGAGGCTCCTCTGGGAAGGAGGGAGGCCGGAGCGGGAGGGAGGCCCCACCGGGAAGGAGGGAGGCCGTGGGAGGCTCAACCCCGCCGGAGCAGGAGGGAGGCTCCTGCTCCCATGGTCCCTCCCGCTCCTCGGCCTCCCTCCCGCTCCGGCCTCTCCTATTGAGCAAACCAAAAACTGAATGTTTCAATTTCTCATTGCCAAATAAGCATCTGACGTGGATGCCACATAAGACATCCACGTCAGATGGTACACAACTGTACAGCTAAGGTAACGTATATGTGTATGTATGCGCGCACCAAAAGATACATATAAAAATTATGGAAACATATTGAAAATGAGGAAAATATTAGAAGTAATTAATATGCCATATTAGTGTAGGACAATAAATTCCTCTTATGGGCCTTAAGGGATTTAAAAATATTCATTAATTACATTCAGTAATTAATTGATCAACATAGTTTTTTGATGAACATTGGTTCAAACTTAATTTCTTAATCAATCTAGGATTCAATATGATACTTATCGGAGCCTTCGTTTCCTCGATAAATCGGTAAAACACGACGGATACATATTAGCCTATATCAACCATTTTCGTATCGATATTAAACACCATGGTTTCCTTCGACTCGGCCCATATCCATCCGAGTTTTAAAAACGTCGACCCAATCAAACCAGGTTCAGACAATTCCGAGTCAAGTTCATAGGGTACAAAATCATGGGTATTGGGTATTTGAGTAAGTGAGGTTTTGATTTTAACTGAACCAAGACCGATGAACCATACTCTCCTTAAATTGGGTGGCGATAGCTCAGATGCGGTGGGCAGTTATGAGTTTTGGGTCCCGGTTTGACTTTTGCAGATTTTGTCTAGTACTTTTTCAATATTTTTGATTCTGTTAAGAGTAATCCCTAGCTGCACCTAGGCCTACCTATCCAACTCACACGATGTAACTAATTAATAAGATTTTTTGTTAAATAATAATTTTTTTTATTTTATGAAATATTAAATTCTAAAGAATAAATCTTAGGTAACTGTATTCGGAAGTGGCCGGTTAGCTAGGAAAAAATTTTGGGTTTAACGTTCACCCATAAAATAGGTTAATAATATTTTATTAAAAAATTAAAACTCACACATTTAATCTCCAAGTTTATCTCTAGATGTACAGTCTTGAAAGTAAAAAACCGAATTACTTATATCACCGCAACTTCATCCTTCTACATGGGGTATTTTAAAAACATATATAGGTTTAATAGATTTCATTACTTTGTGTTGTTATATATTTCAACTTAACGAATATAAATTCTATGTTTATTTGTAAAGTCGAGATACTATTTCTGTTTTGGGTTTATGAAGTCGCGATCAACTGCTAAGTCTGATCAAGGAGGTTAAGTCAGTAATTAAGGACTTGTTATTGAATCAATAAGATCTTGACAACGTCAACGGATCAATGGAGGGAATAATAATAGAAAATAGAAAACCCAAAGACACAAGATAGATTAGACAAACAATCAAACAAATTAATGAGAAAGACAACATTATATATTGACGCCCGGCTTGATTATAACCTCGGAGAGATTTCCAAACGAGGACGGGTAATGGAGGCTCTGAGATGCCTCCTCAGGATCTTCCCCGAGGGAGATCTCGGAACGGTATCCACCATCACCACCTTTCTTATCTTCTTATACGGAGCGACCTGTAATTAAAAAGAAGGAGAAGAAATAAATGGTTTTAATCCTGATGGAAAGCAAATCATGCACGAAGCAATGTGATCACTTGGCGCTTGCTGGGCTACCTTGTCTGCGACGAACTTGATGATGTCTTCCTCTTCCAGGTTGCTGCCTCTGCTTGTAACCACGCATGCCATCGGTATCTCCCCTGCCTCTTCGTCTCGGCATCTGAATATGGGTCACAGACAGCAGTTTAATTTTGTTACGAAATGTAGTTAAAAGAAAGAGATCAGATTGTTTTGACGAAAAGGAACATTAAGGACACTTAACGGGATAACGGCGGCGTCTACTATATGAGAATGAGAACAGAGGATTTCTTCCAGCTCGGCCGGAGCAACCTGTAAATATTACGTCCGTTCAATAATATTCAGACAATTAAAACTCAGAAAACCCAGAAAACCCAGAAAAGAGAAGTGGCCCAGCAGTCGAAGCAGTACTGGTCGGACCTGGTAAGCTTTGTACTTGATGAGCTCTTTGATCCTGTCGACGACATAGAGGAGCCCTAATGAGTCAATGAAGCACAAGTCACCCGTATGAAGCCAGCCTTCCTCATCGATGGCAAGACGAGTAGCTTCCCTGTTCTTGAAATAGCCTATACAAAGTGCAGGAATATTTAACGATCAACCGAGATCAGCAAACGATCAGTAGTGAACTATATATAGATGATGTAATACTCTCTAAAATCGTCACAGAGAATCGAATTAATTAATCTACCGTGCATAACGGGAGGACCCCTGACGAGAAGCTCCCCGCATTTGCGAGGAGGAAGGGGTTTTCTCGTATGGATATCGACAATCTTTGCTTCCAGAGACGGGATCAATCTCCCAATCGAAACATGAAACCTCCCTTCAATCCCGTCGCAGAGCGTGATCGGCCCGTTTGTTTCCGTCAAGCCGTAACACTGCAATATCACATGGGGTTGAACAGATGATCAATTTAAATTATCAAGCCAGCTAAATTCCGGCGTCCACCCTGCAGTAACGTGTAATAAGTACTCAAAACATTTTGTGTTGAGGAAGCAGACAAGCAGCTTCGCTCGGTTCACGGAACTGGACTTGAATAAACCAGTTAAGATCACCTAAAAGCGCAAAGTTTGTTGATTCAGACATACGTGGGCCTCACAACAGCTCATACTTGTGGAACATATCTCTATGCCTGCCCTACAAAGTGGAACTTTTACGAACTTTCAACTACCCAAGTGGGTGAATGAAATAAATATCCGAGGAAGGCCATGGCAACGGATTTTTCTGTTGCAGGCGTAAAACCCATCCACAAGCCAGACCGAGTGATCTGAGGCCTCGTCACATTGCATCAAACTTAAAACGCTCCAACTACTTTCATGTTTCAGTTCAAATTAAAACCACCCGGACCTTGTAATAAATTCTTGATCAATCACCGTAACATTAACATCTCCCAGTACTACTATATTTAGTTTTAACACGCAGACAAGGAAAAGAGAGTACGAAAGGATATTAAGATCTGAAAGAGGTCGTGTGTTGGTGAGAGCAACATGCATATCGCGTCAACGGACTTCTTTTAGTTTAATGATGGGACAGGTGGCTCCCTCCAATTGGTTATGAATAAAACATTTCTACAGCTGTTTTCTGTCTCTGATAGATAATCGGGCAGACGAGTAAAGAAGACTAATTAATGAAAACTAGTCCCACCAGTACTAGTGCATTACGGAAGGAACCCCTCATGGGTCCTACCTCCTACGTTAATGCATTGTCTGTTATAATTAACAAAGTTAATGCACCGTGTTTTTTAATCATCAACAACATATATAGATTTTGGTCATAATGAATGATTAATTAATATGAATGCGATGTATCAGGTGGATTAAGTAACGTCATCTAAAATGATATCGATCGAGCAGTGGCTAGTCAACAGTTCTCACCTGGGAGAGAGTGATTTGGGGGTAAAACTTGCTGAACCGTTCCATGTACTCCTTGGCTAACGGAGCTCCCGAGCAAATGACTTCCCTGAGACTGCTCAAGTCGTGCTGCTGCTTGGAGCCGATCACGTGATGATCCTTGGCGGCCCTGACCATCTGCATCACCATCGGCGGCACCGCCGGGAGTACCGTTACGCCGTGCTCCTCAACCGCCGAGAGGGTCGCTTCTATGGAGTACTTCCCGAGGATGACCACCGTGGAGCCGGCGGCCATGGCCCCACACACGAAAACGGAGAGGCCGAACATGTGGAAGAGAGGCACGACGCAGAGGTAAATCTCGTCGAGCTGGGCGCCGGCGCCGGCGCCTTCTTCGTGGCTCCTCCAGACGTGCTTCAGGAGGGAGCTCATCGCTATCAAGCTCCGGTGCGTGCACATCACGGCCTTGCTCTTCCCCGTCGTCCCGGAGGAGTACATGAGCGCCGCCGTGTCCGCCTGAGAAATCATCGCCGGCGGCGGAGAGGAGGCGATAATTGGGGGAGGCGACGCGTTTCGCATTAGTACGTGGTGGTCGAGGAAGTCCTGTACGAGGAGGAGAGGGGACGCGGGAAGGAGGCCTTCCATCTTGGGTTTGAGTTCCTGGGTGGTGAGGATGAGAACGGGGTTGGAATCCTCCACCTGGGTTTTGATCTCCAGCCTCGTGTTCATGGGATTCGCGGTACTAAAAACGGCGCCGCCGTACATGATCCCCAGCACGAGCAGGGGGAAGTAGAGGGAATTGGGGGAGACCAAGAGTACGACGTCACCTTTTCCGACGCCGAGGGAGCGGAGGGCGGCGGCGACGGCCTGGACGAGGACGCGCATCTCGCCGTAGGTGACGGCCGTGCCGGACTTGGCGTCGACGAAGGCGGGCTTGAGAAGGGTGCGAGGGTGGGAGAACTGGGAGAGCAGGAAAGAAGGGAGGGAGAGGGAAGCAGAGAGTGGCAACTGAGGGGAATCCCATTTGCTGTAGTAGATGCCTGTCGAAGGGCAGAAGCCACTTTCTTCTAAAAGTTCCATCTTGGTGATTTCTCCCCTGCGCGATCTTCTTTGTCTTTACCACCTCTCACGCTCTGCTTTTCCCCTGCAGCCTTCCCCTGCTGCGCGCTTTCCCCTGCTGCGCGCTTTCCCTTGCAGCCTTCCCCTGCATTCCTCTCTTCCCGCTCGGCTTTACTATATCTGAGGACTCCATCGACAGAAACCAGCAAGGTGCAATTAATACGACAGGTAGGAGAGTAGACTTACTAGAAGTTTCAAATGCCGTCGCCTGATTAAATGTCCTCACAACTCCTTTCGGGTCCGTCGGTAAGGCGTTTAGCGATCCAATTAAGCTCCAGGAATTATTACTCTACAAGTTGTTCTACGTCTGAATGTGGGAGTTTATAAGATTAAAGAGGCAGTATTCCCGATCCCAATTGCCTCCGATTAAAGAACAAGGTTTGTATACGTACACCTACATGAAGTCTCAGTGCTATATGTCGAGGGGAACAACAGATGAGACATTCGGTGATTTCAGTTAAAAACTAGTACTTGAGTCTTGAGGGAAGTAGTTGGCAGTTCAAACTAATCAATGTTCCCCCCGCCGAGCTTCTAATTCGAGTAGATGGACAGTTCCACCTTATCAATGTCTCCCGTGGGCTCTAAATTCCCTTTACATGCAATCGACAAGGAGTTTGAATATTATTTGAGACACGCCACGAGCAGCTTCTACTTTTTTATATCCAAAGTGGGTGACGCGACCCCCAGAGACGGTGTTTATAGGTGTAATAGTCCGATTGATTAATGAAAAAAAGCTTGTGACAGCAGGTAGCGTCCGGCTGATAGAAGCGGATGCAATTGATTTCCGAGTCCTCACGATATTTGAGCGTACTTGTGATTTATAACGACATTCACGAACTGTACGAGAACTCAAGACTCCGGGACTCACGAGCACCACTAAAAGTGGCACAACCAGGTCGGATCTGGCTTCGAAGATCTAGGACGAAGAAGGGAAGCTGATTCTGAAGAGAATTTCAGTCAAATCGGAACTAATTGTGATGTAAATTGTCCTAATTCTTCAAAGCGGGCTAATTATATCGCGCAAGGTTGTTTCAAGAGAACGATCGGAATTCCCAAACCCCGTATATCTACCAAGAATTGGCTTTCATTCGATAATGCAATTTTTGGAAACTGGTGACAGCTACATATCAGCACCGGCTTGTGACAGTCACTCTCTAACCTACCAAAGAAACGGTTCGGTAGGTTACTGTACATTCCAGCCTTGTAGAGCTGTATTGGTTGTGTCGTGTGGAGAGATTCATTAATAGAGAGGTGAGAAGGCAGTCTATGAGTGTCGACTTGAGTATAATATCCGGGCTCCGTTTGTTTTGTTAGGCTCAAATATTATTACAAGATTTAGGGTACAGAATCGAGGTGGACCTTTCTCCTGCTTTGCTTTTAAGTAAAATTTTACTTCGTGTTACTATTATTAATAAAATAGTAATATATATATGCATAGTTGGCGATCTAGGTTGGGGAAAATCTAGGGTTTAAGATTTACCCATAGGTTCGTACTATTTTATTAAAAAATTAAAATTTTATAAATTTTATCTTTAAGTTAAATCTTGGAGATTTTATCTTAGATCTTGGAGATTTTATCTCCAAATTTATCTCTTTTCTAAAAAACCCGCAATACTCTCTTTTCTAAAAAAAAAA
Source organism: Aristolochia contorta (assembly GCA_022405105.1). Taxonomy (NCBI): domain Eukaryota; kingdom Viridiplantae; phylum Streptophyta; class Magnoliopsida; order Piperales; family Aristolochiaceae; genus Aristolochia; species Aristolochia contorta. The sequence continues at coordinate 3,121,808 of CM039667.1, read as the reverse complement.
GATTGTAACACTACTTTTTGGTCATTTCCTATTGAGTAATAGGAAGCTATAGAGATAAACATAATTCTATTCTCGATAAGTTGAGATACAAATTGGTAATACTTCTTTAGTAAGCTGTCAAAAGAGAGATTTTTCGCTTAATACCTGCCCTCTTCATGAGTTTTATTGGTTGCATTTAAATATAAATATTTTTTAAAAGATAAAAAATCTAGAAAAATATGGAGACCCATCTTTTAGGGCTTTCTTTCGGAAGTAAGATAATATCGCGCGCGTCTTGTCTTTCAGGAGTCAGAACCAACAAAAGTTGATAAATATAAAAGAACAACATTTTTCCAGGTGCAGATTTAGCCGGACAACACTAATTTCCACTAAAGCAGACAAAAGAAAAAGACTATAAAAGACTACAAGTGAGATTGACAGCAGATAATAATCAGTAACACAAATCTCAACCCACTCAAAAATTTAATGTCATTGCGCGGGCTAACTTTTCTTTCCTTCTTTTATTCTGTAATGTAACACCAATCCACTTTTATTAAGAAGCCGGATAGACTTGAAAGAGGCTCCCCATTATAGCACATCCTTGGAGAGCTGATTGTTTAACTGGATCCTGCGGGAATTGGTAAGGTTATCCACGACGTCTCCTCTCTCGAAGACAGCAGCTGCCCCCATCCCAGTGCCTGTCAAATTTGTAGGAGTCCACAAGTTATTACTCAAACATTTGATGGATCAAAACCATCTATATTTCTGTAGCATCAAATATTTGATGAACCATATCTCAAATAAGTGGCAAGAAAGATACCTATGCACATTGAAATCACTCCAAACCGACAGTCTTTGCCTCTACGCTTCATTTCATGCAGAAGAGTTCCAACACATCGAGCACCTGCAAATGAATACACAACCCACAAAATCATCAAGACAGAGCTCTTGCAGATAAGATTCAAAACTAATGGAAGGAGAGAGTACTCTTGGGTTCAAGTTTCAAAAACGAAATATTGCTTGTATACTAACGCATCCGTTTCCCTATATAATCCTTAGATACAGAAATTCTAAATTTAAACTCAGGCTCTCCACACAACTTTCAAAAAAAAAAAAAAAACAAATCACTCAGGCTCTCCAGTCCACCTCCATCTAGGGATAGTCTGTTTCATATTTTTGCTTCTTGACTTATCCATTTGCATTACGGTTATACAAAACAACAGAAGAACAAACATTAATTAGTTGCAAACGAAGGCAGCAGATGCAAGCAATTTATGTTATTCATGATGATTCTTTTTGAAAATGTTTTTCATGATGATTTGGCTGAACATTGTCCAAACTTCCTTATTGAGGACGCAAATCAGTGCTTGGCTGAGCTCTTTTAATTCCAATGATGCCCATAGAAATCAAGAGCACTCTCTTCAGGAATAGCCGGAGTGTGGTCTCCTCATTCTCACAGCCTGTACAAACCTCTTCTAGCAAATGGAAGCAACTTAAAAAAGGGATTACGAAGTTAAACTTGAGGTTTCTTCCATAGAAATCTAGGTCCATCTAACTACGGAAATTGTCTTTAAAAATTCTGAAGTGGAGACCCTTGCTTCCTATTGTGGTCCTGTTGGAGTCTCTGCTCCAACCTCAGTTGAAATTCAGGTCCTATCTAGTTTAAATATTTTCATAGACAAACTTGCTGGCTTCTTTCATATGGAAGGCATTTCCAGGGATGTCAATGCCCAAGTGCTTAGATAACAAGGAGTTTGGCACCAGTGGCATTGTTTCATAAAATTCTAGATTTGGCGGTGGCTACTGCTTGTATGTAACTGGTCTCATGATCCACAAACTACCAACGGCTGACTTGATTCCTTGCGAAAAGTTAGCTTAACACACCAATCTCTCAAATGTAAAGGACCCTTTCTTCTTTGCCTAATAGCTTTAACAGACACTTGCCTTTTATGAAAGAAATTAAAGCTTCCTTAACTTTCTGCAATCATTTGTCCATTTGTCTTGGCACAACTTCAGTTTAAACCAAAACAGTCAAAACCAGGAACAGATACAAACTACAAACATCACCATACTAGAAGCACAAAAACATCATAACAGATGCAGGTAGGACACTGTAAGAAGCAACTTCTGGATCAAAGTGAATGCTAAAACTTTCATCCCGAAATAACACAAAAATAGATCCAATTATCATGTGCTTACCTGTCATTCCAAGAGGATGCCCAATAGCCATGGCACCTCCATTGACATTCACCTTTTCTGGGTCAAGCTCCAGTTTCTTACAACAGTAGACATACTGAGATGCAAATGCCTACAATATGGCAGGATACCCATTAGTGATTAAAAAACAACACAAACAGAACATAAGGACAAATTCCATCTTGAGCAACAAACCTCATTGATTTCAAAGAGGTCTACATCATTGACTTCGAGACCAGCAGCCTTTACGGCCACAGGAATTGCAACAGCTGGGCCTACACCCATTACAGCAGGATCCACTCCAACAGCCGCAAAACTCCTATATTGACGATGAGAGAATTGTCAATAATATCATCACCACACACAACTTAATTCAGTTACCAAACCAAATTAATTGACTGCTTCATTTTATTTGGAGTAAAAATGTGAAGTACAGCACCTGAATACACCCAGAATTGGTAAACCTTTCTGCTCGGCAACTGATCTTCTCATAAGGAGGACTGCACCAGCACCATCACTTACTTGGCTCGAGTTACCTGTCAAACATATAAACTACATAAGACCGGGGATGACAGTTTGAATGTGTGCATGCACACAGTTGTGTTTATATGTGCGTTTGTGTGGAGAGAGAGGAAAGTAAAAAGAGAGCAAACAAATCATTCATTCACCAACAACTTTTACAAGGAGATCCACAGCTATAGTTAAGTGACACAAGAATTTCATGGTAGAAGTGACTAGATAGAGTATCAATAAACTATAACAATTTCTTAATGCTGGCTAGACTTACACGAATTTTTTTTTAAAGTTGCTAGACTTACACAGATTAAATAGCACGTACATGAGTATGATATGATGAGAACTGGACATTGAGATACTATCAATGACTAATGCTAAGGAGAGTTCTATCAAATCCCACCAGCATTATGCATGTAATAGTGAAGTGTCCAATGAGGTAAATTAAAACAGTAGTCAAGATAAGTAAAGATACCAGCAGTTGTACTGCCATCCTTCTTAAAAACAGGCTTCAGCTTGGCCAGGTCTGAGAGAGATGTATTAGGGCGAATGCCATCATCCACAGAAATAACTACATTTTTCTCCACCTGAGTTTTAGGGTCAACAATCTAATTCCAAGACGAGAAGAAAGAGCCATTACGATGAGGAAAGGATTGCATAAAGCCACAAATACAAAATGAATAATTAAAAGGAAGACTTAAAAAAGTGAATTCACCTTCGTCGCGACAGGGATAATTTCATCTTTGAATTTCCCTGATGCAGTTGCTGCGGCAGCTTTCTTATGGGATAGAACCTGACCATGCAGTTAAAGTCAATAATACTAGAATAATAGCAGTTGGATCCTACTATCAAGATCCACATTTGAACTACTTACTGCAGCTTGATCTTGCTCCTGCCTTGTGACACCAAATCGATGTGCAACGTTTTCAGAAGTAACGCCCATAGGAAGAAGGCAATCTTGAGCTTTCTGGAAATCCTTTACCTGAAATTACGAACAAAGTCATAAGCAACTAGATCAATAAATAATCTGCCATGTTAACAACATCATTTGACACAGATGACAGAGAGAAGAATGCTTAGCATGCCTTAGGATTTATGGCACCTTCCCAAGCCATAGGATTCGCAGTCAATGATTCTAATCCAGCTCCAATTCCTGCCTCAAGAAACAGCATAGGTTAGTGCCTAACTTCATGACAGAGTAGCGGGAACTTATACCTCTTTTGCAATCAATACAAATTCAAATTGACCACAAGTACCTATGTCATAAAAGCCAGCTTTTATAGCTGCAGCAACGTCGGCAACAGCCTGAAGACCAGATGAACATTGACGATTCACAGTTCTGACTGGCACAGTTTCTGCGTGGTATTTGAGTTAGTGAAAAACAGAATGGATAAATAACGAGCAAGTCCAAATATAGAACATAACAAAATTTACCGGGAAAACCAGCAAAGAAAGCTGCCATCCTGCATTCGCTTGCCCTCTGAGAGCCTGGAGCCATAACAGTGCCCACAACAATATCCCCAACTTCGCTAGGGCTTATCTTAGTTGTATCGATCAGAGCCTACAAAAAAAGTTACAAGCGAAAGGATGTATAAACAAAAAATTAAACAATCATTTTTTTTAAAAATTACACAAAGCTCAAAGATTAAAAATCGAGATTCGGCTCATCTATACTGCAAGTCTTAAATCTTTTGAATGCATCGAAGTTGAACTTTCAGAAATTTGTTCCGTGGCAAATAACCGACCTTAAGAACTGGAGCAAGCAGATCATCAGGAAGAGTATCCTTAAAACCTCCACGTTTTGATTTGCAAATCGGTGTCCGGAATGCCCTGTCAAAACAAGGAAAACGATAAGGGAAGAAAAAAAAAAAAGAGAGGAATCACAGAAAAAAAAAACTCGAAGAATCCAATCGTCCGGGTAGGCAGAGTAAAAACTCACGCGACAATAACGACATCGTCCCCAAAAGATGCATTTCTGTGATAAGCAGCACTATCCCCAGCCAAGCAAATCGAAGTCTTTCAACAGAGAAGAGAAGAAAACTTCAATTAAGGAACCACGGAAGTAAAATTAAACCGGAAAGGCGTAATCAGACAATCAAAATACAATCCAACCGACGGATGTCTTACCGAGATTTCGGACGAATCAGAGGAAGAAACAGGTCGAAGATGCTGAAGCAAAATCTTCTGTCTCTGGATCGCCTTCTCCATCTCTATACTGACAAAACGTAACTCTATCCTCGCAACAGATGCCGTAGACGAGCGGGAAAGAAGAGCGACGCCGCCTTAAAATCGAAAACTACGATCGGGATTTATAGAAGAAGGCAGGGATAAAGGAGATAAGAACAAGAGGACCCTCCCGCGAAAATCAGTTATCGTCGTCTTCTAGGCGACGACGCAGAGACGGTGTTTTGGAATGCGTGCCGATTGCGGAAGACGGTGATCGTAGCGTAGCCCAGTGTGATACTTTCTCCTCAGAGTTCCTACAAGAGAAGATACTGAGATTTTTATTTATTTATAAACAAAATTAAATAAATAAATATTAAAAATAATAAAATATAATGTAAAAAAACTAAAAATTGAGTTAATTTAGCACGGCGGGGGAAGTAGAACAAACAATTTAATGATACTCTTTATCCGGTAGCGCTACGGTCTATCTTTTTTCAGATTTCACATCGTGTTTCTTGCTTTGACCATGGAAATGCAGTCGGGAGACTTGAGAGAGCGTTCAGACTTCCGCGACGTCTTTTTTACGGTGGAATGCGAGTGTCTATGACGAACGTGATCCCACACACCGTGTGGTCACTTAAGTTATCCAGGACGGAAATTGATTCAATGTTGTGGACGTGTTCCTGCCTCCATGGACCCGGGGCACTCTCTTTTCGTGAAATGCATGGAAACTGGAAAATGTTAGGAAGGCGCTGTGAAGGTGTCCACCAATTGATTTACGTATTCATTTAAGGTTTCTTTTCCTGAAAACGACGTTTTAACGCGGTTTTAGTTTTATAAATCCATGAAATATTGGGTGGGTTGTATAGTTTGATTACGACTATAAAAATGGGCCGATTATGAAAAAGGGCTTTTTTTAAAAGATGGAGCTTCGCTGCCTCGTGGTCGTGGGGGTTCTGAATTCCACCTCACAATGCGAAAGCCCAACAGGGGGGCAGCTCTCTCGTGAGGGAATATATTTTGCTCTCAAGAATCTGGCGGCAATCTCGTCGCAGGTACTCGAACTTGGTTAAGAGCGATGTTGAGGAGGAAGCTACTGCCGCCACTTCTGAAATCGACGTCTTCTAGTCATCTCCAGTAATCTTTCGAAGCTCTCTATTTTTTGTTCTTCTGCTTGTTGATATTTATTATTAATTGGATTTGTACATTCTTCTTGTCTCATCAACGAGCTCGAAATTTTCAGTTTTTCTACGAGCGGAGAGACCACAAAGAGCAAATCATGGGGGCGTAAGGTGGTCAAAATCATACTGATCTCTGTAACGGGAGGCTTTGCTCTGAGCGCCCTGGATGATCTAGCTATCTTTCATGGCTGTAGCAGGTAAATCACTTTGCGTAAACAAATCAAAGCTGATAGCTTAACTACTTGCTTAATTTAGTCTGTAGTTAAATCAAATGATTGAGTTTTTGGGGTCATTTCGTTCCGTATATTTTTAGCTCTATCATTGATTGAACTGTTATGTAAATCACTTTCAGTAAACAAATCAAAACCACAAGCCTAACTTGCTTAATTTAGTCTGTCGTGAAATCAAATGTATGAGTTTTTTGGAGCATTTAATTCTGGTTTTTTTTTTCCAGCTGCCTCATTGATTGAACGTGGGTTGACCGGTCCTATGTAGAATAATATGAACTGTAACGTAAATCACTTTCAATAAACAAATCAAAACAGCAAGCCTAAATACTTGCTTAATTTAGTCTGTTGTAAAATCAAATCTTTGAGTTTTTGGGAGAGCATTTTGTTCTAGATTTTTTGCTGCATCATTGATTGAACGTGGGTTGACCGGCCCAATGTAGAATAATATGAACTGTAAAGTAGTTTCTTGCAATGAGCACATCCCTCCTTGAACTTTACTAGCTGTGATGTATTGTAGTACTTAAAAGCCAGATATCATTGTGAAGCCGAGCATAGCTCAGTGGTAACACCAGAGGGTTGTGTTGCGGAAGGTCTCGAGTTCGACTCTCCTGGAGTACAAAAAATTAGGCTATTGTAGCCATTGTACTGTAATCCGGTCTAAATGAAATGAATATCAATCTCTTAAAAAAAAAGAGCCAGGTATCATTCACAAGCAAACGTACTACCCATGCATTTAGAATCTGTTGATTTAAGCGTTTTCCTACTGGTTGTGACAATTCATCCATTGTTATGAATTAGTTACGTCTTTCTACGTACGAGTTAGGAAAATTGACGGAAAGTAACGGTTTCCTTTATTTACAGTCTGATCAATTAAGCAGTAATATCATCCGCTTATGGGTGAACTGTGAGAAAGTATTATTGTGTGGAACCATTAGGTTTATCTTTATTTTTTTCCTTATAAAAGTTGATCTTTTACTCTTGGAGAATTATCTTTTTTCTTTTTTTCCTTAGCCATTGTTTATTTTTAGTTGTAGTCTGCATGGTTCACACTTACACGAGTTCAAGAATACACAGTGCTTCATCTCTTCTTGTTAACATACTAAGGTAAAATATAATTGGCAAACTCGTTGGTTGTTCTCATTTGGGCTCTTTTTTACCAGTAAGGCTCTTGAAAAAGCTAGTCAGAACCAGAAAATTGTAGAAGCTATTGGGGAGCCAATACTGCGTGGTCCCTGGTATAATGCATCACTTGCTTTAGCTCACAAAAGACATTCAGTCTCTTGCACTTTTCCTCTCTCTGGGCCCAGAGGATCTGGTATTGTTCAGCTGAAGGCTGTTCGACAAGGTTAGTTTTATTCTTACATATTAACTAACTGTTGTACTTATACGTAATTCCTAATAACATACTTATTGCTTTCTTCAAAAAAAAAATATCATACGTATTGCTTCTTTCCGCTAACTCCCTTTAGACTTTTTCGGATGTGTTTCTAGCTCACTGTTTAAAAATTGTGGAGGTGTAAGAAAGTCATAAGGGCTAACTATATATATATTCACTTAACTTATGAAAGCTTGCAGAAATAAGCATATAGTCTCTGTTATCGTAGAAAGCAAACAAGTTTTGTAAGATATTTGTGTACTTGGAATAGTTATCGTGGACTTGTTCCTTAGAGTAGCCTACTAAAATGAGGAAATTGTTCATGCCTCAACTAATTAAGGGGAATTATCCTTTGAATGGAGAACCAGAACTATTCAGATATTTGAGAAGCTGGGTGGTTTATTGCAAGTTTAAGAAGGATCCATCAGAATTTTGGGATTTGGAGAACTTGGACTCTGTGGAGACATCTCTGATCCAGTTTAGATAGCTCTACAGAAGAGCATATGTTTAAGATATGATTTTTTTGTAACCATCCCAGTGTGCCATCATTTATAGGACAATTATGTGGAAGTTTGTTCTTTATCCTACACATAGCGGTAAAAAGTCAATGTTCTTTTTCAAATCAGTGTTTCTTGGCCCTCCTTGATTACTTCAAGGACTTTCACAGTTCATAACTGATAATATTTGGTGTCTAATCTTTGGTGTTCCCTCACTTAATTTACTTGCTGTTGTTACCACCTAACTGTGGAGCTATAGAACACTTCGAAGCTTGAGGGCAAGTCCAAACCCCAGGCGTGGCTAGGTTTTCTGACTTCTCATGATTAGGTCTTTCACTTGCCTATTACTGGCTGCTTGGTATTGTTAAACTCTTCAGAGACAGAAGTCATCTTTTTTCATAGGATTAAAGGATTCAATGGGCACATATGAGTTCCTTAAAGTTGTGGATTGCATATTGTTCTTTACAAGTATAGAAGCAATCAGCTCCCTTATTCTCGGTATCTCACATCCTTGAGGAGCTTCATGATCTGATCCTTTCTTATATTATGTCTTAAAGTTGCTGAATTAGGCCGCTGCCCCTGCCTGAACTGCTATACTCTTACCATTTTTCATGACATTTATCTCACTCCAAACAAGAGCAGCACTTGAGCCCAGTTACGATTAAATAGAGCAGTTCGAACTGATTTCATTTGTCATAGACTTAATATTTTAAACAAGGCCGTGCCAAAACTTTATCTAGTTGGAATAGAAATTAAGTCTTTGACAACATCTCAAGCGTGGAAAAATTAAAAAAAGTATGATTGCATCATTAAGGGTGGACATTCATTTTCGTGTTTCTGGTTTCTGTTAAATAGCTGCCAACTTTAGATCACCGATTACTTGCTTTCTGTCATGCAGACAATCCATTGTTTTCATTTTTACGGCCTCAGGAGTGGGAGATCCTTATCATGGATGCTACTCTTCATGTACCTGAAAATAAAGAGAACCAGTCATTCCGAGTTAGCCTCTCAGATATACCTGTCCCTCCAACAGCTGAATGTAAAGACTGCAGGTCGCCACCTCCAGAGGTGGACAAAAAAGACTGAAACATCCTGCTACGATGCTGGATTTGAGAAAAATTGTTACTGTTGCATATTTCATTTCCTTGGCTATAGCTCCCTTAACGATTTTTTATTTTTATTTTTCAATCATTCATTAAGAAAGTTTTGAGTTAGTGCAACACACTCGGATGACTTGAAAGGAAATAAAGATTATAAAGATGAATTTCTGAGGATGCTACCTTTACGGGGGAATAACTCGGTTTACTCTGTAGGGCATGCACCAATACTCATCTTCTTTCAAGCGTATATTGTAATTTTATGAAAGACTGGTTCCAAAGATTTCAGTTCAAACAATAAAAAAGAGCATGTGATTGCCAATTTGTCAAAGTTGACTAGCAATCATTTTGAATAATACTAATGCCCACAGCGGCCAGTTTTTTCGCACGGCCCTCGCAGAGTATTATTTTAATACGAAAATCGAGGACACTAAAATAATGTCCTGACACTAAAATAATGTCCTGTGGACATAGCATTACTCGGAGACAATAGAGTTGGAAAGACGATACAGCAAGCATGATGTCAGGGGAGTAACAGGGGGATGTTGGAATGGAAGGACACTGTAGTGCTAATGACGATAGAGCTGTCGTGAGCCGAAAATATTGCTATATAATTTGGGCTTTGGTTCCATTCAACACCAGGAACAAAAGCCACCAAATTCGCAATCAATGTTCACCACGAATCATCAAGATCGATCTATTATTAGTGAAATACCGATTGATATTGGCAATGTGTATCAGTTTTTCATAAAATATCACTATTACCAAAGACGGCACATCATGCATGGCCCTACACATATCACTACTCTTTACATATTACATTTATTTTTCTTTTTATTGTTTTTTTTTCCAGAAAATAAGTAATATATAGAACATGTATCACCACCTTGTTTTGGACACGACGAATTAGTTTTTTGAAGATACTAGCATACAGAATCCAGGTGATTATAGGCGACAGAGAACCTCAAGGAAGATCTTCAATGTTCAACACATAAAAGGGTAATTTTTTTTTTATTAAATTTTTAATTTGTGAAACACGTTGTACAGAGGATGTGGGCGTTAGTGTCGAATCGACATTGGAGCTAATTTACCTATAATTATTTAACATTTACAAAACCCAAAAATATTGATACATCTATAAACAAATAAGATAAGTTATCATCTTGATCTACCATCCCTATGGAGACTTTCCCAGCTGATTTCCTGCGCGCACTCTCCACAAATGGTACTTGATCCCGATTTAGTACCCTGACTTCGGAGTGTTAACAAATGTGCGAGATTCGTGCATTTCCGTTGAATAATTCGGTTCCTCATACTGTGCTTGGTCTGTCTTAGACTGCTCTCCATTGTTGGGACCACAGCAGCCACAGGCTTTTGCTCAGGCAATGACTCCTCAAACGAGACTCTTTGTACTTCCTCCCACTCCAATGAACGCCTGTATACTTCCCATGCCATTTCTTTCTCCTCTTTTGAAAGCTTCTCTTCCTCGTTCTCTTGCAGGAGGCTCTCGTGCTCATGGTAATTCGCAATCCAGCTATAGTTTATTCAAATAAAAATTGTCAAAAGATCGCAAATTATTAATCTGATGCACATAAACCCTCCAAATTTTCTGATATCAAATGAAGCAAAAGAAATTAACAGTCCAACGCTACATTTCATTATAGAATCATTGACATTTAGTGAAAGGGATGTTTCCGCACCATATGAATGGGTGCTGGAAGGCTTGCAAGAAGTAGGTTGCCCCACTCACCCTTTGTCGGTACTGCAATGTCACGACAGAGAAGCCTCTATCTATGCTTAACGTAACCCCTACATTCACATTAAATTTATTTGTGCTGCCATATGCCATTTCACAGGATCCCATGCAAAACTAAAACTTCGACCTCCAGAGCTAGTAGCAACCCTAAATTTTTCTTCTCTGGGCACAACAATCCTGCTATATCATTTTTTTTGTGGAATTAGCAGTGCGCTCAGATGGGACTCCGCGTCCAGAACAACTATGAACTTCTAAATGAAGAGCAGAGTTGCAGATTAAAGGATGAAATGTTACAGAGTGATGGATCTTGGTCTACCAAAATCATACAGATATTTTGGGACCTCACAGAATTCCCACTCGTTCTGGCTCTCATTTTGTCTACCATTATCATTCAATCACACAAAATATTCATAATATCAAATTTTGCACATTAAATTAGCAGAAAAAAGGAAATTAGGAACTCATATCAGAAGTTTTTTTTTTTAAAAGAATGTAGTAAGCAGATTATCATTAAATAAATTTAAAGATAATAATCTTCATTTGGTAACAGGATCAATGAAGTGATTAAAGAGTCAAGAGTGATATATCTTCCTAATGTAAAGCATAAGAGAGCAAAATGATCATAAAAATTGTAAAAAATAATAAGCAGATGAACAAAAACCAATCCAACTGTAAGACACTGAAATAACTTTTGAAAATATAGTCAAGTTTTTACCGTGGATAATGTCTGCTAGTTAACATTTCCATGAATTTGTCAGAACAGCTTCCCTGAGACAAAGGTAAGCCTTTCTTCTTCAAGGATGAGCCTCCAGATTCACAGTTCATGCCTTGATTGGATTTCTGCTCATGCACTGCATCTATGTTTTCATCATCTCCAAAATCAAAAAGATGAAGCATCTCCTCTTTAGACATAGTTCTGTGTACTTGTTGTCTATCCACTACCCTTGCAGCAAGGCCTTCCTTTGTCACCTGATGGAAACTTACAAAAAATATCAAATTCACAGTACTTATTGACTTTTTTTGAAACTTCATTTATTTGTAGCTAATTTTAACCAGCATCTGCATCTGACAGGTACCTGGCGCTTATAAATTTTTTCTTCCATGGTTCCATGAGCCATCAGGCGATATGCATACACAGGCTTAATTTGTCCATACCTGCATGAAATATATTTTTATATAGAGCTTCAAAAGGCTTACTTGAATATCTGTCAGAAGATATTAGATAGATTTTGGAGGGAATCCTTACCGCCAAACCCGATAAATAGCCTGAAGATCATTAGTCGGATTCCATGATCCATCAACGAGAATTACACGATTTGCAGCATGAAGATTAATACCTAATGATCCAGCTCGAGTTGATATAAGCGTACACTTTACCCGTTTATTCCTTGGCTCATTGAACCTTTCAACTAACTTTTGTCTTTCTGATCCCTCAGTACTTCCATCCATCCTGTGGAACATAACTGGTAAATTACTACATTTTGTACCAAGCAAAAAATCAATATTGTTTTTCCTTTTTGTGAAACAAAGTCTAAAATTGAACATGTTAGAAGCTCATGCAATTACTAAACATATTGTGATCTTAAAACTAGTGCATGCAGAAATTGTTGTCCTACTCTAACACAAACTCAGGAACCTTTTCTACAATGCCTTAATTGACACGTATTACTTACTGCATGCAGAAATAATTCATACACACCTGTACCAATCCTTGCCTTGCTTCCAATATTTGCCCTCTCTCCCTTTTCGAGGTAATTTTGAAAGAAAAAGCTCAATGAGATCTAGAGTTGGCAAGCTTTGGCTGAAAACTAGTGCTTTATCTCCCACTTCAGCACTCATAGACAGAATGTCCAGCAGCAAGACCATTTTACCACTATAATTCACCTCCCTATAAATTTTTTCCTCAAGAAGTTCCTTCCACCAGTCAATTTGCTGAAACAGACATGCCGATTATTAGGTACATTCCCACCAGTGGACATCCAAATCACACAGCAATGCAACTAAATATCTAAACTCATTTTCTTTAAGACAGGTCAATTAAAGGACTACCTGGAAAGTAGTATATTGCTAATAGAAACTAAATATAACAGCATAAGACTGAAGAAATTAGGTGATGCAATACTTTGTTGGGAATATAAATCAAATCAGGAACAGCAGGTAGCGCAGGAGTAATTTGGTAGCAGGAAATAAAGGTACATGTTTCGGATCTGGTTTTTCATTTTCTTTTTCCTTCTCTGAAGAATATGCCTGGGCACCATAATCATCAAAAACAGATACAGCACATACAAGTTTATTTTAATTATAGAAACAGGACAGTAAAATTATGTTAAGAAGAATATGACTTGGCTACTATCTCATGACAACTATCAATGGATATTGACAATTTCTTTTTCCAGCATAAATGATTTCCGGAGACATCCATACCACATCCATATTCAATCCGGTCCAAAAATATAGGGTTAAGAGGGAACAAAGAGAGTTAATTAGCTGTTCCATGTTTAATTGCTCGCACTGAACCATACACAACCTTTCTGCCACAAAGCCTTGGCAATACCTCGTGAAAGAAGCCGTCATCATTCTTTCTGTGTGAGAAGTCATGCTTGCTTTTCAATTTCTCTGCATAAATAAAAGAAACCTATTCAACTTAGATAAATAACTAAACTGAATAAATTATCATCAAAGTCACCTGTCTAATAATGTCTATCGTGTTTTTTGAAATGGATAATGTATATCATGTTCATTATGCCTAAAAGCATAAAATTCTGTTAATTACCTTTCAACAGTTGGATGAGTCAAACTGGTTGTTCCTAAATGGTCTCCACATTGAGGGAGACTTTAAAACAGTAAGTGGCTGGTGTTTGAGATAGAGCAAGCCCTCGGAGGCATTGGACAGCAACTCATGGAATCCTTAACTTGGCAACCATATGATCTGTAATAAAATACTCTTTCCTAGGAGCGCTAATGGCCTAGTAGATGCCCTTTCCAAGAAGTGAACCTCCTGCCAATCCCTTGTTGTACAGGATTCCTGCCTTTTTAACATGATAGTCTCATGAAGTCTAAGGACATCTGCTGTAAATTCCTTTTCTCATTGCATATTAGCCAATAAAATCACCTTCTCCAGAAAAAAAAAAAGTTTAACATGATAGTCTCATGAAGTCTAGGACATCTGCTGTAAATTCCTTTTCTCATTGCATATTAGCCAATAAAATCACCTTCTCCAGAAAAAAAAGTATCTCCACCCTTGGGGTATGGGACTCTTGGACTACTACAATTAAGATCTCTCCAGGGAATTTTTATGTACCTCAGTGAGATGGATGAAACTTGTAAATTAAGTATGACATTAATTGGACTACAATAAACCTTGCTATCGACGGTTCCCTTCTTTTAATTTCTTTCAATTTGCTTATGTTTAGGTTTCTTAAGAGCTGAGTTATTTCTCACTATGTAATAATCCAATATTGCACCCTCTCCTCTGAAAGCTCTCCTCATAGATTCCTTATGTCTCATTGTCAAGAAACAAAGAAAAGAATGTTTGCCGCATCAAACATAATTATCTAGGCTTATACAGCAATGCAAGAGATATAAACTAGTGACCCAGATCATTGTTATATTAGATCATAGAATGTCTGTACTACATAAGAAAACTTCTTGTGATTTCCGCCAATATGAACAAGGATCAATTCCTCATATTTTAGGAAAAAAACCAACCAAAGCACTAAACATATTCTTACCTCCATTTTGTGTGTCTCGGTCCAGGTTATCATCACTAGAACTATCATCAACTAAAAAGTTCTCAATGGCATCTTCTTGTCTATGGCGATCTTTGTATCCTTTGGCCAACTGCAAGAGCCCAGGATGGTTCCATATCTAGCAGTAATAGCTCTATCAGTATCACAGAAAGAGCAGTAAAATAGACTTAGTAATCCAACTTTCAAGTTTCCTGACACAGAGCAGTAAATGGTACCTGAGCTAATGCTTGATATCCAGCAAAGAAGCAACTCCTTCTTATAGCCTTTTCACTTGTGACACTTGTGAAGCCATGTACATCCAAGAATCTTTTATATAATTTCCTTTGTAATGATGAGAGTTTGACGGTGATCACAAACACTGTTTTTGGAGGCAAATCCTTTTTTACAACATTCATATCCATCCTTTGGACAAATCCTTTCAATTGTTCATAGAGGATATGAGACCGTTGGTTCATAATCTTGACATCATCTGAGGTAGAATTAGTATGTTGTCCATTTTCGATAGGATTCTGAAACCTGCATATAATTTCCAAATTAGAACAAGAAAAAAATTTAGAAAAGGCCAATTTCCCAACAGAGTCAGAATGGGAAAAGAGTATTACCTATTTCTAAATTCATGACTGCTGCCCAGAAAACCTTCACGTACAAAATCAACCATCTGTTCCATAAAGATACCAAACACACGTGATCATAAACAACAAATCGATATTTGGATTACCAACCAAAGCCATCGAGAGGAAAGAAATCTCACGCAGTAATACTCCATCAAGTTGTTCTGCAGTGGAGAGCCAGTCAGGGCGATTCGTCTTTGGCATTTTACTTGTTTCAAGGCTTGGGTGATGTCAGCCCTTGTGTTTTTTATCATATGAGCCTCATCACATACCAATATATCAGGCCCATTCTAACAAAGAAAGCACTATCAGGTGATGGAACAAGAAACAACTGTATTAAGTAAAAATTGACATTTACAAGAAAGCAACATAAAACATTTACCGTAAGCAACGTAAAACATTTACAGTAAGCATAACTGCTTAGGTTTCCAAAAACCACCTAGCCCATGACTGCCACAAGAAAGCTACTGATATACAATTTAAAAACACACTGATGGAACAAAAAAAGAATATCTTACTGATCAAAAACCACTTTTTCATTTACATTCCTTCTATTTTCTTGTGAACTTGAGCATAGCTCAGTGGTCACATGGGGGTTTTTCTAGTGGGAGGTGTCTTGGGTTCAAGTCTCCTTAGGGGCATGGGAAAAAAAATCACAACTTTCAAAGAAAAAATTCCTTCTATTTTTTTTTTCTTTTTTAAGAGCATTGGGATCTTAACAGTAGAGAAAAAGAAAGGGGGAAAGAAACTTCAGAAATAGGACTTTCTAGTCAGACCTCAAGTTGAATATCCTTCTTTGTCCCCCTTTCATAAAAATAGGTGTTTTGGGGTTGTTTTCTTGTCATTGAATATTCTTGAGCTAAATCTTCCAAGTTATGATAAAGTGAGTGCGGTTTGGAATACTGCAGCACAAAATTTGGTATCTATTACATTTTCCCACTCTTGCAATTGAGCAATCAGGCAAGCACTTTGGAAAGACTGGAAAGAACTTCTCGAAGTTTTCAAATGTCACAATTTCTTGCAATTTTGAAAAGATACCAATACTAAACATTTGAACTCTGTTTTAAACCAGTAAATTCCATGAGATATCCTAAATCTCTCACTAAAAATCAATCCGAAGAGTGTTCTCTTACTCATCTAATTCCCATACTCTATCCTACTTGGCATACCCACACATTTTTTATCCTTCTTACATTGCCCTACATCAGTGGTAAACAGTATTGAGAAGCTAATGAGAAATTTCCTTTGGTCGGGATCTTCAGAAAGATCAAAGATGCACCTCATCTGTTGGGAGGATGTATGCTTGGCAAAGGAGGATGGAGGATTTGGAATCAGGAGAATAAGGCACATGAATGAAGCACTCCTAATTAAATGGCTCTAGAAATTGAATACAAGCAGTGGGGCTACTTGGAGAAGTTTAATTGTAAAAGCACTTGACAATAGGCCGAGAGACTGGTGGTTTGGTGACATAAGGCAATGGAGGCTCTCTTCGATTGGGAAGAAAATTGTTAAGTTGCTGCCTTTTTTTGTTTAGCATACTTTCATTCATCCTGGAATTGGTGACAGAACATTTTTTTGGACTAATAAATGGACTGGTAAAGACACTCTTGCTGAAAAGTATCCAAGAATATTCACATTAGCAAGGGATCAGAACTGCTTTATTAGGGACATCGCCCCTAGGGGACAGCTGAGAGAAGTGGATTGGACACCATTGCTTCGAGGAAATCCAACTGATGAGGAATCTATTGAGATAGCTTCATTACTTGATGAGTTAAATATAACATTCCTAAAGAGAGACCAGATGGATGAATTATTATGGAGGCCACATCCCTTGGGGAATTACTTAGATAGCACAACTTACTCTTGCTTAACTGATTGTGGACATTACCCCCATCAGGTTGCAAAAGCTTGGACACTTTCCTGCCCAAGGTAACAAACTTTTTTTGTGTGGTGCTGTTTATGAGGAAGATTGCCCACAAGGGACACATTATTAAGGAGAGGAATTCCGATTCAAGATGTTGCATGCCCATTATGTAGCTCTGAGAGTGAATCTCTTAATCACCTTTTATTGCACTGCACATATAGCTGGAAGGTATGGACATTTTTCATAGATAAATTCGGACTAAACTTCCCCATTCCTCAAGATCTTAGCAGCATTATTGCTCTTATCGGATCTCTTGGCCTTGGAAGCAAAGGAATATTGATGATTAGTTGTTGTTTGGGCTACATTCCCTGGTTGTTGTAGAAAGAAATAAAAAACAGAATTTTTCAGAACAAAAATACTTCCTGACCTGACTTATGCCAACGCAATATTCACCAAATTGTATGTTGGTTGAAAGTGCAGAAAAATTTCAAGAACATAGAGGGAGGTGCAATCTGGAATTCTTGGTCCCTATATGCTTTTGAAAAGGGGGGGAAGGTTCCCAAAATTATTGCTTGGGTCCCTCCACCGAGGTATGCTTATAAGCTGAATTTTTTTTTTTTGAGAATAGTGAGTTTTTGCTCTTTTATTGCATATCAAAACATACAAATGTAAAAGTACAATGGTACAGTCTGATAATACAACACTTGCTTATAAAGCTTGTGAAAAGTTAGGCAATTGTTACATGTCTATATTGGAAAATTTGTGCCTATTGTTAGTGCTGGTCTGGTTGCACCTTCTTTTGCTAGTTGATCTGCTATTGAATTGGCTGATCTTGGTGTGATGCTCCACTTGATCTCCCAATCTCTAGATATTTTCGAAATTTCATCAAAAACATATTTGAGATTCCATGGGATATTGAAGGTGTTGTTGGCCCAATTGATTGTTAAGGTGGAGTCTCCCTCTATTATAATGGGGTTGCTTGCTGAGGATGAAAACAATCTAAGCCCTTCTAGCAATCCATTAGCTTCAGCTTCGTTTGAAGTTGCAATGCCAAGAGGTCCTGAGTAAACACTTAGGATCTGACCGTCATATTGCCTCAATACCCCTCCATAGCCAGCTGGTCCGGGATTACCTCTAGAAGAGCCATCAAAATTTACTTTGAGCCATCCTTGGGGAGGTGAATTTTGATAGGTCATCATTTGGAAACTCGGGGCTGGCAGGTGTGGGTGGACTAATCCGTAACTCTTCTGGGGACATATGCCCGATTGGCACCACTAATTCCACAATTGCTGAAACGAAAAGTTTGCTTCACGGCCTCAAATACTTCCTCATGTTCCATTTTGTTGGGCCATTACATGTTGAGGGTGACTCACATGTTCTAATCCAATGGTACAAGAAGGACCTCAAGCCTCCTTGGAGGCTTCTTCCCATCATTGATGAAATTAGAGACTTTGCATATATTGTCACTAGTTGGAGTCATGTACTACGTAGTGCAAATGGTAAAACAGATGAATTAGCTAAAAAAGGGGCTCATGAGCAACATGCTATTGTATGGACCCCTTACTAGCTGTAATCCTATTATGTACTTCTTTTGCCTTATTGGGCTAAAATGAATAAAATCACAACTTTCAAAAAAAAAAAAAAAAGAAAGCTTTTGTGGCAGTCTAGTAACAGTTTACTTTTAGTGTACTATATGTAGCCTAATGGACTGATGTAACACAATTGAAAAATCAATAAAAGCTTATAACTGTTTCAAAAAAAAAAAAGCTTTTGTGGCAGTCTTGGGCTAGCTGGTGGAGTTGGGGTATTCCAAACTCTCAGAGAATATTCTTCTTTTTGGCACAATTACTTTAATTTTTTCTTATTTATTTGTTATTAGCTCTTTGATTTCTTGCTTAAGCCGATGTAGTTTCTGAATTTATTAAGATCTTCTATTGAATATTTTGCAAACACTCACAAAAAGAATAAAAAGTTTGGTATACTAGAAAAGCACCTGGAGAGCTTGGGAGATTTCTGATGCCAGATACTTGTCCTTCACATGCTTTCCAAGACTCAAGTTTCGGAAAGTAGCATAGCCTATTAAAAAGACCCCACCTTTAGCTCTCCATTTTGCAAGTAAGTCTCCTCTTCTTTCCCTGTGGAAACAAGCAATAAGAGCATTTGTTGAAAATAAATTTAACATAAAAAACTTAAAGGTCGTCTAAAAAGAAAACTTGAAGGAATAGTACTTTGAAATCTACAATCATTTGAAACAAGAAAAACAAAACGAAGCCTTTTGACCAGCATACCAATAACCATACACGAGTAAGAAACAAGTATCAAACCTGGGAACATCTTCAAGCATATATACACGGATTGGCTTTAATTCCAAAGGTCTCCACTTCATAAATTCTTGCCGCCAGTTATGCAACACATTTACAGGTGTAACTATAAGTGCGGTCCTTAATCCTAAATCAACACTTCTCATAGCAGTGTACAAGAATGCTATGACCTGCACATACAGTTAGAAGGTCAAATATAGATAATCTTTATCTGCTAATTAAACAAAAAAACATTCAAGCTTGATTAGAATCCAACAAGGTACTAGTCAGAACAACGCTCAAGATAATAGAAGTTATCCAAATGCAAGAAAATTCTAAAGGGAGAGTATTTCTCATAAAAGACAATAACTTGATTTGGATCCATAAACAGCAAGATCTGAATATTGTACTGGACTTCTTCAGAAGCAATGCTAAAGATAAAATGAAGTAATTGGAGTTCCACTCAATCACTAAGAAACACAAACTAATCAAACAGACAATCTCTTCTTTGTATTTTATACTGAAATAGTGTAGGCTATAATTGACTTGGGAAAAACCCAAAAAAAAAAAAAACAGAGTTGATCAGCCTATAGAGAGAAGGAAGCTCCTTAGACAAGGAAAAGGTAACAGACCCCTCTTTAGCTACTGTATCAGCCATGGAACGGGCCCTCTTTAGCTACTGTATCAGCCATGGAACAGGCCCTCTTTAGCAACTATATCAGCCATGGAATTTGCTTCCTTCAAAGTGTGCTGCCATAAAACAACATATGGCCTACCAATAACATAAAATTCTCTTGAATATACCTGAACATCCAAGGCAGCTTTTGTCTTTTAAAAAGGGTGAAGATTTTGTTCCAATTTGACAAAGAATGTCAGTTACAAGTTAAAAAGAGGTCAGAGTTGTTCCAAATTGTAGACTCTGTGGACCACTGCCTTGGCAAGATTGTCAGCCATAGACTTAGCTGATCTGGGGACTCAAATTGTAGACTCTGTGGACCATTGCCTTGGCAAGATTGTCAGCCATAGACTTAGCAGATCTGGGGACTTTCAACCATACAGGACAGGTATTACACAAGAGAACTGGCACAACACCTTTGGATTTACTTCTATCAAACATATTTTTTTGTGAAAACTTTTATCCGACTTCTCATCATAAAAGAGTCTTATTCAATATTCAAAAATAATAGAAGAGTTCCATACAGTTAGTCTAAGTGCAGAACGATTATCAAAGTACAGCTTTCGGGTTTCTATTGTTTTATCAGCCAAAAATTCTATTGAGAGCTGTTTTAAATAATCTAAATAGAAAAGGACGAAAACTTGCACGACTCTAGCAAGAAAGACGGCCAATATTCTGAGAACACCCAAATTCCTGGAACATATTCACCATAACTTAGTAAGGAGCATTTAGGAAGCGAGTAGACAGCTATAATCCGCAGCTGCAAATCAGGAGGACCTCTTCTTAGGTTTAACTTCAAATTTGTTTGTAGAAACAATTAGTCCAAATGCCTAAGATATTTCAGGAAGAAAGATTTAAAATTTTAAATCCAGGCCAGTTTCTGAAATTTGAAAAAAGAAGGCAGGTCGAAAAAACCATGTAAATTCATGTTGAAGAAATTATTGAGATCTGCCACTAGCTTACAGTGGTTTAGGAGAATTATATTTCTTCTAGCACACATAATTAACATAAAAGTAAATTTGCAAAGCCAGAAATAATTAAAATATCCACAACCTGAAAAGTTTTGCCAAGGCCCATAGTATGAGCTAGGATACAACCTAGACCCCGATCGCCAGACCTAACCTTTCTGACAGACTGTATTATATTCTCCCACATAAACCGTATCCCCGTGACCTGAATGAGAATCACAAAGACAACTCAGAACACCTTGGAATAAAAATGGTCCAAATAAATAAACAATAAAGCTAATTCAAGTAGTAATAGGTGGAACAAGAAAAAATAGCAGGATTTAGTTTTCTTCTTCAAGAAACTGTTAGTCATCAATGATCACAGAAATGAAACCTATTGTGAGAAAGAATGTTCAAGCTTTCTGTACGAATAAAAATAGATAGAAAAAAGAAAAAAAGTAGAGAGAAATGCCCATAACTCTGTCTATAAGTTTCGTTACTAAGCAACAAGAAATTTTCATAGTTTAAGACTGACATTGAGTTAAAAAATTCAATCTCCAGTATAAATCAAACTCTAAATGTTCTAGTTTCTGTTCTACCTTAAAACTCAAAGTATGATGATTTGTGAATGTACTACACTTCAATAGTCACTCAAATTTACCATGGATGCCCAGCATGCCACTGCCTACTGCTTTTTTAAAAGGCACAATACAGCTAACTCGGATAGAAATACTTTTGAAAGGTAAGCATGACAGACATGGATGACTTGCACATAACATTCTGATCACATGTGTTGTGTACAACTAGCTTTGTCCTACACGATTACAAAATTTCACACATACTCTTGGTTGTCTAGGGCCACTTGAATACTACAACTCTTTCATAGATACTTACACCACATTTCATCGGAAACACATTTCCATCATGTCCCCCCACCAAGCTGGGGAAATCATAACCTGGAGTTTCAGCTGAAAAACAAATATAAACGAACCTAAGTTGGAAGCTTGAGATAGTTTTCAGTGTTTACCTTCTTCCTTCTCCACTTGAAATACCATTATATAAGAAGTCCAACTGGACAGACACCACAACAAACTGATACGCAACAAAAAATATAATAAAGCCAAGTGGGGAACTTGGACAACCCCAAATAGAGGGCATAGTAGCATACAGAAAAATGGGTTGAAAAAAAAAATTTTAACCAATTTTCTTCAAAAAAAATCGAAAAACCAATAAAGGAATTCGAATAGATTACTAATGAAAATCAGTGAATAGATAAACTCAGTTCAGGTAGTACGAGAACAGTTTTATCCCCATCTTTGTCAGTCAAACATAAAATAATTACT
The DNA here is from genome assembly GCA_022405105.1 of Aristolochia contorta. Classification (NCBI taxonomy): domain Eukaryota; kingdom Viridiplantae; phylum Streptophyta; class Magnoliopsida; order Piperales; family Aristolochiaceae; genus Aristolochia; species Aristolochia contorta. The sequence goes on along the minus strand of CM039667.1, from coordinate 3,099,328 downwards.
TTAAGGAGTTCAAAATAAAAAGCCCAGCTATTGTATTTTCCAAAATACAATTCAAAGCAAACAAGATAACAAAAAGGTTCAAATGAAAAAGTGCAAGATGTTTTTAATGCAAACCATCAAACAAATAACTTCACTTTTTTGTTTTCTTCTGCAATTGAACCTGACATTTATTTGTAAGAGTTTGGATCACTCTTGTTGTTGTCAGCCATGGTGAAACAAGGGAAGGAATAGAGAAAATATGGACGGAACTTCAACAAAATTTTCATGTGTCTAGGAACTTAAACAAATTTTCTGAGAAAACTTTCTCAAATTTTAATAATTTTAACAGAAATTTTCAGAACACCCTAGGACTTAAGATTGAAAAGATTCAAAGGCCGTTGTGGCTTTAAATGATGATAAGAAAAGTTTATACAAGTTAGGGATAGGTCACCTGATGAGGCTTTAGTTTTGCTGATAAACTGGGAGGGATCCTTACTGCTGCTTCATTCTCCTCTCTGGCAACATTTACTATAAAGCCTTTAATTGCATCACCAAGCACTTCAGCACCAACTTCTAGAGTAGTGCCATTAGAAATCACAGGATTCGTACTCCATGATTTTCCTTGTAATGATTTGAGATGTTCTTGACGAGCCTAGAAGGATAAGACTCGTGCTAAATATAAGTTTACAGCAATAGAAACCCCTGTTCTTAATCAAAAAGCCCATTTTTGAAAATTGAATTAAAAAAGCTAAAAAAAACCTTCTCAATAGCAATTTTCCGCTTGGTCTCTTCTCCAAGCTCTGTATCATCCAGTATCCTCCTAATTCGCCGCTTCCGTCTTTTCTTACTGCTGAAACCACCCATAAAGGGAATGTTCTACTTAGAGTTATCTCTAAAGAGTTGTACAAACATGGATTCTTAGTCCAGAGTTTGAAAGCACAATCTAGCCAGTGGAGCAAAATGACATATTAGGGATAAATTTGATAGAAGAGCAAAAAAGTCCACAATAACATCAACCTGATATATATCTGAAATAGCAAAGTTTGATATGAATATGAACGAGGCCTAGGCCTCTTAACTCTGCTGAATCCACAGAGACATGACAGTACAGGTTACACCATACAACCCATTCTTCATACTCATCTACAAGAATTAAGGCCACAATTTTCACTCTAAAATGCCTCAATGAACAAGACTATCCTGCTCACAGTCAGTACTGCCAACTAAGTCAAATGGCAGCTGGCCAGCTGAAACTCGATCTGCTATCCACTATAACCCAATTCCATTTCTCCTAGTGAGCATGACAAGACATGCAAATGTGACACTCTGAACCTACAAATTAGTCAAAAAGATGCACGTAATGGATATTTCCTCATTGAAAGTTCTTTGCGCCAAAAGAATAAATACTTCACCTGATTCGAACATCAATATCAGAGTCTGAGAGGTCTGAATCACTATCTGAGCTTGAAGACTCCTGGGCAGCAGCTTCTAGAGCCTTGTTGCATGCACGCATAAGTTCATGCAAGGAGGCAGGAGAACAACAACAACAGATCCAACCAGATGCTTTAACATTAAAGAGGTGTTTTTCTCCAAAGTTTCTCTTCAAACATGTTGTACAAAACAATATTTTACATGATTTACAGCTAAGTAGGTCACTGGATCTCCCGCACCATCCACAATAACACTCGGTGCAATCAGGATCCTGCATGACCCCAGATGCCACATAAGTGCAATAAACAATGGAGGTATTTACAGCACATAACAACCCTTTAGCAAAATATCACACAATCATCAATACCTGCTGGTGCAATTTCTCTTCCACCAAGCACTTGCAATGTTCACATATAATAACCTCTAGTAAAGGATGTTTTTTAACCTCAGATTCCCTCAGCACTTTAGAACAAGCAGTGCAGTGATAACTCATTGAATCTTCTGCGACAAGAAAACAAGATCCAGTTAGACTTGGAGATTAAAAAGTATCACAATCTACAATACCAATTGCTTCCTTAGCTTGTGGTGCTGAAGGTGCAAGAAGATTGGTCTCACCACTAGTACCATTTGCAGATATTTTTTCCACCACATGCACTTCATCATCAGAATCTATGATAACAGTTCTACTCCTCTTAGAATCATTTTCATGATCATCTGCATCATGAGAACGCTTGGACCCTGAAAGATCCATCGAAATACCATTTTTTATCATGTTGCCCTCAATGGCTTCAGATACTTCTACATTGCCAACTATTTCACCCTTCACGTTCTGACACAGAATCTCATTCCTGCCAAGATTAGCAGCTCCCTCACCGGTCTCAGAAGAATGGTTGGCCCCTGAAACAAGCTCAGCATTCTCATTCAGGAGTGTGGAATTGTACACTTCAGTTTCAGCAATTCTCTCAACTGATGGAACGTCTTTCTTATGGGACTCCTGCTACAGAGATTATGAACAAAGTCTTTCAGAAAAATAAAAGAGGTTATGGATTTGACTGGGCAACAGGTAAATGGTACCATGGATGAGATCCATATTTTCACTATCACAACAAAATAGAGAAAGTTAAAATCGAAAACAGAGGGCATATTTTTCATTGGACACAACTGATAATCACAATAACACCAAAAACCCCAAAACAAAAAATGAGACAAGCAATAATCTACCTGATTTCGTCGACGTCTGTGTCTTCTCTGCTTCAGTTGAAACTGTAGCTTCTGTGTAACTTTTACATCATCTTCTTCTTTTACCTACCAACAGAAATTAAAACAATGAAGAAACAGAAGACAAAAATTAATAACCTACAGAAATTAAAAACCCTATTGAGACTATGCTCAATGAACACCTTTGCAACAAATCTTTTTTTTACACATAAACGTTTAATTTAGCATTTTATTTTTGTTGGTAAGCTCTATTTTTCGGAGAGTAACCAGAAGAGAGAACTGATGAAAGGAAGCAAAGTGACCGATAGAAAATAAACGTATATAACGAGCAAAGAAGATTGGAGGGACAAAGTGCAGGAACTAGTCCAAAAGAGGAAAATGTTTTACAACAAGAACGTCTGACTCGAAATCAAACCCCTTACCAAGGTGCCAACAAGATGGTTAGTTGTCATACACGCACACGAGTACCTTCTAAAAAATGCAAAAATGCTATCACATCCATGATCTCATCATGAATTTGGTGGGAGAACCAACGGGAGCTACATACCTATACATATAAAATGAAAAACTTCCAGAATCACCCTCCACAATGAACGGTTAGTGAAAGACTGCTCAAATTGAAGACGAAGGGAGAGCCTCAATTACAGCTCCATTTGAGCTGCAGGAGCCAAAAAGACTCCTAAGGGAAGCTACATACCTATACTAAACAAGTGAAAAACTTCCAGAATCACCCTCCATAACAAAGGTGGTAAATGAAGGACTCTTCAAAATTAAAGGCAATGGGAGAGCCTCAATGACAACTCCATTTAAGCTGTAGAAGCCAAAAAGACTCCAAAGCTCTCTAATTGCACCTCCTCTATATAAGAGCAAAGTTTCAACGGACGAGAAACAAAATTACGGACAGATATGAGAAACCAGTATCTCCTCAGAAAAAAATGACAACAAAAGCCACAGAGCTTTAGAAATAATGCTAATGCTTCGAAGTCTACAAATACCTTCTTAAAATTTTTCTTTTGCTCTTCGGAAAGGTCTAAGTCTTTCTCAGATGCCACAGCAACTGCATAAAATGGATCACTAGGATTATTCTCAATGTCATCAATCTCCTCCACCTGTGACAAATAACTGGTAAGCCTACTTGACGTCCAACAATGAAGGTACACAAGGAACAGCCTCTTCTTACAAAAAAAAACAAAATTCACACTCACATGAGATTCCAGAGGATAAATAAAGAGAAAATAAGAGGGAGGTGGGAGGGAGGGAGCAGGTGATATCTACAGCATGATGAAGGTGCTTTGCTAATCTTCAAATAAAGTTCCCTACCTCATCCATTCCAGGCAACTTCAGCCCCAAGTTTGCCGCTTCATTGGGGGTGTCAGCCAAATATACAGAAGCCCAGTGCTTGCTACCAAACGAAATAGAAGGCTTCTGAGAATGAAGAAGCTCGTTAAATGAGCTCCAATATTTCTCGGAGTTTCCGGTCGATGATTCTTCATTCTCTTCCATTGCAAACTTTTTCCCGAGGTACCCACTAGCACCTTCTTCCAACAATTTACCATGTTGTCTGACCACAAGGTGGAACAGATACATCATCATGACCTTAATAGACAGGAAATCATTAATAAAACACCCGAAAAGAGACTAATCATACCGTCTTACAGGTCTACATGATTGTAGATATTTTTCAGCCTTTATGACTGTTTCGGTAATTTCATCAGTTTTCGGAGTTCCAACCCAGTGTATCCGCTTCCTCCAAGCGTCGGTGGAGCAACCACTAGGAGCCTGGCTTTCAATGTGCTTATAAAGACTAGGTAGCTCAATTCCAGCTCCATCAAGTTGTTCCTATCAGCAGAAAGTATGTGACAAAGAATATTAAGTCTTACAGCCTCCGTTGAACATCTCATGAAATGAGTATTAGAAACATCGAACAAAAGGTTACTGGATCCATAATCCATTTACAACTTTTTTTTTGAAAGTTATAATCCATTTACAACTGAAAAATGCTTACGAGATAGAAAGTTCAATAGAGCATTAAGAAAGAGAAAAGGAAAGAAGAAAGAAGCACACCAACAAAAGAGCACTCTCTGCTTCCAAGTCATCAAGAACTCCTTCCCATTCCTCAACAAATGTCTTCATCTCAGTAGCCACAGCTGTTTCCAGCTATTCAAAAGACAAATCAACATCAGTTATGCATGCTCAATAGCAGCTTAAACAAGGAAATACAAACATGATCACTGTTGAAACTAACTTCATCCCCGTGAAGATTTTGAGCCAATTCTGTTCTAACTTCACTTTCCACTCGTGCAAGTGACTCCTTTTCAAGAGATTCTTGGGCCTCTGCTGCCTAAAAATTAGAATGAGAGAAGAAAAAAAGAAGGTAGAAGGAAAATAGAGGACGAATTGACCAACAAGAAGCCAAAAAACAGGGAATAACCTAAAAACCAAGAACAAGAATACCTTGCTCTCAACTTCCAAGAACTCAGCTATTAGTTCTTCAATTTCTGAATCTGTTAAAGGCACCTAGAACACAAGAAAGTACATTAACCAAGCAAAAGAAAACATATTAAATTTCATACTCATGCGCAAGAAAGCATAACAAAGTTTATACTAGAGTAAAAGGCACTTAAAGTAAAACACATCTTCATGTATGTCCAAAAGTTCGCTAATGTATGATCAGCTCATCCACAAACTTCCATGAGGAAAAGCACGATAAATCCTCTATTATAAAACCAGGCCCGGCCAACCAGTATGGTGAAGTTGGCTCGGACCCAGAGCGTTTTCCTGGTCTGGATCAATTAAAACCAAGAAACAGCCAAAATCTGTTGACCGTTCTGGATTTTACCAGTTCCGCCGAACCAGTGAGCCGACAGACCTGGATGGGTACAGGGTTAACGTATTGCAGAGAGAGAGAGAGAGAGAGAGAGAGAGAGAGAGAGAAAACTCATCTGCTAATGAACCTATATTACCAATCAAATCTCTTGAATTCATGTGAACTTGAGCATAACTCAGTGGTAACTGCTAATGAACCTATATTACCAATCAAATCTCTTGAATTCATGTGAACTTGAGCATAACTCAGTGGTAACGGGGATTAGGGGGGGGGGTTGTTTTTGCGGTAGGTCTTGGGTTCAAATTCTCTAAGGGGCATGGGAATTAGATTAGAATGAAATACCAACTTTCAAAAAGAAAAATCTGTTGAATTCACAAAGAGTGAAAACTATGCAATTTCCTTCATGGTTAGCCTTTATCAGTAATATAGCAGCCCGAATGCTTTGCAATATTCAGTTGAGTTGATATAGTGTCACATTCAACAGCTTTCTCACAAAGTGGTAACGGAACTGCGAAATGGGTCATATTATCTAGAACAGACATAACAAGTAGAAAATAGAATCTATGTGTATTTCGAATCTGTTATAATTCAATTTTTTTAAGAAAGTGTTTCTTCATTTCAAAAGTGTGCAATTCAGAGTACAAGGAATTCTCAGATTTACAGAGGTTATAATCCAATTAGTGTAGCACAATAATGAAAACAAGGCAACAACTACTCAAGGTAAAAAAAAAAAAAAACTATTCACCTCAGCATTTGATTCAGACTCATCCTCTGAAGTTGATACCTCTTCATCATCTGCATCATCCCTAAAAGAATCATCTGACTCACTTTCGTCATCATCCTCAGTCATGCTCTTCTCTCCGACCTCCTTCTGTCCTTTGTCCTCGACTTCTTTCTCAACTTCCGTTTCTTGATCACCCATAATGTGCAGTCTGATGAATTGTTCACACAAAAGCAATAATTCCTTCAAGAGAAAAAACATGCAAAAGCACATTAATTCAGGCTATAATGCTTCATAAAGCAGCACTGAAAGAGGTGGAACCTATAATGGACAATGTCAGTAAAACATTCTAGTCCTACACCCGTCAACAGTAAATAGTGCTCCTGAAGTAGCTCACTCTTCATATGCACTACGTAAGAGCTCGCATTGATGAAAACTCGAACGTTGAGCACAGGTAATGATCGAGTTCAGTGCAGTGATAGAAGCCAGCAGGTAAATAACTATGATATTCGTAAATTCATCTACGAGAAATCTACAAAAACATAGTAACGAAGAGCTCGCATTGATAAAATCTCGAAAGTTCGAGCACTAGGGGCATTCGAGTTCGGTTCAGTGATAGAAGCCAGGTAATAACTACAATTATCCGTAAAATCATTTCTGAGAGAGCCAAAAAACAAAACCGAGCAATCAATAAGAAATACAACTCACCTTATAATCTACCGAAATTGCAGAAATTCAGAAAACGCCGAACACCGTTGCACGACAGGAAACACATACATGCACTTGCGTAAAGTGACAGACAGACAAACTTCCCGGAATGTGAATCCCTGCTTAGCTACAAAGATGTTTGTCAGTCAAACACAGAGAATTGCGCACCGAAATAATAGAACCCCGAGAAATAACTGACAAGAAATTCAAAGAGCATAATGATCGAAGTTCAACGGAAAAGCACCTATAGTTTTAGGGTTTGAACGCAGGGAGAGCGAAATGACGACTGCTGTTCAACCGCGACAATCGGCTCCCGTCCGAGGAGTTTTTTGTCTGAAGAACGGCAAAATAATATTGAAAATAGATATTCTTCGGTAATATATGAAAAAAGGAACGAACTCGCGGGTATATTTTCCTTGCGGCGGAGGGGGCTTGCGGGTATTTTCCACTGCAGGCGCCTCCCTCGACTCTCTGACAACGATAAATTTGGCTCAAAGTCGCGCGGTTTTTAGTTGCGAGGAATTGTCACGTCGAGGGAGCTAAAGAAGCTTAACCGTTGAAATGAAAATTACAGGCGTGACACTGTTCTCCTGAGAAATGACAGGTGGACAACGGAGGAGAGGTTTCTTGCCCGTTTCGTCTTAAAGGCCAACCGTCTCAAATTATCTTTACGGACCTATAATCACGTAAACTGTCGCTCGGGTCCTGACTGCCTCAACGTGGCACAGCCACGGTCCGACCTGCCACAGCCACAGTCCGACCTGCCACAGCCACAGTCCGACCTGCCACAGCCACAGTCCGACCTGCCACAGCCATGGCGCGACCCAGAGCCCGAACTGTGTGAACCGAAGGACGGACATAAAAACGGTCGCAGGTAGCAAACCTTGCACTTATGTTTTGTTAAACTTCAAAGGGCTGTAATATGCACCAATTGGTACTCAAAATGTGCACTATTGATGTCTAGAGTTTATCCTCTAGAAAATAGAAATTTTTTTTTTTAAATATTTTTTATTTTTTAAAAAACGTAAATTTATATGTACGTTGGGTAGGTGCATACGCTAGGTGCGTCTAACATAACCCAAAAGGAAAATCCATAATTCCCTAAACTTTGCTAAAAGGAACGGGCGTAAAAATTGCAAAATCGGACCCAGCTTACGTACGGAGGGACCCGCATAATATGCGAAACCGTCATCGGACGGCATGGACTCCCCTTCTCGGGTCAATCGACGGTTCAACTTAAATTCTTTATGAAGAACCTGTTCGCTACGGGGCGCCAACCGTATATCGGGTTAACCAGCGCAAGGAAGAGGATTATGGCTGCGTGTCACCTGTAGACACTCGAATCAGTTCTGCAATCGATCCTCATACGGAGCTCGCGCATAAAGGCAAGGGTTTCAATGTATGGCTCCTTCCTCTTTGGATGTTTCCTCTGTTGATTCTACTTCAGATTTTCTCGCTGCGTTGGATATCATAGAGCGTCGAAACGGCACGAAGGTAATGTGGTTCTTCTCGTTTCGATTCTTTTCTGTTTTTTTTTTCCTGCTGGATCATTTCATCGAATTTTAAAAACAATGGATATGTCTACAATCCGATTTAGGGTTTGCCTGGCCTCGGTTAGAATTTGAACTTTTCGCGTGAAAATGTATAGCTTTATGTTTCATCAGCTGCATGTTGTATTTTCTTTATCGTGTAGGATTTTTATAATTAGGCTTCCATTCTGCACTTATGAGCTATCATGAGAACGGGGGTATTTTCCCGATGTATAAAATAATCCATGTCGGTGTAAAATGGAAAAGGAGCTGCGAAAGGTGCTACTTTTCGACTTCCTTAAGTTTTGTTTGTTCGAGGACATGCCTCTTTACCTAGGTTTTTTATTAAGCTCATTCTTAGATTCAGCGATACGTAGATTTGTAGTACTTTTACCAGTCTGTTGATTTAAATTTTGAATATCAGATCCTTGGGTGTATACTTTTATAATTTTTCTTGGATTTATTGTGTTTTAGCATTGGATATTTTTTACTGAGTTTTCTGAATCTTGAAGTTATTAATGTGCAGAGAATGGAAAGTTTGGAGATAGATCAGATAATGGAAGTTCCTGATACTCCAGATAGATTGGCTTCACAGAGGCATAATACTTCATGTGACGGTAATCAAAGCAAGGTAATAATGGACAAAAGACTGGTTGGAAAAGTAAATGGCTCACAGAGGGTGAATTCCAGTTGCAGAAATAATGAAAAATATCATCATAATCCTCTATCTAGAGTCCAAATTGTCAATGAAGCTGCATCTAGGAGTTATGATGGGCACAAGAATAATGAGAAGGATCATCATGGAGGAACTGTTTCAGGTGATGGAACTCTCAAGGAGGTCAACGATCAATTATCTCAATTTCAATCTTCTTCTTCACATGGTTGTCCTAATGTGACCGAAGTTTTTGGCCTCAATGATATGAATAAGGTTAAGGAAGAAATTGGTAGAAAACGTAGTGATGCAAACAAAAAAAGCATGTGTAATAATAGTTTTTCTTCTAAAAGTAGAGTCATTGGGAAAAGAATGTTCCTTGGCAGTGGCAGTTCTAGTTTGGGGAATAATGTGCCCGATGATGTTTACAATTTCAAGACGCAATTCGAGTCCAGGAAAACTGAAAAAGGTTGTTCCTTTGGCATGGCTTGTAATCCTGTGCCAGTGGAATCAAGCCAGGAATCAGGTCTTACTGATGCATTGCAAACAAAATTAAACAGCAAGACACAAGCAGCTCATGTCACTTCTATGCCAGCTAATGCTGCACCTTCTGTCAAAATCGCCCACACCATAAAAGGGGAGGTTTTAGCCTTGGAAGATGAAGCAGGAGCTGGTGGTAGTCATCTAGATCATACTAGAGGATCTAGGTATAAGGATAAAGGGAAAGGCACCACTACCTGCCCTGGTCCTGTATACAAAAATGGACAAGATAGTTTATTGTTGCAGTCTCATGCCCCACCAAGGAGAACTGGACAGAGAAGACTGGTGCGGCATGGGTGTATCTCTCCCTATAATATTGCAAAGGTCACGAGTTCATCCCAAGACAAAGGAAAGACTACTGCCAATGATAAACAGGAGGAAGGGCCAGTAATTGGTGGAAGACCTTTGGATGGTACGAACTCATGCTTTATGGGCAATCGTGCTGGCAGAGAGAAAGGCAAGGGAGTAATAATCGATGCAGTGCCAACAAATGAACCTGGTGCCAGATCTAGATCTTTTGCAAGCAGGTAGGCCAAATCCTGGTTTTTCTTTTATCTTCTTTTCATGAAAACCAAATTTTAGAGCATTTTTAGTTTAACATCTTGTCATAAAAGAGTTTTTATCAACCATCAACTCTCGGCCTGTAGTCATGTTGTTTCTCTGGCTAATCAGGATTTAGAATAGCATTTGGTGACATCTTTAATGATGACAGTTTGGTTTCTTCTACAGAGATTTGTTTATGATTGATGAAGATGATATCTTCAAATGTGCTGAGGAATTAGGTGGTTGGCAAAGCACACGTAATCGTTCAAAAAAGGCATCTTTGCCAGCATCTAAGGAGACTAAGAGTTCTAGAGGCAGAGGCAGTTCATTAGGTGGGAATGAAGGCAGTACACCTGGGGCAATCGAGTTTTTAAGGGTAAATAATGAGGATTCAATCATCCTTGAGCATTCTGCAACTCGCGAATGTCTTACTCAACCATCTTCAAGCACCTTGTCTATGTCAGATCTGGAGAGGGAAAGAAACATTGGAGATCAGAAGCTGATGAAAAGAGCGAAGATATCTTCTTTTTCTCAAAAACCTTTTGCTGAATGTTCTGGTTCAACAACAGATGACCCAGATAATTCATTCTTGCAGCTGCCTGAAAGGTCCTCCAATGTGCTTCCAAGCAGGGCTTGCAAAACCCCACGTCGTCAAATGGTGTCAATTATAGATGTCGATAAGTTGACTACTCCTGAAGGTCAGAATAATAATTCTGATGGCACAGATGATATTGTTAATGATGCGTCAATTGCTAGAGCTAGACAAGTTGAAGCTGACGAGGAAATTGCTCGTCAACTTCAAGAGCAATTTTATAATGAAATGCCAGAAGTTGGTCAGGTAAAGGGTTGTGGTTGTACTAATTTCTTTTTTAATAAATATATTTGGTTATTGTATATATTATTATTTGTACGATATTGGTAGTCGACACCATCTTGTCAGCTACTTAGTATCATATTAATGTTGAAGGAATAGTTTATGAATCTTGGGTTATGTTCTGCCTCTGTTTATATAGCTTTAGTTTGGTTGCTGACAGTTGGGCCACATGCTAATTTGGTTCTCGGTGTTTTCTTGTACACCTTGAAGTTGGTTTGACTCAATATGGATTGAATTTGAATTTTTTTTTTTGAAATAGTGATGCTTTTTTATTTGATTATAAATAGAGCATAGTACAAGCAGTGTAAGATAGAGTAGTAATACATCTGAGGCCAAAGAGGCCTCCTTTTGGGCTGTAGGGGATTAAAAGAGATCTGTCTCGGAGTTGGCAATTATAAGGCCTGTCCTAACAACACCTGCCTTTGCCAGCTTGTCAGCCAAGGAGTTGGCTGACCTTGGGACAGCCGACCAGGCTATTTTCCAGTCCCGGATCTGGTCATCCATCTCATCGAAAATAGGCTTTAAAGACCAGGGGGTAGTGTTTTTCTTACTTCCGTGCCCAGCCAATGACTAACCGGGAGTCACCTTCAATTTCAAGTGGCTGAAGTGTATTTGGTTGGTTTAGCACTTTAATGCCTGCCAAAAGTGCTTTGGCTTCGGCTTCATTCGACCTACAACAGCCCGCAGTCCCCGAGTAAACTTTGAGAATTTCCGCTTTATCATTTCTTATCACACCTCCAAGACCCGCAGGTCCCGGTTGCCATTGAGGACCCGTCAAAGTTCAGCTTAATCATAGGGGCTTTGGCGGCTTCCATTCAATCATCTTAGGTGGCTTTGGTTTTGTGAAGTGGGCAATTTTATACCAGAATTTCTTGATAACTGGGAGGGGAAGGGTGGAAGGCCATGTAAAGTAGAGGCCCATGAGAGTGTGGTGCGCAGTGGTGGATTCGATGACCATACCCACTGCAGCAGCATTGTCATTGAAGACCCTACTGTTTCTTTCAGTCCACAAGCCCCATAGGACAGCAGGAATACTAGCTTTCCATAGGATTTTACCCCAATAGGGTAGTGGGCAATTTATCCATTGCTCAAGCAACCGGCTGAGGGAGTTAGGCTTACAAACGTGCAGGTTAAATTTCCTGAGAAACGCATTCCATACTTCAGAGCTGAATTTACAATGTAATAGAATGTGGTTTGACGTCTCTTCTTCACTGTTGCATAATCGGCAAAGGGAGTTAACGATCATCTGTCCTCTCTTTTCAAGGTTGTCGCATGTAAGGATCTTTTCTTGAGCAGCAGCCCAGATGAAGTGTTTAACTTTGGCTGGTGCAATTATATCCCAAGCCCTCTTTATACCTACGGGTAGGATAGGCTTTTTCAGTTGCAGGATGGCATAATAAGAGGCTCTTGTGAAAGAGCCCTCAGGATTAGGGGACCATATTACTTCATCTTCACCCTCGTTAGATCTGTATTGCCCTTCTAGAGTTTTGAGGAGCATTGCCATTTCTTCGATTTCAGCATCTTGTAGGTTCCTTCTCATACATAAGTTTCTGTTATTTTGTAGAGGGCAGCCCAGGACTTGGGCAACAGAGAGACTTTACTTTCTGATATGCCGAAAATATGCGGAAGGAAACCGCAAGAGGCTGGTTTCCAGTCAAACATCGTTCCGTGTTGACTTTTGTGCCTTTCCTTACATGGGATCTGAAGTGCTCTTTCATTCAGATTCTTTTTTGAGGATTCCCTTCCACAACCCCGAGGTCCTTGCTGCCGAGCACTTGTTTGGTAACCAAATTTGAGGTCCTTTCCCATATTTTCCATCTATGACTTTCCTCCATAGTGCATTCTCTTCAGTGGCATATCTCCATATCCACTTTGCAAGGAGTGCAGAATTAAACTCTTTTATGCGTCGAATACCAAGCCCACCATGCTCTTTGGGCCGACAAACTGTTTCCCAATTGACCAAGGGGTACTTAAACTGATTCATCGTACCACACCACAAGAATTTTCTTTGTAAAGCCTCGAGTTTTGCAGCAACACTAACTGGACATTCCAGCAATGATGGATAATAGTTTGGTATTCCTGCAAGGGTGGCCTTGATTAGTATTGCTCTCCCAGCTCGACTTAGGAATTGTCCTTTCCAGCTATCCAACCTTTTTTGACATCTTTCAATGACCGGGTCCCATAAAGACTTGCTGGCTTTTCCAAAATGTAGGGGTAGGCCAAGATATTTATTCGGAAGCTTAATTATGGAGCAACCAAGGGATCTTCTAATTTGCTCCTCAGTTCTCAAGTCTAGATTTAGACTTATGACCCCCGACTTCTCCCAGTTGATGTTCTGCCCCGATGCCATTTGGAAAAGATTTAGGATAGCAATTGTGTTCAACATTTGCAACTCATTTCCTTGACAAAGCACCATGGTATCGTCGGCAAACTGTAGAATAGGGATTTGGAGATTGCCAACTTTTAGGCCAGACATCCACCCCTGTCTCTGACTTTCACTAAACATGGCTGCCAAGCCTTCACTAACAATGTTGAAGAGCATGGGGGATAGAGGATCCCCTTGCCTCAAACCTCTGGAGCTTCTAAAGAAACACTTCACCGTGCCATTGATTAGAAAAGAGAACTGAGCAGATGAGATACAGCTGTTTATCCATTCTCTCCATTTCCGGGGGAAACCCATCTTGCTGAGCATATTATCAAGAAAGTTCCAGTTTACTTTGTCAAAAGCCTTCTCAAAATCCAATTTGAGGATCATTCCTTTTCTTTTTTTCATCTTGTAGTGGTGAACAATTTCATGGATCATTAATGCTGAGTCTGTTATTTGCCTACCTTCCATAAAGGCAGATTGCTGATCGCTAACTACTTGTGGGAGAACAGATTTAAGTCTGTTTGAAAGGATTTTTGAGATGATTTTATAAGGACTGGAGATTAGACTGATTGGACGGAAGTCTTTAGGGTGGGCAGCACCCTCTTTCTTAGGGATCAGGGCAATAAGGGAAGCTCCCATGCTCTTGGAAGTAAGACCTCTATTATGGAATTCATTCAACAAATTTAGGATATCATCCCTCAGAAAGTCCCACCCTTCTTGATAGAACTCGGCTGTGAACCCATCAGGACCTGGGGCTTTTCCTTTAGGTAAGGAAAAAATAGCTTTTTTAATCTCCTCCTCAGTGAAGGGCATAACTAGTTTCTGGCCTGCTTCTTCTGTAATACAGTTGATCTGTAAATTTGTTGGAAAAGGTCTGTTCACACCTTCATCTTTATATAGATCAGCATAGAAGATTTCGAATGCCAAGATAATTGCGTTTGGCTCCATTATGCTTCTACCTTCCATCTCAAGTGAGCTAATTTTACTTTTCCTTCTGTGGTTTGAGGCAACAGCATGATAAAACTTGGTATTTGCATCACCTTCTCTCAGCCACTTGTAGTGGGCTCTTTGCCGCCAGTATATCATTTCTTGGGTGTCCACTTTTTGGACCTCCTTCCTTAGTGCTTCTCGTTCAATCTCTTCTACGATGCTTAACCTCAGTTGTTCCTCCTTTCTATCATAGGTAGAGATTTTTCCTAAGAGGATATCCCGTTCTTTTTCGAAATTTTGTGCTCTCTTTATCCTCCATTCTTACAATTTCCTTTTTAGAGCCTTGAGTTTTTGGGTGAATTGAAAACCATATAATCCCCGATATGTCATTTCCTGCCACCAATTTTTGACCATTTCCATGAACCCATTTTCTTGTATCCATAATGTTTCAAATCTAAATGGAGCTGGTCCCCACGAGTCGGGCTTGGTTTCAAGCAGAATTGGGCAGTGATCCGATGCTATTCGGGGTAGTATTCTTGTTGAAGTTCCGCTGAAAAGGTCTAGCCATTTTTGATTAACCAGGAATCTGTCCAGCTTTGCTAGGATAGGAGGGTTTCGTTTGTTCGTCTAGGTAAATTCTCCCCCAGCAAGGTTTAAATCAGTGAGAAGATGGTCTGTAATGAACGTGTCAAATTTCTTCATATCTGATGAAATTCTGCTTCTGCCCCTTTTTTTCATTCATTCAAATATCTAATGACATTAAAGTCACCCCCAGCACCAAAGGGACTTCCCACAATGCCAACAGTCCAGAGAGTTCTTCCCACATATCATTACGTTGGCTTGGGTTTGTAGGGCCATAAACAGATATAACTCCCCATTGCTGACCAGTTTTATGACACTTTAATTGACAAGCCAAAAATAGCTGCTTCTTTCCACACAAATTAGCTCCATTGTTAATCTGTCCCAGATGACAAGTATACCCCTAGAGGTACCATCTGCTTGGAGTTCTTCCCATTCTGGTTTTCCTCTGTACCATAGGCTTCTAGCAATTGCAGGTGTTACTTTCAGCAGCTTTGTTTCCTGTAGGCAAATGATATTTGCTTTGTATTTCTTTGTTGTTGCTCGAATAGTTGCTCTTCGACTTTCAGTTCCCAACCCACGTACATTCCATGAGAGGAGATTCATGTATAATGCTTACTGTTGTATACATCTTTTTTAATTTTTTCGAAGTGATTTCTGCAGGCCTCTATATCGTTTTTCTCCATCCCAATTTTTTCTCCAAATTCGTCCACTGCTTTCTCAATAACCAGTGCAATCCGGGCCTCTAGTGCTTTCCATTCTTCTTCATCCTCTAATAATTCTGTCTCAGTCTCCTTCTCGTCGTCCGGGTTATCATTCGCTGCCATCCGAGTCCCTACCGCGCTGCGCGATGCGAGCTGTAACTTGGCCTTCCTTCTGAGATAAAATTTAACGCCAGGTGCGGGAAGTTCATCTTCTTTATTCTCGTTCTCAGATTGTAGTGCATCGTCCGAAGCTTGTTCCATTTCTCTCTGCGGCAACTTATTCATCTTTGTGATCGTCGGAGAAGGGGTGATGGCTACTGTTTTGGATGCATTTTCTTCGCCCTCGCCTTGCCTTTTTTGTATAGACGCTGAATCTTGATTCAAAAACAATGCTTCAATCTGGCCCGTGCCCGAAGTCAGATGAGTCGGGTCCGTGCTCTTGATGTTTTGGATCTGTTCCGCAACTCGATCCGGGTCCTCAACTCGTTTCAGTTCCTCAACTCGGTCTGGGTCCTCAACTCGGTCCGGGTCCACAACACGGGTCATGGCCTCAACTCGGTCCGGGGCCTCAACTCGGTCCGGGGCCTCAACTCGGTCCGGGGCCTCAACAAGGTCCGGGTCCGCAATGAGGTCCGGGTCCGCGACTCTGTTTGGTTTTGCAACTCGGTCCGGATCTGCGAATCGTTCCACATCCACAACGCGGACCACGTTTGTAACTCGTTCCACGTCCTCGAGTCGGCCCGCGTCAGCAGCTCGGCTCGCGCTGGTGAGATTCACAACCTCGCCCGGAGCTTGGTCCGCGTCCGCAAAACGTTCCGCGTCCGCAAAACGTTCCGCGTCCGCCACAGGGTCCGAAACCGCAACTTGATTCGGATCTAAAACAATTTTCCCCGCGTTGTCGGGCTTGATTTCTGTTTCCAGGGCAATCTTCTTTTCTGTCTTTGGCTTCATCGGAAGAATAGGTGTCGCCGGAATCCGGTCATCTTCCTCGCCTCCGGCCAGCCGATACTTGCAATCTTTCATTTTTCCTTTTGATTGTTCTCCGATTTTCACCTTTTCGGCCTCTGGTATCTTGATTGAGAGTATCGTGTGGAAAGTTTCACCGACTGCTCTTATAGGAATTATTTTCCTTTCCGGAATTGCTCCCACCGCCTTGACCCTTGCTCGGAAGACGTCTATCTTCTCCCCCGTGATCGACTCTTCTTTTATAGAGACTAGCTCCCCAACCGTGCTTGCGAGGGCTTCGAAAACTGCAGGGTGCCAAAGATGTGGAGGGATATCGCTGACCTCAATATCAACAAGTTGCTCACTTTTGTAGAGAGAAGGGCTCCAAAATGATATTGATTTTAGGAAGCCCTCTTTTAGTTCTGCGGGTAAGGACATAACTCGGTTTCTCTCTTCCAGTGTTTCAAGCTGGATCAGCCATCGGTTTTGACCCATGTAGTGCGTCGGTGGTGCTTTTGCAAGTCTCCATTGATGTGTTACCCATGCTTGGATATCATAGTTTTCCAGCTCCATCCACTGTTCACAGACTTCAACCACAACACTGTTCTCCACCTCTTTTCTTCTGTCTGCCATGAGGCCATGGTCAACCGTCAGAACAAAACTCCTCCAACCGATTCCTTTTCCACCATTGCTTGTTTTGGATTTTTTTTGCCCACTACCGTTAGAGGCAAGTTTCCGTTCCTTTGCACATGTTCTGTGGTTTGCCTTGCCGGGGCTCCAGTCAGGCTTTTAAAACGCTCTGTATGGTGAATCACCTGACGAGGGCCAGATTTTAGGTTCCCGGCATCATAGTCCTTTTCTGTTCTTCTCCTTATGGTTTCTAAACCATCAATGAGCCAGCTCCACCCAGAGTAGGCTTTCGTCGATTTTAGTAGCCCCACTAATCCCACCACCATAGTGCCTCTGCGCTCTGAGATGCGACACACTCTTCCATCATTTTCATCGTAGATACCCATCTGAATTCTTCCCCCATACATTTCTCTAATTTTTCCACTCGAGTTTTCTTTCATTAGATCAGACAGCATCTTAATGAGTTCCTTGAAATCTGTTGCCGGAAAACGAACAAAAGACCGACGTATTGGTCCTTTAACTGCAAGCTTCACTGCTAGAGCTTCTCCTACCACCACCGTGTCCAGGTAGTAGCGATTCCCATCTATCATTGTGAAGAAAGAGGATTTCAGGGCCTCTGGTACCAACATTCGACCCTGTTTTTCCCTTGGCTTTGGCCCTCCTTCCAAAAGTTCTTGTCCTACTCCGCTCCGTTCCATCAACACGAGTGAAGAACTGCAGAACTGTAAAGCTGTGAATGTCTGTCTGTGAACCCGAGCACCCTTTTCTCACTTTACATCTACGGACGCGTCTGGAAAACGTCCGAATCTGGGAGTGTACTTCCCCTTCTTCTCGTTTTCGTTGATGGCCACGATTCTGTCTTTGCCTTCAGAATTCCAAACGGCGCGGCCAGTGTGACGGGAGGGGGAGTCGGGAGGGGGAGTGGCTTAGATTTGATCGTTGGATTGAATTTGAATTTGGACCTCTATTTGTTCGGATGTCAGTAGGATGATATTTTGGCCATTGATGTATCTTGTTTTTGTAGATGTGAAGATTCTCTGAGGATTGTTTAACTTAGTTTTCTCTCTTAACCAACAGATAGATGCAAGTATAGCATGGACATTACAGCATGAGGAAGATTTTCATTCTACTTCACTTGGAAGCCAGCACCAACATCTAGTAAGTTGACAGTTTAACATGTGAGCAGAAGCAATGAATATGATATTGAAATCAAATTGTATGGCTTCTAGGAGGGTTAGGGCTCTTTAGCCTATTGTAGTTTTATTAAAGTAAACCCCATCTTGAAATCAGGACCATATGAATTATGATCACCGTTGACAAGTGTAGTTAAACTATTTATTCAAATATTCTGCCAACTTTTCTGCATGTTGCAGATCACCAATTTCCTCTTCCTCAAGTAGTTCCCTACTGAACTTTCTTGCATGTCTGTACTGAGAATGTACATATGCATTTCTTCTGTGGTTTTATGTCTTTATCAAGTTTATAATAATCAGCTAGATATTTGTTTTTCTTCATTGAAACTTGATGAGCGTTTATATTTGCATTCTTCTATTGAAAGTTAATTACTAGTTTGTGAATAAATCACTTGAATTATGTGTGTTCATTTTGTAGAGAGATTTGTCAATGGCACATTTATATCAGCATGGGCCACGATCCGTCCGAAATTCCTCTGCACGATCAGCTATTCGTGGTCGTGTCCCAACCTCGTCTAGAATGGCACAATTGAGGAGACGCTTTGGTCATCCACGCCCTACGTCCTCCAGTGACAGAGATTTTTCGTTTCCTTCTAGTATGGATTTGGAGGCGGTAATGGTCATGCCATCTTACTTTCTAATTAATATTATCAACACAACATTCTTTTTAATGAAGGTTCTCATGTTCTAATTGTTAAGAGAAATCTTTGTGTGCATGCTCTATGTATACTTTTTTTTGTTAGAAACTCCTGTTCCTGTTATTTGAATGAAAATAATAATAGAATTCTAATGCTGAAGATATCTCACAATGATGGGTTCTTTGTCTGGCATTGGGTATCCTTAAGAGAAGTAAAAATATTAATTATTATGGATAAAATTTTTGCGGCCAGAAACCTTGTATTTATGTAATGACTTGTTGTGGCTTTGTGGTGTTTCTTCCTTGTTTTGACTAACAAAATTCTTTTCTGTTCTTTAATTTTAACTTGATTTTGTTCATTGTAATATCTTCAACAATGTAGGCATGTTTTTTAAGAAAGAGTTTTCTATTTCGCACCTGTCTAACTTTTTGGTTCTTTGTAGTTCCAATATTTATCATTATGTTAATTTTGGCAGGCTGAAAGATTGGTTAGGATCATTTAACTTTAAAATCCATTTAAGGGATTATTCTGCTTCGTGTCGTAGGTTCAGCATATTGGTTTAAGATTGTTTTGCTTTAAAATATCTACATCATTTTTTTTTCCATGCAGAGAATTCAGTTGCTGGAAGCACTAGAGGCAGCAGACAATGCAATGCCACTGACTGGACGTCTTTTTCAAGTAAATCGCGATTTTAATGAGTAAGAAATTGTTTGTCAACCTTTACATAAGAACTTTCTTAACTTATATCTGTGTATATGTATGTATGTGTGTATATACATATGTACATATGTATATGTATTCATATATGTATATGTATTATGTACGTATGTGTTTATGGATGAATACATTTTTTCGCTATGGGGTAGCATTGTAAATTTGGTTACTATAATTGACAAGAATCTTGTTGAAATCATTGATTGTGAATTCCATAGATCTTCTTATCTTCACTCAGGTTTTGAGTGAGCCATTCTGAATCTATTGATAATTGACATACCACAAAATTTTTGCATGGGTTGTAATGCTGTTTCCATTGCTATGTGAATTATTCACATGATCTTAAACTTTTGCAGTCAATATATCTACCACGGTCATTATGGTGTTCTTTAATGCAAGTTTTTCTTATGACTTCAAGTTCCTATTTCTTAGTTGGTCTTTTCTGTTCCTGGAAATAGAAGAAAATGCATCTTGTATTTTTTCTAAAGTGCTTGCCTGTTGTTATTATTTAGCTATGATATTTATGTATTTGCTTATAAATTCCAGCTGGATCTTTTTTTTGTTTTTTTTTTCAAAAACAATGTCCTGATCATGAACTCCTGAAATGTAAAACTATGCGAGGACACCGTTTTATTCATTTTTTCTGTTATTTGCAGAGAGGACTACGAGATGCTATTGGCGCTCGATGACAACAACCATCAACATGGTGGTGCATCCGCTAGCCAAATTAATAACTTGCCAGAGTCAAAAGTTCAGGTGTCTATTACCTACCACATTTTCAGTTTTTTGGATCCAATACATTGATTGCTTTCTTAGGATAGAAGCGAATAAGTAGCCTGCCCTTACTAATTTAGTTTTTTTTTTATTGTTGTGGTTTTGTAGACTAGTAACTTTGAGGAAGCATGCACGATATGCTTGGAAACTCCCGCTGCCGGTGATACAATTCGCCATCTACCTTGCTTGCATAAATTTCACAAAAACGTAATGATATTTTCACCTTTTAGTTTTATATTTTTTGCCTATTTAAGAAACTTCTAATTGTTTTGTTTTCTTTTTTGTCAGTGCATCGATATATGGCTGCAGAGAAAGAAATCCTGCCCAATTTGTAAGTCAGACATCAGTTGATTCCATTGTATAGTTTCCGGCTTGGTGCTACAGGTGATTTGTACCTAGCACTCACCGAAGTGTTGTCAGCCAAATGGACTGCTGTTTCTGTCCAGCTTGCTTTGCCCTCTCTTACCCTCTTGGTGCTAGCTAGCATGTCTGCTAGCCTGTGGTTCATACTCGAGCTGATCAAAATTGTTGGCCTTGGGCTGAGGCGGAGGCGCTTCACCAATATTATTGGCCTTGGGCTAAGGCCGAGGCGCTTCACCAATATTATTGGCCTTGGGCTGAGGCCGAGGCGCTTCACCAATATTATTGGCCTTTTTCTATATAAGGTTTAATCTTCACTTTTAACTTAGTAACAAGCTGTGAATATC
The DNA here is from genome assembly GCA_022405105.1 of Aristolochia contorta. Taxonomy (NCBI): domain Eukaryota; kingdom Viridiplantae; phylum Streptophyta; class Magnoliopsida; order Piperales; family Aristolochiaceae; genus Aristolochia; species Aristolochia contorta. The sequence goes on along the minus strand of CM039667.1, from coordinate 3,078,124 downwards.
ATCTTATGAATCTTTTTAATTGTTCAGAGGGTTCAGATGCATCTTTAGATCGCCCATGCAGATCAAATCCACCTATTAATGCATTTTTGGACTATCATCACTGTGTTAAATGCTAGCATCCGTACCAGCCAATATTTAACACAGTTTCTTAGGGTTTATTCTTTAGGATTTAAGATTTAATAAAATAAATTAGTGTTTCAGATTGGCATAGGTGCATCTAACATAACTCTTTTTCATTATCTCATCTATAGAAAAATTTGATTACATATTCAGTATTATATTTCTCCACGCATGGGGACCTGTGAATCAGAATGAAGCTTCTCTTTCATTCTGTTACCTGATAAAGCGACCAAATTTGCATGGACTGCTAGAGAACGTATCAGGGTACGCTCATTTGGAACAGAACATGATAGCTGCTTCTCATGATATAACCAAAGCTTTCTCGAACCAACCCATGAGCGTTTTACAAGTTAAAAGAAATATAAAATGTTGTTTGTGGTGTTTATGGTGTTTATGGGCGTCGCCCCGGATCCTTTACAGGTTTCTTAGTTAGGAAGATGTCTTTTATCAAAAAGCAAAAGTACATTCTAACGACGATAGGGAAGAAAAGAAGGATTCCGGAAAGGCCCGGGTGCTGGATTCCACTTTTCGCTTCCCCCTAAAACGCTTGAACGATTTGCAGGGGTGGGAGTCGGGACCATGCGGCCACGCTTGAACCAATCTCGTGATACCTCTCTTGCCCGCCATTTGTAAATTAAAATTACTTGTCAGTGCGCGACAGGATTCCCTTCCCTGCTACATCAACAGTCGGCAAAAGATGAAAATCGATGAAGTGTTTCCTGAAGGGGATCCCATAGACGAGGCGGAACTCGAAGCCATTGAAGCGTCGTACCTTCTCCGTAAATCCGAACCAGAATCCTCCCCTCATAAGCGCTCTAAGCCTTCTCGGTATACCGATCTCACTCCTCGAGATGCTCGGCGCCGTTTGCCGAACTGGGCGACATGGACACCGCAAGCATCCTCGTCTGGAGAGTCATCCTCTTACGCGATCGTCAGTAGAAGCACGTATGCGGGGGCGAGGAGCTCCGGTATTCCTATTAATTCGCCTTCGTCTCGTCGGAGTAGCCGCCGCTGGAATCTTGCTCCACATTCCTGCAACCGTGGTAATAGCTTCCGCTGCCCTAATGATACCTCGAAATTTTTTCTTTTTATCTCATTTCTGCACTCTCCCGCCCTCTTTCTTAATTTAGACTCCGTATGTCTGTGGTAGTTGGTCTCTGTTGAAAATCGCTCAGAGCCAGGTTACGAAATGACAGACCAGTAAATATAAACGACTGATGCATAGGGTTTATATTTAGAATATAGGATTTTATAAAATAAAAATACTATTTTATATTATTACAACTAAAATATAAGTGCCGGCGGCCGGAAGACTTTCCCGCCAAAAGTTCAAAACCGGAGCCACGGCCCGAGTATTCAAGGAATTGCGACAGCTCTTTCTTTCCCAAGGCAAACCTCCATTTGTGCACGAGAAATGACGACTACGTTTTAACGTCCCGCGGCTTGACTCTTGGAGAGGGGAGGAAAAACCCAACCAAGGTCAGGCCACCACGGAGAATGCGTATAGAATGCGTATATGTTTTGACGTTCTCCACCGCGTGTTTTTTTTTTTTTTTTGTCGTTTCTTATATATGTTATTCTCGGAATGGAACTTCCAATATTTTTTCGAACGGTGTGCAATTAGCGTCAGCTACAAGTTTATCCATGTTGCAGGTAATCTAAAGGCAAGATCCCCTGCTATAAAATTTGCAGGCAGGATCATATACAGTAGGACGTTACCTGAAGTTGTGAAAGCCGCGGAAGAGATTTTGGGCATGATTGAATCCAAATGCGAAGAATCCAGTTGCATTTCCCTCGGATTTGATATGGAGTGGAAACCTGTTTTTAGGCGAGGTTTGTCTTCGTAATCTGGAAAAAGGAGATTGTTGTGTTTTTCATTTCTTTGCGTTGCGGCTCATAGATTCTTGGCATTCGGTATTTATCTTTATGGCGTCGAGTCTGCTGCCTGGTTTCGACCATTTTGTGAGGATCTAGGTGAGTGAACTTGAAATCGCGAATCCATTGGTTCATGATGTGGAAGGATTATTATCTGGACATATAATTCTGGGATCAAGAAGTACTGATTTTGGTTGTTTTCCGCTTTAAATTTTTTCTTTTACTATACGTGATCAAATTTCTCTCTCTTAAGAACATTTCCAACATTACCTGCTGATTTGTTTCCTTTGCGACACCTTCTGTGGTTATTTAGAAGGGTAGCATAACCTCAAGCAATACCTGCGAAGTTAGGATGATTTATCTTGACATATAATTGAGGTTATACCATTCTGGTCTAGTTGCTAATAGATCAAGTTAAAGTCCAATCCTTGGCGAGTGCTCAAGATTTTGACAAGACACAGGTTGGTATGCAGTCATAGGTTGTTTGATGCACTCACACACCACAAGGGGCCTGCATGTGCATCTCTTAAAGGATAAGAGTAACCTTCTTGTGAACAACATTTTTGTGAATATTCTCTGTAGTCTGTTTCACTCTCGTGATGCTTTCTCCTTCGCTAAAAATCACACTATTTTCATTGAATTTCAATTTATTTTCTTACCTGAAATGCTCCAGGTGCAGCACAGAGAAAAACGGCTGTCATTCAGATATGCATGGGCATAGATGTCTGTCATGTGATGCATATTCATCACTCTGGAATACCGCCAGCTCTTCAATCACTATTGGAGGATAAGAGATCTGTTAAGGTTAGTGAACTCATAAAATTGGTGGTACTGAATTTCTGTATGACAGCAACTGACTTGAACATTAAAGGTTGGAGTTGGTATTGGTGGGGATGCTGCAAAGCTCTTGAGGGATTATAACGTTTCAATTAAAGACTTTGAAGATCTAAGTCAACTTGCAAATGCAAAGCTTGGTGGAATCCCCAGAATTTGGGGCCTTGCTTCTCTTCTTCAGACACTTACAAGCATGCAGGTTTCTTCTCTAATCCCAAGAGGGTCTTCTTTGCGAGTTGGACACAAAAATATTTTGGGTGATATAACGCATTGATGTAACATACCATTTCTAAATAGTCATCTCTGTTGGAAAACTATTTAAATGCTGGCATTTGTTGTAGTACATGGTACATTTTTTTCAACAAATTATCCTTAATTAGCACGCGTATACAGTGCATGCGCTGGTTGCTTGGTTTGACCTAAATCTCAAGAGTCCAGCACAGCTTTTTGATTGTGTTACAAAAAGTTATTGTAGACGTGTCAAACGCATCATAGGAAAGGGCAAATTCCACTGTGTATGCTTTGAAGGGAAGAACTTGTATCTTCAGCATGAGGGTGTATAAAGTATGAACTGGGCATTATTGTCAATTAATTGCTTATCATGGATCAATGGTTATATCTAGGCAACTGGCGAGACTTAGCGTACTCATATGTGGATCGTCTTCAGCTCTAATTTGTTGCTCTTGCTGTGTTGCAGCTAGAGAAGCCCAACAAGGTAAGACTGGGTAATTGGGAAGCAGATGAGTTATCAAGTGAGAAACTCATGTATGCTGCCACTGATGCCTATGTGTCTTGGCATTTATATGAGGTAGTACCCTAGAACAAAGCAATTGACATCAATAGCTACTAGTATCATGTGTGCGTGTTTAACTCCTGCATTCTCATCATGTTCCAGGTGCTAAGACGCTTCCCTGATGCCAATAACACTGAAGCCGTGGAGATTGAGAAAGGCGTTCAATCTTTGTAACGATATTCTTGTGAAGCTATTGCTAAAGTATCCGTGGCCATAATGTTTGCCATATTGCTTCATAGGAACTATTTTGCATTCTACAGGTATTTGTAGTTATCTGATTATATTGTTGTTATAAAAGTAAATATACCCCTTTAGTACCTTTGAGCTTTCTGTAGCTCCTAGTGCAATACTTTGGGAGTGGGAATCGTTTCGAGTCGCCTTGAAGATAGTTGGAATCGTTTCGAGTCACCGTAAAGATTAAGGAGTGATGTGCCGTTGAGTAACCAGGGGTGGTTTACATGTCTCGGGACTTGATGACATGGTTTTCAGGAATGAGGTTGGGACCTAATCTAGGTTTGTTAAAACTTGGGTATGGTAGATAGCCAAATTGGGCTGATAAAACCAAAATCCTAGTTGGATCAGGCCGAATCGGTGTAGGCTCACCTAACAAGACAGGAGGCAAGTCTGACCCAAATTCAAATTGACTTTATGAAGGGGAAAGACATGCTTGCCTATTGGTCAGGTTTTATTCTATGGATCCGAAATGGGTTATGTGGAACTTGGTTAGTTGGTTTTATCATGTTTGTTTACTTTTTTTTTACACGCTTGTATTTAATCCTTTATGGTTCTGTATGACAAGGACCTCATTGATATGTTATATATGGTTGTGTTTTGACCTTCCTTGTTTGAAGGTGACTTAATGACAAGATGAACAGCTGTCTTCAAAAAAGAAATACATTAAATGGCATCAAACCAATCAATTAGGTCTACAATGTCACCTCTTTGAGAATGAAAACAGTAAAATGGCATCAGCCCCATTGATTACAAAGAGTACGCACATGTAACTGAGATTAAACCATGCCATTTTGTTATGAATGATTTCCTCAACCATTTTGTCCGCACGTTTGCAACACTTTTCAACTAGCATACATACATAGTCGGCAAGCAAAAGTCAGAAGTGAATAGTTGGCTGCAAGACTTTTTTCACAGAGAGATGCTCCCGTTTTAAAAATAAATCTGCTCCGTTTAGTTCAGTGGAAAGTGTTGAAGACTGGGCAAAGACAGGTGAACGACCAACAGGTCAATGAATTAGTAGAGAAAGAATATACAGGGAATATGGCATATACTGCGTTCTTTACAAACATTGTCCGATAGTAATGAATTAAATAATAGATATTTAACAGCCCAAACGACCAATAGATAGGATGTTAACTTTCTCCTCTTTCTTATTCGTACAAACTAATTTAAGATGCTAACATTTTCTACCCGAGAGGTAGCAGATTTAACTCTCCAAGTGGTATGTCCTGCCAAAATACATCTTCATTATGCAGCTGAATGTGTGAACCCCAAATTTGGGAAGATCTATGACCTGTTTGAAGTTGGACTCTGTCCTTTTGGCTGTAGAGCCATAGACATTGATCGCAGCCTGCAAGTAATCTCAGAGAATGATGGACGAGCTGAAGGATCTGGTGACCAGCACTCTTCCATGAGCTTTCTCCATTCCGGGTCACAGCGTTCTGGAATAGGTGGTCTCAGAGAGTTGTTCACAATGCCCCCTTCATGGTTCAGACAGGAAAATTAACAATAACACAAGACAAACCATAAAATTTTGACTCTTAAGTCTATACAAAAGACATTCTGACCATCCAGAAGCAAAATATGTGCCTTGCAGTAGCATTGATGCAACAAGTATGAGACAAGTGTATGATGCAACGAGGCAAGTGTATGATGCAACAAATAGGCTGCATGAAGACTAAGATTTCCATTCCTTCTTCTCCCATCTGTAGTTCACTCTAGTTCACTCGCCATTAGCATAGAACTTACTATTTCTAAATTGTGATATCTTAAGGCTGCATTATTATGTGAGAGCAAGGAAAAGAACAGGAGGTTTTGAGGTAAGAGACTATCAACTTGGAAATAAGTGCACATAAGAGAAGGAAAACAGTGAAAAAAAAGAAGTGCGAGAGGGAGAGTGACAAAAAGAATGAAGTCTAAGTTGTCAGAACCTTACTCTCTCTTCATTACAAATATGTTCAAAGATTATGCACACACAATTATAACAAAACTATGCTCCAAAGATAATTAAACCAAAATAATATCTTTCAAATTTCTTTTCTGTTTTACATATAAATTCTGTCACACGTACGACTGTACTGTTATTAATATTTACTCTGCTGTTACTCTTAGTATTATTAACATTAAATTACATTAGAGAAAGGATAAATGACAGTATAACTGCGATGACTCTACAATAGACCAGTTCAAGGATCTTGAGAAAAAAGAATGACCAACATCAAGTTACCAATTGATGGCCTCTTGAATTAAACTGGTATGAAGGATTTTTCTAATGAGAGGCTTTGGGCTCAAGCCACCCTAAGGTGCTTCAACATCCAACTGCTTATAAACGTATTAGAAAATTACTATTAAAATCCAAATCTGAGCAAAATAACTCATTTGTATTTGTCCATCATCTGTGAAAAACTTGAAGAGTATAAACCATGGATATTTTGCCAGGGATGACCTCTGAATCAATCATCAGAATAAGAATTAGGCCAAAAATGACGATACATTCAGGGAAAATGAAACTTCCATGGAAGAGAAGCAAATGAAATACTTTTCGTTGAATTGAAAATGATTGTTTCATTCTGTACATGGCAAACCATGGATCAGCCAGTTGGTTTAGCTTGACTCCACGATGAACTGGACTCTAAGCTGAGCAGAAGAGGCTGTAGCGGGTGGAAGAGGGCAGCAGCTGGGTGAAAGAGGGATGTAGCCGGTTGGAGAGGGGTTGTAGCAAGGTGAAAAAAGGGCTGTGGCAGGGTAGAAGAGGGCAATAGCTGGTTGGAAAGAGGCAGTAGCTGCGTGGAAAGGGACTTGAGCCAAGTGGAAGGGATTTGAGCCAGATGAGAGGGGATCTCAGATCAAAACCTATCCTCAATGAAAATATGTAATACCAAATCAAGTCACAGATCAATCAGAAAACCATTGTTTAAACCACATCCGAGCCTATAAAATACATAACATTCAACCTGGTCAGCTCCATTGGCATTTCCACACAAAGTATTCTACCTCTTCATATAAGTATGAGAATGCATAATCAGCTCTCCGAAAGGAAAACATAGGATATGCTATCAATTTTGGTGCAAAGGATTATGCTGTAAAATTACAGATTTATAAATTAATTCTGAAAAGAGATCGAATTTAGTTTCGAGTGATATTTTATGAGAAGCATATGTTTAAACTAAATTGTGAAAATGGTTAAGCGCGAGTAGTGCGAAGCCATGATGATCACAAGCAATGAGAACATGGTACTAATGGTGACCATTTTGCAGACATAGGCATTCAGAATAGAGAAGATGCAGGGCATGGCAATGACGAAGGGAGAGAGGAGAAAGGAAATATGATGGGAGTGAGATGGTAACCTGACATGGAGGAAATCAAAGAGGGAGAAACTCGACTTCTATTTCAAATTAGAAAAAATCTTCTTTAACAAGTTAATATTTAGTAGCAGACAAAAGAATCTTTCTGTAAAAACTGGTATATGCACCTACTTCATAAGGGTCCTTATGAAACCGAGAAGGTTTTTTATCCTACACGTGAACCAGAAATGCCGAGACTTCGATTAAAGAGAACTGTGGTGTCACAAAAGAAACAGGCAAATATCATGAGGTATCAAGGAGACTAAAAGATTGCTTAGACATATGTACTGGAGATGTCATTTGAGTACTTGAGGATTATTTTGCCCAAACCTTATAAAGTCCTTGTCTCCTTCTCCAGCAGGAGGGATAGACGACTTGTACATTCATAGCAGTGATTCACCTTGTCTTCGAAATGCAGTATAAATGTGAAAGTCAGATGCATTCATGATACGAGATGATTCCTCAACACAATCAATGGTGTCTCAGTAAGAATTATGCAGAGGTTCGAATGCCATATTATTATTCGGAAGATTGTTGGAGTCTTTTACAGATCTAATAGTTGGATAAAATGGGATTGAAGAACTTGGGAACTGTTATTTCTTTTTGCTGGTCTTCATATCAGAAATGATGAGTGGGTTATTACACTTCACTCTGTGATGACTCACCATCTAGACGTGAACAACATGGTGCTTTCCCCAGAAAAATCTCAGTCTATATATATTCTGGATGGAGCTCCTTCAGGCTCTACAAAGTTTCGTGGAACATAGATCTAACTTTCGACTGGCTAATAAAGCCCTCAAAGAAGTATTTTTTAAGTGTTTGTATAAAAATTGGCGAAGAGATTTTCTAATAAAAAGCCAGGATGTTTCTTCCCCAATGTTGACCCGATATCAAGATGAGTCTTGAACCCAGGAGCTCAAAATAAAAAATGTCATGTGGACAGTTGAGCCAAATGCCCAATTCACCACCAATATACTAGTTTTTTTGTTTTTTTTTTTTTTTTGAAGAGCGATTTTTCAATCCAATTTTTACATACTCCAATTTTTCATACTCCATGGGACTCGAACTCAAGACCTCCCATTACACAACCCTCTATGTTACCACTGAGCAATGCTCAGGTTCACTACTAGTTAAAAATATTCAATCTACAATTATTTCCATCTTATTACAAAAGGGTTCCAATCATAACTATCTTAGAATTCCAATGACACGTTAACTAGATATTTTGCTATTTTTAAAACCACAAGAACCCAAACATATGGTGTGCAATTGTCACTACTTAACCAGCACTAATATGATAGCAGTAGTAAAATGTTAGAGCAACACTCTTACCTATAATTGCACCACAATGCATGTTAGCATAAGGTTCCTCTCCTGTAAGGATCTCCCACATTGCGATTCCAAACGAGAACACATCGACCTAGTAAAAGCCAGCACAATTGTGTTAATACGGTCGCTGCTTAACTAAAGAAAAGCCGAGTTAGGCTCACCTTGTCAGATACACGGCTGCTACTACCATTTAATAGTTCAGGAGCCATCCATGGAAGTGTTCCCCTTACACCACCGGAAACAAGAGTATTGCGTTTAATTCTTGATAACCCAAAATCTCCTACCTGAAAATGTAATTGACAGGCCTTGCATCACATCTGTAACTACCTTTGTTTAAAACTGGCTAGCATAAACAAGCAAGAACCTGTGGGATTTGACCTCAAGCTAAATTATAAATCCGTGGATTTTTGCTGTTAAAATTTATTTAGGTAGTTTACTGAATAGCAATTTGCTTGCCAATGATGATTGAAATGAGATTTACCTTGCATATTGGTCGCTGAGAGTCCCTCATATTGACAAGCAAATTGTCACATTTCAGATCAAAATGAACGATGTTCTTTGAATGTAAATATTCCATTCCAAAAGCTGCATCCATGGCAATTATTAGCCTTTTCCTACGATCAAGTGCCCTGAAAAAAGACAGATTTCATTTAATATCAGGATTTTTTAATTTAATTCAGGAGAAAACGAGGGGAAAAACACAGAATCCAGTACAAAAGGCATATAAACGATATGCAAAACAATTACGAAGGAAAAAGCAGACTAAAACTTAAAAACTTAAAATGTTATATAAGACAATAAAGAAGAAAAAAATTCAATTGACTTACTTGTCCTTCCGCACAAGTACATGTCTGAGTGACCCATTAACCATGAATTCAGTCACAGTGGCTAAAGTCCCACCCGTTCCATCCGGAACCACCCCATAAAAAGCTACCACATTTGGATGGTGAAGCTTAGATAGAATCTGTGCTTCCCTCCAAAAGTCTTTCGTCTGCAGAGACAAGGTCATTTACAATACAAAATAGTGGAACTACTTTAAAATCATGCTGACTTGATTTATAGCTATTCAATTACACCAATGCTTTATCTCAGAAACAAAATACAGACAAACAAGGAAAATCAGAGATACGTGTAGAACCCACCAACCGATCTTGTTCAGATGACCGCCCAGCAAAGCAGCTCTTTTTTATCCGTTTAATAGCAACATCAGAGCCTCGCCACTTCCCATGATAAACAGTACCAAATGTACCAGAGCCTAATTCCCGAAGTTCCTCCAGATCAGCATTTTTTATTATCTGTGCATCAGCATCTGAACCATTCAGTGGACATGAACTTTCACCCTATGGTTAAAATCCTATGACACAATTTGAATCAAAAGTTTAAAGTTCATAAATCTGAAGGAGAAAAAAGAAGACCCAAGTGCCAAATTTCATGTAGCTGTCTTCACAGTCGATTGATGGTATGTTTATCCAATTTACATGCAATATTATAGAGGTAAAAAAGCTTATCCATCATCTATAATGCAACACAATAAAACTCATACTGATGGTGACAACCCAAATGACAGCAGTTAGAATGCATTATAAGAGTCATCATCAAATTTTACAGTTTTTTCTCTTTTTTTTTTTTAAAAAAAACAATAGGAGTAATAATATATATGATATAATTAATTTTTCGTATTTTTTTGTGTAACCAATAATAATACCCGCATGATCATTTATATTTTTATTCTATATGAATCAGAATAGCATAGTATACATAAGGAAAAGAGGATTATGGACCTACGTCCATCTAATTTAGATGCACTCAAACTCTAATTTAAGCATCATATCAAATGCCTCATGATACATCTTCATTTGAGGTGTTTCTCATTTTTTATGGAATAGAAATTTAAACATTGTGACTTTTCACAGGAAGAAAAAGTTGACATTAGCAAATATTGGCTGGACTTGAGTTCAACCCTCTTTCCCTTGATAAACAATATAACATTGCAGGAATTAATGCTAACTCAGGCGGATGGTAAGATAAATACTTCTGCAATCGAAAAAATTTCAAATGAGAGATTTCAATTATAAATATAAAGGAATACATGACACTACTTTCTAACCTGCAAACCATATATTCCAGCTTCCATTTCTGCTAATGCAGCATCACTAATAGATTCATCAGCCTCCCTTTCCTCTATTATAGCATCCTGTTAGAAGTAACGGGATTCAGGCCTTAAAAAAATGATATTAAAGAAATTAAAGAAATAGTTCATGTAAGTACAGTCATCACCTCAGATAGAGTTTCTGGGGACAAGCTTTCTGCAACAATGACTTTTGGAGAAGAAATATTACTGTTCCTTTCATCATTAGTCTCGAGATCTGTGCAATGTATAAGAGAAGATAGAGGGTGGACACCAGAAGGCATATTGCTGATTACATCTTCAATAATGACCTGAATTTTTTCATCAGAACTATCTATGGACCCAGCCTGGATTAAATTTGCACGTTTTGCCTCAGAAAGCTCATAATTATTTTCCCCCAGACCAACAGCTGCAAACCGTGGAGACAGAAATTTCACACCGTCATTATCATGAAGAGAAGCTTCTCTTTTGGGAGTTTCACCAATCACTTGATTCTGAAATAAGGACCAAGAGGTTGGATTATCTTTGTTCAATTCAAGAGAATTTAAAGGATGCAGGGATAAATTAACAGAATTATCAGGCCTGCCTTCTTGGTCATCTTTCGTGTGGACTTTACTGATAATTCCAGGAGTACCCATGGATAAAGGAAAAGAGGACAGGGATGCAACGCTAGCCTCGTTTTCCATATTGCCACTAAGGACGTCTCCTGACCTGCGTAGCACATCATTCATTGTTCCTTCACTAACGCCTGGAAACTCATTTGCCGTCAGGTGATCCTTAGAGAAATTTGTACAGGTGTCAGAAGTAATAGAAGAGATGGGAACCATGCCTGCTGGTACTGGTGAGCCAGATTCATTCATGGGATGGTAATCAGTGGCAAATAATCTGTTTAAATGTGCAGAAGGTGCAATAGGGTTATTATTCTTCTTTTCTCTCTCATTTCTCTGATGTGTCTCAGTTGCAGTTGTAAGATTCTTGCAATGGTTCTGTGGCAGGATGTTCTTTTCATTTCCACAAGCATCAGTATAAGGAACATTAATGTTAAATGTATCATTTGGGTTAGAATATAGAGGATTTTGAACAGAAGGATCCAAAATTTCTGCACGCTTTTCAGATATGATAGCTCCTGCTTGAACATAATTCTGCAATAGAGGTGATAGGCCCGTAGAAAAGGTAAACTGTACATTTTCTGGAGTTTCTTGTTGCAGAGAATAAGCAGATCTACTACTTTGCTCTTGCAGAAGGGAATCTGAAAGCACATGTGGCATGCCCTGATAAGGCCCATTTGAATCATTAGACTCTAATTGACTGAGAGAATCTTCCATCTGCCTTAAGAGTTTCTCAGACTGAAACGTTCTTTCTGTAAGCAGAAGTTTTTCAGGAAAAGCATACCCCTCTATATCACTACCAACACGCCCAAGGACTGAAGAGACAAACTCCTTGCTGCGAGTCCGGGTGTGGAAATGTGCTGCCTGGGATCTAACTGGTGAGTTTGGCTCCATCTGTCTATAAGCTTGATGAATTCCCATTTCCTCATGCTGCTGACAATCACTATCTAGAACATAACAGTCTGGTTTTTGAAGCGTTGCAAAAGCACTATTACTGTTACAGCTTCCATGATAGAAGTGGTCGTCATAAACCTGCTTTAAAGCATTTCGAGAGTTTGTTCGATGAATGTGAACCGGTGAGAAAGGAGGAGAATGGGTGGGAGAAGACGTAGCATTGACAAGAAATTGAGGTTGGGTATGAGGGAACATTACGGTTGGATCATTAGGCTCCTTAGGATATAAATAAGAGGGGGAGTCTCTTTTGAAGTTTGGAGTACTGTCTAGAATAAGGCCAACTTGGCTAGCCAAGCCGTGCCCACTAGAGCTTTTATGTGGACTAAGTACTCCATTAACAGCAACCACATAACTGTACTCTGAGTGGTTTTGTGATTCTCTAGAATCAATTGCTTCAGGTTCATTATCCGTTGTGAGAAAAATCCGAAGTCTATGAGACCCATCAACCTTCAGGAGCCCCTGATATTCTTCCATCATATTTAGAAGATCCTCATCTGAGGAGACTGATATGAGGGCATCAAGATCCTCTCCCGGAAGTTGGTATTTGATCGTATGTGGTTGACTGCATATTGCTTGGGTTTTCTTCATAAACTCGTCCAGTGAGAGATTCTCCCGAATGCTCATGATCCTAGTTTCACCACCCACATATCTAAGTTTCCCATCACTTGGCCGGGGTAAGATCTTTCCTCCAAAGCTGCATAGGAACTTCAATTTGCAGGAACTATCTGATTTTCCTGATTCGCTGGTTGAATAACCAAGATCAAAATTAATTTCTTCCAAACATTTACCGGACAATTTTCGGTTGTGACGTGTTTGTTTACTAGAAGAACTCTGATCACCAACCCAGACTGCTGGGGTTGCTGCTCCTGAGAAAGAAGGAACATCCGAACAATTCAAAGCACCATCTCCTCTCCGTCCAAAACGTGACAAGTCCTCGTAGCCTGGGAGAAGATTCTGAGTGAAACCTATCCCCACTAAATGATTATTACCTCTATCTGTCATCCTTGAAGAGATACGATCCTTAAGAAAATCAAGTGAAAATTCCTCACCTGTCTGCAGAGAGAAGTTATTCACATTTTTTCCCATGGCAAAGGATGAGTCTTGTGCAGTCCTGAGGTCTGGGGAACCAGGTATCTCATTTGAAACCCCTCGATACATTTCTTAACTAATTAGAACAGTACATAAGCACCGCCTGCCTGGCAGCTATACCCCTAATTCCCATGCCACTTCTCAATTTTAAAGTTTTACGGTACGTGAGCGATTCTCCCATGGCTTCTACAAGAACGAACCAGACACCAGGCACCGCCAAAACTGCGGGTTCCAGCTCCGAGTGGCTAATTTTTACAGAAACGCTATCCGATTGAGCCAAACTAGCGAATGCCTCAAGGATGTGGTTAATTTGCGCGGAATCGACCATCATCTGCAAAATCAACAAACTCATAGTTTTCAGAACAAAATTCTTCTAAAAAGCGGCTGCAATTTAAAAAAAAAAATTAAGCACAATCTGTTACAAAGAGAACAGCGAAAACGGCAGTTACCCGCAAAAAGTAGCAGAGCAAGAAACACCAAACATTTGAAGGACATTGATAATCCGGTGATGTTTCACCAAAACCGGGTACTCGTGCAACCGGATGATCCAACGACTACCAAAATGAAAATCGAATTGCAAATATTGTGTCCTCTATCAATTCCAAAGAGGAGAAGATATCACAAGGAAAGCCAGAGGGAGGAGAGGAAGCGAGAGAGAAAGAGAGACAGACAGAGGCAGAGAGAAAGGATCTTAATTGGAAAACAATCCACCTCAAATTTATTACAAAAAGAACCAATTTCCAAAAGGACAAAAAGAAAAATAGAATCACTAGAAGCTCGAGAGGAAAGAAGCCGACGAGATACCAGCGTCTGTCACGATCATACGAGTAAAAAAAGCCTGACTACGATTTCCAGAAGTGAATCATTCGGAAAGGAGAAAGAAAGACGACGCCGCGATTTTGGATTTTTGTGGAATTCTAAATTCCAACTGAACGAGGAGACGAAAAAGGGTGGACCGACGCTTACGGCTGGGAACTTCATCCTAGGGCGGGGGAGAGCGACATCCGAGAGAATAAGGCGGCACCAACAAAGGAAACCTCCAACTGACTCAAAAACCTTCGAACTCAAAATAAGGGGTCAAACGGAACTCATTTTTTAATATCGCATGTCAAGTTGTCAACACACACGGCTACGAGTCATGCGCCTCTACATTGGAAGCGAATTGGGATCGTGTACGTAAATACATTTTAACACATACCGTGGGGCGACCGCGCCGCCCCACGAGGAACTGAAACAAAAACCAAGATTATTTCAGCTATTATTCTACAATCTACATGCTGAATAAAACCTACTTGATATTGCTGTGTGACGCCTCTGTAGTTTCTTACCATTGAAAAGATTTAACTCAGCTGAAGCAGCATATAACGCATCAATCGTTCAATGTCGATGCAGGAAAATTTCGAGGCGAACATGAAGGCTCCTTGCTTGTCTTTGAAGCTAGAAGGGAATTGCGCTTCATTCTCGTGCACTAGAACTAGCACGAGCTAGGCTGCTCCATGTTTAGACAGCTCGAAACGCAAAAGTAGTCGGCGTGTTTGACAATTTTATAAGCTTATTCGGCCTGCAGCACCTGAAACAACACTGGAATCCACATGGTGGAGGCGCTGGCCCGTGTGGACTTCATCAATTACTCCACGCTGTCGCCGCGACTTTCTAACACCTTTTGCAGATTCAGAGCTTCACACTTCCGAGTTCCGAAGGTTGAGAGAGATCGGGCGTTGGGATCTTTAAAATAATCGTATTCCACGGTGGTCTGTTCTGCTCTTCCTTCGGGAAACGTTGAACATCAAGGAGGAGAAAAAACGCTGAAGCTTGAAAAAGAATTTTCTACAAGTATGATAATCTCTCCCTTCATCGCTCTAGACTTATGAAGCAAACGGCAGGTATTCTTTTGGTAAACCCCAAGGTCAAGCTGCAACCATTGGATCGTCTCTCCTACTTAAGTGGTATACTAATAACTAGTGAGGCAACTAATCAATTGCCAAAATTAATTTGATAAGTTTCGCCATTTCAAACGATGGCCCTGTGGTAGGTAAGTGGTACTGTACTTCCAGAGAGCAACAACTAGATAATACCGGGACAACAACAGTTAGATGGAAAGGTGTTTAGTCTCGAACATTTGGTCGGCATTAAATTTAGCCGGATCCACTGAGCATTGTGAGTTTTCTCTTTAAATATAGGAATGTCGCAGAATAGTAGGTAAATGAACATGCAGAATCACCGGGGAAACTCGAGCATTAAACACGCTGATACCGATTGTCATTGCTTCCATGCGGTAAAGGCAGGCACGACAACAACAGCGCATGGGAACCAACTCTAATTACTGCCAAGAAAATGTAATGGCCACTGCGGCTTGGGATGATCATATTTTAGGCGCAATCTCGTATCAAAGGGTGCTTTAAGCGATTGCCGAAAATGAACTTGGAACAGATTACAGGTTTTTATGCTTCTGTGGGGCGACTCTATTGTGGGAAGTTTGGGCTGGAACCTACGCTTGCATTACAGCATTTCCATCGATTTCTTTACATGGACTGCCAGGTAACCCGATTGTTTTTTCCTTACCTGGAACGCCAGGTGGAAGCCACGTCACAATGTAAACAGTTGAAAGTAAATATTCAAAGTACTCGAATCATCTCTCATACTTGTAACAGGGCAAAGGCACCGAGAAAGGGTAGGTCAAATGAAAAGGGCAAAAGATGAAAAATACATGAGCTTGAACAAAGAAAACTCAAACCAACATTAACACAACAATCCGCACAAACAAGTTCCACAAAAGAAGATGGCTCAACATTAACAACCACAGTCACAAAGAAACTGCAATGCTTTTCTTCTTACAAATTCACTCCATTTAATTATAGATCTTCCTGTAAAACACGTGTCCATATATTTTTTGCTATACATTGAAAATGGGGAGGATGGGAAATGGCCCTCCACTATCAATTTAACCTTAGACTATGACCTACAAAGAATGCTGCTCCCACTGTAGTTATTCTAAAAAAAATGAAAAAACAAACCACACTGCATCAAGGGGAAAGAGCATCTCCTTCCCCATATTGACTATCTCTAAGGGCATTTTACATATCTATATGAAAAAAAAAAAAGAATAATTTTACAGCTAGATACCTAAATATCGGTGAAAGATTGGAGAAAAATGGGATGGATTTACATCAACCACATATATACTCAACTACCTTGCGGCAGAATATAAAAAGGACTGCTCCTGAGGGATGTCACAGCCTCACTCTTGTAAAAACTGGAAGGCTGGATTCTCAAGGAGCTCCTCTGCAGCTTTGACACCATTGAAGTCCTTCTCTTGCAAAGAATTAGAGAGGTCATCAACTGAGAATGGAATGCTGCAACAGGACGGCAGAAAATTCATCAGGCCGAATTTCTCAAGAATACTGCCAATAGAGGCAAAAACACAACGTACATGTAAGATTTTTTTTTTTTTGGAATACATGTAAGATTTCATCACTTACCTGGAATTGTCGTCTAACAAAAATGAATTGCTAGCAGCATCATTAGAGTCTTCTGTCATCAATATTCTCATGCTTGCAATTACCTGCCATAGACAATAAAAGAATGCTGCATCGTTTAGCATGCAGTATAAATGCAGTATATGAAGGATCAATGTCCAAGATAAATAAGACCCTTTTGTTTCTCATTAAATGAATGGCATCTTCTTATGGAAATCCTAGGAATAGTTTCCAGAGGTGGAAAATAGCAATGGTAGTAATGAAACAAACCAAGTATTCCTGTTATACTTAACAAACCAAATGTAAACAACAGAAAAATGATCCTTTTAAAAACAGATATGTTTCTGGAACATCAAACACAAGATAAAATAAAAATGCGAAGGTTCCAAGGATGATCCCAAAAAGGTTCAACCAGCTGTATACAAGCTTAGAATGACACTTTCTTTCAACACATAGCCGATACAAAATTGTAAGAGTGGGAAAGATGACAGTAGCTTCACACTAACTGTAGGCCTGATGTGAATGTCCAAGCATGCATGAGATATGGATAGGCACGACTCCTAGGACTTACCTTTGTAGATACACTTTGAGTGCCATAATTAGCATCCCAATACTGTGTACAAATTCTATAGAGCTGTTGCGCACTGAGCACCTGCAGATGGCAAAATGATACAGTTTCAGCGTCAATCACAAAGAGAGAGGGAGGGAGAGGGAGAGAGGAAGAGAGGGAGGGAGAGGGAGAGAGAGAGGGAGAGGGAGAGAGAGAGAGAGAGGAGGGAGGGGGAGAGGGGGAGGGAGAGGAGAGGAGAGAGGAGAGGGAGAGGGAGAGGAGAGGAGGAGGGGAGGGAGGGAGGGAGGGAGAGGGAGGAGAGGAGGAGGGAGGGAGGGAGGGGAGGAGGAGAGGAGGAGAGGAGGAGAGGGAGGAGAGAGGAGAGAGAGGGAGAGAGAGAGAGGAGGAGGAGAGAGAGGAGGGAGAGGGGAGAGAGAGAGAGAGGGAGAGGAGAGAGAGGAGAGAGGAGGGAGAGGAGAGGAGGAGGGAGGAGGGAGGGAGGGAGGGAGGGAGGGAGGGAGGGAGAGGGAGGGAGGGAGGAGAGGGAGAGAGAGGGAGGGAGAGGAGAGAGGGAGGAGAGGGAGAGGGAGGGAGAGGAGGGAGGGAGAGGGAGAGAGAGGAGAGGGAGAGAGGAGAGGGAGAGGAGGGGGAGAGAGAGAGGAGAGAGGAGGGAGAGGAGGAGAGAGGAGGAGAGAGAGAGAGAGAGGGAGGGAGAGGGAGGGAGGGAGGGAGGGAGAGAGGGAGAGGGAGAGAGAGAGGAGGAGAGAGAGAGAGAGGAGAGAGGAGAGGAGAGGGAGAGGAGAGAGAGAGAGAGAGAGAGAGGGAGGGAGAGGGAGAGAGGGAGAGAGAGGTACCGGACAGAGGTCATTGGTTATTTCGTCATAAGATATTCTGGATTTCTGAAATATTACCTATGAAAGCAAATAGCATAGAGGCATCAAATAAACAAATACTCCAGCATAATTCAATAAGATACCATAAATTGACAGAATTCCAATTTGTTAATCAATTCAACACTCATAAACATGTTCAGGCTTCCAGGAAAAAGAAGCAATTTTTGTAATATTCCTAGGTTATGATTTTCCTCTCGTCTTATGCCTACTCACTTATGAGGGGTAAATTTGTAAATAAATTTTATAATATAACCTGTTCGGTGTCCTAATGAAAGGCAAACCCACGATTTAGTGAGTCATGACATATGAGGGAGTTGCTTTGTTTTGAGCCCCTCTTTCAAAATTTCTGTGCAATCTTGATAGAACATAATTTTGCTCTAACACATCAAGTTCCTTCAGGGAACAGAGAGACTGTCTACGATAAATCGCTAGCCACCAATAAATTTGAATGCAGAACCAGAATCCTTTAATATGTCTAATTAACTTAAGGTCAACCATAGTTTCAAAGTAACAGACATCAAAACAGTCTTCACAAAATGTGGATACACCAACAGACATCAGTAGACATCCAAAAACTAAATTGTCATGCAGTACCTACTTTCAGTGCAGGAGACAAGAGAACCAATTAGCCCACAACTCAATATTGTCCCACCAAACAAGATATCTAATGTAAAACATAACCTGTAAGTGCCTGCAATAAGAAAAATCTGTTTTACATACCAAAAATCCAACAGCTTGTCTTATGTGTTTAAGTTCATCCCAAGATGAGCCAGCATACTGCAAGAAACATAGACCGAATTAGTAAATGGATGCATTAAATGTGAACAAAGAAGTGAAACGTGATATATGGATCACTTCTATTTTTATAATTGTCGAAGAGAATGCACCTCTTCTTTTGCTCGAGCACACCATAGCTCTAATTCTGCTAGGCCAGCCTTAACATACTCCCCATTGGTGAAGCTACAACACTCACGCCGTAGAAGAAGGCTGAAACAATGTAGAAGAAAGAGAGGACTAATGTAAGCTGACATGAAAAGGGAACCAGAAAGAAGTGTCGCTCATGAATAGCAGTATTACCTATTAAAAAGTTGCATATTGATATATGAGAAAACTTGAGTAAAGATCTTCTGAACAAGAATTGAAGAAACCTGAAACACAGTTGATCATTAGTGTTTTCCGCATAAATAGTGAGGTGGCATTAAAAGTTAAACCAGAAGTAAGAAACTCACAAAGTTCTCTTGCAATGTTTTCAAAATAGTATTGAGGGTTTCAATAATGTTTTGCCAGTGACTGTTCACACTGTTGTTATTACCAAAGGATCGTCCAGAGGATCTAAGCACACTTGCCCTTGTTGTTCTTGGGGCCTGTAGTCACAATGTAAGCAATAATATTGTAGACAACCAACTCTTAAAGTTTAATCTGTAATATCATCATTCAGAACTAATAATCTAAATCCCAGTATTAAAATAATTAATAAACAACAGACAGCAATCTATGTTTACCAAACCCATTTCTTTTGCTTTGGCTGCCTTAATACTGGGCTAATGTGGATCTTATTGTGCTACTCTCCAAAGCAATAACGAAGTCCAAAATTTCAAGATTCTGCGGATGTATTTTTAAAAAGAAATAAAACGAAAAAGAAAAAAAGATAGAAACATTACAAAAAAAGATAGAAATTTCAAGCCACATTGTAACCTCGGAACCAAACAACCATCCCATCTGACTCAATTGTGACATATTCACATCAGGATACTCGTGAACAAATTGAGCACAATTAAACAGCAGCATCTTGACATTCTCACACTTCCCCATCTTGGCATTGTCACTTTCCAAGTCTCTTGTAGTTTTTTAATCCTCAACTGTGAGTGTTCACTATTTCTTGATAATCGTAGTTATAATAAGTAAAACCATGACCTATTTCAAAAAATAAAAACATAGTAATTTTTTTTGAAAGTTGTGTTTCCAGCATCCTTGGACAACTTATTTCAAAAAATAAAAAGGGCTTTACAGATAAACTAAAGTGATACTTACAAACTAGAACCATCCAACGTGCTGCTTATTCTTTACAAAGATAAGCCCAAAAAACAAAGGAAAGAAAGATCATCAATCAGTAATAAAATTATGATCCTACCTGTATACAATGATTTAGTGATGTTTGCAAGTCTTTCTTTAAGTTGTCGCGAATAATTCCATAAATCTTCTCCACATATGCTGTAAGTTGCTGCTTGAAAAGCAGAGCTGGGTACTTTGCCTCAACTTGGCGAACAACATCGAGTCCACCAAGATTTGCAGAAGAAGAACGAAATCCCTAGGAAAGAGAGTGCAATGGCATTTCATAGTTGAAAGCAAAATCTATAAATATTTAAACTGTCAAACATTTCATATCCATGACATTATACCAAATTTAACATCCAATAAAGAAGAAGCTAAGAAAGGCATATGCTTACTTGAGTCATCCGTCCGAATAGAGACGTCGGAGGAGGTGGTTTCCTGTGGGGGGCTGATCCAGCTGCTCCAGCTGCTTTTAAGCTCCTTTGAAGTAAGAAAAGTAAAGAGGATGTATTTGATAGCCAGTAAGCCAGATGGTCGTTGTTGTCCTGATTCTGCATAAAGAGTTGAAGATTTATCCAAAACACGTGAATGATTGAATTTCGATAGGATCACACTCAAAGAATACCCCGTTACCTCTATTGCAGAACCAATCATCTGAATTAGACGATCAAAAACACTAGTCCTTTCAGCCTCAAAGGATTTCCAATGAAGAAGGCACTTATAAATGGTGATTGCTGCAACTGGCTTTCCATGACTAAACCCACAATTTTGCATCACACATTTTATAAGAGAATCAACATTTTCCTGCAACAGATAAAAAGCTCACATTAGCAACAAGAATTAAGACAGGGAGAAAATGACTAAGTACCAACTGTTCTTCCACAGATTCTATCTGTACAAACAGAATAACAAGAACATACATGTTGCCTCTCAACAAGGGACCTCCTCAATTTGCTATCGGGTTCAGCATCACTCTTTCTTGAAGATTGTGGTTCCTGGAAACAGTCCAAGGGATCAGGAAGATACTAACACTTCAAACATGCAAGTAAATATCTATGCAATCATTGACATACAATTTTGTCTTTATGTTCTTCAACTTCATGGTGACCATTTTCTAGAGTCTGCAATAAAAAACAGATAACATAAAAGTAAACAACTAAAGCAAATTATGAAGAAAAACTTGTAAAATTTTCAAGACGCACAGGTACCTTAACATTGACAATCGATAAATGCTCTGACATGGGTTTTACAGGCGAATGCAACACTTGCTGGCGGAGGATCTGATCTTCAGTTTCCAAGTCAGACAATTTTTCTTCGAGTCTGACAAACAGTAACGAATGATTTTACACAGCCAAAAGAGTAAGGATATTACAAGAGCAACAACCAAAAATCTGATTTATCTGAATTAAGGGAGGACTTTACATTTTTTTTTTTTTTAAATTGTGTTTTTTAGGACACTAGGTTATTTTATTTTTTTTGAAAATTGTGTTTTTTAGGACTCTTGATTATATGAGAAGAGAATCCATTCATGGTTAACAGAAAATAACTGAGAACCTCTGCATTGCTGTCTTCAACTGAATGATCTTATTCTCAGCATCCTCAGCTTGCTTCAGTCTTTCCTCACTCATCTTTTGTGTCTCTACAAATTTCTTTTCAGTTTCATCGATCTTTTTCTCCAGTGAACTCACCATAGCCTGTACAGGTTATAGAGAAAATAAGACCATAAACACAAAAGCAAGCAGTATATGAAAATTATATTGCTATCAAAACTACATTTAAGCTAGTTTCCACTTTCCAATCGGATACAGCCAAGAGAGCACCCCCACCTTGAGTTTTTCATTTTCAGAAGTAAGTTTATCCAGCATTGCAGTATCAAGTACAGGGACCTCCTGAATTACAGGCACTATTTCTGCTGCCTTTTTGGCTGCCTCTCGTTCCTTTATCAACAAAGCATTGGTTTCTTTGAACTGGACTTGCATCTCTTGCAAAGCAGATTGCAGTTTTGTATTTTCTTGGGTCTTGGCTTCCTCCATATCAGCCTATAAAGACCAAAAAATGAATCAAACAGTTAATAGAGATAGCACAACATCAATTATAACTGGACATAGCAAATACAATGAAAACAGCCAAATGACACCTGGATATAGCAAATAGGATAAAAAATAGCCTTAGTTCTGAGAGAAAGATAACTTAAGTACCGCAAAAGACAGTTTCAACTAGCAACATGCAAACAAGGAGCCTCAGATATCAAATGGAGAAACTCAGATTGCTTGACACAAACTCGTGAGCATGTACACTCTGACAAGCTGTCAGAATTCTTTCTTAAGTAATTAACAAATTTTGGTACTTTTTCAAAGTTCAGAAAGAAACTTACTCTCATTCGTTTCTCCAGCTGAAGTCGCCATGTCAGTTCCTCAACCTGCTTCTCCAATTTATTTTTAGCAGCTTGGAGAGCACCTGTTTCTTTTGCAGCCTGCGAGAAGCGTTAGGTATAGCATTCATATGAGCTGCAGCGGGTTCCACATAATAAACTGGATGCAATTAAAAACCGCTACGAACTAGATGAACTTGTCCAAGAAATTAGCTTCCAAAAGGATCTTGAAGGCAGTAATGCCAGTGGTGTAGCATTTATTATAATAAAAAGAGAGATGAATATTTCCTTTTCTCCATAAGTGCATCCAACACTAAGGATCCATGTTCTGATCAATCCTTAGCGTTTAATAATGCTGACAGGGGGAATGGGGTGGAATTAGTTCCTTAAATGGCACCTAAGCTCCAAGTCTTGTAGATTGCAAGGGGTGTATTGGGCATGGAGTTCAGAACTTTAGGAATTCACTCAGATCACTCAGGTCAGGATGGATATAGGATTTGGCCACAAAACCGAGGGCAAGTCCAGGAAAGTTCATGACCACTGATCTGACACTACTGCTACTGAATCAGAATTGCAGATCAATTAGCATGGTTGGTAAACGAAGGTACTAAGTTCAATATATAAATGAATGCTTGAAATAAGTAAAAACTAAAAATAATCCCACCATCTTAAGTTTGCGAAGCTCTTTCCTTGCTATTTTTCCTCTCCATGCACATTGTGTGGTGATTGCAGCTTTCTTTAACCTCGTATAATGTAAACGAGCCAAATATTGGCGGCACCGGCTCTGGCATACAGGGTTAGAAATCATTAATGTAGATAGGAAGATAACCTCACTTAAGTGAACCATTCCAAATACTTGTATGAGATGAGGGCTGCTCATAATCGAATAACAGTATAATCCCATAAATTAAAATTATGCACTAAGTTCAGAAACCAGCTCTACCTGGATAATAGTTGCAGCTCTAGTTTGACGCCTGGACTTCAACTCATTACGAGCAGTCATCCCACGCAAACCAGATTGAATTGCAACAGCAGAGAAAAGCAACTGATTGTAAGCTTTTCTTGCAAGATACATGCGCAGAACCTTTTGGATCCTAAGACAAGCAGCTTCTCTCCGTATATTTTCATAAAGGTTACGTGCAAGTTGTCCTGAAATTACAAAAATAGAACACAACCATACATAAGAGGAAACAAGTGAAAGTTCATACCCAGTGGTACATGAGAACAAACTTTAAAATGTAAGATACCTCGGCATACAGATTGAATCTGTATAGTAGCTCTCCGCAGAGAAACAAATGTTTTGCGGGCCAAGTGTGAGCGAACTTTTCTTTGGATGATGGCAGCTGATCTTCCCAAAACTTCACTCCTTCGACCATCTAATTCAGCCATCTGACCAGCCCGAAGAAACACCTTTGTTTTACCTATCTGCATATCCAATTCTAATGATCAGACTATTTTCAACTTTCATATAATACAGTAATCCCTACAGATTGCCTCCCAAATAATTACCTGATAGCCTTTAAGACCAGTCTTCTCTAGCAACTTTCTAGCAGCAGTGACCTCATCGCAGCTGATATTAAGAAGAATAAATTTAAAAGAAATTAAAGAACTCCAGAAGAAAACAGAAAATGGCATCAAAATAGCTATTTTAAATGTTAAATACTAAAGTCGCTCAGCTACCTTCCATCCAAAACTTCAGTGGCAAGGATCCCAAAACGGTCGACAAATTCAACAAACGTGCGCCTTGTTGGATAGCCTGCACAGCTTATCCGTATTGCCTCCATGACACCCTAATTGTGGTATAAAGAAGAAAGTTATAACTAGTAGTACCATTACAAGCAACAAAACCCAGCAAGTTAATAATCATACAAATGAGAGCCCTCTTACCCCACAACGGAGCTGTTGTAGAACATTACAGTTTTCAAAAATTGATGGCTTCAGAAGATTATTAGGTTTTACACAACGAATGTAATGTGGCTCAGTGGCACTCAGAGTCTCTAACAGAGCTTGCAGTTGTTGCTGCATGGACAGAAGAAAAAAGGTAAATAATGAGAAGTAAAGTGGCATACAAGCCAACTCGAAAACAACACTGACCTTAAACCTTGTGCCTATGGATGCAAATTTAGTTGCTTTCGCGGCATCCTCCATGGGAGGAAACAGACTGGAAACAAAGGAACACTTTGAAGCACTCAATAGTGCTTGGTGCTCAGCAACCACATAGTCTTTGTTTTTATCCAAGAATAACTCTGTTTGGTATGTGACCTGCAAAATATTTTCTATTTTTAAGTGAGAATGAATTCCAAATTTTGACACAGGAATCAGCACCGTAAGGTGTAGCTCTGGATGGAACGAACTTACATCGCCAGCATAATGACAGATAGTGAAGTCAGTGCGTGCCAATTTTGGCTTGCTAAAGCGCTTATGAGATTTAAAAGTCTGGTATAGCTTTTGTGCAAACGTTTCATGTGTTGAACGTGGAAACATACTACAAATACAGGAAATACAAATCAATCGTTTAGGAAAAAATTACTGACAAAGAAAAGCATC
This sequence comes from Aristolochia contorta, assembly GCA_022405105.1. Lineage (NCBI taxonomy): Eukaryota > Viridiplantae > Streptophyta > Magnoliopsida > Piperales > Aristolochiaceae > Aristolochia > Aristolochia contorta. The sequence goes on along the minus strand of CM039667.1, from coordinate 3,052,927 downwards.
TGTTAAGGAGCTCTATAATGCAAAGTTGAACTACCAGGCTTCATCCAGAAGTGCAATTATTCCACCAGGTTTCTGCAGGCAATGAAAGGAATCATAAGGGAAGGAAACATCAATTAATCATCAGGTAGCCTCTACACACCCACACACTTAACATGTCATAATGAGCAGCTACTTCATGAAATAAAAATCACAAGCAAGTGTGACTGCTATTTCAAGCATATAAAAAAGGTACCTTCTCGATAAGGTCTAAAATGTCCTGGTTATCAACAAAGTCAATGTAGCTCCAATCAATTTCCTCTTTTGTATATTCTTCTTGCTCCATTTTAAAAACATGCTGTTCATGTAAGACAGATGTGTATCAGCGCATTCATAAGCTGCATTACAACATCATAGGACCTCAGCAAGAAACAAAACGAATCCAGGAAACCTGATTGAAATGCTGCTGAAGTTTCTCATTGGTCAGATTGATGCAAAACTGCTCAAAACTGCATAGAACCAAATAACGGTTTAATGAAGCTGAGAGCAAGTCACTTGTCTAACAAGTATCACAATAACTACCATAAGTGATTATGAAAACAATTTGTCCTTAAAATCCTCAAAAAAATGTATAGGTGGGAAAATAGGTTTCTTCAAGGTGTAACACGATTTGCAAGGAGAAAAGAACACCTGGGAATGCAGATCAAGAGAACCAAACACATCCTCAAAGAGAAAAAGAAAAAGAAAATCAAATATTCCACTGTTTGATTTGTCAGAAGTCTCTATTATGACTAAGTGCTTCAAGATAGGAGCATCTCGTGGAAGTTGGAACAATAGTAAGACACCAGCCAAGTCTCTAGCAGAGAAACAAACATGGTTTTGTGTTTATCCATGCTTCGCAGTGAATAGAATGAGACATGCTACAACAAAACTTTGGTTCGTTTACTTTGAACAAGCAGATAAAAATAGAACAATGTCTATCATTATACAATGCACTCTAGCCATGTAACATAGTGATGCTCATTTGAAGTATTTACATTAGCGCTTGAAAAACTTGGTTTTACTTATATATTTTTTGAGATTTCTACAAACAGCTAAGTAAGATTTCAGTCCATCAGATAAACAGCTAATCAAGTTTTCGCCACAAAAAGCGATATGCCCTTTTACTATGGGTAAAGCAATCTTCCCCTCACATAAAGCACAGGGTTTCCATGCACTTTGGGCAAGAACTTGACCTCATGAAACAATGAATACAAAAAGCATACCAGCTAAGCACCTGTTTGTCTTGAAACTTTCAAAACCATAGATATCCAGCACTCCAATTAAGACTTTTGAATCAGGATCTTGACCGATTGATGAGTTGATTTTGTTCACAAGCCTGCAACAAGTTTGAGAATGATACAACTGAGTCAAAGCCAAAAGGAGCAAACCGTAAATCTATAAAAAAGAAATTAACAGATTCAAAACTTCTGTAAAATAATCAAAGCCAATAAATAAATATTCCTTAGAAGTAACATCTCAAAGTAAGAGCTGAATGTACAGAGTTCTCTAGAGAATAATGGGATATTTTGTCAAGCAATGAAAATAACCGTACCAGTCAAATAATCGTGAATAGACAATTTTTGCCAAAGCATCTCTACTTAAAGTTGCAGCTTCAGGGTCAAGACTTTTCGTAATGTTCTCATCACGTGTAACAATTACACGTTTGCACAAGGAATCTTCTAGAGCCTTCTCATCACACCTGTACAAAGTTCAAAGGAATTCGAATAGCCCACTTGAACATAAAATGCATGAAGAAAACAAAAACATTATATTAATTGGTTATTTACATGAACAGCTCAGCAGCAGTCTTAAGATGGAAGCGGGACTTTTCATCTTTCGGTTCCGAAGAATCTGTTTCCATTCCTTTTGTAAATTCAACATTTCCTAAATGGAGAATAGCAGCCACAACTTGGAAAATTGCATCCTGAGGACCAGTTGAATAGGATGTGAGTGTCTACACATGCTTACGAAGAGCAGAAAGAGGTGACTTCCTTTGTGCTAAATGGAAGACGCACCTGTTCATCATAGCTAATTCCAACAACTTCCATCGCCCTTCTTGTTGCTTGATATTCTTTAGCATCATTTATCTCATCAAGTTCATAGCAATTTGACTGATTCAGGTAATGAAAAGTTCGAGGATTTCCCAATTTGTATCTCTCAATATCCTGTAAGAAGTAAATAAATAAATAAATGAGAGGTTTTTTTGTAATTTTTTAAGTGAGAATAACCTCACGAGGGTTAATGTCAGGAAATTCATGTGCTTATGAGTAAGAAAAAACCTCCCAACTCAATATTTTCGGGATACACCTGTACCCAAAACTTTAGCATGGTGTCAAAGCAGGTGTTGTACATGGAACTCCATCCAAAGTTGACCACTAGAAAGAGCCGTATAAAGGTTACACGATAAAGGAGAGGGTTAAGAATTGTTTCAAAAAGTTCCAGGGTAAGAAGGAAAATGTACTTTTAACTTGGGAATAGGCCGCATAAGTTTAAGCGAGTCCTTTTGGGATAAACCTACCAAACTTTAATAGATGTAAAAGTTTCAAATGTTGTTTTTAAGTGTATCATAGTCGGGTGACTGAACAAAGTACCTCGAATAAGGGAAAAAACCACTTGCTTCACACCCTAGAAGAACCTCTAGACCACAAACTAGTGTAATGCAGGAACGAAGCAATTCAAAAAAACCAGCCTCAGAACACTTTCTTTCCACACACACACACACACACACACAAAAATTAAAAATAAAATAAAATAAAAACTACTACAACAACAATACCTCAGGTGGTGCAGCACAAAGCATGTAGAAACAATGGTAATTTCTCTCTGGATCAGACACTTGACAAACACGGGATCTTTCAAGCAAGTAAGTTCTAATGGCAGCTCCAGATATCCTTCCCTTCTGGTCAAACTGAATCTCAACAAACTTTCCAAAACGGCTGCATACATTAAAAATGTCAGATAACGGAATTTATTAAAATATAAAAAAAAGAAAAGTATTTAGATAAATCCCAATACACCTAACCTTGAGTTATTGTTTCTGACAGTTTTGGCATTTCCAAATGCTTCCAAAACGGGATTGGACTGCAATGTGGAAAATAATAATTGGAATTACATTGACAAACTGCTTAAACAAAAGTAGATTATCGCAAATTTAAGACCAATTTGATAAAAACTCACCTCTAGGACTTGTTGCTCCACGGTTCGGCCCTCAGAAACTGCTCTCCCACCCATATAAGCCAGGTAGCGCATAAGCATTTTTGTGCTTTCAGTCTTGCCCGCCCCACTTTCACCACTAACTAGAATTGATTGACTTATTCCTTCATTAATCATCAACCTACAATCACAGGCATGATTTCTTTCCCCAATTATCCAAAAGTACCTATAGAATCTTGAATTATTTGCAAATAAAGGTTAAATGTATACCTGTATGCAGCATCTGCAATGGCAAAAGGATGAGGATTCAGCTCACCTAAAGCTGCTCCTTTGTATTGTTCCATCATGTGACTGTCGTATAGATGAGGTAGTCGTCTAAAAGGATTCACCGCAATCAAAATATTTCCAGTGTATGTCTGAGATGCAGATTTAGGTTCATCAGAAGATAAAGCAGATTTAGGTTCATCAGAAGATAAAGCAGATTTAGGTCCACCGGAAGATAAATATAAAACTATTTATTTTGAAAATTAGCACAGTAAAAGAGAGCAAATATGAAGCTCACTTGTTCAACTGAGAGCTTACAGGTTTGTTACAATGGGAAGGGCTTACAGTTATATATGCAAGCCAAAATGCATAGATAAGTTTTCAAAAAAGATGCATATTAAGAGCACTTAGCTCATTTCATCTCCCTATAGCCAGGCATCTTAATTTAGATCTTAAGTGACAGTTGTTTGGAAAAAGGTTCCTCCAGTGTAGAAATATGGGAGGAAACCAAACCTTTGGAGACATTGGCAGACTGCCCTGTAGAAATAAGCTGGTGTGCGAAGGAAAATAAGTCACCTTGGAGACATTGGCAGACTATCCCACAAGATCATGGCATCATTTGTGATTCAAATTTTGCTTGGACAAATGTACATTAGATAACCCAATTACAAGACCTTTTAGCTAGACAAAGGGTGCCCTCCAATACCTAGTTGGAAGAGGCCCACCTATTTAATTTTGTCCCTTGCTTTGATTAAATAAGATTTCATCTTTTTTAAAACAAAAAAAATATCACAAAAAATTGTCAAAGGCACACTTTTAGAATACCATACGAGGACTTAAAAGCAATGGTGGATGTATCATCAATGCATTGATTGTATTCTCCATAATGTCTCGGATTTTGAGGGAGACATTATGGGTGTCATGTAAAGAACCAGATACAGGGTTATGCCACAAAACGGTTACAGGCATTTTATAACACCTAATCTTTAATACATACTTTTAGGGTTGCAACAACGCCCATCACAATGTCACAGGGTAGGGTGTAAATGCAAAGTCTCTATAATTCATTTTCACAAGAATAGACTTACATATATTTCATTCATGTCATATCTAGATCTCAGATTGTTTAGTACTCCTGGCTCGTGCAAATAAGCTAATTTTGTCATGTCATCCACACCACATGGTGGTGCCTCAGTATCTTTAGCATATACTTTTGAAGTATGAGCAACAACCTGCAGCCAAACATTAATTATTTCGCATGAATATTATAAATGCTTGTACTTCAAGACAAATGGAGTATTAGAACACTGCTTATTAAAACAAACATAGAGCAGTAGAATGAACAACTGCACAGCTTCACTCCCTATGTAATGAATTGCATACTTCAGAGCAATACAGCCAAGGAACATAGCAAATAACATACCGTCTTCTCATTCGAACACTGGATCTTGATATCTTCGCCATTGACCTCCAAAACCTCTCCATCTATCCAGGCAGCATCGGGATCCTCTACCCAAACGTGAGCACCTACTGCTATATTGAGCTGAGTAGCCTGTGTATTTCACCATGCCAACAAAAGAAGAAATTAACAACTTCATTCAAGGTATTGTAAGTAATCATAAAAATGTTATGAGCATATGGAAGTGAAGGATCAAGGAGAACTACAATGATCTACAGATATCCTTTTTAACAGATCCCCAGATAATGAACACAAATCTGTATTGAGAAACATGTGTTTATGATGAAAACAAGTTGAACAGAGTAGCTAAAGCAGTCATCAAGGTAAAATTGCCCAAGATATCCAGTGCCCATTACAAGTTAACATAAACTCATATTTCCCATAAACAACATTTCCAGTGACACCTGTGCCTGAGAGGATCACCAGGATTTAATTCATTCGAAACTGAACAAAAGTCAAAAGTTGCTAGTAAGAGTTATTAATTGATAATGACATTTGTCAGCAGACACAAGAACAAAGGTCCTATAGTTAGTAGCTTTTTTTAGGAACAGTGACTGGTAGATTCGAAAACAGGATTCGTGCCTGATACATATCCAATGATCCCAAAATTCATGCAGTAAGTCATATGTAGAGAAACGACATACAATGACACAGGCATGCCTAAGAAAAAGGTCTAGAACACTATGCAACTTCTACTAACTAGAGGGTTCAATGGGGAGGTGATTTTAGTCAGCAGACTGCTGTAAGCTCTGCTCCTGGCCAGGGATGGAATCAGATGGGTGGCTTCCATTGGTGTGTCAATCCAGAGCAAAGTGTTTCAGATTTGAGAGCTTCAATACTCCTAACAGGCCCTAACAGGCTCTCTAAAGAATCAGCCGTAGAAAAGGGAGCACAGGAGAAAGTAAGAATCTTCTCATGCAAAATCCCAAGTTTACATCTCTTCCACCTTCTACTCCACGGTACCAGAAAACAAAACAGTCAAGAATTTCATCAAATATTCGCTATGGGTGTCTCATCGACTTCTTTGTACTAAACAGAGATGAAGATTATGACAACCAAGAAAGAAAAATCCGAATGAGGAACCAAAGAAAGAAAGAAGGAAACATGTCCATCTAATAATCATAGTTCGCGAGTGAAAAGCTGCCATCAGCATTCCATGACAGCTTGAAAACAATTTATTACATTAATCGCACATAAAATCTCAAAGATTCTTAAAAGAATGGCAGAAATGAAAGTGAACATATAAAAAGAGAGAAATACAGCAACTATCTCGAGAAGAAAGACATGGTTGCATCAACAAGAGTCAAGACTAAAAATCGAACTAAATCATTAGCTCGATCAGATCCATCTCGCAGCTAGTGTGCCCAACTAATGTAAAAATGAGAAAGAGAACATATTTGTCTTCATGAGACAAATTGGTGCAAGTAGAAAGATACCCAATCAGTGACCGACATCACTACCAACAGACTACTTCGGGTGAGTGACACTATAAAATCGAGTGCATTGACCGCGAAAATGGAACCAACCTATCCCGAGGGAAAAAATGTTAAAAACAAAAAACGTAAATATGGGCCCAAAAGAATACCATTTCGAGGTCGATCCGCTCAGAACTACCGCCACAACGTGATCCGTCGTAAATCAACCCTTTCGCTCCAAAGATCGCAACTCATAACCCCGGCAATTCAGCAAGATGTACCCTTCCCAGCTAAATTCTTTTTCTTTCTCAAGAAACAATGCCGGAGAGGAGGAAGGGAGTGAGGGCGAGCAGGAGAGCCTCACCGTATTCTTATTCTGTATATTCTATACCTCCTAATCTTCTTCCAGAGTAATGAATGTTACACGGGCTGGAGTGGAGGGCTACACCTCTCCCTTTCCCTAAAATTTCCTAATATTCCTTCTACGACTCGGTTCTATCGATGTTCTAAAGATTGAAGCCTCCAGCGCCGTCCAAATGGAAAATGTTGCAGAGTCGCAGCTTTAATCCCCCACCAGCCCGATCGCCGTAAACCGGCCTGTGTGAAGACCAAAACCCTGCTGCAACCTTTTCCCCCTTTCCGCCTCCCCGGATCAAAACAAAAGCACAGACGTAATTAATATTACATTAGCCGTTTTCCCTAAATGTCCTCAGTTTTGCAAAACTATTTCCGCCGTTTGCCATCATTCAATTGAATAAATAAAAAAGGATCGAGAAAGAGCAAGAAAATTTTCCCGGCTGGTGGACTGTACTACGACTACGGCGAGAGACTCCGTTTCCAGTTGTTGCCATTAGAGATTCTTGATTCTTCATTTATTTTAGCTGCTTACTGCTGACACGCCATTATCGCCAATAGATTAATTTTGAGTTAATTCAAACAAAGCTACTAAAGTGAGAAGCATGTGCTGCGAGCGCATATCCGGTCCGGACTCGGGACTCCCCCCTAAACAGGAGATTTACTACGTCAATCGAGGCGGAAATGATCATACATTGATGAAGAGGGGGGTTGAGATGATGTCGACGTGGAGTCATAATTACGCTTCTCCGAGGCTTCTTTCGGTACGAGCTCGGACGATTGGGTGGAAGAATTAAAAGAGAAAAATCCGATCTTTGAATCACGGGCTACTACCAAACAGACTAGGGAGGAGCCGAAACTGCAAAGCAGAAGGGCGTCTCGCGTCCGCCACAACGTTTCGATACCAAATCCAAACAAGAAGATGAATTGAACGAGACGTGATTCCCCCCGGATATGATTTCTTCTTCTTCCTATTTGTTTTTCTTTATTAATTATCCGTCTGGTCACTTGTTCGCGTATGCAATACGACGGCGCACCACCTGTTTGTTGAAAACCCCCCAAAACGAACGTCCTGTACCGTTTCATCTGTTAGCGAGATCAGGTGGATGGCAAACTCTCACACAGCTTCTTCGACGCCATTCTCTGACCTCGAACCCGTCGTCCCAATTAAATTCCATGAAAAGGACGCCTTTTGTCGTGAAAAGAAGGCAAAGCGTTTCGCTCCACATATGAGCGACGGTCAGTAAGTGAGACTTGTTCGCGCCATTAGCAAATACCAAAGACGAGAACAGACGCAAGATTAGTATAAAGCATAACGTAAAACGGGTGGAATCGTGTCGTACTCTGTAATCGGGTCCCACTAGGAAGTCGGGAACAAGAAATTCAAGAGCTTCAATTTTTATAAAAGAGAGTCAAAATGGAGGCGGCAAAGGGTAGTTTAGTAAATTAAACACGACGGGCGTTTCCGCGTTACCGTTTTACGTCGGAGCCACGGTACGCTTTTAAAGCCGAATGGTTGCATTAAAGTAGAATTATTCAATTAATAATTCACAGCGAGTTTTTTTGGGTTTTTTTATATCACCAGATCTGTGTTCAGCACACCGTCATCGGGACAAGTTCCACAACAGTCTCGTGAGCAATTTTCTAACGAGGCAAGATAGAGGAATCGGACGGCGGAGAATAAGGGATCGAGGGGGATCGGGGGCAGCGGGTCCCGCAGACGGTGACGACGTTGTTGCGACTTTCTTCTGTCGGGGACTCGTTCGAGGCACGTCCTTGAGCGAGCGCGTCGCCAGGACGTGTCGGATGGCGTCAGCGCGGTTAAAGTACGAGGTTAGCGGTTTTGGGGGTCCACGGAGACGACGAATCGGGCCGTTGATTTGGGGAGCGACGTGGATGAGCGGCGGAGATGGATCTCGGCGGCACCGCTTTTAAGAGCTTCGGACCGACTGCGTCTGACTAGGGTTAGGGTTTCCGTTACTTTCGGAGGTAATGGACGCGTTGACAAAAGTGTAAAAAATGCTTCGGTAGTCCTCGGACTAGAGCGTTCGGTGGTCCTCACCAAATCACGGCGCCGTTTGCTGGATGTGGTGGGACGTGACACGCGACGCTTACGCGGTTGAGGTCACTCGTTCGCTTCATTTTCTTCCTTTAGAGGGCAAGTTGGGCTCCACAATGAATGTGTGAGAATAATCGGGATGATTGGACCTTCCAATTATCAAATCACGGAGGTTCGGGGTTGGATTTTTGAATTTAAATGGAGAAGATGTGACTGATGAGGAGACTGGTATGGATGTTTCAAGATTGGAGGTCAGGTTTAGATGCCAAAGAGGAGTGAGTAGGGCCACAGGTCCACCGAGGACGGGGCAAGGGACCTGGTAGGTTTGGATTCTTCAGAAAAAATTTAATCCAGTGAGGGGGAGATTGGAAAGCTGTGACAGATGGAAAGGGCAAACGATACGATTCATCATTTCGTATGCATTGTAAAGATGCAGCTTTTGAGAGGAGGGAGGGAGACAGGCGAAACTGCTTCTGATTTTTGAATTGGAAGTGATGGAAACTGGAAACATGGAGATCGCCAATTCAACATTTGCTTTTTACCATCCTTGCGCTTTGGAAAAGACGATGTTGAGAGGAGAGAGAATGTGGATCCAGAATGTGATTGTAGGAAGCCACGGTGTCAGGTTGAGAGCTTTATCTGGTTGTCCATGTGCGGATCTTTTTTTTCTTCTGATGCGCAATTAGCAGAAACTTCTGCGGCGGCTGAAGGTTATTAGAGTCAGTGGAAAGCGAAGGGAACTCTAAAAGGAATGAATCTGTTCAGAGAAAGTAAGAGATGCATGTAATATATATAATTGAGGTCAGAATAATAGAATGATGCAGAATGCAGAGTTCCGGGTTTGAGCTGGAAAATTGGCACAAATTGCGCAGATTTGAGTCTCCCTGTAGCAGTCAAGTTGCAGACTCAAGTTTTGTAGGAATTTTGTCCCGTACTAGTTAGGCATAGCGTCATTTTCCCAACGAACGTCAGGTAATTCCGGTTTCCCACTACTCATTTTTATGAGTCCACGTCTTTCAAAGTCTTGGCTTTAATGATGGAAAACGAAGAGCAACCAGTTATCAAAAGGATTTGGGGAAGGGGCACGACTGCATCCGTTGCAGCCGCTGGGCTACGTTCTTCAGAACCATACTGCGTTCCACATTTCTTTTATTATTGGGTTCCTCCATTGATCTATCGTTAAAACTTGCGCGGTAGCAGGAACTCGGGACCGTCGAGTTACCTTGCCTCAGTATCGTCTACAGTGACATGCATACAGGAAAGTGAGTGTCTCTGGTCTGTTCACCCAGGAAGACATCAGCGTGTTTTCCCACCGAGTTCTTCTTTTACATGGTACAGATTCATAGACAAAACCAAAACCGAACTGGGCAGTAAACCTGCATCAGCGCTTCTTCAAAGACTACCAGCTTAGTAATTTGTTGAGCACGTTCTTAAGCAGCAGCGACTAGCAAAGTCACAGGTGGCTTACTCCAACAGATCTTGCCTGCGGCGGATGGTTTTCTTAACAGTAGCTTGATCAAGATTTTTAGCAGTTAACACGTACAAAGAGCCCAAACAAGTTCTGCAAAAGTAAAAATTTTAAACCAACAAAATCGGAGGAAGTCATCCTTGGCTGTTAAATCAAAAACAGGCATATCCACCCAGAGTCTAGAAAATAAAGGAAATGAAATCTCATTTTTTCTTTGTTCATGGAAAAGTCCAAGACAAATTCCTTATTCTCGTACCAAAACATGATTAGCATCTTCTCATTATACTGGAAAAAAAATTAACGTTTCTGACAAGTGTACAAAACATCGACTGGCCCTTTCTTCACAGATAATCACACAGGTCAGTGTGCCCAACCTTTTTAGAGCTCTAAATGATGAACACGCCACTCACTTGGATCAGGTTTTCTGCTCCAAATAGAAGGCGTTTTGGTCTAGAAATCGTTTCCAGTTACTTTTTCGCTAATTGTAGTGCCAAATCCTGGACCACCCTTGCGGTATGATATGAGAAATTCAACTGGATACCCCTTCAGTTTATGAGGCACTACCCCAAGGTCATCAAATGTTAGAGCTACAACGCAGAAAACAAGGTGTTTAATAATTATACTTCTAATAGCATATTTAGTGAACACAAATCTCGATCATTCAGGGAACGAAGGACAAACCATTTGGAGACACTACTGTATCTACAGTCAGAGCGTTGATCTCATCAAAATTTAAAATCTGAGGTGTGGGAAGAGGAACTGGAACTTTATTTAGTAAGAACTCTCGAGGGGAAGCCAATGCCTGCCAAACCAAGATCATTCAGTTAGGACTGATGCCAATGAACATTGTAGAACATTTTGATTTTCTTTATTCTCTTTTACTTTGACCAATTCAACAACAAATGTTTGGATTTATAGCCAGGAAATTAGACATCAACAATTCATGTTCAGTGCAGCGTACAATTCAGAAAAATGCAATCACTCACATGCAAATGTTGCATGTTTACACAGATGAGAAGCTTTCTTGGTTTGAACTTCATCTACATAATGTACTACCGTTTTCGACCTCCTTTTGTATTTGTTATTTTAGGTTTAACCAATGACACCCACCATTTTGAAAAAAATGCAACGAAGATTAACTTTATACAGTATGAGAAATAAAGACGAACTCAGAGCAGACTTCAGAGACCAAAATATTACCACAGAGATGAACTTTTAAGTGTAGTTCAAGAACGAAGCGATAACTTAATTACAGTTGACAGAACCGCACTGAGTTTAAGTTCGGATTGGATTCACTTAAGAGTGAAGTAAACTTGCAGACTTACCCGCTAAAGGCCAAAGACTTACCTTTGCAATGGGGAAAGGAACCTTTACATAACGAGGCCATTCACGGATAGTGTGATACATTAACTCTGCCTGCAGAATGTCCAGTATTCAGAAAATGATATCTTATTGAGATAATAATTGCTTTTTTTCATTTTCCACTCAACACTAATGCAAAAGACCGACAAATTACCAGTTCATGTATTGTAAAAACTTCCGGTCCCCCAAGCTCATAGATCTTCCCCCTGCTAGTTCCATCATCCTTCAATGAAGCAACTACTCCAGCAGCCACATCTACAACATACACTGGTTGAATCCTGAGGAAACAAACCATCAACAGCAATTATTTCCAATGTTTTGAAAAAATTGCAACCTCAAAAAAAAAAAAAAAAGAAAGTAACTGTGACTCGATAAAAACAAATCCAGCAGGTCAAAAAAAAAAGAATGAAAAGAATTTCAGGACATACTTGGTAGATCCATCTCCGATGAGAGGAAGAAAGCTCCATTTTTTAGCAAAATGTGCCCACCTATTCAATATCCTATCTTCAGTGCCAATCAGAGCAGCAGGCTTCATGATGGTGGCCTGTAGATGGAACTCAACAAAATTAGTGTGGCTAGACAGCAGGTACAAGTTTCACAAAGCCACCATGTTTGAAAAGTTTTGCTAATGAATCATGCATGTTGAGGGTGAAAAAAAAAAAATCAAACTGTAGCATCCAATTTTTCTCGCTCAATACTAACTAGCTTGCCTTAACCAAGCTCAGTCAAATGAAAGTTTAAGATCTCCAGCCAGGTTACATCTCAACCTGAAAGTCGACGGCTTCAAACCTCTAGCTTGGAAAGCAGAACCTGCTCATCTTGAACATTTTAGAATAATCCATAAACCCACAATATCATTATCACAATTTGTTTGGCATAAACTCTTAACACTGAAAATGATTCTTTTTGGAAGGGTTCCACATCAAGTTATTGAAGTGAGACCAACAATGAAGAAGGACGCAGAAGGAGAGATATTGAGAGTTATATGTGGGGATCCCCAATTGCCACGTTCATGTGGGGAGCCTCAGTCAAAATATGCCAATAGCAATATGCATCTTTTCTCTTTTGACTGAGGCTAATGTGCTTCTAGGTGGATTATAGCCATCTGAGCATTTGCTAAAATCTTAAGCTACCTCTATAAACTAACAACACAACTTTCATCCCAAAGTATCAAGAGAATTACTGCCTCGACATAGAAGTAAGAAACATGACACAGGAATTTGAGAAATGTGCCTCATAAGCACCATCGAGCAAAGTATTTTGTAATGAAGCCTAAGCACAAAAAGAGTACAGAAAGAGGTAATCCACAACATCCCCCACAAGGGTGTGTAAAAAGCTAGGGGTTACTAACCCTCCCCTGTGAAGCAAGGGGCAGGTAAACTTTATCATATATGAGGTTAAACTGACACAGAGTGGGGGCTTTAGTTGCACTGAGCTTCCAATAAAGGAAAAGGGAATACAAGTGCACACCAATACTTTGCAAAGCCGAAGAAACTGTGCCGGATAGGACAATAATCACAACCCGGCTAAAGATTTAAATCTAGTATTACTGCCTCCATAAAAGAGACTAAAGTCCCTATTCCCATGCATTTATCATTTGTAGGCAGAATGGTAGACTGCTTCTATGGATATCAGCACAGAAGATCACCACACAACAAGACCAAGCACCTGATCATGCAAACAACGAGAGGTAGCCATTGAGCCTAAGGCCCAACACATTACACTAGGACAATTCAGATGCTTTCATCAGATAACTTATACTCTAAAGCTTGAGATGTTTGTGAAAGAGGATATGGAAAAAACAGCACTTAGGACATTATATTACATCTCTCACTCCCTTCCAAAAGGAAAACATTCAACAGCCACATTGCTTTTTTTTTGAGGAAGTTGAATTTCATTGATTTCAAAGTTAAAATACATATCAGGAATACAAGTGTGCCAGGTAGGCACTGAGATTATGGTGGTTCCCTCACCTCGAGGTGAGGGAGGGAGACACCTTCCTTAGCAAGCTCATCGGCTGCAGCATTTGCAGACCTTGGAACGTGGTTCCAGCTGCAATTAGTTTTCTTTCCTAATTCCCATATTTCTCTAAGAATTACAATCAGCCTCCAAGGAGGTTGAGTCTCTTCTTTGCACCACTTGATGACGTTCAAACAATCTCCTTCTATCTGCAGGGGCCCACTGCACTTCTCATCAAATAGTTGCAGCCCCTTCAGTACCGCAAGGTTTCAGCTTCAGTGGAGTCTTTGATTCCTAGTGGGCCAGCAAAGCTGAGCACAATGTTGCCTTCATGAGATCTAATTACACCCCCAATGCCCGCAGGACCTGGGTTACCAAGTGAGGAGCCATCCGTATTCAGCTTAAGTACTCCTGGATCTGGTGGGTTCCAAGGGGTTTGGGTTGGTGCTTGTTTTGGAGTACCGAGGCCAGCAATTACTGTCCAGGATGCTCTGAGGTTTTCTGCGTTGAATTCACTGAATGCTTTTTGTGTTGTGAGCCAACTAATGATCCTTTGTAAGTTCATTTCAGATAGGCTATTACCACAGGTTGCTTTGTTAGTGAACACCCGCCTTGCTCTGAGGCTATTACCACATTGCTTTGAGACCCATGTTCATGAGCTTGAGGTTTTTAACCTAAGACACCAATTTGCTTCAGCACACAAGACGCAGACTTCTATGCATTTAAAAGTTCAAGTCGGAACAACTGAATTTTGGAACAGAATGGCTTACTTAAATAACAAGAGGTTATCATCATTACAGTTAAATGGAGAAATCATTTGGGGTTGGAATTTTCTTAATGAACCAAGTGAACCAGAAAGATTCCATGTCTCATATAATCTTTTTATTGATTTGCCTCTATAAATTTTAACCATTAAAACCTCAAAGCTACTATTTTTAGCTGCTTATTACTCTCTTCCAAAATTATATCCAAGGCCTTGCACTAGAACAACCTCCCTAACCAGCTCATTTAGCCAACTTTTTTAATTCTGATAAATATTACTTATGCATTAAAAAAAAAAGAAAAAAGAGGAAAGTACAGAAGTATATAAAAGCAACAGAAGGGACAGCAAACGATTAAAAGAAGAAGGCATCAATCACCCGCTACAATGGGCAAAACAGAACAAACTCCCTTTACCCACTATAAGCCAGCACAATTGCCTCAAAGCTGCCAGACATCATGCCAAGAGACTGAAATCTATAAGCTGAATCTATTAGAGTAGACCTTGATTTATAGTTAAGCATTATCAGTAAAAAAAAAAAAAAGAATAATCTGTGTCAGTATAGAAAACTGAGTTAAGAGATTTGACCTCAGGAAATTCTCTCAAAACTGATTCTTCTCCAGCTGCCTTAGCTCTCAGCATTCTGGATGGAGAGGAAGAGGAAGCACCCAAGCAAGATAACTGCACAAGTCTTGCAATGCCACCATGTTCCCTAGCTAGCTGAAATGTAAGGAAAAAAAGGTAAACTTACTATTATATGGCCCAAATATTAACATGGTAGTAAAAAAATGCAACATTATGTGACTGATGAAATAGTAACGTCAAGAGTTCATAAATCTAAAATCCATTATATTTTATTTTGAGATATTTGAGAGATTATCGTGTATCATGTTCCAGTATCATAGGGCTCAAAGAAAAGTACCAAGTGAAAACAAAACCTGTAACTATGGCCAGAGAAAAGAAATATTGAGTTTTTGGGTGAGTTTCCTGAAGAGAGCAGAAACTAAAACACATTCTAGGTGCTCACTAGATCAATTTAATACACGATGTTTATCATCAAAAGGTTACATAGATATAATAATGCAAAACTATTAATGGTGCATTTGAGATGGTACTTAAAGCAAATTTTAAGGAGTGTTTTAAAAAAAAACTTCACTTTCATTGTGTTTTATAGTCTAAAATAATAAAAAAATCCTTCTCTCGATGGCCCATAATGTCTCCTCATTAGCAAGAAAAGAAGCAAAGTGCAGGAATGATTGAAGTTTGATACCCCAAAAAACCCTACCAGGACGCCGGAACTACTACAAAATTTTAATGCCAACATAACGGTGTCACAACAGCAGCAGCAACATCTTGCACAGGTAAACAGGTGAGACAATAGACCCCTCTTTAAAAAACTTTCAATGTTTTAACCTGCTCTTGTGTTCCACATGTACAAAAATCTGTTTCTTTAGTTTCAACTCCAAAAGGTGGAATCCCACCTTTTGTAGTATACTCTTTCTTTTCAAAATGGAAAAATAAAAGAATAGTACGAAAACAAAGTGCTTTCCAAAAAAAAAAGGGAGGTCTTGGGATTAAGAGTCCCTAGGGGCACAGGGGTTGGGTTACAACAGAGCGCTTTCCTCAGAAAAAAATGGTAATACAGTTTCATTTATTAATGAAGATAGAACCACAAACCTACCACTGCAATCTGTTCCGCCATTGCATGATGAACCTCCTCAAAACTATAGTTTCTTGTTTCATATTCCCTTCCTGCAAGCACAATCTACATTACTGACTCGAAAATTCCGAAATACCCTAAACTGAAAACTAAAATATATAAATAAAATACTACCAACCTATGAGGTTAACGACAACATTTGCCTTTGCCATAACGGCCTTCACTGAATTTTCGTCCCTAGGATTGTATTTCATTGGTACAATCTGACATGTTACATAGAGAAAATTAGTCAGAAGAAAACTGACATCGAAACTAATAATAAAACCAACGTGAATCGAGCCAAAAAAAGGGAAAGGGGGTGCATAATCATTATATACCTGACCCAGATCACCCATTAACTTGAGATGTCGGGGAGAATCTTCAGAACCTCGGAAAGGAACTAGAACCTGGGACCCCATTTTAGCTGGACATGCGGAAACTAGATTAAAGTCCATTGCAATGACACTATAATAGTTCACTGACATAAATTGAGAAAATAACTAATATCTCATATTTACGCAATAAAAAACAAATAAATATGCAGTGATGTAGCAAGTAAAAAGAATAGATGGAGAGTAACAACAGAAATAATTATTTCTTGAACTGACCAAGCTGTTGGACAACATAACGACCCAGAAAACCAGTAGCTCCAAATACTGTTGCAACAATTCCACTGTCAAAGGACAATAAACTCTGTTTTAGATTGCAAACCAAATACAGGATATTTCTTATAACAAATACAGTAGTGAAAATTATACCTGACAGACGATCTTCCTCCTGTCCCTTTGCGAACAATATGGCCAGAACCCTGAGAGGCAAGAGTTGATCCATGCCGGTAATGATCAATTTGATAATCTAAACCAGACCGACAGCAGTGATATCAATAGACAAAATCCAAGGAGAAATTTATAAATCATATGTAGAGAATTATATAAAGAGAAACCTAAAACTATGTATGGGGTGGACAAAAGCACAGCAGGGATCAAACTCAAAAACGAAAATCATGGAACTGCCAGCAAAAAAACGGCAGAAAAGGATAGCAGTAAAGGTAATAGCCAGTCTTCCAGGAATGCAGCTCAAATATATTAGAATGGACGCAGCATTTTTAACTACATCACAATAACCCCCTGAACAAATAGGATTACCAAAAGTTAACAGATAAAAAAACGTAAATTTTAACAATCAAATTGGAAAATGTAAAAGGAAAGAAAAATGCAGAGCGAGACAGTGGAACATCGAAAAGGTACGATGATATGAACTAGAGACTAAATTTGTATAATAAAAGCTCCATCCGGCGATAAAGCTGATCGATTGTACCAGAGGAACCTGAGGCAAGTCACGCAAAAATTACGTGCAGATGGAATGCAAGATCACTGAAACCTAAAATAAAAAAAAAAAGAGAGAGAGAGAGAAAAGTATTACGATCAAATTACCTGAAATGCAATAAAGGGATTGCAGAGGAGAAACCGATGACGAAGAGCTCAGTGACTGGTTGACGAGGCATCGGCGATACGCCTGCAACATTCTTCTCCCGCTCTGACGATGCACCGGAGCAATGAAAACCAAGCCGAAAGAGAAGAAAATGGGCAACGGAAGAAGCCGCGACTTGTATCAGGAGAATGACAATGGTCTGTCCACTGCAGTCACCCGGGAGCGCCGTGGGCCTATGGATCTTGCGAGCTCCCGTGCACCGCAGTATGCTGATGCCCGAGTTCGCTCAGCGCAAGTCGATTGAACTCGGTTCTGATGGGCTGATATTTCCGCTGTAAACAATATATAAACAGGAGAGAATATTCTTCTGTATGGCAACCTTTTATCATTCATTCTTTTGATCTACTGTCATAAACAATTTATGAGGACATAAGATACTCACTAAATATTTTAATATGTTTATTTCACAACTCACAAAATCAGATGTCTTTTAATAGTTTTAATTTTAAATGATACCTCACATATCAAGGTAATAATGAAAATATTTTGTCAAGTTATTATTAAAATTCATAAATAATTTTGAGGGCAATTACTTATAACTTGCAAGATTTTTTTTAAGTAACTTTTAAAAGAGAACAATAAACTCTCCACTTTAGGGAGGAAATTATTTGAATTGATTTCATTGAAGTAATAGTATTTTTTTCACAAACAGGGTTTCTTAATCTTCTTCTTTGTCCTCATACATTTTGGTTACTCCATTTCAGCGAATTCATGTCTGCAAAATAATTTCTTCTTTAACCAAAAAATAATAATATATCAACTGAATTGATCAATTCGTTGCCTTTTTATGTGATTTGTTAGGAGAGTCGGGTCTCTTGGATCGGTACAAAGTTCAGCATTCAAACTTCAGAATGGTTTTCTCCTAGAGTCAATTCTCTGCAGTGTTCAGCGGTTCTCCGCTCTCGTTTATCTCATTCATGCTTGCTTCTTACATTGGCATCTCACAGTTGAAGACAATCAAAGACGCTTTATCTCGTTACTGCACAGCCGCTACTATATCCGGACCTCCGGTGCATGTCATCGACCTCCTTCAACTTGCAGTCGAATTCCAGTCTCTTCGTTTCGTCCGTCAATCTCATGCCATGGTATTTTCTCTGGGAGTCCAGCACGACACTTTCCACGGGACGAAGCTTATCAATGCCTACTCAACTTGCGGACTCCCCTCCGAAGCTCAGGCTGTCTTCAACTCGATGCCCCGCAAGAATGTGTTCGTCTGGAACTCCTTGGTTAGTGGGTACGCCAAAAATCGTATTTTCGAAGAACCCTTGTTACTTTTTCGTCAAATGTCTCGAGAAGGTATATCTGATAATTATACTTTTGCCACCGTTTCCAAAGTAGCTGCCGAGATCGGTTGTTTGGAAACTGGGAAAAGCGTCCACTGTTTAATCATAAAAGCAGGTTTTGGGCACGATACAGTTGTACTGAACTCCGTAGTTGCGATGTATTGTAAATGCGAAAAACTTAGAGATGCTCATAAATTATTCGAAGAAATGACGCATAAGACTGTAGGTTCTTGGAACGTTTTAATTTCTACTTACCATGCAGACGGAGGGGATTATTTATCGAGTCAGATAGCGTACGATCTCGTTAAGCAGATGAGTCACTCGGGAGTCAAACCAGATGCCTTCACTGTTGGTTCTCTTCTCCCCGGATGCACTAATGAGAAAGGAAGAGAATTACACTGTTTTATCATAAGAAATGATCTCATGTATGGTTCATCTCATCTTCACGTTGGAAGCTGTTTAGTTCATATGTATGCTAAGAGCCATAACATAATTTTGGCCAGACGTGCTTTTGACCTTTTGAAGTACAAAAATATTATTTCATGGACTGTCATGATTGCAGGTTACATAGAAAATAACAATTTTGAGGAGGCTTTAATTCTTTTCCGCTTGATGCAATATAGAGAAGGCATAGTCCCCAATAGAGTCTGTCTCATCACGGTTCTTCCTGCCTGTGCCGCACTTGCCAGTCTGGTTCATGGGAGGGAAATTCATGCTTTTGCCATTAGATCAGATTTCGTCTATGACGTTTCACTGAGAAATGCTTTAATTGATATGTATTGCAAGTGTGGGGGATTGAAATGCGCAAGGAATATCTTTGATGATGATTCATGCATTAAAGATGTGATTTCTTGGAGCTCAATGATAGCTGGTTATGGCCTACATGGCAAGCCTGAAGAAGCTATCCTATTATTTTATAAAATGTGTGAATTTGGAGTACATCCAGATTATATAACATCCGTAGGGGTTCTTTCTGCTTGTGCCCGAGGTGGCTTGGTTGACAAAGGTATGGAGATATACAATCTATTGATATCTGATTATGGAATTATGCCCACAGCAGAGATCTGTTCATGTGTGGTTGACATCTTGGGCCGTGCTGGTCGATTGGAACATGCTCTAGATTTTATTAGGAAGATGCCCGTGGATGCTGGTCCTAGTGTTTGGGGAGCGTTGCTGAATGCTTCTTTTATTCATGGAAACCTAAACATGCAAGATTTGGCTTATAAGTCTCTCCTGGCGTTAGAACCTGAAAATCCATCAAATTATATATCATTCTCAAATACACATGCCTTTTCTGGGAGATGGGATGTCGTGGCTGAAACTAGGTTGCTGATGAAGGTGAGAGGTATGAGGAAGCTTCCAGGATGTAGTTGGATTAGTTTTAATGGCAAGGTTCATTCTTTTTATGTCTCCGATAAATCACATCCTTGCTTGGAGTTGATTCATGCCACATTAGGTAGTCTTCTATTGACGATGAAGGGTATACGTCGTCCAGATTTTGAATATTTGCCTTAGAGCTTGAACCTGTCACTTGGTTACTGTGATGGGTTTATCTACCATGGCAATGTCTCAACCATTGAGCTTGTATTAAGCCACAATCTGATGGACAGCAGATGAATCTACCTATTCTGTAGTTTTCATCCATCGTGTTTGTCTCAAGGACGTTTTATTGGAGGATTCGCTTCAGGTATCTCAGTTTTCCCAACCACATTATGGATTGCTCTTACAATTACAAAAGAGTGCAAGAAGATTGCATATCTGAATTATATATCCACTATGTAGCCCTTCAATGTTAAATGTTAGGTATTGAGAGTCATTTTCGTCGCCATAGTTCCATGAATTTGCTACCATGTCCTGCACACACGCTTACAATTAGACTGGATGAGTGTCAAGCACCTGATGTAGTTTTGGTCAATAAAGGAGTATATAATTCTTATTCTAAAGGTCTGCTGCTCTCCATAGTTAATGTTATCTTTCTGATTATCTATTTAGTTACTTTCAGTAGCACCTGGAGGCCTTCTTTGTGAATACCATGACGTTTTTAACTGTGACATGTCATTACATTGATCCTAACTTCAAGCTCATCTCTGACATGTTATGTGAGTGTTTATGCTTATTTATTTTAATTAGACCTTTTTCTATTTTTTTTATTGATCTGGGATTTGGCGGTTACGTGTAAGTTCAGTTGTTGGAAAGTAGTGTCTGTAACAGTGGACTTTGCTGCCAAATGCTCGAATTGATAAGCCATCCTGCTTGTGATTCTTTTGGACTAAAATTAGCTTCCTGAAAAATATGACTTATCTTTATGTTAATCCATGGGTTCTTTTTTTCTATAATAAGAAATTGAGCATGTTCGATGGAACCTTTAGGGCTATGGGACCACGTGAAATTGGTAATTAGCTTCACCATTTCAGAGTGTGTTTTTGTTTACTGCTTTCTGATGGTCAGTTTGAAAAGATCTGTGTTGGATATACATATATACTCTGGCGGGACATTCTTTTGATTAACTCAATGAAAGAAAACTGCTTCGAATGTGATGTGGAAAATTTTGTTACATGAATTTGTTATCTTAGAATGCATGGATATGTAAATGCTACTGATGCATTCTTAGGTGCAGGAGAAAATTCTCATTGAGTGAAATATCCTAATTTATAGATTTAAGGTTCGGTTGTTTTAATTTTTTTTATGATTGTTTCTTTCGTTTAATAAATTCAAATGCTAGTTGCAGTGTAGGCAGATATGTAGTATATGCTCATTACACTCTTTGCTAGATAAAAACCTCAATGGAGGTGCTTATTGTAAGAGAGCTAAGTCTATTTGCTTTGATCACTGGCCTTTCTACTATTTCTGTTATTTTTTGTTTCTTTTAGAGTTTTATCCATTATGGGCAGTCATGGTGAAGAGACACACTGCGGCCTTGCATCATGTGCTCTCAAATCCTTTGGAAGTAAATGTTTGGAATCTTATGCACGTTTTTTTCAGGAAGGGGAATTCAGGGGCCTTACATCTGCAGATTATGGTGTGACAGAAGAAACCATCATTGTTGTAGGTAATATGTGTTTATATCAAGGTGTTATTAAAGCAGAGTTCTACTAGGCCTTCAGTTCATCAACATAATGGCTTGCAGAGTATAAAGCATCAAATGTTATGGCTAATTTTTACTGCACACAAGGTAGCATGTACTTTGGATTTGGAGTCGTACTGTTTAGAGTGATTCATGTGTGATGCGTCCTAGGAGTCCGCACTTTCAGTTTTTTGTGATTTTCAATTTCATAACTTTGTTTTTCGAGTTGAAACTTGTTCTTACTTGTAAGGATGTGTGTAAACAAGGTGGATCTAGAAGTTTGGCCTTTCTGTTGTTATTATTCAAAATTCTTTAGGATCAAAGCTTGGACTCTGCATTTTTACATCTTCAAAATTGTTTTGTTGCTTATGGTATTAACTTCTGTAGAATTTTATTGACTTCTGGATCTACTGCTTCTGTAGGTATAATCTACTTTGGTGCCTATAGAGCAATATGGTGGATTTTTATAATGTTCTCCTGGCAAACAACTGTGCATATGCATTGTTATGAAATGTATGAAGTTTACCTTAGTTCTGTTGAGCTGTTTGTTATACGAGTAGCTCTCATGAGGATATTTAGTTTCATTATTGAGTTCCTTTTGCCACTTGCAGTGAATTATAGCCAAGTAGCCACTACGATGAAGAAACATGAGACAAGAAGGTGAATTTAAACTTAAAATCCGGCTATCATGCATCTGCAATTTCTGCAGTGGTCTTAGATCGCTCTTTGCTGGTGGGCTGGTGCCAAAAACTAACAAACAAAGATCTGTCATGGAGATTGCAGTCGTGTTTTGGATAAGATTCACTCTGTTGTCGGTCCTTCCATTCTCTGTTTTCTTCTCTGGAGCGAATGGCTGATCTTAGCCATATGAGTTTGTAATTTCTCGATTTTGTTAAACTTTGTCTTTTGCTTCATAATAATTTCCTTTATTTCCTGATGTATTGAATTTAATAAGCCTCCTATGTCGTTAAACTTTCTTTATGTAAAAGTAGCGTACAAGTTTTATGACATTGTTGCTACAACTTTTTTCTCTCTCTAAAAGGAGTCACCACAATCTAAAACAGTTTTTGAATGGATGCTTCTGCTCAAAGCCAACCATGAAGCAAGCTAGTAACTCACAAAAGCAATGTTGAGCTCTGTTTTAGAGTTGTTGATCTCTTATTCATGCATGAAATTGCTTGATGCTCCCGTGAGTAGAATCTCTTTCTGTTGTACTTTGAACGGGCCTGGGGGTCTTGCATTTCTCCAACGCCTCGCCTAGTTCGTTAGCTGAAACCCCAGTTTGAATGCCCATAGCCCATAATGGATGACCTTATTTTTTGACATCAGACGTTGCAAAGAGAATGAATGACCGGAGGCCCAACTATACGCTTCTTCCTTAACATCAACAACCCGTGCGGTGTCTACATCAAAACCTTTTCCTTTCGAGCTTTCATCATTTTAATGCCGTTAATTAAGGAAGAAGACCCTTTCTAAAATTCCTCTCTCTTAATTTGTTGCTAAGAAGTTACAGATTTTAGACTTCCCATCAACCAAAAGTGAGTGAGAGAGAGAGAGAGAGAGAGAGAGAGAGAGAGAGAGAGAGAGAGAGAGAGAGAGAGAGAGAGAGAGAGAGAGAGAGAGAGAGAGAGAGAGAGAGAGAGAGAGAGAGAGAGAGAGAGAGAGAGAGAGAGAGAGAGATGGCTGGGGTCTTAATTTGACCATGAATATTGGTATTAAATGAACAGTGACATGTAGCTAGAAACGACAGAGCAGAAGACCAAAAATGGATGCTTCTCCACGCCATGAGAAGTTCACATGGAGGGAGTAGCTACTTCCACCGAATTCACAAGGTCGCATACTGATCTCTTAGCTTTCCTCTCGCTGAACAACTCAGAGAGACTGTCTCTCTCTCCTACGCAGTTACTGGACCAATCTAGATCCCCTCTGGCTAGCTTCGCACTCAGGACCACCGGACGTCTGGAATCTCAACTTCATCAAATTAACCACGTAGCTAGGGTCCAAATTTAGTGACCTTTTAAGAAACAAAATAAAATTAATATATAGTTAAACCATGCATCGATAAATTAGAGTATTTCTCTCAGCGCACCCTATTATTGGTTTATCATGTATAAAGAAATTATGGGTAATCTTTTATAATAACTTCTTGAATACTTGTATTTTTTTCCTTATTACTTGGATTTACTACGACATGGATAGACTGATTGTCACTTAATAGTTAATTAGCCGTTGATAAGGGCGCTGCGACACATGTCGTGTGGAGGATAATGTGTGTTAGATTACAAGGGTGCTAATGTGACACAATATGCATGCCTGAATCGACTCCTTATAGTCCAGTACATGTTGCAATTCGCATGTCAGGCATATCATGTCGGGATTCAGGTTGTCCGATACGACCAGACGCCAATAGGTACCGTTCTCACTAACTCCAAAATAAACTGTGAGGTTAGTTGACCCTCAAGAAAGAAAAATTAAAGGAAGAAAATCATTTAATTAATTTTATTTTTATGTTATGTCATGTGGATTGATGTCACGTTTAGGTGTCAAGATTAATATGGAAAAACCAAAACTCTGTCGTTAATTAATTTTTAATTACACTCAAAAGCAACGTTATGAAAGTCGAGTGAAGCCCACAGGTCTGCTTGGACCTGCTCATTCAAACGCGTTTGACAATTCGTTAGACATAAATCAGGTCATTTGATTGACCGTGTTTTAGACGTAGTTCTCATCCAACATTTCGTATTTTCAGATTTTGGAGACTACATCAACCAGTTCGTGATCTCTTCACGAGCAGATTATCAAACCCGATTGACCCAAATTCTGATTATCAAATTTGGAGACTACACAAACCATTTTTTCACTAAAATAATTAAGCAATTAGAGGCGGAAAGAGATCCGCTTTGATAATGATTGGTCCGGACTGCATGTATACTTTCTTTTATTATTACAGAATTATTTGATGTGATATCCAACCAATCTGATATTGACACGTAGGAAACAAATATACTCTTCCAAAAGAAGCAGGACAATTAGTACGAATTAAGGCTTATATTGTAATTTAAGTTCATTACATTTTGCAATGGTAAAAAATGAAAATAAATGCCATGCACGTAGACGGTTGTACCAGCTAATGTACTCGTTGTCTTGATTATAATCAATACGCATTGGCTGATGCGCAGATACTTATGGGATTTGTAGGCCACACTGTGGCCATGTAACATGAATTCCAAGCCCTACTCAAACTCATGAACTTCGTCTCATGTCAATTAGGATGTGGACTATTGCACTTTTGCCGTATCCATGACTTGATACCTAACCTGGGCCACGAAATAGACTCCATGCCAACCGCATTCAATCATACCTTCACTTCATTAACCCAAAGTTTTATAGCCATCCAATCCCAGGCCAGTGCATATATTGTTCAGATCAATATATTTCACCAACTTAATTTAACGTGTTCCAAATTTCTGAATCCTTTTCCATGTATATAAAGCCACCCAAAAGACGTTGTACATGTATAGTAATAACTCCACACTTGCATTAAACAAAGTTGATTTTGACATAAAAAAGTGACAATCTAATCTCC
Source organism: Aristolochia contorta (assembly GCA_022405105.1). Classification (NCBI taxonomy): domain Eukaryota; kingdom Viridiplantae; phylum Streptophyta; class Magnoliopsida; order Piperales; family Aristolochiaceae; genus Aristolochia; species Aristolochia contorta. The sequence continues at coordinate 3,027,533 of CM039667.1, read as the reverse complement.
AGTAATTTAGAAAATACTTGGATAGACCCACTTGTCATATTTGAAAAGAGTGGCCATATTAGTACTGCAAAGTATTACTTAAGAGAAACTCGGAGATAAAATCAGCAAGATTCTGTTTTTTTTAAATATTATCTTTCTTGATACATAGTTAAACCCTAAGCCCTAAATTTTCTCTCACCTTGACCGCCAACTACTCTGCCACAAGGGCAACCACATCACAATGTAAAACCTCAAAGTCAAATATGACTGATATCATTTTTCTTCCGAAAAACCATGAATTAAGTTACTAAAACACTGAATTTTTCTCCGCTCACTCTTAAAGAGTCTACCATGGGAAAACCATATTGCATAGTAATGAAGTACTCTTGAAAACCCTAAAAAATCTGATCTGACCTAAGTAGTGGACTTAATTGAAAATCCTAAGTTCTTCTCACCGTCATAATTAAGCTTGGTACGGATAAAGGAGTAGGGAGGGATACATAAATTAAGGGGTGGTGGATGGGAATGAATGTCTCTCTATCTGAACCTGTCACGAAGTTCCGGACCAGCCCATGATTGGTCCTCCTTCACATATTCCAAATTGACTATACACTCTCATCTGATACGAAAACAAGTGGGAAATGAAATGAGATGGTTGGCAAAGGTCCCCTACGTACGTACCCCCTCAACGTCACTCTCCCACCATTAATTTAATTTACGCTCTCCCCCTGGTCCTTAATTTCCATCACTTCCATTCCCACCATCCTATAATACACATGCCTGTCACATGCCCCATACTTACATCTGGCATCCCCGACCCCGGCCTCGACCAATCGGAACCTCCCCGGCGTCTCTCTCACCGCCGGTTGTAATGATCATCAATCCATAATAGCAAGCTAGCCTCGACAGTACTGCTTGTGATGAGATGGTTCCCCACGCGAGTTAGCTAGATAGCTCCAATTCGTCACTTTCACCCCGATTGGATCAAAATTCCTCATCACTATGCAGTAGTACCCAACCTAATTAAATCTAGCTTCTCTCATGCAGCTTCCTTTTCTCTTCTTCTTCTTCTACTACTATTACTATACTACTTTAAATTCCCAGTTCCCTCAGATTCTCTATGATCAGTTCACTGCTTCTACAAGCAAGTGTCACCAGTACTCTGCTAGGCACGCAGCTGGAAGCTAGATAATGTTTTTGTCACTACCCTATAATACATATGTGTGGCCTGTGTTTATATTGAGTGAAAAATATCCGCAGCCTTATAAGACTGGATATGGCTGCGTTGCATGCAGTTAATATGTATATAAATATATTCACCTCGAGCATTATATATTGATCATTTCAAATAAACAGAACCCTGATAAGAAAGTCCAATGAAGCGTGCTTGGTGGGTCCTCCTGCATGTTGATGGTTACGTACGGGTTTACGTCTTTGCCTAGTGGTCATACACTCCGTGGAATATTGTTGATCTACTTGTAGAATATGAAGATCGATCCGAGAGTCTTATATATGCACGTGGCTAGCTCTGATCTTAATTTGGAATTAAGATATATGATCAGCTAGCTGTATGAAACATAAGTGCTCAATATTCGATCGAGTTGTCAGAATAAATCGATCTAGATTCTAGAGAAGCGGTATATGCAGTTGCCGACGTTTTGTAGCTAGATTTGATTTTCATGCAAGAAATGAGTTAAGGAGGTGGCTATGTGCCGTCCACCTATCTTTGGTTCCAACCCACTGTTGAAAAGGAAACAGTACAGTTGTCTATGCATGGAAGGAGAGAGAGAGAGGGGGGGTAAGAGGAATCATTTCACAAGTTTAAATATTAGAATACATCAGATTCAGGGATTAATATAGCAAGATGCTACAACGATCTTTCCAAGGATAGCAGGGAATCTTACATTTCTTCTGTTGACAGAAACTGAGACATGGCAATATTCCATCTTAAAATGCAGGGGATGTGTCTGGAATTGTCCTCAGTACTGGTAAGCATTTGTGTGTTAGGTCGACGTCTGAAGAGGCCGCTCGCTCATGAAATTAAAGACCTGCAGAGTAGTACTGATCAAGAATGCAGACGCAATGTTTGATAAAATTTCTACTGAAACATACATGCGCGCATGTTTTCCAGGCTAGCCAGAATACTGGAGAAAGAGACTCTCATCATCATGACTAGCTCGATAATATTGAACGTCAAATTGTTCAAGCAAGACCCGTGATTCCTTTTTAGTTTAGAAAGAGACTTGTATATTCATTAATGAAATGATCTATACAACCATTAGAGATATGGATCGGATCGGAGGACCCTCCCTTTTGTCAAATTTTTTATCTGCTGCATTGATTTTTTCTTGATTTTACAGGGGAGAGAAACAGGTATGAGGCTTTATCAAAGCGCAGTGGTACTTGACGTAGTGGTTGGAGGGTGAGGACCACGATTATTCATTTCCCATCTTAGTTGGAGAAGACTGCACTATTGGAGAGCGATCGGGAGTAACAGCCAACAGGGACTGCGTCGTCGTTACTCGTTACTTAATTCCTACAAGAGATGAGAGATCATCATCATGTTAGCGATCGAGGAGACGAGCTCGAAGGGTCCAGAAATCTGTTTCAGAACCTTCTTTCTGACTTGCATCTCCGAGACATGTCTAAACGTAAAGTACTTTCTCGAGCTAGTGGACAATTAATCAAGAACTACTACAACTTCATTATATATACTACGTGGATGCATTAGAATCACATTCGCTTAAGACAGATCAGAAGCTCACGACGAGTCACATATACCAAACAGTACTACTTGAGCAAATGTCGGACTGGATGGTTTTCCACGAATATTTTCGACCATCACCAAGCTGGGTTCGGTATAATCCTATCAGTTATAACAGTCCGAGTCTGATCCGAGTGTGGTCCGAGTGTGGTTCGAGTTGGAGCCATTCTGCAGCTCTCCGGCTTCCAGGCTGGGAGGACGAGGGAGAAGTCAGCGGTCCACGACTGCCCGACCGTCCACGCGGCACATGTGCAAGCATATCGTACAGTCCACCGATGCGGGTCCCACAATATGAGTACTCTCTCGGCCTCTACATGTTTGTTTGAATGCCGACTTAAAGAGAAGGCATGGGCGCGCACCAGGCAATTGTGGTGGATAGTGAAAGAAGGCGACCATCCCCCATGTGGGTTTCTACTGTTTGCTTCAGTCAGTGACGACTCCCCCAATTTCGACCCCCGCCGTTTGCAAGGATGATCCACCCCTTCTGGGCAGAAGAAAGCTCCAAGCTCTCACTCCAGTTACGAAAGATTGCAGAGCCAAGTTCAGTTACGTTCCATCCATGGCCGAGTTGCCTGGGATAATACTACTGATACCAGGTTGGTGCAGACCTGTGCAGGGAAGGGAGTCAGAGAACCAACGTACTGATTCCCATGTGGGTCCCCTTGAATGTGCCAATTTGGTGGTGGCACAGATGTGGGTGTGGATCAGTTGGCCCATACAATAATGCTCAGTGGTCTTCTCGAAAGGGAAAGCCACAGTTTTGGTAATGTATGTTATTGTATTCATCGACATCAGAATTTTACAGGGGTTATGCTCTGGCACCGAACGATGGAGTCAATATTGAAAGCACGGCCGCAACCTCTTCTCTTCTAAGTTCCAATCAAAGAAATTTATGGAGAGATTCCATCTGGGGCCTTATCATATCCCAGTTGGGGAAAATGAAGTGCACCGTAAGGTCATCTTTGCTGGAATTTACTCAATTCAATGAAAGAAATAAAGAAAGAAAGAAAGAAAGATCTCTGTGTAAAGTTGAATGTATATATGCAGGTCAAGTTGGGTTGTTTTCCTTTTTGTGAAACTTTTCGTAATACTTTACAACATTGATTGAAAGGGCATCCAGTCTTCTTGAAGCAGCAATATTTTTACAGAATCAGAGACAAGGCTCATTACTACTGACTGACTGATTACCCGGCCATTAACCACGAAGAAAAGATCTGGAGGAGGATAGAGACGGGAGAGCAGGTTTTTTAAAAAAAAAAAAATAATCTAGCTTTGGCTGAGAAGAAATTGAAGTTCTTCCGTCGCTTTATAGCTGTAGATACAGATACAACTCACTTGCATAATGAAACAACGAAGCTCTTTTACAGGGAAATGATTAATGGGAACTGCGAGTCTTGTTTCTTTGCAGAAAGTTTTAGTTTTGTTTAACTTCAAATTGAGGAGGGGGACTGATACGCAACGCACGTAGCCCCGGGACCCAATTATGAGCAGTATACTATAATGGGGTCTTTTGCGCTGTAAAAACGCTTGCAGAGTCCCATCAGATGCCCTTTTCGAAACGCATTTGAAAAGATTAAAAGGGTGAATATTTTTGCCACCTTAGAGGGGGAGAGAGAGGTGGTTGTCTCTCCGTAAAGCAACCAGTCAGGCACCAATAATATGAAAAATGATATATTTCCTTTCGATCTGATGATTGAAGTTGGAACTATATAGTACAAAGGCTACAAAATTTCTGAGAAAAATTAATAAACAGGAAAAAATCTCTGTTTCCTCTTCTATACAGAAATTGCCCATTTTCTCTAACAAAATTTGGGCTACTCGGAGAGGGCTGCGGCTCACTTTTATGTGCTCTTTTTACAGGTTATCGTACAGGGGGGGTTGTCAATATAGGGTCACCATCCAATGGTGCGGCCCCTAAAGAAGGGAAGAAGAAGACTCAGAACTGCTGTGAGATGCATCTTCTGTGACAGGCACTGAATTTCTTGGTCTTCCTCGTTTCCTCTTTCCATACTTTGCCAATATCTTGTGCTATCCTCGTAGCATCCAGAGAAGCACCAGAAAGCCCTCTCTTTGTGAACCCAACTGCGTAAAGGCCAGCTTTTCCTTTCCAGCTATTTGGGAATGGCTGCTTTGGGAGCCCGGTCTTTGAGAAGAAGTCACCCTCCTGAGCAGAGAAAACAGAGATGATTCAGTCCTAATGTTCTTCTTATATATGCGAGGCGAAGAATAATCTAAAAGAAACTAAATAAACCCGTTTTTTTTTATTTTCGAGGGAAGGAAGAGCGAGGACCACCAATCCAGTTTTCTTTGTATTACTGTTACAAATTGTGATGAGCGGTCCTGCTACTTCTTCGAGAAAAGGGAAATTCATCTTTGAACTCTGAAGATGAAGACATTACGTCCCAGTTCTGAGTCAAATCTGATCTCCCTTTTACTTCTTGTCTTTTAGACTTTTCTCCCCATCCGTCAAATCAATAGAAGCACAAGTAGTATAATAATAGAAGGAAAACAGAGTAAACTCGAACATAAAGCATTAGCTCACCTGTAGCCATGAAGGGACGTTGCTGCGGTAGCCGGTGGCCAAAATGACTGAATCTACGTCAAGGTTGTCGCCGTTAACGAGCTCAACTCTTCCTGGGTAGAACCTCTTTATTCCCGGCACTACTTTGATATCTCCAGATTTGATCTTTCCAAGTGCACCGACGTCGAGAACAGGGGTTTTCCCCAAGACGTTTTTGAGATGCAATGGCCCCATGGAAGGACGTTTGAGGCCGTACTTTTCGAGGCTCCCCAGCACCAGCCAGGCCAAAATCAGGAGAAGTTTGTCGACTAGCCAGAGAGGAAGCCATTTCATGAGGACAACGGCTGTTTCAAATGTCGATTTCCCAAAGATTTCTCTTGGTAGGACATGAACCTGTGAACAGAAGAACCAGGATCTCCGTCAGTAAAATCGAAATGGAAAGAGAAACACAGAGAGGAGAAAAAAAAAAAAACAGAACATAGTAATAATTGTCCGCCTCCCGGGTGGGAATTAGAGAGCTCTGTAATTAATTCCTTTCTGGGTTTCGGCCTTCCCGGTTGGTAAATTCAAGAGCAGACGCGCTCGAAGAGAATCTAATAACCGAGAAACCGAAGCCGTTCCGTGCAGGAAGACAGAGAATCCCATCAAATCCCATCTGGGTCTGGTTAAGCGTCATTTCCAGGGGCGGAAAATCAAGAAGAATCGACCAACCACTCACCGTGCTCCTAACGACTATGGACGGGAAGGCATTGTGATTGCAGAGATCAAGGCAGAGTTCCATGCCGGAATTGCCGCACCCGACAACCAGAACCTTCTTTCCCCTGTAATTCTCCCCTGACTTGTACTCGCAGGCGTGCTGGACCCGGCCGCCGAACTCGGCCAGTCCCTCGATCTCCGGCACCACCATCTCCGCATTCTCGCCGGTGGCCACCACGAGCCACCTGCACATGTACTCCACCTCGGCCGCCCGGGAGGCGGCAGTGCACAGGGTACTCTTAACCCTCCACAAACCGCAGGTGTCGTCGTACATGGCGGACTGCACGCACTCGTTGAATCTCGGGTTGAGCTCAAAGTGCTGTGCGTAGTCTTCCAGGTACTGGATAAACTGCTTCTTGCAGGGGTACTCGGGGAAGTCCTCCGGGAAGGGCATCTTGGGGAGTTGGCAGAACTGTTTGGGGAGGTGAAGCTTCAAACGGTCGTAAGTCCGTTTCTGCCACAGAGAGGCAATGCAGTCGGCCCTCTCCAGGATCACGAAGGGGACGCCCTGCTCTTTCAGGCAAGCGCCAACGGCGAGCCCCGACGGCCCCGCCCCGACTATCACCGGCCCGTTCACCCACACGCACCTCCGAGTCAGAAAGTCTTCCCTCTGATCCGCCGCGAAAGCCATCGATATTGGATTGGATTTTTATAAACGAAACGAAGGAGGATCGATCGAAAATGGGTACGTAGAAATATTCGAAGAATTCGAGGGATCAGTTGAGTAGAGGAGGCTGGTTTGTAAGAGAAAGAGAGAGAAGAGAAACGCTTCGTAGGAGTCGTTGAGACAAGTCGTTGATTGGAAGTGGAAATGGCTTGTTGAGATTATGAGTATAAAACGTAAGGATTGGAAGGGTATAAATAGACAAGTTGAGAGGGTCGAGATCGAGAGAGAGAGAGAGAGAGAGAGAACTGAGAAGGGGCATGCGAGGTCCATGTGAGAAGTTGGTCTTCTCAAATGATAAGCCCGCCTGCATTCTTCTTTAATTATATTATATTCGAATCCTATTCTTTTCTCTATTACTAATTTCAATGTGCCCTTCTTTAAAGTTAACCCAAAATAAAGGAGAGAAGAACAATAAAAAAATAAAATAGTTTTCTGGGGTGATATATTATAAGGGGAAAAATCCAGGGACTCGAGATTTGTGGGGTCCTCTATAACAGTAACATGGAGAGGCGAGTTGCAGAGTCTGCAATTTTTATTTCCGCCGAGATAAGAAGGATATATGGCTCCGTCCCCACATTCCTAGTACTCAAATCATTTATATATAACTCTATATATGGGGGCCAAGTGAAGGAAATTAGGTGTGTTTATCATTTTAATTTTAATTTTTAATGCCATATTATAAATTTTATTATTAGATGGGGTTTGGTATGAAGTAAAAAGAGAAAAAAAACGAATGAAATTGTAGAGATTCTAGAGAACATTAACATAGTTATGAATCAAATCATATGAAACTTATAAGTACTTATTAATCCTCGAGTGGGAAGGGATACATCTCCATTGAGATAAGTTAAAACACTATTATTATACAAGTTCATGCCCCGTCTTGACTCACCCCACCTTCGGAGTTACTAAATTTTAATCTTATATCATGAACGATTAAAGATCATGCATGTCCTCATAAAAATACTAGCTAGACTTAAAGATATGATATTGATCTTTTCTCTTTTTTATTTTTTTTTATCTGAATAAAGAGGCATATTGAAGAAGAAAGGTTATACACGGTGCCTAACAATTTAATGATCATGTTATTTTTTTTTAGGCGGTGCCTAATCATTCTAAGTTCATTTTTCATTTGCCTAACCTCTGTGTTATGCGGTCTGAATCCCAAATTTTAGGTCTTATACATTTTAAAACTATTTCTAGGTTATGGAGTATAATAATCTACATAAAATTGTTTCTTATTAGTCTAATCTTATTACCTTTAAGAGTACAAATATATAAATTTTATTACATTTCAAATATGTTTTATGTATACCATATCGTTATTGGTTGTACTGTCCATTACCCCCATTATAACTTTCAATCAATTAGATGCTTAAATTCGATCGACGCCTCAATTAACCGGAAAAAAGTTGTTGATTTGATTATCATAAGATCACAAGTCAATTAATTTATGCCAATTTATGATTATAAATTCAATAGATGATAAAAGTTAAAACGAACGGAAAAAAGGAAATGCATGTTTTTGACCGGAAAGGGACAATGTCATCCTGATCCGAATTATTGGAAAAAAATCGGAACGAAGCGGGCGGACTCGGGTGAGAGATTGCGAGAGGGGTGGTGGTCCACCTAGGCGTTGACAGCCTGATTTGAAATATCTCTTCCACGAGGTGCCACGTCGGTCTGGACCTCGCTGACTAGGACTGAGCCCTGTGTACCCACGTGGTACAGTAGATGGTCTCGAGAGTCGCTCATCCTCCTCTCCGCCTTCGGCTTCGGGGTCATGGTCCACGTACCCGAAGGCGACTGCAGTGAGCCGCATCAGGGTCCCCCTCGCTTTCATGGCTTGGCTTGCCGACTGCCAGATGTTCGACGAAATTACCGAGTGAAAGCTCTCGGCACAGATGTAGAAGAGCCCGATCAAATTTAAGAATATATATGAATGAGTAATTGTGAGCCATTGGGCGGCAGATCATGCACGTACACTTGGACCAATGTTGTCACGAACGACTAATTAAGCAGGCTTTCGGTGGCAATATTAATTCAGGCATGAATCCGAAGTCGACACGAATGGAGCTAGGTAGGCTAGGCTGTACATGGTTTCTAGCAAGGAATTGAAGGATAATATATAGATATAGTGCGAGGAGATCGGAGAAAGTAATGGGATCTGTATAAAGATTGATGAGATCAATTACAGTAGTGGTGATGATCGATCAAGGGGGGAGGAGGGTGAACCCCACACTGCTGGCCTCTGAGAGAGTGCCGATGATCAGGTAGTCGCGTGGGGAAGGCATGTGCAATGGACCTTGGTTTCATGGGACTTCTCTGCTTTTGATGAAGAAAGAGAAGGGAAGCTAGCTCTTTGGAGCTTCTCGGTGGTGGTTATTTTAAAAGGTTTATATGGGAAGAGAAGGATTGGAATGAGTAGTAGGATCCATTTCTTGCCAACTTTGTAGTGACCACTCCTATCCCAATTTAAAACGTAGCTCCAAGTGCAACACTACAAAAGTGGGGATACGAAAACTAGTATCCCCATGCAAGAGGTGATAATATATAGGGATGGGTGCGTCCTTGGCTGCAATATTATTTGCTTTATCGTCTCCTCCTAACAGCCTTGCATTTTGAGGGGAAGCAAACCCAGAGAGAGAGAGAGAGAGAGAGACCCCATTGGGGCATGCCTTGGCTTCCTCTCCGGCCCCCAGTTAAGCTGATCCCCACAGTACCCACGCGCACATGCCTATACAATTCCAGCCTTGCTGCCGCCAGTAGTACCATGGGAACGGACTTTCACGACGATCATTCCTTCACTTTTTCTCATGCCACTTTACGTGGTCGGCTCCCCTGTACTTACTTCGAAGCAGATGGTGCTTCAAAGTTCAAAGCTACCCATCAACTCCTAATTAACTAATCAAGAATAAAAGCGCCATCGAAACAATCTATATTAATAGGCAGCTTCCATTCACGCGTATACTCGGTACCACCAGGAAGGAGAGCCCCACTATCTTTTCGACGCCGGCACCAAATTAATACAAGCTCATCCGATCGGTACTATATCATCCCGTGGATCCACTTTGGGTTCTTACTTTATTTTCTTTCTTCTTTCTTAATAAATGTAATTCCTCTCAAAATAAGAAAAAAGGGTAACAAAAAGCTCTTGGGTTTATGTATGTCCACGCTGCTTTGGGTCAGTATCAATCTCCCAAAAGGGCTAGCAAGCTTTTTAATATTAATCCCACCTCCCCTCTCCCTTCTGATTATGATTAGAAGAGGGACCCAATTGATCATACCCAAGTGGCCTGTTTATACGCCGAGTTCGAGAGCTTCTAAGCTTTAAGATTATTATAATAGAAGCAGTTGGTCATTGCTTCCTCACCAAGGTTGACGGCAGCATGTTGTTAACCAAATTTTTATGTATTTAATTAGCTCATTATTGATTCAGGATTAGAATATCCATCTTTTCAAGCTTAATTCATTCATTCCCGCTGCACCTACGTCTTGTTGAGTCCACCCGGCCGAGTACACATGATATATAATTAAGTCAAATATTAGGCTGAATTGATCATAAGCATCTGTCTTCGATCCATATATATATAGGTTAAAAAAGCACGCTACCTATAGAGCTCGAATTATTAACCATACAAATAGTTTAAGCATGGGTTGGTGTCCTTTTTCTCCTTTGATCTTTAGTAGCAAGACATAGCCTTAAAGTGGAAAAGAAGAACTGGCCGGATTGATTACTTGTTGGTTCTCTAGCTCACAAGTGTGAAGGTTCTAGGGTTTCCATACAAATTAAGCTGAAGCGGAAACAATACTGGGTGAGGTTTTAATGCATGCTAGGGTTTAGGGTTACCTTTAATTAACTAGATGATTAAGAGCTACTTGACAAAGGTTCTTAGATTAAAGGACATGTGAAAGGAGAGATGTGTAGGTGCTAATGGAGGATATGATTGAAAGCAGTCATTAAAACAATTTCTGAGTCATCCCCACTCTAGAAGGCCCTTAAAATACTAGCAGATAGGAATCGTTGTGAGTATCAAATCCATATAACAAATGCAGAGATATCCGATCAAATGCTGAACATGGAGTACTAGCTAAAGGCCTCTCTCTCTCTTTTCCCTTTTCTTTTTACGTTTGTAAATTAAGTGCAAACATGAGAGAAAATTGACTTTGGTCAAATCACTGTGCTACTCACATGGCCCTCTTTTAATACACAGTACTGAAAGAACCAAAATTTTGTCTAAAATCACAATGATCCACGAGGGAATATCTTCTTCATCAATAGATCATCTCTCTGCGGCTTCATGTTCTTATCTTTGACTGGGACTATTCTTCTTTGATCCTAATATTGATTCAATGATAACAATCTTTCCAGCAAAATGCCAAAACTTTGATCAGTAACAATTTATTCATATTTTGGGGCCACCCTGCAGAGTACTTCTTCTTCTCTTCTTCTTCTGGTTAATATTCTTCCTTTTCTCTCTTATGAGTTAAATTACATGCATTAGCTTAACCCAACAAATTAAGCACCTGATCTCGTATTAAAGCGATCTTAGGAACATGAATTCTTTTCACACTCAACAATTAATTAAAGTCTGAACTCTTTGACCACCGGCCGGATGCCCCTAATAGTCTGACCCAATATGCCTGAACTGATTGATCAACCACCTCTCTCATGTGGGCCATCAATGGATTGAACTCTCTGATACCTGCTCTGATTGGAGCGTTCTAAACTTCCCCCATTACTTTTTTATGATGGTTTCAATAATCCTCACCACCCATTTATTAATACTCCTGACCTGAAAGTTAGGTTGGATAGAAGCTCTGCTGGGTCGTCTTAGGGTTAATCTACAAAATATGTGTCGTCTTAATTCTAATTGAATGGCATAATGCATTTACCAAGTACTATATATAGAAAATACGATGATAAATTTCATCTATTTTGATTACAGATATGTTCATAATTGCACTAAAAATCAGTTGATTGTAGTTTATTAGCTCTACATTGGATAATGAAAATAACAGATCTAATTCTCCATCGCCCAGGGCAGAAACTGGATTATTTATTTCCCAAGCAGTACAGTGTTCCAACTTCAAGTGGGATTTCTTTAAAACCCAGATTATATATATACACAAATTAAAAGAAACATCTGCAGAGGCTACGAATGAGATGGATTAAATGGGTTCGGGACTTGGGAGGAGTGAATGCGGGTGACCTCATGGCCTCTTCGTCCCCGGATCTCATTCCTATCTGACCACTTCCCAACGACTAGATTCGATTAATGAGGTCGGTAGAAAACGGTTTGAATGTTGAAAAAATGTATGATAATCTATGTGCAGACTGCAGAGTCCACGTTAGGGGCTTGCACCTGGCGAGACGAGAGGCCTGCATGTGGCCTAAACCTTTCCTATTTTAATCCAATTAATCCATACCTTCCCGAGCTGCAGTTTTCGGTTTGAACTGCCAGTTACAAGAATTTAGTCTTTCGAAGTCAGTTATCGAGACCTGAGATTGAGAATCTCAGTGGAGAAGAAGAAGAAGTAATATTAAGAGAAGCGAATGGAGGAGGGTATCCTGCATGTGGTGGATTTCAGGAAGAGGAGGTGCCCTCGTCTCTGCAAAACTCCGTTTTTCTAGAATCCTTCCGCCTCCACGACTCACATGGCGATTTAAATAAAAGAATCAATAAGTTTAATTCACTCGCGCCGAGAAATTGAAATTGGGACCACTCTGTACATAAGAAACACTTAGTAGTACCATATCCTCTCCTCACGCGGCTTTCTTTATTAGGCTCTCCCTTGCATGGAACTCCACACCATCTTCCATTGGCGAACACATACGAGCTTAGTCATCCTCCACATTAATCGTCTTTACCCTTTCGAGTTACGAATCTGCAGATGCTTGCGGTAAACAACACTCAAACTCGCGTGTTAGGAGGCGCATAAATGTATTAAATTCTCGCTTTCTTACCCTTTAAAGTTATGATATTGAATCTCAAGATGCCCCCTCCCACCCGGGCGGGGAATTCAAGAACTGGATTCATTCATGGACATCTCTGTCTCTCCACCCCCACCTCATTCTCTTCGACATTGCTGATTAATTCTAATAATATTATCCTCTGAGGTTCATTGCATTCGTGTCACTTATGGGGTGATCGCTTATACTTGAGAGTTACTTTGTTCTCATTAATTAATCCACGGTTATAGAAAGAATTAAAGTGGGGAATGCAGCAACACTATTAAATTCAATCTGCTCTTTTTTTCTTGGTGAGGAGTTTGGAAAGGCATGCTGCATTGCTGAAGCAAGCCGTCTCGCTCGTTAGCTTATGTCGCTGGAGATCGAGCTGGCAGGGTTCGCAATACGTGGAGAGATCGATCGCACTCACTAAGAGTGGTTTGCATGCATGGAATGTTTATTGAAGAAATTCAGTTGTTTGTCAATGTTGATTACTCAAATATGGTTGCGAGAGGCTTGCCATCCTGCACATGAATTTGCATGTGTTTCACCGTTTTGACTATTGAGTTTTTTTTTTTTTTAAATTCTGCACTGTATAAATTCTTATCAAGAATTTCTTGAACACGAGTACATGTATTCCTTTTTTTTTTTTACATTAGAATTAAAATCATCTGACCTTGGCAGTTTTTATTAGTCTTACAAATTAAGTTTTTTTTTATGAACATTTGAATTGAAAATCTGATGCTATCAGATCAAATTAGATCAATTCTGATCGAACTATATAAAACCGACCTTAATTTAAACAGGGTCTGAAAGTCTGGTTAATTATATAATTGAACCCCATAATTAAGATTAAAGAAAACATAAACCAAAGAGATGATCTCCTACAAAGTTTTCCGCAGATCCTCCATTCATTTACAATATGCCATTCAACATTTAATTACCCCAATTTTATCAAGCTTTAACAGGCGCGTAACTGGAGCATTAAGCTTTATCTAAGCTCGATTAATCCTTCATAAGGGTGGTCTTTTCGTTCTCCGGGTGTGCAGTCAAGAAGAAAAGATTAATTAATCTTGATGACATTAATCCTGAGAGGGGGGAGTCGTAAGTGGTTCAAATTCGCTCAAAAATGGTTTGGAGGACCAGAAGAATGGAAGACTAGAAGAACATGGGAGAAGCAGAGATTCTTTCCTCTCCTCTTCATTGCGAGCAGAGAAGACCATGTTGACCAAGGAAGGAACACATGAGACCACATGGAAACACCATTTTAATTAAAACACGACTGTAGTTAATTAGATGCTTAATTTAATGAAAACCGTTGGTGAAGAGAAAAGAGGTCGGTTAAGTCAAATGAGAAGCAACATGTGCTCAACAAACGACTCGAATCCACTTCCCATTACTCAATTCCGAGCGGCCTATCTTCAATCATATATCATTATAAATATCTTTGCACCTAATTTATAATGCAACCCGCTTCGCCCAGATTCTTCAATTATTAAATAAAGATAAGAGTATAATCGTTATAAAAAGGGATTAGATTCATTTTGATTTCCATCAGTTGTTGAGGATCGTTTTTGGGTTGGTAGGAGGCAATGGGGCTTGTGCAGGAGATCAGGATACAGTGAGAGTGGAAGAAGATATGAAGGGACCCGCAACAATCCCATTATTAAGGAAAAGATTAGAAATAATTATGACGGCAGCTTCAGTTAACGGCTCCGCCGGATGCGAAGGAGAAGGCATTTAGAACAAAGTTTCGAGACTCGTGTTAAAAGAAAAGGAAGCACATGTCTTTACGCTTGCTATGGCCTCTGGGAAATCGTCATGCTTAAGGTGGTGGCACGTACGTGAGAGGGGAAGCCCCAGAAGGGTCTCCGAGACTCGTTTCCATGTGCCGGAAACTGGAAGCGCGGCCGCCGGTTCGGTGATTATTCGACTCTCAGAGAGAGTTAAGTTGAAGACTTATATTCACTGATTTTCCCCACTTGTGTGTGGGGTTCCTCAGTGTCCGGTCCTATTCCATATTAAGAAATGGGCATATATGCATGGAAGCTGATATGGTATAACTCCACTTGGATATTAGTTTATTGTTTGAGAAACAAGTGGATCGGTATATTAGAGGCTTTGAAACAGATCAGAAACATTCAGTGAACCATATCTTACTTGCACCTCAGGATGCTTCTGTTCTATTTATACTAAGGATGGGGTAAGGAAGAGTATTTGTCCTCCTGCATAGAGTGGGTGCTCACGCTCACTCAACAAAAAATTACAGAGAGTATTCAGTTGCTCTTTGCAGATGAGGGGGCGGTCTTGCAATTGTTGTTTGCAAGAGAAAGGGAGGGGTGTTCTGTTCCTACATCTCCTGCCGCTGTACTTCCACCACTCCAGAACATAGTCCTACTGATAAATGGTCTTAAAGTGAATTTTCTTTAGATGAAGATGAACATAAGAATGTCACTTAACTGTTAGATATTATGATATACAAACCACCTCTTGTTAAGAGGAAGAAGAAAAAGAAAAAGGAAAATCTTAAGTACACTGTTTAATATTTAAGAATGTACAATAAGAAAATAAGTGATCTACTACTAGCGATTTGGGGACTTCAGACTCCCCAGGAGAATTGGATTGCAGTCTGCAGATCATGTATCAGCTGACGCTTTTGTGGTGGCTCTGATGGTGAGGACACACTGTTATAATACAAAATCGACTCTGGAGCTTCAAGCACTCTTGTCATTAGGCCAGAGCTCAAAAGAAGTGATATAATCACAAGCAGCAGTTATCTTTACAGGCTATGAGCTGACTGCTATCTACTTCTATGTGTACAATGACTCGGACGGGATCATTAACTTCCAGTTCTGTTCAGTTCAGTCTCAAAGTTTGAGATGCGAAAATCTGATAAAACAGAAAACAGCTGGGTCTCTACAAAAAGCTGCAAGAAATATTGAAGAAGAATGTGAGTAGTGTGCCAGTGGAGACTAATCATAAAAAATATATCCTACAAGCACACATCTATTTTTGCTGCCCAGATGGTGGAGAATATAAAAAAATATTTTCGTTTGAAGTGTTAGTCATGTCTTCGTGAACAAATCTCGGCATGGAATTTCTACTTTGTAGATCAAGCAAGTGAACCAAATGGAGCCAAAACCACAGCTGGTTACCCTACCTTAGATTTTCCTTGCTCTTTTTTGACTCTGTGGTTTTAAAGCAGAATCTTAACTAACCATGCTACAGTTCAATTGACAGTTCAAAAAATGGAAGGTCATGTATTCTTGTGATTAAGTCTCCACGGACTACGATGGAAGCATGTGCGGTAAACGAGTATGAATTACCTTTACGAAAGGTCTGTCTGAAACAGAGAAAGAGTCGATAAAACTGTCTTTCAGGAGCAATGATACCTGAATAATTAGTGCCCCTTTGAATGAATAAGCTGTTCGGAGAATCAATTGCAATCTAATAATACCTGACTATAATGAATGTTAATTCAAAAGGTAAACAGTTGAGAAGCTAGAAAGAACAGTTTGTACAACAACTACACACCTTGTCATCAGACTGTACACTAGTTATGGTATGAGTCCTTAAATTTGAGCAAAATGACTCTAAATAGGATCTCATGACCTCTAAGAAGTCCCTAGCAGCTTCTGCCTGCAACATGATGAACACAATCGAGAGAACTAAAATAAAATCACTAATTAAGAAGCTGAAGTATAATATATTAGCTCCAGGAGTAATATCACAAACCAGCTCCTTAGTTTCCAAGCTCATAATCTAGGAAAAGGAAAACACATGAACAGCCAAAAAGGAGAGATTGTACCTGGGCCTCACTGCATTTATATACAGGTTGTCTTTTGGCTGCTTCACTTTCACATGAGAGTCGAGCATGAATCGGCTCTAGTTCTTTAACAAGCTCTCTCACTCGTGGAAGCAGAGGCAATGAAGGCATCTTAACCTGTATGATTCAGCACATCAAGGAATAAGCATTTATACCCAACTGGCATGAGCAACATGACAAATTACAAGGTGACATTTGAACTAGTAAAGAAGATATAACAAATACATCAAAGAAGATTGAGTATGGCTGACATTGGGGTGCTTGTATGAAGGGAATTTTAGTATCAATAACTAAAATAAGATACAATCTCTTCAAAAAAAAAAAAAACTAAAATAAGACAAGTTCTCCAAAAGTTTATTTCCAATTTTTTATGAACTCTTTTGTAAAATGGATAATAGTTGATACAGATTGTGTTTTTTAATCAATTCAGAAATTATTTAGTTTTTTTGTACTCTCTCCCTTTAAAAAGCCATTGAAGAGAGAAAAGAAACACGAGTATCCTCCTCACCAATGCAAAGGTTATTATTTTCTCTTCCAAACACTAAACAGGAGCTAATGTTTTCAAACATGACCTTCTACCAAAGGGCTCTCCCGAACCCCATTCGTCTAGTACGATGATCATCAAGGCTTATAGAGTGCTTCTAATAATTTCCTACATCAAACACCATAAGGCTCGGTTGTTTTCTGAAAAGGAAGCTTTCCAGCATACATCTAATAGAAGATATTACAACAGATACAATGAAACCAGAATTTTTTGGGAAGAGTTTTCTATGACTTGGCTTTTTTTTTTGGAACTGCATCCAGGCTTCCAGATTGGCAATTCGATCAAGTGAGCATCTTGGAGCATAAAAGAACCAGCATCTAGATTATCCATATTATATATGAACACTCAGACCCCCAAATACAGCTGTGAGGCAAAATGAAGAATTTCTCTGCAACAAACCTGATCCTTTGAAACATTAACACAGACGAAATTAGCAGCTTTGGTCTTCAAATCAGCTGGTTTTTCTTGAATGCCAACCTACAAAACCAACTAGGCATGAACATCTACAATCAATAGTGTTCTAGGATCAGTTCCAGTGAATCATGCATAAGTAAATAAACAAGCTCTAAATTATTATTATTGCTTTCAGGCCTTGCCTTATTAAAAAAAATTATTTGGAAATGATAAATAGTCAAATAAGTTCTTGTTAAACTGTCACCAAGTACCTCTCAGGAGAAAAGTCTAGAATGAGAAGTGCCAACTAATATATATCTCATCCATGAAGTGGGCAAAGGATAGAAAAAGCTGCCCAACATTAGTGACCAAGGAAAGTGGGGTATAATGTGCCAAAAAATATTCGTGGATGGGGAGAAAACGGGGGTGGAGTCTACAAAACCCAGATTAAATGAATCGCCTTATATTATAATGAGAGAGTAAAATTTTCAACTAAATTGATAAATTTAAATTTTTGCTGGAAATGTTTAAGTGATATGAGATTGCATGATGTAGTCCTCCATCCTAACCTAAGATTAAGAGTAGAAACTTTTGTCACCACTATTTCTGCTAAAATTTCAGTTTTTTAACCTAATGTTACACAGTTAATTAACATAAAGTAAAAGAAAAAAAAGAACAACTCACAATGAACGGCACAGGGGCATCAAGAAAATCATGCATCTTCTGTGGTAAAACCTGAAGCAAAATTGACCACAGGCTTTATGAGCTTGACATAACGGCAGATGAGCATAAAATTTAACAGAAGTGCTTCCTATATTCAACTTACAGGAAGAAATAAGCTCTGCCAGCAAAATGGGCGAATAATTGGTATGATTGACATAACAGCAGCTGAAAGGATTCCCTGAAACAATCAAAAGTTTTGAACAATAAACATCATATCTGCCCAGTGGATGATAAAGATATCGTATAATGAATGACCCCTGACAGTTGAACATTTAACTTACCAAGTTGGGACATATGACAACTACTTGCTTTTCCAGCAGCACCCCAGTAAATAAGGCCAGAACCTGACAAAGGCCTTTCTGTCATTTAAGTCTTGAAACAATGCACGATAGCTGTTGTCCGATCACCACTCCACACTCTTAAATCAATGCATAATAGATGTGGTATGATTATTTCTTTAGTTGTTCATGACAGCATTAACAGGGTTCAGATCTCTCAATCCAAGTTCAAGTAACAGGTCCGATCCCCTCCAGTCATATGGGAAGGATAGATTAGATCCATTTACATAGAGGAAATGGTTTCTACTATCTTCTCCATGTGATGAGGGAGCAGCTGCTTGCTAGATCTTGGTATGAAATATCTGAACTCCTAATAACAGATCTTTGAATGCTCTGGAACTTAATTCATGAGAATTGTGGCAGGAAGCATTACATTTTGAAGAGACAATGCACGGCAAATTGTTGCAGTGGTCCAGATAGACAGTGAAAAAGCTTCTTCAGCAGCAGCTATCCTAGCATTGACCTTGTCAAACGAGAAACTTTCAGCATCAGATAGCCTAACATAATATGTTTACTTTGACAAAAAAATAATCTGATGAAATGGCATCAACTAAAAACTGTCTAACCTCAGAAGGGTCCGTGGCAATACTATCACCTTCTATCAAAGTATTTTCATCAAAATCCAAGGCAGCCAATCCTGGTCGACCATACTTAATCGGCTGTAAGTGTTCTAGAGGCTGAAAGATTACTTCTGATCCTCTTGCGGGCAAAGGCAGAGCATGATAGCCACAGACAATTTGTAACAGACCGTTTTTATTCTCCTGTTCCAAACATTTTTTAGGGAGAAGTCTTAAAGGTGGAAAAATTGAAAATGCCTGTTATATGTGGGGATTTATATAAACTTGCTACTTTTAAATGCTATTTGACTTTAAACAGCAATGAATACTGACACTTGGAGGAGCATCATAGAATAAAAAATAGTCCTTTTTTGGGAAGAAGAGAAAATACCTTGGCCCATACTATTATTTCATCATCCGCACACTTGGAATTGACTTCATCTGAGTCATCATCCTCAGAGCCCGTGCTTCTTACTGAACTGTCCAAAAGCGCAGTTTTTAATTAATAAACTCAAGAGCAGGATATACGGAACATAGCCAAATTAATAGTTTGAGAAACAAATTATATTCATCGCACTCTACTATTTGAATAGTTTTAAGTTCGATGGAGAAAATATATTAGAGGAAAGGCAAATAGAATAGATATAGATCAAGGAAAAGTGGATCTTTACACCTGCGCAAGGACTCCGAACTTCCAAGTCTCTCTAATGTACGGTTGACTGAGGAATAGACATTACCAATATCAGAAGCGTGACCATTTTCTAAGTTTCCATTCATTCTCTCACAACTATCAGAGCGTGAGTCTGAAGTGGCCTCTGATGCATAATCATCAGAACTATTCAACCCCTTTCTATTATCCTTTTCCTTTTCTCTTGTTTGGCTGAGGTCCGAAACCTCACTTGTGGACACACTTCCAGGAGAGTGACAAAACTGGACCTCATTATCTGCTGCATTACTAGTTGAAGAAGCCTTAGGGGACTCAGTGGTTCTCCTAGGAGAGACTGAATTTTCTGTTGTATGGTCCGAAATTGTAACTGCTGGTGAAATGGAATCTGAGAGAGACAACTCAGTAACAAAGTGCGTTATCCGATCTAAACGCTCCTGTGCAATTATGCTGCATGGGAACAACTGTAGTTAGTAATCCAACTCTCCTGTTCACTTAAGCAACCTCATTGAAAAAGAAGGAAAGAGTGCAGCATTTTTGAGAATCTCAAGCCAAAGAAGATTCCACCTAGCAAAAATTTACATGCAAGATCTTGGAAGTTGGTACTCCAGCAGGTACAGCCCTGCTGGGTGAAGTTTATAGAGAATTGTCATTTGTCCAGGTTTTGGATGTAGAGAAAACCTTTAGCTATTAATTCCCCTGGGGCACTCTGAACTACCAGTGCAGTTCATCAGTCATCGCCCACAGAACAAACAGAGGGTACTAAAAGAAATAAAACTTAAGAGCATGCATTATATATCCACTATCAAGTGCAGGCGAAAAAACTGATTCAGACCTGTTCAGCATCTCATAGTGCAGCTCGAAAAAGGGCAAACGCGTAAGTATGCAATAACAACGAGGTGCAGAGACCAGATACTGACATCCTCTTCCAGTAATTCTAGAAGTTGTTGAGTTCAAACCTAAGAAGCCAGGCAATCTTTGCACAACTTCCTGAACATGTAAGCAAACACCATAAAAGGTTGCATTGTCTGCCACCTGATAAGAACCACAGCAAATTAAGACTTGAGCAACTCTGCTTTGAACTGAAGGACCATAAAAGTGATCAGCATAAAGCATAAACACGTTCTTGCAAACGACTTAGTGCTCTTTAGATCTCAATAAAAATTCACGTGAGCTAAACAGAAGAAGCTAGTGGACCAACCTTCAGTGAAAAGCTGAATGACAAATCATCCCTTCTTAGATGCTCCTGCAGAATTATTAAAAACAAATCAAATCATAAATACAAAATATTAGAGAGAGAAGGAAAATGAAAGAAATCCTCTCTAGTTTGTAACCATTTGGAAAATGCTAGCTACACCTATGCAAGTACCTATTTCACGTATATGATCTAACTAACCAATCCAAAACACAATTGCCTAGGGTTTATTCTTTAGAATTTAGAATTGAGTGGTGATATGTGTACTGTGACTTTTTACTGTGAGTTTTTTCAGTATGATGTAGCATCTTGGTTGGTAGTCTAAGTAAGAAATAAAATAAGAACTATCTTCCTATTCTATAGGGAAACCTAAACCCTAGACCCTATCATTTTCCTTTAGAATTTTATAAAATAAAAAAATTAATACTTTTTAAAATTTTCCTATGGGTTAGTTATATCAATTAGGTATTGAAGCCTAGGTGCAACTACCAATACTCTATAAATTAAGAATGCAGATAATCCTTAAAAAAGTAAGAAGAATGGTGTACCTGACCATACATAAGTTGATTAAGATCACTCATGGACGGTGTCTTCTCCAACATTTGGGCCTGTGTAAGCAGTTACCATTTCCATGTCAAACCATCTTCACAAACGACAACAAAAATAAAACCTATTAAAAAGAATATCTAGAGACCAAGATATAAATTATAAGATCACCTTCACTCCTGTGGGAAAACAAAATGCAGGTATATCAGAGACTCTCAACCCTAACCTCTTTTTAGGTGGATATTGGAAAAGAATCTGTCAAGAAAAATACAACAAAAATATATTTCAATATTGATGACGATTTTATGTAAATATATTAATAGAAAAATGATATCAGTACTTTCATGTTTTCACTGGGAAGTTTACATCCTTATGTGCTTGTCCTCCTGACAGCCTAGTTGGCAGTTTAGATAAGGGTTGTGGTTTAAAGTACCCATACAATAGGAAGATAGATTTTACTTTATCTATTACTTGTATTGCCAACAAAGATGCTACTTCACACTGTAAACCTTTTCGCAGTAAAATATGACCGTACCCATATCACACTCATATTTAAAATAACAACAAGAATCATAGTGAAATATTATAACGATACTACTACAATAGTACCACAACCAATCACCTCAGGTTCCAAGGTTGGAGGTGGTGGCCCACGATACTTGAGATTTCTGAAATCTATTAGTTCAGATTTTGCCTCTGTTTCCCATTTCTTTCTAATGCTGCAACCATGTTCGAGTGCCTCCACATTGGCATCAGCCGGAACACCTACAATAAGGAATTGTTCAAATAATGAACTTGGCTCCTTATGTTGCTTACGATCCTGTAACAAATACCAAGTTAAATCCCTGGTAAGAAAATGTTAATTATCTAAAGAGTGCATAACATGTTTTTAATGAACAAGTTGGGTATGGTCCAAGAAAACCAATATAAAACACATTGTAGCCACGGTAATGTTTTTATAAGACTTATTTCTAGAATTATAATATTTTAAATATATAGGACTTCGCAAGGACATGCATCTCAACCTCTGGTATTTTGTGACTGTTCAAAATAGAAGCAATGAGTCAACTATGTCATTCAACTGCTTTTGTGTGCTTTCAGATTGCTGCAATTGTTTTTATATATGCATCCTTCAGATTCAGATCAGTGGAAGATTTGTGGTTGTTCCTATCCTGCATTACAAGTTGTAATTGGTTTTTGAACAAGTAGCTGGAAGAATTTCTGGTGCGAAGATGAATGGTAAAACTATCTATGGTGATGAGCTTGCTAAATTGAAACGCCATTGATGATCTAAGTGAATTTTCTTAATGGAGAATTGAGTCATATTACTTGATAACTATTTTGATTTCTACATAGTGTTAGTGTTATGCAGGAATTTATTTCTCTTTGAGACACTACCATGGTGTGTAAGGGGGAGTGTGCAAGACATGTTATTACTTATCCATTGGTTTTCGGTGTGGTACCCTTCATGGGAGAAGGGGCAAGAGTGTGCTTCATAATATTTATAATTAAGTAAAGAAAACCTTGTCTGAAAATGAGTGTCAATTTATGTATGTTTAGGTTGAACTATTTTCATTTTTTTTTTATGTCCGAAGTTCCAAACACATCAAACTACGCAGTCTAGCTAATCTTAACTATTTTACTTTGTTATTCTATAAATTTGAACTATAAATAGAATGTAGTATCGTTTCAAATTTTCTTGATATCTCAAATACACATAACAAGTTTTTAAAATAATGACTAATTATTTTAATTAGTCTAAGGTAAGTTTCCTTCATTTTATCTTTCATGTACTCGAGAGGTTTCATGCGTGTCTAAATTCTTTAAAGAATTAATAGATCTAAATTCACCTACCATACATTTTTTTTCTTTTGTACCAAGTAATACCCATTTGATGCATGCTTAATTATTACTTATAAACTACCAAGCATTAATTGTTAATAATTTCTAAAATATTGTATAAAGTTGTGTCTTATTCCGAATTGGTTGGTGATCAATACATATATATATATATATATATCAAATCTATTATTAATACACCTTTATATACTTTCTCCTCTACCTAATTTTTGTGTCTTAAAAGGAAAAGGTAACCTAGAATACATGACGATCTACTAAAAAGGGATCAAAATCAAATAATCCTTCTCACCAATAAATCCACTTTAAATTAACAATAGTACTATTAATTACGATTAAATAAAATAATTGGAAAAATGAAGAAGAAGCAGAAGAACTTACCATTGTCCGTATGTGACTTTTGTACCATTGACGCTTCTGATTTGTTAATATTTCAGGATTAAAAGAGGGTTTAGAGTTGTGGTCTTTGATTGACGGACCCCTCTTCCAGGCTCTCTGCATCTGTCTTCTCCATCTCTGAAAACTATTACTACGTTGTTGCATGGCCGAAGCTCTAGACTTGGGCAGTACTACTTTAAAACTCGGAGACGACGACGTCTCTTCGGACACGCCCGCCACTTGATCCTCATTTCGTGGATTTTGGTGGCTTGTTCTATCGTAATTCCTTTCTACTACTTCCTCCATTACTCCCATGGCAATTAAAGCTCTATATATATTTTCGTATTAATTCTGTTAGGTAATTTCCTTCTCCAAAATGAAATCAGCTGTCATCCATGATATTTTGCTTAAAGAGAAAAGAAAGCCTGTAATAAACCATACATAGAAAAAACCCATTTTAAAAGTGTTGTGCAAATCCTATAATCATACAAACGGGTAAATAAAATGGAAAAAAAAGGAATAAATACATTCAAATTAGCATTAAGTAATTTTGTGTTATTTTATCTATTAGAGAAACTTTGATAGACTACCGAAATGGGATAAAAGAATAATATCAACATTTACATCCAAAAGAAACATAATTTTGTCATTTAAAGGAACATGATATTATCATCTAGTTAATACTTACCGGAGCTTTCTTTCCTCCGTAGACGAGGGTGGAATGCTTGTTCAGGCTGTATTTTTGTTTTATCTTCGCAGTTACAGGAAGTTTCTCCGACTTCAGAGTATCAAACAAAAGAGAGATAAAGAAACACTGGTAACAAAAAGAAGAAAGGAAAAAGGTCGGGTTTGAGAAGATAAGAAGAAGAAGAAGAAGAAGAAGAAGAAGAAGAACGCAAGAAGAAAGAAGAGAATGTCAGGACAACCATGATTTCGTAATCTGCGCTTCTAATTTGCGAAAATAGGGGTGCATTACTAAACTTCCATCTGAGGGAGATGACAACTAATTTTAGCTCTCTTTGGCAATCTTTTTATAGTTTTAGCTCCTTGGATTCTTTATATTGCAGTGTGTGAACCAGATTAAAATGAGAAAACATGCTAATTTTTAACGTTAATTTTCAATCCCAGAATAGTTGTAACCAGTTGTTGTGCTAACGGCTAACTTTCACCGTGTACTTAGAATAAACGTGTTGATTTATTAAAAAATGTTATTACTAGTATTTTTAAAACGATCACATGAATAAATGGAAGGTTAAAATAGAAAAAAATGCAGTGATCGGAAAAAAAAATATTTTTTTAACTAGATTGATAATAAGGCTGTATTTCTTCCCATGACAATGCCGTTGACTTAGGCATAAGAAAATTCAAAGAAAGCTATTAAGACACTCCCATCTTCATCTCTTGAATGTTGCAGGGAGATGTTTTGAAATGATTTTTTCTTTCTATAACTTGTTCCATTATTCCCATGACAGTGCGGTTTTATTTCATTTTTGTTCCCAGCTGACGAGAGAGTCTGATAGCAAACTCTAAAGAACAACAAAGATTGAAACTTCAAATAAAACATTTTTCAGAAAGCTTGAAAATATTCTCTTCTAAAAAATTCAGCAAAACCAAAACATTTTAACTAAAGGTATATTTGCACTCCTGGAGTTGTCTATGTATCCGACTACCAACCATCCAATTTGTCTTTGTTATTTAGAACGAACAACACAATGACATCCTCCAAAATCCATCAGTTACCAGACACTTTTAGCATGAGGCAAAATGAAGACAAAAAGTTTAATATAAGATTGTCTGATTACACGAATAACTTATACATATTATACATTGATCCAATTGGAACTTTTGACAACAGGACGAGAATCACTTCACATGGCACAAATTGCTTGTAGTTATGTGGCTTGAAATGTACAACCTTACGGCATTGAACACTTATCATCCGTTCAGAAACTAAATTTGAGAAGTACTAGCTTTGCATGACACCGGTTCCATTTTTCTCCATTTCACGCTGTCGTGCTCGCTCCATTTTCCTTTTCCTCCACTCCTCAAGAGCTGGAAAAAAGAAATAGACGACCAATGAAATTAGCATCAATTATATTGAACATGAAAAGAGAAGTTAGCAAGCATGGCACTTTTGGCAACAGACCCCCATTGCATGGAAAGATAGCTACTGCAATATACTGAAACTGACCGACTTATTAATGCATTGAAGAAAATCGGCGAATACATCAAAACAGTAATTGTCAACATTCCATTTACTCGGATGATATAGATTAACTAATCCAACATATTTTCTTTAATGAAATGGGACTAATCCAATGAATAACACAATAGTCCTAATAATCTGGTTTGGTGCATTTCCATACTTTAAATACTAATTACAATAAAATCATCATCAGTACAGTAAGTTGCATCATTTAAATTAGTTATAAACAGAATGTAACTCGAAAAACTGCTTGATGGCTCTTGGAACAGGTTGTGTGGACCAAGAAAATCATGTGCTCTACTGAGTGAGTTGCACACATGGCTTAATCTCACTACAAAGATACAATTCAAATGATCACGGTGTTTTTTTTTTCAAAAATATTGGAAGTAGAGATAAATGCAGTATCAATGTATCCAAACTATTGACAGAACTTTCACAAGATTGAATGCTTCTCATAAGCTCTTCCCTCATTAGGAACTCGTAACCAGAAATATTCTCTTGGTTGTGCTAGTGCTCTGGAAGGCAATAGAATAAAAATAGATTGGCGCATTGCAAGACAAGACCAGGGAATAAAATTTTCAGCAACCACCTGATGGGGCCTCGCAAACTAACAGTTGTATGGTAACCTCTGAGATTAGACCGACAGTTAATACCTCTGCCCTTCCACATTGAACCTTTTTCCCCACTTCTAGCCTTTACCATGACATTTCAGACAGGCATTCACTATAAATAGCAGTAGCACAGGAAAAGGATCCCCATGTTCTCACCTTTCTTGCTGTTAGCATCATTCAGATTGCGAAAATCCTGCAACCTTTTTGAAAGATCAACTGCAGCAGTCTTCCTCGTAACTTTTTCTTGCTCTGATGTCTCAGGATCTGTGTTGGCCTCTTCTTGGATCTCTCTCACCTAGGTGGGTAAACAAGGTATTAACGTCCAACTCAAAAGAAACGAAAGAGAAAAAAAAAAAGACAGAAGAAATCCTTATAAGACTCATTCCAGAAGTTTTTGACCACTGGACCAGCTTAGAGAACCTTGTTCTTAGACATCTCTGTAAATTTTCTTCTTTCCCTAGCAAAGACCAGTTCCTTCCAAGCAGTGGAATTTCTTGGCCTTAATATACAAGCATAACTTCTTGAGAGCCTAGTTAAACCGAGTTATGGAAGAACCTGGTAAAAATACCAGATGCAGGGTTATCAGCAGGCACTGACAAAGTGATAAACTAAATCTTTTATGTGTAATGGTTCCAGCAGTGAATATATCCGGTTAAATGCAAAGGGGAGTCAACAGTCAACTACAAGACCGTCAAAACATTAGCAATCATAACCCATACAACATTGAATTTACAAGGTCGTCCAACCAGACAAATTTTGGGGTCGTGGACCTCTTTAAATAGAAATGTGTAGACCCATTCCCATCAGACATGGACACCAGTTTACGCTACAGTACTTTCAGGATCCTGTAAAAACCCACAGAAAAAGCAAATTATTTGCCAAAGTAATTCCTAAAACAAAAACAACTTGAGAGTCCGCCTTATCGATAAGTAAGTCATTAGCTTCACTTAGAACATGAATGCACATAAACAACTAAATGACTTATTTGAAATTCTCTAAGGGACTTTTCAGAATTTAAATGAATGGCACCAATCCTGTATACAGAAATAAAACTATGGACACTTTTGGCCAGGGTTATTACTTTAGGAAACTAAAATGTGTCTCTCACTCTCAATTCTCAACTCAAACCATACTTACTCTCTTGATCAGTTCTAAGGGCTCCATTGCACGGCGCAGCTCTTCAGCCTCCATGATGTACCTCCGCTGTACTGCATATAGAATTTGATGCATACATTCAGAATTGCGATTAAATACTTGATATGTAAAATTACAGGCAAAAAATTGAAAACTTGAGGATACAGTGACATGACTAGCACAGCAAATTCACTTATCAGAAAGTGAGGTGTTTCCAAGAAGCCATAACATGAACCCACGTTAATTGATATAAGCACGATATAGGGTATACTTCAGGCAGTAGCATCCTAATTCATAGGAAGGATAAACTTGCTAATTTAACAGCAGCTTAAAGCAGAGAAAGGCCAGACACCCCAACTAGAAAAACCAGCAATTCTGCACGAGTGGATTCTAGACATAACTGGCACCTCCTACTCTTTCAACTATAAGGAAAAGTCATGTGATAACATGTCTCAAATCCCAATGCCATCTAGTAATAGAGGGAATACAAAGTCACTTTATGTGTTAATTCGTTTGCATGAGTTGAGTTTTGTTTAGGCGGACATAAGGTCAAGAATTAGAACTGGAGTGTATCAACTGGTGGATATACGAAAAAAAATCGAACATTAAATTTTCCAAACTCGGATAAGGAGAGGAAGAGAATAACACGAAATTGTTAAACTAACAGCATGGTGCGTCCGACAACAAGTCACTCTAAGCATGAATGCGTGCAACGCCCGAATAAAATTAGAAATCAAGACAAAAAGAAGTCAAACAACGAAAAACGTTGTCGGCATACCAGAATCCGACCCATCTTCGGAGATTTTCCGGCCAGAGCCTCCGATGAAACCCTGAAGCAGAAAGAGGACTGCCACGAGGTTAAACAAGCAGACGACGATCGTAGCATTTCTGAAGGAGAATCTGAGCCGCCACGATTGATGATTTTCCATACCAGCTTCTGCTAGAAATACTCTCAGACGCAAGCTTCCATCATCTGAAAGACTGAACGAGGTAAGACAGATAAACGCGAAAACCCCGATTTCTCGAAGAGGACGAAGATTTCGAAGAGGTGCAGGCTGCAAACTTGTCTGCGGCTTCGCTGGCCGTGTTTACTGCCACAGTGTTGTACAGCCCACCAACTCCCACTCTGCTCCCTCAAAACTACCAATTTGCGGAGTGTAGAAAACTGGAGAATGTTAACGTGGCAAGCAAAAACGCGGGCCCGCTCGAAATGCCATATCAGCTACCGAGAGGGAGCCGAGACCCGAAAATGATTTGGACATGGCAGCTATCTATCAGGCAAGACCACAGCTACCAGCTCTCAGACTCGGTGATGCCGTGAATGGTAAATGATCATAATTCCGAAGTCTTAACTTTATACCATGCTAATATGCTACTATGAAACTTCTATTTATATGTTTACAATATAAAAAATGGGATTTTAGTACTTTACTTTTTGTTAACCATTAAGCACTAAATAAAACAAGAGCATTCTTATAAGCCGATTAAATTTATAAAATTCACATTTAAAAGCTTCACCTAAACCAACAAACTTTAAGGAAAATGCTAGTTGCGCCTATGTGCAATACCCATCCAATGTACCTGCCAATCGAAATATAGATGCCCAGGTTTATCTTTTAGAATTTAAAATTTTATAAAATAAAAAATATGTTTTTATCTTTTACACTAAGTAAACCTTAAACCCTAAAATTTTTCTTACTTGGACTGTTAAAAAATATGAAAGTACTTATCATTTGAAAGAATTATTGCTCAATCTTATAACTAGTTACACTTTCTTTTATAGAAAATGTTAGTTACACCTATAAAATAAAAATATTTTATTATTATTCTAAGCCGCGTAGGTGCTGCTAATTATTTAATAACACTTGTTCGCGCGATCTCTTTAATGTGACATATATGGGAGAAAAAAAAAAAGAAGACAAGTACACAAATGAAAAAGGATAAACTTCTGAATAGTGAATACACTTAGATGCATAATTTTATTGGTTTTTCTCATGGTTAAACTAATTAGTAGTAATTTCACAAAGAACACCGGATTACTCGAAAACAAAAGGCTTAATTAATATCCTCTTCTGTGTTTTTTTTTATCACGCAATCTGAATTATCGTGAAGAGCAACGAGTTGCAGTACAGAGCTGTACTGCCATCTCCGCCGCGGCTCGCTGCAGTACACTCGATGCTCTCTAGAAGCGATAGTACTGAAGATTACTACTGCTAGTACTAGTACACCCAAAGCACCGAGTAGTATCTATAAAGAGCAGGCAGATCGTGTCGATGAAGATGGATAAAGGACGACTAAGGAGAAGACGGAGGAGGGAGCTCCAACGGGAGCGACCCGGGAGCACATGAACGCCGTCGAGTAACCGGCGTAGCTGCCGCCGGCCACGGGCATATTCGCCGATTTTCATGTGTTCTCAGGTCGCCCCTGCTGGGCCTCCCGTCTGTTTTGCGCTCGTCGGACTCGTACGTCTTCGTTCAGATGGAGCCTCGAAGCGCCGGAGCCGATGTACAGGTAAGTTCGATGCATGTTCAACGGCGTAAGACTAATTAATCTCTCGACGATGAGCGCAAGCGAACGTGTAAACCTTTCGATGAATCGATGATCGAGTTCAATTGAAAAAACGAGGAAGTGCGTAAAACAAAAATCGAACATTTGGAATGTTGAGAGTGCGATTTGAACCCACGCCCTTTCGGACCAGAACCTTAATCTGGCGCCTTAGACTAACTCGGCCATCTCAACTTTGCTTTTAAGACATAAATTTGTATAAAAATTAAATATTTCTCCTATTAAGCTAATCTTTAAAAAAAGAAGTTAAATAACTGAAAAAAGATCAAATATAATAAAATATTTCAAAAATAAAAATAATACGACTAAAAAAATTTATTGCCTTATGATAATGTGTTACTCTCAACAATTTCATTCAATGGTTGGTTCAATTTTATCCTTTCAAATTACAAATTTGCAATGTAAATTGCATAATAACAAAGTAAAAGATGCATAAATTTCACACTCTCGTTTGAAAGTCACCTACAAGTAAATTTTACAATCTTATGTATTACATAAAAAGAAATAAGAATTTTTTTGTGTGGAAAACACTTTATACCTTTGGAATTTCATTTTCAGATTCACATCTATTATAAAAAAAAAATTGAAATTTGTTTAACATGGTTTAAGTGAAGAAAAAAACTAGTATATACTTAAATAATATTTAAGGAGGTTCGTATTTCGTTAAGTTTCAGCAAATTGCAACTCTAATTTAAGGGGAAACAATTTCGTGTATATACTTGAATATTAAATGGAATGGATTCGAAAAAAAAACCTTAATGGATAGGTAAATAAATAAATATTTTATAAAATATTCAATAAATAAAATGAAAATAAAAAATTATTTATGATAATGGGGTAATTAGAATGGTAACACAAAGTTTGCAGTATTTATCAAGAGCTACGTCGACACAACTCCTGTCATAATGGCTTGTCGATTAGGCCCTTCGCGGTGTAAGTTAGCTCGGACATGGATGACTCTGTTTTACGCCTTCGCAATCGAGTTGTTAGTTTAACCAGGTGCGCAGTACGCATAGCAAAGTAAGCACACGTCATCTATTTACTTTTATTTTTATTTTTATATTTTCAATTTATTAGCCGAAAACAGGACTAGTTGGACTGTGAAGAGAAGGACTTTCCCCGGGGTCACTTGCCATTGCCAATTAGCCATTTTTCCTGCGTGGTGGCTTCGGCGAGCCAAGACGAGAGAAGGGAGGTGCAAGAGGTGAAGCGAGATGAGCGGGCACGACTCCAAATATTTCTCTACGACCAAAAAGGGAGAGATCCCTGAGCTGAAAGACGAGCTGAATTCGCAGTACAAGGTAAATACCTCTCTTGGAATGTCATTTATGCGAAGTTCAACGTATGCGGGTTTTCGCACATCATTGCCTTTGTTAGGTCTGCATTTTCTCGATCTGTCTTTACTTGAAGCTGGTTTAGTAGGATCTTTCCAGATCCGCTGGTATCATCGTTAAATTCATTTCATGGATATGGCGGGGGCGACGATTTTTTCACCTCGAGGCGTCGATAGTATCGTTCTCGTCGCTGTTTTTTATCGCAAAATATTTGAATTAGGTGTGGTGATTTTCCCGAATCAAGTGCATCAGCTTAATTCACAGTGAAATTTTTGGGAAAAGCTCATAATTGCCTATCTTCAATGTCGAAGTCACGGCTTACTAGGTATCGTAGTTTGCGAAAAAAAAGTATTGGAATTAATCGAGAGGGTTGGCCAGCTCGATCCTCTACAAAGTGAACCTTCGGGGTCTATTTTTCATTACTTATCCATCTCGTAGCACTATTCTGTTGCATTGTTTTTTTTTTTTTTTAATTTTTTTATCTTTTGGACAAGGAAACATGAAAGGAAAATAAGCAGCACTACGAGGCCTTTCTAAGCAATGCCGTGATATATTTGATCCTTGTAGTTCCAGATATGTCATTGTTATACACAAGTCATTTTATTCTATCCTACTTCTTTGTCAAATAATACTGCTGAGTAGTACTTTTGATAGGAAATGTTTTACTTGTGATGAATTTGAAATTGCATCAGCTTTTCTTTAAAGCGTATTAGCACAATGAACGGCAATTATGTGAATTGCATCAGCAGCATTTTTATTTGCTCATTTAATGATGGTCTGGCTTTAAAGCTTGTTTTCTTTGCTTGCTTTTCATATTCAATTTAGATCAATAGAAGTTGTTGTAGCTGGTGTTGATGTAGTTGTAGTTTCTAAAGTTATTTTATTTCTTTAATAATGATGATTTTATTTCCTGCCTTTAAATAATTTGTTTCAAACTTCTAATCCTTCCATTATGTATGGTACAAAGCTTACTAGAACTGACTGCTACAGGATAAAAAAAAAGATGCTGTCAAAAAAGTCATTGCAGCAATGACTGTCGGGAAGGATGTCTCATCATTGTTTACGGATGTTGTGAACTGCATGCAGACAGAGAACTTGGAGTTAAAGAAGCTTGTCTATTTATATCTCATAAACTATGCTAAAAGCCAGCCCGACCTAGCTATTCTTGCTGTGAATACCTTCGTGAAGGTAGGGCCTTCAATTTGGCATCCATGATATCGAACATGATTATTTCAGCTGGAGATTGTGTTGCAATATGTGTTTGACTGTCCTCAATATTTGTTTGTATGTTGCATTTCATGGCTTTTTTGTATGCAATTCATATTCTTTTTATTTACTCATTGCCATGACATTTGCTGGTCCTGAATTTTTCCTCTCCATGTTACAAATCCTTTGCTCCTAAAAATGAGATTTTCTGTGTGCTACATATTAAGAGGTTTAAGCATTATGGAAATATGTACAGGCTGGAAATCTAAATGATAGATGTACTTGAGCTTGCCACAGCTAGCTGTCTTATCAGAAGCACATAATTAATCTATTCTGCTATAAGCTGCTTAATTTGAAATTCCCCACTCTGATGCTTGAGCTCTAACTGGTTTATGCTGAGATATCTTTGACTGGTTACCATGGGAAACTATGTATAGAAGAGATCCAATGACTGGCATACCCAGATTGTGAGTTGAAGTGCCTATTTTGCTGAAAAAAAATATGTGATGTGGCTGCAATGCCCTATTTTGTTTCATTTTTCCTTTCAATGTCTTTCTGTTTGTTGTAATATCAACATTTTTTTTTCTTTGGCTGACTCTCTGGACCACTATTGTCTTAAACTTAGTTAGGATTTGTATGGTGATAATAATAAAAGTTTCATACTGCATAATATATTGGTATTAATTGAATTTGGCTGAATTGCAGGATTCACAGGATCCAAATCCATTGATCCGTGCTTTAGCTGTCAGGACTATGGGATGCATTCGTGTTGACAAAATCACAGAATATCTTTGTGATCCTCTTCAAAGATGTCTGAAGGTTTATATTTTGTTTCACTAGTGTCTAAATTTGATTTTATTTTCTGCTTTGCCATCCATATAGAGTTTTCCATTTTCATTTTTGCTTTTATATTGTTTTCATATTGCTTGAATCGCCTTAATCATTATTTACTTAGTCTCATGACATTTTCATGTGACTCTGTTATAGGATGATGATCCTTATGTCCGGAAGACTGCAGCTATTTGTGTTGCTAAACTTTATGATATAAATGCTGAGTTAGTCGAAGATAGAGGATTTCTTGATACCTTAAAAGATTTGATCTCTGATAACAATCCGATGGTAGTTGCAAATGCGGTGGCTGCACTTGCAGAGATTCAAGAGAGCAGCAGTCGTCCTATCTTTGAGGTTACCAGTCACACATTGTCAAAGCTTCTTACTGCTCTTAATGAGTGCACTGAGTAAGTTTTTCTGGGCTTTTGCATTAGTTATAGTAACTTATCTCTAAGTTTTCTTCTGCACATAAAAACCTTTTGTTGGTTACTAGCTGCTACACAAGCTACATAAGTCTGGTTTCAATAAAAAAGCTGCATTTAGTAGGTAGAATAATCTTTCAAAAGGTTTGAGATTGCACACACGTTTCTCTCTTTCTCTCTCTAAATGTGGTGTTTATGCATATCATCTTTCTCTATTGCTCTCTTATGGTTCCTTCTCTATTCAGTACAGAGCAGTTTGTAGTAGAGTCAATTCCTTGCTGACAAATGGATTTACGTACACTAAACAAAGAATTTTACGCATGTGGATAGCTTAAAGTAATGTGTTGCAACAACTTCAGCATCCATAAGCCAGGAGGGTTTGCAGTTGTTTCTGGTTTTTTTTTTTGTGCTTTTTGTTTGAAAAAGCTTAGTGGTTAGTTGTATGTTCAAATCTCCAAACTTAGAGAAAATTGAGCATGAACATTTGGGATCATTTTTGCATGTGGAACTAATGTCTTTGGTAGAAAGGGAAAATAAATTCATCAGAGGACACTTTAAGGAGTGCAAACTACTTTTATATGTCATACAACTAGATGACTAAGAAAACAAAATTAAATAAATTAGTGAGGCAGAGAAATGCCAAGATGAGTTGCTATGGAGCATTTTTTTTTTTCGAAAGTTTGCTATGGAGCATATAATTGAAGATATATGTAGCTGCTGGTTCTGATCTTGTTTTTATTTTGAATGATTATGATTTACAGATGGGGTCAAGTTTTCATTTTAGATGCTCTATCCAAGTATAAAGCAGCTGATGCTCGTGAGGCTGAGAATATTGTTGAGCGAGTTACTCCTCGTCTGCAGCATGCAAATTGTGCAGTTGTATTATCAGCTGTCAAGGTGAGTTTTCTTAAATATTTCACAATATTTTAAGTTATCTTAGTATTACATTAGTCACTTTGAACTCTGTTATGAGGTCTATCCTCTCTGAGCAGTCATTGTGCAGCTAATATTATTTTTAATGTAATTTAATTACTCAATAATGCTTTATTGTGATGTTTCATTTCTATGCCAGTGGTTAGTTTCTTATTGGAGGTTTCTTATCGTATCAAATTAAAAGAAGCAATAAGGATGACCGAAATCCACTTCGGCAAGTCAAAGATCATTTACTTAGTGGCAAGTAAATTGGTTTTGTATTCAAAGAGCTGCTAATGTCATACACTTTAGCTAAGTAGGGAGTGTCCACCTAATCTCTTGTTGGAAGGGAACCCTCCTGTTTTTGGAGTTGTTTATGTTTGGGTTTCATTGAATTGCACTTGCCTAAGAAACACACATTTGATAGATTTATGTTCCTTCAATTACCTTATTTTTCTGTCTATCCATGCCATGTTCTGTTGCTGAGTTGTTGGACATTGCTTGATGATGACTTTGGAGATGTGCGAGTTGATTTCTATTAAGGTTTTCCTATCCGAATCAGGTCCATTAAAAGCAGTGTCAAGTTGGCTCAACCTAGACTTCGTTGGATCCGGACGGGTTGGAGCCATCTTGCCCTTGGAATTCCTGACCCATCTGCCAGGGAAAAATCTGGGTCAACCTGGCTGAGTTGCGGCTTGTTGGATTGAGTTCTAACCTGTTTTTGGTAACTTGTGTCAGTTAGCTTGTTGCATTGAGTTTGATGTTATCCCAAAATGGCTAGTCACCAAGGAGGCATATTTCTCAACCCTATAAGCCATTAAATTCTCTTGACTCTTTAACTTTTTCCCACTCAAAATTCTCTCATCATTGACACATAATAGGCCTATGACGTGGGCACTAACTCTCAGTGAAGCATACACCATTCAAATATTCTGATTGTCACTGCATGGAACCCATTTCACACGAATAGCCTGAGGAGCTCCAACTGGGCTCCAGCTTACATACATGACCTTCTCTGATACGATGCCTAACCACTTAAGATGATTACTACTCAATATTATAAGCCATTAACTTTTCTTAACATTTTTCAGTGTTATAAACTTTCCAGCTCAACAGAGATTTTGGGCTTCTAACTTCAATCTGCATATATACTTGTCACATCTATACAGATGATCCTTCAACAAATGGAACTTATCATTAGCACAGATGTAGTCAGAAATCTTTGTAAGAAAATGGCTCCTCCTTTAGTTACTTTACTTTCTGCTGAACCTGAGATACAATATGTCGCTCTGAGAAATATCAATCTTATTGTGCAAAAGAGGCCCACCATCCTTGCACATGAAATTAAGGTAAACCTTAAACCTGCAAATTCTTTTCATCTAAGTTCTATTACTTGTGAACTGCCTTATTCAGTTTGTTTTTGATATATCTGCACTTTCTTTTAGGTATTTTTCTGCAAGTACAATGATCCAATCTATGTGAAGATGGAAAAGCTGGAGATAATGATAAAGCTTGCATCAGATAGGAATATAGACCAGGTACGAAAAGCTTATTTGTTAACTGTCTTAGATGTGTTTTCCTTTCCATCTTATATGAGCCAGATTTTTTTTTGGTCACTCTCTTATTCTGAAATTTAAGCGAAGGAAAAGAACATTATCATGTTTGGTGGGTTTGGTTGGGGATCAAGAAAGCTTATGACTCCTTAAAATTGTAATTGTATATTTGTAGGTTCTATTGGAGTTTAAAGAGTATGCTACAGAAGTAGATGTGGATTTTGTAAGAAAAGCTGTCCGTGCTATTGGTCGCTGTGCCATCAAACTGGAAAGAGCAGCAGAGAGGTGCATTAGCGTGTTGCTTGAGCTTATAAAAATAAAAGTAAATTATGTTGTTCAGGAGGCAATCATAGTCATAAAGGACATTTTCAGGAGATATCCAAACACGTAAGTTGTGTGTGTGTGTGGTTTGTTTTTTCCTGGTGCATCATGTACTTTAAATAGCTAAGTCCTCTCCCAAATTTCTAATGTGAACCCTTATTCTTGGCAGCTACGAGTCCATCATTGCCACTCTTTGTGAGAGTTTGGATACTTTGGATGAGCCAGAGGCGAAGGTCCTTTTTTTAATTTTTCAATTTGTTATCTGAATATTTGCTCGAAAAAAAACATAAGGAGAGGTGCTTTATCACTCAAGTGCCTGTTGCAAAAATAATTATCTGCTTTTACTGTGGCAGGCATCTATGATCTGGATAATTGGTGAATATGCAGAAAGGATTGATAATGCTGATGAACTTCTAGAGAGCTTCTTGGAGAGCTTTCCAGAAGAGCCTCCACTGGTGCAGTTGCAATTACTCACTGCTACTGTAAAACTATTTCTGAAAAAGCCAACTGAGGGGCCCCAACAGATGATCCAGGTGCATGTATAGCCTGGGTGGCTTATAATTTAGCTTAGTTACCAATTGATGATTGGTGAATATCTTATGCTCAGTAGGCAACTTGAAAGTGAACTTGAAAGTGTATGAGTAACTTTTGCATGATACAGGTTACATATGTTTGGTAAATTTGGTAAAGTGAATATCCTTTTCTTTCCACCTGGGAACTGTTCATGCATCTTCCAGTGATCTTGAAACTTGTGTGGCCTAGATCTTTTTAAAGCTGTAATGATCTTGCAGGTTGTTCTGAATAATGCAACCGTGGAGACAGATAATCCAGATCTTCGAGACCGAGCCTATATATATTGGCGCCTTCTCTCTACTGATCCGGAGGTATACAAATGAATTATTAGACAGTGGCAACTTGTTCATATTGAAATTTACCTTTATATTTTACATTTTTGTTTAAAGGTCTGTACTGTTTTGGTTGACACCAGGCAGCTAAAGATGTAGTTTTAGCTGAGAAGCCTGTGATTAGTGATGATTCAAATCAGCTTGATTCTACTCTCCTTGATGAACTTCTGGCAAATATCGCTACACTTGCCTCTGTGTATCACAAGCCTCCAGATGCTTTTGTAACCCGTGCCAAGTCAGCAATCCAGAGACCTGAAGACGAAGAGTATCCTGATGGCAGCGAAACTGGATACTCTGAAACACCTTCTCACGTGGCTGATGTTGCAACATCTGCATCAAGCTCAGCTGGAGTTTCGGCTGCCCCACCAAGGCAGGTTCCAGTTTCACCACCTGCCACCGCAGCTCCTGTACCAGACTTGCTTGGGGATTTGATTGGCTTGGATGGGGCTCTTGTCCCTGTTGATGAGCCAGTAACGCCCTCAGGGTAAGGACATGGGCTTTTAACGTTCTAAACATCATTGGATGCATATCAGGACATCATGCATTCAATTTTCTCAATTGAACTGAGCTGTATAATATGGCTTATTTCTGGCAAGATTTAAATTCATCTGGTGAGATTTTTTCAACTAGAATCAACTTGTTTTTCTACTTATAAGGTTTCCTTTTGTTGTGCTTGGAATATTACCATCATTCTATTCTATGGTCT
Organism: Aristolochia contorta; assembly: GCA_022405105.1. Taxonomy (NCBI): domain Eukaryota; kingdom Viridiplantae; phylum Streptophyta; class Magnoliopsida; order Piperales; family Aristolochiaceae; genus Aristolochia; species Aristolochia contorta. Next base: position 2,989,166 of record CM039667.1, on the reverse strand, counting down.
TTTCAAATTTTTAAGTAATTTCAATTAGCTTCAGAAGGCATCTATAATAGATTTTGGGCTTATGTACATCCATGAAAAAACATGTCTTCTAACAGAGTGTTTGTTCAGGCCTCCTCTACCCGTAGTGCTTCCTGCATCAACTGGACAAGGCTTACAGATAAGTGCACAGATTGTGCGCCGTGATGGTCAGATTTTCTACAGTATGCTGTTCGAGAATAACTCTCAGGTTCCCCTTGATGGGTTCATGATACAGTTCAACAAAAATACCTTTGGTCTTGCGCCTGCTAGGCCTCTACAGGTATCTTTATTTCCATGTAGATGATTCTCTCTCCTCCTCTCCCTCTCCCTCTCTCGCCCTCGTTTTGTTCTTCATTCACTCGAAATGTAATTTGGTGCCTCTGCTAGGTTCCTCAAGTGCCACCTGGAAGTTCAGCTACAACCCTTTTGCCAATGGCAATGTTTCAGCATGTTTTCTCTGGACCTCCAAGTACCCTTCTGCAGGTTGCAGTGAAAAACAATCAACAGCCAGTTTGGTATTTTAATGATAAACTATCCCTTCATGTATTCTTCACAGAGGATGGTAAAATGGAGCGAGCAAACTTTCTCGAGGTCAGCATATCGTTCCATTTCTTAGTTACATTTCCTTGGGCATCTTTTATTTGCTTACCCTCCGTCCCTCCCTCTCCTCCCTCAAGAGAAAAAATAAATGATGGATATCCTGATTTTGAGTAGAAAGGCAAACATCATCAAGGGGACTTTATTGCCCATGAACTGTTGCTAGTTGTAACTAAACATGTTTTTCCAAACGTGCAGACATGGAAGTCACTTCCTGATTCTAATGAGATATCCAAAGACTTCCCAAATCATGTGATCAAGAGTATGGATGCTACAATTGAGCATCTGGCTGCATCAAATGTGTTTTTCATTGCTAAGCGGAGGAACATGAATCAGGACGTATTATATCTCTCCGCCAAGGGCCCGAGAGGTATCCCTTTCTTGATAGAGATTACGGCCGTTGTGGGGACCCCTGGCGTCAAATGTGCCGTCAAGACACCAAACCCTGAAATGGTTCCACTTTTCTTTGAAGGGATCGATGCTCTTCTTAAATGAGAAACTTTAGATGTTTCTAGTTTTTGTAAAATGTATGATGTAGACTAATTTTTCCCTCAGTTTTCTTTCTTGTTTCCCCTGTTGAGGATGGGGTTGAGTTTGGGATGTTGAGGGTATGAAATTTCTTGATGACAACTGCGAGCTGCATTAATGCAATGTGTTAATATGATTCTTTTATTTTCACTTGTTGGTCGGAGCATCTTAATATACAGAGACTCCGGGAAGGTTTTTTATTGTTACTTCCGGTATCTTCGCTCGTACTTTGTGCAAAATGCAGTGCGCCAGATTTTCAGTGAACAAATTCGTGAACCAATCAATTCAGTTCGTCAGTGTGGCAGCGTTGGCCGGCTCTCTGCTCCAGTGATTTAAGAGAATAATCGGGCAACGTTTAGCCAAAAGGTGGTGCTCATGCAAGGATGGTTTAATGCTCACATGGACGACCTTAGAAATCATCTGCTCAATGGAGGCGCTCCCGTTTTTCCAATATTTGGGAGAAATAGAACAAATACATCACAAGAAATTGTAGTAATTGTCAAAAATTTGATAATGAGATCAGTATATTGGAGTACCAGATACAACAATGTCCATACTAAGAAATCCTGTGTTACTAAGAGTGCAGCCGTTACACTCTGTGGGTGAGACTTCATTTTTTTAACATGCAAAATGTAGAAGATGATTTATAAACATTAAGTGTAAAATATTAGACTTTTACCATGGCTGACGATGTAATCAAATAAAGAATTGATTTTTTTGCTCTTGCTAAAATCAGACCATGGTTGTGCGGATTCTCTCTAAATGAATTAGGTTTTTGATTAACTAGGTTGAGTCAGGGAAGGATTCTTTGCTTCTTGAAATGGAACAGTCTATCCTTGAATTTAATTATATTTTAGTAAAAATATTTTTCGATCTATCAACAGTGTGGCTGTAGTTTAGTGGTAAGAATTCTACGTTGTGGCCGTAGAGACCTGGGCTCGAATCCCAGCAGCCACAGAAATATTTGTTTTGCTTAGTCTACGGCCCTTGCCAGAAATAGTAGCGTTGACTACCTTTTCGGCTCCACAGTTGCCGCGGTCTCGGTTTCATCTTCCTTGACTTCCCCGTTTTCATCTCTACCCACAGAACTAGAAAGATACTTTAATTTTCAGCGTCAACTTCACATGGGGAAACCTTATTAGAACGTGATTATCTATTTTAATCCATGCCACTTGTCATTCCTCTGCCTTTCCACGCCTGCATTTTGCATTGTAATCCCTGATTACCTTTTCATTAACTTCTCTTCGATCTCCACAACCGGACCTTCTGGACACATTCCCCTCTTTCTAAACTCTCTTTCTCTCTCTAATCTCAGATTGATCAATCATCGTATCTTCAGCCTCCAGGCAAAGAGCTGCATAGAAAGGTTTTAGTTTTACGTGGCCAATTAGCCCACCACATAATCTTTCCACGATAATTACCCAAGTTGCTGCTCAGTACAAGAGGGCACGGAGGAGAGGAGACACCTCTCCCTGAATCAAGCTCTCCTTCTCTCCGTTGATCTCACTCCCCATCTCGGATCCGGCTCCTGATCTGTACGATAGGTGGCCATAAAGTACATGAAAAATGATGTCAATTCCCTTAGTCGTTCAATCCTTCTCTTTCCCATGTGAGCACTTGGCCCCCACACATGGCACAACCAGTTTTTTATTCACCAAAATGGTCTACCTCTTCTTCTTACGTACACAGCTCAACATCCCTCGAACATGGCTGCAAGGAGGCCAACAACACAGTACTGCTCCATTTTGGACCATATCTGTTTTTTAAATTATTCAGCAGAACTGAAGTGCTCATCAGGGTATGTATATATAAATATATATATATGTACTCCCACTTAGTCTCTACTCAGGCCTCACATGACTCGTTTCTTAAACCTATTAAAGCAGAAGAGAATCTCACCTTCCACATGACTGTTTTATGAACAGGAATACAGTCGCTTAGTCACACCCCCAGTTTTCCCTACATTCGATTATCCCCTTGTCTTTCTTGTTCGTAAACCCTTACACCCAAATCTATCTTCTTTGTCTCGATCTTGACCGGTCAGAGGAGACAGGAACTAAAACTGAATCATCTTTCTTCGTTTAATTTTTTGATCTCTTGTAGGATCACTTCGAATCTTTACTACATACAGCTCATAACAGCGCAGACAGCCATGCAGGTGAGCTTTTGTAATTAATCTTCTGGCTTGTGACGGGTTTATATATATAAGGGCTAACATGTTCTTATCAAGGCTGACCTGGTGATCGATCTGTTCTTCGTCTGCTTCGTTTCAGATCATAAAATGGCTCTTTGGAGTGTCACAAGAACAGCCCTGCACCACTCTGAGTATCTCAAGTGTGAAGAAGAAGATGCTACGTTGTATGTACAACATTGCAGTGTATATAATTATTAATATACATTAACCCCTCTATCGATCTTTCCTAATTTCTAGCTTTAATGTTCATTTTTCTCTTGTGATGTTGATCAGTTGAAGAAGCAGCAGAAGAGAGAGAAGAAGCTAAAGAAGAGGATTGCCAGGAAATCGAACTGAAGAAAGAGAATGTGGCACGTAAGGACTCCTTCACTGTGTTGTTGAGCAGGGTAAATAGCAGGACCTGTCTCTTCACTACACTGAAATTCAAGAACATCAGAAGCTTTTACGTGAGAAGGGATAGTGGTCATCATCAATACCCGGCACGGGAAGAAGAAGAGGAAGAAGAAGAAGAAAGGATGGGCCACATGTCAGCGGAGTCTGCTCATATCCGAAGCAAAGTCCTATCTATCTGTGATGTCGCTGCAGATTCATCGGCCTCACGGGGTGGAGATTACAGTAGCGACGGTTCCCTGAACAGGAAGAAGCGGGCACTTTCTCGAATGAAGGAGCTCGTGAGATGGGCTGCAGCGGCAAAGACCGTCAAAGGAGGAACCAGGAAATGGAAGGTACTAGTAACACATATATCCTTTATTTATCACCTTCCCAATTCCTGGCAAAGAGATATCGTTCTGAACTTGACTTTGAGATTAATTTTTATACATGAAGGTTTTGTACTTCCGAAACAAAGGGCACGCCCTTAAGGCCCCATTTGACGAGATGAGCACCAGCTCCAGCCAGATCGGTTTCAGGTGGGAAGTTGGCAGCTGCTCTACGAGTACTTGTTCTTCTGCTTTGCCTCCCTTGTCCCTGGCTTCCTCTTCCTCCGCCCGTGGGGCTCAACCAAAGCAACATCAATGCGGGATTAATATTAAGGAATTATGCACAAGCCCGAAAGGAGACGATTATGTGAGGATGGGTCACTGGATCACGACCGACTCTGAATGTAATTAAAAATCTTCGACTTACTTCAAAAATTCCTGTAAGTTTTATTTGGGGGTCGCACCCGTCTCGTACTAATCTCAGTTTATATTCATTCATGACGCGCAGTTGTTGTACTGGAGCTGTGAGAAAGAAGGCTCAAAGGCGGATGCTCGTGGGATCATTTCAATTTAGTAATTAATGGCGGTGTAATTGCTGCACGCACTTGATCTTCTACCAGCTCGTTCCTGCTCTGAGTCAGCGAAGAACGTTGAACGACGCACATATATATAGAACCAAAGATCTTTAATTGATCAGTCGTACGTCAGGAGACATTGAATTAAGATGGATATATATCTTCTGATCACTATGTAACTTCTCTATATTATCGACATTGATGATAATTGAAATTAGTAGTATAAGTTGCCCGTCGCTCCCATTCATGTCTAAATGGATATATAGAGATGATTTAATTTGTTTTCGGCGCTGGCCTGCTGCAGCTAAGGCATGAGATGATCAAAGCGCCCCAGACAAAAGTCTAACAGTACTGCTTTCATTTGTTTCATGAGTCGATTGTCTGACACACAAGTGGGATCCGCAGCTTAATTTGCACCCACATGTGATACCCACCAAATTTCCTTGTTCTGGTGATGTACTGCTTTTTCATGAGCTAGATTAATCAATGCGAAAGAATCGTCTTTCTCGTCTGCAAATCCACCTCGTAAGATAAGAGCTAGAAGATGAAATTGAGCGTAGCACAGCTGCACATGATGCTGCAGGACTCTAATCACCCAACACCTAAATTCCGCGATCTCATGTGAAGAAATTTCATCTTCGGGAGATCGATCACGACGAGTTATCATGTGGAGCCGCCTCCTAATTATTCGTCTCTCTCTTCATGAGACTAGCTGGTCTCATGGTTCATTCAGAGGTGAAAAAAGTCTTGTCTTATTTAAAACCGTACGTATGTGCTAAGCAAAATTAAAGTATAACTGGACAAAATTTACAAGTAATATATATTTGCGAAGTAGAGTAAAACGTCGAATAAGCCGGCGTTGGAAATCAACGTGAGGTCCGTCTTCGCTTTCGGACGGCAATAAATCCCATTCAACAAGTTCGTCAAAAGGGAAGACCGAAGAACCGCCGCCTTTGTCTTCTTCCCACACTGGAAGGTTCTACCACGCAGATTCGTGAATGTAATACGTTTTCAATAATATTAGAGATTTATACTGCCTTTTCTTTCCAAACCCGCACCTGGGTCAGTTTTTTAGGGTCTAATATTGTGTAGGTTTACAGTAATTGGCTGACATGATGTAACGTATGATATTATGTCGTATCATTTATATTTCTAATGTAGCAACTTTTTGTTTGTTCTTGCTGTATATGACTATATGAGGACTTAACCGTTTCTCCGATTAGAATGTTGGTGCACAGACAAGAGTGATTCGCTGGAATATATACGCAAAGAACACATGGAATTCCATCATGCTCAATCATAATTCTTAGTATTAAGCAGCTCCATAATAATTCTTAGTATTAATATTTCTATGGCCCTTTAAATTAGGAAGCTTTACCGGCTCGATTGTTAATTAAATGGCAGACCCTCCTTTTCCTATCACTTATGGATGCACAAGGCCACACGGCAGTAATAATATAAATGAGAGACAAAGACACTACCGGTCTTTCGGTAAGCTTCGTTATGTCACTCTATTATTGAGAAAGGCCTATTCCCCACCACTTGTAGAACACGCCCTTTAGTTTGATCTGGTTGGACATGACCTATCGATCCGTTTGTCAAATTTGATCTATTGAAAAGAATAGAAAAATGATATCAGTACTTTTACATTTTATAGTGAGGTTTTACATCAACAGGCCTTTTAGTTTGATCTGTTTGGATATGATCCGTTGCCAAATTTGATACATTGAAAAGAATAGAAAAATGATATCAGTACTTTCACATTTTATAGTGAGGTTTTACATCCTCTTCTTTGCAGCCTAGTTGGCATTTCATATAACGTCTAGGGTTTAGGCTTCCGTGGGGAATAGAAAAATAGTTCCTATTTTATCTCTTAGATTGATTGCCAACGAGGATGCAATGTTACACAGTAAAAACTCAATAAAAAATCACTGTAAACATATCACCTCAAAGTATGGGAGGAAGGATAGGTTAGCTTCAGCAAGTGGCTCGTAGAGTTCTGCATGTAGTAATTAAGTAGGGGGTCCCAGCATACGGACGCACTAGGGACGACCAAATATAGTATAAGTCTCCCTACTTCGTCTTCCATTTTCCAGGGCGTCCAGAGTGAGTAGTACTGTTCTTTTGGAGGAAATTAATATGGAGAAGGCTCAGAGCAAACACATGGTGCTGTTCCCGTTCATGGCGCAAGGCCATAACATCCCATTCCTTGCGCTCGCCAGGGTGCTCGAGCGACGTCCCGAAGTTTCCGGCGTCACCCTCGTCAGCACGCCGGCCAACGTCGCCAAAATCGCCGCCTCTCTCCCCCGGGACTCCTCGATCGCTCTCGCCGAGCTTCCCTTCTCCGGCGCCGACCACGGTCTCCCTCCCGGAACCGGGAACACGGACGGCTTAACATCACAGTTCATGCTCCCCTTTTTCCTCTCCACCCAAAGCGCCGCCGTGAAGTCCTCCTTCCACGAACTCGTTTCCGGCATCCGTAAACGGGAAGAAGAAGAAGAAGAAGACGGCCGTACGGCCGTCTGCATCGTCTCGGACTTTCTGTTAGGATGGACGGTCGAGGTCGCGGAGAGACTCGGCGTCTTCCACGCCGTGTTCTTCCCTGGCGCCGCCTATCCTTTCGCCATGTACGTCTCCTCGTGGTTCAATCTCCCTCACTGCAACGCCGCCGCCGGCGGCGGTGGTTGCGGCAGCGAGGTGGACGATCGCTTCACCTTGCCGGACTTTCCCGAAGCACCAGCGTATCAGTATTCCAAACTCCCCAAATATCTTACGCCATGCGACGAAGCGAACCCGTGGACGATATTTAACCGGTCGCAGCTCAGTATGTGTTTCCGATCACACGGGGTTTTGTTCAACACCGTGAAAGAGATAGAGAGTATAGGGTTAATATATTTCTCTAGGAAGATGATGAACCGTCCCGTTTGGACCATCGGACCCATTGTCACCTCCATTAATAAGGCACGCGTCCCAGACCTGTACTGTCTCGAAAGGAACTGCAGTCCTGCCCATCCTTGTCTTCAATGGCTGAATCTTCACCCACCATCTTCAGTCCTTTACGTATGTTTCGGGACCCTTTTCAACATCTCGGCATGTCAAATGAAGGAGCTCGCCAAGGGACTGGAGTCAAGCGGGAAGCCCTTCGTATGGGTAGTGAAGCCTCCTCTCGACCTCACCGACGACTTTGACCTCGACGACTTCTTGCCCGAAGGGTTCGAGCAACGTACGAGAGAAAACCACAAGGGTTTCCTGGTTCGGAACTGGGCTCCACAAGTGGATATCCTCGCTCACGAGTCAACGGGTGCGTTTCTTAGTCATTGCGGGTGGAACTCGGTGGTGGAGAGCTTGACTCAGGGCGTGCCCATCATCGCCTGGCCCTTGTCCGCCGAGCAGTACTACACGTCGAAGATGTTAGAGGAGGAGCTCCGGGTGTCGGTGGAGATTGCGCACGGCGACACCATGGAGATCGACGGTGGTCGCGTGAGTCGGTCGATTGACTTGGTACTCATGGGGTCGTCGGAGAAGGGACGGGAGATGAGAAAAAGAGCTTTGAGTGTCAAGGAGACGATGGCGGCAGCAGTGAAAGAGGAAATAGGAGACTCCATGGGTTCTTCCGTCAGAGCATTGAATGATTTTCTTGGCGCTTCCGTTACCAAGAAGACGGACCACACGACGACCCACCATGCAGAGGTATCTGATCCTTAATTGACTTTAATTTGTTTGTACGCGAATTAATCAATTATCACTTGAAGTACTGTTGAACATGTTGCAGGAGACCTATATTTTGGAGTTTTCATAAAACAAGAACCATCTCACTTCGTGCAAATAAAAAGAGCCGGAGCGTCATACTTTATAATCAGGAAAATTTTCGTATACGTAGAAATTAAAGGTCATACTTTTTTGTTTTGTTGTCTTTTTTTATCTGTACTAATAAAGAACTAGTTTTCAGATAATGACACGTTAAACGAGTAACACGAATATCTTTTTATGATCAGTAGCATGTGTTTTTGTGAGTTACGTGGTGGGTTTAGTAACCTCGTAACGGTACGTATACAAATAATCCACAATATGGGACGTCGATCAATTTATTACGATAGAAAGCAGAGTCCAGTACTGTAGAGACTAGTAACCAAGTGAAACGTTCTTTGATCTGATCGACAGAGCGGTTTCGATGAAATCATCGAAAGCTTTAGCAGAAGATCCCTTGCAGCCATCCTCCTCTCTCACAGCCGCTTCCAACATTACCATCGCTCGTTCCGCTTTCCTCCTCATCTCTTCCCCTTTCTCCGTCTTCCCCATAGCCGTCTCAATGACCGCGGCAATGTGATTGCTGTCCACCTCGGCGTCGTGTCCCTTCGCTATCTCCACGGCCACCCCTATTTCTTTCTCCAATACATGCGAATTGTATACCTGCTCGCCGGACAACGGCCACGCTATGATCGGCACTCCTCTCGACAAACTCTCCACCGTCGAATTCCACCCACAATGGCTCAGAAACATTCCGGTCGATTCGTGCGAGAGTATTTCCATCTGGGGAGCCCAACCCCTGAAAAGAAACCCCTGCTTCTTCTCCCTCATGATTCGCGCTTCGTATCCCTCGGGAAGCCACTCCTCCTTGAACTCCTTGCACGCCAGGTGTTCGACCGGAGGCCTGAGTGCCCATAAGAATAGCTGCCCGCTCGCTTCCAGTCCCTTCGCCAGTTGCATCATCTGGGCAGAGGACACGTTGTTCATCGACCCGAAACAAACGTAGAGGACCGACGCAGCAGGGTGAAGGTCCAACCATTCCAAGATTTGGGTTGCAGCATATTCAGTTTCTGGTCTATTCTTTGTTCCCTCCTTTGTCTCTCTCGTCAGAGTTATGGGTCCAATCGGCCAAACAGAGTAGTGTTTAGATTTCCTTCTAAAGTACCGGAGCCCAATCTCTTCCATCTCTCGGGCGGTATTGAAAAGAAGCCCGTCCGAGCGCAAACAGGCAGCGAACTGTCTCTGATGAAATTGGATCATGTATTCGGTCAGCGCTGCAGAGAATTTCAGATATCTGAAGATACCGGAGCAGCTGACGGACTTGGCTTCGGGGAAATCGGGCAAAGTGACCTCCTCCGAGTCGTGATCGAACTCGGTTATCTTCAACCAAATAGAGAACAAGATAGCGGTCCCGTAGGCTCCACTGGTGATGAAGACGGCATGGGGTAGACCCAGTTTCCGAGCAACGTCCACCGTCCACCCCAAGAACATGTCGGAGATAACGCAGAGCGGAGGATGCCCTTCTCGCCGGTGAATATCGATGAGGAGGTGCTCGAAGGCAGAACCGAGGGTCTCCGACGCCCGCAACAGGTTAATTACGAGGTGGTGTGGCAGGACGTCGGTGTTCTCGGAGTTGGGTGGGAGCCCGTGTTCGACGGGATCGAAAGGGAGTGCTTCGAGTCGAATATTGGTCGATTCCGGGGGGAGCATAGTCCTGAGCTTTTCAACGTTGAGAGGAGTGTTGACGATGGTCACTCTGTACCCCTTGCGTTTCTTCTCGATGAGCCTGGCTAAAGCCATGAAAGGGATGAGATGACCTTGGGCCATGAAAGGGAACAACACAACGTGTTCTACTATAGCTTCACTCGGCATCCTCACTTCACTGAAGATAGACCGACGACCCTTATTTCTAATTTCCTTGAGAGATGATCCCGAGTGTGCTTCTGCCCTGCTCTTAAGTACCCGCGTCCGGGTTCTCTGTGTGGTTCAATTCTCTCACCCTTGCTCCGAAACCAAATCGAGTCCCTTGGCGGTGACTCGATTATCTATTATTATTGACTCTTAAGTTCCAACAACCAATAGATTGAGTGGGTGAATGACAAAAAGATGTATCCCTGGAACGAAAACTTGTGGGATCGTCTCTCCCAAATAAACGGGAGACGCTTGGCTCTTCTGGAACGTAGAAACGTACGTCTCCTGTACCAAACTGATTTTGAATATTGTCTCCGATCGGCCGTCCGACCATATTAATTCCCAATATAAAATGTTCTTTCACGGCGAATCTTCCATCCATGTACGGGTTTCCCATATTAACAACACAAGCTTAAGGAACTTCCCATTCGCTCATTCGCTCATTCGCTCCCTCTTCCATGAATTAGCTACGAAAATTGCTTCCGTAGGTGCAGCGGATATGACTGTTACAATCTAATTTGAGGTGGCGTGACTCCCTTTAATGGGAGGCGACGGCCCGAGGACCACCAGATTATCACTAGCTTTCCGTCACTCCAGTGACAGACGTGAATAGATTCACAGAGAAGCTAGAAGAAACCATTTACTTCCGGCCAAATGGTTTTCCTGATCACTTGAAGTGGTCCAGCAGATTTTTATGTGCGGTCGATACCACATCTATTCGATGTACTTCATTTCAGTTTTTGTTTTTTATTTTCTTATTTTCCTACATTAATTTTTTACTTTGCCTTTGTCCTCATTTAGTGCAGAATGATATGGACATTCAGGTAAGAGGTGGCCGTGGGATTCCACTTTCTACGGCAGAGAGGCATGAAGAGAGAGAGAGAGAGAGCATGGACAGGCTGGCTAATATGAATCGAGTGTGGAAGATGACCACAGTTCAATCACTGGTATAATCCAGTCTAATTGGATTTGAATATACCGACTTTTATACCCCTTTAATTTGGTTCTCAAATAATATTGGTCGTAGTCAAGATAGAGATTTTTTTTCCTAAAAATTACTCTATAAACTATGTTGAGCATTTAAAATTTCTCCAACAGAGACACACTCTTGTATATGTCTCTCTTGCGTATTCTATTGCTGTAAAAAGAAAAGAAAAAAATTCCCGTCTTTGCTAACCCTTCCCTGATTATCGAAATGTTCAATTGAATTGAAGTAAGAGGAGAAGCACCTAAGCGCACCGCCAAGTGCTTTCGCAGCCTCCGTCCTCTTTTTAGCTCATGATAAAGCATCACCAATCACTCTGGTACGTGCTCTCTATTTTGAGTGTTGCTTGGCGCCTTAATTCAATTTTATGTAAGGGAACTTGCAGATTTTATACCGAGTCAGGGATAAACTCATAACCATTGGATAACCCTTTGAATTAGCTTTCCAACAATATATGAAACTCCCATATACAGTAGGGTCCCAGTGGCCCCCACCGAACAATTAGGGGTCCGGACCCGCATCCACACTTTGTCGGTTCGGACCATGCATGGCTGTGCAGTGCACGCACACAGGCGTGTGCGGGCTGCTTCTTGCAGCTTTGCCTGTTGCGTGTGTGGGCTGCCTCTTGCAGCTTTGCCTGTTGCGTTGCGGGAGCTCGCGGGCGGCTCCTGCAGCCCGGGCACTTCCGGTTGTGCGGGCGGCTCCTGCAGCCCGGGCACTTCCGGTTGTGCGGGCGCGCGGGCGGCTCCTGCGGCCCGGGCACTTCCGGTTGTGCGGGCGCGCGGGCGGCTCCTGCGGCCCGGGCACTTCCGGTTGTGCGGGCGCGCGCGTGTCGATTGCACGCATTGCGCGTATGCAACCCCGGTTTGATCTTCAGCCAGGGGCGTATTCTCGTAACCCTGCAAAGGGTTTCCCCGTGCGCGCGCTGCGCTGTGGGCACTCCTACCCTTGCGTGCGCAAATGTACATGCCTTCGGTGCGCATGTTAGGCCATTTTGGCCATGGTCTCGGCTGGTGCCGGTACGCCCTCTGGTGCGTTCGGAGGCATAATATTTAGGCCTCCAAACACAGGGCCTCGCTGAGGCGGCCGTTGGTCGTGTACTTGTAGATGATCATATTGTCCGTCTCGTTGTGAAGGCAACCCAGGAGCCGCACTACGTCTTTCTAATGTATAATTAAACCAGAGTTCAATCACTGGTCTAATCCTGTCTAATTAGATTTGACCCTACCGATTTTTAAGGCATCGTTTCTCGTAGCAATGAAGCCGCTTTTTAGTTCTAAAGCACCTCCAATCCAAAAAATCATGTTTGGATGGAGCTGCTTTAAGATAAAGCTTGCTTTCATAGAGGAGATTTTTAGCGCTTTAGAAGAGCCCGAAAACGAGACTCTTCCAAAGAGGCCAGGAGAAAACTCCTCCAACACAGTCTCTTTCAGACAGTCTTTTTAGACACTTATAAGCACGTTATTTTTAATTAAATCTCAATTTTACCCTTAAAACTAATCTCCCAATTTCTCAATGGCGCACCGCGCCCCAATCTCCCTCTCTCGCTGCTGGATCTCCATCTTTCCCTGTCTCCTCTCTATATTTCCTGCCCTTTCTCCTGCCACTCTTGAAGCTCTTGAAGCTGTTAGGGATTTCATTTGGTGGTTTCAAAGCTGATATGCCGGGGTTGAACAAAAAAAGAAGAAGTGAAGGTGGAGGTGGAAGAGATGATCGACTAGTGGCACTGCGTGGAGAGCGCAAGTTCCTGTGGCGATTCCGACTGCCAAGGAATGCTTAGACGGATCAAGTGAAGGCGGCAATGGAGAACAACGTGCTGACTGTCACCGTCGTCAAGGAGCTGCCGAGATGACTGCTCTGTGGTTAAAACGCACGCGATGGTGTTTACTACTGACGTCTGTGGATAGTGGATGTGGCAGAAATTTAAGGGTCTACAATTTTAATCGTTCATCGTCTTCCTAGTGTCCTTGTAAACTTAGTGATGGTCCTTATTATGGCGATTGCCTTATTTCTCCGGTCCAGAAGTAACCAATTGATTAGGGCAACCTGACCTCAAATCATGTTGGAAACAGAAAGGGCTCCCTTCTATGAAAACCTTTTTCTTTTCCATCATTGACTCCCGAAGCATCCTTGTATTTAATTTTTCAAGTACCTGAAATATCAAGTATTAGTTCGCTGAATTATCAATCCTATATACAATTGGCTTAACATAACAATGTCATTCTATTTAATTTCCTTCTTAATTAACAAGCTAATGATATAAGACACTTCAAAATTATGCAAAAATTAATTGAGTGCTCTATCTCACAATCGATTGAAACAGTAGTCATCCATGCCCATTGGGATTTCATATTCTAAAACATCTTATAAGTAGTAAAGTGACCCACATAAGGGAAACTAAATTAAGAAAATGTCATTATGTTAGTGATGAGGGCATTGTTAGTAACTACATAATACACCAAATAAATCAGAAATTCAGGATTGATAATCCACACTCCATAAATATAATATTTTCACTTTTATTTAATTACTATATTAATTAATTATATATAAGGGTATTATTGTCAATATATATTTGAAAGGAACTTTTTGTTTATTTCCTGCCAAACATAATTTAAAGTTTCTCTACTTGTTAAAGCTCTTTTAGATAATGTAGCAAAACAGTCTCCTCTTCTAGAGAGTTCTTTTTCAAACAGAACTTTTTGAAAGAGCCAATTCCATAAAGCACTATATCAAAGAGCATGGCCAAACGCTGCCTTATACCCTTTGGTACGGAGACTGTACTCGCCTCGAGTACAGTCTCCGACGTGGATGGCTTACGTGGCCATCCACGTCATGTGCTGAGTCAGAATTTGGACCGGCAGCAGCGAGAGGGTTCGGGAAATTTTTTCCCGAACCTCCCGCCCGCTTCGTCTTTCCCTCCCTCCTGCTTCGTCTTTCCCTCCCTCCCGCTTCCTCCCTCCCTCCCTCCCGCAAACCCGACCTCTCGCAGCGTGGTGGACGGAGACAGCGGGACGATGAATGCGGGCGCCGCGGTGGGGAGGCCGCCGTCGGGAAGCCGCCGTGCGGACGCCGCGGGAGGGACGCCGCGGGAGGTGGCGATGCGGCGGCAGCGCTGTCAGTCGGGAGGGACGCCGCGGGAGGGACGCCGCAGGAGGGATGCCGCCGTCCGAACTGGAGGAAGGGAGGGAGGAAGCGGGAGGGAGGGAAAGTGGAAGCGGGAGGGAGGTTCGGGAAAAAATTTCCCGAACCCTCTCGCTGCTGCCGGTCCAAATTCTGACTCAGCACATAACGCGTAAGCCATCCACGTCGGAGACAATACTCGAGCCGAGTACAGTCTCCGTACATTACTCTCTCAAATAATATTGGTCGTAGTCAAGATGTTTTTCTCTAAAAAATACTCTATAAGCTACGTTGAGCATTTAAAATTTCTCCAGCAGTGCTTTCGCAGCCTTCGTCCTCTTTCTAGCTCATGATAAAGCATCTCCAATCGCTGTGGTACGTGCTTTCTTCTTTATCCCTTCCGTTTGTCTGTAGTTAATTACAAGATGCTACTTCTGCTTCCGTCTTCCACAGACTTTCCCCTTGCCGCCTTTAGAGTCTCGTACTGGATATGCACGTCTCTGTGGGGAGAGATCACAGAAATTTGTGGCATGTCGCGGCTCGACTTTTTCTGCTCTCTTTTTATGATGCCGTGTATCTGAATATAGCTAGATTTAGTTCTTATATTGATTGCCAAGTTGATATTCGGTAAAGAATTCATAGTTTATCATGGAAGAAGGGTACTCAGACGGATCCACTAAAGTTGATATATATATATGAATATGAACTGTAAAGTTCGGTAAAAGCATGAATATTTGTCATTCCCAAAACAAACTGATAAAGCGCCGGGAAAGGCTGCAAAGTGAACTCGTCCACTTGTTGGGACTGGAACCGGGAGGAGATAGTTGATGTAGAGGAGCACAAATAGCAGCTCCGGCGCCGACGACTCTGCATCGCCATTAACATTTCCAATTCGCATCTAATCAGATGGCACCTTCGAGAGAAGGACACTTGATTCTCTTTCCCTTCATGGCGCAAGGCCATATGATCCCTTTCATGGCTTTGGCGAGGGCGCTGGAGCAGAGAACAAGCCACACAATCACCTTCGTCAACACCCCGCTCAACGTTAACGCCGCTCGAGCAGCTTTCCCTTCCACCACCAAAGCCCGATTCGCCGAGCTCCCCTTCAACAGCTCCGACCATGGGCTCCCTCCAAACTCCGAAAACGCCGATACCCTCTCCTATCCTCTCGTCTTCAAGCTCTTGAAAGCCACCCTCACCCTCCGCCCCGCCTTCCAGAGCCTCATCTCCGACATAGTCGCCGAAGACGGCCGCCGTCCTCTCTGCATAATCTCCGACTTTTTCTTCGGATGGACGGTCGACGTCGCCGAGAGCTTCGGTATTTTCCATTCCATGTTCATTTCGAGCGGCGCGTACGGCATGGCAGTCTATTTCTCGCTCTGGCTTCACCTCCCCCACACCAAGACTACATCGGACGAGTTTCCCCTCCCTGACTTCCCGGAACCGGTCACGATCCACCGATCCCAGCTCTCGAACCATTTGAGCGCCGCCGACGGAACCGACGGATGGTCCCTGATTAATCAGCCAATGCTCCTGAGTTGCTTCCGCTCGGATGCGATTCTGTTAAACACGGTGCGAGAGCTGGAGCGAGTCGGATTGAGGTACTTCGAGGAAAAGATGGGGGACGAACGGAAGGTCTGGACGATTGGGCCCGTCTCCGGGATGCTGAAAAGTGCTACCCAGATACATTCGAGTAAAGCGCCTGCAATTAATGCGGAAGCTTGCAATCAATGGTTGAGTCAACATCCCCTGTCTTCGGTGCTTTACATCTGCTTCGGGTCCATGAACACCATATCCGCTTCTCAGATGATGGAACTGGCGATTGGGCTGGAAGAGAGCCGGAGGCCCTTCGTGTGGGTGATTCGCCCTCCTCTCGGGCAGGACATTAATGGGGAATTCAGGCCGGAGTGGCTGCCGGAGGGGTACGAGGAACGGATGAAGGAGACGAAACAGGGGATTTTGGTGCGGAGATGGGCGCCGCAGTTGGAGATACTGTCGCATAAATCGACGGGTGCGTTTCTGAGTCACTGCGGATGGAACTCGACGGTGGAGAGCTTGACGAGAGGAGTGCCCGTGATCGGCTGGCCTTTGGCTGCCGAGCAGTTTTACAATTCCAAGATGCTTGAAGAAATTCTGGGCGTCTGTGTCGAGATTGCGAGGACTAACCGGACGGAGATTCGACACGGGGACGTGGCTGCCGTGATTGAAATGGTGATGGGCGAAACGGAGAAAGGAGAGGACATGAGACGCAAAGCTGGAAGAGTGAAGGAGATTCTTGAAGCGGCTGTTAGAGAAGAAGAAGAAGAAGATAAAGAGGGTTTCAGAGGGTCTTCTCTCGAAGAGCTGGACGGTTTCATCGACGCTGCGCTCTCGACGAGTACTAGTGCCGCTCGCAATGAAAATTTTTCCGAAGAGACCTGTGAGGAGTAGTTCAATATGTAACAGAAAAGAAGACAGAAGAGACGGAAGCAGCATAGAAGAAGGAGACGTGTTTCGAAGGTTCTTCCGTCAGGACTCTCGATCGTGATTTCCTCCTCACTGCATTCTTCGTTAAGAAGACAGAAGAGCCGTAATTAATTAAGCAGTCGCATGAGTTTTCTCGTTATTATGTACTAGTTGTCTAGCTTTTGAGACCGAGAGAATCTCAACAGATCGGTTGCTCTAGACAAAGATAAAAGCAAGCGAAAATGTATTTAATTGTTCCTGTTCGACTATTTCCGCGGAAACGCTTTGTTGAGAAAATCATCCAAAGCTTTGGTCGAGCAACCCTCTTCCCCTATCGCCGCCTCGAACATTCCTCTGACTTTTCCGGCATTTCTTCGAATTTCGTCTCCTAATTCCGTTTGCCCCATCGCCGCTTCAATCACGGCGGATATATGATCACGAACTATTTCAGAGCTGTCCCCCGCCGCGATCTCGACGCTCACTTTCAATTCTTCGACCAACAGCTTCGAATTGAAGTGCTGATCTGCGGCCAAAGGCCATGAGATGATCGGAACCCCCTGCGCCAAGCTCTCCAAAACGGAGTTCCAACCGCAGTGGCTCAGGAAAGCTCCGGTAGACTTGTGCGATAGAATCGCCAGCTGCGGCGCCCAATTCTTCACCAAAATCCCCTGTTCTCTTTCTCGAATCCGATCTTCAAATCCCTCCGGCAGCCACTCGTCCTCTCTGAATTCCTCGCTTTCTTCGTAACCGACAGGGGACTTGACCGCCCAAACGAAGGACTTGCCGCTCATTTCCAGGCCATGGGCGAGCTCCATCATCTGCGAAGCCGAGATGGTTTCGATGGAACCAAAGGCGATGTACAACACGGACGAAGGGGGATGGAGATCTAGCCATTTGATACAGTACCCGAGAGACTCGAGCGCGGGTTCTCTTCTGTATCTTCTTTGGTCGTCTTCCCCTAAAATTGGTCCTATGGCCCAAACAGGGCTGCCGCCGGATTTCTTCCTGAAATACTCCAGTCCGATGTCCTCCAACCCCTCCACCGTGTTGAAAAGGAACCCATCAGCTCGAAGGCAGCCGGATGCCTGCCTGCGGAGGAATCCGCACAAGGAATCGCTGTTGTCGCTGATTCGGATGTAGTCGGGGAGCTGGGATCGCCGGATGCGAATAGGGCGAGGGAAATCGACGAGAGAAAACTCGTCGGAATCCCGGTCGCCGCTCGGAGGGTGAACCCAGAGAGACTCACCCACCGCGGTGCCGAATGCCCCACTGGTCATGAATACGGAGATGAGCACTCCGAGCTTGTGGGCAACCTCGACGGCCCATCCCGCCAAGGAATCGGTGATGATGTGAATAGATTCTTTACCAGCCGTCCGGCAGAGCTCGGTTATGAAATTCTCGAAAGCAGGCTGAAGGGTCTCGGAGGCTTCAAGAAGAGCGAGGCCGAGGTCGGTGCAGGTGAAAGGAAGCTCTGCTAGACAAATACTCGTGTCTGGAGGGGCGGTAGCTTGTAGGCTTCGTAAGACGAGAGGGGTGGAAACGAGGGTTATTTTGCACCGACTGCGTTTGTTGATGCGATCAGCCAAGGCCATGAAAGGAATGAGATGGCCTTCCGCCATGAAAGGGAACAATACCAAGTGTTTACCTTCATCCATTTTCCTGAAACAGAGGAGGGGCAACGTCTCAAGATTGGAGGGTGGTTGTTTTATTGATTTGAACGTTTGCACGCCCGTGATTCACGTGGGAGCAAGCCACCATTAAAATCACAAAACATGATGTATACCTTACACCATAAAATGAAAAAAAATAAATAAAGGAAAGGAAACAGAGGATTCTCAAGAACAACTGGGCGCCGCAAAACGAAAGAGGGTGGGAAAATCGGAGCCGGAAGGAGAACCTACAGCGGAGCGTGAGTCTCCGCCGGTCGTGAATACGTAAACGTAGACGCCCAAGCCGTACTTCCGTCTTCGACACCTAATCCGTCCTCCGTCTTCGTCGCCAAGCCGAGTCATCTCTGTAGCTTGTATTTCTTTGATGTGACTCATCGAATTGCGACAAAAAGAGGCGGCGCGATTCTTTTGGGAAGAAGAGCCCTTCATCTGATACAATCTGCTCGTCGTCCATGGCGTCTCTGGGGCTTCTACTTGGTTGACGTGATTCCTCGAATTGCGGGAAAAGGAAACGTGATTCGCGTTAGAAAAAAAGGCCTTCGTGTGTGTACGAATCAGGCTGTATATTGACAAGTTGGGCTCTGATTTCTTCGAAATCGATCACTGGAGTTGCTACAATCAGTTCGTCGTCCATGGCTTCGTCTCTGCATAAGCATCATGTAATTCTGTTTCCGTTCATGGCACAGGGTCACCTCAACCCCGTCATGGCCTTGGCCGGGTCACTGGCGCGGCAGGCTAGCTATAAAATAACCCTCGTCAATACGCCTCTCAACATTCAAAAGCTCAAGGCGGCTCTTCCGCCGGATTCTGCGATCCTCTTCGCCGACCTTCCGTTCAACAGCTCCGACCACGGCCTTCCACCCAATTGCGAGAGTACCAATTCCGTGCCTCCCCATCTCATGTTACGGTTCATTCAGGCGTCAGAAACTCTGCAGCTCGCCTTCGAACGCTTCCTCTCCGACGTCTGCGAACAAGATGGGCGGCCTCCCCTCTGCGTAATCTCCGACGAGTTCATGTCCTGGTCCGTCGAAAGCGCACGCAAGTTGGGCGTTTTTCACTGCGTGGTCAGCACCGGCGGGGCTTACGGTACCGCCATCTTCCTCTCCGTCTGGAAGCATTTTCCCCACAAGAAGACGGATTCGGATATAATTGCTTTGCCTGATTTTCCGGGCATCAGTCTCCACAGGAGTCAGCTCTCAAGATTTTGCAGAGAGGCAAAGGAATCCGATCCGTGGACTATCCTCTTCCGAAAGCATATGGAGTTCTTCCACCAGAGTGACGGAATGTTGGTAAATTCCGTGGAGGAGCTGGACGGTAGAGGTTTAGATGTGTTCAGAAAGCATTATTCAAGGAGAATTTGGCCCGTCGGCCCCTTACTCGGCTTCTCGTCTTCTCCTTCTTCCTCGTTGACGAACTCTTCCTGCATCGAATGGCTTGACAGACACCCACAAAACTCTGTTCTGTACATCTCGTTCGGGTCCCAGAACTCCATCCACCCTTGGCAAATTATGGAACTTGCCAAAGGGTTAGAAGCTTCGGGAAAACCATTCGTCTGGGTTGTAAGGCCTCCGATCGGCTTCGATGTGAATGAGAATTTCAAAGCAGAGTGGTTGCCCGAGGGATTTGAAGAAAGAGTGACAAAGGAAAAGGAACAAGGACTGCTCGTCAAGGACTGGGCACCGCAAATCGAAATTTTAGCTCACAAATCCACCGGTGCTTTTCTTAGCCACTGTGGGTGGAACTCCATTTTAGAGAGCTTGAAGGAAGGCGTGCCGATTATCGGGTGGCCCATGGACGCCGAGCAGCATTTCAATATGAAGTATTTAGCAGAGGAATTGGGCGTTGGGGTCGAGATGGCGAGGGGGCTGGAAGCAGAGATTCATGGAGATGAGATTACTCAGACGATTAAACATTTCATGGATGAAGAGTCAGGAATCGGGGTCGAAATGAGAAGAAAAGCTAAGGAAGTACAGAAGACGATCGTCGCGGCGACTGTGGATGAAGAGCAGTGTAAAGGATCTTCGGTTAGAGCATTGGAGGACTTCCTACAGACGGCTTCCGGGTATGCTACCAGGAGTCGCATTTCATCTTCAAAGAACTAGCAACTATTTCATGAGTCCATGGTCATCTCTTGCAATGTATTATTCTCTGTTATCTTATCTTAACAGTCTTGTTGCAATCTAATTAACAACTTAGAATTTGGGTCTTAAGTCTGATGCAAATTAACCGAGCCCAGTACCAACCCACTTTGTGAGTCTGAGATTGGCATTAAGGCAGTCCATTTATCTCAAAAGAACGGGATCATAAAGGAAAAAAACAATTGGCTTTCCGTGTCCTTCTTCAGGACTCATACACCGTAAGTACATAATAATACAAAATGGCACAGAGACTGAAACCGGAAAAAAACAAATACGTACAAAAGAAGAAAGAAGCGTTGACGACGAAGAGTAAGGAACCGGTGCATGATTTGTTTTGGTCCTCAAAGAAGACCCGATACCGGGGAAGGACTGAACACAGGTTTGTTATCTTTGAAATGATCAGAGGCGGGAACGCCATTGCTGCTGCTGCTTTTTCTTCTGGGCTTGGCCTCCCCCAACATGGTGAGAACGTCTCTCATGGAGGGCCTGTCCTTGGGCGACTTGGCCGTGCAGAGGAGAGCGATACGAAGAACCAACAGCATCTCTTCCTGTATGTGTTTGCAATTGGTTCCGCCCATCGATGGATCCAGCGCTTCCATTCCTTTGTTCATTCGTATCTTCGATCGGACCCACTCGACGATGTCCACGCTTTCTCCAAATTCCGGTTCCAGGGGCCTCTTACCCGTCAGAAGCTCCATCAACACCACCCCGAAGCTGTATATATCGCTCTTCTGATCCACTTTCAGCGTGTAGCCATACTCTGTGTCGATCATCAACCGGAGTATCAGATTGAAGTAGTTGATCAATTTAGAGAAGAGAAACAAGGCCTCTAAACAATTGAAGTGTCACATTGATTGTTCAATTAGTGAATTACCTGGTGCTATATAGCCGTAGGACCCCGCAACCATGGAGACCGTCTCGTTCTTCCTGATCATCATCCTGGCGAGTCCAAAATCCGCAATCCTCGCCTCCATATTCGCATCGAGGAGAATGTTGTTAGACTTGACGTCTCTGTGGATGACCGGCGGCGAGCAGTCGTGGTGTAGGTACGCCAATCCTTGGGCGACCCCGACAGCGATGTTGTACCTGGACACCCAGTCCACCAGCATTAACGATCTCCCGGCGGCGTGTTTAATATTACTCCCGTGCAGGGCCTCCCCGAGGCTGCCGTTGGGCATGTACTCGTAGATGATCATATTGTCCGTCTCGTTGTGGAGGAAACCCAGGAGCCGTACTATGTTCCGGTGACGCAACCGGCCGAGCAGGTTCACTTCTCCGACGAACTCGCTCCTCTCCGTCGATACAGCTAGTTCCGACTCCGTCGCCCTCCACAGCTTCTTCACCGCCACGACGGCGTGAGGCCGCGGGATCTCCGCCCTGTACACCGTCCCCGTCGCGCCCATCCCCACCACGTTCGATTCCTTGATCGCCGACAGAATGTCGTCGCTGGTGAAGGCGAGCCTCTGAAACGCGGTCAATCTCCACGGCCATTCCCCTGTTTGAGACTCGAACCTGTCTTCGCAGAAGCCGCCGTTCATTCGCCACCGCTGGCACGCCCGCCGCCCGACGAAGAGGGCGACCCCCACCGCCATAACCGCCGCGACTCCGACGACCCATCCGGCGATTATATGCTTCACGTGGGCGTTCCCCGGGCCGGACGCTCCGACGAGGACAGAGCTCGACGAACAGGGTACTTGAATTATGCCCCCGCACAGACCCGGGTTGCCGACGAGGTCACCCGGGTTGATGGTCCGTAGCATCCCGTTCACCGGTACCGGACCGGTCAAGTTGTTGTAGGAGACGTTCAGCACTTCGAGAGCCGGGGTGGATCCGAAATTGGGCGGTAAGGCTCCCGTCAGCGCGTTCCTGGACAAGTCCACGACCGCCAAGGATGGCATCACGGCTACGGCGGTCGGAATCTCCCCGGTCAATTCGTTGTTTCGGAGGTTCAGATTTACGAGCTTCTCGCAGGAGGCGAGGCTAGCCGGGATTTTCCCGGTCAAATTGTTGTTCGATAAATCTAGGACCGCGAGCGATGGGCAGTCTTGGAACTGATCCAGTATATCGCCGGAAATTCTGTTGTCGGAGGCGGCGAACGTTTGAAGATTGGGTACGGTGAGAATGTTGTAAGGGAGAGAAGAGCGGAGCTGGTTTGAAGAGAGGTCGATGAAGGTGAGTGAGGAGGAGAGTGCGAGATCGTCTGGGATCACGCCCGAGAGATTGTTCGATGCCAATTCCAGGCGCTGCAGCTTCGGAAGTCCTCCGAACCCGATCGGAATTGGACCCGAGATCTTGTTATCTTGCATTCTGACTCGCACTAATGAATCACAGTTCGCCGCCAGACTTGCAGGAATGGAGCCGGTGAAGCCATTGTTGAAGAGGATGAGCTTGGTGAGGTTGCCGCCGTTGCATAAGCCCTCGGGAATGTCTCCGGAAAAAGAATTAGACGACACGTCAAGCCAAACCAACGGCGAGTTACGACCGAGATCTGGCGGCAACGACCCGGTGAGCGAGTTGTTCCATAACTCCAGCACGGATAACCGAGTCAAGTTGCCGATTTCGGCCGGAACTTGGCCGGAGAGGCGATTGCACATTAGGTTCAGCAGCTGGAGGCTTTTCAGTTCAGCTAACTCCGTCGGAATTTGACCGGTCAACCTGTTATCGGAGAGATCCAGTTGCTCCAACGATGTCAGGTTGCCCAATGTGGAGGGTATCTCTCCTTGCAGATTATTCTTGTACAAAAACACTGTCGCGAGCGACCGTAGCTTCCCCAACTCCGCCGGGATCTTCCCGTCGAGATTCCCGACGGCAATGTCGAGATACCGGAGACTCGACAGATTCCCGAATTCCGTCGGGATGCTCCCGCGGAAATCGTTGTATCCGATGATGATCGTCTCCAGAGACGAAAGCCGGCCTAGCTCCGCGGGGATCCGACCGGTGAGGTTATTACCGGACAAACCCAGAAACTTGAGCCTCTGCAGGTTCTTATAGGCTAGTGGAATCGTACCTTCGAAGAAGCTCCCCCGGAAATCCAAGCTCTCGAGCGTCGTCGCGTTTCCGATGTCCTCCGGCAGCAAGCCGGAGAAATTATTGCCGGAGGCGTTTACGTTGATCAGTCCGGCGGCCCGATCGAGGCCGGCGGGAAAGGGACCCACGAAGGAGTTCTGGCTGACGTCGAGACTCTTCAACGAGGTCAGACCCGCGAGGGAATTGGGCAGAGAAGACGCGAAAGAGTTGCAGCACATGTTCAAGACCGTGAGGCCGCGAAGCTGTTGAATGTCTTCGCTGACCCTGCCACTGAGATTCATGTGCGAGAGGTCGAGCCTCTCGACCGATCCGGTCGAGCCACAGGTGATTCCGGTCCACTTACAGTGAGCGTATGGAGCCGCATTGCGGTGATAGTAGTTCTTCCAGTCTTCGAGTCTATTCAGGGGATCGACGAGACTCGATTTAATCGAAAGAAGCACCGAGAGTTCATCGCCGGCGCCGGAGTGAAGTGGTGCGTCTTTCGTAACGACGACGCAGATGACGGAAGAGAAGAAGAGAAGCAGCGATAGTTGGGTCTGCATTCTTATTGCTCTGTTTTCTACGCTTCTCTTCTTCTCCATCTCCTAGATTCCTGCCATTTGCTCCTCCTCTGTCCGCACTAGAACCGGAGGAAGAAGACTAAGTATTATATGAAGGTGGCGAGAAGATGAGTTCTGCGTTAAAAAAGGAAAAAAATGAAATTTGTTTTTTTTTCTTTCCCCTGTATGCTCGTGAGATCTTGGGTTCTGCAACAGCTTGTTAATGACTATTACGATATTATAAGAGTAGGACAGACATTGCAAAACACTGGTTATTTGGAGAGCCAACCCCAACCTTGACATTAGAATACTATTGATGGATAGAATGTATTGCGTCAATCCCACTGCAGTGATTTTTTTCTAGAAATTTCATCTCAGTGAGAAGAAAACCTAATAAAAAACACGAGGCAACACAGTACAACTTTCCAATGAAGAATTCAGCTGGCAGTTACAGGTCTTCACTTGCTTAGCTCGTAGACCCAACTGCAATGAGAGTTGAGACTAGTGAAACATATATAAGTTAACATTCTGTGATCACCAGTTATAGTTGAACCGAGTTTAATGGATTAATCCCATCCCCTCCTCAGTCAGTAAAGGAAAGAAGGGGTGAAGATAGAACAGGAGTTCCCCTCCCATCGCCCCATTTTCTCGATCATGACATGCAGGGTCAAGTAGTTGCAACATTGAAACTAAAAAGGGTAAATGGTCCTGGTGATTCAGTGAAAGTCAAATCATCCTCTCCTAAATCCTTCGCTTTAACTGTTCATGCAGGAATCAAGAGGAAAGTGGTTGACCCTCCGAGGCCCGATGCCATGGTCTCATGATATCACCATGATGGAACTGCGGTGAATGGCACATATTCCAAAAAGCTCCAAAGGTACCTTCCGAAATTTTTTTAACGAGGGTTTTTTTTTAAGATAAGTGACAGAAGCTCCTCCGAATCTGACCGATTTCAATCTCTTCTGGTCGCCCACTGCAGCGTTCCCCCTGACTCATCACTGATTTTAATCAAATACAAGTTCTTCTTTGAAGCACATGAAATTAGCTATAGTTTCTGAAGGGGAGGTAGAAACCAGCGGAAACACCCGAATCTTTCCATGTTATGTTGTCACAACAAATCGATAGGGAACAAATTTTCACTCGATAGAAAAAAAGAGAGAAAACTGGGAGAAACATGGGGGTTGAAGAAGGAGCATATCAATGATGGGTCACCATTGAAAGGATTATAAGGAAGTGCACCCCTAACCCACCAAAACGCAATTTCTTTGCGACTAGTGCAGATTTTCACATGATCCCACATGCTGCTGAGCGTTAAAATAATCTGTACCAAGATGGGGGTGCCATGTGAAAGAGTTTTTCACTTATCTCTCCCCATTATTGAGCTTCTTCATCTGGCTCTTCCCCCATTTGTTTATTGCTTCTCAGCCACTACGGCGAATCCGTATTTGAGTGATGAATACGTGCTTCCACATGCTTTTATGCCCCCTTTTGGGGATATCATAGAAAGTCTAGCCTATACTGGGTGGCGTTTCCCTATCAGTTCATCAAAGGCTTCCTTTCTTTCTTTTCCGCCCATTTGCCTCTTCCCTCGGCTCATAGGCAAATTAACGATCCCTGAACTGTGTCCCTGCCACTAAATCAAATGGGGAATGGGTGGTTTAAAGCTAAAAATATCACGAAGTTACAAGTGGTGGGGATCCAAACGAATGGAGTCGGTGCATTTCTCCACTCTCCACATGAGACGCACTTGGGACATTTTGTCGAACAACTAGTGGACGAGTTCTGAGTAGTACTCGATCATCGTCTTCTCGAGAAAAAAAACAGAAAGGGTAAAAGACAAAGACCCCTTGGATAATATGATAATCTGATGCGTGCAAGAGTCACACAGTCGCAGGCAAAACTATTCAAATATCTAGAAATCGAAACCCCTCACATAGCTCTGCTTCTTTTTGTGTATATCCTTGCTTCATGCATATTTGTTCATGAAGTATTGGATCAATATCTTAAAGTAGGCAGTCACACATCTCCCACTCGAACAAACTTGCCTCACACTTAAAGACTAAGGAATCGTTTGACGCTCATGCATCGTCATCATTATCCAAAGTAGAGCAGGTGTTTTATCTTTCAGAAATCTGAAAATCAGAACTCATTTTATAAGCAAAAAAACAGGCAGAAAATTATGCATGCGGTACCTGCTTAAGAAACTAATATTCTAGCTTATGTGGAGCAGATTTGGCATAATGCATGGATGATTAGTTGTTCAAAGCTTAATTAGTGATGAACCCCACGGCGGCCAAGAAGATAGCTAGTGAGCGCTGTCGAGTTTAACTTGTCTGTAAAGCTGAGAGGTTTGTGACTTGTTAATCTGAAAGAGCCCTCTGCCTTTTCAGTTAAAAGACGCTGCGAATTCTATCTAGAAAGCCTCGTGCCAACGGTCCTCGCAGTTTTTTTCATCATTCAAAAGGCATCATTCGGCAGAAATCCACTCGGCCGCCTAATACATGAGATTCCACTCATAGAGCAAAATATAGAAAAAAATTATCATTTCATATGATTTTATTACACAAATTACTATTGCACATATGATCTGAATCCGTTCTTCATAAAGGCCCAATCTACCGTAATTACGAGAGACATGCCCCATTCCGCATGTTCCATTTCTCTATTTATATTAACTTTGAAAAAAATATCGCTCGCTATTATAATTCAGATGAAGGATAAATGTATTAAGATTTGTTGGAACGGAATTTTTTATTTAAATAAAATCAAATTTGCATGGCTACATAAAATAAGAAAAAAAAAAAAAAAACCCCAACAAGATAACGCCCTCATATTAATAATAATGATATTTAAAAAAAAACAAAAAGCAACTTAAAACAATGGGAAATACAATTTTGATGATCAGAATCTATCATTGTGCATTTACGCAGCTAGTGTTTTAATCTACCAGAGCAGTGCTGCAAGAATGGACTCGTACACGGAACTTGACATCAGATATTAATTGCGTCGATCCCTTCATGGTCCAAGGCAAACCTTTCATGACGCGACAGCATGCGTCGTCACCTACGTCAACTTGGTTTCATGGCCCAAGGCGGAAAGAGGGAAGAAGACAGAAAAATCGGGAAGATGAATGTGATGAGCCGCCGGAAGTAACGAACGGAGGGTTTTCCGGGAGCGAGATGTTCGGGTCATTCGAGAATCGGGAGAGAGAGTCGTGACTCGTGTCTGTATATGTTTAGTGTTCAGTCTGTGGGCTTGACTTATTGGGCCTGGCTGCGGCCTAGGAATCTCATGGGGGTGTCTTTAGAATGTGAGTAGGTGCAGCAAGCATTTCTCAATTTCTATAAATAGCATTTACTCTTCGTGTTAGTCTTCGTCTCCAGAGGTACAGCCATGGAGTCGAGAGAGTACCACATTATCATGTTCCCGTTCATGGCGCAAGGCCATCTCATCCCATTCATCTCTTTGGCCAATCTCCTCCAACGCCGAACCAACTGTGTCGTCACCCTCCTTAGCACCCCTCTCAACGTTCAAAAATTAAGATCCAAGCTCCCTCCCGACGCCCCCATCCGACTCCACTCCCTCCCTTTCGACGCCTCCGACCACGGACTCCCCGCCGGCGCCGAGAACGCAGCCGGCTTGCGCACCACTCAATGGGTCCGCCTCTTCCACGCCTCCAGGGCTCTTCGGCCCGCCTTCGACCATTTCCTCTCCGACTTCTGTCGCCGCCGCGGACGACCCCTCTGCATCGTCGCCGACTTCTTCCTCGGATGGACCGTTCACGCTGCGCGCGACCTGGGCGTCTACCACGCCGTGTTCACCACCTGTGGAGCGTACGGCACCGCCGCTTTCGTCTCTCTCTGGGGCAATCTCCCCCATACCAAGACGGACGAGGAGGAGTTCCCTCTTCCGGGTTTTCCGGAAAGGTTCCGGATTCATCGGTCCCAGATGTCGTCCTACATGAGAGCCGCCGACGGAAGTGACGACTGGTCCGTCTTCTTTAAGGAACTGTTGCCGGAGAGTTTCAATTCCGATGCCGTGTTGTGTAATTCCGTGGAGGAGATGGAGCCTACCGGTTTAGAAATACTCAGGGGAATGATGATGAAGAAGAAGCCTGTTTGGTGCGTCGGTCCTGCCATTCCTCCCTCGTCGTCGTCGTCGTCGGCGTCGGAAGTTCGAACGGGGGAGGAATTCGGAATTTCGATTGCGGATTGCATTGAGTGGCTGAACATCCACCCACAGTCGTCCGTTCTCTACATTTCGTTCGGTTCCCAAAACACCGTCTCCGAGTCCCATATCATGAATCTCGCCGGAGGACTCGAATCTTCCGGCCATCCCTTCATCTGGGCCATTCGCCCTCCCGTCGGACACGACGTGAACGGCGTTTTCAGGGAAGAATGGCTCCCCGTCGGATTCGAGGAACGTATGAAAGTGAAAAAACAGGGGATCCTGGTGAAGAAATGGGCGCCACAGCTGGAGATACTCTCTCATGAATCGACCGCTGCTTTTCTCAGCCACTGCGGGTGGAATTCGGTACTGGAGAGCATGAGCCAAGGAGTGCCGATCATAGCGTGGCCATTGGCTTCCGAACAGTTTTACAATTCGAAGATGCTGGAAGAAGAGCTGGGCGTTTCCGTGGAGTTAGCGAGGGGTCTCGTGAACGAGATCACGGTGGAGAGTGTCGCGAAGGTGATCCAACTAGTCCTGGGTAAGACTGAGAAAGGGGTGGATATGAAGAGAAAAGCTCTTGTAGTTTCAGACACGATCAGGGCTTCCATGCGAGAGGACGACGGAGAAACTGGTTCCGCTATCATGGCCATCGACGATTTTATCAGAACGGCTAGATCAAAATATTAATCTGTGACGTAATCACCTGTCCACTCGTTCCTGATTGGATATTCATGCGGTTTTTAATTGATTAAATGATTATCCCACGTAAAACAAGAACGCTGATAAGGGATTCTTTGTTGCTTCATCCTAATTTTTTTTCTATCATCGATGAGAAGAATTGAAGAAAGATTCATTAAAATCCTCCATGGATAAGAGTACAAGAAGATTCAGTTCAGAGGAACAAAAAAACAAGAATACACTAAAGAAAAGAAGCCAAAAACCTGAGCTAGCTGGAAGGTTATATAGATAACAAACCCCCTACGGAGGCTGCTTGATTACACTTCGTCCAATCTTTCCCGCAGTAATTCTAGTACTTGAATCCAATAAAAAATTCGGTTCAAAGGTGCATGGCAATCTTCAGAGGCGATTCAAAGGTGTTCCATGAGTTTGGATTCTTTGCAAGAATGATGAAGCGTATACGACACTGCTACGAGTGTCCAAGCATCATTGTTTTTTCCGAGTGGAATAGATTCGATTCCTCCTTCCGACCGGCAGCCTTACAGTGGACTGTCTGAAGAGCCCCACTTCAAACTTCAGATTTCAAAGTTGATGGCTCCATCACTGCAGGTCTTCGTCTGCGTATACAAAAAACTATTCGATCGAATTCCATTAAAGAATCCACATTTAACAAGAAAAGGACGAGGACTTTGAGTGAAGCGTGTGACAAATTGATTTCTAAGAAGCGCAATGGCGTCATCCCATACGAAACATTATCAAGCGTAAGTTCTTAGAGGGAACTGAGGAGCAAACAGGAATGGCAAAACCGTGCTCTGGTGTCTCCTTTTTCGGACAAGCTGTTTAGGCATCTTCAGTTCTTCCTCTGTAATGGAGTCCCGGGATCAAATAATCATGGTTCCCTACATGGGTCAAGGTCATCTCATCCCATTCATGGCGTTAGCGCGACTCATCGAGCAGAGAAGCAACTGTACCGTCACCGTCGTCACCACTCCGCTCAACGTACAAAAGCTCAAAGCAACGCTTCCTTCCGATTCCAGAATCCGCCTCCACGAGCTCCCTTTCAACAGCTCCGACCACGGCCTCCCGCCCAACACCGAGAGCTCCGACGGTCTACCCGTCTCTCATCTCCCGACCCTCTTCCGAGCCTCGCAGACGCTTCGTCCCGCCTTGGAGCGTTTCGTCTCTGACTGCTGCGGCCGCGGTGCGAGTCCTCCTCTCTGCATCATCTCCGATTTCTTCATGGGATGGACGGTGGAGGTTGCGCGCGCTTTCGAAGTCCCCCACTCTGTTTTCGTAACCAGCGGAGCCTACGGCATCGCCGTTTACTTCTCCCTCTGGTTGAATCTCCCGCACACGAAGACCGACTCCGACGAGTTTCACCTACCGTGGTTTCCCGAATCACATCGCCTGATACGTTCTCAATTATCTTATTATCTGAAAACGGCGGACGGGACGGATCTCTGGTCGGTTCTGTTTCAGGAACAGATGAGGCATTGCTTGAAATCGAGTAGTTTTCTATTGCATACGGTGGAGGAGATGGAACAAAAGGGGGTGGAAATTCTGCGAGGAATCGTGAAGATGCCGGTTTGGTGTATCGGCCCCTTGATTCCTCCGTCCTCGCTCCGTGACCGTTCAGGGAAACCCCTCGGAATTTCCATCGATCGTTGCGTCGAATGGCTGAACCTCCACCCTCCATCCTCTGTTCTGTACATTTCGTTCGGGTCTCAGTTCACCATCTCCGCTACCCAGACGATGGAGCTGGCCGCCGGAATCGAGGCCGGTGGCCGTCCTTTTATCTGGGTGATTCGGCCTCCGACCGGACGCGACAGGGGTGAGGGTATAAAAAAAGAGTGGTTGCCGCCGGGATTCGAAGAAAGAATGAATGGACGGAAACAGGGGCTGTTAGTCCCGAACTGGGCGCCTCAGCCGGAAATCCTCTCTCATAAATCGACGGGGGCTTTTCTCAGCCACTGCGGCTGGAACTCTGTGTTGGAGAGCTTGAGCCAGGGAGTGCCCATAATAGCCTGGCCTTTGGCTGCCGAGCAGTTCTACAATTCGAAGATGATGGAAGAAGAGATGGGGGTCTGCGTGGAGATGGCGCGGGGGACTGAAGACGAGATTACTAGCGAAAGAGTCAAGAAGATGATTGATTTGGTCATGGGTGGATCCGGGAAAGGAGCGGAAATGAAGAGAAGAGCCACTGGATTCGCTAACATAATAAAAGCCTCCATGCAGGAGAAAGATGGAAAAAAGGGGTCTTGTATTGAGGCTCTCGACCTATTTATCATCAGGACTGCCAGATCAAATGACGCACTAAATCCTAAAGGAAGTGAAGCCAATACATTAGTTTCAGTCGACTGACTCATCCCCCCCGATTCCCAGCCACAGAAAACGAAGCTGCTCTAATGGTTCAGTGCTCATGTTTACACTTTAAACCGCTTTTTCTGCCTAACTGCTCTGAATTGTTGAATGAATTCACAATTCAAACAGACAAAGTCGACGGGAGTAAAAGGACGACAATGTCGATCAGCCTTGTGAGCCCAAATGATGATAGAATTCGATTAAAGCACATGATCAATGTACAAATGTCGTACCAGAAGTTGGGCAGGAGAGCATTCAAACAGTCACAATTGCTACTTCGAGTTCTTGGGCATTTGTCGACTCTCCTTCGATTTGACACATGATTTCAGTTTAGTTCTTTGAGAATGCCGTGTACCAGACTCGACGCTTCAGCCTAAATTTTTAAGACCAAACCAGTGAGCTGTTTGCGACTGGTGAACTGAGAAAGGGTAGGCCTACCACAGAAACAGAGCAGTCTCTGAGCAGAGGGAGTGGCTCTTGAATTTGATTTGATTTGTTATAAGACATCTCAACCTTCTCTTTGTTAGGTTAACTTTAGAGTCTTCATTTTAATTGCAAAAAGAAGAAGAGTATTGCTCTGCCTGCCTATCAACGAAGGAGAGGAGTAGCATCATTGACTGAAACATTACCTAAACTTTTGCTTCTAATCCACCCTTGGCAGCACTAGCCTCCCATTTCCATCATACGGCGAAAAGTGGCTGTGTCCACCTACATGGAAAAGCCCGTCCTCGCCGAACGGGCAACCACAGCTTTTGGGCTTGGGAAGCAGTCAGCTTTTGATTCAAAATACGAGCCACCCACAAGTCTACAAAGACCCTGCAACTTTAATCAACACACCAGAAACCCAATACCACCAAGCCTAAGATTTCTAATACAAAAATCTGCAAATTCGAACTTCACAGGGTACGTTTTCTTTCTCGTCTTGTCGAAGTTTTTCGTGAGACCTTATTTATTTATTTATTTATTTTACTGAAAAGAAGATTGAGATAAAGCCGGCCGGGCTGATATTGGATGCTGACTGAAATTGGGCAAGTGGTGGGTCTTCATAATTTTTGAGAATACAGTGTCCAGAAAGCAGAGAAATGCCTAGAAGACGAAAACCGAGGAAGACAAGTGGAG
Organism: Aristolochia contorta; assembly: GCA_022405105.1. Taxonomy (NCBI): domain Eukaryota; kingdom Viridiplantae; phylum Streptophyta; class Magnoliopsida; order Piperales; family Aristolochiaceae; genus Aristolochia; species Aristolochia contorta. The sequence continues at coordinate 2,956,643 of CM039667.1, read as the reverse complement.
TTGTATCATACTAATTACCAACCCACTCGGAAACAAAAAACAATGGCGGGTCCACTCCTCCACTCCCCGCCTTTGCCTTTGCCTTTGCCTTTGCGTTTGGTCTCCTCTGCAATCAATTGGTAACCCAGATGGAAAATGTACATACAAGTTACAAAATTACGTCTTAGTAGTAGAGTAATGGATGACAAATAATGGTTGCTTCGCCGCAAGAGACTTGGGATTATCTATCAGCGTCATCAGCTGCTGCTTGGTTTTCCTGGACACGGTTAGGTCCCTCATTCATGGCGCCCATTTGTAGTGTTTGGAAAGCACATGCCGTGCAGGTGAAAGGGGAGGAGGATGTGATCTGAAGATAAGGCCGCCCACCGTTTGATGTGTATTGCTTCAATCACACACTTGGGGGTGGAAGTAAGAAGCTACGTAGTCTAAAAGGCAAACCCGCCACAGAGGCGGCCAAAGGTGAAAGGTGAAAAAGCCATTAACGAGAAGGGAAAGCGGCGCTTTCGTGGGTCCCTCCTCTTCCCTGCCAGTGTCCTCTACAGTCTCGAGCACTAATTCGTAGTGGGGATTTTCAACTCGGAAGGCGGCGGCTTTTTCTTTTATCAATCTTCCCAGGATCAAAAAGTCTATTTATATTATTGATTGCGGATGCTCTTTTAGAAAGATTAAAAAAATCACCGGATTATTAGTCTTTGTAAATTCCGTATTAAGATCAGCTAATGATTTTCGGATTGGATTCGGTCTGCCGAAACATATTAAAGGAAAAAGATGCGATTTTTGGGTTTTAAGGAGAGACGATACGGGACTTAACACCTCCGGTTAAACGCCAAAAAAATGGGACGGAGGCACGAGGGTGAGGGTTTTGAACTTACGAAGAATATATATATATATATATATATATATATTTGACACGCGGCGAGAGACGATTGGGAGGATGACGTCTACATGTCGAGCTCATTGGTCGGTCGCTTCGTTAAGGTCGTCGCCTGGCCTAGGGCTCCGGTTGCGTCACCGGCCCGACTCTCCCCCGATTTATCCTTTTCTATCCCGGGTTCGAGTAAGATGATTCAAAAACCCCTTTTCACCCCTCCACGTTTTCGAAAACTACCGAGAGTACCCTTTCGGTTTGAATTAGAGAAATCTATAAATAATTAAACGATTAGTACCACACTGAAATTTCCCGGCTGATTTAAATAGAAAAGAGGCGCCAATCACGGAGCTTGCTTTCGGTAACGTAATTGTGACTGCGACATACACCCAACCGAGGAGTATCAGCGGGTCAAAATTGGAAATTTTTTTATGGAGTGGACTCATTCGAGTATCTGTTTGTTTAAGGAAATAATGGCGTGGGATTCGGTACTAATCGCGCTGTCGAGTGGCGTTTCGGTAAATTGGGCAGGATAATAAACGACATCCCTCGTTCCACCAAACTCCCTCGCGTGAGAGGGTAATAATAATAGAATATGCTTTTAGAAGAAAAAATGAAGAGAAAAAAAAGAGAAAATATAGAACGAAAGAGAGAGAGAGAGATGGGGGAGAGTCGTCGTCGTCGTCTCTTCTGAACCCAACCCTCTAAACCCACCAGGCCTTTTTATTCTTTTTTTTTTCTTTTTTTCTTCCATTATCCCTTGTTTTCTATCTCTGCTTCTCTGTGAGGGGGAATGGATTCTCTCGACGCCTGCTTCGTCGATGGCTTCTTAGACTTACCTCTTGACATCACGGAGCAAAACCCTAAAGTGGAGGACCGGGAGGGCGAGGGTGAGAGCCTTCATGTAAAGGCTACTCCTTTTGCTTCTCAGACGGATACTCACGACGCCTTGGATGTTTTTTTCGACACCACGGACGAGGCTTTTCCGGTGAGTGGTTCCTTAACGTTTCTTCTTCGTTTTTTTTTCTCCTTTGTTCGCGCGTGTGTGTGTTGGAATGGGGGGTTTTTGTTTTTGTTTTTGTTTTGGTAAAGGGGGGTTTGGTGTCTCTGGGCTTATTGTTCTTGTGTTTTGCTTTTTTGCGCTTCAATAGCAGGAATTTCTGGAAGAGTTAGAGTGGTTATCGAACGAAGACGCGTTTCCGGCTCTTGAGGCGTTTGACATTTCGTTAGAGAAGCCGAGCGCGGGGACGAAGCACCAGAGTCCGGTGTCCGTGTTGGAGAGCAGCGTCGGAAGCTGCGTGGGCCCCAAAAAACAGAGCCCCGTCTCGGTCCTGGAGGCGACGGCGGCCGGAGTCGGAAGCTGCGGGATAAGGTTTCCGGTGAGAGCGAGAACCAAGAGACGGAGGCGGAGGCGCGGGGTTTCCTGCTTCGCCGGCTTGTGGGGCGAGGCGAGGAAGACGAGCAGCCAGTCGCCGCCTGCGCCGGTGCCGGCGCCGCGCCGCAAGTGCTTGCACTGCCTGTCCGAGAAGACCCCACAGTGGCGGGCGGGTCCACTGGGGCCCAAGACCCTCTGCAACGCGTGCGGCGTCCGGTACAAGTCCGGCCGCCTCGTGCCGGAGTATCGCCCCGCCAGCAGCCCGACTTTCTCGAACGAGTTGCATTCCAACTCTCACCGGAAAATCCTAGAAATGCGACGGTTGAAACAAAGGGTCAAGGATAGATTCTAGGTCTTTTTTCTTTTTTTTTTTTTTTTAGTTTTTCCTTTTTCTTTTCTCTTCCTTTTTTTTCTGGGTTCAGAAAAAAAAATAGTGGTGCTTAAACGAATTAGTGATCAGTCATTAGTCACTTATTAATTTCCCCTACTACTTCTCCTCCGTAGGACATTTTTGTTTGTTTTTTACCCCTCCAAAATTTATCAAAAATAGAAAGCGGAGCAGCGATTGGCATGTCCGAGTCGTGGTCTTCGTCACTTAGTTAGATTTATTTATTTTTTTCAAAATGCCTGATTAATATAATACACTACTTATCGCACTAACTATCATTTTTATCTCTTTTATTCCATTTCATTCTATAATTTTTTTATTATTTTTAAAAAAAATTATTTAACAAAAGCCCAAGACTGATGGTTGGATTAGGTGAGCCGAGTGGGTTTTCCCATCATCTTTCTCTTCGATCGTGCATGGTTAGGGTTAGGCAACGAAGGTTGAATAGAAGCGAGCTATCCCCGTCGCCGGCGACGGCGGATGGAAGACGTCTCTGCGAACTCCGGCGAGAGAGACGTTGGCGACAAAATAAAAGAAAGTGATGTCACGGGGAAGATATATAGAATTAATGGATGGAGAGGAGCGCAGTGGTGGTGTCCACATCTTTGATACAAGAACAGCGACATGGGGCAGTTGGGGGCTTGCCGGGTACCCCCACCACCTCTATTATTTCGCAACGAGATACGACCCCGTGCCCACGTCGCCGGGTTCTGAAAGTTTTCGATTTTTAACAAGAGTGGGTCATCGATCGTTTCATTATTTATGGACGAGGGAGTGGTGCAGCAGCAGCAGCAGCAGCTCCTTGTGGGTTTCTGGATTTGACTGGTTCTTTTTATTTTTTCTTCTCTGCTTAAAAATAGCAGTCGCTTTTGACATGATTTGTGCTTTCTACCGTCGGCAGAAGAGGTAATCTGAAATTCAAAACCCACCGACAGGAATGGAATTCCGTTCTGCTATACTTTCTGGGAAATTTTTATAGATTTCGTTTGCTACTTCGGAGGGGTTTGGGTTTGGGTTTTTGTTATTCCCCAGTCGGGACTGTGCTACGTGGGGATCGGATGTCGGAGTTGAAGAGAATAATAATGGAACTGATATTATTGGTCCATCTCTTTGATTTTGGGGTTCAGGGGTGAAGAGAGAAGTCTATAGAAGAGAGTATTATAATGGAGATATGTTCAGTCGGAAGGCTCACGTGATTCGGCATCTTCCGAGTGTAGATTGCAGGCACGAGATTCGTCTCTGAGGCGACGGAGCAGCTCTCTTTTTATTTATTTTTTTCTGTTTTTCTGCCTCTCTTTCCGTCTTTACTGCTCCTTAACGTCGACAGCGGCGGAAAGAGGGAGGTGAGAACTCTCTTGACTATTTTAAAAACGGATTGCTTTCCCGTGAACACCGCTTCAAAAGCAAGATCGTATTGTTGTGCTCAGATCCAAACTTCAATGCGGTGGAACAGTGATCGTTCGAATCTGCTCCTCTCCTGGGAGATGCCATTCTCGCTAATGGCTTTTGGAATACATACAACAATTTGTATGGCCTCAGTGGAGATTACTGAGAACGGTCGGAACACCGGCCTTTTGTTTCTCAAATAAACATCTTCGATTCCATCGAAAATGCGAGCATGACTGCAATTGGTGAACGGAGCCACCAAATCATCCCTTTTTAGTTTTCATGAACAAAAGTCAGGCTCTATATGAGACAAATTAACCCGACAAGAATTCGCATCCTCCATGGATCGTATCAGACTGGGCGGCTACATTTCACGACAAACCTCTTGCAGAAGGAGATTTAGGTGCGACGCATTGGACCCTGAAGTCAGAACCGACTAATTTATACTTCATTGCGAAAACCTGACAGAAACTAGACAAGATCATCTGATATAAATAATCAGCTCATTGCATCTGGAAAAGGTGGTGGCATTTGGCACGACAACCTATATATAAATCTTTGCGTCATTGAGATAAAGAACCCACCTCCGTTGCTAATAATATATATGGAGATTCAAACCAATATTTTTTTGGGTCAGGATCACGATAATGAATGGATGTGCGGTCGGGAGAGGGCGGTTGCTTCATCTAATCCGTGTAAGGAATCGATCATATGCATTCGAAGAGACGCAGGGCCACCGGACTTCTCCATCCCCAATTCACCTGCCAGGCCGAAGACGGCAAGTGAGGCAGCGGTGGCTTCGAATGCGTTTGATGGGTTTGCAGCAATGAAAGCGGCAATCAAAGCTGTTACTGCACAACCTGTGGCAGTAATCAGCTGCATCATGGGTACTCCGTTGTGTACGCCAATCACTTGTTTCCCATCTGTGATGATGTCGACGGCCCCTGAAACGGCAACAATGGCCCCGCTTGTTTGAGATAAGGACTTGGCTGCCTGCACTGCATCCGTGGAATCCTCCGAGCTGTCTGCCCCCTGAAGACAAGCAGCAAATCAAATCAACAGGTTTATACATTTTTGTGAGCGTTGGCGGTGCAGTTTTAGCAACACATGTTAAAAGCTTGCTTCAAACTGCTATCGATGATGACTCTTATGAATGAGTGACTTCTATAAACAACGACAAGAGATCATATATAATTTCCTCGTGCCAACACTTCCTTGCTTAATGTTGTAAATTCTCAGATCTCTGTAGCTTTGATGGAGAAGAACTAGAGGTACCTTGCTTCTCTTTCTGTGTTGCACTGCTGATGGTGTTATCTAAACAAAACCTGACTTAAAGACACTGTCTCTAAAATTTTAAGGCCTACAATTTTTAGCATCACAGATTATTTTTAAATCCAAATGAGATGAAAATAGATCACTGGCAAATGCAGCATATTTTTGTAACCTTAAAACACCGCGAGAGCAAATAAGCACTTGTTACAATGTTTTCCCTGAAACTAGAAGTGCTCTTTCTAATAAAGAAAAGTTTGTCACAGAACATAATTGCACAAGAAAGCGCCATTATGCCCCAAACATTATATCCCAAGGAAGATCATTATGTCATGAACCACGAGAAAGCACAGGAATAAAAAAGAGATCCTAATAAAGCATTAAGATCTTTTCAGCAAGCAGAAGCTGAAGTTAAGACAACGGATTGACTTATAAAACAGAGATGAACAGAGTACTTAGAAAAGTCTAAAACTGAGAGTGATCTTTCTGAAACCTTCTTTCATAAATCTGAGATAGAGGAGGAATCTTCTAAATTCAGCAAATGGAAGGTCGCATAGGCGAGAGGAGACTGCATAATATATTAAAATACAGACGATAAAGTAAGAGAAAGGAACCAACAAAGGCGCTGCTTGAAAAGCATTCCAAAAGCAGAAGGCCGATACATCACCCCCAGATTAAATGACAAGTTACAAGACATAAAAGAAGAAGCACAGGGAACTATAACTAATTTATGGAACAGGACCCACTTGTTCCGTCAAGAAGCAAAATACAGACATTTCGACACCAGTTCTCCCCAAGGGCAATTGTTAATTATTTACAGGAAAGAGATAAACTTTAACAAGTACCAGCACAGAAGATTGAAGGTACCTTGGTAGCACCCCGGGAAGCACTGGAAAGCGCAATAATCTCGGAAGCATTCCCCCTAATAACACAAGGGCGAAGACTCACAAGCTCCTGACACGCCTTCATACGGAACTCCGAAGCGGAGACGGCAACAGGGTCGAGTACCCACGGTTTCCCCAACTGCCTGCAGAGAGCAGCCGCGGCCTTCATGGAATGAACCCACTCGGCGGTGAGAGTCCCAATGTTTATGCAGAGACCACTGGCGTGAGGAGTAAAATCGGAGATCTCTTGCAGGCAGTGCAACATGGCCGGAGACGCCCCCGCGGCAAGCAGAGTGTTGGCCATGATGTCCATGGAGACGAAATTGGTGATGCATTGGATGAGCGGCCGCCGGACGCGTAGAGCAGACAGTGACTGCCATGACTTTCGAGCCCAAACTTCTTCTTCTCGCTCTACAAATCCCACTTCATCTTTCTTCTCCTCCATCTCCAGCTTGGGCTCTCTTCCTGGGACGCGTTCCCGCCTTCTTCCTCCGTTTACAGACGAACAGGACACTCCAGAAGCCTCAATGAAAGTCAATCGAACAACCCTAAATTAAACCTCATTTTTATGGTTTAGATACGAGATAGCTTCTGGGTCCCATGCATATATAGCCATATTTGTCCGTCCGATCGCGGGCCCATGGAGACGTATGACGTAAGCATTGCTATGTTTCTTTGATTAATTAATTACTTTTTTAAAAAGAAATCGAGGACAACTCGGAGCGTGACACTCACTGGACAACTCGCTACATCAATGTCGTCTCGGGTCACGGTGGCGGATGGGGTTTCCGGACAAGGCAAGCGCTCCACGAGAAAGCCATGTTTCCCGGCCTCTCTGCAAGCGCCGGATCTGCGCCCAAGGAAAGCCGAAGCCTTTACTGTCTAATCACAACAGCTCTCCTCTCTCCCCTTATACTCATTCTCACTCTCTCAGGTAGCTCCTCCATTCGGTTCCTTGCCTCTTCCCGTCCGGTTTCATCCGCACCGAAGCTGCTTCTTTTCGACCCCAACGACCCAGCATTGCCTCCTCCGCCTTCCCTCGCCTACCTCATTTCTGGCTCCAAGGGCGACGTCAATCGTCTACTGCGGCTTCTCTCGGCCGTGTACCACCCGAAGAATCACTACCTTCTTCACCTTGATCGATCCGCCTCTAGAGAGCAGAGGGAGCAGCTCGCCCTCGCAGTGCAGGGTGTGCCCGTTTACCGCGCTGCCCGGAATGTGTATGTCATCGGTAAGGCCGATTTCGCCTATTCGCGTGGCTCCTCTGCCCTTGCCGCCACTCTTCATGGGGCCTCTTTGTTGCTGCGGTTCGTCCCTAAATGGGATTGGTTTATAAATCTTTCCGCCAAAGACTACCCTCTCGTGACACAAGACGGTATTGCTTCGCCGACTTTTTGCTATTTCTCTTGTTGTTTTCTCCCCTTTTGTATTTTCCAACTGAAGCTGGATCTACTGGACAGACCTTCTCCACATATTGTCTTTCTTACCGAGGGATCTAAACTTCGTACACCACACCAGTAATTTAACTGCGAAAGAGTATGTAATAACTTTCCCCCCTTTTTTCCCCTTCCGAGGAATGAGACTGTTGATCTCAAATTTATATCTTTTCCCGATATTTGATTGAAGTCATTTGGTTGGAAGATTGTATATATTAATTGAAGCTCCGCTTAACGCAGATCTCGCCGAGTAAGACTGGTTACTGTCGACCCAGGATTTTATCTATCGGCGAGGAGTGATATGTTCTATGCTACCCAAAAGCGCGATTTACCGAATCTATACAAGTTGTTCACAGGTTAGTTTTTGTACGGATTTCCTCTGTTTTGAGCTGAACGCCTTGTTGGTTCAATAAATGCTGGTTTGCCTGAGTTTTTACTAAATTAGTTATTAGAGTCTTTTCTTTCCTAAGCTGACAGTGGGTGGCATCATGCTTTTAAAGGAATCAACACTCGATACATACTCCCAGTAGTTGTAACCCAGAAATTATGTCCAGAAATGATGTTAGTGACACTAAGCAATTGCCCAACCTGGCATGGTTGTCTCCACGATCACTTTCTTCGGAGCACAAAACTATTTACTCAATGTAAAAACATTATAGATGGTCGAGATGGACTAGATAACTAACATTATGTTATACATGAACTGTATTTGGCTTACCAAGCATCCTTGGGAAGCTTTGCCATATGACCCAGCAAGTTAGATCGGGCTGAGAGCATCCTTTACCATTTTTTTTTTTGAAAGTTCATCCTTCACCATTTTTAGAAGTCCGGATCAGTTCTCGAGGTATCTCTTTCAATATCGACCACTGAGCACCAGATAGAAAAACTGAAACATTTAAATCTTCTCTTTGTCATAGAGCCTGGTGAAGAAATGAATCGTGAAGATGTTTCTTATTTTTAAGCAACATATGTTTGAATCTCTTTCCAATTCAATATCTCGTGTAAGATTTCAAGTCCATTTTGGTTTTTTAAGATGTGGGAATACCTTTTTGTCGTTTGTATTAGCCAGTGATATATACTGCATTCGTCCAAAATGAAGAAGAAAATGCATCTAGCTCTGAGTGTCCTTACGGTTTTAGCCAAAAGACTAACTTCGATCCAACCAATGTGATATAAAACGGGAAGATCGAAAATGTAGTGGTAGAAAAGGACGCCTGAGAACATACAAAACTGAAAGAGTCACTAAGTTTTCAATGTGAAGCTCAAAGATGTAATTGGTTCATACAGATGTATGGAACTAGACTCTCCTGGAGGGAAAATGTCTGTGTTCTGTTTGTATTATGGATGTGAAGAATAACCCTGTTGCACTACTTGGTCAGTTTTGTTCAGTTGGGTTGTGGTTATAAGTTATCGTAAGCAAGTAGAATAACCCTGTAATGATTCCAATCCTCAATAATTGGCTTGTGAATCTAAACCCACTTCCTGCACTTTCTTACAAAAAGCAATAAATGGAGTTTCGGACTGGCTCCTTATCCAATCACAGCCAACATTTCATGCCAGATCTTATTTTGATTGGATTAGCCCTAGTATCCTATGATGTCCTTGAATCTTTAACTTTTTTGCCCCTTCAGTCATTTCAGATGTAACTGGAGTCATCTTATAGCATTTTGACTTCTTTTTCTCTTGTGCAGGTTCTTCTTCCGTCATTCTAAGTCGCAAGTTTATTGAGTTTTGCATCTTGGGTATTGACAACTTACCCAGGATTCTATTGATGTATTTTGCAAATACCCCATCATCAGACAGGAATTACTTCCACACTGTGCTGTGCAACTCACCCAACTTCAACAACACCACTGTTAACCACAACATGCACTTTGTTTCATGGGATAACCCTCCCAAACAGGAACCCCGCGCCCTTGGTCTGAAAGACTTGCATGCAATGTTTGAGAGTGGAGCAGCTTTTGCTAGCCGGTTCCCTGAAAATGATCCTGTTCTTGACCGTATTGATCAAGAGGCGTTGAATAGGAGCAATGGAAGGGTTGTACCTGGTGGATGGTGTCTAGGTGAAGAAGATGACCGATGCACCCAGTTGGGTGATGGTGATGTACTAAGGCCTGGCCCCGGAGCTAAAAGGCTGGCAAAGTCCTTTGTAGAATTCTTTTCTAATGGCACTCTTAGGGACAGTCGTTGTATATTTGAATGATACCGCCAAACATGAGTAATTGAATTGCCATTTTGTATGTTTATTTGTTCAGTGATTCCCGCAATCACTTTCGTATCCTTGGTCTTTTAAAAATGTACCAAAGATGAGGATAGGTTTTTCATTAGAAGAAGAATATACAAGGGACTGTACTTCTCCCAAACTTTACATGAAATGGAAGGATCAAACCCATCTCTCCTAACACATTTCCACCCCAAATAAATGTGAAAACTTCCGCTTGTTAGATTATATATACAAGAACCTGATTTTCTTTCAGAAGAATTTGACCAGCTCCTTGGACAAGAATTAAATGAAGTATGAACTACAAAAATGCTTCTCGGATTAATCGAGCCATAACCCTTGAAGTTAACCGGCTCAGAACCTCAGGCAGCACTTTTGCTGAAATACCAGGCAGCACTGGAAGAAGCTCTTGAATGACATCCATGCTAGGTAATACCTATCACCACAGCCAACAAAATATGCATGTGACAAAAACTAACGGTGAACCAATAAGGAGACAAGAAACTCCTTTAACGCAATAACCAATCACAATCATACCTGAGACGCTCTTCTTGATTTTATGCTCCCACCGATAAGGAAATCAACAATTTTCTCAACATTGTTCAGAATAACTTTGTCCTCCTCCGTTACAGTAGGTAACAGAGCAGCTGGTTTGATGGGTCCAAGAGCAGGAACCATACTGAATACAGGGGCTGCATTTCCAATACCGAAGGCTGTAGCTATCTGTACTAATTGTTCTCTTGATACAGCATCAATGCCTTTTACTATCTGTAAGCAGATAACAGAGTGAAACGTTGAGAATTTGTCTAATTGTATCACCATATCCATTAACTCGCTCAAACAGCACAATTATAATGTCCGCAAGATTACCTCATCTAAGATGAACTCCCGAAAAAAGTTCCCCTTATCAGACAATAAGAAAACTAAGGCAGCTCTAGTTTTGATCGGCTGCTCTGACTGAGATGCACTCAAGGGAATAGCAAGGAGCATAAAACTTGTCTGGCCTTGTAAAAGACCAAGTTCAGCCATACTACCTTTAAGATCTTCCCCACCACCACTTTTAGCAGCTGTTATGAAAGTCTCAAAGGCTTGCATCACATCTATGAACCTTTCTGCATCAAATACTCCAGATTTACCATATATAGTGTAACGTAAAGCACTCCTTAACCTTGGTGATTCATCTGTCAGGAGCCTCTGATAAAGAAGATGGATCAGTATACTAAAGCCAAATGACTATCCACCACTAGAATTGAATAAAAGAAAAGTGCTATGAGACAGAAAAGAGAATAACATAGGAGGATGACACAAAAGAACAGATGCAAAGTTTGTATCTTCCAATATTAGTAGGGTACCTGTGCGATGTAAGGATATGCTTCATCCACAATAGCAAAATCTGGGTTTCCTACTAAAGCAATGCCTTCAAGTACACCAATAGCTCTGATTATAAGTGCAAAATAAGGAGGAATTCTGAAAGGATAATCAAATGTTATTTGAGCAAGATCTGCTGCTAACTCCTGGAAGTTGATATTTTTCGCACCCCCTCCTTCCAGTGCCTGATCAAAGACTTTTGCAAGGACTGGCAAAATAGGCTGCAAGTTGACTCCATCTGGGATGAAACCTAGCTTCACAAAATCCTTAACAATTGCATCATAATCCCGATGAATGAGATGAGCAATTGCTTCAATCATCCCATACTTTTGATCATCTGTCAATTTTGTTACTAGGCCTAGAACAGAATATATTAGAGGAATTCAGTTCTAGTCTTTAACACTTGAAGCCCTATAATGCATAACCTCAAGATTCAATAACTTTCAAACACGGCATATAATCAGCAGTCATAAAAAAATATGCATCTACAATTATCAAATACACAAGCAGATAGACACAATTGATCTGCAAACAGCTTTAAAGCATTTATCAGGAGGTGGAATTCCACGCCAGATATAGTAATGTTCACAGAACATTAAGGAGCATTTATTAGGAGTCTCTTCAGCCCTCACAGATCCTAATAAAAAAAATGGCCTTATACATTCTTTTTTAGAATGGGGCTTATACATTGTCCTGTCTGAATATATAAATCTGCTATTACCTACAAAATTCTAGTCCATTTAATGAAGCCATAAAGTAATCAGCACAGAAGTCACTAAAAGGTATGATCCCTTAACAAGAAACTTTAAATGAAAGGGATTGTTACCAAAATCAAGTATGGCTAACTTTCCATCTGGAGTTCTGATCATATTTCCTGGATGTGGATCAGCATGGAAAAATCCAGTATCAAGTAACTGCAAAACAAAACACAAGTATCAGCAAATAAGAAATAGTTTCTACTTTAGCAGCCAGAAAGTAAGGAATTCAACCTATGGCCTGCCAACCAAGTAAGAGGATCCGTCCGGCAAATAACATTTTCCTTATATAAAAAAATAAAAACAAATGAATTTTCTTGGATACAAATCAACAAAGAGATGAGGTAGCATTAAACCTGCTTTAGGTAGCATATGACCCCAACATTCACCAGCGACCCAACATCACTTTCAGTACTTTGAGAAAGCTTCTCTCCATCTATCCACTGTGTTGTAAGAACCTTTCTGGAGGTGTATTTAGTATATGTCTTTGGAATGACAACCTGATGTGGTCAAATCAGTAGCAGGTACATCAGAAATCAAAAGACTTTTTAAGGATATTAGTGAAATCACTGCATGTAAAAATATTTTAACAAAGACAAGTGCGACACATAAACTTGACTTGTAAGTAAATCCCTGAATAGAGAACACTCAAAAGGCATCAGCATAAAACAACAAGCACCTGTGGAAGATCCACTTTCATCATCTCTGCAAAGAGTGTTCCATTTTCCCCCTCATTAACATAATCAAGCTCCTCAAAAAAGCGAGCAGCCCATTCGTCAACCAATCCGACAACATCAAGAGATACCTGGTCAATGTAAATCAGCACCATGGTTATTAGAGGTTAAACAGAGAGGAGAGAAAAACTCCACTTCAGTGATCCAATGGGAGTTTGATTATTAGGTACCTGCGGAAACTGCCTTAAAACTAAACCTAAGTTGCGAATGACAAATAAATCAACAGTGACTGTCTCAAGCACAAAAGGACGTTGGACTTTAACAGCTACTAAATCCCCATTTTCTTTTAGGCGACCTTTATATACCTGTCCCAAAGATGCTGCAGAACAAAATGTGCCAGAGAGTCAACCACGACCAGATTCAAAAGAATGTCAAACACAAGACAATAGTACAAAAGGAGTGTAGGGAATACCAGCAGCAATTGGAGAAGGAGTTAACTCCGAATAGATGTTGTACCAAGGCTGACCAAGTTCTTCCTCAATAAGAGCCATGGCCACATCATCCGGAAACGAAGGAACCTATAATATCATTGGCAGATGTAGAATCAGCCATATCCCAACACGCTCATAAAAGCATACAATAAATTCTTACTAGTTACAAACATTGTTTCTGCTAACATGGAAGTGAAACATCAATATACCTTGTCACAAAGCTTTTGAAGCTCTGTCATAGCTGCAGGAGACAAAATATCAGGTCGAATACTCAATGCTTGTCCAAGCTTGATATATGCCGGACCTAAAGAAGTCACAATCTCCCTGAGTTCAATGGCACGCGCAACTTCATTCTAAAACACAAAACGATGAGAACATAAGAAAATATACAGCAGGACGGCTTGTATCAAGGACAAAGGAAGAAGATGGACATGATAAAACAGAACAGGAATATGGTATAAGTAGTTATGCCAAGTATTGAACCACACTACCACACTACACCCTAAGAAGATACACAAATTGAACCAAATAGCTAGGAACCAGTAAAAGGCTGAGTAGCCAAGAGTAGGGGAATCTGCTACATTCTATATCATTTTTAATGCAAGTCCAGCACAGGAAAGCTTCATGACAGCTTCAGAACAATCATAATCTGCACGATAACGACACCTCCTCCAGGCACAACCAGAACCGTTATTTTTTATAGGAAGAAGAAATAAGAAGTGTCACGGAACTATCAAGGCCAGAACAAACTGCACCAAGCTCATCTTGTTCTACATTGGTGAACAAATGAGAAGGCTATTTACCTGACCAGAAATTTATAAAATCTCAGAAGATGATACTTTTCTAGTGTATCCTATGCTCCTCTGATTTACCCTTTAGTAGACAACGAAAAAACTCTCCACCAGTAACTGTTCAGTTCAAGTCGTTTACTGTCGTTTCACTAGAAAACGCGAGAGCGTGAATCACCTACGTGAGGACGATGCAGTGTAAGCGTCTATGAAGCAGTAAAGTGACTCTGACCTGTTTGACTTTCTTGTTTATGATATCCCAAAGAATGCCTGAAAGAAATCCTCCAGCAACTGAAAGCAACTGAACGATGCGCGTTGCAACAGCCCGAGGACGCTTCCCCCAATAAGCCGAGATGACGTCGGGATCGTAAACCAAAGGCAAAGCATGGCTGCTCTCATCAACCTGAAAGAGGAACACCCTCAGCAGTTCAGCGCGTCAGTTTCTCAGTCATATAATTCTGACTCTTTATATGACTAAGAGTTTCAAATTTTTCCTCAAGCAAGGTTTTTACATTTTCTTCGAAAAGCAGAGGTCTGACCTATGGTCCTACAGAGTGTATTCAGTATCCACAGTTTCACAAACAATCGACAACAATCAAAATCATAATACAGAAATGCAAGTTCACGAACCTCAACGAGGCGAAGCTGAACATCGTCAGCGGCGAATTGGGAGTCGGATAAATTCTGTCCTCTTAAACCTCTCATAAGTATGGCCAATTGTTCGTCCTCTTCCATCTGCGCCCGCACTTTCCGTATCTCCTCCGAGACGTTGCCGAACCTCTGAACCCCCGGATCCACAAATTAGTAAAATTTATCTCGAAAATCTGAACTTCAACCATTTGTTTCAACGACGAGTGAGACCGTACCGTGGAGGCACCATTGGGAGCCTTCGGGGTAGTTTTAGTCTTGGGAGCGCCATTGATTCCCGCGGGAACCTTCTCAGTTTTCTTGCTATTAACCGCAGCGAGTCCGTTAACTCGTCCGGGGACCTCACGCGAGGGGCCACCGCTAGTTCCAGATTCGGGTTTCGGTTCAGTGGCGACGGCGAAGATACCACCGCCGCGCCTCCGAAACGCATCACCTCCGGCGGGAAGGGATCGCCTTCTCGTTCCTTTCTCGGGGGCAAGACTCTGACAGGACGTCTGGGAACGCCCTACGGGTTTAATTCCACTGCAGAGAAGATGAGAGGTTGCGGCGTCCATGGCTTAAGCTGATCGGAGCGCTCCCAATCTCCTCCTCTGCGACAACCAGAGAAATTCAGACCAGAAAGTTAAACGAAAAACCCACCAAAACAAACCTCAAGTGCGATCACTGGAGGCAACCATGGAGGGTGTCTCTGCGCTACTATTGGTTATTTGGTGTAGTAGTAGTATTAGTCACAAGCGCATCATTCTCAGTCTTTCTGCTCGCGCTTTTTCCTCGACATCGTAAGAAAAAGAAGGGCGCGGACCTCACGAGAACACGTGGCCAAGCTCCAGGCAGGAACGTTTCCGGTAAAAGTGGAAGCCCTCTTGCTCAGCCAGTGATATTGACCCCCCCGGGTCTTGCCGATAGGTTTTCTTGTCAGCTTCACAACCTCCGCCATTTGAATAATGTGTGTCTGGACGTGGAACTAGGGAAGAGGCAACGCAACCTCCGCCACATTCGCCTCTTGTCATCTTCTCCCGACGCTGTTCTTCTTCCCATCATACGATTTTCCAAATCGATTTTTACCAGATCACAGCAGCAGGTTTTAGAGAGTTTCACTCTCGTGTATCATTTTACAACGTTCGAGCATATTCATGTTTAAACTCATGCAAAATTCTCTTTTTAAAATTAAAAGTATTGAAAAGAAACCTCGTCCAAACAACTAAATCCCAGAAGAAATCAATCAAGATTAGCTCATTAGATGCTTTTGGGCATGGCTGATTGGGGAATCGGACGTCAACGTGGGTAAAAAGCCGGAAAGCTTAGTATATTAATTCCGGTTAGAGGCGTACCAAGCGAAATCCTGCGGACCCAGTTCCAAAAGACGCGACACAACAGTGACCACGAAAGACGGAATAAGAACGGAGACCAAATGTGGAAGAGATAACATTCACAAATATTTGATTGAACAAATCGCTGTAAAGCCTGCAGAGATGCACTGCCAGATTTAATCATGTATCACACGAATCCAAATATTTCTCGTGTACGTTACTTGATTTACAACTTCACCTCCATATTAAAACATGGCCTTCTCAAATCTGGGTTCGAGGCGGTGCACTCTCCCCAAGCGCCAAGGCTTTCCTCCCCTATTCCTGTCCTGCTGTATACAATTACCTCCTCTCCGGATATATAACCAATAGATCAACCCTCCTACCTTTCATTGGTCCTCCTAGAGTTGCTGACGCTGACCTCTACCTTTCTTGGATTTGCCCTTGCTCTCCTGCATCTTCTTTTTCTTGGCTTCAACAGTTATCCAGGTGTAATCTGGTGGAATCATAAATGGGTCTTGAATATCTTCTACCCTACTAGTGGGGCCTGAAATCACGGAGGTGCTCTGGCGGTATGGAGCCTTGATCCAATGAAGCCATGAACTTGAAGACTGAGGAACAGTGGTTTCTCTGCATTCGGGCTTAGAAGTTCCGGGGCTTGAAGGGGGCGTGCAGAACTCCTCCAATGGTTGTAGCTCTTCAAACCTTGTAAATGTAACTAACACCCTAATGGTAGGAACAACTGGAATTGCAACCTGAAAGAAACCATAATGCAACTTTTCAGAAAACAATAAATAAGCAACGCTGGATATGGAGCATTAAAAAACAGCAGGGTGGTGTGTCTTCCAAAGGTGGTCAACAAAACTAAAGAACAACAACGTTGTCATCCATGCATTACCCACACCCTTCTCACGAAATCACAGAAAACTACAGAAGTGGATCACAAGAGCGATAGCTATCCCAGATAAATTGGCAATCGCGTTGCTTGTCTTCACAACTTTTTTTTGAAAGTTAATATACAAACGGAAAAGCACCTAAACAAAGTGTCATCATATGTCATAGTCCGCACTGCAAGCGCCAGTATGCTAAGAATCACATTACCTATCGTGAAACATGATTCAAAGAAAACATGATGCCTCAACCAATACTCTAATACTGTTTAATTTTCATAAAATAATTAAATATTATACAGCCAATGATTTCCAAAACATTGTCAACCAAGAGGATCCCAAACTGTAACTGGCAGATGTCCACACACTATTGTCCATAGTCACAATAAACCACCATGCTGTTTAAAATCTACCAGCTAGATACATGGAATTGTGTCAAGTCTCTTGCATGGGCAACACAGTCACATCTTTTAAAGTTTAAAATATTCCAGTCAGGGTAGCACCACGAGCTTGATTTTAAAATTTCTAAGAAACTTCGGTGAAAAGGAAAAGCACTATGCGCCAGATGCCTATGGGTCAATATGATCAAATGGGGAAGGACAGTTTCCCAAATGCTTGGTTATAGTCATCTGAAAATCTAAAGTTTGTAAGAGGAATAGTATAACCAAGCTGGACGAGACTGATAACTAGGAAGAAAGCATTGTTAAGTGCGCCTAGAGAAATACTACAATGGATATAGCATTTTTCCAACACTAAAATTACAAAAGTAATCAAAATTGTATAAATTTGGTAATCGCATAGACCAAAAGATGGAATGAGAAACTAACTCATATCGACAACAACTTTCCACCAGGCAGACCCACCCACAAATGTCATCCACAATTTGAGTCAATAGGCTAACCACCGTCAACAAAACCTTCTCAGGACTGTACCATTGGATCACTGTAAAAACTTGCCAACCATCTAAAATGGCGCTCTCCAAATTCTAATGAGTGCTACTCCCTCAAACTCACTAGTTACTCTTTTAATTTTGCCAGACAAGACTAGAAAAATCCACAAACCAATCAGCAAATGTATTAGACATTCCACTAGCAAACATACAAAAGGCCAAATAGCAAGCAAGAAAGATTGGATGCACAAAGATAGGCTGCAAAGAATGGGAAAGCCATTAGGCAATGAGTTAATGCTTGTGCATTTTTCTTCTTCACTAGTTAAGTATACAGAGTATACATTGGAAGGCTAAGAATTATGTGTGAGCTCTCTAATTCTTTCAGCCCAGATACCTTGTAATACATTAGAAGTACCTGTTAAAAAATGTTCATTCGTCGGCAAAATGGTAACAACTTCGAAGTGAAGTTGGGACATCTCTCATGCATTCTATTACCACGCAATGGGAAAAAGAGGGATAACCACCAAATACTGAATTTCCCGAGCAACAAGCTTTCATGTGTGCAGAGTCAAATTCCAAATTTAGCCGAGAAGAACCTAGCAGAAATACTTATTCACGAATAACCATCAAAAATCCATTTCTTCCCAAGTGCTGTGTGAGAGAGGTAGATAGCAAGAAGTTGACCCCCCAAATTTCCCTTCTTTCCTTAAGCTTGGAGAAAGGAAAGAAGACGTAGACATTCCCCATCCAATATTCCTCTCTGCTCACTCCCACTGCTCTTTGGACAAGGAGAAAGCTATCCTGCACAGGAAGCCAGGGGAGTGCTTGAAGTCCCTAATTCTCTCCTTCAAAATGTAAATAAGCAATTTTACATGACCCTCAAACGCTCGATCACAGTATACTCAACAGATATTTGCCCAGAGATCTCAATTATACGGCTGTAATTTAAAATACAAATTTGTGTTGAGTTTGAAACAAAGGGTTAATGACAACACTCAGAATCCAAACCACTATACGTCACGGTTCCTGATACAAATTCTCCGGAAAGGAAATTTCAAAAAAACAAATGAATTACTTCTCACCCTACCCCTTGTCATCTCTATTTCAACCAAAAAAAGCCAAATGTGATCCGTACACCGACAATGTCCTCCTCTTGACAATGCTAAATGGACATATCTCCTACATACCATAAATTCAGCACCTTGATTCAACTAAAGTATAGTTAAAACAAACCCATCAGAAAAAGACGAAGGGAACATATGAATAAGAAGAGAAAAGAAAAAGACATAAAACACAAAACATATAATGTCATCTACAAGCACATCAACAAGCGTCCCTAAAAAAATACCATCAATGTTCATTCTTAATCAAAACACCATCTCATGTATAAAATTGAATTTTGAAACCCTATAAGGTCCTAACGTTAATGGATTAAAATAGTACCAAATATAGACAAGTAAATGAAGAAAAAAGGACTATTAAAGGCAGAAAGAAATAATAGTGAAATCTGAAATGAATATAAGTATAGGTCAAGCACCTTTACTGGAAATGTTCCCGAAGGAAGTTTTGTTGTAAGTAGTTCTCTTAGACGACGAATTGCTTTCACCTTGTTGGCAAGAATATCAAGCATTGGTAAAAGCTCTTCAGTCTGAAGTGGAAAATTTGGTGAAAGCCAAAGAATCGGTCTTAACCCTTTCTTGTACTCACTTTCTCGGCTACTACTCTCCCTGCGCCGAGGCACAATATCAGAACTACCAGCAGACTTTCTCGGATCTCTGTCCTTCCCTTTATGGTGGTCATCGGCCATGGTCGAAACCTCCATGGAATGCCTTCCTCTCTGATAATTGGAAGGAGGAGATTCTCCAAGGAGATCACTTACCTTCTCATCCACACAAAGAGAACTTCTTGGGGGAGCCATCTTTTTTTGTGCTTCATGCTTGGAGCCACGCTTTCCCCAGTTGCTAAACCACCCTTTCTTTTCAGGTTTAACCTCTCCATTGCTACAACTGCTCATGTCTTCTACAGGGACCTCCCTTGCCTCGTAACAACTATGCCTATGAGAAATAATCCCATCTGAAGGGCTATCGTCATTAATCTCAGAGGTTCCCATTTTAAGAGCTACTTCCAACTGCTTCCTTTCATCTTCTGTCAATAGGTCCTCATATCCCTCACTCTCTGTGTCATTCCCATTGCTGGATGAGAAAAACTCGTCATCTGTCATAGCTCCAGGAACCCTCCGGGACTTGACACTTACTACCACATGGTGCATATCATACACCTTGGCCTTCCATGTGCCCACCATTTCTGTTTTCTCCTGCCTTCGCCATGTCAACTGTGGCAATAACACTGCCTGAGTTACATCAATCCCAGGTCTGAAGATATTAGTCTGTGACATTGCAGCAACTTCCTGTTGGATTTCCGCTTCGGTGGCTGGTGCCCCTGCTCCATCTAAAGCATTCATCACCTCCTTATCCTTATGTGAAATCATGCATAATGATCCAGGAGGGACCCGGCCATCCTCGGTCCCATCTCCTAGAAATAATATGCTCTGATCCGAGCGTTGAATCCTGAAACCGTCAAAACCTGCCAAAGTCATATCGGCCCTCAAATTTGACCCTCTTTTCCATATCTTGTATGTGTCAGATGGTGCTATTCGTGAAATGAAAGGAATTACTGAACTTTCAAAATGGAAAGTTATCTCCATGTAAAAATCTCTCATTCTTCTCAAGGTTCCAATCAAGCGAGGAAGTCTCCTACACCATTTGGCCCATGCAAGTGGCTGGTAGTGTCTCACAATTATCATAGCAATTGCCTCTTCTCTTGCACATATAGCTTCTTGGAGGGCACTCCAACCATGTTCATTCTGCAAGCTCCAATCAGCCCCAGCAACCATAAGCATTTCAGTAGCTGTGGCATCCCCAAGCTTGACTGCTAGATGGAGTGGAGTCTCACGGTTAGGCACATCTCGTCGGTCAACCACCGCAGAGATTTGATCAGCGTTTTCTTCTTCAGCTGACGAAGCTGCCTCAGTACGGATCTCAGCAGGGTCAGTCAGCCGAGGAAGGGAGGCCAATATGCGCCGCAGAGATGTGTAGTCCCTGGAAATTACGGCCTTATGGACGGGGCTGTGGGCGTATTTGGAAATTTCAAGTCCCGCCATCGATCAGAGAGAAGGGTCAATCAGAAAGAACTCTAATCATCAAAAGCAACGGAAAAATCCCAGAGAAAGTGGTTTTGAACGGTAAGGAGAGGATCAGGCGCTACACAAAAATAGTTCAAATTGATCACAGGCAAGAAAGCTGAAAATGATCTAGTTCGATAGAGGAACAATTTCGACCGGACCCCTTCCTTGTGGATCAAGGACCACCTAAGAAGAGACCAAATTCGAGAAGAAACCTGAGAAAAACATACACAGTAGACAATAGACAAACAGAGAAGACCCAGGAGATTTTTCGCCAAAGGAATCCTCAATCACCACAAGAATCAAACGCAGTATGTCTCTGTATTCGAAATCCACAAACAGGAGATAGCAAAGTAAGGAAGCAGAAATACAACGGTTTGCGCTGAGGGAGATCGGGAAGCAACAAAAAGATCAGAAGCAGTTCCTAAACACGGACGAATGAACAACTTGGCCTGAAATCTCCTCCCAGAACTCCAAGAAGAATTTCTCCAGATGGGGAGTTATAAAGAAAAGGGCAAAAGAAGAGACCCCGAAAGTTTCAAGACCCCACCTCAGAGTCTGAAAAGCATATAAAACAAGAGATCTCTGCGATTAAATCCAGACCAGACAAACCCAAGAACATGCATGTGCGAGGGAAGAAGAGAAAGAAAAAAAAGAAATGCGGAATCCGTTAGAGAAATGGAAAGACGAAAAATCAAGAAAAGAATGCTCGAAAGGAACCGAACCCCACCATCCAAGCAATGGAAACCCAACACCAGAAACGAATAAAGCAGGCGGAATATAAGCAAGAAATATCAGTTGAGAGAGAGCGAGAGAGTAACAGAGACGCAGAGTTACCTCTCCCCACCGCCAAACAGATTAAAAAAAAACAAAAAGAAGGAAGGAGGTCTTCGCAATTCCTGCTGGAAACTGCAAAAAAGGAAGGCTAGGCGGATAGATACCCTGTCTGCTTCATATAACGAGAGAGAAAGAGAGGGAGGGGGTGAGGGTAGAGAGAGAAGGGAGAGGGAGCAACGGTTTGTCTAAAAGGCAAAATGGATGCATGCGGGTGCGGGTGCGGGTACTTTCCTAGCGTTTTCTCTGTTGATTCCTTCTCATCAGGCGGGCGTCCTGGTTAATAATCCCGTTTCCCAGAATCCCGCCGCTCTTCTGATCTCTTTCCTAAGTGGACTCAGTCCCCAGAGCGGGAGCGGGAGCGTGTGTGCTCGGGCTTCATCTCTCCTCTCGGGCATGGATGACAAGACCAAACCAGACCAGACCAGAGACGTATACGTGATCCCAAACCCGACTCCCAGGCGTAATTCAAAAGTCGAAACTCGTGCCCCCTGCCGTCCATCTTATCCCCCACCCTACACGAGGCCTAACTGTCTCAACTCCGATGATAGACCCAAGACCGTCCATTTCCCCACGACCCTATCAACCTTGACTAATGGGGACATGAATTAACGCAACATCCAAATCCAATACAATAATACTCCTCACATCAAAATCCCTTCCGGTGAACAACGTCGTCCTTTGGGTAGACTAAGGTTAACATCTAGGCCTTTAAAATAATGACCTCCCCCTTCTGATTCTAAATCGTCCCTACCACGGGGAGTCAAAGATGCCTTTCTCTCCCCCCACCTTCCACATATCTCCAACGCTCAACAAGCACGACACATGATCTAATGTTGCTCCCTTTTCCGTCTTCGCGTATTTACGATCAACCACCAGAATACTCTTTCTTTCGCTTTCGTACATCAACCAATTCGTAATATCCAATTTACGATCAACCCTTCCTCAGTCGTTAGTCGGTCAGCTGTCACTCGATCGGCGAAACTCCATAAGAAGCACGGAAGCAGGGGCGAGAGAAAGACCGAAGGAAGCTGCCGCGGTCGAAGCGTGGGAACCCATCGCACGCGTGCAAGGGCGATGCACCGTAGGAATGAGCTGGTGACTGGTGAGTTGTTGGTTGACACGTGGGCTTCAGATCTGGTCCTGGACGACAACTTTGATTACTCGAGTAATGACAAACGGCATTGATTATTAAGACTGAATTAATAATTTTCTAGTGAGGGGCCTTGATTTGGAACCGTTACAAAAGGGGCCACCACCCAATCCGTATTATTGTATATCGTAGCGTCATGTGCGCCACCCCCTCTAAACCTCCAAACCATGGCCCGTCCCGATTTTTTTTTGTCCATAAAGACCAAATGCTCGCTCAGGGCTCGATGGGACGGAGCCGGAAATCATCCTTCCAGTGATTGGTGAGACACGCGTGGCGTAAAATCTTACAAAAGGAGTTTCAGGTAAGAGACAAGGTCGAAAGTGGGACCGACGCGCTTTCAGTGACGCTACGCTTCGTGTGGGAATCCGACAGCGTCATCATCGCGCGATGAGGTTTAACGGGTGGGATTGCGAGGTGGCCCACGTTTTGAGAAGATTATCCGATATCTCACGCTCGTGAGGATTTAAATTTACTATTCGTTGCACTTCGCAGCGGGTGGGGACTGAGGCAGCCTGCCGGCCCCGTCAGTCTTTCGATGAACCTGGCCTTTTATGGTGGGAGTTTGGGTCCAATCATGCACGAGTCATGAATCCTGAGACCAAAAAAGGGTAGAATCCCATCCACCGGACCCAAAACATGTTGGTGATAATTCGAGTAACATAAAAAACTCGATTCAGAATAAGACAGAGAGGCAGAATCTGTGGTTACTTTTACCTTTGGCGCCATTGACGACCTTACTGATCGAATCTGGTGATTTCAGGTGTCACCCTGCTTGAACTACAACCAAGTACAAAGACAATAACAGAACACAAGAACGGTCATCACGCAAACAGCTATATCGACAACTTACGGTGTCGACATCCGCTAGTCTCGTTGAATGGAAAGAGCAGGTCAATACGGATATCCATTTCGTGGAAGCTCTCGCCATTGAGAACAGAAAATGCAGAGAAACCAAAGCCACTTTTGACCAATGCCGTATTCATTGTCTGGTAAATAATTGATGGAATGAAAAGGCTGTGGGTCTGACAACTAAAAAAGAAAAAAGTTGAGTTTACCATATTAACTATTCGTCACCATAACAATTAACAAGCTCTCGAAAAGCCTAAGAATTAAAAAGATTTCCGTCACCCCATCTCAGGTACAATACCATGTGTCCTCAATCTGAAACCTCTCTTCCGATGAAGGTTAAAAAAATCTATTTTAGGACAAAACAATAAAATATCCCCATAAAAAATAATTAATAACAAGTCAGATATATTATATATCACGCTTTGCATTTCTAAATTTTGTATAACTTCAGAAGAGAAGCGACATCTTCTGTGACAAAAAAAACGGCCCGTTTTCCTCTTATAACACCTACAATTCCAATAGTCAGTGAATTGTACTATTGCAAATTCCTTAGTACTTGACCGAAGGTGAAATCCTATATACAAAAAGAGTAAGATACACGAAAAGATGAATCGCATATCAATCATAAAATCAACATTCAATACGAATGATTCAAAATACTTAGGCTGTAAGTCCCATGCAAATCAAAATAATACAAACAGAACCAACCAATAGAGAATGAAAGCCAGATTTCAATCTTCTAGACTTAAAAGAAAACCAGATTTGAACATGAATGAAACTCAGCAGATCACTGCGACGGCGTATCATCACATGACATCAGTATTGACTACCATTACTTGCTGAATAATTACACACCATATTAGGAACGTCAAGTAAATAGTTTGACAAGAAGATCACTTATAAACCATTCATACATTAACTAGAAAGTACTAATATTTATCATTTATAATTAACAGATCAAACTAAGTAAGAGCACTAGGACACGATCACACATCATAAACTTGCAGAAGATTTTTAAAAAACGGAAACAATAAGTTCAAGAACCAATGAACCCACTCAAATTGGCTTCTCATGCTAAAACAAGTGTTGAAGAGGCATTGGTGCATGTTGTTCAATAGGTTTCATCATCGATTTGTCAGAGAAGAAGCAACCATAAGACTGGAAAACAATGAATGGAATAATGCTGTTAAGGAATATTGCTGGCTTTAACAGTAATAGTCTGTAGATTGGTTTTTCATTCATCTGTATTCCTTGGCGTGTCACACATCTCAAGTTAAACGTCTACTCAATTGGGTAACATCTCCGGCTCAAGAAGCATCCTATTCAAACCCCTGCATCACGAGATTTTGAAAATCTAAGAGGTCTGACTGAGTCAGACGACCGCAACCAAGTATGTGACCCTCATCTGCTTGCACCCGAAGAGCACCATTAGTCCATCTTAAAGGATTTCAAGGAATCATTGAACGATGAGATCTAAGTCCCTTTAAGAATTCAAGCATTTGCTGAACTACAAATCTAAGCCAAAAGAAATTGCTTCCTTCAACGATGATAGCAACAAGGATGATTTATAGCTATAAGTGTTACTCACCTTATCATTCTAAATTTTCCTTGCACCTTCAGCTGCTGAAGTAAAAGAAAAAGGAAAGGAAGTTGGAAGGAAGTACCTATGCGCAAATGATCAAACAACAACAGTTTTACAAAAATCCAATCAAATAATACTTTATGAAGAACAGAGAGGAAACCACAAACACTACTCAGCAAATATCTCAGTATTATTTGTTGCTCCAAACATGCTGTACACTCTCCAGTATGAGATGGATTAGATTGCTGGTATCCTGAACATATGAACTGCCATGTATCACAAAATGCTTTTAGACCAAAGCAGATGAAAGAGTTGCAACAGAAAAAGAAAAACAGATTTAGAAAAGACATGGGAAGAATCCCTAAAAGACAATTTAGTAGTGAAAGAAGGGATTATAACAGGCTTCAGCAATTTTGTTGGGTAATAGCTATGTGGTATAATGCAGGGTAGAAGTAATTACTTCCAAAGCATTCCAAAAACAGCGTCGCCATATTACGCCTTAAATAAGAAAAAAACACATGTACAATAAGAAAAAGAAGAAAGACAGGGAGATAGATAGATTGATAGAGAGAGAGAGAGAGAGCATCACTTGCTCTCTGGATGTTGTATGCTCTAAAGTCACAGCTTGCTCAATGAGCATTAAACAGCTGAACATTCTCCAGTGAAGAACTGAAAACTTATATCACTGTTTATCCATATCTGCCAGGCCTGCTAAATGTGAGACAACAGTATTAATGCTTGAGATGTCATTGACTAGCTCATCATGCAATGCTTTCAAACCATTATTCTGCTGGGACCATTGAGCAAGAGCACCAGACATGACCTTCACACCTCTCTGCAACAAAGCCACCCCTTCATGAACTTCACCAGGGAGCTTCCTCTTTTTCTTAACAGATTTTTCTTCATTAATTTGCACAACTTTGTCTTCGGCTACCTCCACATTACAACTTGCAAATTTCTCAATCGCTTGCTTTAACCTATGCCCCTCTCTACTAAGAAGATAAATTTCAGCATCACATGAAGTAACCTCAACCAGAGCCCTTTCTTTCTCAAGAAATTCCTTTAGTTCCGTCATGAATTGCTCTTCATTGGCCTCTTTCCCTGTCTCAGTATCAAGTGATAGAGCAGCATCAGACGGCACAAATCTCCATAATTGGTTACAAGTAGTCCGAGCAGCAAAATATCCAAAAGATGAGAGGGCCAAATGAACTAGCGCCCAGTGGCGCTCTCTAAGCAACAGATGGTACAACTCCCAGACAGCAGAGGTTGTCACACTGTCATCACTCTCTACCATCTCCATGTGACTAAGGCCAGCTAAGAAAGAAGCCAAGGCAGGTTTACACTGATGCAACCAAGTGTCAGCAGCTGTAGGACCTTCCACAAATAAGTTCTTCAACTCCAAGATAATTTGTACCATATTATCAGATGCATATAAGTGCTTAGTGTTTGAGATTATTTCTAATGTCTGACTGAGAAGTTTTCCATAGTGTTCCTTCTCTGAACTGTTGGAGCTTCTGTAGCGATGCATAACAGCAAACATGAACTTCAGGACTTGTGAGAAGTTCTTCACACCCATGTCAAAAGTACTTGTCTGGCTGTATGAACAAAAAATTAAATCATCAAAAGTAGTGAGGCAAGAGTAAAATTTTATTGAATAATATAGAGTATTCGTATGAAAACAAATCACAGAAATTTTTTAAGGCAAACGAGACAGCAAATCCTTGAGATAACAATTAATGAGAGCTAATCACAGATGAGGCACGGCAAGAAAATCATTTCTTTCACAAAATTTTAGCAGCAGCCCCTTAACAAGATTTTCAGTATTCGCGTGATAGTATCAAGAAATGACAAACGACTTTCTGATCCATTAAAGTAGCTCACTAACGGGCACTCTTCAATTGGTGAATTGTGTTGCATATAAACATGTTGCAAAATCATGGATCTAGAATCATCAAAATCCAACGCATCAAACTTAAGTTTCAAATAACACAACTACTTACAGTGAGTGCAACAGGGCAGACAAAGCACAGACAGGTAACCCCCAGTGAGAAATAGAATAACTCAATGAATTCTCAGCTATAGCATCATTTTCCACCAAAACACAGAAATCAGTAACGACTCTCTGGATAGCAAGCTTTTTCAGGTCATCTGATAATGAATTTATGGGGAAGCCTTCAATTAACAAGGCAGCGAGCTTGATGGAAGATGACTTAGATTTATCATCACAAGCGACAGAATTATAAAAGTGGTCTACAAGAAACTGAGACCCACTTGTAAGAACCACACTTAGTGACCTTGCCATCCTCCTTAGTGCAGAAGAGGGAGCAAGGGATGACTCTGTCGCGCCTACGGACTTGAATAGTGAGATCAATCCACCAAATATATCATCCACTACTTGAGTTTCAGCATTTTGGATAAAAAAGCACCAGAGTTCAACAACGATTTCCCAGCAAAGAAAGTGAGGATGAAAAAAGTTTGTAAACAGAAATAACTCCACCTCCGTCCAAGCTGCACTTGCTGCGGCCACAGTCATTAAGGTTTTTAGTGTACATACAACATAAGGAAACATGGGCTTCCAAGCTAACTCTGCCATGGCTCCAGAACCATTTAAAACCGGAATGTGCAAAACAAGAACATTAGGATAGACATCTTCTTTCATCAAAAGCTCCAATAAACAAGCTAGTCTTTTTGAGATTCCAAGAACTACCTCTTCTCTGAGATACGGAGAACTTCTGAGGAGACTCAAAAACAAAACAAACCTGCCAAGCCTTAATACCTTTGAACATGGCATTGATTCACATTCAACAGTAAATATTTCATCCAAAGATGTTTTCTGGACGGAACCAACAGAAAAAATTTCCTCTGTTCCAGAACAAGTTGCATCTATGAATAACCAGTCTAATATCAGTAATTTATCTTCATGTTTTAGTTCAGCCGAGTTGAGTAAGTTAAGAAGCAAGAGAAAAGAAGTCGGCTCCAAAAACTCAGCCAGTGTTGTGCTTGCCGCTTTCAAATATGTTTCTTTGCTAAGAGACGTACCAAATGTTGAAATCATCAAGATGCATAAGGTGACCTCCTTGAATAATCTCAAGGCCTGGCTTGGATATTGGGAGCAGATCCGAACAGCATTTATTAAGTAAAATTTTATTGGCATAAATGTCCTTTTAGCCTCAGCTACATCCAGAGTTTTTTCACCCATGGAAGACCATGCTCTAGCAGCACTTCTTAGAGACGCAGTGGCCAGAGAAAGCAGGGTCGAAATGATATCTCCTACCCCCACCTTATCTGCTAAAATCCCATTACCAACCTGCAGCAGTGAAACCACTCCTTTCCATGATATATTAAGAATAGTTACTAGACTCCCTCCACCAGAAGCTGCAATTGTACCTAATTCGTACAAATCACTTATTGTGCACACAGTAATGTTGATGACATGTTTCACATTATTTAATCTTCTAGCACAACCTGCAGTCAGGTCCCCATCAACAGTCACCACATCAGTGCCCCAGTTTATTTCTTGGGCATATGCTTTGCACAATTTTACAGAAGAATCTAGGACCACTTGGGCCAACTTCAATATGTCCGAAGCAATGGAAGAAACTCTCTGTTTTAACAATAAAAGAGTTAGAAAATGATTGAAAAAGATAATCTGTTAGACATGCATATTCGTAATTAAACTTGTGAACTTGCACAACCAGAAGGATTTTTGTATGAAAAAGTCTCAAGTGCTCAATGGCCCCCAATTTCCCCGTATGTTAAAAAAAATTCATAGTTATACTTGAAGAATTCAAATTTAGTAATTTCAAGAAGAACAACAACAGTAATCCAATAGAAATTATCAATAAAGAATTCTCCCGAGTCAAGAGAACAGATGACTTGAGAGACAGAATTTGAACCACATTTAATTATAATTCAAAAATAATATAAAAATGAGATATGTGAAACTTTCTTGGCTGCCATGTCATTAATATGTGTCTCGGGTAGACATTAAAGCTTCAACTGTTGTGGAAGTCTGAAAGATTTAAACATAATCTCAAGCAAGAAGAAGGATCAAAAAGCTGAAGATATTATTTAGACAAATCATTCTTGAACTAGTAATAAGGGTGTCAGCTTGATTTATAATCGGCCCACTACTAGAACAGTTCAATAAATTTTGCAGAAAATGCAGATGTTGACATTTTCTGCAGCAAAGACACTAATACTGGTACCTTGATTCCTGATATCAAAACCTTTGTGAGTCTTAGCTGTCCCAACATAAAACTTTCCACGGTACACATTAGCTCTTTTTCACAGATTATGTTAGACCTTATCAAGGCAGACCAGGTGGTAGAAAAGAAATGTGATGCTTCCATGATAATCTGCAAAATGAAAATAGTTCATTATAATAACCATGAATTGACTATAGAAAAACAAAAAAGAAGGGTATTTATTTTTGAGAAACGGTAAATAGCTTATTGCTAGAGACGATAAGCTACAAACTGAGTCAAAGTCCAAAGCTTAAAGCTGGAGAGAAGTTCCAGTAAATAATAGAGATGTCAGTGAGTGAGTTAGCAGCATGCACTACTTGCTGCAATCTAAATTAATGATTTGAAACAAAAATCGGCACATAGCGAATGAGTTAGGACCTGGATAACTATAATTTAGTTGAATTCACTGAAGCACAGAATTTTGTTTTCTGAGAATGAGAAATCGAATTATATTTCTATAACATTAAGACAAGGATGCATAAAGTATAATAACACAGCACAGAAGAACAATAAAATGCAATCAAGATCACAACGTTTTTTTCTGACTGATAAGAATTCCAAAAGGAAACAAGCAAATACAAGCAAAGTTTGGGAGCCGTATCTATTTTCAGAGCATGATAATACACTTCGTGGACATCAATTATGAATTATGACATGACATTTCAATAGATTGTTTCAGCCTATGCAACTGAGGGACTTTGCTCGAGGCTTAGCAAGCCATAACTCTGTCAAACTATGGCATGATTGAAAGTTTTGCGCTTGGAGTCTATCAGAAGGATGAATTTTGCCAACCAATTAAACCTTTCTTGCTGTAGAGAAGAAACGCGTAATGTGTCAGAGATATGATTCATCAGATGGTTTACATCGTCGAAAATTTGCATAAAATTTTTAGAGCGCCATTTTACTAGAAACAGAACAATAAACAAAGAATGAATTGCAATATGGAACCTGAAACCAAGGAACTCATGTCAAATAAGAAAGTACTGAAGAAAAATAAGGCAACAGATATCATTTTGTGGCAAAAACTGTAAATTCAAATGCAATAAAGATGATCATTTAACTTGATAATAGATAACAGTCATGCGAGGAACTCATCATTGACACATAAGAAATTGGGTTATTGACAAGAGAAACCACAGGAATAAGATGATTTTGAATATTCAAAGGATGTTGTTCCTATTTGTTTCTGTTTAATTTCAGGTGATTCGTAAGATCAATAAAACAATTAGCTATCGATACATGGGTTTTCAGTCAAAAAGAAATCTAAACAGTGAAATATGAGCTGCATAAGCAAGGGACGTATTACTGACACTAAAGATTGAATGCTGTGTGAGCGCAGATTGGAGACTGAACAAAAAAATGTGCAAATCGAGAATTGTGAAAATGTTCTCCATCAAATAATCAATACCTGAAAAATAAAGTTTTCATCAAGTGACACCTCAATCTGGAGAACTTTCTCCAACCATGCACTTACCTACAAAATGATACTCAGATTATAAGATGGAAGGAAAACACTAGTAGATTTTGAATGAAGAGTATTATTGAAAAATATTCCATCTGTGAGGACAAATAAAAAACCTTAATCCCAAGCACCAGAAAATGGCTTAGGCAAATAGACATGTTCATCTCCGCATATTTCCGAGCAATGTGCAAGATAGATTTGTTTAGCATGCACTGTGGCTTACCCAGGCAAGCTGAATCCTCCCAAAAGCGCTGTTTATGGTTATGGGAAAAACATAGAACAGCTAAAAAGCAACAAATTTGGAACAAAACACACATCTGTATTTGAAGTTCGAGAATATATATTCTATTTGACTAAAAGAATTTTTAAGTTTTGACCAATGACATAATTAGTTTAGATCAACAGGCGAAATGGATATGAATCTCGCAAATTAATAAATCCCGGATAGTTGAACATATGAGTTGAAGCAAAAGAGCAAATAATTTACTAACTCACTGAGGTTAAAAAAATGCCTGTAATGCTCATTGAAACGGTATCTAAGCTCAGGCATATTGAACGCCTAGGACTGTTTACTGAAAGTAAGATGACTACGGCCACATTCAACATGTAATTAACTCCTCCCTCTCTATTGGCATATATTAACAACTTGCTTCGCAGACGAACATCTATAAAATTCGTTTGGATACGACAAGGCATTCTGCAAGTTGAACCAAGTCAGACTTGTCCACAATATTCGAATCACTGAGTTGATTAAATAGATCAATCCTGGTCTCGATAACCTGTCAGCAAAAGAGAGCTTCTGTAAACTACAACGGAAAATAAATTTAACAGCGCTACTCGTAACAAATTACAACGTCCAACC
Organism: Aristolochia contorta; assembly: GCA_022405105.1. NCBI lineage: Eukaryota > Viridiplantae > Streptophyta > Magnoliopsida > Piperales > Aristolochiaceae > Aristolochia > Aristolochia contorta. The sequence continues at coordinate 2,924,836 of CM039667.1, read as the reverse complement.
GAAATCAGATGAGAACTTGAGATTCGCACTTATGTCGCGAGTCGCAGAGAACTTAAATTATCGTGCAAAATGGAAATGAGAAAAGTTAGTGACTATCTGGACACATTTAAAAGATAGTGAAGGTAAGTCCCCAATCCTATCTCTCTCCACAGCGTTAACGATTTGTACTGATCAACGACGAAACGTGCTACATTTTCGCTGCGGCTATTTCGATCCAATAGATGTGATAGCTAGAGGTTCATACCGCGTGGAAGCTACAGGATGGAAGTGGTTTCACTAGCTTACATATACTATTTGGTTGCGCTGAAACATCATCTTTCTCTTTAGAAAATTGAATCGTGTAAAGATGAAAGACATTAAAAATAATAGCGAGTATTTCGTGAGAACGCAAACCTTTGAGGCTCTAATGCCTTCCAGGAGGCTCTGCACGTCGTGTGCTTCCATTTCTCTCCGTCTCTGTCCGGAGCTCGTTTCCCGCCCCCGCCCACGACATATACTAACAAATGACAATTTGGCGGGGCTCCCTTTCAAGTAACTGGCCGAAATAAACTACCGGTACCGGTTCATGTTACAAAGATCCGACCCCGTTAATAAGTACTAACTTTTTTTTATAGGAAGTTTTACTTTCTATTATAAAGCAGAGATGTCTTTTACAGAATCCAAAATATTACAGTCATCTATAATATGTAACTTGGGCGCAGCCCACTCGTGACTCAGTTACTTATGAACCTTCCTTTGCCAATCTGTCTGCGAGAGAGTTGGTTTCCCTGAAAGCATGATGTACGAGATAGGATGGGTGCTTGATGAGGATATCGCTGCATGAGAAGATCAGCCAGATTAACCAGTGAGATGTTGTTTCCTGCTTGGTAGCTCGAATGGCTAACATGGAGTCTCCCTCGATAATAGCCTATGAATTATAGTAAAAATGGTGGAGCAATGAAAGGGTAAATAATAATGAGTTAAGTTCGGCTTCATTGTTTGATTTTTTCGATAAGGCCCATGAGGCTAGTACTCACTGGGAAAAAGTAGTTAAAGGGTTTAACCAAGTTACCCGGTTGGCCTAGTGGTTCTAGTTGACCGTGTTGACAATACTGCAATATTACATGTTTAAAGAGTATACATATTTTTTAAATATGTAAATATTACATATTTTTTAAATATGTAAATATTACATATTTAAAGTAAACACGTGTGTTAAGTGCATGATTTAGTCGTGACTTTGGTAGGAGTGGAACCGCCTGGATTTTTGAGATAGGATAGGTTGTCATTTTTAATTTTTGTAACTTCTAATTCTAATAGATAAGTGATTTTTGGAGTTGTTTTAATGGAAGGCTGGATTCAGATTTGCTCGTTGGAGCATTGATCCTATTATATACAATTATAGGTAGCCAACCTAAGTGTCAAACATTGCCTAAGTGCTATTGCAATATGTTTTACTCGTTGTAATCTTCTCATAAGAGTCAATAATCGATCTCTAATTTTATATACTTTTTGTGACTAATAATAAAAATCAATTCAACCTTCTCTTACAATTTTCTCTCATTCTTTTAAGTTCTCATAAGATAATTCATTTCAGTTTTTTCTCAAGTTTTTCTCTTTCTCTTTTCATTAAGGCGTCTAATGAAAAACAAATATTTTTTCTCTCCAATTTCTTTTTAGTTGTCCTTTTTATCGTTTTTAAATTTTTTGCTTATAGTGTTATTATTGTAAGAAGAGCTGTGATACAAGTACTGTAGGTTTTTAATTCCAAGACTTCACATCCTGAACGTGGTGTCCACGTTGAAGCTTAGTAAGAAATAAATTTGAGATAAAATTTGTAAGATTTTAATTTTTAATAAAATATTATCAACCTATTCTATGGATAAACTCTAAGCTTTAGATTTTCTCCTTAGCTAGACAGCCAACTATGAGATGTAAAACCTTGAAGTAAAATCATAAGTACTAATATCATTTTTCTTGTAAGAATTCATTAAGGTCATACCCTCTAAAATTTGTCCACACAAGAGAACTATAATATGGTCAAAGTTGCACCAAATAATAGACAATATCCCCCCACCAATAAAACAAAAAAGTCTATTGAGCGTTGATTTTATTCAAACAAAGTGCAATTTGTAGGTTTATCAGTTATGCATGATGCTAATATTAGCCACTCCCATGGCTCATTCTGTCATTCCGCGCCGGCGCGGAGGGTCTTTTCTCCCTCCGAGTCCTCTGCGACTCCGTCGTCTCGTTTTCCATCCATTACCACGGTACCACCCTGTTTCCGGCATCGGAACATGCATCACATGACGTCCAACATTTCAAACTCAACAACTGTCGCGGCCCCGCCACCTTCGCGTTCCAAGATCGTAGGACGGTCAAGCATCACCCATAGCTCGAACTCGTGGAACCCAATCGGCCACGGAACACAACACTGGGTCTCGATGCCGGAAGTTGGGACTCATTTCATCAATTGCTGGCTCTCTGGTCTCTTATCGATTCCCCGCGACAAGGCGACAATTCAAGGGCAGAAGAAAGGACAGAAAGATGCGGTACGTTTGAGTGTAATTAGATATCTTTCAGGCCTTAAAGACTCCAAAAAAGCCGTTAAACCAATTATTTTTTTTATTACCAGGTTAAAGTAGGTTTAATCATTGAACTGAACCGCGCTTTACTTAAAAGCGATTCCATTTCATTATATTATGATTTAATTTTATTAAATCATGTCGGTGAAGCCGCGAACTTCTTTCTCATCGGCATCGCCACCTGCTTCGCTCCCTCACCGCCAAATTCGACTTACGAACACCAGGTCCACGTGTCATTTCCTCTTTCGCTGACGCGTCATCAAGCACGTGGGATTGGCCCCGTCGCCCGAACGGGATAGTCTGTATTAGTGGAGACCACGGTTGCTGTATTATGTATTATGTTATGTTTTCCGCCTTCCACTTGTCAGCTCGAGAAAACATTGAAACGCGTGACAGTTTTTAAATATAGCGGGTCAACTACTCGGCAATTCGGCAAGTCTTCCTTCTGAGTGACCGAGTCCCTTGATCACTGTTATTAGTTCTCCTACGATAGTATTAATAAATTCATCTAGTGTCTGACCCGGTACGCGTTTAAGCTACTACGGAATTAAAATTTGCAGGGAATTATCGGAGGAAATTGGACGGACACGTGGAAATAAAAAGGGGTCTGGGAACACGCAATCCATGTGCTTACTCACATGCGGAGGCAATTAAAGCGATTAAGCGACCATTAAGGCAAGCATAGAAGATACCAGACAGGTTTCTCGACTTCGAGAGCAATCGGTTGGGTTAAAGCGCGAGATTCATCCTCTCGAGTCGTGAGTTCGTAACTCGTAACTCGGGAGCGCGAACTTCTAGAATCTTTTAGTTTGTGATCCCGGCGCAGCGGGTACAGTCAGCGCCAGGAGGGATGACACGGAGGCGCTCGTTCCGACGTGGATGTACTGTCACCCGGCTGCCGACGGAGCCAGAAGTCCAGACCGGTGCCCCGCACTAAAGTGCGCGTCTTGTCGCTTCCCACCGTATATAGAGAAGAGCATCGACTGACTACGCGGTTTGAGGATGGACAGCACAGAAGTGGCGCAGGGAACGCTAATTCAATTCGTCGCTATCGCCATTTTGCAGTAAGTCGTTGTTTTCTTTCCTCACTTTCCGTGTTTTCCTACCTCCGGTGTGGGGATTCAGTGTTGGGTAGATCTGGGTCGGCGTCGTGGCCCGTGGGAAACTGTAATCCGGGGAGTGTCTGCTTGGGGGAAGATCGACATGGTCTAACCGTATCAGTCTTTGATTTCGCGTTTTCCTTTGTGGTTGTTGGAGCAAGCTTTTTGGGTGTCTGGCCAGATTCAATCCACCTGCTACTGCTGCTTAGCTTCTTCGCCGGTTCGTTAATTCGCAAAGGCGGTTTCTCGGTGGATTGGGAATTAGCGTCTCACTTATACGTCTAGCTACGTGGAGCTTATTGCGTTTTCTAAGGTTCTTATAGCTGGATTCACGCCCAGGGTTGCTCTGGAGTTTACCGTACCTTGGATCCGTTGATTGTAAGTGGATGATCGTGTTATGGAGGCAACAATGAATTGGGTTAGGGTTCTCGTGAGCTTGTTGTTTTTGTGGGAGATTTATGTGCCCGTTTTATGAGATCATCGTTTGACGTAGGTCCTATTTTTATTTTTTATTTTTTTGTTGATCTCATGAGACGCCGCTCATCTGTGTGCATTCCTCGTGTACAGATGGAGAGGGCAGGGGGAAAGCAAGCACAGGGTCGTTTCTGTTTCCTCATCTCCTTGTCTATCTTGTTTTGGTTCGTGATATTTTACTTCCATTTCTATGTTATTGGGGGAGGGACTATTGATGAACCGGAGGAGTCCATTTCATATCACTTGGACTCGAAAACTGTTAGCCCCTCTAAAGAGTATCCATTCATGCGAGCTCTGAGAACCAGTGAAAACAAAAGTGATCCATGTGGAGGCAGGTATATATATGTTCATGACCTGCCCCCAAAGTTCAATGAACAGATGCTTAGAGAGTGTAAGTCTCTCAGCCTCTGGACCAATATGTGTAAATTCACCACCAATGCAGGACTGGGCCCTCCACTCGAGAATGAAAAAGGGGTCTTCTCTAACACTGGGTGGTATGCAACAAATCAGTTTGCTGTAGATGTCATATTCAGTAACCGGATGAAGCAGTACGATTGTTTGACTCGAGATTCCTCCCTCGCCGCTGCAATTTTCGTTCCATTCTATGCTGGATTTGATATTTCCCGATACCTCTGGGGTTATAACAATTCAGTAAAGGATGCTGCTTCTGTTGAACTGGTTGATTGGCTCATGAAAAGACCGGAGTGGAATGTGATGGGGGGTAGAGATCACTTTCTAGTGGCTGGGAGGATAACTTGGGATTTCCGGAGGCTAACTGACCTTGATACAGATTGGGGTAACAAGCTTTTGTTTTTGCCGGCTGCAAGGAACATGTCTATGTTGGTTGTTGAATCCAGTCCATGGAATGCAAATGATTTTGGTATTCCATATCCAACCTACTTCCATCCTGCAAAGGACTCGGAGGTGTTCCTATGGCAAGACAGGATGAGGAAATTGAAAAGGCAATGGCTGTTCTCATTTGCAGGTGCTCCTCGTCCTGATAATCCCAAATCCATCAGGGGGCAGATTATTGATCAGTGCAAAAACTCAAAGGTGTGCAAGCTATTGGAATGTGATTTTGGGGAGAGCAAGTGCCACTCTCCAAGCAGTATAATGCAAATGTTTCAGAGTTCTCTCTTCTGCCTACAACCTCAGGGAGACTCTTACACGCGAAGATCTGCTTTTGATTCCATGTTGGCTGGTTGTATTCCAGTTTTCTTCCATCCAGGTTCAGCCTATACTCAGTATACCTGGCACCTTCCTAGAAATTTTTCAACTTATTCTGTGTTCATTCCTGAGGACGATATTCGGAAGAGAAATGTTAGTATTGAGGATAGATTGAAACAAATTTCTCCAGAGCAGGTCAAAATCATGAGGGAAGAGGTCATAAGTCTCATACCAAGGCTTATATATGCAGACCCTCGATCTAAGCTCGATACTTTTAAAGATGCATTTGATGTGGCTGTTCAGGCAATTATCGACAAAGTTTCTTTGCTGAGGAAGGATATCATAGAAGGTCGTGACAATGATGATTTTGTTGAAGAGCTCAGCTGGAAATATGCTCTGTTAGAGGGAGGACAGAGGAGTGTAGGACCCCATGAATGGGATCCTTTCTTTTCAAAGCCAAAGGATGCTGGCAATGCTGACTCTGACAAGTTGTCGGCCGAGATTGGCAAAAACTCCTGGAAGAATGAGCAGAGGGGTCACTCATGATTCTGATGAATGTTCTCAACCTTCGGAAGCTTGTTGAAGTCCATATCAGTGGACACTTCAGAAGGTCTAGTTCATTTTGGCAACTTGGGAATCGGGTGGTAATACCAATGTTAACTCTGATCAAGTTGGACGAGATGGGAATACTGGTAAATCCAGTGCCTAGACCCGTGTATACATCTTGTAAAACTGGAAGGGGTCCTTTGTCTGCCTGATACATATAATTTCCTAGTTAGTATTCTCCGCCTTTGAGCAGTTTTGTCCGAGTCTAATAATTCTTTCTTGTGCTGGTCATACATGAAATATAGATGAACTGCTTTGTCTTTCTTCTATTGTTTTGCCACAATACTTGAAGGCAATACATTTAATTTACGAAATAGTTACAGAGCTGCGTGCTTCTGTTTATTTTCAGTGTCTGTGCTGTTTGGTCTCATTTTGAGGGAAGAAATTGTTTCTCCCATTATTTGCTGTGCTCCTTACGTTACATGGGAATGGACGACGGGTTTATCGAATTCTTCAGCACTGCAGTGCCACTCCTCTGGGAAAGGGTAAGCGACGTTCAATTGGGTTTTGCCTCTGTTTCTCACCCTCGCAAAGATGAAATAAATGAACCTTATCGGCTGCTGCATCAAATCAAATCAATGGGGTTGATGAAGATGTTACAGTGTGCACTGCAGAAGCTCACAAGCCTCACATGATCTCCATTGTGGCTATTAAATTCCTTGTGTAGGATGAATTCAATCTGAATTCTGGACCATACTGTCGGACCCATTTCAGCTCATTGTGGGCAGCTCCTAACGGGCCCATATCAGATCCAGGTGGGCACGAGGTTGTCTGAGTAGATTGATCGGATCGTGTGTTCCTTACCGTCCATTTAAGCTACGCAGTTACCATACTGGAATTTCATTTTCGATCATTAAGTGATTTAGATATGTTTAATTTTAATAAAAAAATTGTTAAACCAGGTCTGAGTGGAATAGATTGAGTTCTTTTCTGATCGTTTGTTTTACATTATCCGAAGGGAATTTTTTGTAATTTACATCTATGGAGAGATGAATGATATCAACCTCTTAAAAAAAATATCTATGGAGAGATGTAACTGTCCAAGGCTCGTATGGGATGTCGAACTAAGATTAGTTAACTGACGAAACGGTACGGTAGTTGTAAAAATTCCCACGTCGGAGCTTCCCGCCGAATTATCCTGTAAGTAGTCGTTTGTGTGGTCGAGATGGGCTTCCTTCTCGCTGCTCCCTTTGCTATGGCTGCTTTCATGGCGACGGTCGCTTCTTCAATTTTGGCTTTTTCACCTGCATCCGCCTCTCACTCGGCAGGTACGGTTTCGTCCTGATTGATTAAGTTCGGATCTTCGCACCGCGAGCAAAGTTTTTCGTACATCCTGTAACGAAGCAAGTACCATCTTGGTTCTTTACCATTTATGATTCGGTTCTAATGGTGGCAATCAGAGAAGGGCTCTAATTCGGTGAAGGTTAGAGATGATTGGAGGAAACGCTCCAGACCAATTCCTCCCGGGGGCACTTATCCTGCCAAAGATCACTGCAGGTTTTACCTTGTTTCCGTCCCGTTACTGTTTTCTACTGGAAGCGGAAACCGAAAACTGTTTAAATTCACCATTTTTTTCTGTGGCAGCCGATGCGGGCTATGCGATACGTATTATATTGCCCATGTCAAGAATGCATGCGCTTTCTTGGGTGACGGAATGTCCAGAATTGAGGTAAGAGAAACCACGAGATCCTTTCTGCTCTTTTCAGGTGTTATTGCTTCGCTCAAGGGCTAACGCACGGCGTTAGTGTTGTGCTGTCCCTTTCTGCCACGTTTGCTTTGTAGGACGTTTTAACCATGAAGTGCATGGACTTTGTGCAACATGAACTTTAAGTACTAGAAAGAATCTTGGAATATACGGAGTAAAATGAGTTTCAGGATCTACGCTCATTGGATTTTACAAGAATGCTATTATGACATTGGAAATCACTCAATTGTTATATAACGTTGGAGACACACTCCAATAACTCGAGTACTTTCTGATTATTCCCTTTTCCTATCTTTGCATAATTTTTTTTTTTCCATGTTTGTGATTGCTTTTATCAGGCCTTGGAACCGGTTATTCATGGTAGAGGGCGGAAATTGAACTCATCTGAGGAGACATACTTTGGTGTGCATGAGGAACTCTTATATGCGCGGAAAACTACACCTGTAGAAGGTTCCAAATATCTTACTATTTTATGCACTTTTGCTTGTCTCTAATTTTTGTTTATGAATGTAATATAGCGACAGAGACTGTTTACTGAGACTTATTATTCAAATTCTTTTGACTAGTGGCAAATGAGTAAATTGAACATATGAAATGTAGGTGCCCAGTGGACAGGGATTGTGACAACCATTGCTGTGGAAATGTTGAAAGCAAACATCGTAGAAGCTGTAATTTGTGTTCAAAGGTATTGGCAGAAAATAGCCATATTAGACCTCATGAATCTCTTTTTTAATGAGTATTCATGTTATGTTACTGCTCTCCAGTGATCCAGAGGATCGGCTTACTCCAAGACCTGTTCTGGCCAGGTACTTCAAACTAATTTTGTTCTATATGATCTGCAGATTATCAAGCAAACTTCATTTATTTGTAACATGCTGTGAGAAGCGATAAGTGTGCTTTCTTTGCATTAGTATAAGTAGCTCATTTTTACTGTTTTCCCTGAGAAACTTGCAAGCAGCATTATTCTTCTTTTCAGTGGTGAATGCTTTATTAATTATCAAGAATGATATACGTAATGAAATACACTGTTTGGTTAGTAGATGTACTGGTAGGCGTGTACAAGTATTGTAGCAGAGAGATTAATTGAGAGCGAGTGCTACTCCTGTGGCATGTTTCTTGATGTTCCCTCAGCTAAAGAATCAGCTATGGCATTGGTTGATCTTGAGATTATGAGCAATACTATATCCCATTCTGCTGTCAAGTCATAAACCTCATCTTATACACGCTTCAGCCTCAAGTAGGGAAGTAAGTTCTCTGGCCCTGTTGAAAACCGAGTTAGAGTCACCAATCTGAAGTGGCCCATTTAGGTGCTGGGAGAAAAGTTGTAAACCAACTAGCAGTGCATTTGCTTTGGCTTCATTTGAGGTGCTACTTCCGGCTCGTCCAGAGAAGGCAAGCAGTCTCTCTCCAAAGCTGTTTTCTGATGATGGATGTGGGAATTGGAGGCAGGTTATTTGTGCTGTTGGCCCAGAAGAAAATATGTTGGATGCATTTTTCAGATTGTTTCTTCAAGGGGGTTCTTTTTATTCTCGAAATTCTGCTGATTTCTCTTAATCGACGTGCCAAGGGACTGCTGCTAATGCCATTTGCCACATGGATTTTCCATAAGTAGGGAATGAACATGAAAGTAATAGCTTCAGTAATTGACTAGAACTTTCTAGCAGATGTAATTGGACATTTAACTTCTACTGTGTTCTTTAGCTATTTGTTGGTTTTCACAATCATATCTTGTTGTTGTCTACTGTTAACATAAAAAATGTTTTGTTTCCTATAGGACACCGGATGAAGTTCTTGCTGCCAAAGGTGTCAAGCCTACACTATCTCCGAACCTAAATACCCTTGCACTAGTTGAGGTCTATTTTTTTTCCTGAAACTATTTTGGATGTGCCATAACTCCAAACTTTTTTTTTTTCATTTTGATGACTTGGGTCTTTGACCCAATGGTCACATGGGTTCCTGTGTGAGTCTTGGATTCAAGTCTCACCAGGGTTTAAAGAGGAGGATGTGTGCATGTGTGTTCTATGTTCGTTTCTTTGAAAGAGGTGCATTCTACATTGAAACAAAAATTAGTATCAACCTATGGACCCCAATGTGTGCAGGCTGCAGGTGTGAAACGCCTTCTTTTCTGTGGTGTGGGCTGCCAAGTTCAAGGTAAACAGCCACTGTAATTTGCCTTTGTTTTGATTTTTCGCTTCTTTGTGACTCATACTACTGTAATGCAGGCTAATCTGTTAAATTGCAGCATTAAGATCCATAGAGCAGTACCTGGGTTTAGAAAAGCTTTATGTACTTGGAACAAACTGTGGTATGTTGGTTTGTTTCCTTAATTCATCTTGCCATATTCTTTTTGCTCTCATTTTAAAAAAATATATATATATATATTCTTTTTGCTCTTGTGACAACCTACAAAGTAATAGTTTCCACTTGTAGGCTTTTATTTAGCGATTTCTCAGTTAAGGATCCATACTTTCAGCCTGTTAATAGACATGTCTGTGCTTTCAGTGGATAATGGGACTAGGGAAGGCTTAGAGAAGTTTTTGAAGGCGGCAAGTAGTGATCCAGAAACAGTGCTACATTATGAATTTATGCAAGACTACAAGGTTTCAGCTTTGTCTTTTGTGTTTAGGCCTTTCCTCTGCTGTCTTTTGTTCTTCTTAAGCATCACACATCAAATTCTACACTAATTATTTATATTTTTATTATAATGTTTCATCTATTAATAGGTACACTTGAAGCATTTGGATGGACATATTGAAGAGGTCTCTCTCTCTCTCTCTCTCTCTCTCTCTCTCTCTCTCTCTTTAATTTTTTGGATGAACTCAATAACATTTTGTCTTATTGAGCAGGTTCCTTATTTCAGTTTACCAGCAAATGACCTTGTGGATGTTATTGCTCCCTCCTGCTACAGGTAAGTTGTTTTCTTGTTGAACTTCACTCCATCTAGCTCATATACTGAATTTGATCAACATTCAAGGTAAATGAAACATATTCAAAACTGTTTTGCCTTGCCATGATTTACTTCTGTTCTGATTCAGTCTTTACTAACTGTGAGAACTCTTCTACTAAACTTACCTGCCCATCATATGTGAACACCATCTTTTTTTTGCTGTCTTAATAAATGCTCTCTTTCTCACTGTTGCTGATTTCTGTATAGCTAGGGTGTTAGTTATTTTATTTTTATTCAGAGGTAAGGCTAAATTGCCTTTTCTTACATGTGCTGCAGCTGCTTTGACTACACCAATGCTTTAGCTGTGAGTTGCTTTATCTCAAAACTCTATTTTGATGTTAATGAAAAAAATGTGTGGGCATACTCAACTAACCTGATATTATATTCTTCTTTTTCAAAGAAAGGATTTTGTTTACTTCTTTTCTTAAAAAAAAGTTAACTGGTTGTGTATGTCTATCGTAATATTGCTTCCTGAATGATGTTCTTGTGTTTGAAACTGTCTTTTATCTTTCTATTATTTGCAGGACTTAGTGGTGGGATACATGGGAGTACCAAAGTATTCAGGGTTAAACATGACACAACATCCTCAATATATTACTGTTAGGTAAGAACGTACTTGAATTAAGTGTTGGTAGTACCATTTCTTTTGTTTCCATTTTAAAAATTATCTTTGGACCATTTATTTTGTCATGATTGAAATGCAGCAATATAGTGCTTGGTTTTGCAAGTTTTAGGCAGACAGCACCAACTGGTGTCAACATCTCTATGGCCTGGTTTTCAACCTTACAAGGGAAAAAATAAAAAATTAAACAGAGATTTTCTATTTTATATTGCAGAATCATAATATTATTTTATTATCCTAAGTGTCAGGTTTATCCTTTTTTATTTAAACAATGAAGGGGGGAAGCAGAGTCCAGAGGCAAATAATTTATCCCAGAAAAGTAACGTATATAAAATCTAAAACAAGAGTGCAGAAGTATATAGGTGTGAGAGTGATAGAGTCTTCTCCATGTACCCTGTTTGCCAAATGACTCGCTTTTCGGGGTATGTGGCTCCAAGTGATGGAGCACAGGTCGGCACTGTTGAAATGCTTGTTTATTGATGAAACCGTGAAAAAGGGTTAAAGCGTCAGGCATAATTTTAAACTTAGAATCTCCTTCCACCATTTAAAAATTGGAATAAGAACTAAAGAAAAAACTTGCTCAAGTCCCCAGAGAAGGATTTTAACTTAGCCTTTGCAGGATTTGCATGTCCAAAGGATGCCGAAAATCCAGTTAGGATATTTGCATTATATTCTTGACGACTCCATGTCCTTCCTACGCAAGATACTTGTCGAGTGTCCATATAATTTAGCTTTTGGCAACCATGAACCTGTCCCCATCCTTACATCAGCTAACTAGGTTTCAACTATGGGTAACAGTACTAGAAATACTTGAAAATCACAAAAGTTTACCTGAAAAATAGTGTGATGGATGATTTCTTCGTGACTTCTGAACAGCTGCCTGTCCATTAATAGGACAATTGTATGCAGGAAAACTCGGTTATATGCTTCCAGTAGGTTGCCCTTCCTCTAGAGTTCTCTGGTGCACCAGCTGGGTTAAGTTTGTTGGCGTCCTTTGTCAAACTTTGTGTAACTTTGTCCTTCCTGTCTGTCTTAGAAACTCTGGTTGGTTAACCTTGATTCTTTCCTGAGGTTTTTCTTCCCAATTTATGGTCACGCTTTTGCACTGATTGATTATTCAATTATAACAGCCTATCATATGTATACTCTTGTTAGCATTTTTCTGCTGACTGAGTGTCATTCTCTTTAGTTGGATCAGTTTTGACCCAAATTGGCCGCCCAGTTCCGGATGCATAAATGTCTCTTACTGTCTATTTGATTTTATTACATAAATGAATCATGTTGTCTTATATCAAGATGAACCTAATAATGTGCTTTGCAATTGCCAGGAATGAGCGTGGAAGGGAAATGTTAAGCCTGGTCGAGAACCTTCTGGAGATAACTCCCACAGTTAGCAGTGTAGGCCAATTTCTAGCTCTTCTCTTCTAAGAGATTTTTACCGTTAGTGGGTGGTGCAAATGCAGCTTTTTTCCTTTCAGGGTAACAGGCGTCCGTTTGTTATGGAAACAGTCAAAGCCGATGACAAAGCTAAGTCAGGTGATAGATTGGTTGTACTTTATTTTTACTCCATAACAGTTTTTTGCTGCAATGATGAGACACCAGTCTGATATCTGCGTGAACTTATCTGTTTTGATTGAGGCTGCTTACTTTGATTTTGCGGGAGCAGAATCAAGTAAATAGGCGTAGTCTTAATGTATTTATCGACGGCAGAGCTGTTAAACGGAAACCTCATTGATTAGCATGATCCAATTGTTGAATGTAGTAAGATCAGAAAGCGCAAGTAGGGTTATACAAGTTCTGAGGACATCTAATATCAATTTTAACTTGCATAACAAAAAAGTTTAAGCCTCAACCAATATTTTTATATTCGTTACTTGGAGCTGATTTTTATAAATTATATCAGGTAAAGGTCCGTCACAACCAGCTCCTAAGTTTGTTGGTAATATTATTGCCTTCATTTTAAACTTGGTAAGTTTGGTTCGGATTGATGATTCATATGCAGTGTAGCTGGTGTCTATTTCATGTTAACCTCAATTTGCTTCGTGGTACTAGATTGGTCCAAGAGGGCTCGAGTTTGCCCAATATTCTTTAGACTATCACACAATACGTAACTACTTACATGTGCATCGTGCTTGGGGAAAACAAAGGTACACAGTTCAATTTTTTACCAAAGTGACTAGTACACTATTTTTTGGAACTGGTTAGAGCTTTTGGTTATTTTCTTTGAAGCAGGGCTGACCGTCATGTACCCTCATACGCGAAAAAACTTGTTGACATGTACAATAAGGACGGGGAAATCGATCGCATGCTCGCCGCAACCGAACAACAACAGTAACTCTTTGGCTTTACTGAAAGCATAGTAATTTCTTTGTTTTTTTCATATGTTGTAAACTGAAAGCATGCATATGAAGATAAACTCTTGCATTTTTGTTATTTATTTATGAATTTTAGTTTTCTACAACTCACATATTTAACATATATACCTGACAAAATGAGGTGTTAAAGAAAAAAGTTTAAGAAATTGAAACAGTAGATAAAAGGCTACTTTGTCTGTTCTCACGGCTGAAGCGGTTATCTTTTAAAGAGTTTTCAATCCCTGATGACTTTGTTGGTATGTGAGTGAAATCATGGAATGAGTGACAATGAGAGGGGCTCCGGTGGACGGCCTTCCATGTTATTGGAATTATGTGTTCCTTTTACATGTACCGAAACGAGACTCCACCAGTAGTTTTTGGGGAAGGAGCATACCGACCAGACACTTGACGTCCACGGGGAGGGGAGGGTGGTCCGCGAGGGTGTGAGGGTGTGTGAAGTGGAAGGGGCCACGCCGGCACGGTCTTTCAGACTGGCACGTATCACCCGGGCCTGCGTGTTATGTGACCGGCCTCGACATGCAAACCCAACCCCCCCCTATCGGGTGCCTCGACGACCCGTCGAAGCAAAGCGCCCGGCACGCGTCGGCCCACTCAGTTGCCAGTGAGGGTATGTAGACTGGGTTTTTGTGAGAGGGGAATATCACGTGCTGCCGAGTTGGTGGGGGCTGCCCAGACGTGCCACTTGGCCCTTGGGGGTACTTGTCGAACTCGACAGTTGTTACTAGGGTCCCTCTTCGGGCTCCTCTGCCTCTTCTATTTATCGAACCCCCTCCTCTTTATCTCCTAGTCTGCCTAATGGTCATCCTCTACTACATTTTACTTCCTCACTCACTCTTCTGCTACTACATACAACACTCTCTAGCTCTCTCCCCTTCAAACAAACAAATGGGAGGAAACAACAACAACAACAAAAATCAATCAGTTTTTTCGGTAGAAATGAGATGCACAAGGAAGATTCAGTCGACGACGCAGAGAGGAAGTACTTTCAGTACTAGTTCAGAGACGAGTATCAGACGTTCGAGGAAAGGGTGCATGAAAGGCAAAGGAGGCCCCCAGAACGCGCTGTGCACTTACAGAGGGGTTAGGCAGAGGACGTGGGGGAAATGGGTCGCAGAAATCCGGGAACCCAAGCGAGGCACGCGCCTGTGGCTCGGCACCTTCAACACCTCCTTGGAAGCCGCTCTCGCTTACGACGACGTCGCTCGTAAGCTCTATGGCCCCTGTGCCAAGCTCAATTTGCCCGACTCCCGATCAGTACTCGCTAATAATGACAACCCCCAGAACTCCGTCGTCGCCAACACCTCCTCCTCTTCCGCCTCCTCCCCCTCTACCGTCCCCGACGTCTCTAATTTCCTCAATAGATCAGACCCCGAGAGGGATCAAGCTGTCCTCTTCGACGACCATCTTTTTGACGAGTTCCCCTTGGGAGACAAATTAGATTACTACTCCAAGAATTGCGTGATCTCCACGGACAGCTACTTGTCCATGTACCCCAATGGCTTCAGTATTGATCCTCTCTGCGATTCTAGTACTACTGGAGAACACTCCAATGGCGGATTGTCGCGGGAGGCCGTGATATCGGGATTACCCCCAGAAGAACAGATTTTCCCGGTCATCACGACAGATCACTACTACGACGTGGGTGTCAATTATGATCTCGGATTATTCATGGTACCCAACAACTTTGGACTAGGAGCTGGCGAGGAGACGGACTTCCGCGATCACCTGTAGACGTACGCCTTCATCCTCTCTCGTCTCTCTTATCATCTAATTAATGTATTCTCCAAACCTGAAACGTCCCAATACTAATAACTAGCTCGATCGTCGCCTTTACCATCCCAAATACCGGCCCTACAGCCGTTGTCAATATTAAGTAGGTCCTCAAGAGAACTAGGCTTGTTAATTTAATTAATCCCGATCTTCCCATGTCATGCAGATCTTGGTCGCGCGGCACTCCTAGTTCCCTTCTCTATGTGTCAAATACATGATACAATATTATCGTTAACTTTAGACGTGTTTGATGTGAACTATGTGGTACTGTTGCTGAAGACGAAGTTTCTAATGGTGAATTATTTAAACTCACGGGGACTTTTCCTCGTCGAACAACTTACGGGGCTGTTCAAGGATGTTCATTGAACGGATCCACATCCACTTTCTGTACACGATCAGGTTAATTATATATTATCATTAACGATGACTTAGTAGTTAAGTTCGAGTATGTATATGTTGTCCGATCTAATCATATATTTATACATCTATCCTTATACCGATATTGAATGTATGTACGTAACTTTAAGAAAAAAAAATAGAGTACATATTACTTTTGAGTACTTATAATTTTTATTTCTATAATGTGGGGATTGATTTCTAAGAAACCTATTGAAATACGACGGATGCAATATTGATATGTACACCTGGTCTGTAACCATGCATGAAACGTATAAATGGGGTACTAGGGAATCTGGAAACCGAACCTTTGGAAAATCAGATAAGGTTCATGGACATTTGTAGCTCATATACAAGATTCGGGTAGAAGTATTTTTAAAATACATAGGATTCTTTGAACAATTAGAATTCTTATGCGCATATGTATTGATAATTGACATAGAATACTACTTGTTATACGTAATTAATATTAATGCAGCTAGTAAATCTCCTTGTTCGTATTGCCAAATACTCTGTAACAGTGATATTATTGACAATTATTTTACAAAGAATCTTTATGCTTGATGTTCTAAATTAGTGACAATTCAAATGACTCGATCATTTATGTGAAAAGTTGTGTCAAATGAACATGAAATTTTTTTAACATAAAATTTTTGAGATGTAGTTGTTTGAACTAGCTATGTTGTAATTTTAAAAAATTTAGTAATCCATAATTAACGTATTTTTCATTAATTTATGGTTTTAAAATATTAGTAACTAGGAATAAAAAAAATAATAGCTATTTCAAAGTTTAAAAAACACAAAAACGTAACACCTCATCAACTAGCAACCCAAACCCCTCTTTTGCTTCAGTCATTGTAATATTTGTTTTTTTATTTAATTATTTTCCCATGCAGTTGCATAGTTTCGCTCAATGTTTTAAAAACCAAATCGGTTATCAAACTAGCAAAACATCTGATTTTGGTTGAATAGGGTTAGTGAGGAGTGAACACTTACGGATATTTAAAGGTGAATATCCTCTCTTTTAGGGTTTCAAACTAAAAGAATTGGGCGATCCGGTTTTTACTTTTTTCTAATTATCACACAAATCGAACCGGTTCTGATTGAACCGAGTCGAACCGGTCGGGTCGATTCGATTTTTAAAACACTGGTCTCGCTGTTTTACCGAATTTTATTTTGAGAGAACTACTGATTTTAAAATGTCCTCGTTCTTGCGTTTAGGGTTTAGTGTATAGGGTTTAACGTGTCACTCTCTCCCCCTTATCATTTCTTACGATTGGCTTTGGAGACGAAGTGGGGCGTTTTTCTTGTCTGCGTTGCTATCGTGCTGGGAAGCTCGAAGCCTCTTGGCGGTGAGTTTTTCAATTTTCTCCGTTTTTACGTAAACTCTGTATTTCTGTTGGTGCAAACAAAGCCAGTGGCTTTTTTATTTCTGTGCTATTACCACTTATATTTCCGTTACCCCACAGCTTTGGAACTTTTGTTCGTCGTCCACTCATCTTCGTTTATTATGTATTTTTTCCCTTTATCTTTCCGTTTCTTTTAATTGATATGGTGGGAGACTAGATAGAAGACGCCCCTCTGTGTGAACTGAATTAGAAAATCTTATTTTTACGATTCTGAAAATTCGTTTTCCCTGGAAACTAATTAAGCAAGTTGGTGACTTGATTTGCCGTATGTCCTTTAATTTCGTTTTTGTTTTTGTGTTTTTTAAGGTTATGCCTGGTAATATCTTTTATGCTTAATAGATTTTTGTGTTTGTAATATTGCATACACATGTCTGTTATTTTATGCAGCTGCTTATGCGTTAGAAATTATTTGTTTATTTCCTGCATTTTTCTTCTATCTTCACATGCATCATCAATTTTAAATGCAGCTGAACTGAACTTTAGTAGTTCAGACATGCACTTTTGTAAAAAAACTAAGTGCATTACTTCCATGTTCTGTACAATCTGGTTGAGGGCTTAATATCAATTCTGACTTAGGGGCTAACCCAGCCTGATCCTCCAGCTCAAAGGCTGAGTTGGTTGATCTTGCAGTCTGCCATGTCACATAAATGCCCACTCATTTCCCATTGGCCGGAAAGGAGCTCACATCGCCAGGAGGTGGTGGCTTCTTCCCGACTGGCACTATAAGTGAGGAAGTGGGTTTAGAATTCTGTTTAAAATTTGTGTTGCTATATTTTTGTGATCTTATGGATGTATTGCATTAAATACACTAAAAAATTTTATATTTAATTTGCATTGCCTATTAATCTTATAGTTGGTTGGCTTAAGAACAAGTGGTTGAAACTCTGCCCTTGGTTCATGGCGTTTTAATGGGATGTCGGGCTTGCTAAAAGGCAGTTCTTACAGGTAATAAAAAAGAAAGATATAAAATTATACTTCATGGACCTTACCATGAAATATGTTGGGTTTTCAGTTCATGAGTAATTTGTGATTCATAAAAATCCCTCCGTCTCTCTTGTTTATGTCATAATATAACTGAATCAGAAAATTTCAGGTAGATTGTGCAAAGGAATTGGTCTTTTGTACTAATTGTTATTGTTGGTTCTTTGTCTATATTTTTAAGTATGATTCATTTTGGTATTAGTTCTATTTGGTGGAAATGCATGATTTAGTTAGTGAATTTTCTGCCACTCTCTCATGATGTAGTAATGGGTGCAAAGAAGAACAAGGGTAAATCTTTAACTCCTTCGAAGAAGCAAAAGAGGATTCCACAAGAAGCAAGTGTTCCTGCTGAAGTTTCTGATGCATCAGAAGTTGAAGATGTAATTGAAGAAGGAAACAGTTCTCCATCTGACTTATCTTCTGATGGCGAGCATAAGACTGATGATTTCCTTGGTGACAGTGGTGATGGTATTGCTGTTTTTGTTTATGTCTTTCTCAAATATTTTTACTTTTGAAGCCTATTCCACTATCTGCTTAAGTTTTAGTATTGTTATAGTTGTTATCGTTATTGTTATTCAAATACTGAATTTCTTCTAAAAATTTTGAAGAAAATGGTTCAGAAGATGTGGAATCAGATTCTGATGAGTCAGACATAGAGAAGAAATCACGAGTTATTGATGAAAAACGAGCCAGAGAAAAGAAGGAATCAGAAGCTGAACTGCAGCTTAATATTAAGGAAGAATCTGATGAGTTCAGACTGCCTACTGAAGTGGTAAAAAACAGTCAAACCACCTCTACTTGCTTTTGGTATCCTCTTCTGACTTAATTGACTGTTATTTACCTTCTATTTGTTTAGGAGCTTGAAGAAGAGTCACAGCGTCCACCTGATCTTACTAAGCTTCAGCAAAGGATTAAAGATAGTACGCCTGATAAATATGGATTTTCCACTTTCTACACAGTTTTGTAGTTCCAAAATTATTGTTCTGATGTTTGTCTTATCTTGTTAGTTATTCGAGTTCTTTCGAATTTTAAGACATTGAGACAAGAAGGTGCCACAAGGAAAGATTATGTGAAGCAACTTAAGTCAGATTTGGCTTCTTATTATGGTTACAATGACTTTCTTATTGAGGTTTTAGTTGAGGTATTGGACTTAATTTCTTTTAATATTTATTTATTTTTATGCTGTTGGTCAGATATACTGATGAACATTTACAGATGTTTCCAGTGGTTGAGTTGTTGGAGCTTATTGAGGCATTTGAAAGACCTCGACCCATTTGCTTGCGAACAAACACTTTGAAGGTGAATAACTTTGCATTATCAGAAGAATGGCCATAGTTTCCAGCATATAATGTGCTGATATATCAACCTTAATGGCCATGTTTTATCTTTTTTTTGTTTTTTTTTTCTGACCCGAGAAATTGATCCAAATATAGAGTCTTAACAGGAAGCTCAAAATTATGGAGTTCATGTTGCATTTCTGTTTGCTTAACCTTTTTTTTTTTATTTGTTTCTATTTGGATATTAGACTCGAAGACGGGATTTGGCAGGGGTTCTTATAAATAGGGGGGTTAACCTAGACCCCTTGAGCAAGTGGTCAAAGGTATGAACTTCTCAATCTCTATCTTTTTATCACTTTGCTATTTTATTGCCAAGCATTTTGAATATGACTATGACAGGTTGGATTGGTTGTATATGATTCTCAAGTGCCCATTGGTGCAACTCCTGAATACATGGCTGGACATTACATGGTAGCTCCTTTCTTTATCCCCTTAACATGGAACCTGTCATTATTTCAATAAACTGCTTTGGCTAAGTTTGCGTGCATTTCAATTTTTCTCAGCTACAAAGTGCAAACTCCTTTTTACCTGTAATGGCTCTTGCTCCACAAGAAAAGGAACGAGTTGTTGATATGGCGTAAGTATTTCAGTTAGTTTGAAAATTTTGTAACCATGTGAATTTTGACATTGGCTCAACAGCTGCATTGGCTTGGGGGGAGAGGAGGATCCTACTGTGAGTTCTTGAATTGAGACCTCATTGTGGGAATGGGCTGAAGGTGCATCTGTAATCAGTGGTGTAGAGAGATTAGATAGTTGATTTGTTTAGTACTTAAATAATGGAAAATTAAATAGTTAAGAACACTGCTAGCAAAAGAAACTGTATTTCCAGATTTTCATTTTTTCTCCTGTTGTGGATAACTGAAATTGCAGTTGTGGAGCTGTAACTGCTTCCTTGTTTACAACCACGACTTTGATGAGTGGCATCTTCCATCTATCATCACCAAGTTTTCTTCCGAAGTTATGAATTATGATGTGTTTTTTTTTTTTTTTGTTTTTACTGCAGGGCTGCACCAGGTGGTAAAACGACTTATATTGCAGCTCTTATGAAGAACACTGGTATATGGCTTGTGTAGTTACTACCCTTTTAGCATTTATGACCCCAGCTATCTCTGAATGGTGTTTTAGAGTTTTTCATAATTTTTCCCTACCAAAGTGGTCCTCTTTTTTTACACATAAAACCATCGTGGTGATTGACTATTTTCCATGCATGTTTGCAACGTTTCCATTTTTTTCCTTTGAAACACTGGATGGCTTAAAATAAGGATAACGAATCCATTTCCATTTTTACCCTGGTTTCTCTTTCTTATGTAAAGGTGATGCACAAATCAATGTATGCACACCTGCTTTTTAGTAGCATTTGACTGTAAGATAAGCTTATATGCATGTCCTGTATAAATACCTCTTTAGGAGAGTGTTTGTTGCTATTCAAATTCATAATGGTGAAGAATTAGGGTTAAAAGATGGAAAACGAGGATGAAGAGGGAGAACTAGGGTTTAAAGGAGGAAGAAAGGGGAAGAAGGAGAGGAAAAGAGAAGAAGAAAGACTAAGGTTTAGTTCTATTATTCTGGCCTAATCGGTCCAGAGGGGAAAACCTCATATTTATAATAAGCAAAAGATACAATATTGCAAATTAGTCCATTCTAACATGGACTTACAAAATAAACCTCTATTAAATTAGAAATAAATCCGTAATCTAGCGAACCCACTATAAAGCCTACTAATGGCCCATAATGCTAATGAACCCTAATATATCCATAACATTTCACCCCCCTTGAAATGAACTTTGTCCCCAAGCTTCGCAACAAATATGAATGATAATAATTCTCTTCCCCCTGGACCGATTAGGCCAGAATTAAATCAAAATCCTAGTCTTGTTTTTCTCTTTGCCTCTCTTCTTCCCCTTTCTTCCTCCCCTAAACCTTAATTCTACCCTAATTCTTTCTCCTCTTTGTCCTTTTCCCTCTTCTAAACCCTAATTTATCACCGTTACGAATTTGAGTCATAACAGTGTTGTTCGACTAAAATTTGATGAAAAACTTATGTATTCGGTTTGGTTACAGTTTTACCTTAAAATCCTGTAATGAAATAATTACCATAGATTGAGACTTAGTATTTCAGGTAATTTTACTAAAGGACCTTTGTTTGTATTTTGCCTTAAGTAGATTCCATGACCAATTTTAAGGGTATATTATGGCCTCCTCATTTGTGTGATTTAGGGGTCCCATGTCTCATGTGATACACGTTAGGTATCCTTAGTGTTCAACTTGTTTGGTGGTCCCACAATGGTATTCATGTTCAAAGTGATTTTTGTACTATGTTAACCACTATATGAAAATTTGTAGAATTAGTATGGTTGTCAAGTGAATATTTATTGCCTCCTATTTTCAAAAACAATCTCCTTTTTCAAGAAGCTTCATTGCATAGTTTTAAGAAACAGATTTTTTTTTTCATTGTTGAAAGGTAGCCCTCTCAAAGAAGCTAAACACACTCTTTTGAATGAAAGTGCTGCTTTTGGCTCCTCCGAGCTGTGCCTAATGCAAATTATGTTTGTTGTACTCCATAAGTTTATCCTTAACTTTTGGATATGATTTAGTTGTGCTTGGTGTAATAATACTGAACTTGTTTGCAGTATTTGCATGGGCTGAAATAATATTACAGGGTTTATAGAAATTTAATGTATTTCATTGAGGTACATTAGCATTGCTGTTTCCGAAATGCTAATTATATGTGGGGTGTTATGGCAGACTAGGAGTAAATTAGATAATGATGTTAGGAACTATTATCTGTTTAAAAAAATGATAGGAGTATAAACTTATACATTAATTTCGAGGGGTTAATAATATTCATATCATCGACAGGAATTATTTATGCAAACGAGATGAAGGAAGCCCGGCTTAAGTCACTATGTGCAAATCTACAACGTATGGGTGTGACAAATACTGTTGTCTGTAACTATGATGGAAAGGAGGTCTGTTAGCTGCCGTTTGAGCTTTATATAAATTATTGAAGAACCCAATAATTAATGTGATCTTGTTTTCTTTTTTCAGCTACCCAAGGTATTGGGATTAAATACTGTTGACAGAGTGTTGTTGGATGCTCCTTGCAGTGGAACTGGGGTAATGACTTGGTTGATCTTTTTTGTTTTTTTTGTTCTTCCACACGAAATTTGTCCTGTCAAGCTTGATTATTTCGTTACTTGTAGGTTATTTCCAAAGATGAATCAGTTAAAGCTTCTAAAAGTGCTGAAGATATTTACAACTGTGCGTACTTGCAAAAGGTTGAGCGAGTTCTTTCTTTCAATCAAATAAAGCAGTATTTTATTGAATGCGCTGTTAAGGATGGTGGAGTTTTTTTTTTTTTTTTTTTTTTTGGAAGTTGGTGATGGTGGAGTTTCATACAGCTAGAACCTGTTCTAAAGTTATTGATGTTATTGCAGCAACTGATCCTGGCTGCAATTGACATGGTTGATGCAAACTCAAAATCAGGTGGATACATAGTTTACTCAACTTGCTCTATAATGGTTCCAGAGGTCGGTTACACAAGGTTTCTCCTGATACTCAATGAGAAATGCATATTAAAACTGTCTGACATATGTAAATATTGGATTTGCAGAATGAGGCAGTTATAGACTATGCACTCAAAAAGAGAGATGTACAACTTGTTCCTTGTGGGCTAGATTTTGGACGCCCTGGGTAAGGTTTATGGGCAGCATTTTTACCCTTTTGCTTGACCTTCCCCAAGAACACTGACGCTGATGTTTGCTTCTGATTTGGTTTGATCTCTGCCATCTTGTGGTACCCAGGTTTATACGTTTTAGGGAACACCGCTTCCACACTTCCCTTGAAAAGACAAGGCGTTTTTATCCTCATGTTCACAACATGGATGGATTTTTTGTGGCCAAGGTGTCTTAATCTTCTTCTTTCATTTTCATTTTTATTCTTCTTCTTCTTCTTCTTCTTCTTCATATTATTATTGTTTTTAATCTTGTTTGCACACATATATGCCTTACCTATTACAAAGACTTGAAGCTCTCACCCTAGGAATCCTTCATATGGTCATTGAGCCAAGGCCCTATTCATGTGACTAACATGTCTTTGTCCTAATAGTTATGTTAAGGTGACAAAGCAAAAGTAATGCCATGTTTTTCATGTGTTGTGTCTGATTGTGAAGCCTACTTTCCTTATTTCTCTCTCTCCCCCCCAAAAATATAAATCTATTGCTTCTTTGGCCTATTTTGGTTTCTTCAGGCAGTGTTATTCCTGAAATTCGCAAAGCAATCTGTATTATTTTAATGATGTGGTTCTGCATCATGACTTTTTGGTTTGCAGTTAAAAAAGTTGAGCAATTCAAAGCCAGCCCAAAAGCAGTCATCAGAAGGTTTAGGAGCTGATGAAGAAGAAGCTGTTCCTGTAAGTAGCAGGAGTAGTGACAAGAATGCTTCAGAGGGAGAAACTAAGCAAAAGCTGGCTCCTGCAAGTGGACGCAAAAAGCAGGTTGGAGTTATTGGTAATGGGAAGAAGGAAGAAAATGGACAGCCCCTAGACAGTGCCAAATGGAGTAAAAAAAGAAAATTTACCTCTGGTGCTGATATATCTAAAGCAAGGTATGGGGCTGTTATTTAAATTTGTCTTCGATGTCTTAGCCTTCGTAATGTGATAGTAAGATGGATGATATGCTTCATTTTTTAAAGAAATTGCTGCCAGTCGAAGTTCAGGTTAATTTTGCAGAAAGAATAGTTAGGACAAGATCAAGATTTTGAATTGAAAAGCCCCAGGTCTTGGCATGTGATTTGCAAACTCATTTCTTTCCATTCTCTTGTCATTTTATTATCTTGCAACAATTTTTACCTCCATGAATTTAAAAGTCCCATCTTAGCCATTTGTGTGTCTACTGTTTTTCTCAAATGTTGCGCATAAATCTGTTCTTGTTAGTTCATCTGACTGGTACAAAGTGGACGGATAAGAAAAGAATATCTGTGAACTTGAGCAGAGCTCAGTGGTCACATGGGAGAGTTTGTAACAGGTTGTGTTGGCTTTAAGTCTCCTTGGTGGTATAGGGGTTGGGTTACAAAAGACCCATTTTCGAAAAAAAAAAAATCTGTGTTAATTGGAGGTTTAAATTAGCTTTAGCTGTGACGTCACACTTCCCATCTGGCTTGGAGATGATCAGAGTCATCTGGACATCACTAGAAATTGCACGCCTATCTATGCTAGTTCCACACAGTACTCGATAAGAATGGCCCTAAACTTATAGTGCTGACTGTCCTCTTATGGAGGGTTCGTTTTCCCTCCCTCCCTCGTGTTTTTTACTGATGTGTGATTCAGTTTGTATAATTCAGTCCTATTCAAAGAAAAAAATAATTTTGGCGAGCCAACCAGTTCAACTTGAAGCATCTAACTAGATAACCATCTGTTTCATTCTGGGCTTTGATAGTAAAATGAAGAGATAAGATATATACTCAAGCTATTTTATTATATGGTTACTTTCAACTTTTAACCCTTAAATGTGCCTATGGTATCGTGAAGATTGCTAGCCTGGTCCGCGAGGCCTGTGGCCATGAAATTTGCCCTGATTTCTTTCTTGACCTGCTTCATCATCCTTATTGGTTTAAAATGATTTGTATCAATTTGATTGAAATTTCAATATATTAAGATGCATCTTGTCTTTGGCGAGAAGCTAAAGGGCGAAGGATTGATACTGGCTTTAAATCCGACCTAAATGCAATGCCAACTGCTGCCACATATTAATATTATTTCCGTCTGATGTTATGTTATGTTATTGGCTATCTCATCTGTTTAAAATGACTTTCATGTTGTAATCGATCAACCTGTGAAAAATCTTGCAGTAAACAGAAGACGAGAACATTTGCAAGGGAAGGAATGTCAAACAGAGACAAAGGGAGGAAGAAACCATTTGGAAATCGAAGAGCTTTGAAAACCGAAAGATCTAATAAATAGAGATGCCATGAATCACACCTTATTTCATTGATTGCAGATTTCTGCTTGGCTGAGATCCATCGGTTTTGGTGAATTGCCTGGAAGTGAGTTCAATGCTGATCAATGATGGCCTCAAGGTACGGGATAGGGTGGAGTTGATCTTGAGAAAGCAATTTGATCCATGTGTTGTATTTTGGTCATGCATCCTAAAGAGCGGTCCTTGGCTAAAAAATTTTGTTCTTCAAATAGTTTGGTTAGTTAATTCATGTAATCCTTTTGTGAATTTTCAGTTGTATTGTTTAAAGTGCAAAACTACTATTATATTATCATTTCTTTAAGTATGTCCACTGATGAATACGAAAAACGTTGAGTTGTTGGGGTGTGAGTTTTTTCAGTTTCGCCTAATATTTATTATCTTATTGAGGAAAAGAAGCATCCGAATTTCAATTTATGTATTGAAGTTTACAAAAACAGTCCGCAACCTTATAAATATATGCAGTGTCAAATGAATTTAGTGCTTGGCTAAAATTTTGTAAATTGACATCCTTATATCTAGAAGCTTATAAATTGAAAATTTTAGTTTAATAATTTGTTAAATAGCGCAAGTCACCAATGAGCATTTGTGTTTTGATCTAGTTGGTTGGAAAATAATTATTTCATGTTTATATTTTTGTAAATCTTGTTTAAAAACATAATGTTTTAATTGTGTTCTTTTGAAATTATGCACTCTTTTCGGCTATTTGTTGTCGATAAATTAAAATAAAAAATGTCGTAAAATGTCAAAACAACTTCTATATCTATTTTTCTTTTAGAAATAACATGCAAATATTTTTACTATAAGAATTATATACATGAAATCTTTCATGTTGAAGTTAATTTTTAACATATAAGACTGTTTGAGGATAAAAATTATTCATCTTTATAAAAGTTTAAAATAATTATATGAGTTATAATCAAGATTCGCATTATTGGAGATATGGAATGTATTGGACCTTAAAGATAGAGATACGTATCATAGATAAGAATGGATATGCTAGAAAACACATGTAATGACCATGGATACTTTAGAAAAACTTATTAAAAATATAAAAAAATACAAATACTGCAACTAAGTTTATATCGTGATGATAAGGTAGTGTTGATGGTACGGTGGCATCCACGTTAGGTTCTACGAGGTAGGCTGCAAATCTGAACTTCCAATTACAAAAAAGAGAGAATTTTTTATATTTTACTTTTTCTTATCTCCCTCTTTCCCACTTTTTGTCTCCTTTTTTCCGTTCTTCCTCTCCGTTCTCCCTCTCCCTCTCTTCCTCTCCGTTCTCCCTCCCTCTCCTTTCTCCCTCTCCGTTCTCCTTCTCCCCCTCCTTTCTCCCTCTCCTGCCCCTCTCCCCCTCCCTGCCCCTCTCCTGCCCCTCTCCCCCTCTCCTGCCCCTCTCCCCTCTCCCCTCTCCTGCCCCTCCCCTCTCCTGCCCCTCTCCCCTCTCCCCTCTCCTGCCCCCTCTCCCCTCTCTCTGCCCCTCTCCCCTCTCTCTCTCTCCCTCTCTCCCCTCTCCTCTCCTCTCTCCTCTCTCCTCTCTCCTCTCGCTCTCCCTTTCGCTCTCTCCTTTCTCCCTCTCTCCGTTTCTCCCTCTCTCCCTCTCTCCCTCTCTCCTTTCTCCCTTCTCCCTCTCTCCCTCTCCCCCTCTCTCCTCTCTCCCTTTTCGGTGATTTTTTATTTATTTTTCTTTTTTAATCGCTTCTTACAGATAATAAATCAAGTAATGCGTAATAAATAAAATAATAATAATAATAATAATAATAAGGCGAGAAAAAGCAAAGAGAGATTTCAGTGCTAAGTGCACTGATCATTTTTTTTTACCAAAACCAAACAAAAAAAATGAGAAATGGATTATTTTTTATCAAAAATCATAATTTAGATTAGATAGATCTAGATCGTGCAGAGCTTTGATTTTGAACAAATGTGATATTTTTTAACTACTTTAAATGGAACAATTAAAGAGGTGAGGAATTGGAAATCTGAGAAAGAGGTATTGCCGCTGTGTTTCATTTGAACGGAGAGGAAGAGGGAGGTAAGAGGGAGAGAGGGAGAGGGAGAACGGAGAGGAAGAGGGAGATGAGAGGGAGAGAGGAAGAGGGAGATGAGAGGGAGAGAGGAAGAGGGAGATGAGAGGGAGAGAGGAAGAGGGAGATGAGAGGGAGAGAGGAAGAGGGAGATGAGAGGGAGAGAGGGAGAGGGAGAGAGGGAGAAGGGGAGAGAGGGAGAAGGGGAGAGAGGGAGAAGGGGAGAGAGGGAGAGAGGGAGAAGGGGAGAGGGGGTGAACAGGAGAGAGGGAGTGTCCCGTGAAGCCTTGTACATAGCATTACTCAAAAAAGAGTTGATTATAATGCATTGAAGTCGGAACTTTGTTAGTTTGACTTAAAGAATTAGATAAATATTAAAAAAAAAGAGAAAATAAGGGAGCATATTAAATATTAAATGTACTAGAACCTAACTTTCTTTCTTACAATAACATATCTTCCCTTGTCTTAATTGATGGCTTTCTTTTTTATGTTTTTTTATCTTTGTTATTGGTGTTTAAAGTAAACCCCCGAGTTTGCTTCTTGATGAGAGTGTGATTCAAGCGTACAACAAAGGGAGAAAAGAAAAGAGAAGTTCAGTAGCCGTACTGAAGATTCTGATTTTAGCAGCTCTTTCATCCTTATTTTGCCTAACAGGTCTTCTTCTTCTCCTCCTTCTTTATGCGGTAGCAGCTCCTCCTCCTCTTTCTTTCCTAAATTTTATTTGATTCTATGATCTCCCTTCCCATCGTAGGGGGAACTGATAAGGGCGTGAAAACTCCCCGTGTATTTTGTTTCATACCTTCTCACTGATGTTAAACATCCTGTCGAAAGGTTTTTCGATAAGTTAGAAAACCTTCCGATAAGGGGTTGAGTTTCCTTTAAAAAAAACTCCCCCGTATTTTGTTTCTTGTTTAGGGAAACAGATACGTATCGGCCGATACGTATAGATTTTGCATACCTTGGTTATAATAGCTCATTATTAGTAAAATAATTATTTGAAATTGTAAAAATCAAAAAAAGGAAATTTTTTATATTCCATTTATTATTTTTGGCCATATTAGATCCAATATGTTAATACTTTAGTTGATTTTCTTTATATTTGGTTTTACTTCATTGTTTAGTTAATCAACTGAAATTGAATATTAATTTTTATATGGGATAATATATAGTAATGTTTTAAAAATCGGACCAACTCGACCGGTTCGATCCGGTTCAACTGGAATCGGTGCTTTTTGTGGTTACTAGTTCGATCAGTGAACTGGTGAACCGCCAAAACTGGTCGAACCGATCTAATTACCGTTGACCCAAACTAGTTAAAATAAAACTCTAACAATAAACCCAAATTAATTATTTTTATATTTACAGCTATTATGGATGAAAAGAAGAATAAAAATATTGTTAATATAGGTGAAAATGTGGAAAAAGATTTAGTTGGATTCTCAAGAAAATAAATTTTTTAAGAATAATTTTATTTTTTGGTAAGGTATTTTATTTCTATAATTTAATTATATTTTATTTTAAAGTTAAAAAACTATTTTTTATGATTTTAGAATTTTTAATATTTTTTAATTTTTGAAATAAATTTTTAATATTAATAATATTCTTATAGGTAATAGGAGTTATGTTATGAATTTATTTAATGACTTACAATTCAGACCCGTTTCAACCACCGGTTTAACCTAATTGAACCGGTTGAACCGAAATCAAAATGTTCAACGGTTCGATCACAGTTCGGTTTTTAAAATATTAATTTTATTAAAAAAAAACATTTAATAACCTACAAGAAATTATATTTCTTCAACTTGCAGTGCATCACCAGCTACCTCGGGACTGATCTGAGAGACTAGGGTTTATCGTTCATGGCCTCGTCTGCGATATCTCCGACCTCTTCTCCCTTCGTGAAGGCACGTTTCTTTTCTGAACCATTTTGTGTCTCGTCGTAGGAAATATATTGTGCTATAAATGAAGGAAGTAAGTTTGTATACTTCGCTTTATGACTGATAATTCGTCATTTATTTCCGTCTTTCAGGGAGAAAAGATTCTTCGTTGTTCTACTTCATCTTCTTCACTAAGGATTCCCAAGGTAGTGGCTTCAATTATGGCTCCGCCGCAGACGCAACGGCCTCCTTCGACCACTGGTTCAGTTGGGTTCTTTCTGTATCTACAATTAGGGTTTTTTTATTGAAATAAGAAAAACGCGACATTTTTACTGTCGCTACTTGGCTAAGAGGGAGAGAAGAGACCGGAGCGGGAGAGGGAGAGAGGCCGAGGCGCCTCCCCCCTTCCCTCTCCCTCCCGCTCGGCGGCCTCAGCCCCGCCGCGGCGCGGGAGGGAGGTCGAGGCCGCTCCGCCGGGGCGTGGGAGGGAGGCCGAGGCCGCTCCGCCGCGGCGCCTCTCCTGTTCCCTCTCCCTCCCGCTCGGCGGCCTCCGCCCCGCCGGGGCGCGGGAGGGAGGCCGAGGCCTCTCTCCCTCTCCCGCTCCGGCCTCTCTCCCTCTCCCGCTCCGGCCTCTCTCCCTCTCCCGCTCCGGCCTCTCTCCCTCTCCCGCTCCGGCCTCTCTCCCTCTCCCGCTCCGGCCTCTCTCCCTCTCCCGCTCCGGCCTCTCTCCCTCTCCCGCTCCGGCCTCTCTCGCTCTCTCGCGGATGCCACACGTTGCTAACTTAAATTAAGGGCAAAACAGTAATTAACTAAAACTAATTAAATAATAAAAGGTCGTTACACTACCGAGCTCTTCTGTTTATGGGTTTTACTTGAGGTCACTAAGACTGCTGCTTTCTCGGACGCTTCGAAATTCTTCAGGTGAAAACCGCTATGACGATAACGGAGAAAATTCTGGCGCGGGCGTCTGAGAAGTCGCGGTTGCAACCGGGGGAGAACGTCTGGGTGAACGTCGACGTTTTGATGACTCACGATGTTTGTGGGCCCGGGACGATTGGCATCTTCAAGAAAGAGTTTGGTCAGGACGCCAAGGTGCTAACTTCCTGCAAGTTCAAAAAATGTGCTCACAATAGCTTAATTAGTTATGACTTTGAAATAATCTTTGCATTTTTTATGCACCGGTAGCTATTGGCTAGAGATGGAAGTGAACAACATCAGTTGTTTATGCTGTTCAACTGCTGCATGCTCTTTATCTTCACAGTACAGGGATAAATGTTTTCATTTGCTTATATAAACTCATATTTAGAAACAATTAAGAATTGCAACGTTAGAATTGTAGATGTGAATGTAGACGAGTGGTTTTGCCACAGAAGTTTGGCATTTGTACAAGCTGCATGGTACTCGTAACTTTAGAAGATCACCAAATTTACGTGGATACCATGCTTCAATCCTGCATGCGGTACGTTTTTGTAACAGGTCTGGGATCGTGAAAAGATTGTCATAATACCCGATCATTATATCTTTACCAGTGATGAACGTGCAAATCGAAATGTGGATATCTTGAGGGATTTTTGTATAGAGCAAAATATCAAGTACTTCTACGATATTAAGGACCTCAGTAATTTTAAGGTACTGACTTCATATCTATATAGATGATTCTTTTGGTGCAGTCATTTTTATCTCTAATGCTTAGTGTTGTGATATTTTTCCTTTGTTGTAAACATGTGAATACTAAATTTGCTCTTTTGTAATAATCCAGGTCAACCCAGATTACAAAGGTGTATGCCATGTTGCACTTGCTCAAGAAGGTCATTGTAGACCAGGCGAGGTGCATTGAACTGATCCCAATGGATATTCTGTTTTTAGTAATTGTACACGTACTGCTTATTATATCGACCTGCTTAAAAGGATCTCAGCCTTCTTCCAGGTACTGCTTGGTACTGATTCCCACACATGCAATGCTGGAGCCTTTGGCCAGTTTGCCACTGGAATTGGCAATACTGATGCTGGTTTTGTTATGGGAGCTGGGAAACTTCTACTTAAGGTTTTGTGAACTTGTCTATTTTCCTTTCTTTTTCTTGTGTTTATCCATGTTTTTAAATGCCATCCAGATTTTTATTGTTCAGGATGAAATCTGTGTTCTTTATTCAATTTTTGTAGTTATTACCATAGTTTGCACACTCTATGCACCAAAAAAAAAAAATTGCTTCGTATCCAGTGCTAGTTTGGCCACATAGCCTTTTCTTGTTCATAATCGTTAGGCTTCAGATATACAGACAATTGCTTTTCTCCCTTCTTGAGCTACTTTCAATGTCTTTCCTCAATATTACTCAAATCATCTAAACAAGGATTGGCCTCTAGAGAGGCTTGAAGGATCATTAAATGCTGCAATGTGATGTGGCTTTCAGCTGACTGTGTGCAAAAGATTCATTTGGAGATTAGTTATTGGGATTGGTCAATCCATTTCTGTTAAACGGTTCCCTTGTTAATCTTAGCCACTGGTATCCTTGGAAATGAGCTTGTACTCATTGCTTGCAGCTCATTGAATCACCTGCAATCTTCCTGTCATTAGGATGTGGTTAGTTTAAGATCTTGAAACTTGAGATGCCATGTTTATTTCGAACCTGGTGTTAATCTTTGATATCGTTTAGATGAGAATATCTTTTTTCTGTGCCATATTCCGCTGGACCTTAGTAGCCTGCAACAGCTCATGGATGTTGTAGCCAATTGTTTTTTTTCCTTTTGTTCATTAAAACTCTTGGTGGCTTGTGGCTCCAATGTGGTGTAACATGTGGCTCTGGCGTGCTGAGCCTCCAATGTGTAGCTGATCAAAGGTTGGTTCGAATATACACTGTGCTGATAGTTACACATAGATATAGAGATATCTTAGGTTAAATTTGGTGATCTATGGATTGTTGAATTATTTTCATGAAGGCTAGACTTCAAGAAAGTTTTTAAGGCAAGAAAATTGTGTTTATTGTTAAGCAGTTCCTGATCCTATATGAACTGAACATGGTAAGGGCTTCGTCCTTTATTGGCTGAAATGCTTTCCACCCCAGCTTCGCTATTGTGCTTGTTATGAGAAAAACCTCTTTTAAAAACAGAGCAATCTCGTAAAAAAAAAAAGAAACGAGGGAAAGCATGCGTGCTTTATCAAATGAAGCATGTGTAAGTATTCTACTTATCATGCTACTGACAAGCATGCTGTTGTTGATGACAGAATAAATAATGAGTGCAGTTTCATGTATGCTTGTTGAAATTACGGACATTGCATTAGGCAGAATTTTCAAGAGGAAAAGAGACTGGATTTAAGAAAAGTGCCTACTTGTAGCAATAATCAAACTCATTATTGTATTTTTTAAGTGTTTACTTGTTGAACAAGCAGGTACCCCCAACTTTAAGGTTCATCATGGATGGTGAAATGCCGAGTTATTTACTTGCAAAGGATTTAATTTTACAAGTAAGCTGTTATTTTCTAAGCAGAGATAAAATTTTTGTTGACCCAGAATGAATAGTTTTCTCCAAAATACTTTTTTCATACCTTACTGTAAGCATTGATCTGAGGCAGATTATTGGTGAGATAAGTGTAGCTGGTGCGACATACAGATCCATGGAATTTGTTGGGTCTACAGTTGAAAGTTTAAGTGTAAGTGAGACAGATTAATAGTTTCATTTACTGCTATAATTTGAAATACAGAGTATATTTTGAAGAAATCTCAGTCACAGTAACCTTTTTCTTCTAATTGTTCTCTTCTAATGTTTGAAGATGGAGGAAAGGATGACGCTGTGCAACATGGTTATTGAAGCTGGAGGCAAAAATGGTGTGGTACCAGCTGACCAAACAACATTTAATTATCTCGAGGTTAGCTTAAGATACTACAAATCATCTTTTTCTTTTTTTCTTTGTTGGTGGTAGATACTTTCCGCCTACTACTTGCTTGGCAAATTGCCATACATTTTTAACTGCTTATAAATTTTTTTGTTGAGACAATGGTGAAAAGGATACTGACCATTATCATTTGTCACCTGGTAGGGCAAGACTCCGTTGAGTTATGAACCTGTGTACAGTGATGAACAAGCCAAGTAAGGGTTTAGTATTGCAAGTTGATTGATCTATTTGAATTCCACTGTCTTTTATTAGAAATCTTGTATGCAGAAGTCAATAGATGATGATTTTTGTGCTAAACTTTTGATTAATCTGTTTCTGCTTTGAAGATTTTTTCAGGAGTTCAGATTCAATGTGTCAGAGTTGGAACCTGTGGTAGCAAAGGTGGGTGATGCTCCTGAGTTACAGCAGTTACAATGTTCATGAATTGCTTTTCTTCCTGGTATATCCATTATCCAATATATCCTCAGATTTCTTCTTTTATTTGCAGCCTCACTCTCCTGATAATCGTGCATTGGCTCGAGAATGCAAAGATGTTAAGATTGATAGAGTATATATTGGTTCGTGTACTGGTGGAAAAACGGAGGATTTCATGGCTGCTGCTAAGCTCTTTTTAGCATCGGTAAGTTGTTATTGTCAGATCTTTCATTGATGTTTAATAGTGTGAATGGCAGTATAAGTTCTTCTGAAAGGTTTGGACCCTTCCCTTATTTGTGCTCATAAATCATATTGGGAATGAGCTACTTTCGAAAAAGTTTGCATCAATCCTGTGATTGTTATGCATTTCAAATACAATAACACGTGGCCAATGTACAATGTTTTCTGTGAGCAACTTCTTATAGTTCTTAAACTTGCATCTTGAGCAGGGTAAAAAGGTCAAAGTGCCAACATTTTTGGTCCCTGCTACACAAAAGGTTTGTAGTAACTTTCCCTTTACGGGTATGTGTATGTTGGTTTGAAAGGATAGTAGCTGACAGTAGTAAATGTAAAAACCATTAATTATATTTCCTGTATAATGTTTGTAGGTATGGATGGACGTATATAGCCTTCCAGTTCCTGGTTCAGGGGGTAAGACATGCTCCCAAATATTTGAAGAAGCTGGTTGTGACACTCCTGCGAGTCCAAGTTGTGGAGCATGTTTGGGTGGTCCTCGGGACACTTACGCTCGCATGAATGAACCGCAGGCAAGGCTTTATATTAGTTCACTCTGTCCTATTAATCTGTGTTCTGCTCTTTCAATTTGTTGACTAGGGTTGCTGTCTTAATCTATGAGTTATTCACCTTCAGGTCTGCGTGTCAACCACAAATCGGAACTTTCCTGGTCGAATGGGGCATAAAGAAGGACAGATTTATCTGGCATCTCCATACACCGCAGCAGCATCCGCTTTGACGGGTTTTGTGACCGACCCACGAGAATTTCTGCAATAGACCCTGTCTTCCTTCAAGACCCATAACGTACTTGGTTGTACCTGGACATGATTAATTTAATAAGAGCCGTGAGGCCGGCTCAATCTTATGGTATGCTGTAAGTGGTTGTTACTGTACGTCTTGATCATGTGGAGAAAATAGGCAGAGGCCACTAATGAGAGGACGCACTTGGTGCTGCATTTCTGTCTGCCATGCTGTTGCCCGTCTCTCTCGACCTCCCGAAAAGTCTTCACTTGACAGTTGTACCTACTGGTTTTCCATTTTGGATTCATCTGTTGATTAAAGTAATGACATTCGCATTGTTAATTATCCCCTTTTAGTGAAAGTAGCATATAAGGACGAGCAAAACGCCTGAGTTGAACAATTGAGTCATGTATGCTATATGTTAATCTCAGATAAAAAAAATTCTATATGTTAATCTCAGACAAAAAAAATTCTATATGTTAATCACAAAGAAGGTTTCGATTCTCTGGAGACAGGAATTGTCGTAGGTTTATGCACATGTTCCAATGGAACAACAACGGGTATTGTACTGGATAATATTACACCCCTGGGGGAGAGGAGAATTTAGAGTAGAGAAAGGTTCGAGAACTAGTGAAGAAAATAAAGGTTGATCAATCAACTGAAGCGAAACGAGCAGCACGACAACTGCTACAGCAAAGACAGGAACTGGAGTAAATGTTGAATACTTGGGTTGAGTAAGATGAGCGGGTCATGTACATCTATCAAAACTGATTTACTAGACCCATACTCTAATTATTAAAATAACACAGGCTGCCCCGGAATACACTGATAAACACGCAGAGAATACTATACATTTTCGGCATGGGACCCATATTACAAGTTTACAGCAAGTAGGTCATCTGCAGTTGTATCAAGAGAACAACGACCACTTCCGCTCACCTGTTGCATATGAAATTATGTTCTTCTTGAGGGGGCCAATGTATTGAGCACCATGTAAAGCTGCAGCCCTCAAGACATTAATGGGCTTAAAATCGATCGAGTAAGCCTTTTGAAAACCATCAAGGATTGCCATCATTGCAATGTTTGCTACTTTCCTCTCTCTTTCGTATGACTTCAGCAGAGACAACTGCACAGTAACAAACGCATCCGTTAGTGAGCATATAATGTTGAAAAACACAAGTTTAATGTTGTTTCCATCAAGTAAACAGTACGCTAAAAATTAAAGTTTAAGCAGTTTATGGTATTCAAGATCAAGAATCTTAAATGGATACAAAGAGATCCTCACCCAAGAAATTGTATAAGCTTGACCCAATGCATTTATACTATCTATCAGAAGAGAAACAAAAAAACTAAACAGTACTCCATATTGCTGGTTTATATATGAAAAGTGTATTAACCAGGAAGAAGAAACGTGGTATGCAAAAGCTTGCTCTACAAATAACATGTATGACACAGTAAACTAAACTGTGAAGTAAAACAACTCAAAAACTAAACAGTTCTACTCCAAGTTGCTTTTTTTTTTTTTCTTCTGGACCTGCTTAGTGTGCAATCAGTTCACATAAACACGCTATTCAACCAATAAAAGGAAGGAAAAGCAGAAAGCCTACCAACTGAATGTATAACAGCCTCTCAAAATCACTTTTATGATTTATTTACCTCTCCAATGTCAGAGCCCACTGAAATGCCTTCAGCGATGGCATTAGCAAGAGCCATTGCATCTCCAAAGCCAAGATTAACTCCCTGGCCTGCTAAAGGATGAACTGTGTGGGCTGCATCACCAATCAGTGCCACACGTTGTGAAACATAATCAATGGCATGCATTAGGGATAAGGGAAATGCCATTCTTTCAGAAACCACCTTAACTACTTTAGGTGGAACTTGAAAGCTTTCATTAATTGATGGAGCTGCTCCTCCAGTGATCCAAGAAAGTCCATCTCCATATTGACCAAAAAATCCAGTAGTTGGGTGGGGACCGTATCCATAATCTAGAGCATGATTTACAGCTTTGGCAAAATCATCCTCACCCATAGATTTGTGAGCTGAAGCCTCTTTCGGATTCATCGTCCAAACGATGTTGCTAAAACGATCACCTATTGGAAGAAGTGCAATAGGTCCAGAAGGAAGAAACCTCTGCCAGGCACATTGATTCTCAGAATGATGTTCAACTGAGCAAATGATAGCATGCTGAGAGTAGTTCCATCCACTTGTTTTGAATCCTGCTACCTCCCTAACCCTTGATTTGGATCCATCTGCCCCGACCTGTTATACTTATATCAGTTAAATTTTATTCAGTGAGGAGCATGCGCAGGCAATGCATGAGAAATATAAACCCTTGGATTTGATTGTACAGGGGTTGTAGCAGCATCATCTTAGAATATAAGTGCCCCTTCCAGCTAAAAGATACTAACAAGACAGAGCATAAACCTCTAATGAAACTAGAGATAAATAATTTGTCTGATGCATGCAATATAGTTACCACCAATTTAGCATAGATATTGTCACCAGTGCTCAGTTCCAGCTTTGCCAAACGGCTAAGGTGCTTATGTTCTGGACTACCCTTTGGGTAAAGTTTTTCTGACTGTAAAAGCATGGATGTTAACCTTGCTGGATAGATTTTCTTCTTGAAATTTGTCTTGTCCTGGTCAAAATTGAAGCTTCAGTCTCACAAGAATAAAAAGATGTCCTAAAATTCTACCATGTATACCTAATACGACCTATCAAGCATTCAAAATTTTCCC
This sequence comes from Aristolochia contorta, assembly GCA_022405105.1. Lineage (NCBI taxonomy): Eukaryota > Viridiplantae > Streptophyta > Magnoliopsida > Piperales > Aristolochiaceae > Aristolochia > Aristolochia contorta. Next base: position 2,887,492 of record CM039667.1, on the reverse strand, counting down.
ATGAGAGATGAAATTCACATGCAAAAAAAAAAAAAAAAAAAAAAATCATGGGGGACGAGCTTATGTTAAATGCAGGTGTGGGTGGTCTCATTGGAAACCACCATGGCGAAATTATTCTATCATATGCTGCCCCTATTGGTATTACAGATTCCAACACGGCTGAGGCAATGAGCCTCTTACAAGGTTTAAAATGCTTCATAAATGCCCAACTTACTGGACCCTTACATGTTGAAGGTGATTCCATGCTTATTATCCAATGGTGTAAGAAGGATCTCAAGCCACCTTGGAGATTAAGATCTGTCATGAATGAAATTCATGACCTTGCAACAATTGTTACATCCTGGTCACATGTGTTTAGCACTGCAAACGGGAGGGCTGACATATTAGCAAAACGAAGGGTTACGGAAGAGTCTCTTATTGTAATGTTTACTGATTTCATATTGTAAGGCCTATGGCCATGCTTCTGATTTTGGTGCCCAATTGGGCATCCAGGAATGAAATAAAATACCAACTTTCAAAAAAAAAAGATGTTGATACATGATAACATAGTTTGTGTGAGGGAGAAGAGTGTGTCCTCCGAGTGTCTTAAATAAACTATATCTGCATAACTCATATGCAATTATATTACATTCCATGCATGGGTACAGTATTCTGCTGAAGCTTTTAAAAGTTGTATTTGCAGATTTTAGAATCATGAAGCAACGCTCAAGAGTGATCCCGAGATAGCCACCTTCTAGGAGTTCAATTAATTCTATTTTCGAAAGTGACCAGAAAATGAAAAATGAGCGACATGAATTTTCATAAAAAATAATAAAACTCAAACTCATGAGTTTTATTTAGTAAAAGATGGAGACAAAGCAGTCAGACTATCAAATGTAGGGGACATGAATATAAACAACATATAAATGAGAAGGGAGACAAAGTTGAACTTACAAGTTCAACTAAATAAAAAACTACCTGTAAACTTGACATCAGAGAATTATGAAGCACCTTATTCTCCACTACGCACCTACATAGAAGTCCAGGTGCAATAAAATTAGTAGTCCTTTTTTCCTGAACTGGTGATGAGATTGGTAATCCTTGATGTAGCAATATTGGAACATTGCAAGCTCCCTTATTTGAGGTCCTTATTTCAATAAAGACAGAAGATGCTCACTTGCAAACTAGGAGTCCTTACCCTAATATTTCCTTGCCTATGTCTCTTGCATTGTATCTTGTGTACCCCAATCCAGTATAATCCCAAACCTACAGATAAGAATTAGAAAATGTAAGGATCAATTCAATGCTTATGAAATAAGAGAAACTAGATAAACAACACGATAATGCTAGATCTGCAAGATATGCACTTTTTTTTTAATGATGAGGAACCACAGCCAGCAGCCACATTGGCTTGGGCCAGATATATCCCAGGCCCACTCCTATCCCTGGAACCAGGTGCATACTGAGCTCCCTGGAACCAGGTGCATACCGAGCTCCCTGGAACCAGGTGTATACTGAGCTCCCTGGAACCGGGTGCATACCGAGCTCCCTGGAACCAGGTGCATACCGAGCTCCCTGGAACCAGGTGCATACCGAGCTCCCTGGAACCAGGTGCATACCGAGCTCCCTGGAACCAGGTGCATACTGAGCTCCCTGGAACCAGGTGCATACCGAGCTCCCTGGAACCAGGTGCATACCGAGCTCCCTGGAACAAGGCCACAGTACTCTGAAACTGTGCAGAGAGATTCTGCCATTATATAAGCGAGGTACGCAGCCAGGGCATGCAAGATATGCACTTTGAACAGTGCAAGAATGATCTCATTGGGAAACAAAGTTTTAGAAAACATGTGGTCATTGCACTGCAACATTTAGAAGGTCCAAGATTGACTAAAGCCTCCAAAAAAAAAGTACAAATGTACAATATAATGAACATCTAACAAAAATATTCATGGGAGTACGTAAACACAGTTACCTGCATCTTATCAAAGTATGCATGCCTGTGTTGTTGAACATATTCCCATGCACCTACATCTGCCATGTTAAAAATGCAGAACAGATAACAGAAGATATTAGTGCATAGATATACAAGTCTTTCCCAAGAAAGATTAAATGAAATTCAGAAAATTCCGCCTTTAAATGAAGTGTTGCAGATAACAAAACCGAATGTTTTAGTTGGTCCATTCATAAAAATGACCTGATTTGAAAGAAGCACATGAATATCCTCTGAAGACAAATTTGACAAGAAATTCATACCTTTTTTTAAAATGATAGAGATAGGACAAAAAATTTAATTGGAAAATGAAATTTCTCATGGTGGTTTCAGTTGGTCCATTTATAAAAATGACCTACAAGCTGAATTAAACAAAACACGAAAATCTACCAGCTCACGTCCTTAGCCAGATAAACAGTTTCTTTACCCAAACTTAAAAATAAAAATACCAAAAATATGATGGCTACCACCTAACTACTAATAAAAAATGTGACAAGTAATAGAGTTAATACCTTTGAAAAAGGATATAGTCGCTGGAGTCACTGTACTGACCCTTGGATCAGGAGGGGCCTCTTTCTCTATGGGTTTTTTCAATCCCAAAGCAGGGTTGCTGTCAATAATAGCCACACTCAGGTGTTTTGTCAATGCCATGCTTGCTGCATATTAATAACAGAAGATCAGACTTTTAAAAATTTCTTTTTCTCGGAAAATGGTTGGGGCTCGGTAAATTTGAGAGCATACATAAAGAAAGCCAAAATTGAAAGATAAACCAACAACCTGACAAGACTCCATATCTTGCCCTCATACTCCCAAATTTAGTCAGTACTTCTAAAATATGCAATAAAATTATGGAAAAAACACCATTGATTTGGAGATAAAGTTCCAAACTACGTTTGTTATTAGAAGAAAAACAAAAACAAACGTGCCACATTCCCTGGAGAACTGGTGAAGATTATAATTTTAAGTAGCAGTCATCAAGATTGTCACCAACCTCATGAGACAAAAGGCCATGCTATGTAGTTTGTAAAACTAATATAAAGATAACCACAGAGATCAACCGTGTCAACCAGATAAGTACTTAAAATATATCTTAATAAACAATGACATACTTACAAAGGGCAGAAGCAAGAGCAATGCCAACCATCCCTCCTCCAACAATGGCAATATCATGTTCATTATCAAGATTTGTACTACAGTTCCCTGTTGCTTCCTAATAATTGAATGCAAACAATCAGTTTATAAAAGGTAAAGAATGTAGTAAAGTTGCTATAATGAGAAAAAAGTATAAGTTAGGGGCAACTACAAAATGACAAGATTATAAGTGGATAGATTCTTACATTGTCAGAATTTTTCGAACTTGATCCTCCGTTGGATGCAATATTGCAGAAAGTTCTCTTCGCAAACGCCGGCGTCTGCTTAGCATAAACAACTCTTCTCAGAAATACCCTACAACCCACAAGATTACGTCAGTACCCCACTAAATGGATAGCATATGACATTAAGGTAGGTCCTACTACAGCGTCACTGAATGTAAAAGTAGCTCAATAGACGGCGGCAAATAATATGAATCACCAAACTTCCCACATCATGCCTCCACACTCTTTATGATAAAATGCTCGAACACCACATGCTTAGCATAATAATTCACGGGAACGGCATCCGCTCGGGCACCAGTTTCAGTCATTTCAAAGTTCAGAAAGTGTAAATTTTGGTGGAGGCAACAGGAGAGCGACGGAAGTCAAAATTAGTCCAACGAAAATGCAGCCGAACCTCGAGGAAATCAGCGGGATAACTGCGCAGAACATACCTGTTCATAGCTATCAGCAGTGTGCAACCATGTCCTTATAGAACTCAAAGTTGTCCGCCAAGGCAGTAAAAACCCGGCGAGCACTTGTAGGTTTGCAGATATCAACGATGCCGAAAGAACCAGGCGAAAATTGGTGTCTCCTGAATTCGCAGTATTTTTTTTGAGAGTGGCCCTTCTCGGCGTTCAGGTAAACAACGAAATGGTGAACTGTCGTGATCCCCGTTTTCCTCCTTTTCTTAACGATTATGTATTATATAATTTATATTATTATTAATTATTATTAATTATTATTAATTATTATTTGTATTATTTTGTTAAACGAGGGAAGAACACAAGCATGGCAAATTGGCAATTACTAATTAATGAGCAATATACAAATTTTTTGCCGAAATTAATACATCAAAGTTGGTAAAACTGTAATCTATTTGGACTCCTTAGCCTCCATTCCGTAGTTTATTTCGGATAAAAAAACTAATTTATAATTAAAAAATATTTTGATAAATTTATTAGATATGGAAATTCAAAATAGTAAAACTGTAAAACAATATTGAACTTTTATATTTTTAATAAGGTTATATGGAGTTAAATTAAATAAACAAAAAACAATAATAATAAGAGTAAAAGGAGGTAGGAAATTAAGGATCACACATTCTATCTCACCCATCCGGACTGGACCGTGAGAAGAGGTCACGTGCGAGCGATCTACTACGTGGACTGAGGTGGATAAAGCACGTGATATCCTCCTCATCTCCCCGGGAGAGGCGGGGGCGGCTCTCTTTCCGTCTCTGCGCTTCCACCCTATAAAACCCCCATCACTTCCCACGCCCTTTTCACCACCACCACCACACCACACACCACAATCTTCTTCTTCTTCTTCTTCTTCTTCTTCTTCTTCTTCTTCTTCTTCTTCTTCTGTCTTTCGGTCTTCTATACCGATCAGGAAGAGAAGAGAAGAGAAGAGAAGAGAAGAGAGGAGAGAAAGAGAGATCAGAGAATGGTGACGGGTACTAGTACTAGTGCCGATAATGATATTACCATTGAAGCGATTCGGAAAGCTCAGAGGGCAGAAGGCCCTGCGGCCGTCCTCGCCATTGGAACCGCCACTCCTCCCAACTGCGTAGACCAGTCCACGTACCCGGATTACTACTTCCGAATCACCCACAGTGAGCACATGACAGAGCTCAAAGAGAAGTTCAGGCGCATGTGTAAGAACAAGCTTTTGTTACTATTTTCTTGTCAATAAAAGTTATAATGGAACAATACTGTTCGCAGGCGAGAAGTCGATGATCATGAAACGGTACATGCACCTGACGGAGGAGGTACTGAAGGAGAACCCGAAGATGTGCGAGTACATGGCACCGTCGCTGGACGCGAGGCAGGAGATGGTGGTGGTGGAGGTGCCGAGGCTGGGGAAGGAGGCAGCGCTGAAGGCGATCAAGGAGTGGGGCCAGCCCAAGTCGAGGATCACCCACCTGGTGTTCTGCACCACGAGCGGCGTCGACATGCCGGGGGCGGACTACCAGCTCGTGAAGCTCCTCGGCCTCCGACCCTCCGTGAAGCGGCTCATGATGTACCAGCAAGGGTGCTTCGCCGGCGGCACCGTCCTCCGCCTCGCCAAGGACCTCGCCGAGAACAACGCCGCCGCGCGCGTCCTCGTCGTCTGCTCCGAGATCACCGCCGTCACCTTCCGCGGCCCCTCCGACGCCCACCTCGACAGTCTCGTCGGCCAGGCCCTCTTCGGCGACGGCGCCGCCGCCCTCGTCGTCGGCGCCGACCCCGATTTCGATTCCGATTCTTCCACCACCGAGCGCCCCCTCTTCCGCCTCGTCTCGGCGGCGCAGACCATACTCCCCGACAGCCACGGCGCGATCGACGGCCACCTCCGCGAGGCCGGACTCACCTTCCACCTCCTCAAGGACGTCCCGGGCCTCATCTCCAACCACATCGAGACGATCCTCGCGGACGCGTTCCGACCCCTCGGCGTCCGCGACTGGAACTCCATCTTCTGGATCGCCCACCCTGGCGGACCCGCCATACTGGACCAGGTCCAGTCCCGACTCGGCCTCCACCCGGACAAGCTGCGCGCCACCCGACGCGTCCTCCGCGACTACGGCAACATGTCCAGCGCCTGCGTCCTCTTCATCCTCGACGAGATGAGAAAAAATTCAAAACAACACAACCTCGCCACCACCGGCGAAGGCCTCAAATGGGGGGTCCTCTTCGGTTTCGGCCCCGGACTCACCGTCGAGACCCTCGTCCTCCAAAGTGTCGACATTTTTCCCCAATCAAAAAATCTTACACCACACCAGTTTAATTAATCCATTAAACTAGTATTATATATATCCATCGATCGACTGTTATCCTTGCCATGCAAGAAGGTCGAAGATCATGTAACGAAATTCCAAATAATATATATATATATATATATAGGTCGGTCGTTTCTTGTGATGATTTGTCCACATTAAATAGAACTAAACGTATGATGATGGATCTAATTGGGAAGCGACAACGCGAAGAGAAATACAAAAATTACAGAGAAGAGAAGAATCCCAAATTTATTACAGGCGGAAGCAGGGGACGGCGGCACTTGGGCTTTTTTTCTGCTGTTTTCCCTTGATCTTTTCTTCTTCAGAAGAGGAAATGGGGTGGATATGCGAACCCCGGGATCTCTCATTCTCACCTCGCTTCCTACGACGATGGAGTTATTCACTCCCTGAGCATTACTGTTGATGTAGATATTAACAGAGCAGTAATGGCTGCTGGACTTGGGATCGAGGACGATCGGGTGGACGGTCATGGAGGATCCGGCGCTGGCTCCATCGAAACTTACGCGGTTTTTGTCGAAAGTCGCCGCCGGGGAATTTCCGTCGACGGATCGGAGATGCTCGCTCAGCTTGTCGAAGAGACCCGCGATGTCCTCTGCATTATCCATCTAAGGTCTGCCCAGTTGCAAATGCTCTTCTTCCTCCCTCTTTGATCGCATGTCAAGGCCTCAAAACTGATTTATTCCCGGGCATTCGCGATACAAGTCTGGAATCTAACCCTTGCTTGTGCTATCAGTTCACCTTTTGCGACTCCCATTGCTCTCTTTCGAAGGTATTATTTTTTGAAAAAGTTCAGATACGAACCACCATTTCATTTGACCGACTGTACTTCGCAAGGGCAGCACACGTAATAATAACACATAAAAAACATGGAGCCGGATGACGAGGTCCGTATTACCCAGAGAACAAAGAAACACTACTTTCTCCAATGAAGAAGCAATGTTTTCAGAGAATCCGGTGCCTTTACCCGAAGGGTATTTGGAGTAATTCGCTCGTTTGATGACAGAAGGGTTAAAAGAATCAATTTTATAGTATTGTTTCCCTTCGTAGCAAAACATACCAACCTTCTGTTTTCGAGCTTTTTTATTTTCTCATTTATATGTATTGCTTGAGAGCAAGTCTTAGAGTGTATTAATTTGTTACTTTCTTAGGAAGAATTTGTGACGTGTTTTGGTAAAAAGAAAGTAAAAAATATAAATTTGATTTAAACATTTGAGAATTAATAGAACATATAAAAGTTTATTTATGATCTCTCATTCGATTTCGTACTATTTTACTGATTTTATATATATATTAACTTAGAAAATAAAAGTGATAGCTACTTTTTCTGAACAAGGAGAGCTTGAATGTAGTTAGACTTGAATACCGTCTCCTCATTTGGCTCACAATTTTCTCATTATTTTGTTTATTATTCTCAATGGAATTTTAAGCCTATTCACTTTCAAATAATCAAAACACTTTATAAAGGAGAGCGCAAAAAAAAAAAACTTTATAACGAAATACTTTTAACTATTTATGTTATAATTTTTAGTTTTCTTAGTTATATATTCATTTTAAATTTAAATATAACAACTAAAATAGGCATAGTATCAATGTTTTGAAAACCGAACCGACCCGGCCGGTTCGACCGGGTTCAACCGGAACCGGAGCTTTTTGCGGTTCGGTTTGCTTCAAAACCCGTAAGAGACTCAAAACCGGATGACCCGGCCGGTTTTTTTGGTTCGACCGCTGAACCGTTGAACCGACGAAACCGGTTAAACCGTTTAAATTAAATCCTGCAAAGTTTAGGGTTTAATGAAATACGGCTCTCTCCTCTCTCGACGGCGACGGCTCTCTCCTCTCTCGACGGCGACGGCTCTCTCCTCTCTCGACGGCGACGGCTCTCTCCTCTCTCGACGGCGACGGCTCTCTCCTGTCTCGACGGCGACGGCTCTCTCCTCTCTCGCCGGCCCTCTCCTCTCTCGACGGCGACGGCCCTCTCCTCTCTCGACGGCGACGGCCCTCTCCTCTCTCGACGGCGACGGCTCTCTCCTCTCTCGACGGCGACGGCTCTCTCCTCTCTCGACGGCGACGGCTCTCTCCTCTCTCGACGGCGACGGCTCTCTCCTCTCTCGCCGGCCCTTTCCTCTCTCGACGGCGATGGCTCTCTCCTCTCTCGCCGGCCCTTTCCTCTCTCGACGGCGATGGCTCTCTCCTCTCTCGCCGGCCCTCTCCTCTCTCGCCGGCCCTCTCCTCCTCGCCGACTCTCTCCTCTTTCGAGATAGACTCCTTACTTAAACAAATTTTTAATGACATACAACTCCCGGATCAACCACCGGTTCAACCACCGGTTCAACCCGATTGAACCGGTTCAACCTGAATCGGCTACTCCACCGGTTCGATTACCGGTTCGGTTTTCAAAACATTGCATAGTATATTGAATAGAATAATACTATGCCCACGGCCGGGTTTTGTGAGGGCCTCCTCAAGGTATTATTTTATTTCTATAATTGAGAGCATTAAAATAATTCTCTGTGAGGGGACATAGCATTACTCTCTATTAAATATTTAGATGTCTACATGTTTGGAGGACTCTTTATCACATCTCTCCGTAAAATTTATATTTAAACTAGAATTAGAGTAATCTTGGAGGCAAGATGCTATAAGATTAGCACAAAAGACTAGATAAAGATCATCATCTATTGGTAGATCTGCATAGTTTTACAATGTGTTGGCTTTGGTCTAAAGTGATAAGAAACGAGATATAAATCATGGTTATGGGACTTGGATTCAGGAACAACTCCGATTTTTTCGAAATAAGGCACGGGTCGGATGCTTTGTAGCAAGAAGGATAGAGAGAGGCAAGCCCCCTTTGAATCTGCACATAATGCCAAACTCTTGAATCATCATATTTACGTATCTCTTTACAGGTTACCTCCTAACAGGCACACCCGTGGGAGGAGTAGGTTTACAACAGGTTGAGAGGGTGGACAGTGGTTTTCACTATATACACAAAAGGAGCCTTGCACAATTCGTCAGCTGATGGACTGTTGCGAACCACAGGCAATGTATATTGTAACTAGTTCTCATACAACATTTGATAACAATGCCTCGGATGTGGTGATACCCCACAAGCACAAATCTTCTTTCTCTTCTTGCATCTTTGGGCATCCATCCCCAGAAAAAGTTGCTTCAAGCCTGACGAGGTAGAGGAAACAGATATTTTTAGTATAGTAAAATACAAGAAACAAGTAACAGCTTATTCTCAATTTCAGAAAGCTACCTCAAGGAAAGCAAAAAAGAACAAAGAAAAACAGGGTGCATTAAAACGGATATTCACACAAACCACAGGATTTTTTTTTTTTTTTTGAACAATTGCTAACACTTTAATCAAGAAGAGCTGAAGGTACAACATAAAAGTAACAAGAGAAACCACCTAGAACGAAGAAAGACATAGCAGAAGACAAGAGCCCCCCAGAAAACCCCTTCTTTTGCAAAAATAATTCTAAGTAAAGAAATAATTTAAAGCAACTGGTAATAAATTCAGGGTATGTGCGGTCTCTGATAAAATTTCATCTAGGAAGGAAATTTCAAGAGACTCAAACATCTACCTATTTACAAGTGACAGTTAATTCCCACTTAAAGTATCAAATTGGACAGAGCTGAGACTTCAAAGTCTTCTGAAACTTAAAAAGAAGATGATGTCTTCACCAACTAGGATTATTGTTACTCAAAAAAGACAATTTTTGGGGATATATGTACTTGAAATTAATTTCACACTGCACTAACCCCATGTTAGCTTCAAACAGAACATGAGCCGTGAACTTGAGTATTGGTCACATGGGTGGGTTTGTAATAGGAAGTCTTGGGTTCAAGTCGCCTTAGGGTAGGGAAATTGGAGTGAAAGAAATTGGTTTCCTCAAACAAACACAACATGAGCTCATTAAAGGCGAATATTTGCATATAAGTCTTGTACCTCATCACAGAATGCCACAAATCTCCAATCGAGGCAGATTGTTTTATGTAATGGAGAAAATGGGAAAAGGTGATAGTATATCTCCTCATTTCTTGAAGAGCACATGTAATACTGGTGAAGTAGAAAATAAGTAGCACATTGACATAGTTCAAGGAATAATCAGTTGAATGCTTCCTACAGTGTATGGGTAAACCTAATTTCAGTAACAACCAAGAAAACTGCAAAATGAATTTCAGCTACAACCAAGAAACTGCAAACTGAATTTCAGCAATAACCAAAAAAATTAGAATTTGGATTTCAATTTTAATAGATAAAACTTGAAAACAGTGTTTAAAATAATAGCAAATAGTGAACTTGAGCATAGCTCAGTGGTCACATGGGGGGTTTTCTAGTGGGAGGTCTTGGGTTCAAGTCTCCTTAGGGGTATGGAAAAAAAAGTCACAAATTTCAAAAAAAATATATAATAATAGCAAATAGAGAAAAAAAAACTCAAAGATGACACTATGCAAGAGAAAACAAAAATTAGAAATTTATTTAAAAGAGAAAACTAATTTCTAGATTGCACATGGGGACTTTATACAAGCAGACCAACAACAAAATAATAAACTCCGCCTTAAGTATTTCTAGGAAATTGACTAAATTATTTTTACTTGCGAGAAAAAAAATCAAAAGAGGAACAACTCCAATATTTTCCTAATTAAAAAACAATGGGGTATGTCTAAAATAGGAAACTATCTTCATAAAACCGAAGTACCTCTGAGAAGACTTGAAAATAAGCAAACTCCAAATTTCGACAAGCTTGAAATAGGCAAGTGTCATTTTAGGAAACTACATTATTTTAAACTTTCTATTCTCTGAACTTGGCTTAAAATAGTAAAGTCAGATCTTGTCAATTGAACCATTTTTTCTTCTTCATTGATACATAAGAATTAATTTTGGGTAAGCTCTTGTCCATGAATACTCTGCAACCCAATTATTCACATTAGGATGTAGTGCATCAGACATGTTCTTTTTTTTTTATTTAAATTTCTCAACTTAGCAAATTTGTTATCTTCATTAGGCAATCTAATCAACACTAACTTACAAAAACAGGGATGCATGCATACATGTGAATTAGGAGCGGCCATTATCTATTTAATTACTAATTCCTTTATATTTATTCTTAAAAATTAATTCAGTGCTGAAATTTTTCTTTCGCACTTCAATTTCTCTAGAGTGAAATTCTTTTTCTATTCAATGCAATTTCCCTCTCTTTCTCTCAATCTTGATGGCGTGTACCTAAACTTTCTCAAAGGATAATGTCCTGCAGGACTCCTTTTCTTCTGTCTAACATTTCCTTGTGCACTAAAAGAGCTTCCAAAAAGAAGTGCTGAAAGAAACCGAAAAACTAGATACAGGTATGCACCAATTGACTATCTTGAGGAATTATCTAGTGAATATAAGTCCTAAGAAAAAGAAAGAAACTTAAACAGAGGAATGCCAGTTACATGCCTCAAGGACTCCACAAAAAATATGAAATGAAGCACTTAAGAAGATTAATTACATAAGCACAGTCATGCGGAACACCAAAATGGAATCCAAAGCCTCAAACTATAGTTGATAAATTACCAATCATGATTTTTTTTTTGAAAGTTAATTACCAATCATGATGTGTACATTCTTCAGTATTTTAAGCCTCATGAGTTAGTTTCCACCCTCAATGATTGCTCTGCCAGTGAAGAAGCCCGGAATCATGGGGGAGGGAGCAGCAATGAGATGGACTTAATTCACAATATTAACAAACCCAACAGCCCAATCCCCAATGGAATACTAAAAAAGAATAAAAAGAAATTAGAAAATTAATGAAACAATAGAACATTGATACTTTCAAAAAAATAACTACGTACTGACCAAGAAAATATTCCTTATCAAAGACCCAAGACTACATCTATTCCTCAAATATGCCTGGCCAGGTAAATGCAGCAGTATTCCCCAACATCGAGATGCTCGAGGAAAGCTAAAATGACGCATGGACTTTATGGTAGCTTTTATGCAATTTATAACTTATAATAAAATATTAAGAGCTCATGTAATATGATTTAGAACCCAAACAAATCTCACTGCAAAATAAAATTTAATACTTAAATAGGGCTCGAGTTACAAAACAAACCACAGTACAACATAATCATTAAAAGATATTCTACTTCCTAAATAGGCTACAAACTAACATTCCACCAGAGAGTATTTTGCTCCTGGTTTCAAACCAAGGTGTAACAGGGAAGTTGATAATCAACATAAAACCTTTGTCACATGATACATCCTAAATGATAAATCATGCATTATTTTCCTAAAGATATCATGCACTAAGACAAACATGAATGAACTAAATAAAGATGGGAAAATGACACCACTGCCTCAAAATATGCACGTAAAAATGAATGAATATTTTAGTACAGTCAGAATATGTACTATAGGATCATTCAGGCATCTAGTTTAAGCAAGATTATTGAGTAACAAAGCTGAAGGACAGATAAAGTTCAATAAATCTCTGGTTATCATCCTAATAAAGCAATAACAGTACCAACATACCAACTACAGTAACATACAAGGCATAGAATTTCATAAATACTAGCTGTACCATGATATCTTTCATGAAATACAAAAAAAAAAAAAAAATGACCACCTTAGAGGCATCCATCTAGACCTAATGTAAGAAATACAATAGCTCTTAACCACAAAGTATCCTAAAAGAATGGTTTTCTCTAAGCCAGTGTTCAATCAGGTTAAAAATAGCAGAAAGGTAAATGTACAAGCAGGCCAACACAGCTGATAACAAGAAACATATACAATTCAAATGAAGGAAACTCAGATTTACCAAGGTTAGATAATTGGTGTCCACCAAAATCCTCAGAACCTCTGGAACTCAAAATGCCTGCCTCCTCTTTTACTTGCAGTCTATGGCAAGAGTTTCTCCACTCCACTCAGTTGTCACACCATAATCAACACTAAGTTCCCTTAAAGGTGGAATATTTTCCATAGCAAAGAGCATAAGATGGGGATACATCACATTACATTCATCATACAACACAACCTGCACCATCACATTTGGAGTGCAGCTATGGCTGATATAGCATGCCACATTCCTCACTCTCGAGACGTCTAATGCAAAATCCAATGGGGGTAGAGATGAGAAGCCTGGGTGCACACAACCAGGAAATACATGGGATATATCTCCCCATTCCATCCATCTGTGAGGAAACCTACTGGGATTAATCAAATTGTCCCCATTCATTGAGATAATTGCAGCCAATTGCTGAGTAACCACAACCCCCGTAAATTCACAAATAAAGTCACCAGCCCGAATCAAGTCCAAAGACCTCACGCCCCAGCCTGTCTCTCTTGACCTAAATACTTCCAATCGGCTCTTCAACCCCCTTTGAGTTACACGGTTCACACAACTAGAAGGACACCTGCAGGAGGAACCACATTCGTATATAACAGGCTTTCCTCTCAAAAGGATTCCACCACTATCATAAACCAACTCACCACCATTTCGGTTTACACAGGGACAACCAATGGAGCAACTCGAAGTACAAGTGCACCCAAAGTATCCGCCACTGAACCCAAGAGTGTACACTGGCTTCACTGCATATTCGAAGAACAAGGGCCCGTTGTCAGAGTCCACGTCATTATATAAATAAACTGGAAATTTTTCTTTTCCTTTAGAAATATCGAGATTCATGTAACCGTTTGGTCTAGCCACCATTGGTCTAAGCTTCAGCTCAGCTGCGAACTTGAAGATGACAGTTCCCATCTCACGCTGCCCAGGCAATCTCAATAGCTTATATTTGTAGACCCCAAAACCGGATTTTCCAACATCAAACCAGTAATCAACGATCTTATAAAGACCGTCATAGACATAAACCTTACCAGTTGGACTACGATCGGATTTTATTCCTCTAATTACCCTGATCTCGACCCCATGATATCGACTTCGTTCCAATGCTAAATTCCCTCCTTCAAGCTTCTGATTAACACAATGCCTCATCACATGCCGTTCTTTACCCCCGTGACCTGTGTAAATGAGTACTTCCCCAGCGTCTTCATCATCCTCGTAGCCACCTGAAACTATAATGCTCGTGGCAATCGGTTCTCTGTTCGGACTCCGAGCTGCGCCCACGTAATCGATGCCCGCCTGGACCTGACCATGCAATCCAATGACACACATTTCCATTCGAAAAAAGAAGTGGTCCCCAACATAAACCCCAGGAATCGTTCCAACGATTCGCTTGTCCCTGTTAAGCCACAATCCTCGCTGAAGCATTGCAGCGGCCGCTTTCATATCGGCTCTCTTCCGACCACCCGGGGGTAGGCCAAGAGCTTCCCCATTCCCCCCGCGCTCTTCTTCTCGAATCAAAAAAATTCGAAGAGACTCGTACAAAAGTCGAGTCTTCCGAACCAACTCTCGGAAGTATCGCTCTTCGTCGAGACTGAGACCCGTCGCCCTGACCATTTCAGCCGATCGCATCTGCTTATGCTTCACGGGCGGCATCGCAGAAATGGCATTCTGCTCGGGAGCCGGAACGACTGACAAGGGATTGGACTCGGGAACTGCCATTTCCTTGTAGCTGGCCATCTTTCTGGCAAATGCAGCGTGAAACATCTCCGATATCCGGAGGAACTCCACGTAAACGTCGGATTCATCGAGAACCGATACCGAAGAATCATCCTGCACGGAATCATCAGTCGTAGTAGGATTAAGAGGAGGAGGGAGTACCACCGGTTCGGTTTTAGGCTCAATTTTAGGGCCAGGCAGGATAGGAGGAGGACCAGGCAACAGATTCAAGTCTACAAACGGAATCATAGCATTCAGGATTGGAGGAGGATCAGGCAATAGATCCAGGTCTACAAACGGGATCGTCGCATCCATCGGCGGCGGCAAGAGACGGAGCTCCACCCCTAGGGCAAAAAGAATCGCAGCATCTTCCCGGGTTTTCCCTTCGACATTTGTCCGTCACATTTTAAACTTTTAAAGTTTTATCGAGCGTGAGCAGCCACGAGCGGAAGCCACCGCCACCAAGGCTCGGCACCGGCAGACAAGCGTGCGGGAGACTGGAAACTTGATGGAATCGAGACGTCTGCCGTGGCGCTTCTCGAATCTCAAATGGCGGAGCCTGCCACCGCGCACTCGCGCCTCCATCAACGACATACGAACTGTACGTGGGTCGGTGGACCGTCTTCCTTTCGGTGGGGCCAGTCTCGATGTCACCGCATGCGTAATGAAACGTTATCCTTTTATGGCAACGCGCATCTCGAGACATCCCAATTCTGGATGCCTAGTGGGCCATCGCTTGTCTCGGACATCTCGACGTTTCATTTTCGGACCCGGTTATTTTTGCAGCGGCGCCTGAAATAGTAAAATCCGCGTTGACTCCGATGGGGGAGTTACAGGCGCAAGAAGCTTTTCTCAACGGATTATGCTGAAACGATACGCTGAACACTCTATCCATAAATGAACAATTAAATGAGAGTGGACCCACATACGAGGCCTTGGACGGTTGGACCACCCAAAATATAGCATATAATGAAAAAAAGTTTACGAGGATGGATGGAGGTAAGGTTTTAATTTATCATATAATGGTGGCATGCTTGTTCAATCTGAAATTTAAATATTTCAAAAATATTTTTTTCCCTAGTTTATTGGCTGGTCTTTACCAAAGTGGAAGCTCGACCTACTTTATTTTTTATTTTTTTAGTCAAAATTTTTAAAATAGAATTAACTATCAAGCATCACGTAGTGTTACTAGTTTTTATGGCATCCTAATGAGTCAGGATGTTCGGGGCACGATGAGGCTAGGGCAATAACCACACTCAATTCGTAATCGTAAATATCCAAAGGGGGGCAATTTAGTTTGGGTTTTCATCCGATTGAGCCAAATTCGAACCATGCAGCCGCACGATGGATCACAGATCATATGATAAATGGATCGTGATGAACTGGACCAGATTTGAATTTAAATTATAGAGTTTGAAGTTAGGGGGCGGATAACCATTTGAATTTAAATACGGTTTTAAATTCAAATGGGAGATAAGAGGTTAAAATAAAATATCTTTTTTATTTGATTATATGATACGATAATTTTATTTTCTTAGGGGTTTTTATATCTTTTTATACCCTGCTAGATTGTACATCCTGACGTGGCCTCCATGTTGAAATCTAAGTGAGAAATAAATTAGGAGAAAATCTCAAAGATTTTATTTTTTAATAAAATATTATCTTCTTATACTATGGGTAAACCACCTACTGCGTTGTGACGCCACGATGTAAAACCCCAAAGCAAAATCATGCACTACTGATATCATTTTTCTATATTTTTTATTGGAAAATGCTAGCTGGACAAGGTTAATACTTTAGAATGTTATAAAAAAATATTTGTTTTATCTCTTTACCTGTTTCTGATTGGTTGGTATGTTCGGGTATTAATCAATCTAGTAGGGTGACATAGGTAGTTGAACTAAAGTTTATTACTGCCCTAAGTCTTATAATATCAGTGTTTTAAAAAATGGAAACTGACCTGCCGGTTCAACTCGATCAAAATTTTTCCCAATTTGTATTGAGACCAGAGTTAGTTTCACCTCAAAATCAAGTGACTCACGCGATTTTATGCGGTCCTTTTGTTCAAATGATCCAGTACACATAAAAGTGCCTAAGAAGGAAATAAGGAAAGGAAAACTCTCTATGATAGAGGCAAGATTTGAACCCAAAAACCGGTGCGACCTAACAACTTCTGGCATTTTTAATGTATTGAAATTCAACACATATTAATAATTCTAAGAGTGATGATAACAATACTATCACATAAGGTTTATAGCGCGGTGTGGCATGCTCAATGGTAGTCCAGATAAGAGATAAAGTAAGAACTATCTTCCTATTCTATAGGTAAGTTTAACCCCTATAACTTATCTGGACTACCAACTAGGCTGCCAATAGGACAACCACATCAAGATGTAAAAACTCACAGTATTGAAATCATTTTTCTAATTCTAATATGTAACATTTAACAATTGAACCATTTGTCCATCCTAGTATAACTTGGGTCAAGAGAAACCGGACATACTATTGGTTTGATGGCTGTCAAGTTTTTAAAACATTAATTATATCATTTATTTCCTTATATCTCAAGTTTTTATTTAAACACATTGAAAAATATTTTAATTCTAATCAAACCAGGTTCAAACTTTAATAACGCTACAAGTTACTTTTCTACAAATAGAAACTTTAAGGCTCATTAGAAAATTTAAGATAATTTAAACATTTAACCACGGAAGTAACAATTAATTCTCACTTAACGTATCAACTTATATATAGAATGGAAGATTACTATCGCTCCTAAATTTAATAAGACTGATTTATTGACCACCTAAAATTACACTAACATGAAAAGGTGATAATTAGTTGAAAGAAGAACAAAAAATATCAGTTGTCACTACCGCCTTCTATGGCACTATCTATAGGGGGTTGTTTGGCTGAGCTCTTTAGGGGTTAAAAACTCTCTTAGGAAAAAAGAGTGGTGATATCGTATTGCCAAATTTTACTGTGAGCGTTTACAGTGTGACGTGGGTCCTCGTTGGTAGTCAAAGTAAGAGATAAAGTAAGAACTAACTTCCTTTTCTATAGGTTAGCCTAAACCTTAGAACTTATCTGGACTGCCAACTAGGTTGCCAGGAGGACACCCACATCAAGATGTAAAATCTCATAGTAAAATATGATAGTACTGAAATCATTTTTCTTGGAAAAAATAGGTGTTATTTGAAAAAAACGATTTTGTTTGGATATACTTATAAATCTTTTTTCCAAAGTGGATTTTTTCAATATTTTGAAAGCTCCAAAATAAAATTATTTAAAAGAGATTTCTTTAAAAGAGTTATCTCAAAGAATTTACCAAATGCTACTGTGACAGAACTTAAATAACTGAATTTTCCCTATTCCCTCTCATGACTAATTTTGGAAAAAAAAGAGAGCAGTACCATTAAAGTTTTTGCAGATATATAATAATCAAGTAATGCTAGTTGTACCTAGACTACAATACCTATGTAATCAGTTAATAGGAAAATTTTAAATAATAATAATATATTTTTTATTTTATAAAATCTTAAATTCTAAAGGATAAACGTAGGCAATTTGTTTCAGATTGATTGGCTAAATATTATGGATAGGTGCATATAGCATTTTCTTTAATACTTTATAATTTGTTACCATTAATTATTTTTATGATAAATGTGAGCTGCACTTATGCAAAGTGCCCATGGTTGGTACGTCGGAGAGTACTGCGGCCTAGGTGGCTAGATGCAGCTAGCAATACTCAGTGGATAATGAGACTGCTTTTCCATGCTAGTTGGAAGTTGATACGGGCAGAGAACCTGCATCCGAGTCGTTGCCCGACAAAACTCTCCCGAGCGGCTTTATTATCTCCACTCATACACGTGGCGACACGGGATAGCACTAGCTTCATCGCTTCCATTTCCCGGGTAAAGATTCAAGAAGAATCAAGGAACTGAAATTATACTCTTCAGCCTGTAGGAGCTGCTCAGTTCGCTTGAGAGTTGAGAATTCGATGGGATTAGGGTTTAGGTGTTGCAGAGTAGAGAATTTTATCTAGTCAAGCTTCAGAATGATGCAGTGTTCTCATCTTCAGTCTCATCTTTTGCTGAGAGGGAAAATTCCTTCTCTGGCTATCTTAGATCCTTCTCCATGCCAATTTGAAAGAAATATAAGCTGCTGTAAGTTAGTTTCTTCTTTTCTAATAGTCGTCTTCGGAAGAACACTGGAACTTTTCTCTGGATGTTGTAGTTCGATACTTGCATTTTGTGTTAATTTTGGAATGGTTTTCGTGATAATGGAATCTACTGTCGAAACTAGTGGAGGATGAGTAGAAAACGGAATCAAACCGTAATTGGAGTTTGTTCTTACTTTGCTAGGAGTGAAGTTCTCGGATCTTTTAGTTAAATGTGCGTTTTGAACTGTGGAATGATAAGAAGACTCTACAAATGCTGAATGGGTTTACGCGTCTATTAACTATTAAGCTCTCTCGAAACATAAGCTTGTCCAAGGTGAATTGCTAGACTTTTTAGGTGGAACTAAGAAGTGACTAGCGGTTGGGCTCTCCGTTGCACTTGGACTGCTTCGGGATTCATTTTCCTCCTATGGAGAATTTCTTCCTTGCAGTAATCTCTGTTACACATTTGAGAATATTTGCACTTTTGTAATGATATCTTTTGTCAGACGTATTTTTGTCTTAGCATTTTATTAGTTTATACTGCAAAATATTTACATACCTCATTCTTGTAGTGAGATACAAAGACAGTTTAAGGATCAACAGTCGAAGAGGCATAGTTAGATTGCAGGCTTCGAATATAAATATTGGCGCAGGTGGTTATGAAGGTGGGGAGGGAAATGATAGTCACAAAATTTCTACTAACCAGTCTCCTGATGGAAGTTTGTCAGAATCGTAAGTAATTGATGCCTTGCTATCACATTAAAAGTGAATTAATTTCATCTTAGAAACTGTTCATGCTTGATTTGTACAACCTAAGCTTTTCTATGTTACCCACTTCCATACTTTACAGTGAATATGTGATAGTTTGTGCTGCAATGCCCATCAATGAGCTCTATTATCCTATGCACCACAAACTTATGTATCTCATCAATTGGCAGTGGAAAGCCTCTCACAAGAACTCCTTTTCCGGTACCTCTACCTGGTGTGCTTCTTGGATGCGCGTTAGTGTTTGCATTGGCTGCTTTTATCAAGGGAGGCTCTTCTGCAGTCTTAGCAGCAATTGCTAAATCAGGCTTCACTGCTGCTTTCACATTAATATTTGTTTCTGAGATAGGAGATAAGGTGATCCACATTATCTCTATGAAAAATGGCCCCTATAATTCAATTATTTAGCAGCAAGAAAAATGTGTTCAAGTGGCATTTTGTTACTTATGTATTATCATATATGCAAGAATTATTGGTCACCCAGAATGTGGCAGTTGAAATCTTTTCATCTTGGTACTCGCAGAGAGTAGCTGTAGTCTGAAATTTGAACATCAGTGGATTTTTAGTAGCCACTCTCATCACTGTCAGTTTTATCCTGATATTTTTCTCCAAAATACAATATAGGCTTTACTGACATTCTTTTCTATCTTCTGCAGACATTTTTCATTGCTGCTTTGCTTGCTATGCAATATGATAAAGGATTGGTACTTTTCCTCCTCGTAGTTGCATTTATTTTCATTCTTTTTTTGGCGAAACTCATAGTTACTTTCTTGGTTTTTTTACTCATTTATATTTCTGTAGGGGGGGGGGGGGGAGATCTGAGTGTTTAACTTATTCACTGCAACCGTGCAATAGTGATTAATTTGATGCAAAATAAATTCTCCCAGAGACATCTATATCATTTATATGATGTTTGTTTATGAGATTTTACATGATCTTTCCTGTGATTTGGATAATTTTCTCAAAGTACCTCTTCATGTTTTCTTTTCAGTAATTTGCAATTATTATTTGTGATGTTTATTATGAAGTGGTTTAACATTGTTTTTCATCTTTCCCTCTTACTCTTGGTCTTTTTTCCTCCATTATTTCTGTAACTGCTTTGAGGACAGTTTTTGCTAAATTATCACTACTTTTGTATTTTGTCTTTACTTGTGTACCTGATTTTATTCCATCATTTCTACCCACTAAAATATTAAGTAGTGTTAGTTTGCTGAAAAGCTGCATGGAACCTGTTCTCTATACTGGCCTACACTTGTATATTGTCGGCATTTTTCTGTTGTCTGTATTTGTGTACGTTTAATGGTCTTTATTTTTTAAGCTAATGAACACAACATTCTTTCCTTACGGTTACTGTGATGGTGAACTCGAAGGCAGATTAGTTCAACGATTTAGTTCTTTTGTTGACTCAGTTCTAATAAACAGGTTCTTTTGGGATCAATGGGAGCTCTTTCACTTATGACCGTACTGTCGGTGGTAATTGGACGAATATTTCATTCAATTCCAGCACAGTTTCAGACAAGTAAGTGGTGATCAATCTTCTTCATAAGTTTGTTTTTACATGGTGTCTCAGGACAAGCAGTAAACCTTCTTTTGTCTTATGGCTGTGAATACGCATATGAGTTCAGTAGTTTGTATACTGACCTATAAATCTTTTGTAGCATTGCCAATCGGAGAGTATGCTGCAGTAGCTCTTCTTATGTTTTTTGGGTTTAAATCGATAAAAGATGCCTGGGCACTTCCATCAGACGTCACTAAGAGAAGCGAGGAGAGCCCTGAACTTGGAGAACTTGTGGAAGCAGAAGAGCTAGTGAAGGAAAAGGTCAACTTAACCTTGTTATTATTGTATTATAGTTCTGTACCACAACTTTTATACCATGCAATATTTAAAATTTTCATGGATACTCTATGCACATTTTAGTTTTCAATTACATCGTATACATATGGAGGCATATTTAAGCAACGTTACATTAAAACTCGGAAAATGAGCAAAGGGGTAACGTCCTTTTCATTTCCAGGTAGCCAAGAGGTTAACGAATCCTCTTGAAATCATCTGGAAGTCTTTCAGCCTTGTATTCTTTGCTGTGAGTAACTCCTCATCCTCCTTCAATAGTTGTGAATTTTTCATATTATGTGTCAGTTTATCAAGGAAATTTCCATGTGTTGTTTCCAGTTTTGATTCTATTTGTTGTTCACTCGGTAAACCACATACTAGATGGTTGGATATGAACTTTTTTTTAGGTAAAACACAAAACATGATATTAACAAAAATCCCAGGGGGTAGACAAGGTCGGCTCAGACACTAAATGAATCACAGCAATGGCAGCAAACTTAGACATTTAAAATATGTATCATTTCGGAAGGGGTGGGTGGGTGGCTTTTGGGGGTTTGGTTTGGGGTTCCATTAACATTTGATTTGCGTGATAATTATTTTGATTGATGGCCTTAATCATGATAGTGTGACTTTGCTGAGTCGGATTTGACTCGGTTAGTCGACTTGGGTTCTGGATAGTCTTGGTCCCCTGGATGAGTTGGAGATAGACTCAACCTTTCTTTTAAGAGACTTATCTTATCTAACTTAGGAGAGTTTGGCCTTTCCAGTATGACCCAACTCGGATTTTCAGGTTTCCCGTACCTAAGTCCAGTATCATGGTCTTAACCAGAGGTGGTTGTGATTTGATGGTCTCACTCATTTTTCTTTCCATCGTCAGAGAAAATAACTATGGTTTGAAAAGTAACATGTTCCTAATGCATCCAGGAATGGGGAGATCGTTCAATGCTAGCTACAATAGCTTTGGGTGCTGCTCAGGTGCGGTTTTGTATTTGATAATATTCAAAAACTCCTTCTCTAAAGTAAGGCCATCTTTTTCACAATTTTCCAGCTTTAACGCTGTCATGTTGTATCTTGTCTTGCTGCAGTCTCCATGGGGTGTGGCTAGTGGAGCCATCGCTGGACATTTAGTTGCTACAACTATTGCTGTTCTTGGAGGAGCATTCCTTGCCAAATACATATCAGAGAAACTGGTAGGATCAACTAAACCAGCAAGAATATGTTTATTTTGTTTGGAAGCCGAGTGTTTGATCTTTTTTATTGTTTAAAACTCTAAATTTTTTGCCTAATTGCGTACCTAATCATCCAGGTTGGCTATTTGGGGGGAGTGCTGTTTCTCATCTTTGCCGTAGCCACACTTTTTGGTGTTTTCTGATTTCGCCCTCTTTGGCAGCCTACGAGAAAAGCATGAAATACTGTCCGCAGTAGTAGGAG
Source organism: Aristolochia contorta (assembly GCA_022405105.1). Lineage (NCBI taxonomy): Eukaryota > Viridiplantae > Streptophyta > Magnoliopsida > Piperales > Aristolochiaceae > Aristolochia > Aristolochia contorta. The sequence continues at coordinate 2,864,654 of CM039667.1, read as the reverse complement.
AAGGCACCGGCAACTCACAGGATTCTTGATGTCCTTTAAAGTCGAAAGATTTTACAACTGGTCCCGTTAATTTTGTTTTTAATGGGTGATCTTCAATATTTATTATATTGATATCGCGACTCGTTCTTGTCGCGTACGGAGCTGGCAACGAAGAATTTCCTAGGAGCTAGGCGGACGCAGCTACGCTGTTGTTCCTGTTATTAGTTTTGTTATTTAATTATTAATTGATAGGCACCTCTGTTGTTCATAGACCCATACCTTGCCGCGTTTATTTGTTTGTATTTTCAACTGTTAAGTAATCCGTAGATAATAACTCTTCTTGATAGCACTTCACTATCGTATTCGTGGCGTTACCTTTTTATTTCATGCATTCGACTGTGTGCAGCAGGGGCAAGAGCAGGTACTGCACGCCTTCAGTTTCAGACGATGGAGGCCCGCGTATCCAACGGAAATTCAGTTCATTCGGTACAAGTACAACGGTTGGTCTCGACCCTCTCGACATCTCGTATTGCTATTCTGGAAGCCCCGACTGATCTGGCAGCAAGCAGCTCCAGAGCCGAGCTTTGATCACCTCTTGCACGCGGAGTCTCCAAAAACCAGCATTTGCATAAGCTCACGGAATCTTAAAAAGTAGGTAACCTTTGTTCGGTGACATTGATTTCCATGGTTTGGTCATTGGTGGACTTTTTCCGCTTTCCTCTCCTTAATACCTTGTTTGCTTCGGGAAACGATGGAGATCGGATGGGGTTCTCGGATCCCCATATAGAGTACGTTAGTAAGAGTTACGACACTAATCTTTTTCTCATGGAAGAAAAAGCAGTGGTTATTCACATTCTTTTGTTCTCAAAAAATAATGCTTTTTGTACTGAAAAGCAAGTATGTCCCCTCCCTACTTCCCACTATAAAAGTTATTATGAAAAAGTGAGAGACACTGGATCGTAAAAAGTCATTGTCTTTCCGTAGAAAAAGTGAATGATTTTAACGGTGGACCGTCTCTTAACTGCAGGGCCGATCGGACTTTGGGAATGAGCTGCAACCAAGTCCGACAGAAATGGAAGACACTGCCGCGTCGTCGTCGGGTAACGTGGATTTTGACGGTTTAGTACCCTGCCCGGTCCCTGTTCATCCCCACCTCTAACACATTCTCCGCTTCGGGAGTGTACGGCGGGTAAGAGAGGACAGATGAGGAAAGTAAGAGAGGACAAGGCCGCATCATGATTCAAGCGTCGCGAATATCCGCGTCAGTGAGCCAGACGAGATGAATCCCCCGGGGCGGGGACCTCTTTTGTCTCCGTGCGTCTTGGAACACGACAATCCCCACCCGTTTTTGTTTAAAACGAAACCAAGCGATTCGTCCTCAACGCCGCCAAGGTAAACCCCCCCTCCCGGTAACGGTTAATCTCCATGATTAGCTTATTTCAACGAAACCCCCTGTGATTTTTCTCTCTTTCTGTAATCATGCCATTCTCTCCGACATCTACGTGGCGCTCTACTAGATTTGGTACGACACGTGTTTCGCGCGGGCAGCCAAACGTGTCGTCATTTTCTTTGGGGTGGCTCTGCTCCAAAACTTCTCCGGTTTTTGGGTTGGACGCTGGAGCTTTGGAACGGCGCAGCCGCAGGCAGGTGAGCCGTGAATCCGAGACGACTTTCCGTTTTCTGTTTTTTTTTTTTCCTTCGGTCGGAAAGTCTGAAACTCTGACCTCATCTACTCGGAATTTCGAGTTAACAAGATTTGCATTTTGACTCTTTTTTCTCTTCCTTTTCTTGTTCCTTTCTCACTTTATTTCGTTAATCCTTTTTTTTTTTCTACTTGTCAAGGAACGTCAAATCACGCCAATCAATCGATGGTTTGGTGGACTTTCTCAATGATAGTTATGGCAGTCATCGAGTAATCTCGGAAAATTCGGTAACTTAATTGATTGAATGAAAGTATTTTTTTATGACAAATGTGGTATTCTATACAAAGTAAATATAATTTTTTCATATGAAATCGGTATTTCTATAAAATATATTTTTAAATAAAAAAACTATTATTTTCATAAGAAAGTACCACTTTTACTGTGAGTTTTTACAATATGGCGTGGCATCTTGGTTGGTAGTTCAAGTAGAAGTTTATTTTTTAGACATGATATTATATACAACAAAAATAAACGCTCGTTGGTTAATAGAGATTAATTGGCTGACATACCTGAAAATTCGAATCAGATCTATTCCGTGGAATTCAGCTAAGTCGGAAGAGGACGATTCTGTAATCTGAATCGATCGCAGTATCGAGCCAAGTTTCAGTACCATGCTTGTCGAGGTTAAAAAAACTGTTAGTCAAGATAAGAGGCGGAACCAGGGCGATTTGTGGTGCGGAAGGGATCACGGGGTCAGCAGTAAACCCCGACCGTGGGATCAAAAACAGAAAAAAAAAAAAAAAAAATTACCGCCGACCGGAGAGCATGGCACGCAGAGCGGCAGCCGCGTTGGCACGCCTTATGAAGCCGACGCATCAACCGGGCCCACCTCAGATATTTACTGTCTCTCCTGGGTGACCGAAGAGTGAAGAAAACTCGAGAGGGAAGAGTGAGCAGGTTCCTGCTTCGTTAGGATATATTCCCCCTCCACACTCAGTCACAACTCAGGACGGGCCTGACTCGGCCGAACCAAGGACGAGTTCACTCTGAAGCTCGGAGGACACCGCTAAAGCACTCCACTAACCTTCTGACGTCCATCCCGTTATTCGGTCCCGGGGATTTTTCAGAGGCAAGAGAGAAAAAACTACTTTTTTTGGTAAAAACTATGAAACTTTAGTTCGCTCGTCCAGTGAGTTAATGCTTCTCTCTCTCTCTCTCTCTCTCGCTTCGGAACTACAAGTGGAACTACGGGTAGAGCAGCTGCTACCGCTGCAGTGCTGCGCTACCCCATACCCTGCCATCCAAGTCTCTCCAAACTTTAATTCCTTCCTGGTACGTATTTCTTTAAGTGGTGACTTTTTTTTCCAGTGATTGATTTTATCTGGTAACGGCATATTAATAGACGAGGAGATGGGGGGCGTCGTCCCCAATACTCCATTGTCGACAGGTGAGCCGAGGGCCCGTGGGCACGGAGGAGGAGGAATTTTAGCAAAAGGATAAACCCAGGAAGGAGAATCGATCCCTATTTCCTGATCACTTACTTAATATCTGTACTCGGCAATTCAGCGTCCAGCAGCGTACGATGGTCGAGGGCTCGAGGGCAAGAAGAGGAAGACAGTACTTGGGAATACCCGTACGAGGAGTATAGTTGCGAAATAAAGCTCGACAGGTACTAATTTGGGTGAAGGAGGAACTTGAAAATGACAGTTTCGAAATTAAAGCGTCAGAGGTTTTTTTACCAGATTTTTGTTATCCGGAGCTCGGGGCATCCTATTCTCTTCTCTGTCCCATCCTCCATATGAGAGAGAAGAGAGCTTATCCAACCGAGCAACGCACCACGCCACCAGAGAGGGGCAGGGTGGAGAAGTTTGAGAGACTGTTGTTTGGCGTCTCCACCCTTATGTGAAACTTCTCCTGAAATAAAAGCGCTTTCCACTCTCGGTCTTCGCCGATGAGAGATTGATTTTCTCCTCATTTATTACTCTCTCTCTCTCCTTCCCACTCTGTTCCCGAGTTTCCGTCTTTTTGGGCTTCGAGTGACAGAAAAACGGAAATAGATACTAAGCGAGTGCGGGTGATGCAAAAATCGTTGCATCTCTCACTAGCCATTCTCAGGGATGTCGATTTTTATCGGCGGCTCTCCAACCCTTCTCTTTTCTGATTCCATATCCACTCCTTTTGACAAACCCCGCCGACAGAAACTCACCAATATATCTTTATTTTCTGTACAGTATGTGTACTTTTATTCTTAATTTTCAGGCTCTACTTTACTGTTGTTCAATTCTTTGTGCTTGAAATTTCCACTGTATGACTGGTAGTCCTTTTGTTGATTCCTTTTTTTTTTTTTTTTTTTGTAGTTGCATATGATGAATCACATCGTGCCGGATTTTGAAATGGACGAAGATAGTTCGATGCCTTCATCCTCTGGTTTCTTCCAGCAAAAGAAACAAACATTGTTAGTTTCTTTGCAGTCTTTCGATGCAATTGGTAATTCTCGCATTTGTTTCCTCTGTTTTGATGCTTAAATTTTTGGTTGGCACAGGGCAGAGGACGAGCTCGTGGAGCTCTTATGGCGGAATGGGCAGGTGGTGTTGCAGAACCAAAACCAGAGACCGCACAAGAAGTCGCCAACTCCGCAGCAGCCGCCGCCTTCGTGTCCGATTGGTGATGCAGTTCTTCCTCCTCCGCCGGAGAAATCCAGCGGCGGCGGCGCCGAGATCGGACCTTCAACGACGGCGGCGACCCAGCTGTTCATGCAAGAGGACGAAATGGCGTCGTGGTTGCATTACCCTCTAGACGACTCCTTCGATCGCGATTTCTGCGCCGAACTTCTCTACACTTCTCAGCTCGGAACTAATCAGGTTGCAGCCGACCGACATATGGAAAGCAAGCCGGTGGCGTCATCCCCTCGACCGCCGATGCCGCCGACGGCACGGCGAAGCGGAAACGACGACCCTCTGCCTAACCCCAAGTTCCTCAATTTCGGGCATTTCTCGCGCCGGGAAAGCAGAGAGGAATCCCGGCCGTCGGCTCCGGATAAGATCGCAACGGAATCGACGGTGGTAGACTCCAGCCTGACACCGGCCGTGGGCCCAAGTTCATCTAGGGTTAGGGTTTCGGCTGCGGAAAAGACGACAACGGGCTCCGGCGTCGGTAACTTGGGCAGCGCCAGCACGTGCGACGGCGCCTCCGAACGGGAGCTCGTCACGGTGGAGACGACGGTGACTTCATCTTCCGGAGGTTCGGGGGGCGCGAGTCCTGACGCTTTTACTAAGCCGACGGCAGGCGGTGAAGATCGTAAGAGAAAAGCTAGGGACACCGATGACTTGGAAGGTCTCAGTGAGGTTAGCCTTGTAGGCCTTGTTAATCTCATTATCTTCTCATTAATTAATAAATAAATAAATAAATAAGTAAAAAAAATCGTCCTTAATGTTAGTTTAGTAGTATTGTGTTCCCAACTTTTTTCGTGCCTCTAGTTTAATATGGGCCTGGATGCTCAATTATGTCTTTGATGAAAGTAAATAGGTTTGGTGTGCCACTGCCTGCGGGCTGTCGCCTTCTCTACTCTCGAGTCGGTTCTGACTTGCTTTACTAGGCTGAGTACTGTTGAGTATACTGAATGCAGGGGATGCTTCGTGTGGACGTGCGTTGCCATCACCACAAGAATAAATCAGTCAACCTATAATCCTTGAAAAGAAGTCTGAGCTTTCCTTTTGCTCTTCTTGTTTTCGTTTTCCGTCTGGATGGCATTCGAAGATCATTGACTGAGAATTGGTTACCTTACGACCTTCTTTTACATGTTGAAACATTGCCTGTTCATGTACAGAGACACAAGTAACACCTCTTGTTGTTGGCAAAGTGGCCACTTTCAAGAAGCATAAGCTGCACTTGACCTCCATCATCTAGTCATTTTGTCCACTTTTTAGTGACACGTTTTAAATAAAACCACTTGCCGTTTGAGATCCTCGCAACACTAGTTCAGTTCTAAGCAGAGAGGACACATCAATAACTCCAGCATGGCATCTTAGCTTGATTGATCTTGTAAAAAATAAGGTCAGCCAATTCTCTGGCTGACAAGCTAGCAAAAGCAGGTGTACTTAAAGCAAGTCTTGCCATGGCCAACTCGGTGGCAGATCTCATCTAGTTCAGAAGGAGCCCACTTTGGACTCAGTTGTATTAATAATATATCCTACTTGTATCACTGCCTCACTGCTTGTACTATGTTCTATTCCTTATCTAATAAAAGCATCACTACTTCAAAAAAAAAAAAAAAAAGCTGGACTGAATACTTGCTGATAAGTCTAGCAAACTCGGGCAGATGATGTGAAGTTTTTGCTAGATAATCATGGAAAGGAATCATAAAAAACGTGTTTTTACATGCATGATAAGTGTTCTCTTGGTAGCTAAAACAATGGAAACTGGGCTTATTGTGGTTTGCAACATCACATCTGGAGCCTTCATTTAGTTTGTTGGAAGTCCTATGCCCTTGCCTTATTCACTAAGGGGAATATTCTATCACGGGAATCTATTATCATTGGATTGCAGCAAGTAGAAAACACCTTTCTATCTCATGCACATAAGGGAAGAGTTGAAGTTCCTAGTGGTTGTTGAATGCTGAAATGTGTTTTATAAAGTCATGTTTATGTCTAAGGTCTCATTTAGCTTACAACGTTATAAAGTCATTTAGCTTACAACGTTATAAAGTCATTTAGCTTACAACGTTATAAAGTCATTTAGCTTACCTTTCTCTTATGGCATCACAGGAAGCTGGTTATGAGTCTGTTGAGGAAAAGAAAGCTATTCCCCGTACAACGTCTGCAAGAAGAACTCGAGCTGCGGAGGTGCACAATCTGTCTGAAAGGGTGCGTTTTGTTCTGCCATCTATATTTTTCACAATCCTAATTTCTGTCTATAAGGTGTTTCTTATTCTAAATCGTAATTTTTCCCTATATTGTTTTCTTAGTTATATCATTGTTAGTAGTCTTTATGTAAGCACTTCTTCCTCCACATTGCCTAGGAGGGTAAGGCATATCTCAGATAAAAGGAAAGCATGAGCCTATCAGCCTTATCTATATTTTTCAATGCAGAGACGTAGAGATAGGATTAACGAAAAGATGAAGGCCTTGCAAGAACTTATTCCACGATGTAACAAGGTATAATGTCTTATATACCTGTTCATCTGAAGTTTCGAAAAGTTCATATATTTGTCTGTAAATGTTTTTCGATTTCCTCATTTTTAAGGATGTTATTTCAGACAGACAAAGCTTCAATGTTGGATGAAGCAATCGAGTACTTGAAGTCTCTCCAGTTACAAGTTCAGGTGTGTTTATTTTGTTTATGATTTCCTAGATGCCATTCTGAAGCTGGATTTGGCACAAAATGTAGGATGGCTGGTGCATTTAGTGTATTGGTCCTATGTTTTTCCCCAACTCAATTTAAAAAAAAGAGAGGACTTGTGGTTTTATATAGTAACCATCAGAACTTTAAAATATATATATATATATAGTAACAATCAGAACAAGATAGAGATAGTCCCAGGTAAGAACCACCAGAAAGTGCTGGGATAACCTTTTATCCTCAAATTCAACTGGTGCTATTTTTCTGGTGTTTGCAAACCTTTTAGGGAGAAGGACGATGAAGTGGCACTGTTGTGTATCACAGTGAAATAAAAGATTAAATGTTCATAGAAATTGCAACATATTGCTGCTAGGCTTCTCAACTTAAAAGTCCGTATGCGCACGAACTAATGGAAAACCAACGAAAATCCTGTGGTCAAGGGATTTTCTTTCCATCTGGTCTAACGAAAGTATTACTTCCCAAATTTAAAGGCCACGAGCTAAAAATCCACTTCATGTGCAAAATGATTTCATTCTCTTATAAAATGTCTGAAGATAAAATTCCTATGCATGAGTATTTATTACAGTAACTTTTTTAAGCTGTATTATTTCTGAGGTGCAATATACTTTTTTTTAAAGAAACATGTCCTTTCTTCATACTTTGCCATTATTTGTTCTTTTCTAAAAATCAACTTATGCAGATGATGTCCATGGGATGCAGCATGGGGCCTATGATGTTTCCTGGTGTCCCTCAATACATGCCACCAATGGGAATGGGGATGGGGATGGGGATGAATGTGGGGATGGGGATGGGCATGGGCATGGGCATTGACATGAACCGAGCAATGTTGCCATTCCCACCAGTTCTTCCTACAACTCTTCCTAGTTCTGCTGCAACTCACATGTGTCCAAGGCTCCAAATCCCTCCTTTCCATATACCACATGTACCTCCGTCTGATCTATCAAAAACTCAACCAACCAGCCATGTTGATCCAGCTTGTAATTTGGTTGGTGTACAAGGCTCCAACCCGGCACAAATGTTGAATCCTGCTGATCCATATCACAACTATCTTTACCTACACCACATGCAAGTGCCTCCTCAGGTATTATTATGTCTGTCTTGTCTATTCTACATCTTCTTCATACATTTTGTCTGGATTCTGCATATTATACCTTCGATTTCTGAAATTTTTTGCTTTTCATAATCCTCCCGTTCAAAGTAATTGCGTCTTCACCATATACCTACTCAGGAACGAAGACTCTTGAAAATATGATTCCTACTTTAGATTTGCCAGATAACATCTGGTGATGTCTAGCTTCATATATATGCCCGATAAAAGTACTCTAGTTTTCTGTGCGGTGTTGGTTTGTTGGTTTTTTCGCGTTTGAAACATTGTATTCTTTTATGCAGAACCATGGTGCAACCCAGCCACCAAGCACCCCCAAGGAGGCTGAGACTCCCGAAAGTAACAAATCAGGTACACATATGCTTCTTAACACTCTTTTTCCAAGTGTCTTGTTTTTCTTTTCTACTTCTTTTTTTTCTTTTTTTTCTCACTCGTTAGTGAAATAGGGAGAAACTGAAGGTGCACCCCTTCGGCAGCTGTGGAAACATCATTTTAATTTGTTTCTTTTTTAATTTATGAAGAGATTTCTTCGGAGTGACCTGTGCCGAGAAATCGTTTGGTACAAAAAACCAGCTTGCGCCATTACATGGTTCCAACCTTTCTTAGTTAGCTTTTCAGTGGATAGGTGCCTATTTTACCTGAAATTTCCATCTTCTGAACTCTTCAGTCGCTCATGACAGGTTGAAATGCCTCACACAAGTGTTGGGAACAGCCGCCTGCTAATTTTTGTAGAGTAAGAGAGATGGAAATCTTGTTGTATACAGGGTCACTCTGGACACTGGAATACGACACGGCTAACCTGTAATTATCAGCAATAGAATCCTTATCATGTTGTCTGTCTTTTAATTTTTTTGGTTCCTTTCCTTCTGCCCCTCTTCTTCTGTCTTCTCTCAAAATTATTGGTTCCCAAGTGCTGCTGCTGCTGCTGCTGTTGGCTGTGAATGGCTGTAGTCTCGGCGTTGATCCACAAGATGTGGTGGAGGGGAAATGTTGGGTGGGTAGGAGATGTGGTTGGTTAGAATATAATGGTTGGAGTTGAGAAAGATTGGGAGGCCCCACACCCTCAGAGGGCTGTATGGGGAGTGACCAAAAGATAATGTTAGTAAACGGAGAGGCACACCTTGAGGAGGACAACGGATCATGCATCCTGTCGCCTCCTTGTTTATTCTTTTTCCCTGGGAATTGTCAGATTCGTTTGGATGCTTTACCTCATATCTCTCAATCGTTGATTGTAACCCATAACACAAGGAGGCATAGAAGCATAAAGCCCCCCTCCCTTTCTGCACCACTTAAAGTTCGGGGCTCCCCGGAGAGTACGCTCACGAGCTAAAAAGGTCATCTTCCCCTCATATCTCTCAATCGTTGATTGTAACGCATAACTTAAAAGTGTGAAAGCCAAAGCAATGCTGTTTTTCTTTGCAAAAGGAAATTGCTAGTTGCACCTATGCGTGTTACTAGCCAATCAGAAACACACTTACTTAGGGTTTATTTTTTAGAATTTAAAATTTTATAAAAATAAATGTATATTTTAAAATATTTTAAGACTTTTAATTGAGTGGTCGGATAAGTACCGCTTAGGTGCAGCTAGCATTTCTCGTTCGCTTGCTATCTTTCGCTTTGCTAGTCACTTTTCTTGTTTATGTTGTTGCCGTTGATTTCCGTTGTGCAACGAACCCAAGTGGGCGATCCTGGTTCAGCTTCTTTTGACAAATTAAACAACACAGAAAAAAGTCCAACTGCTTGTGGAACCGAGAGGATAATATCACCATTCAATGTTTCAAGATCGAACTGATTTAACCGATCACGATACGTATGATACAGAAGCATATTCTTATTGATCAAACTTCTACACAAAAAACTGTATGATAAGAAAGATGTGATGGGTATGACATCAAAATAACCAAATCTTTGATGTTACATTTCTCTTTCTAACACTATCGGTTGCAGGATGATTTGTTATTTTGCCCAGAAAAATGAGGCTTCCTATAAAATTGGGAGTAAGAAAAGATTTACTTATATCTTACCTGATTCCACGACTTATTCATTAGTCACTTTCCACATTTAGAGAAAATTGCAACTTGCAAGTCCGGAGCATGTTTCTTAGTTATGTATGACTGGTTATACTTCTGAAAATTATGATATGGAAAAAAATAAACCCATATTAGAAATCCACGATGTAGCATAATTTTCCATCAAATGCAGCTTGCGTCCATAATCAGAATAATTGTAGTATCATCATATTAGAAATCCACGATGTAGCATAATTTTCCATCAAATGCAGCTTGCGTCCAAAATCAGAATAATTGTGGTATCATCTTAAATACATGTTCATTATCTCTCATGAATTCTGCAGGCTGAAGTGATGGTAAGAGGGGCGGGTTGTCAAATTCGACTTCTTCTCTGCATTAGGGTGACCAGGTCTTGTGCTTTCCAACATGGGGTTCTTGGTGGACTTCGTCTAGGCATTCAACAAGTAGTTCTCGGTTATTTCAATGGGTTTGCTCTGGATGTTTTTGGAGTTGAGACTAATCTCTATCAAATTGATCCGGATAGAACAGAGTAATGTTATCATATTCAGAATTAAAAGGAAAAGTCGCAGATTAAATAGTATCTACTTATCATGTATAGATGTTCTTTCTAACTTTGCTTGTTTGCTTAATTTCTGCCAATCTTTGGTCAATGTAAAAAGCATATTACCGCATTCCAATTCTGATCGTCTAACTTTTACAGTTAATTACAATACAAAAAGAGAAAATGTAAAGCCAAGCATTTAGAAATCTCAAGTTTTCACCCTATGTATAAACTATTATTTTCTGCAATAGTAAAGAGCATCGTCTGCATAGATATAATAAAACTTTGTAATTCTTCGCTGTTTGATTGCAGCACCGAACCTTAAACTCTCGGTGAAGAGGTCGTCTTCCCCGTCACCCCTTTAGCTCCTATGATTATATTCAAAGAGTATGAATAACAACTGCTAAAATGAACATGTAAACTGTCAAAAGATACAAGGGGACGAAAATAATATAAATGCCCTGAGCAATTCTACTAATCTACCTTCTTTTTGGGAGATTACAATAACAAATGGGCAGTGAAGAAGATCACTGCGTGAACAATATGATCACCTTTATGGAAAGATCCCAATGTGAACAATATCAGAACCTTTATGGGCTATCTCCTCTCAAAGGGATATCAGAATTAGGAGAGGAGACGGAGAGAGCGTCTCCTTTCTCTTTGGACTCAATTAGCATAAATACAATGTCCCGCATGGATGGTCGGTCCAAGGGGGACATACTAGTACATAACAAAGCAATTTTTAGGACTATGAACATGTGATCAAGTGAGGTTCTGTCTTCCAGATCCAACCGGGAATCAAATATTCCAGAATTCATTGAGTTGTTGTTAATGTAATTCCTCACCCAGGTAACAAGGTCACCACCCAGGTCTAATGGTTGAACAGGCGTTTTGCCAGTCAGCAGCTCCAACAAAACCACTCCATAACTGTAGATGTCACATTTCTCTGTGACTTTCATGGTGTAAGCATATTCTGGTGAAGAGCACAAAGAACATATATTGTGAGTATCGGGAAGAAACCATTAAAAAAATTAAAACAAAAACAAAATTAGGTCCAAAAGAGATTGAACATAGCACACAGTTAAGTGCAGTCACCATTAGCCAGACAGATTTCATGAAAGGAAAGCTGATGAAAATAAATCAAACAATAATCAGCATTACACCTTAATATAGCCTATTGAAAATATACGTTCAGTCTATTGTAAATGATCAGCATGCTCAATATTGATGTCAAATCAAAGAACAAAAGAGACTCCTAAGCTGCCAATTGATTATAAGGTGAAAATCTTCATCATTCTCCATGAACGGTGATGCTACTTTTGAGAAGTCAGGAAAAGGAACACTTGACCATGCAACTCACTTGTCTAACTACTGAAAATCCAGCAAACGTGCATAATAGAGCTGAACCTCATGATTGGTTTAAATAGTGTTCATTATTGGCTAGACGTGACTTTTGGGGTTTTACGGCAATCAGCTGAAAGATTAAATTAGTCGTATTCCAGATAGAACCATGTTGGACTACCAATTACAACTGGATACACGTGGTTTCTCAATTGCCACTTATCCAGAGCAGATTCCATCATCACATTGTCACTGCCTAGTTAAAAGGTAACAAGGTTTAGAAAAGTAACGGAAACCCATTAAATGCATCAGAAAGTTAGAGATAGAGATAGAGAGATAGAGAGATATAGATAGATAGATAGATAGATAGATAGATAGATAGATAGATAGATAGATGGGTAGATAGATAGATAGATAGATAGATAGATAGATAGATGGGTAGATAGATAGATAGATAGGGAGCAATGGAGGGAGGAAAGAGCACTTACCGGGAGCAATATATCCGTATGACCCTGCTACTGCAGACATGGACTTTGAATATGGCATGTCAATAACCTTTGCCAACCCAAAATCCCCTACATGAGCTTCAAAATTATCATCAAGGAGGATGTTATTGGATTTGATATCCCTGTGAATAATGCGGGGCTTACAATCATGATGCAAGTATGACAATCCTTGAGCTGCCCCCATAGCAATCATGTAGCGAGTTTCCCAATCCAAGTTACAAGAAGGGGAATGAAGGAGTTCACCCAAGCTGCCTCTGGACATGTACTCATAGAGAAGTAGATTTGATCCATGGTGATAACAGTAGCCAAAGAGCTTCACGATATTTCGATGCCTAATCTTTCCCAGAGTCAGTATTTCTGCTCGAAAGCTGTTATCTACATTATTCCCTTCTCTCTGCGAGGAAAGTTTCTTAACAGCGATTGTCTGTCCAGACTGCATCAATGCTCTGTAAACTGTACCACACGCCCCCCTCCCAATCACAAAACCTTCATCAAAATTATTTGTTGCGTCAACTAAGTTTTGGAAAGTAAACCCCCCTTTCGTTGAGAGATACAGGTCTGATGAAGAGGCTGACGACGGCTTATCTTGCAAAGGAGTTACCATCTCCACTGGCCGTCTCATGAAAATTACAATAATCACAATAAGAATGAGAGAAACCCCACCAACTGCTGCAGCAATTATTGCTACATACTTACCCAAAGGAGTCCTTGAAACTTTTACTGCTGGAAGGACTGTAGACATTGTCGGGGACCCACCACAGGCACCGAGGGGTCCACCACATAGTCCTTCATTCCCAGTAAAGCTGCTAATGGCCATGTTCTGAAACAAGGGAATTGAAGGTAGAGGCCCGCTCAGATCATTGTGTGAGACATTGCATCCCAATAAACTTGACAAGTTTGTAAATGAGGATGGGATTTTGCCCGTTAAGTGGTTATCATTTAGCAGGAGGTATTCCAGCAAAACAAGGTTACCCAGCTCAGAAGGTATTTCACCCGAGAGATTGTTGTAACTCAAGTTCATGGCAATTTGCAGGCCAGATAGACCCCCAAATTCTGGTGGTATTGGACCAGAAAATTTATTACCACCCATCTGCAGCTCGGTTAGACGTGAGAGCTTTCCTAGAATGGGAGGTATAGATCCTGAAAGTCTATTTTCAGAAAGCTTCAGCAGTTCCAACTGGGAGAGGGTTCCAAGTTCTTCAGGCAAAGGACCCACAAAGCTGTTCCGACTGATATCAAGGCGTTGAAGCATTTTGCAACTAATAATCTGAGGAGGAATCCTACCAGAAAGCTGATTGGAAGATATGTTGAAGCTCACCAATCTGGATAGTTTACCTATCTCTCTTGGCAATTCAGAAGAGAAATAATTGTCAGAGAGGTGAAGCCTCTGCAGAGTTTGGCAGTTTCCAATCTCAGGAGGAATTGTCCCACTGAATTTGTTCTGGTCCAGCTCAATAGCAGACAAATTGACCAGTTTGCATAGACCTGCAGGAAGACTGCCTGTGAGACTGTTACCACCTAAACGAAGTTGCACTAGCGATTGGCAGTGTGTGACACCACTTGGTATGTTACCAGTCAACTTGTTTGACCACAGATTCAACAGAATCAGATTTGAATGCCTACAAAGATGACTTGGAATTCGACCTGTGAGATTGTTTTCTGAAAAATCTACCACCCAAAGTGGACTATACACTCCAAGCCCCTGTGGTATTGTACCACTTAGTGAATTATGAAAAAGTTGTAACTGGCGAAGTTCAGTCAAGTACTGTAATTCAACAGGAATGGAACCAATCAAGTAATTGATTGAAAGATCAAGCTTTGCTAAATTCTTCAAGCTGCAGATTTCCACTGGAATCACACCAGTAAGCTGATTTTGGAAAAGATAGAGTAAGTGCAAACCCTTTATATTACTCAATTCTACTGGAATTTCACCAGTAAGCCAATTCTCAGAGAAATCTATTTCTGTGACAGAAGTAAGGTTCCCAATTTCCTTTGGTATTGACCCATTCAGGGCATTTCTGTAAAGGTATAACTTCCTCAAATTTCTGAGGTTGCCAAACTCGGATGGTATTTCTCCTACCAGATTGGTCTGATATAGAGCAAGGGTTTCAAGGCTCGTGCAGTTTCCAAGCTCCTTTGGTATGAGTCCTGAAAACTCATTACCCCAAAGAATCATCTCTTGTAAGTTTCTAAGCCTTCCAAGCTCCGGGGGAAATTGACCACTGAGTTGGTTTTGTGCAAGACCAAGTACTTCCAATCTCTCACAGTGGCTCAACTCAACAGGCAGGCTTCCAGAGATCAGGTTCTGCCCTGCACGAAATCTTCTCAAGTTCTTGAGCTGCCCTAGAGTGCGAGGGAGTGGTCCAGTGAGATTGTTGGTGTAAGCAACCAATTCTTCAAGAGATGACAAGTTTCCGATCTCCTCTGGTAAAGGTCCCGAGAGTTTGTTATTGCACAAATTGAGTTCCGTCAAGCAGAAAAGCTTGCTCACTTCAATAGGGATTTCTCCTTCAAAAGCATTGTTATTGAGATTGAGAACCTCTAATCTTGAACAGTTTCCTATCTCTCCCGGGATGTTTCCATACAACCCATTGAATGACAAATCAAGTACAGTCAAGTACTCAAGTTTGCCGACACTTGGTGAGAGAGTCCCAGAGAGATTCAGGGAACTTAGATTAAGAGATTGAACTACAGGGTCATATTCAAGAGTGCAAGTAACTCCCATCCAATTGCATGGCGTCTGATCGCTTGAATTCCAATTGTTCAGGTGGTAAAATCCATCATCAAGGCTATCCTTTAGTTGCAGGAGATACTGACCTTCCATGTTAAGTCCTTTCGAACCACAAATCAGCAAAGAAACCACAAGTAGAAAGTTGATGATACTCCCCACAACGTAGAGTCTCCGAAAAGTTATAATCCGCAACATGTTCAACATCTGGAAGAGATATCATAAAAAAAGAGTTTTACACCGATAAAATCAACACTGAGGTGCCGCGAAATAACATACGATCTCCGTGTTTAAATCACTATTGCTCGAACCGAAACCATTTCGTCAAACGAAGTTCAGTTTGATCCCAGCAGAAAAAAAATAAAAAATAAATAACCGACTCTCGGCCATCAAAATAATCCTGTAATAGCACCAAACTCACAGGAGGCCAGAGTGTAGAGGCCTTGAGTTTTCTTCTTCTTTGAAAATGAGAGGCCTCGAGTTGTAGATACTTATGGCAGCTAAACCATAATCCAGTAAAAGCAACTCCAATATGAGACATACCTTAAGCTCCTGAAGTATTCCAAGAACCGAAAGAAACTCCACCATTGCAAGAAGCAAGAGCCGGAAAAACCCTACAATCCGCAAATATTTCTACAAACTGAACACAAACCATTTCGCTTTCTCCAAGATCATCACCCGAAAAGCCAACTAACTGTAACTTTCGCGTAGACTTGTGCAACAAATCCACTTACTCTGGACATTCTAATTCACCGAATCCGGTCCTCTCCTCCGGTAACCAGCCGGTGCATTGAACTCAAAACCTTTTAGTAATTTTTTCTCTTCTTTTTTCTCCTATCTCGGCCGCCTTCCCATCCAACAAACTCAAATTATCACCGGATCACCGTCCCATTCACCTCCCATGTCGAGCAGGAAATCATTCTTCGCAGAATCTTTTCTAAAATCGAATGGAGGAGAGTTGGAAACTGAGGCTCAAATGGCCAACAACGCGTTCTGTCAACTCCTCTCCCTCTACTTTCTTTCTCCGACTCAGCGCTCCTTTCTCCCTCATCCTTTCCATCACCCTTTCCATTCTCTTTAAAGGATCTCTTTTCTGAGAGGCAGCAACAAAAACTTTTCGACGAGTATGTAGATCGCACACAGTTCATCTCTCCTCGCGATAAACCCTCGTCCAATTTCGCGGCCAGTTTTTTGTTCAACGCCCGGCGCGACCAGTGACGTCAATTCCCGACACCCCTACACGCCGAGGTGTTCGCAGGTCAGAGGCTATTTGCTCCCGGGGCCCACTTCGAAGTGTTCCCAGGGATGAGGGCCCAGCGAGACGAATTGGATAAACTCGTGAGAAATGGCGGCTGAGAAAAAACGGCAGTTTCACGTCACTCGATGCGTTTCTTCGCACGCCATTTTGTCGGTTACCTTTTTGCTTGCGGCAAACCCAAAAAGGTTCGAAACCACAGTTATTACTCTCTCTTTGTCTTCTTCCCCCCCTCCCCCCCCCCCCGATTAATTAATCTAATTAAGTTCGACCACATTTTAAAGCAAGACAAAATGTGTTTTAAGGAGAGCAAGCCAAGGCCGGCCCCACACTGACGCCCGACTTGGATGAGACTCTAGAACGGTCATAGGTGGTCCGGGTCCGTCCGTGACTCGCGAGCACCGGCAGCAAGTTGCGGTTTCCCATGTGCATTTCATAAATCTGAAAAAAATATTAAAAAAATGTAAAAAGGAAGAGGAAAAACGGTTGAGGTCGTGTCACGCGGAGATACGGTGAGAGACTCGTGAGTACACAGGCAAACCGCGGCGCTTTCTACTTCTTTATCTTACTCTCAATTTGCCAACTAGGCCTGGATTCGACGACCCCCGAGGGAGCCAGCAACCGCGTCTCACCTTACTGCAGTCTCACCTTACACTCTGGCCTCGAGTGCCTGCTTACGGCTTCCCTTACATCAAAATGTGCCCAAATATTTTTAAAATAGAAAAAGTGGGGCCCGGCGAAAGTGCGGATTGGATGGGGAACCGGGACGTGACACGAACCGGCTGAAAGAAAAGCATGGGATGGGACTCCATCGGTCGGTCCAACCCCACTCACAGCAGTAGTAGTAAGACTAGACAAGTATGTAGTACGACCTACAGCGAACCCCACTCGCCGGTCCGGGCCCACTGTGGACCGGACCGCGAAAATTGTTCAGTATCCCCATCATGATTCATGCCGCAGTTGTTCTTTCTTTGGTAAATCGAACTTCGGAGGCCGTGACAAGCGACAGAAATTGTGGTCCGGTTCATCGGTCGCCATCCGGGTTATTTGACGGAGACAGTCACTATGGACGGACATCAATGGTCTCTTTCTTTCCTCTTTCGAATTCTTTTTTATTTTATAATCGCACTTGATTTTCTTTTCCGATATATTGTACGTTGAAACATATGTAATTATATTATGAAATTATTTAAGGTATTACATGTTATAAAAATTACGAATTAAGTGTAAAAGAATCATAATTCGCTCTTGAAAGTCATGGCTTGACGACAAAACTGTACCAATCACACCAACTTCAGTGGGTTTTTCCTAGTTCATATATACACAATGACGAAACCAAAACATAATATAAATTTAACCAAAATTATTAATTTTATCTTATAATTTTTCTCCTTCATTTCGTACCAAACAAATTAATTTATCAATACACCCCCCATTTACTTTTACCAATTCAAAATTTTCGTATACTTAGTATTGTTTGAAAATTAGAAGATAAATTAAAAAAAAAAAAAGCCGTCGTACGTACCCGTCGTACCCACTCCCCACAAGGGAATCTTGCCCAAAAAAACGCATTATCCAAAGTCAGTAAGTCGAATGTGGCGCGGGCCCACCACCCACCGGGCACACTTAAGGGGCACTTGCGCGCGGCGGGCCTGCTCTTAGTCAAATCGGTGGTGATGAGGACTGGACTCAGTTTGTGGCGACTGATCTGTACGTTTCGAAGGCTCCCGACCGCAACCGTTACGTGTCGGGTCCGTGGGAAGGGAGATGGGGATGGTTTAGGACCTAACTTTTGCTTTTTAATACTTGTTGCTTGTTAGTTTATCAAAATAAAATTTTAATTCTTTTAAAAAAGAAAAATTCGTGGCTTCTCACGTGATTTTTTATTTTTTATTTTTCATGCTAGAGAGTAACAACTAACAACTCGTAAGAGATTACATTTCCTTCATTTATTTTTTAGGAGTAAGAATTTCTTTTCTCCTTAAAAGTAGAAATGATCAAATCTTTTGTGTTATATTACATGTCATAGTTTCACTTCCGACTTTATGATAAAATAGGTATAACTGAATGCGCGACCGGCTTAAAAGGCAAACTCTAAATTAGAATAGAAAGTAATGACGTGTTTAGCTGAGCACTCCGGGGTTTAGAAACGTGTTTGGACACGTTTCTTTTTTGAGAAATCTCTAATTGAAAGAGGATTTCAGTGTTTTGATTCTTGAGTTGAGAGAGCTCCAAAATAAAATTTCTCTAAAGAATACTAATTCTACGTGTCGCTCGTGTATTGGATGGTTCATGCTAAACTCTTAGAAAAGAGGTGAAACATGCTTATTTAAATATTTTTTATACAAAGATTCTTGAATACCTAACTCGAAGGAAAATGCTAGTAACCTTTAACTCGGTACTGTAAAATAAAGTCTTCTCAGATTAATTTCGTGATAATGCAACTTGTTATTAAATGTGATGATCCGAATATAATAATTTCGCGATTGTTGAGCTACTCTCATTGTTTATAAAAATATACTAGTTTCTCGTCCCATTATTGGTGGTTCGGTTAGGAATCGGTTCCCGTTCTCTAACTATACGCATTAAGATATAAAACACTGGGATTGCACAAAGTGAGCCTACCATAATTTAGGATCACTGCTTACTCAAGGGAATCTTTTGTAGCAGAGAGGTGCGAGAGAATGTGGGGCCCCAACCCTAATCTGGGATAATCGATACGGTTGAATTGCTAATTTCTGCCCTTTTTTTGACTGTGGCCTATGATGTACGGAAGAGACAACCTTAACTAAGCAAATAGCGTCACTAATCAAGACGAGACTTAGATTAGATCACCGATAATTTGACTGCTGTATAGATTACGACAGGCATTTTATCTGATAAACTATTTGGATCCTGTCAAAGATCTTTATTATTAAGGGTTGTAATAAAATAATCCATGCACTATATTATTAAACATTTACATATATTCAATAAGTCATTTAGTTATAATTTATTTCATTAATTTATTTAGGACGGATAATGAAATAACCTATACCTTATGAAGAAAAAAA
Organism: Aristolochia contorta; assembly: GCA_022405105.1. Taxonomy (NCBI): domain Eukaryota; kingdom Viridiplantae; phylum Streptophyta; class Magnoliopsida; order Piperales; family Aristolochiaceae; genus Aristolochia; species Aristolochia contorta. The sequence goes on along the minus strand of CM039667.1, from coordinate 2,845,115 downwards.
TGTCAACATAATTGGTTTATTTTTCCTTATAAAAAGAAATTCTTCTTTGAGACGGTAGCATTCATTCGCTTAGATCAGATTAGAAGCAAAGTAGGAAGATTAAAATAGTAAAAATAAGAGCACGCCGATCAAGATATAAGAGGCGGGCTGATGATCCAGGTCGTCGATCTAGTAAGTGAGATGGACGGTGATCCTGAGCAGCGTCTCGGCTCCGTCGACGACATGTTGCCCGCTCGGGAAAAGAGACCGGATCTCGGCGAACCCGGAGGCGTTCTTGAACTTCCCGGTACCGCCGGTGACCGACACGTGCGACAAGGCGGTGCCGACCTTGTACACCCCGAAGAAGCTCAGGCTGTCGCCGTACTCCCCGCCTTCGATCATCGCCGTGAACGCCATCATCTGCGTGGTCCCGTCCGCGGAGCTCGCCACGTAGACGCCCTGGGCCCGTCCCACGGTCTGGGACCCGAGGTCAGGGCCCATGGTCAGCACGTCGTCGATGACAGTGATGGTTCCGAACCCGAGACCCAGACCGTCCGGTCCGAGCTGGGTCTGAATGCCTCCGGGCTGGCCGTTGGGGTTCTGGGCAAAGTTTGTGCCGGCCAAGCCGGTTCCGAGCGGGATGCCGTTGGCGTTGACGGTGGGGAGGGCGCCATTGGCGTTGGGGATGGCGACTCCGCCTCTGTGGGTGGCGAATCCGATGGGTCGGGCGAAGGGGACCTGACCGCTGTATATGTTGCCGAGCAGACCGGTGATGGGTCGGGCCGTGGGGTTACTGCCACCAAGGATGTCGTGCATGTATAATTCCAGGGTGGAGGCCGGACCTTGTGTGGGATCGGGGTCAGTGGCTACGATGTGTGCCACGCGGAGGAGTCCGACGAGGTAGAGAAGGGAGAGAGGTTTCAGCGCTGGGAGAGCCATCTCCGTTTCGTTTCTAGCAGGAATGTGTGTACTGTTTTAGTTTTTTTTATGGTATGGGGGGTGTTGGACGTTAATGGGGGAATGAAGAGGAGACTTAAATAGGGAGGTATGAGGGGAAAGTGTAGCAGTTGGATGTGTTTTGAGTAGAGAAATTTGGATGTATGAAGAGTGGGTACAACCGAACCAGTACTGGGAGACTTGAACGGTGGTGTAGTAGTTGAGGGCCGTGAGGCCATGGCTTGGTCAGGCTTTCTAAAATGGTTATATTTGGAGAAGCATTCGGGGGGTAACCCCTTTGGGGGGAAATGGCGATGTGGTGCGCTCTTCATGGGTTCATTTCAACCAAATTCCTATATAACATTTCTTGCATGACACATCGGTAGATTTAAGAGAGGAAAATAAAAATTATATTAACCGTGGACGGTAGGATTCGAACCTACGCGGGCAGAACCCACATGATTTCTAGTCATGCCCAATAACCACTCTGGCACGTCCACTGGATGCATCTCAATATTTACGATAACAAATACAATCATTAAATTGGTATGCTAATGATGAAAACGGGGATTCTTTGTAATGCTTTTTCTTCCGCTCTGAGTCACGAGCATTTAAACATCAACGTCCAACGATAACAACAGACAAAAGAGATTGTCAGAACTAATTAGTGGGTGAGTTTATCTAAGTGCAACATGAGTTATACATCAACGCAAGCAGCCAGAAAGCCACGAGCTGGTAACTGGAATTGTAGATTCAGGCACCACCTAGAAAAAGAGAAGAGGAAAAGACTCGTACGTGGAGAGGGGAGAATTATACAAAGCTGCATTCTTCAAACAAATTTTTGAATTTCAGTTTGTTTTACATTCAGATTAAGCGATGATTTCGAATTTCTATTGGAAAATACATGAGTGGGTACAAATTCTTAGTATAACATGCAATAACATATGCACCAGAATTGAAAAAAATATCATAACTTGAAGACCCGGCGAGCTTGATATACCTTGGCCTTACTCCTTATGTCCAAGGTTTTCATCTTTCTTGTTTGGATAGGAACCTTTTCATATGAAGGTTTCATGGGTCATGCTACTTTGATCTGATCCGTGTCCTTAGCTTCACTCAGAGAAATTGATATGAATTCCCTTTTGCATACTGCGACCTGAGCTAAACTGCTGATCTTTCATACTCGTAACCACTTGTTAGACTGAGCTCTGGACGTGCGGCAGAGATTCTTCAGGATCCACGACTTTGATTCTTCTTAGAGCTGGGGATATCAAAGTCCACACTGCATCGACATGATTAACATTGTTGCGCAAATTTCAGCGTCCATCATAAGCTAGCCCTTTTCACATCATTAGAGAGAAAAAGAATCAGCTAAGAATAAGTTAAGATCGCTCACAGTAGATGGTAGCAGCAAACCATTCGTTCACAATTTTGACCCATGTACTAGCCCATCCTACATCAATGCTCCACCTAATTTACAAAAGAGTTTCAAAAATACATGTAAAAACCCAAATCAGGTATGTTTTTAGGAGTTATGATAACTCCTTATATCTGTCTACTGACCTTATTGATTCACTAGAGTTTAATATCTAATAAAGAAAATTCTGAATATGTAGTTTCTTACTTCCTGGTTGAGTGATGTATATCCCAGTTGATGAACAACATAGCAAAGTACATGGCTCCCACTGAAAATACAAAGTGAAAGAACCCATAATTGTAAGGAATATCATCTTCTGATAGAGCTTCATCCTTGCGAAACTGAAAAGCATTGAAAATGTAATTAACTTATGTCCCTTAAAAGTACCATTTCACATATAGTAGCATCCAACAGATTTCTTGATCTGTCGTTTTAAACTCCACACTATGGGAAAGTTCATACACCTGAAAGGATTGGGAGTCGATTCCAGTTGAAAAGGTTGCCATAACAATGGCACACACTGCAATAAGAAAGCCCTAGAAGCAATATCACAGAAAGACATGAATCAGCACAAAACATTGATATTGTATTTATAGAAGCAAACGATGCTACCCTGCATTAGCATATAACTTAATAATTTTAGCTTAACAAATCTCAAAAGATGAAATGCTCTAGGTTGCGACAAAGCTTGAGAAGCTGAAACATGAAACAGAAATTTTAGATATGCTTTGAAATATAAGAGTTTAAAACTTGAAACATCTTTGTAATACCCACAACTTGATCAAAGACAAATGTTGCTAACCAGCTTACCAGTATGGCAGTCCAATTATCACTCTCAGCAGCTTTTCTTTGAGGGCAGCACTTCTCAATGGCAGGTTCACTGTTCAGTCATTAAACCAAACAGAGAGCATCTTATGTTCACTTCTGTAAAAAATTAAACAGCCAAAACACATCGCACGGAATTGAAAAATTCTGACAGGAGCACAGAATGAAGGAGATATATCTTAGTAAAATATTATAAAAATGATTCAAGAAAAGTCATAAATATCATGAACATCTTCGTCGATTAGTGGCGAAGTTGGCACTGCCATGAATGGAACATAGAATGAAATATGACATCGTTTTTGAATTATAACTTTACTGCTTCATAGTTGATATAAGGTGCCTTGGAGTTTGAGAGAAACCCATTCTTTATTTATTTACAGGTGGAGATTTCAGCAGCAGCTGAACTTTAAAAGAACCAGTAGGAAATTCAATTTTAGATCAGTAAAAGGTTCCAAGCTAAATAATCTTTTTCCCTTACTAATGGTGCAGCCTAAAGTAACAAGTAATAACCTTCTTATAGCAGACCAACAGAGGAAAACAAGGTAGGCACCCATAATTCCTGAAGATAAAAGTCCCCTGTTAACCTGAAGAGAATATCCAGAAGAGAGAATTTAGTAATACAGCCGACTACATTCTAAAGTAAATGCAAATTTTATGTTCACTAAAAATTTCAATGCTTACTGTAAAAGAAAGAAAGGAAGTGTGTTAAAACAGTTAACAGTTTTAAAAGAAGATGGGAGTCTAGATCTATATAGTATAGTACTCTCCAGGAACAATAAGAGACAAAAATCATCAATTATATCTGAATTGATGTTTTTCAGATTCTATGAAAGAACATGTTGCTTTGGGGAAATTTGGGAAATGGGAATGATCAGTTACGATCTGCATGGGAACAATATGCTTCCTCAGTGATATGCGCACACAGAAGTATAAAAGACAAAATCTAGCCACTAAAAGCAAACAAAAGACCATAGCTGTCTCAAACAGTGAAGCTCCCTTATGTAATCTAGAATGACTGACACAGTGTTTTAAGAAATTTAATTCTATGCAACAGAGATAAATAACCAACTAAAACTAGTGGTACATTACTTTCAAGGAGCATACCTTTGAATGTAGTGAAACTAGCATCATTACTACAAGTAGGAGTACAGTCCACGTAATGAAGAATATGTTGAGGCTGCAGGACAGGCTGGGAGCATAAAGCGAGTACATCACCACGACTCCACATAAAGAAGCAATATAGAAAATGGTTGACATCAGAAGCCCAAGGGAACAGCTGCAGATAATGTGAGAAAAAAATGATATGTCAAAAAGATGCAATCATTAATGAGTTGAGCTACCTAAAGTCCAGCATAATAACAGTTATACATGAAGCTTCAGTGATGATATAAAATCAAAGCATTTGCAACTAAACTCGCAGAAAAAGAGTATGAAATATATGAGTTACAGAAGGCTAATCTCACCTTCGCTTGAATTTTTTATCTGGCATCCAATAGTTATTCCACCATGTTATGAACTGGATTACACTGATGAGCTGAAGCAGGAGGAAAATCCTTTATAAAGAAAAAGATGGTTAATGATCTTTTACATTCAAGATATGCTGAAGCCACAAAAGAAAGAAGAAGCTTTTAATTAACTAGTAACTAAACAGTTGTTTCTTGCTAGCCTCACTTTATTATAGAAAAGCTATACTATAACTAGTTTGGTTTAATGTGAAAGAAATGCATCAAACGCTATTGGAAATCCTATATCTAGTCTCATGGAATGTGAGCATATACGTCAGAAGCTATAAGAAGGGCAAAACACATAGGGTGCCGAAAGAAAGATCAAATGCTCCAACATTAATTTTGCAAGGAAGATAGAATAGGGCCTATGATAATCAGACAAGAGAGATATTACATTTTTTTTATTCTGAATGTTAAATTCTTCATTTGTTTATTCAGGAGATACAAAATGAGCCCTAAGATGAAAAAATATCTAAAAGAACAAAAAAGAATTTAGAGGAAGAGCATGCAAGAATCCTTGAAATCAGGTACTTAATAATACGAAGTCCATGGTAAGTAAAGGGATTACCCGGCTCCTACACGAGCAACTTCCCCTGCAACCAAGAACCAACAAAAGTTCTATGTTTATCAGAGACTAGGAGGACACAAGCACAAATTGAAGTGCTGCAAGTGAATTGGAATATCCATCTATGCTGAAACCAGGAATACATGATGAAAGAGAACATAGATAATGTAATGCAAATTCAAGCACTTAGTTAATCTTACCATATATTTGTATAACTCTCAGGGGAATAAAGAATTGAACCACCATAGATGTAATTAAAATGATAAATTTCGTAGCCCACCACCCAGAATGCCATCTATTGCAGACTTCACACAGCTTATTTGCTCTAAATGTTGATACAAGCATGACGGAGAAAAATATCTGAACTTTTTAAGTCAAGGATGGGAAATCACGTATAAAGGAAACAAAATGAATAGATTTACTGCTTATTCTGATAAGCAATGTGAAACATGTTTAAGTTATACTGAATATATCTTGAATATACTCGATACAAATAAAGATGGTTGCATATCACTAAATTTATAAAAGATACAAAACACCCAAAACTCACACGAAGCACCCCGACAGTATGAAAACAATTTCTTCCTTCTTTTCCGCAAAATCTTAACCCTGCAATGAAAATCATAGCAAGGTAAAGTTATGTGTATCATCAAGAAGAGAAGTTGCAGTCTTCGAGAAGAGAAAAGCTATAAGAATAAATTTAAGTCACAGGAGCCTTACACCGACGAAAAATTCAAAAGAAAACTAGCTCGTAGTAATCAAACTTCTGTATCATGAAAAGGGAAATGCCGTACATTGGAGCAATGAAGGAACTTTGTGTGCGTAATCACGAATGATCCAAGCCACTAGATTTATTAATAAGAAGATGATCCCATATATATACCGAGCTAGCAAGGACCTCTTCTTCTCTGCTGAATAAGCCAAAAGAGTAGTTTGGTTGGAAGCTGGAAGAACGTCACCCGCCCTTCTCTCCTTACCTTCTTCAGGTTTATGTTCTCCTGGCTCACTGGATTCAACCATTCTGCAACTACAAGCATGAAAGGAACGTTGCGTGCTTCTCTGCTCGTTTCACAGGAAATCGAACAAGTTTTCAGATTTCAAGTTACTAATCAAGAATGCATGTTGCTAAACAGCAGAGCTTTTGAATACGATATTCAACATTTTGAGCTTGGAAACAGAGAAAACGAAAGAGAGCGTCAAAAAACGTTGGGGAAAGTTTATGCAACAGAGGAAACGTCAAGAAAGGAATAAAAACTCAAATGTATCTCTCTCTGATGCATTTCAAAAACAGAACATTGAAAGTAACATCTGTATCTGGGAAGCAGAGTGAAACAAACAGAGCATGTTCTTGAGAAAATATTGAAGCCAAGTGGCGAAGCCACTGAAACACCGAGAATACGCACTGACGAATTTTGCCACGAAACGAAAAATGAGAGATTTTTTCTTGAAGAAAGTTAACCGGATTGAGCTTCACTACTAAAGTAAAAACCCGTTAGCTCAGATAACAAGTAAAGATTTGTCAAGATAGTCACTCCGACGAAAGAATAAAACTCCACAGAGGAAAACGGAAACTAATCAATCAGGGTTCGTGAGGAGAAGCGCCGCATACGTTTAAATGTTGAAGGGAGGAAGTGAAGAAGAGCGACGTGCAAGCAATGCAGAAGAAAATATGCAGAACTGGTGCCCAAACCTCGGAAAAGAAGCAAGAAAACCCAGTCAGAGAGTAACGCGAGAAAGCAAAATGGGTGGCAAGCTTCGTGCTTCCTGACTGAGGTGTAAAGAGGAGCGAGCGCCCGAGTAATGGGAATTTGGCAACCGAGAAAAATCCAAACAGGAAAACAACAAAAAGAGAGCCTGAGAGTCACGGCGCCGTGGCAGCGAGTCTACATTGAGCTTCGCGTTTCGAATTCTATAATGGAAAAACCCGAGCAGGGACCCAACACGTTTTCACGCCAGGCGGCAACTTTATTGAAGATCACCGGATGATTGATTACACTGAGCATCTCACCGACAAAAAGTCTCAGAAATCAGAAATCGGAATTTCTAGTTCTACTACTCTTGACTTCTATGAGACACGGATTGTCGAGACTGCAGAGTCCAGAATCATTTTTCACAGAAACGAAGTGCAAACATCAATCAGGTCAGGGGAAATGGTACGAACGTCGAGAAAGGCTGCGTGTCTGTGCATGGGTGACGTAGAGTCTCACAGGCATGATTCAGCCTCGGGGGCTTCTTCACCGGTTCACCTCCAAAACGGGAACTCTCCGACGGACGCCGGAAACGAGGAAGATGGCCCCCACCACATTGTTTTAATTTCTCGCCGAGCTTCCGCGTTAGAGTACTGCTAAGCAAGACGACGCTGACCGTTGAGGTTCGCTTTTCTCCTTTTGCAAGCTGTAATATTGATTCCCTCGTCCCCCCGCGCAACCTACTCGTTTGTTCGAACACCTTCCGGACGCTCTCTCCCCGCTTCCATCGTCTTCTTCTTGTCCGTGTCCCCATTCTCTTTTTCAGTGTTAGGTGCCCCCTTGTACGATTTTTCTGCAACTCTTTAAAGCGTCGTTCTTGACCTCAGCAGGGTTCGTTGAGGTGGATTGGAAATCTTTAAAGCCAAACTCAACAGACACGAAAATTAATGAGAAGAAAAGTCCATTGTTTCGGAAGGTTCTTGAGCAAGCAATGCTAATTTCTTCCGGAGATTTAATGGGTGTTGGAAAACTACTCGATGTCTGAAATGCTTCACAGGCGGTCGAGATGTGATAGGAGTGACGCGTCTGCAATTTTCGCCTCCCACTTCGATGGCTAACGAAGCCTAATCTGCTTAGAAGACGACGAGTATTTCAGACAAGAATTAGGGAAGATTTAAAGAGATCTCGTTAAAGCTAAAAAAATTTAAACTGTATTATCGACGTGTTTTAAAAACCGAACCGAACCGGCCGGTTCGATCGGGTTCAACCGGAATCGGGACTTTGAACGGTTCGGTTCGCTCAAAGACCCGGAAATATGGTAGAAAACCGGTTGACAGGCCGGTTTTGAGTGGTTCAACGGTTGAACCGGAAATCGGACCGTTTTACCTACCTTTTTAGTATTTTAATATTTTTCTATATTTTAAATCTTATTTTTTAATATAAAAATCTTATTATATATTTTCTAATTAGAAAAAACTCATAATCTGGTTGAATAAGAATCGGATGCTCCACCGATTCGGTACGGTTTTTTAAATATTGGTATTATCTTTATTTTTACTTATAATAATAGTACCTTTGTTTATTTTCAATAATAGTTAACAAAAAAATGGCACGAAGTCCGACATAAAAAAAAATTGTTTATAAAACTACGAAGAATAAATTTAAAAAATATATATTTTAAATATAAATTTTAGTGGACTGAAGTCTGTCCGTGCCATTTTTTTCTCTCTTGAAAGAGGGTGAGCCGGTGAGACAAAAATCTACATTAGCCCAGCCAGGTTTTTCTTGGTATAAGTCAAAACTCAAAAACCAATAACTTAGGATTCGTTCCCGCCAGTAGACTGTCGACCACCCCTTTGAGTTTAAAAGTCTCCGTCTCCTGTGTATTAATCTCGTTAAATTTCTGCAAAAATTGCTTTACCATTGCGGCAATGCTTTCCTCGGCAAAAGATCTTCTCATGGAATTCTCTCATCAAAGAATTCACGAGAAAGAATCAGTTCTCAGAGGCGCTACTCGCCTTCAAAGAACTCCTTTCTGCCGTATCACCGACGCCTTTTATATTTTCTGTGCTACTCAAGTCCGCTGCTCGCTTTGCCTCCCCACTAGTTGGAAGGAGCCTTCATGGGTTGGTTATAAAGTATGCGTCACAGAGTTCGGTATCAGTTGGAGATTCCCTTGTTCTGATGTACAGGAAGTTCGGTAACATAAACGATGCGTGGAAAGCGTTTGACGAAATTCCTGCCAGAGATTCCTTGCTGTATGATTCCTTAATTCTGGGTTTTGGGTTCAGTGGTTTCCATGAAGAGGTTTTGGTGGCTCTTGAGCGAATGCAATTTGCTGGATTTTCTCCGAATCATTCTTCACTTGCTCAAACTCTTTTAGCTTGCGGTGAATTGGATTGCTTGGAGAAAGGGATGTTGATTCACGAGTTCATTGTTCTGAGGGGGTTTGATTCAGTTCTTCTTGTTGCTAACTCGCTAATATCGATGTATATAAATTTGGGAAGAATAGAATTAGCAAGTCAGGTTTTTGACAAAATGCCTTTTAGAGATTTAGTGTCGTGGAATTCTATGCTTATGGGTTATGCAAGGGGCATGAATTGGGCCAAAGTATTTGATGTTTTTGCATCAATGCAGGTCAAAAATATTGTTCCAAATCATGTGACTTTTTTGGGTTTGTTGATGGCTTGCGGACAGGCATTGGATTTCAATCTCGGACAAAGTATCCATGGACACTTGATCCTTTTGGGAATTTTGGGGGACTTGCGTGTGGGGACTTCAATTGTTGACATGTATTGCAAATGCGGCAGAGTTGATTATGCACATGCTATCTTTGAAGAAGAATTGTCATGCAGAAGTTTGGTTTCGTGGAACTCATTAATTGCTGGCTATTCGCGAAATGGATATGATTATGAGGCAGTTTTTCTTTTCCATCAAATGCTCATGGACCCATCCCTCAAACCTGATTTAGTCACCATGGCAAATCTCATGCCTTCATTTGCAAGCCTGATGGATTTAGGAATGACTCAGTCAATCCATGGATTCATTATTAAAAGTGGTATTGGATTATGCACGGACATTGTCTTGGGTACCGCCATGGTTGATGCATATGGCAAGAGTTTGGATATTGGAGCATCCATTTTGATATTCAGCTCCATGAAGAAAACAAATACGGCTACATGGAATGCACTCATGTCAGGATATATTCTAAATGGCCTAGCATGTAAGTCCATGAATATTTTTCTTGAAATGCTTTACAAAAATGTGGCGCCAGATGCGGTGACTTTAGTGACATTACTACAATCTAGCGGAGAACTAAGGTCTTTAAAAATAGGTAGGCTAGTCCATGGGTTCTGTATAAAAAGTGGCTTTGATTTGCATTTGATGGTTAGCAATGCCATGATAGACATGTACATGCTCTGTAAATCCGCAGAAAGCTCAAAAGTCCTTTTCAACTTAATGCTATACAAGAATTTAGTTACATGGAACACTATGCTTTGTGGGTTAATCAGGAATGATCTTCCCTTAGGTGCTTTAGATATCTTCCATGATATGCAGTTGGAGGACCTCCATAAACCAGATGCAGTTACAATATTGTCCATCATCCATTCTCTATCTGCTTTATCAGTTCATGGTGACATAATTCACGGATACGTGCTAAAACTTGGGTTTATTTTGGATACATCAGTTGCCAATTCCCTTGTTGATGCTTATTCAAAGTGTGGATCCATAGATAAAGCTCAGCTCCTGTTTGACCAGATGACTACCATAAGAGATCAGAGTTCTTGGAACGTGATCATTTCTGGATGTGGAATGAATGGCCGTGGAGACAAGGCCTGCTCATTTTTCTCTCAGATGGAAAAAGAAGGTCATACACCAAATTCTATCACCTTCATTTCTCTGTTGTCCTCCTGTAGTCACTCTGGGATGGTCTTGGAAGGGTGTGTATATTTTGATCTTATGATCAATAAATATGCAGTGAGACCAGGTCTGGAGCATTACACATGCATAATTGACATGTTTGGGCGTGCAGGGAGATTGGAGGAAGCTTTTTGGCTGATTGAGAGGATGCCTAAGGATTTGGTTTGCAGTGGGGTATGGGGAGCCCTTTTACATTCTTGTAAACTGCATATGAATTTAGAACTTGGGGAGCTTGTAGGTAAAAAACTTCTGAATTTAAAACCTGATAATTGTGGATACCATGCAACAGTTGCAAATGTATTTGCCTCAGGAGGAAAGTGGGATGAAGCATCAAGGATAAGGAAAATCTTTGATATTGGCAGTGTGATGAAGAAAGCAGGAAAGAGTGTGGTGATGGTGTGACAGTAGAAGTGGTGAAATTTTTTCCAGTTCTGGCAACATGTATAACGTGTTCTTTAGAAGAAATATAAGACGTCTATAGGGAAGCAAATTTTGACCATGGATTTGGAGTACTTATATAAGCAAAACGTGCCGCCAGAATCATGATCTAAACCTGTGTTTGTCATGGAAGTAACTTAGTGTACTGGTCTCCAAGTCTCAAAAATCTACTTTTCTTTTAAAAGAGTAGCTTCACAATGCTTCTTTGCTCTATCACAATCTAGCTGCCCTTGGAAAGCCTGTTACTTTGCCCCCTTCACTTTAATTGAATCGATTCCACATTCAACCTATCAGGTAATACAGGAACATAACACCACATTCAACCAATCAGGTAATAAATACTGCAGGAACCTAACACCGCATTCAACCTATCAGCTAATACCACATGAAACATACCACCACATTCAACCTATCAGCTAATACCACATGAAACATACCACCACATTCAACCTATCAGCTAATACCACATGGAACATACCACCACATTTCTTTCTCGTCAAGCCTCGAAAGTGAACTTAGATTGGGAATGGCCAAAAAAGAAAGCGTAAAGCTTCTAAAGCAGGAGTATGTGATTGCCTGATTGGATTCTTGTGTAAATTGAACGTTTTCCCCCAAGAGCAATCCAAATCTCTTATTTGACAGATTCTTCATTTTTCGTAGATAAACATTTCTTCTACATCATTTTTCTAGTGGTTTGAAATAAAGAAGGTTTCTATATAAGCATCTCTCTCCTTCCACTGGGAGTACGAGTACACTTAGTTGTAGCGTTTGCAATGCTCCCCTCCTAGCTGAACGTGTCAACAGTGAGTTTACATTTTGATATTTCTCCTTAAAACATAATCTGTGTCATTAGTACATACAAGAGAATCTGAAAACGTAATTTGTGGCTTTTTGTTGTATATTCTCTTGGGTAGTCCCGATTAACAAAGGACCCAGAGTTAAAACAGACAATGTTCAACAACTGCAGGGATTTAGCCCTTCAAAAATTGTTACTATACAACGAATGAGAACAGTAATGGAGAATTGGCTCAGGAACCTTTCTGTGGCAATGTTTCAAATGCGGATACCGTGTTCTCATATCTGACTCGATGCAGGGGTGCACCATTCTGCTTGATAGCACAGGCGACCTTATCCTCTAGCGGACACCTTGCTTTCAACATTGAAAATACATGATTGTTCAACCTCCTTGCTTTCTTCATGGCTTCTATTAGATTCTCCGATCCCTATATGAAGGGGAAAAAGAAAAGGTTACCGTATTATTATACCATAAACGATTCTATAAAATTCCAAACGTAACAATATTTCTTTTAAAGTTCTCAAAAAATCAACAGTATCTGGAGTATATTGCTTCAAGTTTTGCTAAGTGTCAACAAATTCACGCAAAGAAAGAAAAGTTTCGATCCATATATAAGCCATTACAGCTCAGTACGGAGAAAAAGAAAAAGAAACATGCAGACTGCATACAAAACTGTGTTTATCCATAGTTCCCACAATAAGCACGTTGAACTCCCTAATAACCAGAACAGCTGCGCTGGAAACAAAGAAAAAGGGGTATAGCCAAGATTACCTGAACATAATTTGCATGTTTAGATCGGTCAGATGCAGATAAATATTGCACAGTAGATGCACTTTCTACTTCCGCAACATTAAGTAGTTGATAGGAAAAATCAAAGAGCTCAAAGTGCAGCTGCTGACCAAGCAGGTAAATTATTGTACAACCACCCCAGGCTACTGAATCACCCAATTGTGCATAGTTGGTTGAAGGCTCTCGAATAGACTTCTCCAGATAATCCTGCAATTTCATGATGTTCGTTTGCGATTAGTTATTACCAGATGAGGTTACGGTGTAAAAGTGAGTGTAAAGGCTGCATCATACAAATTGAAGGCCACTGTAAACACGATAAAAGTCCTTCGAAGTGGTAATGTCGATGAACCCAGTTTTTGGGACTGCACTCCATTTACTTCGGTATCTATCCAGAGCAGCACTAGTGAAAGCAAGAGTGTACTCTAGTATGCTCCCAGTATGCATGTTTGTTCTGTACAAGACATCTGCAACATATTCCATAAAATGGTTTTTTTAACCACAACAAAATCAACAGAAAGTCTTTTTTAAGCTGCAGTCTCATGAAAGGAGCAGATAGAATTATGCAGAAGCAAACTCCGGAAACCACAAAACCAGTGTAAGCCAAACCAGGAAAGTTTAAGAGGAAACCAGGGAAAGATATAGGATGGATAACACAGGTTCAACATGTATCAATTTAATCACATGTGTCCAAGGCAAATAGGCTCTCCAAGGGCATTATAGAGAAACTACTTTCCTGCTATAATTTTCGTTTTTTTTTTTTTGGAGAAAGGATGTAGTTTAATAAATGCAAAACTACACAAGGAAATGGAAGAGGGGAGACATTTACAACAAGGGATTGGCAGGAAACCCCACTTTAGCAAGATAGTCAGCCAAGAAATCTGCTGATCTCAAAACTTGATACTGAAAAATGACATTATCAGCCAACGTCCAGATAAACTTTGTCATTGAGATTATAGATGCTCAAAAATAGTGACGTTTAAACTCTACTATCATATAGAAAATAGCCAGGTAAGCCCCTCTGGATTGTGCAGTTGAGTACTTTAATATAGGGCAACGAGAGAGTGTCCATGTAACAACTCACTTCAATATTAGTAAGGTAATACCATTTGCCCTTTTCAGCTAAAGGAAGAACATTAGAAATAAGGGGTATTGGGTCGGGATTAATGAGTACCGGACCAGATCTGACATGAAAATCACAGAGGTGAGGTTAGATTTTGTCCTTACGGGGTCGAAAACATGGTGGGGCAAAAACCTGTCAGGTTTCAGTTCATGGATGGGATTTGCCAACCCGACCTGCAGGGATGGATACATCACTATGCCCCTTTCAAAAATTTAGAAAAACAGCAATTAACCTGGTTGGGGTGGATCGGGGATGAAATGGAGGTAGGTAGGTAAGGGATGGGAGTTGGGGACGAGGATGCAGATGGGAGGGGACAGGATGAGAAACTGGGAGGGGGAATGGGTAAAGTTTCCAAATCCAACCAGAGAAATTCAACAGGGATGTATTTAGAGGTCTATGTTGGCCAGAAACCAGACCAGTGCCAGCCCTCTGTCAGAAATCTAAGTCTGTAGATGGTCAATAAGAAGAAATTAATATTTCAAAAGAAAAAAATCAAGCCTGAGTAGCATGTTCTTTATAGCAAACATAATCTTGAAATTTTTCTAGCCATTTCCACCCCTTGTTCACAACATTTCATTTTTAAGGTCAAGTTATGTTTTATGTAATTTTTTTGCACCGTTTTATTTCTGAATGTTTTATGTAATTTTCTTGCACCATTTTATTTCTGACTTTCTTTGTGCCTGTCGATCACTCTCATTAACATTTGGCAGTTTAGAAAGAGTCATTTAACCATTTTAAAACTTAATTCTGTTAATGGAAAATGAAAGAACAAAACAACAGAAAGAGAAAAACAGTAGCAGAAAAGATCAGTACCATGGCAATACCACATGAATTACAGAAAAGAAGTTATTGGATGGTCCAAACTAAAAAAGGATTTCCTTTCAGACAAAGTCAAAGTATCCAACTTCGATAAACTAATAGAAAAATAATACTCTTTAGAGAACCAAAGTAGATATAGAAGCCCATATTCTACCAAACTTTTTTATCAGAATCAAGATCTAAGGCAGATATTTGTCACCAACCTGCAGCTTCTGCTTGTTTTGAAATAGTGAGGAAAGATGACCGATTTGTACATTGTGGATTAGACACAGCTGCAGCAGTAGCAGACTTAAATAGGCTAACAAGGGGACTCTCTCTACTGTCTTGAGCCTGATGTACTTGATCATCAGTTCCAGGAATCAATCCCAGCCATGGTGCTATTTGCATATACTGTGTAGTTTCTACTTGCCTCTGTTGCACAATCAGAGCAGCATAGTAAGTTCAGAAAAAAAAAAACATTCACTATTCTCATTGTATTTGATGAGTTAACAACCAAACAAGTCATAGTAGACGCCTGTATAATTGTAGGCATAAAGTTTTGGCCCCGAAGCAATTTGAATTGGTATCAAATTCCTTAATTTGCCAATTCCCAAGAGACTTGGATTGTACAAGAGTTTTGTCCTCTACAACGTTATATTTGTCAAAACAAATCTGTTTCTTTCCCATTGTTAATACTCTGATAGACCAAAGTTACTAAGTGGCAAAAAAAAAAGCTCCCAAAAAAATCTAAAATTCAAAGGTCAGTAGAACATATATAGTAGGATGAAATAAAAGAAAAGGGCATAACTTTTTGTGCTAAACAGTAACAAAAATCTTACTGAAAAGACACGTACAAAAGGCTCAAATGAAGATCAAACCAAAACTTTATAGGGAAGGCCAAAAGACAACACAAAGTGGCACATGCAAACAATGATGAAGACATTCTACTTTCTGCCTGTTCATCCACCAGGTAGTTGTGATTATCCAACAATAATACACAGCTCCAGTATTTGGTTGGTCGGGGAAGAGAGATTGCCCTTCCACACAATTTATGACTATGGCTAAGTCTCACATGGAGAGAAGTGTGGAGTCCCTAAAATGGTAAGCAATAGCTCAATAAAATATTCAAAACATGTTTATTCCTGAGTAATATTTTAAAATACAGAAGAAAATAGTAAAAGATGTAACGCTGATGAGGAACAGAAACAAAGAAAAGAAAGGAATAAGAAGAGCTAGAACAGTATACCAAGAGCCTCCAGGCAATTGTGAACTGAATGAAGCAGGATAACTCAGCAGTTTTTTTTTGAAATAGGATAACTCAATAGTTTTTTCTTTTTTTTTTAAACAGGATAACTCAATACTTCAGGTGCTCTATTTGTAACTTTTCTCTCTGATGATTTTGTTTTCATTATTATAACATTTCTAATATACTTTAACGGCTAAAGGAACTAATAAATGATTATGTGAGTACTTGCAGCAAATGAATCAATAACCACTGAATTTACCATAACAGTATCAAGAAGTCCCATCCAATATATAGCACTGCCTATCTCCTTGAGATCGTGCATAAGCTCTGCTTTAATATCTGATTTTGATCCCCAATTGAGCTGGTCTTGAACAAATTTTTGACAACCTGCATGTGAATTAAAACCAAAGAAAAGTGAATGACACTGTCTGGTTTCTTTCACTCATATAAACAAGGACATAGACCCTGTAATAAATTCAAATTCTGCAAGAGTTAATACAAAAAATGGTGCAACACTCTTGGTCTTATGAGTTTAACATCGATTACCTCCAACACCTCCATCAAATGGAAGCAGTCCAATAGATTTGGGAAATGCTTCTTGGAGTCCTTTGACCTTTAGTTCAAGAGCTGCTATCTAATCATCATAAAAAACAAGAGGATATCAACCGAAGTCTTCCAATAGAAAGCATGTAAAGACAATAATAAGTATGGACTTTTATACAGGAATGCATCTTCACGTGTGTGTGTATCTGTGTGCGTGAGCATGTCTGTGTGTACATGTCCACGTGCATGTTTGTGTGCATGTTCGTGTGCATGTTCGTGTGCATGTTCGTGTGCATGTGCGTGTGCATGTGCGTGTGCATGTGCGCGTGCATGTTCATGTGCATGTGTATGTGCGTGAGTGTGCATGTGCATTGGTGCATGTGTAGCCAGATTGATTGCAAAGGGTCATGTAAAATAAATGAGAAAAAAAAGAATATGCTGATTACAACACATAAATCCTGTTGATCGTAATGGAAACAGAAGATAATTACCTTGCTCGATATATGATCCAGTACGGCTCGAATAAGCCATGGCATCGACCGTGATCCCAGAAGTTTGAAGATGGCAAACATGTGGGGCATTCCAAAAAATCCACTATGTAATCGTGCAAAACTTTGATATGCCATGTTTAGTTCCTACAACAACAAGAGACTTTCACTTATGCTTTCCAGTCTCAAAACAAAGTTCCACAATCAAATATAACTGTTAAGAAAGAAAAGTGACAAAAATATATGTACGTCACAAAATTCAGTTGAAGGTGGATGTACCTGAGAACCACAATAAAAACTAGGCTTGGCATGAGGGACTGTAGGTTTTTGAACGGGTTGGCGAGGCACTTTTGGAGAGCGAACAAAACGCTGTGTGGTATTACAGAGGATAAAATTTGGCAGGAAATCATTCTGCATTTCTGTCCAAATCTGAAAGTCATGGAGATTGATGAGGTTCAAACAAAACTTAGGTGGTTCTTTTTTTAATATTGCATTAATATATCAACAAAATTTCAGGGTAAAAGTACCAAAACTAAAAACAGATAGTTGATCAATAAATTGCTAGTCTCCCCGCTTTGCTTCTAGTTTTAATGATATACGTAGAAGTTTTATCAAGAATGTTCAAAATTATTTCTACAGTGCGTAGAGCCTTCAGCTGGCAATATGAAAGTCTCCCAATCTGAAGCCCAGGCTTTACGTTGCATGAGTGAAACAAACCCTCTCAATAGAAATCATAACCTCACCACAGAAAATGACTCAAATACTTGCCCTTAAACTCTTCTAATCTCCAGGCCTAAGCAAACAGATAATGAGCTTAAAATGTGGTTAACATAAACTAGGACAAACAGAGGCAAAAAACTTCAGTCACATGTTATATTAAAGCTTGGTCCAAATCCATCCCACAAAGATTAGTTGAAATTAAGAGGCTTTTTGGCCAACTAAAGACCACATTATCTTTCAAAATAGTGATTGCAACTTACACTCTCCAAACAGATATTGTGTTCCATCTTCTGCAACTTTCAGAAAATATACAACATGATTCTCAAACTTGCAGCCTTCATTGTCACACATTCCATAGGAGGGGGTCTCCCTCCAATCCCTTGAAAGGGACCCCCATATAATTTATGTTTCATCTTCCCTCCTTCTATAGCCTAGGGTTTAATTAAGTACCTTCTCAAGACTTACAGAAAAAGAAAAGAGCCTTTTTATGTCATGTGACTCATAAATTGTACAAATTAGGATTTTTTTTTTACAGATTGATTCCATTGCTTGTGGGATTACTTATGCAACAATAAACTTCGTACTCCGGGAGATTCGAACCCGAGACCATCTGAAAACACAACCCTCGTGTTACCACTGATCTATGCTCAGCTTCACGTACAAATTAGAATATTGCCGAAGCACTTCAGAAAAGTAAAATCAAATGCATATTTTCCATAATATAAAAGCAGTTCAAAAGCTACTTTTTTCCAATGGTCTTTGTTCATTTTTTTATGTAGAAGCCATACCCTACTGAGACTAGAACTCAACACCTCACACTAAAAACTTACTCGAGGGACCACTTAGCCCATGGTCAAATTCAAAAATAAAGCTCAAAGTTGTTTTTTTTTCCGAATGAAGAAAAATAAAGCTCAAAATTTTATAGGGTTTTATTGATGTCTGACTGCATAAAACCACACAACACTAACAATATATCTTGCCCAAGTATACTTTTTAGACCAAAGTATTTGGAGAAGTAGTAGATTATTACTGGCTTATGGGACAGAAAATGGCAGTAATACGAGAGAAAAAATATGCACCATCACATGGAGACTGATTTGGATATAAGGAAGAGACTACATATATGTACCAACCTGAGAAGTGAGTCGACTAGAAAATGAAACAAGAGATACGTTCTCTTGCATCTCACTCAGCATGAGATTGAATGGGTCAATGGTCAAATGTTCTGAGAGTAACTGATGGGTGAGCTTCAGGATATCTAAAAGCTGTTGTAATTCCTGCAAGGACAATTTCATCAGTTCCACTAGTAAAGATACACAATAGAAGAGGACTATTTTATCTTCTATACTTACCACAACAGCACAAAGGTCCAGTGACTCAAAGCGGTCAAACAGAAAATCAATATTGTCACGAAATAGCTTGTTCATTCTTTGGGAGATTAAGCTTCTTAAATCAATGGTCCTCCCCAACAACTGCCCATATAAAAGATAAAATGAGTGCTATGGGTGTCATCATTGAAAAAAAAAATCATAGGGAAAAGAAATATAAACTGCAGCTTCTAATCACATAGGAGAAAAAGTGAGAGTTGCTACAAATGCACAATACCTACTTAAAACCAAAAGAAATTAATCAGGGAATAATGAAGGCCTGGAGTGGTTCCAATTATATTAAACCTTTTCCTGACCAATTTGATCATTTGCATACAAGAACAAGGCTAACTTATGCTGAATAATATAAAATATAGGTAAATGGTGATCAGATAGATATAATATTGGATTGAGTCTGGATAGGTTCCAAAATAGCTAACCATCTAGGGGGTCTACCGCTCAATATTATGACCCAGTAACATTTCTAAAAATTTACAACTATGCGTCTATTCCCACTCACTACTCTCCTTTACGTCTTAGATTAATACATCAGGCCTTAGACATGAACAGCTATAGAATCAAACCCAAATCTGTCTCCAAGTGACTAGCCACTAGGAATTTAATCCATATTACTACGTAATAATGCTTAACTTTTATCGACGTGAGACTATTCCCACTCTAGTAACAATCACTTAGGTATCTAGTAACAACATTAAAAGATATTATAACAAAGACTTTAATGCAAGCAATACCATTTCCAAGTTGTCAAATACGCTACATATTTATATAAAAAAATGAGGCCCACCTTCACTCTCCTCATCATAAATATTGCATTAAATCGAATTGGTTGAACAGAATATTGGTCACCATTGTCCAAGGCAAAGAGAAAAGATGGATCAAGTAGTTCACTGTGAAAATGGCCCAAAAGTCAACACATAAAATATGACGTTCATGGAAAGTGAGACACCTAGAAAGGAAAGGAAAGAGATCACTGTGCCTTGCTGCACGACATTTGAAGTACGTAAAGATCCTCTCACTGAGTTTGAAAACAAGCTGATCAAAGCAAAGATCCACCTACATAAAAAATAAAAAATAATCTGATTAGAAAATTGAAGAGAAAATTAAGCTTATCCAGATACCAATTTCATTCATAAAGCAAGCATGCCAAATCTAGAAGAACAAAAAACTTTAACATTTTACAAGAATCAAGATCAACAACGTCCACATAAACAAGATATACACATATTGCCTGCAAAAATCTTTTCCAGTAGCAGATTAGCTCCTAAACCTTTTTTTGTGAAATGACCAAACTACCCCTTACAACAGTTTCCATTTAGAAATATACATGACTAAAAATAAAACTAACGGGGAAGAGCTGATACCTCGGCTTCAATTTCATCATACAGAAAACGTTGCTTTAGCACAGTTAGAGCATGCTGAGCAGAATCATTATATATATCCAAGGGCAACAAAACACTTTCAAGAAGTCCTCCATCCTCAGAATCGATTACATAATCCACCAGCATCCAAGGAAGGGAACATTCAATAGGAAACTAGACAATGCAGTGCACAAGTTAGAAGCATGTTTAGCAGCAGAAACAAGGTTAAATACAAAGTGTGAACTTGTCAGAGAAAATGGATCATGGCTGTCAGAATATTGTATCTCATATCAATGACATGTATTGCTTTCTTCGGTAATATGTCAGACCTTGGGACGACAGATGAAGCTGTAGATCAAACACAAATTGGAAATTTTATATATCGGGGGAACAAGCTAACGGTAATGCTTTTGTGGTTATTAAAGCCTATTAAGATCGGGTCAGTTCCTCAAAAAGTGCCAAGCTGAAGATAGAAGGGCCCTTCTCCGTCAATAACAATGTTATTCTATAAGTTCAAGCGAAGATGAAACTATTCTCCCACAGACAACCCTCAGACTCTTCATGCTCAAATCATTAGTTTAAGAAGTGGATCAGATACGAATAATGATCTTCAAGATAGCATTCCCTAGTCTTGGAAGGGGAAAGGAGAAGAATATTTTCCAATTTTCAAGAATTATTATCAGAATAATGTATGTCAGTCCTGTAATCTATTCCAGTTGCAAACATGGTCTTTGATCCAGTTTCGTCAAATTTTTCTCACACTCCGTCCTTGCCAATTTTAATGTTATTAAATATCAGTTCATTTACCTGGATAACCCTTGATGACTCCAGATAAAATTCTCGAAACCAAAGGAAACTAAGATCGGTTAATGTTGCTAATGTAGCTGCAAAAAACAGAAAGCAAAGATTACTTCCAGCAAACAATCGAACCATAACATCTTTTCACACTCAAATAAAGAACTATGGTGCTATCTTTAAACTACAACAGAAACACATTAAAGTACTTACAAAAAATTTACACAATTTATTTGCCCTCAATGTAGTTGCTTCTCTCTGGCTGTATTCAGTCCTTTGTCTTACTTTTATATTTTGGAGTCCACTTTTTAAAAATAAAAAAAATAGGACTATGCAAGAATCTACTTCCTACATCTGGAAATGGAAAAGGACTTACTTGAGAAAAATTAACAACAAGTATTTCCAGCGAACAATTGTTTCATGAAAGCCACAAAGTCACAAAAAAGGAACATTTTTATAAGTAGACGAATATTTATGTCAATCAAAGTCTTGGAAATTTCATGTGGAGGGGGATTCTTCTAAAGTCCTTGCTTGCTGCTCAGGCAAAAAGATCCACCATGGAATTAACCAGTATATGTAACGAGATTTAAGAAGTATAAGGCAATAGTTTGTCTTGAAATCATGTAAAAAGGTCCACATATAGTCAGGTCGACTCATTAGAAAAGAATGGAGCTTCTTCAACTTGTTAAATAATTTTCACAATTCATGTATTCATTGACCAATTTCGTCTAATAACTAAAGCTCTATCTCTCAAAAAAAAAACAAGTAAAGGAATATTTTGTTCCCCAACAAATATTTGCTTCATGAAAAGGCACACACTCACTAAAAAAGCAAACTTGAGTTAGATGGAGAGGAACCTGAATAGTCCAAAATATGAAGAAAAAAACTAAGTTTGTAAAAGAAAGTTTCCAACTGCTTGAGATCAGTAGCAGAAGTCTCTGAGCCAGTACTCCCAAACAGTCCTCCGGGCTTTCTTGAATTACCACCAGATACCAATTCATAGATCAAGAATTGAAGGCAATGCACCTGAACAAACAATAACAAAATCCATAAGGGATCATTTAAACACTATTCTCCATGTTCATGTGTTTTATACCAGTAGCAAGAGGCTGCAAGAAGAGCCAGGACAGAGAGATCAAAGGAGCAACCAGTCCAAATAAGAGTAGACCTTTTGCACATTGAAAGACTAAGCAAGGGGGATTGTTGTTCTTGGTTCAGGTGTGTTTTATCTTCTAGTTCCCATGTTTTGTACTACTGATTCTATTACACACTCAGTTTCTATTCAGCAATAAGAATCATTCAGATCATTGTCTGAAATCAAAAGTAGTAATTTCTCAATTGAATGATAGATTTCAATAATCCTGTAGATATACTTCTTATCGACCTGGAGAGCGAGGAATGGTGCAAAACACAAATATATCTACTATCAAAACCTGTGCAGCTGTTGGGGCAATTGGTCTTGGGTAAAAAGAATTTGCTCTGATCTCTTCACTTCCATGGGACAAAGAATGCATCTCATTCTCAGGCTTGCTCGTATTGGCCATCCAATCAGCTGATAGTGTGCGCATATCAGAGAGGATTCTGGAAGTGATAAGTGACATGTTAAAGAATGATGTAGCTAAAATTGATGATGAACATTTTAAGATGATCCATACAACCATAATAAAGAAGTTTGTTTTCAACTTTTTCATCAACAAAAATTTTTATGAAATTATAAGAATAAAAGTCACCTGGAGAGATCTTTCTTCTTGCGAAATGTAGTTCTCATCATGGAGGCCAACTTATTTTGCACAAAATCTTGGACCTCTGCATGAATTGTTTCCCATAAAGCATCTGCCATCAAAGTATCACATCTTTGCATCATAGAACCTGTGCTCTTTATATAACTCACAAGCTCTGCAAGAGCCTTTCTCTCCTCTGAAGTGTAATTCCAGCGCACCACCTAAAAGCAATCGACATATCAAACCATAGAAGAGCATGCAGCAAGATCTCACTAGCAAATGCAAGATATTTTATTTACATCTAAGAAATAAACCATAAATGATCTTGTTTAGCGTCTATGACCAAGAGAAACAGAGTGGAGCTCATAATTTACTTTAGTGTAGGTTAACAGAAGTGCCCTTTTTCTTTAGGCCTAAATTTTGCTTCAGTAACAACAATTAACTTCTTTTTCCTTGAAATATTTGGGGTCTACTATTGAAAGTAAAGTTAAAAAAATTTTTTGTCAGAACTGATAGACTTCAATGACACTTAGAAGTTTCATAAACTTTAATTTCCATAAAAAATCCAGGAAAAACAGAAAAATTTCCAACTTTTTCATATATTTTTAAGTCATCTAAACCTTTTTGAAGGGCATTATAGGCATTAAATCCCTTATATATGGGTATGAAACACCCAAACCTGCATACAACTAGGGGAAATCAAGCCAAGACAAGCCTGAACATGCCCATGTTCGAGCTCGACTCAAATACAGAATCAAAAGCATGACTCAGGCCCAAGCTGAAACTCAAGCTCAAATATGCATTCCAGCTCGGGCTTGAGCCGGCTCGCCTCAGCAATTAGAAAATGGAAGCAAAGAGATGTGAAGCCACAGGAAGGAAAGAAAAAACAGGGAAAACAAAGAAAAATAACAAGAAAGAAATGAAAAATAAAGTATATGAAGAGGAATTGGAACAGAAAATGAAGAAAAGAAAAAGAGAACTGATTAAAACCTTAGGCTGTTTATAAATTAAAAAGACCAACATGAAGACTATCATTCTGACTCAGAACAAAGGAAAAAGAAGAAAATAACGCAAAGAAGAAGAGAGGGGAAGAAGAAAAGAGGGTGAAGAGGAAGAGGGAAGCAGAAGAAAAGACAGCAAAAAGGTACGAAAGGGAAAAATAAGAAAGACAGGCAAAGAGGAAGAGAATAGAAAAAGAAAAAAGAGGGAGAAAGAAAGATTGATGAGTGACTAGCAAAGATAGAAGTGTATAAGTTGGAGACAGCTAGACTGCATTTTTTTTTTTTTTTGAGGAAATTGGAGTTTGGTATTGCATGCATCATAGCTACCAGAATTACATTACATTAGTGCCTGAGGGGGCTCTCTCACAATATGTGTTTATAGGCAGACTCCCTCCCTAGCTAAACTATCAGCCAAAGAATTGGCTGAACATGGTACATTAAGCAAAACTACAATCTTGGTCACCTGTAAGGTCACTAGGTTCTCTGAAGTACAATCTCTGCATTTTTTTTTTTTTGTTTACCCCTTGCACCACCATATGACATTACTAGAGAACTTCAATCTCTAAAGCACCGTGCATCGCTTTTCAAAAAAAATAAAAAATAAAAAGAGACACTTTTCTAGAATAGAAAACACCAATTACGAGATGAGTACCTATAAAGTAGGCATCATTTTACACCACTTTTTACAGCCAGTGAGCCATTGAGGAACACTTGGTTCCGGTCAAGAAAGAAATGAGCCTTTATCTAAGATTGAGTTCAGTATGAACTCATTTTAAAACAAGCCCAGCCCAAGCTCAAATCGAGCCGAGCCCATCCTATTGGTGAACTTGCTCAGCTTGATTCCTCCTATACCCAGAACCTCCATGGTTCTTCATTCTGACCTTGTCCATACTGAGATTATAACATCAGTTTCCTTACTTGACCTGGTGCCTACTCCTAATCTTGTTACTAAGCTGTTACAGAATAATGCAATGACATAAGTTGTTATATTTGTTAGAGGATTGGCTCAAATACTTTGCCTAATCTGGATAACTCCATTCTTCCAACCGGACGTCTAGTTCATCAAATTAAGCTAAAGCTGGACTGAATATGACAGAGCATGAGCCATGATGGAAGCATAAAATAGCAGAAAGTTGAAAGAAAATTAACCAACAAAAAGAAGATAATTACAATATAAGAGAAAATTAATAGGACCACAAGGCAATATTAGACCCTGCAATAATTCTTAGAAAATAGACCTTCTCATAGTCGAAGAATGATGTAGCAGTCTCATGAGAATCTAAAGATGCTGTATCTTTACAGGGGTGTGAAAATTTCCATGCACATTGTTCCCAGACACGTCTGGTCCACCTGCTGAGAAGCTGAAAGCCTTCAACAATCATGTCATACATGTTTCCTTTTGCCTCCTTGCATGACTCGCTGTCAGCCAAATCTGAGGAATTCATTGATACAATCTGACAGAGATTGCCAGAAGGTTAAGTGCCAATATCCTAAATATAGCCACTAAGTAAATCAAGTAGAACGTATTCAAAATGCTGGATAGACGACAGGCTGATTTGACTTAATGAACTGATCCAGGAAGACTGCATCATCAAGAATCCAAGAAGGAACTAGAAGGATAAACAAGAACCTGATTCATAGCTGAAGCAAAACGAACAACAAAATCATCATGCTCAGCACGTATGGCTCCAATATGATTGATGACCAGATAATGCCTCTGATATGTAAGTACGTTAAGGTTTCCATGTCATAGAGTAGAAAAACTGGCATACTGGAAAAATGCAAGAAAAACATGAAGAGCTACAATTTTTTTTTTTTTTTGGAAGAGATTGATTCCATTACATGTGGAATTAATACAATGGCTAAAATAGCCTAATTCTTCGTACTCCAAGAGTCTCGAACTCAAGACCTCCCACAACACAACCCTACCACGGAGCTATCCTCAGCTTCACCATGAACAGCTACAATTGAGATACAAAACCAAATGAAATTTGAAAACCTTAAAAAAGGTAAGCAAAAACATAAATGCACTGTTTTTAGCATGTTTTCTGCTCATCTTCTTCTTTGCTCCACATTAGCAAAGTACAATCAGCATACAAAAAGAAAAAAGATGAACTACATGACGGTTTACCCTATCAAATTAGCTTCCTGATAAATGTGACCCATGACTAAATTGGAGCTTCCTCAAAAAATGTGCATCGCGCCAAAGTTAACAGTCAGGTCTTCTTCGCTATAGACGCTACCAAGAACAAGATAGAGGCTCTCCGCTCCTAATCACTAAGTAGTGCTATTCTGTCCTCCGGGGGACTCCACCAAGAGAAAAGATAAGAAAAGATATAAAGCTTAGAAAAAATAGAACTGAAAGTTACACTCTGAAGGATAAAGTTTCTGGGAGAAATGAAGAAGCAAATAACATGATCGCATGAAGGCTAAACAAGAGTATTAGTTTGTAAGAGGAAATATTTTCAAACAGATGAAATGTACATAATGACAAACAAACATGTTAAAAATGCATAATACCCGTAAAGATTGCATACCATCCAAGAGTATGATAAAAAGGAAACAGGAGAAGCAGCAGAGACATCATTATTTCAAGTTCAAGCAGTATGACATATACGAATAGTAAAGGATATTCTTGTGTCTCGCGTGGCGGGATCTCATGAGGTGCTGGAAGTGTAGAAAGACGAGTTTGACTAGAAAAATTTTGGAAGTACGTAGACAGCTCTTTCATTATGGCAGCAGGAGAGATGTGAAGATCTGGGAATGCAGGAATAACAGGATCATTCTGGAAAAAGAAACAAAAGACTACACTTTAGGGAGGCCAGCCGCTCCATTGCATACAGCATAGTAATAAGAACCATATCAGCAGCCTATGGTTCAAAATGAACCTGCACAAAAGCGATTTACCTTGAATATATTGATAAGCCGGTTGATTTTCACCCTCTTATATAAAGACTCACTATCTTTTTCTGACATTGTTGCTAAAACAACAAGTACAGGTAAAACACGAAGGAGTATATGCCGCTCAGGGAACAAAAGTGCATAATCCAACTCAAGAGATTCAACACAAAAAATTATGAGAACTTGTAGAATGTCCTCCACGCTATCTTCCAGTCAAGGCCATCAAATAGATATAGATATGTTAGGAAAATTTGTCATGGATAAATAACACGTACACGCATATGAATTCAGGCGCGTGGAATTAAAATCTCGATATAAAGGATACTTGTTAACCCTGAACATCTCAACATGCAAATTCAGTAAAATAGCCCATCTTGTGCTTAAAAAAATCTGATACAAAAAGTTACATTGAAACCCAAAATATTGTCAGTTCATATTACTCCTTTCCAGATTAATTAAAAGAAATCATAAAGAAAAGTCATTACAACAAAGAAAAAATTATCTATCAGAAGATGAATAACCAACCTGCAAATCATCTAACTCTTCTCTCATTGAATCAGTGTCCTGCCAATGAACACTTACTTGAGTAAATGTCCTGAAAAAAACCAAAAGAGGGTTAAACAGAAAGCAAAGTGACTAAGCAAGAACCTGTAGAATTCCCACAATATAGCTCCCATGATGCATAGCTTAGTTGAATGAGATACACAAGCAATGAAAACCACCACATAAAAATATGATTTTGGAGAGATTGATACTACCTGAAGAAAGGATTCGATCAAGAAAGCAAGAAACAGCAACCTAAAGTGATCATCTCTCAGAATGATTATAGAGAATACTAAAAAACAAAAGATCTTGCAAGGACAAAATTTTTATCACTCAATTTTTATAAATCTTCAGTAATCCTGATTAGAAAAGATAGCAGAAAAAAGCAACTACCGAACAGAATCTAAGTGCAGCTGTTTACAATTGAAAAGCATCGAAAGCGATGTTGCAAACATAGACACTAATAATTTCATTTTCTTGAATAAGATATTATTGCAAGGGAAGAAAGAGTATTAGCTCAAGATATATAAAAAAGAAAAAAGAAAAAAGAAAAAAAGGACACATCGGAAGTGAAAAGGCAAAACAACAACACTTAAGCTGGCTTTATGTCCTCAAGCATAACAAGAAATTTGTTTATGTGGAGGTGCTGAAGACTGGAATTCAAATTACTAATGACAGAAGCACACCTCTGTATACCAAGCAAAACCATTGGGAATGTTCGCTTTGGCATTTTAAATGACCAAGTTGCACCAACTAATATGAAAGGCATACCTTTTGTACCACGAAAAATCATTGGGAATGCTTGCTTTGGCATTTTTAAGATGATCAAGTTGCACTAAAACATCAAGCAATTTCAACATAGACCTAAAAGATGAATAACAGAATTTCATTAGGACCATATAAAATATCAAGGTGAAACTTCATTTGCATTTATCTTAAAAGAAGAAAATAAAATAAGATTTGAACCTCAAATATCTCAATGAGAACAAAAGCCTTAAAAACAAAATGAGGATAAAACAATGAAGAGCTCTGCCCACCAAAGATGAGTGACTGAAGGACCATTAATGCGGCGTTCGGGCCTAGAAAAGCGTTGCATATCTGCAGCCAGCTGCAACGGACAAACCTCAAATTCAGTTTAAAGTGGTGCACAATGGATGAACAACTGACAGAACAGCAAACTAACCTCTAACATTTTTAGACTCCACGGATGCAAAGATTACATATTAATTAACAATTTTCAAAACTAAAAAAATATAATTCATTTCTGATGAAATATCACTGATTTATCTACAATAGAATCACCATCAAAGATAGAAGCTCAAACACAGGTCCTACAAAAGTTTCCTGTGCAATGATCGTTTCTTTTGTTTTAAAAAAAAACAGAGTTTTTCACTGAGCAAAAAAATTAAAAACCAAAGGGAAGGCCCAAAACTACAAGGGGATGTACTACTGGCAGTAAGAATACAATGATCCAATTTCGTGACCATGATTGTGGATGCAATGATCTTGTAACAAAGCATACATAAAGTAGACACCAACTGAACCTAGCTTCAAATGGGCATCAAACAGGAGGTAATTAAGAAGTGGCAAGTCATATTGGTGTGGAAGTAGGCTCGATCTTTGACATGATATTAGAGTGGGTTGTGTTCGTGGGCCAAGATCCGGTGGAGCTCTCCAGTTTGTTTGTGGGCTGCATGAGGTTAGATAAAATTTGTTTGGTAGCTGCATGAGGTTAGATAAAATTTGTTTGTGGGCTGCATGAGTTAAGATAAAATTTGTTTGTAGGTAGCATGAGGTTAGATAAAATTTGTTTGTGGGCTGCATGAGGTTAGATAAAATTTGTTTGTGCGATCAATGAAGAATAAGAACAATCCTGCATCTAAAAGAAGAGGGACACCAGAAGAATTCAGGCAGACACCCTAACAAAAATTTATGCTCACATATTGAGAAAATTTATATTTAAAACATACTTTAGTAGCTGCAGAACCTTGCCATCGTTGAATTTCACGAAGTCGACTCATCTCCAAATCCAGAACTTGATAAGTCTCTAAGTACAAGTCAGCTTGACTTTGCTTCATGGACTCTGGCAGCTGCATCAAGTTTCATTATGTTAAAAACAAAGTAAAGCAATAAAAGGTGAGCATCCTAACCATCGTAAGATAAATAATTCATGAAATTGTTAAATTGTTGAATTCATCCCTTGGAACAGAAACCAACCTGCGGAAGAGCTTTAACACAGCTACGATATGTATATAGCACAGATGCCATCTCCCTGCCCTCTTGAACTAGGGTATCCTGCATAAGATTCACCTTGAGGAACTAAATAAAAGCACCAGAAGCAGGTCCTACAGTAAATAGAAGGTAGAAACAAGCATAAAAACATGGACAAGTATATAAACATACATTAATCAAATAAATAAGAATAATATTAAGAATATTGTACCAGCTGATTAATGGCTTTAGTGTCTTCCACTAGTGACAACCGATATGCGGATACATCAGAATATTCTAAAAAATGAAATGGGTTGTTAGAACAAAATTATAGTGGCATTAAACAATTAATAAGTAAGAAAGACCACAGCACAAACAAGTTTGTGAATGAGTTCAGATTTCTGATTTCTTAGTCAATCATAAATAGCAGAAAGAAAAACAGAATAAAAAATATATGATAATGATTTATGTCCTAGCTACAGCAACAAGCACTAACACATTATGTGAATAATGGCAATTGTCATAACTATATCTATCGTTATTTGGGTACCATATGAACTTCTTCAGGCTTCGATTGAATCGAGAAATAGTTTAGCTAAAAGATCAAAATCATACCAATGGGGCTGTTGGTTGCATATCTTTCTGTTGATAACTGAACGGCCATTCCCTGCATGTCTGGCTGATCATCCTGTAACAGCATTTCAGAATAAACAGCCATATTGCAAAAATAAATATATAAATACATGGAAGAAAGTTAACGCCTCTGACAAACCAAATGGATATGCCAGCGGTGAAAAATGGACCGCATGCTTGAGATAGAGCATCTGACCTCTGATGCATACGAAAATTGCTATGAACAACGAATGGTTTTTTTTTGGCTTGCGTGGACTTTTATTAATTAAGATTCGTTCTTAGTACAGCAAATTGGTACAGCATAAGTTACACTTCTGGCAAAAATAACAACGAGCGGTTATGTGAACATAATTGTGTAAATTATTTTACAAACAAGATCGGGACAGAGAAAATACATGGTCTGTGGCTTCAGAATAAAATCTTGTTTCAATGACAGAAAAAATAAAATAAAAATAAATAAATACATTAATGCATAAAAAAGGGTTCAATACAACGCGTCCAGTAGACCACTAATCAGTGAAGGAAGACGGGATAGATGAAGGAAGCTAAACGGAAGCGTATACGGAGCTTTAACTTTTCTGTGCACTGTTAACAGTTCTAACCGAATTCCTTACATATATTCACCCGCCATCCCAATCTCAATATATTGCATTTCTAAATCCTGTTCCAAAATGACGTATGAAAGTAAAAGCAGCTCGTTGAACTACCTCCAAGGAGAATGTCGATAGTGCGGCAATGGCTTCTTCGATGGGAACAGCCATGGAATTCTCCAACTAACAGACTTTTAAAAACCAGGACTCGCAGCTCGATCTGTTAAAGAAAGTAATACCGAACCATAACTATCAGAAACAGACAACAGCATTGCGAACCATGACATTGAAGGAATCGATCTCTGAACGGATCCGTACCCACTTTACAAGCAAAATACAAAAAATGTAAGAAAATCCGCGAATTCTCGGAGCAGAAAGATGAGCAACTGAGCTGATGGAGTCAAATATCACTGACTAGTACAATGACTTTCTATCCTTCATTTCCTTCTTCGCGGAGCAGAGACAAAGATCTCCGCATCGGCCGAGTTTGTTGGAAATTTGTCCGCGAGACTGCGATGCTCGCTGTTTGAAGTCGCAACTCAGAACGAAGCGGGTGACAGAATCCATGGAAATAATCCTCGAAATGTCATTGATTCACTAAAATGCCATTGACATCGAGAAAAGCTTATCTGTACCGTTTACCAACTACTCGACATTCATGATTTAAGACAGCAAAACAGAACGCTTAACCATCCGCCTCGTTAGCCTCTGGTTAACGCCATGAGTGATTCCATTTCCGGGGAGTCTTCTGTGTTTCAACCTCCGTTCTCTTTTTGCTTTGCTTCAGAGAGACTCAAAAATTGAGACCTTGTCGGTCTCGGGAGACTGGAGTCTTTGCATTGACGCCAACGTAAAGGCGTTTTCCTACTATTACAAATTAACTGCGCTGCTCAAATGCTGCCAAAATGACCGAATCCGGCTCGGATCCCACTTTTGCGTTTTAACAAGATCAAGGTGTCCAAATGTAAGCTCTTTCTTCTCCAACCGCATATCGAATGGGAAGTGGCCATGACACCGACACGATCCTCCAACTAATGTGAGTCGTGAACACAGCGTTAATAATAAAGTGGTGATAGCCTCGAATTTTATTACGAGGGTTTACCGTCTAACATTGCATCGTGGCAGTCCACATAAGAGATAAAGTAAGAACTATTTAGGTAAATCTAAACCCTAGACGTTATCTGGACTACCAACTAGGCTGCCAACAGGACAACTACATCAAGATGTAAAACTCATAGTATTGATGTGGTTGTCTTTGGGCAGCCTAGTTGGCTGTCGAGATAAGGTCTAAAATTTAGACTTACCTATCGAATAAGAAGATAATTTCTACTTTTTCTCTTACCTAGACTGCCCATGTTATGCAGTAACCCTCACAGTAAAATTTTGTAGTACACCACTGAAATACTATGCATACGTCATAGGGTATTTTTTTTGGGTATAATCTATCGTGGAGCATGGAGCCCTCCACGTCAAATACCAATCTTTTTCATCAAAATATACTCAAAAAAAAATACCCCACAACAATAAGCATTGTATTACTCTTAATAACTTTTTTAAAGTATTTTAAATAAATCTATTCCGACGTCTTAGATTTCTTATTACAATTAGTACACTGACATACGATATGCTTGTGCATGCAATCTACTGTTATTTCCTAGTACTTCTCTCTTTTATAAATAAATATCAACTAAAATATCTGTATTAGGATCAATGGAGTATTTTAAATCTATTTTCTCCTAAAGAGTCTTTTTAAAACAAAAGGAGGAGGCCTCAAGCCGCTGGAAAATCCTTTAATTGAAAAATTATCTTATACTATAATCATAATTTAGCTATTAACGTTTTATATCACTCTTGAAGTAGTTAAACACGTGATGAGCTGTAGAATAATAGTGATTAGGTGAATAATCAAAAAGTATTAAGGGCATATAGAGAAGTGGGGGATTTATTGGCTTTCATAGTACTTAAATTAAATTATAAAATTAACTATGAACATTTGGTTAAGGATATGCAAAATAATTACTATTGGTGTTATTTTCATTTATGAAGCAATGAAAGTCAAGCCGGTAAAAAATTTGGTTCAGGATGTAATGTCTTGGAAGTAAAATTTGGTTCAGGAACCCACTTGACTGGGTTGTGTTTTAACAAGATCAAGGTGTCTACGCTCTTCTTCTCTAACCAATCGAATGGGAAGTGGCCATGACAACGACACTATCCTCCAACTAATGTGAGCCATGAAGACAACATTAAATAATAGAGTAGTGATAGACGTTGTGAGAATTTACAGATAGACATGGCATACTTGTTGGCAGTCCAGATAAGAGGTAAAGTAGGAATTAACTACCTATTCTTTAGGTAAACCTAAACCTTAGACCTTATTTGGACTACCAACTAGGCTGCCAACGGGACAGCCACATTAGCATGTAAAAACTCACAGTACTGATGTGGCTGTCATTCAAATAAGGCCTAAGGTTTAGGCTTACCTATCAAATAGGAAGATAATTCCTACTCTCTCTTACCTAGACTGCCCACGTCATGCATTAAACCCTCAAAATAAAATTTGGCAGTACATTGAAATATTATATATATGCCACAGGGTATTTTTTTTTTGGGTATAATCTGTCATGGAGTATGGAGCCCTCCATGTCAAATACCAATCTATTTTCATCAAAATATACTCAAAAAAACACCCCACAACAGTAAGCCTAGCATTACTCTTAATAACTGTTTTTAGCCTTTAAAGAGCTTAGCCAAATGCGACCTAATACAAAGTATTTTAAATAAATCTATTCGAACGCCTTAGATTTCTTATTATAATTAGTACACTAACATACGATATGTTTGTGCATGCAATCTACTGTTATCTCCTGGTATTTCTCTCTCTTTATAAATAAATATCAACTAAAATATCTATATTAGAGTCAATGAAGTATTTTAAATCTATTTTAAATATTTTCACCTAAACATTCTTTTTAAAACAAAAGGAGGTGGCCTCCTTCACTTTCACCATTACAAATTCATTCTCTAAGTTTCTCCAAGAAGAGAGCATTTTTTTGTCAAGCCACTGGAAAATCCTTTAATTGAAACTTTAGCTATTAACATTTTATATCACTCTTGAAGTAGTTAAACACGTGATGAGCTGTAGAATAATAGTGATTAGGTGAATAATCAAATAGTACTAAGGGAAGATAGAGAAGTGGGCGATTTATTGGCTTTCATAATACTTAAATTAAATTATAAAATTAACTATGAACATTTGGTTAAGGATATGCGGAATAATTACTATTAGTGTTATTTTCATTTATGAAACAATGAATGTCAAGCTGGTAAAAAATTTGGTTCAAGATGTAATGTCTTGGAAGTAAAAAGCCACAGTACTTATATCACCACTCTAATTACATCCTTCCTATCCTTCATCCCCTTGTTATCCCTACTGTTTACATTCTTCTATCTTACTCTATCTGTGTTGTATGCATTTTGTTAGTCGTTGTCTTTAATTGAAGGCTATAAATTCTAGATGCAAACATTCTATAACATATAACCGAACGCTTAAGATCTACATCATGCTAGACTATCAAGAATTTAAGAATTTAGGCAAAATACCTGGATTCATTGAAATAGCTCGCTGATTGCTCTAGAATTATTGTGGCAATCAAATACAAACAAGGTATGGTTTGTGACCTTGCCTCAACAACCTCATCCCTTGCCTCGAAAACCTCATCACTTGCCTCAACAACCTTGTCCCTTGAGCAAGGACATCCTCATTCTGAACCTCCATAGCCTTTTGTGCCTCCACAACCCCAGTCCCGTCTCATACCATCCCAATCCTCGCCTCACCACATATCCATCTCTCTATTTTACATTCTTTCATCCCCCTCTCTTTCCACTGTCATCTCCCCTTACTTGACTTGGATCAAAGTTCACCCCTTTCATGTAACGACAAGATTGCATAGATAATAAACGTGAAAAGTGACTTCTTATTTCTCGCTTTGTTTAGATCTTTTACAGGGCCAATTTTAAAATTGAATAATGTTAGCCGCTCCTTTGGGCAATACCCCTTTGGCATACCAACTGACATGGATGCACAACTAGCATCCAAATCAGATGTAGATTATTGGGTTTTAGGTTTAAGGCTTAGGATTTTAAGGTTTTAGAAAAAAATTTAGGGTTTAGGGTTTAAAGTTTAAGATTTTAGGATTTTCTAAAAAACAAATCTATTCAAAATAATGCTAACTAAGATTTTGACATGGATGCCTGTTGTAGCATCCACTGCAAGAAGTAAGGCAATAGGATACTTGGTCAAGGTGTTGCTAGTATTATCTTTAAAATTAGGTTGCGTTGAGGGAAGATGATCAAAATTTAGGGCCAAAGTGTGGTTTGGGGCTAAGGTCAGGATTTGGGGTTACAGCCAAATTTTGGGGCTAGGTTTTGCGGTTAGGGTCAGGTTATGCAAGGTTGGGTTTTAGCCTTCCAAAGTCCAACTTTGGAGCGACAGTTGGGTGTTCTTGCTGTTTAGTTTGATTTTACGGCTAGGGTTGGATTTTGGGTTTAGGTCTATTTATGAGGCTAGAGTGAGCGGAAAATTTAAAACTCCATAATAGAAAGAGCATTGCTATGCGTATAAAGTGTGTGGATGCACACATGTTGAAGATTGATTGAAAATAGGCACGGTAGGTCTTATACTTTACGCATAGTTCTTTTAGTGAAAAATATTATGCATACAATGAGACCGGCACTAGGAATATTTAGTAATAACTGTATGCCAAAT
The DNA here is from genome assembly GCA_022405105.1 of Aristolochia contorta. NCBI lineage: Eukaryota > Viridiplantae > Streptophyta > Magnoliopsida > Piperales > Aristolochiaceae > Aristolochia > Aristolochia contorta. Next base: position 2,809,435 of record CM039667.1, on the reverse strand, counting down.
TTTACTGTGATAGTTTATAGAATGATACGGTGTACTCATAGCATTACTTTTTTTTTATAATAGAAAATTAGAAATATTTTGACCTGGTTTGGAAGTGAGTAAGGGTTTCAAAAACCGGACAGAACCCGACCCCGCCTTCCGAGTGTCACATGCTGGCATTACATGTGCTAGTTCGTTGTTATTGCCATGCCAATAATGAAGCCTTTTTATGTGTTAAAAGTATATAACAGAAATAGAGAGAGAGAGAGAAGGAATTGAAAACATTTGAACGCCTTGCTTTCTTCGGGTTTCTGGGGCTACCAAAACCTCCAGGGTCTGTTTACACGTTAAAGCTGTGGTTTTCAGATAAAGCGAAAAAAATCCAGATATACAACAACCTTCCTTTTTGTCTACTTTCCTGCGTAATATTAGAATGCTTGCTTATTTTGTAATCTCTCCCGTTCAATACTTTCTTTAATGGAGGGAAAAGGCTAGGGTTCGGCAAAGAGCCTTTTGTGAGTGGAATTTGGGTCGGAAGGGCTGCAGAGAAAATGAGAAGGCGTGATTGCACCTGTTGCCGGGGCTTTCTTGCATTCCAGCTTAAATTTCTAAACTTTCTTCAAACTTTTATCGGTGTTTCAATTATAATTTACTCGGTATGGATGTTGAACCAATGGAGAAAGCATCCTGGGCAATCTCCTGCTGCTCCAGCGCCTCATAATCAGGGTCCTCTGCACAATTCACCTATTCTTCATGCGGATGCGGACGTTTTTGCGGTTCCCGAAAACATCCTTCCGTTGGAACTGGGTGTTGCAATGGTTTCTGGATTGGACGACGGGCTGGATTTTAACATTCACAAGCTTCCTTCCCCATGGTAGGCCTTTGTTCTCTTGTTTCCTTTTCAACACACTCCTCGTGCTTCTTATGAATCATTCACATTCTCTTCCATGTTAAATTCCACAAGCTTGTCTTATAAAAATCATTTTTCAATTTCTAAATCATTTTTTTCTCCATGCTCATGGCTTGTGTTGCCCTAACCAATTTCTGTTATTGACGTTTGTAGGTTCATCTACTTTTTCATGGGAATTGGTATCACACTGTGCGTAGTGACTTGTATTGGTCACATCGCTGCCGAAGCAATGAATGGCTGTTGCCTGTGTTTCGTATCCTGCTTGTTTGGTTCATTATCTTAATCACGATCATTAATTTTTCATGGTTTTTCTTATCACGTTGATTTCAAATTTGCAGCTTCATTCTTCTTATTTCTTGCCCCGGTGCTTTATTTTGTGCTTTCCTTAGCTTTTATCTACTTCAGTACACTTTCTTAGCGATTGTGCTGATGTTGCTGGAAGGTGCTTTAGTAGGTTTTTTGATATTTGATAAACACTGGGCAGAGGTGAGTTTGTTGATTGTGTTCAAGATTTTTCTGTACGATGGTAGTGTCTGACACGGTAAACTGAAGATGAACTTTTGCGTCTGCTTAACAGGACATTCCCTATGACCCTACTGGTGAACTTAACAGGCTTCGGGAATTTGTGAAAGATAATATTGATTTATGCCAATGGATTGGCACTGCTGTGGTCGTTATTCAGGTAATGAACTTCTCTTTGTTTTGAATTTTGAAAAATGTAGCAAACTCACGTTTCTGAAATAAAGTAGTGTTGCAGTACTGCATTGTTTTTTATTCTCATTAAACCATTTAAAAGAAAAAAAATTATTACAGTTTTCAGGGTTGGTTGATCTAATTAATTTTTTCCCTTTCCTCGTCTAGTTTAATGGAAAGATTGAAAGTGTTATACAAGCATCCAATTAAGGTACTTTGAAGCAGGATTTGGCAGAAAGCGTGCCCATTATGATGGATTCTGGCTACTCAGACTTCACTTATTTGCTCTTTCCTTTGATGTGTCAACGTCTTGCAGGAAATGCACCTTTTTTTCTTTTCTAGAACTAGGCCTTTGTCCTTTTCATTGAAGAATAAGGAAACGTAACCTGGTTCTGAACCTGAAACTTATCTGTACTTTGAAGTGTCTGTGAAGAAGCCTGTTGGCAGACCCCCCCCTCATCCGGTTATCCCAAGACCAAAAGAAAATTGGGTCCGGGTACATTCTGTTCCTATCGAACATAAGTCTGTGTGGAAGAGGGCTCTTTTCCCCCTCTTCCTGCAACAATTTGGATTATTCTATTTGCTGTCATTGACCCCGTTTCTTGCAGTAAATTTTCTATTTATTTTTCCTGTGTCTGATTTTTTGGCAATGGAGCTAGATAATGTTAGCAATGCTTGTCTCGTCTTGGTTCAATTCGTGAGCAAATACTCTTTAGTGCTACTTAAAGCTATCTAAGCATGGTGGCTGACTTGGCCACTATTTGGGGATTAAATCGTTTTTTTTTTTTTTTTTTTTTTTTTTTTTTTTTTTTGTGTGTGTGTGTGTGTGTGTGTGTGTATGGGGTGGGGATAGAGGGAGGGAGGAGGTTGTTATGAGCTTATGCTTGTTAGGTAAGCCGACTGTTTGGATTTCTAAATTAATTTAACTGCAACCCTTACAAACTAATCTTTAAATGGTAATATGTGCAACTTTCACAAAAACGAAAAAATAATAGTAATATGTGTTATGCTGGAAAGTGACGTATTGAATGTGATCCACATGATGAACTCCATTATAATTGAATTGTTAATAAGTGGTAGCTTAAATAATGAATTCAATGAATTAGATCTAGAAATTTTTTTTTAGCTTAAAAAAGCGAATGATCATGTCCTGTTGTGAAGAGCCTCGTCAAAATGTTGCATATTTTCTGATGAGGTATATGGCTTGATTGACTACTAGGTCCTAGTCTCTCATTTTCTATCTGATTTTTTAACTTTTTATCTCCATTGAGGTCACTATTTTGACAATCTCCTCATGCTATGCATCATGAGTATAGTTCAGGTTCCAATTTTTATCGTTCTCTAGAATATATGATGGAAATGGTACAAAGATCATGTTCATGGGTATTATTTTATTTTATCTTTTGTTGGGGTATTTTTAGAGTGCTTTAGCAGCATTTTTGGATTATTCTTTAAAAAGGAGTAATTTGTATCATCTTTGTCCTCATTGTGAGATGTGAGCTCAATAATTTTCAATTATAGTCGAGTGTGATCTGGCAATGATGAGAAGCTCTCTCTAAAGATTCATTTCCACCTTGACAACTTTTTAAAATATTATGAAAAAATAGTAGGCATTACTTCTTGGTCTGTAAATATTGGATGCATACCCTGAGAAAGTTAGGTGGTTATTCCCTTGCTTGAGAAGAAAATTGTTCTTGTTCGTAGGAATTGGTAGCTTGATTGAGATCTCAATTTTATCTATATCACAGAGTAAGCTTTGGCTTTAGCTAATGTCATGGTAATTACTTTAACAATGTCTGTACAGCTTTATCCTTTGTGATGCCTATGATCTTAATTGGTTAACTCTAACATATAAAATCCCTTTCCATTTCATTAGGCTTATATCTGTTATATGGCCTGTTCTTTACCTGTTGTTGTTACGTTATTTGTGAATTAAATGTTTTTTCCTTGAGCAGGCATTGTCTCTGCTGTTGGCACTGATCCTGAGGGCCATTGTTACGCCTAGAAGGGCAGAGTATGATAGCGATGATGATTTTGCTATGATGGGAGGTGGTAACAGACAGCCACTTCTCACCCCACAAGGTGGTCAAACCTCTGGTTCCACGTCAATTGACACTAAAGGGATTCATTCTGACACCTGGAGCACTAGGATGAGAGCGAAGGTATCCTTCTTTTCATAAAGAACGAATGATATATGTGGAGTATCATGCAAGATTTATGTTTGAGGAAGACATGCAAAATTTGAAGTTCTAAAGATTTTGTACGTGTCATGCCAATCCTTCTCTAAAGCTTCCTTTCATGCCAAAGTGAGACTTAAAGAAGTCTACTCCTTTTCGCCCATCCCTATATTATCTGAAATGAAAAGATAGTCTGAATACGTATGGAGGACAAGATATCTTTGGTGCTTAAACGAGGTCTCAGATCATGTGTCCTTTCTGCTCATGGATATTGTGTCCTTTCTGCTCATGGATATTGTGTCCTTTCTGCTCATGGATATTGTGTCCTTTTTGAAAATGTTTTTTTTCTATCTGAAAGACCCATATCTGACCACCTCACTTATGAAGCGGAAAGATTCAGTCGGTTGGGTTCAAGTATCGTTGCTCTTAACTTTCCACCTTCTTGAATGAAACATGTAGCTAATTGAACCTTGACTCTATTCCTGTTGGCTTTGCCTTGTCCATTTGGCAGTATGGATTAAATCCGGCAGATTTCATGCACAACCACGAGGAGCCAAATGACAGCAACGAGGATCAACGCCGCTGTTGCATTTTGTGAGCAGTGTGATTGTAATTGTGCATTATGTTTGTCTATAGAGTACTTTTTAATTGCTATTCTTTATTTCTTGTGTCCTCGTCTGGTGTGAACAATCCTGGTCTTGTACAGTCGTGGAAGCTTATGCCACTGCTTTCGTTTGTGTCATTAGTGTGGCTTTTCTAAGAACTTTTTTACTGGAAAAAGAGAGAACGAAGAAACATGGATCAACGCCGCTGTTGCATTTGGTGAGCAGTGTGATCGTAATTGTGCATTACGTTGTACCATGCGTAATATACTTCAAATTTGGCGACAAGCTGATGGGATGTCCAAATCCATTGTAATTAAAGTCTTGATTTCACCTTAAAGACAGTTCATTAAGCATTTTGAAACCTTTTAAGCGTTTGCAGAAACCCCGTCCTATCATCTCGTGATGCAGCATTTTGAAACCTTCCCTATCTTGTGAAGACTGTTATCGTATTAATCAGACCAGAAAATCTTTATGCCGCTCCCAACTATTATTCATTATCCCTAATGTGCCATTGATTCTTATTTCAGTTCAGCACTTCCATCCATGCAGTATCATCTTGTTTTTGTGTGGCGTCACGAAAGATTTTACTTTAGACTAGGTTCATAATATAGTTTTATCGATCGTCCAAGCATTGCCTTTACAGATATGGGACTTCAAGCTCATTAACCATATCTTCCTGGCGGTGGAGGTGTTGCGTGACTTGCGTCTCATAATGCCAAGTAGATACCCGTCGGATGCCCCACGGTGCTCTAATACACGAGAAAGAAGGATAAAGTCGAGCACAACAGCAACTTACCAAGCTTCGTATCTTTGAGAAATGGAATGTTATTTGATCGATTCGTCAGTCCAGGCAGTGGAAAGATCATAAAACTAACCGCAGTTCACCGATACCCGTGCATTAGATAAACATTTCAAAAGTACGACAATCTTTGGAATGATGGAATCTCAGGTCATTAAAATGTAAAGAATCACATGCAGTATAAGATTTCTGTTCACTGTACAGATAAACAAAATACAGTCTTTCTTAACAACGATTCTCAGCATCTTTCACAACAGCAGCTAATAATGAAATAGCAAACTGATAAAAAGATCATGACAAATAATAGCGAAGAATTACAAGAGCAGTCCATTTTCAGCTTCATTGCCACAATTATCAACATTTAACTAGCAAGAACACAGACAATGCAAAGAAATAATCATTTAATAGCCACGGGCCAGCTCAGCCACTGCTTCATCAACCAACTCCGCCAGCACTTCCTCCTCTAACTTATCTCCAATTTCATCCATTTCCATCCTCATGTGTTCAACCCACTCCATTCCCTCCACCTCGTGTCTCACCACTCTCTCCACTATCAGACCATGGTCAGTTTCCCCATAGCAGTTTTTTCCCTCAACCGGAAACCATTTTTTTACATGGGCCCACACTCCCTCTGAAACCAGCACCCCAGGAAGGATCCTCTTCTGAGGAGTCACCACCCAGGGTCTTATCTCAGTGACAGAGGATACCATCTCTGTTAAAGCAGCATTAACACAGTCGAAGAGAAGTTTCCTCTCTGATCTAAGCTGCCTGCATTTAGCCTGGTTAACAAGCTCCTCTTCACCCCAAGAACACTTATCTAGAAGCAATGGGTCTAGTGGTGTTCCCCGAGTATACCATTTCCTTGAGACGTTGTCAGATCTCTCTTGATCCAAACCTGCAGCTGAGAGTAACATCTGCACAAAGAAAAACCACTCTTGCTCTTTCTGCTGTGCCTTGGGAAGTGACTGAGGAGAGGATTCACGTTTTGATAATACAGGGGCCTCTAATGTGTCCTCATCCCATGACAAAGAACGGGTTACTGATTCAATCAAAGGAGATCTAGCTGTAGCCTCAGATGTTTTCAGGAGCCGATGTTGAAGAGATGCTTCTGTTTTTAAAATAAATAAAATCAAAACTGAGAAAGATAAGGGTAAAGACAACATATTCTGCTACAATAACGAATAACGAATAACTCACCAAGAGCAATCTTTCTAGAAGACTCTGGGGAGGGGATGTCATCTTCGAAAGGTACATCTAAGACAGATATCGGACTCGGCTGATCCTGATTCTCACTTGCATGTTCGGGTGCCTCAGACTTGGCTAGAGGTACAATTCCCTGACAAAAAACAACGCACTCCCTCAAAATCAGTGATAGAAAATGGGAATGGACAAAAAAAAATCCCACTAGGAGATCAAGAGTGGATAAGAACAACAAACTTCTTTTTCCCCCAACAAATACCAGTTTATCACAAAGTATATGCAAAAGAAAAATAACGGCATAAATGCTTGAGATTTAAGAAAATTCAGGGGTCCAGTATAGCACATGCAATTTGCCCTCCATTGAAAGGTCACAAGAGAACAACATAGACTACAGCAGGGGACTGACCCTAACAAAGAGGAATTGGAGGTCAACCCCCTCCCTTAGCCAGATTATCAGAGTGCCACTGGACACTTAAACAACATAAGTTATAGAACTTCAAAAGATGGAGAACCATGCGTTTGAACCCACCTGGAAGGAAGCTGGATCAGAAGATTTGCATGATTTACCCTGAACAAGTGTCTGCCCTCCTTCTAAGGCTATGTTAGTAACACAACCCAAAATATCAGCACTCCTATTTTCAACCTGTGACTCTACTGTTTCAGAGGCTTCTACTGTATTAGGAATTTTAGACTGAGATCCTCCATGATTGCCGGCCGGTGATGATGGGCAAGGTTTCTCTTTATTTTGCTTCTTAATCCTAGAGAAGAATAAACTTGAGACTTTCACCTTCAGTGAAGACTTCCCACTCTTGGGTTTGGGTACTTCCTTTGAGACAATAGGTTTGCTGCTTGCATCAGATGTCTCGATATTCAACTCAACCTTTTCATATGCAGTAGAAGACACCGGGACGGACTTTGACCTCGACAGATTCTTGGGTGAATCCTCCACACGTTCATCCTTACTTCCATTATTTACTAAACAAGAGGATGTCGGGCCAAGCTCTTGCTCCCCACCACATGATCGGCTGCAGGAAATGTTAGGTTTAGCCTCTCCATCCCCTTCACCAAACTGCATGGTTTTCTTTGTTTCAGGAAGACCAAGCATTTCACCAAGTGTAGTTGAGCTTCTGGACATTTGCCGCGGCTCTTGACCACTTCCATTTGATGCCATCAGGGCCCACCTTTCTGAAAGCCGCTTTTTAGCTTCCCTGCTTACTGATGACTCTGGTGAAAAGGATGCCCTGCTGAAGGAAGAGGATGAGAAGGCACTACATCTATTGACATAATCCCAAGAATGTCTTGAAGTTGGGGTCAGACTCTCAAAATCACTAAGATTTTCGTCATCTGCATACTCACATTCTGATTTATTGAAAGAGCTTTCATCTCCCACATATCCATTTGACAAAGCAGAAGACAACAAAACATCATCCCTTCGGTTGCTGTCTACATTTTCCCGCATCTGCCTGGTTATCTCTTTGGCTATTTCTCTTGATCCTTTTACCCCATCCATCTCAAATTCTTGAATATCTCTACCATGCAACAGTTTTGGTGATGAGGTTGGTGAGGTATTGACTGCCTTGATATCATGGCCTTTTCCAGGACTGGGCTTCAAGACCACTATCCTTGTGGGCTGATTTGAAGAATGATCGACTCTAGGATGCCCAGTACTTGTGCTCCAAAAAGGTTTTGTTCCATTAAATGCATCTGCTTCAGAACCCTGATGCTGCTGATTCTTTGGTTTTCTGCTCTGTGCTTCTACAATTTTTGACGGCTTAAGCACAGTTATGCGCTTGGTCTCAGGATGAGGAGGGATGGCTTGCAACTCATAGAGGTTCTTTGAAAGCAGTGAATTAGGTTCCTGAAGAAACTTAAGAAACAAATCTCTATTTGAACTAAGAACCTCCAATGCATCTTGAAACTCTTTCGACTGCCGTAATTTCTCATCTGTAGCCAGACGCTTAGCTTCAATAAACTTTTGACGAACTAGAGCCATCTTTTTCTCATTTGTATCCTCATTACTTCTTCCCTTTAACCGGATTTGATCTTTAGTGCGACCACTTTTAGATGATTGATGCCAGACCTCATAGACATCTTTATACTCTGGTGACCCTTGATCATATGCCTGTGCGGGATAAATCTCATGATGAATTTGCTTCTCCAGGAAGCCATTGTGTTCTTGCTGATGTCTCATAATTTGACCTGGCATTGCAGAGTCAATCTCTATATATCCCTCAGGTTTACATCCTTCTGCTATAAACATTGGTTGCTGAGCTGGCAATGCATCAATACCCATCAACCTGGCAACCACACTGGGTGGCTTCCTCCTAGACCCCGGCTCTTTAGACATTTCTTGAGCTATAAGCATCTTCATGGGCGTTCCATTTTTCTTGTTGGGGCTTCTCTTCAATTCATATGCTACCTGCAACACCCAATTTATAGCAAATGTATCCAATGTCAGAATAAATATTACATTCATGAAAATTTAGTAAATAAATAAACTATACACATTGGAGCTAATAACAGCAACCACTGTAGTTGAAGCAGCATACAAGTTTGTCTTCAACATGATCTCCAATGGAACCAGACACCTTTGTTGATCCAAGACTGCTCCTTGAATGTGGAGAAACTGTTAGATCACATCAAAGTAAGCTTCTTGTAAACTCAGAAAGATTATAATTTACAACACCTGATATGGTATTACACTCAGAGAAATGAGATAAACATACTAAGTGGAATTGGAAGATTCCCGTGGGACAAAATCAAACTCAAAGAAAAGACTACTGAAACCAATCCTTTCCTGATCTTCTTAAAAACACACATTAACAGACATAAGGAATAAAATAGAACCAAAATGAAAGAGTTATACACAATAATGAGGAAATCCTATTCCACAACTCCTAGCTTTTCTTAAACAAGCAACTTGTAGAAAAAGGTTTACATAAAAAAACCGGGACCTGATGTCAAAGTCATTTAAAGAGAAACACGGAGCAAAAACTGCATACCATCTCGATGAGGTTTCTCGGTTAGCAACCTGTTTCCAGTCATGCCGGTGCTCAAGTCAAAAAGGTTAACCATTCTTCCCATGCATCCGGGGAATGGCTTTTCACTGTATGCCATCCTTTTCTGAAACTCATTCATCTCTCTGTCTGAAACGGAAAATGTCCAAAAGCCTTTCAGTCAAAATTTTAAAAAGGGAAACCTGGAGTAGATTTTAATAGGAAAATTAACGTGTACTCGTCCACCCACCCCAGCCATTACCACTTACCAAAATTTCACAGAAGCAATTCGTCATCATCATATACTCAAGGAAAGAATGCGTGTTGTGTTGCTGAAATCAAGCACCAAGCCTGAGATACAGGCGAAAGTCACTAAGATAGCTAAACTAGCGGAAAATTAAAGCACTTAACCACTTCACGAAATAAACTTTCTTCATATGGAACCTACACATACAAATACTTCGCTTTTAAAACCTAATTTAGCTTCTCGGATAAAAAGAAGTGCAATTCCAGCTAAAGAAAGCTTGAAGTAAAAGGCCAAACTCGCGTAAGAATTAAGATAACCCAAAAAAACACATTCGTGACTATCGGATCAAAGAGAATCCCTTGCATTTTTCAAAAAAAGAAAAAAATAAAAGAAAATCCATGTGATGGTCAATACATCAGAGCGACTTCCCTACCTTCACCCTACAAGTTCTCTCAGTGATGGGAAGCAACGGAATTCAACGAAAGTACGGGCAGAAAAAATAGTAAGAAAATATCTTCCAAACAAACAAACAGCGGGCGAACTAGCAAACCCTTAGTAGGGTTTAAATGTTCTCCAGAAATTCCACAGACGGTGGTTACTCCTATTAAGGCTATCCTTCTACTCTGCGGTTCGAAGCGTAAAATCTAACAGATTACAAATCTTTACCACCAAAGAGCCTCAAACACTGTACCCGAGGAAATACGCTTGGACGGATTTCTTCGTCAAAATGCCAAATTTAGAGTAAGAACGGTGATAAACGCAGATGTTAAGAAGACCTCAAATGCTACTTCTAAATCTCATCGCAGGACCCTAAAACTCAGGGAAGGAGGTAAGATCTAATGTTCGAGGCAAACCGACAACAAAAGAGAGGAAGCAGAACACAAGACCCCATCCCGTCAGAAACAGTAGATAACAACGCAAAACATAACGAATCCATTAGCTAATAACCGCTGGATTCGAACGTAAAAAAGAATCTAGACAGAAAGTAACCAAAAAGCTGCAACTCCACTAAGGAAAATAAGCAAGATAGGGATTGCTGCAAAATGAGAGTAGCACATCAGGGCGACTGCCAATAAAGTCCTATTGTTGAAGCAAAAAAGCTTGCGACGCTCAAAAGTAACAGTCGGACCTAAGAATAAACAGTCGACACACACTCAAACCCATGAGATTGAATCCGAAAAGAAAAGAAGTACTACATTTCATCAACCGATCAACCCGGAATCCCGTCGTTGATCATTTGATAAATTCCAGAAAATAATACGAAGAAAAGATGCCACTCGCTGGGAGGAAACGCTAGGATAAAACCACCACCAGGTAACTCCAAAACTGAACCGAAAGCTAACCGACGGATTTTAAGTAAGAGAAAGCGAGGAAAGAATGAAAAGTGAAAACCACACGTTGTACAAAAAGCTTCTCTGTACCAACAGAAACAAAAAAAGTGACAAAACGCAGAAGAATCAAATTCTCAAAAAATGCAGCATCAGCGCAGCCTTCAAAACTAAAGCTGCTCTCCTTCATCCGATAGGGGAAAAAAAATCTAAAACAAGTAAAGCGAAAAAGCAGAAGAATCTTGACGTAGCTACAAAAAGGAACATTTTTGACAAAAGAAAGACGCACACGAAAAAAGTACCCAGGCGAAAAACTATAGCAACACAAAAACCAGTCGAAGCGAAGAAACCCCCCCGAAAACAGAAAAGATAAAAAATCTCATTCTCCCGCGAGATCTCACGTTACCTGTCGGCTGTCGTCTCTGCGTCCATGGACCGGAATTTGGTTGGAGATCACCCCCTACTGTTCGTCACTACTTCGTCTTAATCGGAAGCCTTCGTCCCCCCCTGTTTGTCCCCGTCTCTTCCACCCCAACCGTTGAAGAAACTGAAAGAGATCTTTGGCTCCTGAATTTCTGATCTGCTCTCTCCCCCCACTCTCCAGAGTCCACCGACTCTGGCGGACGTGAAAGATTTTATTCGTTCCGCTTCATTTGGGAACGGCTTCGTTACAGTACAGCAGAGTTAAGGAGGCTGGCAGAAAAGCTAAAATGTGACTTGTGAGCGAGCGAATGACAGAGGACAAGTGGAAATTACAAATTGAAGGCCCGAATCATAAACTCATAATATCTTATTAAAAATTCATCCATATATATAGAAATATTAATAAATAATAAATAATGATCTGATTTGAAAAATATTATATAATTCTGGTGACTCGGAGCGAGTGAGAGAGTACCCCTCGAAGCTTCGTCCAGTTCGCGACGCGGAATGCTGGGTTGCGGGATATCAGCTGTAAAAAGACCAAATTACATCTTTAATCTCGTCAATTGCCGAACTCGGGCAGGGAAAAACGGGAGAGTCGTCAGTCGTGGAGTGGTAGTAGCGTCATTTCCGGTACGTTCCTTTTCGTCGTGGTACAGCGAGGAGCGGACGATTATTCGATAACCACTACGGCGAGGAAATTTTTAATAATTTATCTTTGATCGGACGACAGCCCTGCCACGACACCTGGCACCATTCCGGCCTGTCCGTGACTTGCTTCGGTTACCGTTCTCGTAGGCCCCGCGCTTAAAGTAAACGAAAAGGCGTGAGACATAACGGTGACGTTGGTCGAAGAAAAGTGAAAAGCCACAAAAAAAAAAGGGGAGAGAATAGAAACTAAATAAATAATTTCCTTCCCGATCTGTACTTATTTTAGCGAGTCTCGTGCGTCACACGCACATGTCGGAACTCGTACGGCCTTATTTCTATGGCTCGGTATCAAGAAGTCGATTCCCTTAAACCCGGTTTAAAATGGCGGTCTAGTCTGAATTTATATATTACACTAGGTTCCTTATTTTCTTATTGCTATTTTATCTGATTAATTAAATGAGATATAGTTAATAAACTTAATATGGTCAATTGAGGGAGGTTAAGAGGTTGACAGGTCATGTCAAGAAGGTGGATTAAGGCTAATACATGGATTAGGGGATTGCGTGATTTTTTTATTTATTTTTTTGTTAGGGTTAGTTGCGACTCTATAATTGGGTCGTTACACTTCCTTCTCTATTGAAAAGACAAGAAACGAGAACAATGGGGGTCAAGTGGGTGAAGCTTGTAAAGGGCCACCTGTCGATATTTCTATAGATAAAAGGGTGATAAATAATTCGATATGTCTTGATCACCTAAAGTGAGAAAACAATATTAAAAGGGCCGCCTATTTATATTTTCTGACGTAAGTTTACGCCAATTTACTTTTGAAATAATTTTTTATTATTTTTTTATCGAAAAATATTTTTTTATTTTTTATGTTACGTGCGTTGTGATTTATGTGGTTATCGAAAGATTGAGCTCTATTGCAAATGCAAGCGTAACAACCACGGGTGCGACTCGGCTGAGTTTATGGTGACTCAGCCTGAACAACTCGTGTTCTTATATTTCATATGATCGATAGAAATCATTCCAATAATATGTCTTGTGAAGCTTATTATTAAGAGTAATTTTGACTACACTGTCAAAACAGAGGTCCAATTATTCTGTCTTGATACCGATACAAGTCATAAATGTCTTGTATCCCTCGCTTGATGTTACATGAAACGGGACGACAATCATTGGACGCGTCAGAACTTCCAAAATTCCAGTAACATCATATACGTTCTAGATTCCGATACGACACCCGATACCGATACGTGCCACCCACCTACATCATAAATTGTTGTGTCAGAGAATTACATGCGTTGGAAGATACCCGGTAGAAAGCGAGCAAGTGTAAAATAAGTCGCACGAGATTTCATTCTAAGGTTGTAAGACTAAGGCTGGGTCGGAGGCAACTCGGCCCAGTTAACTCGGATTCATTATTGTCCGGGTCAAAGAAATTCAAGCAACCCATGCCGACTCGGCAGACCCAACTCGGATCTTAAGTTATCTGAATCGGTTTAAGCCTCTGACCTTAGAGAGCTTTATTAAAGGAGAAGATATGGTCCTGGGTGGGGATGCAGTGGTCCCAAGTAACATGGCCGTGTTGATGAGATGTAAACTTGCAATTAATATTTGTGTACATTTGGACAGTTCAGAGGATGAATTGCACATGTGATTCACTAGGCACGTGGGAGGTCACAATATACCCCTAAAGGTATAATTGTATATAGGAATTTATTATTTTACTAATATGTATTCATTAAAAATAAATATAAAACAAGAAAGTGAGAAACTAAAATTGTTAGCAGTTGTTCCATTTAAATTAATCACTCAATTAAAACTTAGATATGTAAAACATATCTGACATACCGATTGATAAAGTCCCAGGCCATTACTAAAAGTGGAAGTAAAGCGTGTGCTCACTGCTCACTGTTCAGTGTTCCGTCGCAGAAGGCATTTATTCATAGAACCACAGAGAAGGAGATACAAGCTGCAGTGGCCAACCCACTCACACGGTCCCGAAGCAGTAAATACGCGCAGAGCATTTAAGGAACCAGAAAAGTTTTTTCTTCTAATTATTCCCGTCATTCCCTCGTCCATTTTGATTTGGCCTGAATACTGTATCAGGCTATTCGCAGTTGAAATTCAAAAATCGAAAGAGCTTCTCATGGCGAAATTATGGTACAATCGTTACCATCTGCCGCTGTTGCTGGCCGGACGGCAGAAGCACACGGTGGCGTGACATCAATAGTTCAATGTGAACTCGGATCGCGTTCTAACCGAATTTTAAGGTTTTTTGGTTAAATCTCGTCAACGTCTCTGTAGATTTAGACTATAAGTTTGCAGTTTTCACGGCTGAAATCACCGAATGCAGAGGATTCGAAGATTTACTAAATCAATGCCGACGCCGATGTCGATTGTCAGACCGGACGAGTTCGGCTACAGGAAACACAAATCCCGATCGGCGAATCGGTGATCCGTGACCGGTCATCGCCGATGGATACGCGTTCTTACCAGTGACCAGCGGTCACCACCAGGCAGAGATGACCTAGTTTACGGCATCGCTATAATCGGTCAGGTGAAGCCAGAGCGAGAAAAGAGGAGAAAAAATTGGAGTACGAGCGGGCGAGATAGCGACAACAGGTAAACAAACAGAGCATAAATTCAGGATTGAACGCCAAAAACCGTCTGTATCTGCCACTCTCTGGCCGTATCGTCGGTGATCTAACTCGTTTTTCTTCCTCCCTAGACGAGTAGCTGAGCTCAGCTCTCTGCCTTTTTTTGTCAGCAAGCAACAGTGGATTCTCTGGGACCACGGCATTTAACTCTTTCATATACGTGAATTACAGATCATAAACCTAATTCACGAAGACACTTACTTTCGTCGGACTTGTCCTCAAAAGGCAAACGCCCTTTCTCTTTTGTTTCAAAAGCCGACTAGTCTGGAGCAAATTTTGGCCCATGGCTCCATCCTCCCCTTTAATGGCTGTCTCCTGTTTCCAGTTGAAGACAGCAGAAATTTGATTGAGGCATCTATTCGAGTCTGCGTTTTCTCTCCCCGTCTCTCTTTCTTGTCACTTCTTCGAGGACAAATAATTAAAGAAGCAAAGTGAGAAGCCTGTAATGGCTTTGTTTATTGACACGAGTGACTATTTTACTAGAACATGGTGTCTTCATTTGGAGAGACGGATAATGATTTCGGTCTGTATTTTGCTGGACGAATCTGTGTGGGTAGTTCAATAATTTTGCCTGTGGGGAACAGGGCCCAGAGGCACAGTTAGGAAAAGAGATGTCAAACTGCCCGCAATAATGATATTTCTAGTTCCAACCAAATTGGTCCAAAACTATTGCTTAGAAATGGGAACTGATATTTTCTTTGTTTTCCATTTCTTTTCCTTATAAATGTTTCTAGCTCCAACCATAGGTCCGAAACCATAACTTGGATATGGGAACTAATATTTTTTTGTCTTTCTGGCTTTGGTGCGGTGAGCTTAATGTGAGTATATACTTGACCCAATTATGAATGGCTCAGCACATTAAAAGAACATGAACCTAACAGTAGTTGAGTCTGTTAATTAAAAGACGTGACAAAATAGCAAAACTTTTTCAGCAAAATCAATTCTATTGAAGTGCTGGACAGCGACTTTAATCGATTAATCTTACACAATCTGTTTGGTTGGCCCAGGAAAAGGTATAACTTAAATATTTATGATTTTTCAGCGATTGAGCGGGTCCGTCATGTCAAAGTCATAAGACGACGGTGGTTGACACCGACTAATCCTGTCATTTGTCAGGATTAACACGTCAAAAGACTTAACACTAATAGCGATCGAAATTACTACTAGTATACTGCACGATGTGACGGGTACGAAGAAGACCCTAGAGCCACAAATTGGCTACTAACATTTCCCCAGCAAATTTTTCATGGGTTATTTAAAATCTCTATGGGCAATAAAAGCGGATGAGATTGGAATTTCCTGATTTAATTCTTGGCCAGAAGGGAAATATGCGGCTATCTCGAAACGGTTCTGCTTGATTTCTAGCATTGAAATTATTAATTTTAATTATTGGGTGAAAACACGAATGAGACTTGTTTAATTTTCGGTCCCCTCATTTTTGGATGAAGATAACGGATTCACCTAAGATTTGTTGCAAATTGCAGCACATGTTGTTCACCAGGTCTATGTTGTAATTCGCTTGTGGTATACGATGTGACAAAGATATTGCGCCATGGCGTAGTCTGAACAGCTAATCCGGTAAACCATGACCAGTCAGGTTATTTGAGTGTATTATTTTGTAAGTTTAATTATTCCAAACAGCGCAGGATATAGTGAAGTGCCTTGAGTTCTCATATAACATGAAAATGTAATGACTGCACGTATCAACGAGCCTGATTTGGATAGTTGGACTTGGATGCCTTCTTACTCGGTACTGTAGAACACATGACATATGTAGGCAAAAATGAAAAGGCAAGCTGACTCCGATGCATAATGCATTTATAGAACCATGAGTCGCATGAGATTCATATGAAGTTTTAATTTTTTGAATTAATCCAAGCGAATCGAATACAGAAGTTTAACGACCTTGCTTCTTAATGCGGCTCTTCTCCCGATGGATCAGCGGAGGAAAATGATAATAGTCATGAAAATCAAGATATGAGTCGCATTCGCATTAGTACTCTAAATAAGACCTCGGGGGAAATCGTCAGGTGCTAGAGCAGAGAATGATTCTTGATTCGTATTTCCCTAACATGTATGCAGCATTACAGGTTAACAAATTAACATATTTCGAACTTCTCCCAGTATTAAATAGATGCGAGTAAGAAGGCAAAGCATTCTCACCATTATATACAATATTTAAGAGCGAAGCATCATCACGACCAAAATTGGGGAAGCTCAGAATGGACACAACCCTCAAATTACAAAAATTACATAGCTCAGACTGCAGTTCCTACTGCAGGAGGCTGGACCAGTCGCTCGATCTTGGAGAATCACTGGTTCAAAGTTACACTTCCCCACAATAAGTTCGATGACCCAAAGTTTCGATGCTTACCATCAGCTTTGTTGACTAAGTGAAGTCCTTCGGAAGAGAGTTGATTGATGAGGAGGGTCTCAAGTTCACTAGCTATGCTCTTTCCTGGGACGGTAAAATAGAGAAACTTGACATTTTGCATACCTTCTTTTGAACGATGAGCACGTACTCGTCCGATAAGATCATCAGTCTGCACCAAGAGTAGGAAAAAAACATTTCAACGTATGCTTCTTCTACAAACACAAAGGAGAAATTGAAAAGGAACCCTGGTGCTATACTGGTGCCTCCGAGGGTGACTACTAGATTTTTTGTAGGAATTGAGTAACTACTAAAATGAAAGCACTTCTGGATAATAAACTTGATGCACGCATTAAAGAAGACAAAACGCATAGGAGTTCAAGAAACAGATACCTGTCCAACATATAGTTTCTTATCAGGTCTAAAAAGCACATATACACATGAGGCCCCAACAGCTGAGGGAGGCGGCTGCTCCCTTTCCCCTATTGTAACACAAATGACCTCCACAAGTTCTGCTATACTCTTCTGTTTGTAAAGCTCAATCAGCCTCTTCTGGCATATCATTGTAACAGCACTTTCCACTTCTTTCATTATCTCTGTGGGAGTCAATTCCCCAGAAGACGCAAGTTTTACATAAATCCTTTTAAACTCGTCCGTCACTTCATCAAGATTATCCACATTAGAATCAGGGCTCTGCAACTCGATTCTAGTATTCATCCTTTCTGAATACATATCCTTTTCATGAATTGAACCATATAGTTCTTCTGCTCTTCTTATTAATGGTTCAGGAATCCCTTCCTTTTGGGCTGTTTCAAAAGCCAGGCTTTCTCTACAGATCCCATCAATCAATGTCCAAGTGGGTTCAGTGTGACCATCAATTACCTCTGTTCCCATTGCCTTATGAACAGTTCTTTTTGTCTGCAATGGTAAGTCAAAAATTCCGTGCAAGTGGGTTGAGACAACACCAAGACAACCAACAGCGTCTAGGGCTTCAATTATGCTACCAGCAATGCATGTGCCTTTCATCATCTCTGTGCCCCTACAGATTTCATCCATGAGAACGAGACTCTTAGGAGTTGCATGGGTGACTATGGAGCGAATCTCTGACATTTCAATCTGATAAGATTCATTCAAAATGATTATGTTAGGTGCAGCAACTAATGAACAGAAAAAGATATAGTAGTTCACATAGACAAGAATATTACAATCTTGAAAGCTGCTCATTCTAAAAAGTAGTAAACCAACTATAACATCTTCTAACCTAAACAAGGAAAAATTCTTCTCTGCATATTTTCCACTACTGGCTTTTATAAATAGTACCTACCAATAATAGAGAGAAGGTAGAGAAACAATTTGGGCAAAAAAGCAAAGATGTACCTGAAATGAGCTTTTGCCATCGGCTGGACTATCATAAGATTTCATGTGGAGCATAATTGAGTCAAAATGAGGGATAAGAGCCGACTCCGCAGGTACCATCAATCCGCAAATCCCAAGTAAAGCTGCAGCACATATAGCCCGAAGAATGCTGGATTTACCACCACCATTAGGTCCAGTGAGAAGAAACAACGATTGCATCTTTACTGTATTCCTTATGGTATTGTTTTGCACACCATCAAGCCAGTAAGGAGACAAACCACGTATCTCCATCTTGTGGGTATCTTCAGATGACTCCTGTAGGAAAAATGAAAAGACTCGATTAGAGAAGCAATGCAACATGAGCAAGTACAGAGCTATATAGAATTCAAAGTTGATGGTATCTTTTTATTTTTTTTTAACATATGAAAGTGCATCCAATTGTCAACTGCCGTACTTCAATCAGCAAATAATACCTCAAGTTTGGGAAACTCAACAAGGGTGGGAAGGACCCATTTTCTCCTCCTACCTTCACTGCAAGTAAGAGCAGACCAATCTCAGAGAGGTTAAGGAGTGGCCACCACTGTAAACATTATATCAAGGCAACATAGAAAGTGAATCCCTTGAACTGGAAAGATATGCATATCATTTATTCAAGAGTTAATCTTCAAAATGATGCTGTTAAATATGGTACTTCATAACAGGACCTTCTTTCTGAAAATCAGTGGACAAATGTTGCTTTTCTAAGTTGTCTTTGCTGTTAATTGACAAAAATTTAGTGGAAAAAATATAGCCTTGGCACGAAAAATAAAAAGAGGTTACAATGTGCATAATTAAACATAAAGAACCTCTTCTTTTGAGTTTTTGCTCTCAGGAGGGAAAAGGAAAGTGGAAGAGTCAAAGGGCTCTCTAAGGGATTTTTTTTTTTTTTTTTTTTTTTTTTTTTTTTTTGAGGGGGGAGTAAACTGCTGCATGGAGAAATACAACTGTTTAAAATTACCCATTGTCGAATAAAATAGAGTAATTGAAAAAGGAACAAAACTGTTTAGAAATTACCCATTGTTGAATAAATTAAGATATTAAAAAAGGAAATTATTTAGGTGTATTCCAGTAGCTTTTTTTGAAAAATGGCTGAACAATTTATTAAAAAATGGGAAGGGACCAAAAGAATTAGCAGAGAGTAAATAGGATCTTTTACAATAAGGTATCTTCGACATCAAAATTCACAAGCACCAATTTAGGCTATTGGAAACATTCTTGCCCAAGAGTGCTTGTACCCCAAAACTTTTAATAATTCAAAGGTTATAAAAATTAAATACAGACCACGGCAACAGACTATAGAAATAAAGATAGTTATGAAACCTGATCCGATGTAGCTACTGAGAAAATTGAATTAAAAAAGAGAAACACTTGTTCATTACAAAGTGGGTGATACAGACAACTCTACCTCACATGAGAGAATAGTGCCTTCGCAATAATGATCAACATGGAAGAAAAAACAAGAATATTTGTCTTGGACTGCAGTTCAGCAGAAAGTCCTCTCAGCAACTCTAGAATATCAGACTGTGCTCTATCACATGCATCATGGTACCTAACAAAATGAAAAGGTTAAAATATGTAGTCAAATGAACAAGAAAGTAGCATAAATCATTATTAATTGACACACAAAAACTCACCTACTTAACGCATCCTCCACCTTGCTGGTGGTAAACCATTCTTCCCCAACCTTTCTCCCTTTAGAATCTGTCGCAGGTTTAAGTTGTTTGATCTGCTCTTCCCCAGGTGTTCCAGACCACACAGATGGTGCAAAGCGCTTTCCTTTAAACCAAACTGCCTCATGCTCTCGTGCATAAGATATTTCACCTTTTGGCCCACCAAATGTAGATATGATCGCTTTTACCCTTGAAACTATGGGAAGAAAATCCTCAGCAACCTGGTGGGACAAGGAAACACCTTTTAAAGCTATCCATTATTTGTTCATCTATGCTCTCTCAAAAATGTGATCAGCAGTTATTCAAAACTAAATGACCATATATAGCAGTAACAGGTAGATGCTCCTGGTGAAATATCAAAGCCAACCAAGCAGTAAATATTGTATTTGAAATGGTGTGTGAATTTTATTGCATAACAATACCATAAATACATCGAAAGGCAAAAGGCTCCCCAAGATAATCTAGCAATATCTCCAGCAGCCATAAATCACCATAAAAAGAGTTTAGAACTTACAGCTTTAGCAATTTCTCCAGCAGCACTGTCCACTTCTGCAAAAGCTTTTTCTGCACGCATCCTCTTCACACGCCCTTTCCATGAAGATTCCATATCCTCAAAAAATTCATCCGGTATAGTCAAAATTGAGTTTATTTCTTGACCTGTTTCACCGTCCAGATGTATCATTTCGCTTATTCTGTGTGAGACCATTTCACATTCAGTTACCTACAAAAAACATTAACAGTTAAACCATAAGCATTGGGCATTTAGTTTACTTACGTAACATAAGAAAAAAAGGGTTACATGTAAAAGCATATACGGTAATGATGTATGTTGACCACCAACCTCTTACCAAATGTCTAGCTAGTGGTACATAACACATTATAGCAGTTACAGCAGTAGAGTTACAAGTTATGAGATGGAAGAGTAGAGTGTCTAGCTAGTGGACAAGCTGTCCCATTACAAACCAGCAAATGTCACTTCATATTTGGCGAGCTTGTCAGCCAAGGAGTTGGCTGACTGCGGCACCTTGTTCCATCTAATCTGCCATTCTGTTATGGTTGCTGAAATATCATCGAACACATGCTTTAGCTTTGGCCTTACTACAGATAGATGCACAATCTCCTTCAATATACAGTTTACGAAATCTAGCTTTCTTTTGGAGTTTTCTACTGAAATAATAGCATAGCACTCAAGTAATTCATTTACATAACATATGGGCTGAGATACTTTGTGGGGGTAAAGTCAAACTTATTTTTAAAATTATTGAATGTTTTTCCTTCAATGAAAATTTCACTTTGTTGAACATCTAAAGAAGTGGTATGCATTTAATGTCCAATGACTGTCAAATTTTGTGCAAACACCAATTCTCAAGGGCAAAAACGAACCGAGAATAATTAAAGGAAAAATAGAAAGCTGCTTCTGACCACCTACCAGAGTTTCCAACTCAACTTTCAACCCAGTAGCCACCCAAGTAGGATCCAATAACATTTGCAGGACAGAACTGAGCTCCGGATTTCTGTGCATGAGTAAAATTTCATCAGCCACATTCTTGATTCTTAAGAATTCAATATGATTTGCCTCTTTGGTTTCCAATAGCTTGACAAGCTGCAAGAATAATGTAAAACAGGATTTCTTAAAGGCAGATTGACAAGTAAATTATATACATTGATTAAACAATGGGAGACAACAAAAAACAAAATATGAGAAACCCCGTTCCAAGAGAATTACTGTAATAAGAGAACAACAATTTCAAGAAAAGTGTAGTACAGCAGAAAAACTATTGACAACACTACAGACAAGTTCAAATAGGTAATATGATGACAAAGACCAAAGCAATCAGCAGTTATGATAAGCGACATGAAAATCTTGTTCCAAGAAGGTAAGAGAGTAAAATAACCATCAAGTATTCACAATTTCTAACAATTGCTGCGTGCCAGTAAATGATATGATCTAGCTTGTGCTAGCTTTGTGAGCTTGGCCACCTAATATTTTGTTAAAATTTTCTTTGAACCAGTGAAAATGATCTTTTATTGCTTTTCAAGAATCATACAAGTAATATATTACATTTTTTTTTTAATTTGGAATTCAATGTTTATCTATCCACTGCCAGCGTCCTAGACTATTGCGCTACTTCTATATGCATTAAAAAACATACCATGCCAAACCCGACCAGCATAAAGTTTCAGAGATAGTTACTTTTACCAACAAACAAGGGGGAACAAGAAGCACAACAAAATGAATACTGATAATAAATAACAACAGACAGAATTTGTATTTTCTCAAAAAGAAATAGACAGGATCTTTGAAGATTATGTGGACATAGGATATGAACCATTTTCCAAAGGGCACATACTGTTTAATTTGAACAATAGGTTCTGTTTAAAGACACATTTCCTGCAGTTATCATTTATAACATAAAATAAACAAATAAATTTTAAATCTTAAAGCAACTATAATCAGGCAAAACCTAATGTGGGAGGAGATACAATAAATCAAGGGCGGATAATTTAAAGTGACTAAAGAACAAGTTTGCAGACCTTTGCAGAAGATACACAAGTGAACTCAGGAATTGAACAGGTTATGCTACTCATAAGCCTGCAAGTTTCTGTCAAAAATAAATATGAACCTTAGTATATCCATAGCATGGCAACTAAATATACAAAACGAAACTTCCATACCAACTGAGCAAAAACAAGAACCCAACTTTTCTTAAAGCGATACTGCTGTACAGCACAAAGATATTGATTGTAATATCATAAATCTTGTATGCATCACGCAATCCAAGATAAATTGTTTGAAATTAATATTTACTATTTCAGCACCACTCAGAAATTTGGACAATACAATGTACACAAGAAGTTAGCCTAGTAACTCTTTCCTTTTCTGACTGTTCCTGAAGCACATATATTACATGATAAAAATGCCATGCACTATGCTTTCAGCTATTGTTATGTTACTTCTTCTTTTTCCATGTCAGTCATATCCTTTTTGAACAGGACGGAATACAAGGCATAGCACATCCTCAGTAATTTGACTCAGCCTCAATTCAATAAAATATCCTTTCTCAAAAATAAAATAAAAATAAATTAAATTAGAAAAATTGACATAGGTTGGAGTTAAGTAAAAATATGCAATTATCAGTAGATAAAAGGCTGATTAACTTCAACAATTCATTTGTGGTGAATCAAGATCAATATTTACATAACATCAAACCAAGGTATCTGTTTTGTTTTAGTCTATTTATTTTTGTAATCATATATGTTGACCAAATCTCAGCACAATATTCCTATCATGTGAAGACAATTAGAGGAAATAACACATTGGTTGAAGTAAGGAAAGTCCTGTGGTTATTAATTGGGAACACATCCCCTATCTTTGACTAGTTATTTCAAAAACAACACCCAAATTCAACACAATTGATTGTTGAAAATAAGATAAAGCTGACGGGTGCAAACTGGCCTAAACACCTCCAAAAAAAGAAAAAAAAAAAAAGGATGACTGATCCAGCAGTACGCACGAGGCAATAAAAAAATTATCACCTTGAATTGCTGACGCGATCCCATATGTAGGAGGATTAAGAAGAAGATCTCTAATATATCTATGCAAATATTCAGAAAAAAAAAATATTAGAAATTTTACACTGTAAACTTTGAGGGAAAAAATGAACAAGTGTTCTACTTACTTTACTGGAAGGCCAGCAATGTGTGATGGAAACAACACTTTCAATAAACTTGGAATTCCCTCTGTTTGAATAGCTCCTGTAGAACATATTATAATGTTAAAATCCAATCAACACTGTTCACATCCACTCATCCATAGTATGAGAACTTTTCACAAAAATGGGTCAATCCAACCAATTTGAGTAGCTGTTCCAAGATACAAAGGACGAGGTCTTCTCTCGGATGGTACAGTGATGTTCCGGAAAGATGCTGCTACATCAAGGCCATAAAGCTCCCTCACCTTTCCAAAATAAAAGGAATCTAAATTAAGCAATCAAATTTAAAATAAAGCAAATATGAAGTGGTTGAAACAATTAAAATTTAAGTGAGATCTGACGATGATAAACTGAGGAATCCATGTACAGTGATATCCCAACCACACCTTGCACAAAAGCTCAGAAACAGGAACACCATCAAACCACTCAAATTGCCTTCCACAGCATTCCCCCCACAACAGTCCTCCTTCACCAAATTCTCCCCAGTGAGAAGTGCCTACAAAAAGAATTACAAGGTATAAACCTCGCTTTTTAAACTCTTTAAAATCAAAGAGATAATTACAAAGAGGTTGAGTCGTTGTATTCTCGTAAAAACATTTAAACTTTAAATCTTGATTAGAAGGAAAATCGACCACAGGCCATGCCATGGATTTGGATGAATTGCTGGTCGAAGCACCTAATGTGTCAGAATTTCTCAGAGGTCCACAATAGATCTCTAGGATCCACTTCAGTTGCTACAAGAGAGAAGAATAATGAAAAATAAAGTTTGCTGGAAAAGAGTTTCTTCTTACCCAATTCATCTTATCGATCAACCTTAATATTCAACTTTCTGGTACAAGTGGTCATCAGTTTTGATGATCAACATTAGTGGTTAAATTTCTAGTTAACTCTTTCCCTCAAATTCTGAGGTCAATATTCATCATCAGCCATGATGGTTGTTCTTCCCTGATTCCAATATTATGGTTCATAATACTATGCAAGTTAAATTGTCTTATTTTTTGCACTTAATCAGTATCAACTCTCTCGTAGTTTTTCATATTGTTTGGATATTCACATACCTATCTCCAGTGCCACCTCAAAATTCTAAAATGCTCTCCCTTATTTAATACGCTCAATTCATTATATTATGCTATGAAACTATAAGTTTCAACTGAGTTACAGGAAATTAATTTCTTGATTTGTGATTTCGTTCTGTTCCACTCTTTAAACTCCTTGGTGCTCTTAATCTGGTATAAATGGACGATTCTATCCTTAAGACTTTTTATTGCCCTTAGCGGAATTTTGCTAATGCCCTTAAGAGACTTATTTTTCTACTTAGTGTTTGTTATCACTAATTTATGTTTAAAATCACACAATGTCTTGGTTATGATTTTTCTTGTTAATTGTGTCAGTCATTTATATTCTAACTATTTCTTGGGTTATTCCCCCTACTTGAAGGTCATAAAGACCCTTTCAATTCAAGAGTTTTTCTGTCCTTTTATGGAAGTAACTTTTTTTCCTGTCCACTTGGACTTGTCAAGTCTGTTTGTTATTCCAGCGGAAACCAAGAAGATGAATGTTGATCTTGGGTTCCTATTATCTTCAAGTCGGGAATCACTGGGCCAAAGATCTAACTGGAGCCACAGAGCAATGACAAGAAGCAAATTTTTTATAGATCATTTTAATGTTGAGAGTAACTTTATGTTTATCCTTTTTATGCTTAAGATGGAAATTTTGAGGCACATTTTGTAACTTTTAGAGTGTATAATTTTGCATCTTTTTCTAGGAAAGTCTTTTTTTATAAAAAGTTGCTTTCTATGACTTCAGTGGAACAGGAGCATGAATGTAATTTGAAATAACATTAAGTTATAAATTGGGGAAGGAGTTTGTAATCACAAATTCCCCAAAACTTGATATCTTGCAAAATTCAATAATCACGTTGCTTATCGCAGAGCATACCTTAGTATCTGTGGGTTTTGCATATATAACCCAGATATTTCAACAATATGCACAAATTACAGCCTGAACTGACGGACAGATGCATCTCATCCCTTGCATGACAAAACCTATACCACCTTTGTTTTCTGTACCTTTCAATCTTGCTTTTGAGAATAGTACTACCTTCAGTCAATACTCAGCATATAAAATGTTCCAAAAATTTTAAGAACCATGTGATTCAGAGTAGATGCTTCAATGCAACAAAATGCACACTACACAATTGAATATCCTCACTATGACCAAAATTTATTTAGTCGAAAAACTTAAAATCAATTCATTCAAACCTGAAGGACTGTGTCTCAGAGATGTATGCAGAAATAGATAATGGTAATGACAGGTTCTTAGCTTTGCGACTATAGCCTCTTCAGTAAGCCCATCATCAGCACAATATGTTTTCATGGTCTCCAAGACAGAAATCATGCAATACCCTTTCGCCGAACGGGAAATTCCTGAATACAGCAGAAAACCCATCTAACCATACATGGCAAATTTATTCTCAATATAGTGACTTAAATGTTGTATTTCCTACAAGCCTTAATTCCCAGATACAGCCTTCTAAATCTGAGCAGAAACCACAAAGAGGATGTTATAATTATATTTAAATTTATTATTTTAAAAAATATCCTACTCAAAATAAATGATAAAAGGGATAAAAATAATAAATTAGCACTAGGACAGACTGAAGGAGCTTCCCACTCTGCCAATATAGCATAAAAAGAAGTCTCCTTTCCCATCCTCTCTATACAAGAAGGAGAAGGGTAAGGGAGGTCTACTATCATACAGCCTTCTGCATAGCCTTCGTCTTTTTTTGCACCAAAAAAGGGGTCTTCCACTCATCCCTTTGTAGCAGCAACTGGGGCAGTCCACTTCCACCCTCCTTTTTCTGTGCAGAAAGGGAATGGACGGTCTACCATCCCACCCCATTCTGCATTACAACTCTTTTTGCTGCAGAGACAGAAGGTACTGGAATTTGAAGTCATTCTCTCTCCATTTTTTGATAAACAGTTTCCTTCTTGTACTTCACATGACAGTACTTTTTAAATATACCATACAAAGGTCAGACGATCATTTTGTATATTACTAAAGGTTTATTGACTTTAACCACTCTGAAGGCACATGTTGTCCACCAGATCTTAATTGCATGGTTGTACCAGGAAATATGACATTTTAGTGGTTGTGTCTGGAAATACCACACTTAATTAGATGACTGTATTTGAAAATACAACATCTACAAGAGCAGTATTTGGATGTTATACAATGGAAAGAATATAATTTTTTTGAAAGTTATGGAAGGTAAAGATGAGTCTGAAGTACCAACTACAGGCATTGGCTCAGGAAAATCGACATCATGGTCAAGACCAGCAAGCCCAAATACGTAGGGTGAACCTGGATGAGCATGCCTGGATACAGTAGACAAAACATAAATAAACACCTAAGTTTCAAGGTAATGAAACCACAGGAGAAACTAAAACCTAATCAATGTCCTTCTTAGATTACATGTGAAGATACAATTCAGAAACTTTAAACTGTAACAACTAGATTACCCGGCTATAAAACGACCTTTACGAGAACGAGCTTGAGTTGGACCCTGAACTTCCTCCACTATGCACTGTTAACGGCAGATAAAAAACGTAAACTTTAAATTTCATCAATAGAAAGCTCTTGCTGACAGAAAATTAGTATCTTTTCCTTTTATTTCTAATTTTGGAGTTTAATATGTGAGGAACCCTATCAAAGGAACAATTCTTTAACTACACTTAAGTTTAAAAGATCAAATTGGAGTTGATCAGGACATGAGGTCCACTGCCCTCTCTTCCTCTTCAGTTTTCTCTCTTCTACCTCCTCAACAAACTTTTCAGTAATTATGGCAGCATCAACTGAGGAATGAAAATTGGAGAATGGCCTTAAATTTGCCTCAAGCCCCTGTCCAGCACCCATTCCGATGGGCAGTCCTTACTTTAATATAAAAAATATGCAACATATGAAGCTCCAAGCAATTGAGGTATGTGACAGATAAACTGTCACATGCATTTGCACATTTTGTGCCATATGGAAATACCATGGTAGTAGTTGATCAATCAGACAACATGCAACCAAAGGTGAATAGCCAGAAAAAGACAAACCAGGATGAATGAAAGAGCAAGCAAGAATTTGTACATCATATTGTATTAATAAATGTAGTCTTCATATGTATATAATAGATCATATCAGTCAAATCTGCCCCACAAGCAATTAGTGAAAAGAATATCAAAAAGTAAAAAGCAGCAAGAGTAAAAAGAAAAGTAACAATATGAACATGAGATTTACATACAACAGAAAAGCCAGCAGAAGTCAAGTCATCCAGCGTTTGCCGCAAGTTCTGCAAAGAAACCAAATGCATCACATAGAAACAAACACATGGACCAAGAAATAGGGGGGAGAGAGAGACAGAGAGAGACAGAGACAGAGACAGAGACAGACAGAGACAGACAGAGAGACAGAGAGAAAGAGAGAGACAGAGAGGTAGATAGAACTTAAGTAAATACCATGGCAGGGCAACCAGCCCTAGGGATACTCTCAGACCGAAGACCTCCAAATGGATTCAAACCAGCATGTTCAACGAGAATACAAGCATCAAAACCAAGTGCTTCATAAAATTCTCCTACCTAAGTATAACAAATATGTGCAGAATACTGTTAGTTGTCACGGCACTAACCTCATAAACATTATTATAAACTCATTAAAATCCAACTTTCAAGTCACTTTAAAGGGACAATCAAATGACTGTATTTTCCTGGCATATAAAAAAAGTGACAATATTTCTCCACCATAATATACAAAAATAAAAATGACAAATATTTTAATAAAATATTTGATTTAGAATCTGAGGAAACAGGCTCATAAAGGAGGAATCATGAAAATTTCTCAAACACCCCTTTTCCTGAAAACAGAGCATTTTTAGCTAATTTGCAGTAAGAAGAGTAGGCATGCCATTTTCACAAGTTATCTCAGCGACAATGTCGCAATTATTCCATGTGGATTTTTAATATACCTTTGTCTAAATGTGCCTTGGATAATGTACCATCACTATTTGCATCTAGAGTGATTTGAATTCTTGGTGGTTTCTGACACAGGTATAGTGGACCTCATAGACAGATATCCACTGCATATAAGTCATAATGACAGATACATATTCAAATATCAATATCACTATATATGCATCCAAGAACTCTAATATCAGCGGCATCACGCCACCACATCATGCCATAGCCCTTGTAATGAACTAACTAATCAATGAATACTACTTTGCTTAATTACTTCTGGCGGTATATTGTGATCTTTTACACAAAAAAAAAATAGTAAATTAGAGAAGAATTGGTGTATTACAACCTCTTTGATAAGTTATTTTCAAAGCTTAATTTTGCAAAGCTCAGTGCACGTATTTTTGCATTGCATGGAAGAATGAGAGAGAGAAAGAGAGGAGAGAATAAATATAGGAGAATGAATATTATGAAAAAGCCCAGGGCAATACCCTACAGAGTAAAACTTCCCGTGGAAATCTGGATTTGAACTGTAATATCTCTGAGTTTAGTGTCCCTTCTTTTAAGCTACATAACACAGACAGAGAAACATGGAACATTGGATCTGTTAAAACAGATAGAAGACAAAAGAAGATGACAAACATAGCACCCTAAGGGGTATAAATTGCACCAATTATAAGAGATATATATGAGTTAGACCCACAATGCTAAAAAAGTGACTTTTTTTCATTTTGTTATAAGATAAAGATGATAAATAAATCCTAGTGTAGGATGCAGTTTAGCATTACTTGTAAACCATAAAGCCCTTTCTCGAAATGCACATAACCTTTTGAAGTTCTTTACTGCTTATTTCCTTCTGAGAAATCACTTCAGTGGCAACAAACCCAGCCCAATTGCATGAACTAACTTCAGGGCATGTGTGGAGAACCTAAATCGGTTTTGTCATGATACTCGTATAGAAAGGACTCATTTCAGCATAACCCCGTATTGTTCGTTTTCAAAATATAAGGTCCATATTAATCAGTTCGCAATTTGAAGTATACTTAAAAGCTTATATATTAGATATACATATTTATCATTCTTTTTGTGATTTTCTTTTCTTGTTTGACATATCTTTGTGTGTTTCTCCATACATGCTTTACTGTTTCCAGGACCATCTGGTATGAATTACAAGAAATCTAAGAGCAGCCACCTTGAACCGGGGGTGGGCATCTAAAATATGCGGATCTCTTGGGATAGTGACAATACAAGATGCCAGGAGTTTCGGATGACAGATCTAAGATGTATGTTACATAGTATTTAATAAAGAAGGATACTGTTGCAAGACCTTGTTCACAAGATTCCACCATGCTCCCACTCATTGAAGTTTTAGGCAATTTTGAAGCACAAGAAGTAACACCAGAACTCGGTGTATGAATTCAGGACACGCAAAAGGCTCTTCTGGAAATGCCATTGCTGATCATTTCTAAAAATACATCTTTGAATAGAGTTCCATCAAATTTTAATAGCAAGGGGGGAACTAGATATCACATATAATAGTGAAAGGTACGGAAGCGATTTAGTGGTCAACAATAACTTGCAGTGTTAGCAATGTAAATATTTGTGCAGTAAACAATTTCAAGAGGATGTCCACCTTAGGAATATGGTGAAGAAGTTAAGTATCTGACCTCCCATTCTTCAGTGTTACGTCTAAACCGAGAAGATTGGAATATACAAGCCTTTTAACCAGCTGAACCGATGAAGGCTTTCTACATAGCTCCATCTTCTGCAACAAATGCGCAACATTCGTAAACAGAAGTATCAACATAAGACACGTTGCATACGGTATTCGTCTGAATTCACAGACCTCCTTCCACCACAGTATATGTAAGGTGTTTTCTTTATCAGTAAGATAATTTGGTTCTTTCAATTTTTTAGCAGCTTTTGTAGTGCCTCCTGCAACCTTCTCTGACTCCACCTCAATAGAGAGTACTCTTTGCCCCCTTAATTTAGCAGCCCTTTTCAGAAGCACATCTGACCTGTAGGATATAGTCCTTTCTCCCTTCCTGCTGCAAATTTATGCAAAATTTAGCACTGCATATGCTTACATATTTTATCATAGTTTCTGAACATTAACTATTGATGACAATTTATAAAAATTTTCTACTGCATGAAGTAGTTCTAGTTAAATAATTAACTAGCGCTTTCTGAATATGATACTATCTAAGACAACTTTTCTTGAGTAATATTATTGATGACAGAAACGTACTAAAAAGCATGGAGTAAGAGATAAAGACAAAGAGTTATTGTCAAAATAAGTTGGACTGAAGATATTCCTTATATACCCTGTGATTTAAAAGCTAAAACGTGACACTGAGAAACACCCCACCACTTCCATGAACATTGAGCGAAATGTTTAACCCGTAATATTGTTGTAGCAATGGAAGTATTGCCACTATTAAGGACATAAGAAGAGTAAATGGAACATAACAACCAGCACTGGACCGCGATAACACTTTCTACTAACTCTTGACTGTATAGATGTCCAAGAGGAAACTGTTGATAAACATGAAATGCCTAAGCGATTAGTTACTCCGTCTGGATGAAAAGACCGTGCAGTGATCGCGAAAACACGTATTTCAAACTACCACACAAAATGTTCTCATAAGAACAGCTGTAAACTAAACGCAAGATGCGGACAAAATCTGAAAAGTTCTAGCATTAAATGAATAAAACGCGAAGTTCAACTCCGTTTATAATCAGAAATGCAGCAAAAAGAAGCGAGATGAGTAAGGACCATTCAACGTTTAAAAAAAATGAAACTTAAACATCAAGGAGAACCTAGGTGAAGGGACTGCATTCCAGCAACGGGTGGACACACAGAGCAAGACACCTAAAGATTTCCATCTCGCCGGACAAAAGATGACAGGCTTGGTCGCCAGCCAGTTCATGATCGAGGAAGGGTTTAGGGCTTCTCCGTTTGGCGAACGGAGAGCTTGCAGCGGTTGCGATATTTCGCTCTCGTTCGTCCGTTCACTTCTTCCCGCGCAGACAATAGAAGTTTTTTTTCACTTGAATATAAACTGAACTCTAGAAGCCCGAATGTCCTGGAAAATAAACGGGACATGCGACATAAAACTTAAAATGTCTCCATGAAAACTTGCCACAAAAAGTAAAATCGAAACAAGAAGCAACGATTAATAAGTCCGAGACTTGCTCGCCCAATCACAACTACTCGATAAGTATGTATTATCCACGGGAAATTAATAGTCTGTAAGATGATATTCTTTCTATTAACCACGGGAAATTAATACGTACTGAGTATTTCAAAGTATTATTAGCATAAAATGATGTAGAAGTTTTAAACTTATATGTGTATCAACAATCGACTCGTTTCACGGTTTTGGATTTAAACGCCTTCTTAATTTAACATGAAACAGGCTCTTTTGTTGCCACCCTTACAATTTCTAGTCCTTTGGTGCGTACCAAACTCTTCAAATACAAATTGCAAAAAGATGAAGTTCGTAGGTTAAAACTTCCATAGGATTTACTACACATATAAAAAAAAGACAAAAAACAATACTTTACATATTTAAAAAAGTTATGTTGTTTAAAAGATTGTGTTTTCTTTTAGAGTGGTGATATGCGTGACCTTTTATTATAAGTTTTTATCCTCTTTGGTAGTCCAAGTAAGAAATAAAATAAGAATTACTTATCTATTCTATAGGGAAGCCTAAACCTTATACGGTTATACCTTGTCCGAAATGCGAATTAGGCTGTCACATTAGGATGTAAAACCTCATAGTAAAATGTCATATCATTTTTCTTTCTTTGAAAGTTCACTTTATAATGAATGTAAGCATCTAACATTAACACTAGTTCACTTTATAATGAATGGAAACATCCAACAATAACACTAACTTAACACATAATCTTTATTAAAACATACATCTCATAGTTACGTTATTCATAACACACCCATTATTGACAAAAATAAAATAAAAATTGAACTTAAAAGAAATATTATTTTGTCAGCAATGGAACGATGTCCACGACACTTGCTTTTCGTTCAGCATTGACCAAACTAGTGGATATTAAAGATTTCATACATGTACAATATGTGAACTTTAGAAGTTTCTGTGTTACGCTGTTAGTGAGTTTCGTTGCTTTACAAGTCCACCCTTTATACCGTTTGTTGGTTATTAAAAATAAGAAAAATGATGTTAGTACTATAATATTTTACCATGAGTTTTTACATCATGCCCTCCCTCCTAACTACCTGGCAATTCAGATAAAATATAGGATTTAAGTTTACCTGAAGATAATTCCTATTTGATCTCTTTCCTGGACAGCTAACGAGGCTGCCATCGTGCAATAAACCTGCAGAGTAAGATTTAGTATATATCACCACTCTAAAGAGAATATATATAAAATGAAATGTATTGCTCGTATAAGGTAAATAAATAATTTCATTTGTTCACACGTAAAACGGAAATGGAAATTTATCCGTTTAGACTTATAAAAAGGCGGAATCGATATCACAAGTCAAAGCCAAGTTGGGTCAGGTTCGGATAAACCTGTTTCTGCCCCATATCCGCGCGTTTTTTCAACACTATCATCGAGCAAAACCCGGACCCGGATTTTTTTAAAGTAGGTTTCCGGCTTATACCGGCCCATAACGATGCTAGCCCATAAAATCATCTGGACTAGGTTTTTTTTAAGTGTGTATCCGGCTTAAACTAGGCCCATACCGATGCTAGCCCATAAAAGCACGAGTCACGTGCACTTACGTTACGTACCTGATTCGGGTTCGCGAGATTCGTGACTCATCCAGATCCTTATTAATATATTCACCAGATCCGGTCGAAAATTCCGGGGAAAGGATACAGGTGGAAAATCCGCCACAGCCATGGCCGAGAGTACTGCTCTGCTCGGAGTCGGCGCTGCTCTTACATCCGCTCATATCTACTCTCCTAAACGCATTCACCGACAATCTGCTTTCCGCCCGTCTCACTCATCTGCTTATCTATGGAGTTCTTCGATCCGTTCCGTGAATGCTAGCAAGGTCAGGTTTAGCCGTGGAGGCGAAAGGCCTAGAGCTCTCGTTGTCCGATCCATGGCTGCTTCATTCGGTTCACGGCTGGAGGAAAACGTCAAGAAAACCATATCTGAGAATCCTGTCGTTATATATTCCAAGACATGGTGCTCGTGAGTTCTTAATCGAATTTCGTACATGACAATCTCTATGCCACTCATGAATTGCATTATTTATTATTTGATCAATTTTTCTGTTTATCTGTTTTTCGCCTCGGTAGTCTTTTTCTTCTGGCTAATAATGATTTACTTGACTTGACATAAGGTATTCGATGGAAGTGAAGGACTTGTTCAAGAGACTTGATGTTGAACCACATATCATCGAATTGGACGAGTTAGGTACGCTTTCTGGGCTTGAGTATTGAGAGCTGTTCTTCAATGAACTTTTTCGGGTTTACATCGAGGTCAATCGAGGTCTCTCCTTAGAAAAAAATCAGTACCGCTCTATAAACTTATCTACTTGTTCGATCACAAGAAAAAAAAAAAATCCAACATATGTTCTGAAAAGGAAGCTAGATTGTAAATGCGGTTAAAAATACCAATGATGAGATAGTTCTGTTCCTTTCTTAAATTTGGAATAGAATTCTTATAACGTATGAGGTTCTGAATAGTAATGGCTCAACCTCATCTATAATCTTCCTAATTTTGAACCTTAAGGTGAGCATTTGATTTTTTCTTCAGCTCTTAATCCTTGCTCCTAAAACATCTCGTTCGTTGCTCCTAAAACATCTCGTTCGTTGCTCCTAAAACATCTTAGGTAACTGGTAGGATTTTGATAAACCAACTCATTTGGAGTCCAAATGCTAATATAAGTGTTGGAGGTTTGAAATCTTAAGGTCATATTTTCTGTTCTTCATTTTTGTCGTACCCTCTTTGCTACCTGTCCCTGTGTCAAAGATTAAGGAGAAAGAGAAAGAACAGCATTCCTGCAGCTTCTTTAGTCAATTTTTTTTCATCCAAATGTGGATGTGGAACTTTATGTTTCTTTCATCAAATAACACAAGTTGAAATGCATGTTTTTTGAAAGCTCCTTTTGTAAGCATTAGTGGAACAGGGATTTTCAATATGTATTAATTACTATTAACTCGTATGAGCTTCTTCCATGGTTACTCACTGATGCTCTTCCAGGTCCTCAAGGTCCACAGTTGCAAAAGGTCTTGGAAAGACTAACTGGACAGCACACCGTTCCAAATGTTTTTATCGGTAATATAAACTTTTGCAGTCTTTTGTTTTGATGAGAAATTTCCAAATTAATCCGTGTTTGGATGCCTGTATATAGAGCAACTTGGTGCTTTAAACATGTGTCCAGAATATCACGCATTCTTTGATGGTAATAATTGAATGTTTTAAACCAACCAAAAGTTTGAGTTTGGATGTAATAAATACCATGACATGTTTTTCCTTCTTCACCTGCTCCTTGTGTTTTGATGATATTAAGGTGGCTTCTCTAAGAAATCCAGTTTTACTCTCTGAATTTCTCTTCATTGCTGGTATCTATCTTTTGGTTGGTCAAAGTTTAATTTATGACTGCCTAAAAAGGTTTAATTTATGAGGGACAGGTGGCTGGTCAACTCCAGGATAAGTCTACTTTCCATGCATAATGCCAATGTTCTTCTCAGTTGGATAAAATTTGTCAGTTTATTGTGATTGCGTCAGCATAATATTATCCATCGTCTTAACAATGGAATATACAGTTTTCTTAGCTTATTGGTGGCTGTACAAGATTAATTTGTTTCAGGCAGGCTGTTTTCAGATGGACTGAGTAAAGCACTCTTCTGGCAATGACGTCCATCCAAGTTTTTGGTTCAAGTCTCACGAGTGAATTATTCGTCTGTATTAAATAAAAGGGTTTGTCTGTTGTAATAGATTCTCAGCATTAGCATTGTAGTTGGATTTTTGAAACAGTTTGTGGAAAGACGTTCATTCTCTTTCAGAAACTGGAGACCATATCAGAATTCATAATCTACATATTTATAGCCAAGCTGTAAATGTTTTTGCTGCCTAAAGGTTAATGACCTGGTCTTGAGGTTAGCCTCATTCAAGTTCAAAAACACAGTATGGTATTAGATCCTCTTTTATTATTATTGTCTACAGATATTGGAATTCCATGTCCACACAGATGTTACCAATCGAATACTTTCCCGTTTGTTCCCCATATTACCACAGTTATATTCATTTCCTTGATTGTGATATACCGTTTTGAGGAATCAACGGCTTCCCTTACTTTCTTCTCATATGATGTGTCTTTCATGTATGTGAATGTTGATACACACGTCACTATGTATCTTTTGGAAATGAAACCAACATTTTCTTTTACTTGGTAACCAGGTGGTAGGCACATTGGTGGCTGTACAGGTACTTTAGTTCTGCTCTTCTTCAGGATATTCTCTTTAGTATGGCATATAGGGCTTTGAGATTGTTGGTATCGATTATGATGTTAATATCATTTTTTATGTCAACAGATACTTTGAGATTGTATCGGAAAGGAGAACTTACATCGTTGTTATCAGAAACTGGCAGCTCTAACGCTCAGAATTTACAGCCTTGAGACTTGAGGACTGGGAACCGTTCATTTTACTGATTTAATGTGATGAACTATTTGTACTTTGTCGGGTCTTTGATGTATATCTATTGTAATCAACAAGTGCAATCTTTCGATATCACTTTCTGTAGTTTGAAACTTCCAAACTTTAGCGAGAAAATTAACAACTTATGACCTGGTTTAAAATGAAAGCTCACACGTTTGAATGCTGTTAAGTGTAATATAGGTGATGGCCACGGCTGAGAATCCGCAGAGTAACAAAAACAGTAAAGAATTTCACGTTTCATCTAAACGAGGGAACAGACTTTTTTAAGTAACTCACATTTCATAAGAGTAGTTTGATCAGGATATGTTGTAGCATGGGGTTAACTTAAGTAAGGGTAGTTTCGGAAATTTGTTCACGGGGCCTCTCTGATGTAGTATTTTCTGGCGCCACAAATTTCGTTCAGAGTCGCGCTCTTTTTAGTTAATTCGGTTGGTATAGGTGGCAGCACGAACGCCACAGGAAGGATCAATGCATCTGGCGCACACTTGCTTTACTTCCGGGGACAAATTTCTCTGCTCTTAATTCTCCAGACTCGTTCGAGTTGCCATGGCTCATGCTTCCCACCTTCTTCTCACCGTTAATTTACATCGGAAAACTGTTGTTCTTTCTTCATTTCATCTACATTTCAGAAAGAGAATTCCTTGCGTTCGTGGAGCAGTCTTCGTTGTCTGCAGAGCACCAAAGACACGGAATAGTTTCAGTGTCATATGTTCCGCCACAAATAAGCCGTCTCCTTCTACTGAAATCAGGTGATTGTAGGTTTGGTTTCGCTTTCTATCGTCTGTTTCTTAATTGTGCTTCTTACTGAAACTGGTGCCTCTAGTTGGTGCAAGGAATTTGTAACTCGAGGTAAACCGAGTTCCTTTCATGCTTAAGACGTAGGGTGGCATAAATAGGTACGGATTCAATAAAATCCGTCTATTTCACGCTATGTTTGTTTTCTCCGAGTGCCGAGTCCTGTTTCGCCCCAGCTTCGATGTGGATTATTTTTTATTTATTTTTTAATTTTTTTGTGAGGCTTATTCGGTTTGTCCGCCAAAATTTATTCGGCATCCTATTGCTGTCTGTTTGATTCGTTTTATCGTTATCATATGGTAATCTTGGTCCTTGTACGCAGGTTTTTTGTCTAATTGACAGTTTTCCAACTTTTTGAGCTGTTTTCATAATCTTTATCATCTATCTGTTCGCTTCGAACATTCATAACTTCAACATTCTTGTTCTTCAGTTCCACCGCCAGGATACGGAGTGAAGTTCTTTCTCCCTTTCGTTCTGTTCGGATGTTCTTCTATCTTGCTTTCATTGCAAGTGGTGCTTTGGGAGGGTTAATATCTACGACACAGTTGATAGCTGCTCTTAGTAGTCCGTCGAAAGGAGGAGCTGTCCCCGAGATCCTCAACAGTGTCGGCATAGACCTTGCTGCAGTTTCCATATTCGCATTTCTTTACCTGAGAGAGAAAAACGCAGAAAATATACAATTAGCTAGGCTTTCAAGGGAGGAAAGCCTTTCAAATCTGAGACTCCGCGTGGATGAAAAAAAAGTCATTACTGTTAACGATTTGAGAGGAATTGCTCGCCTTGTTATCCTTGCAGGTCCTTCATCCTACATTATGGAGTCCTTTAGACTTAGCAAATCTTTCACGGAAAGCCTATTGGAACGAGGAGTGCTGGTTGTTCCTTTAGTTACTGATGGAGACTCACCCTGCTTTGACTTTGAAGAGAACGAGGAAGAAACGAGTCTGGTTGAGAAAAAGAAAAGGCTTTGGCAACTACGTCCTGTTTATACAGCAGAGTGGAGCAAGTAAGATGTTGGCAACATGTGATATTTAATGCTTACCTTGTTTTTACGGATGCGCTGTGATGCTCAAGTGTATCAGATCATACACATTGCAAATGCATGTGTCACTTGAATTGTTATTTAAGAGTACCTGGGCAGTAGATATCTCAAGCAGTAACTTGAGAGACGCTAGTACTGAACCTGTGAACAAGAAAATAGAGTTTAACATCAACAGAATATCTGGGATCAGATGGTGATAGGGGCTAGATTTTCATCTGACAAGATTTGGTTTGAAATTGTGATAAACACAATTCATTTATATGGTGGAGTTTTTCGAAATGCTACTCCATTTTGCCACACAAACCACAGCATTCGATCTTATTTGAGTTTCTTTTTGACTTCCAGTTTAACTTCTAGTGTGTTAGCAGGTGGTTAGATGAACAGAAGAAAACGGCCAAAGTCTCTTCAGAGGCTCCAGTGTAAGAGTTGTTTAGCTGTCTTGAATGCATGACATATCATATAGTTCCCTTGGTTTATGCTTTTCCCTAAATTGACAAATACGGCAGATGTATGGATTTATATATGTAAAGTCGTTGCAAGCCATGTTATTCTAACTCGATGCTTATTTTCTCTTATCCTTAAGCTATCTTTCTCTACGTATGGATGGTCGTGTTCGTGGAAGTGGAGTAGGCTACCCACCTTGGGGTGCTTTTGTCGCACAATTACCACCTGTGAAGGGCCTCTGGTCTGGTCTTCTTGATGGCATGGATGGAAGAGTCCTATAAAACAGTCTTTCCAGGTTCTCCAGAATACCTTATATGGCTCAATCAATTTGTTGGGCCTATAGTTTAGGCTGTTTACTTTCTGTCTTACTGTTTTTGTGAGCTATCAAGTTGCATGTTGCATTCTTTGGCACCTTATATCACCTTTTACTATGTGGATCACGTAAGCTTCTTTTTCCTAGGAAGTTGGTGTTTAAAATAAGGATGATGAATTTAAAATGCATCTTTGTACTTCTTTTGCTGTGATTCAGTTTGTTTCCATCTTTTTC
Organism: Aristolochia contorta; assembly: GCA_022405105.1. Lineage (NCBI taxonomy): Eukaryota > Viridiplantae > Streptophyta > Magnoliopsida > Piperales > Aristolochiaceae > Aristolochia > Aristolochia contorta. The sequence goes on along the minus strand of CM039667.1, from coordinate 2,770,132 downwards.
CCATGCTATTTCTCTCTTGAATTTCTTGGACTTGCTACTTACGGTGCAGAAAAAATAGGCTGTTAAACATTAACTATTTTGCCATGGTCTCAGCATTCTTCTGTGGTTAAAATGTATCTCATCTTTGGATTCATGATAGTATTTGGTTTGTTTTAGAGAGCTAGTATACAGTTTATCCTGATGTAAATTTGCCGCTTCATCCGCCTTCTTTGCTACAGGAGAAGCTAATGTGAAAACATTCCCGACAAATTGGATGATTGAGAAAAGGATAGTCTAGCATGAGATGAAGGGGAAAGCATTTATTAGCATCTATAGCTTCGTACTGAGCAAATATGTAGAGGTAATATTAACATATCATGAATCTTCTATGGACCTTAGCTAAGCAACATATATGGAATAAGTGTTTTTTAAAAGTTTACTTCCGGTGCTAAAATCACCAGCTTTTGTGTGAATTTATCATCTGTTCTGTCTCAGAATGAAAATGACTGTGGAGCCATCAGACAGTTCAGGCGTTGGTGGGCTGTATATTTGGCAACTGTATTACCATTTACTGAGTTTTGTATGCATCTTGTTATTTATTTTAAAAGAGTGTCAAACCTACTGATTTATAATGTTAGTTTATTGTTTGTAACATGATATGCAATACTTTTACATAATTCAAACAAGTAGCTCCGGATCAGTTATATGGTGATCCAGATGCTTCAATGCTCTTGTGGCTGTTACAGGGCCCTTCTGGGACGGGCCATAATTGGAGGGCTCAGATGGCCTCTGCTACTTCCTGCATATGAGTTTCTTCAGGAGCAATGCTTGTAGCTATTTTTGTTTTTCTGCACCGAACATTTTTGGCTTGGTTAACTTTGGGCTCTCGGCTATGTGGTGCTTTCTCATTTTGGTTTCAGAGAATGCCTTGGTTAACAAAAGCAATGCCTGTAATGGTTGCATTCTTCCTTTTGTGTTAATACGTTCTTGTTTTCAGACAAAAGTGGGGGTTATCAGTATCTTACGACTGAGTATGTATTCCCATAATTGCAGTGTGTAATCCAACTGAAGACATGGACAATGCGCTTTATCATACTATTTATATTATAACTTTGCAAAAATCTTGTTAACTGACCGGTTGCAGGACAATAAGTCAATAATGTCCTCAAGAAGTTCAAAGCTAGAACTGTTTCGGGACAGAATGAGTTGTAACTTCAGTAGTTTCCAATGTTGATCTGGTGCACTCATCCCGGTCACATAACTCAGTCGACTTTGTTCCACGCTAACTTTGCAAATAAAGAATAAAAACCATTGTGTCGGAGTTATAACTTAAGAATGATGCTGAAGTAAATCAGTGTCAAAACAGTACTTAGAGGAGTTTTTTTTGCTGAAATCATGCTAATAGTGTATTAGTATGCAGCTAACATTGAAGCCTCTGCTGTTCTCTCCTCGAGAAGAATACACGAATTTTGAGCAGAGTTTCGTCGTTTAATCCATTTTCGGTACTCTGTATCTTTGGAGAAGGGAATACTCGTGAGACAGATGACGCACCAAAACTTAAAAGGCTCGGCTGCATTCAAAACTCGGCGATCTTTTCTACTTCTTTGTTTTTTTCTGTAAAAGACAAAACAAGATTCTACTGTTTTCTGGATTAGATTCGATGGTCACCGATGAGTCTCTTTGTCGATCAAGAGATTTCCCACTGGTTTCACTTATCTTTGTACACCCACTTCCTCTATTTCTGTCGTTACGCCTTCTCTGTTTTGTAGCGACCGCCGAGAGCCGAGAGCCGAGTGGTCACTTTCAGAAGGAAAAGTGAGCTAATGGCTATTCTAGGCTTCTACTTTATAAATTCGTATCTTCTTAAGTTCATCGCTACAAGGAGCACCCAGAGGCACTTCCAGCAATTCCAATTATCACGAGGGGTATTTTGTCTCCTCCCGTACTCCCTTCTAAATGTTTGAATAAAAAAAAAAATTTCAAGATTCTACTCATTTGCCGCGGGAATTCCTCGCTCAGCAGCTTGGGGGGACTGTGGAGTCGTTGTGCTTGCTTCTAAGCTCAACCGCTGTAATGGCGGAAACAGAGTCCGGTGAGCGAATTGAAGGCTACATACCAGAGTTAAAGTCTTCGTCGGTCTCTTTACTTGCTGTAGTGGAAGGAGATGGAAGGAAGGAAGAGGAAGAAGCTGGAGGAAGAGTGAAAAGAAAAAATGTTGAAGAATTGGAGAGTACGAAGTGTAGAAAGGGAGAAAGTGAGAAGAAGATAAGGGTAGGAGACACTTCGGACCTTTTGGTGGTTCTTGGTGAAGACGTCTTCTCGATTATCTTGAGTCATCTTGATGCACGCAGCGTGGCACATTCGCTCCTTGTTTCTCGCGCATGGCACTGGGCTGCTTCCAGCGACAGGGTGTGGAGCTCCAGAGTGAGTCTTTTCAATTTCATTTAGCTTTCTTTTGCTTTTTTCTGTCTCTTTAGCTCCTGGGTCTGTATATTATACTACGCTAGTACGGTTTTTTTTAAATGCTTATCTTTTTACCCTTTTAACCATTTTATGTAATTCGTAGAGTTTTTTTTTTTTTTTTTTTTTAATTTGGTGTAGTTCTGTGTTAATTTAGTGGTTTGTAGAACAAGTTTTACCTTCTAAGTAGCACGTCCATCTTCGTCGATGAGGAGCTCAATTGCTGCATGTAGCCGTTCGGTCCTGATAATTTGTTTGACAATTCTCAAAACTCGTTGGTCTTGATGCTCTGAAGTTGTTCGTGTTCACTGGCCAGTTCATCGCTGAGTGATGTGACAGAGTCACAGAGCTACTATATTTATGTATTAGACGTCTCAATGGCCACTTAGTTTAGTTGGGTTTCTACCGAGTTCCTTTTGCATAGATTACTTGCCTGAAGTTGATTCAGGATTTTCATGGTGTTTCATCTGCATTTGAGGTTTAGGGATTTCAGGGTGAGGACCGTGAGGTGTCTGGTCGTAGACTCGTAGTCATACCAGGGTTCCGAATATACTATGTGTATATGGACAGTTTTGAACATGTTTTGCTTTGTGCTTGTCCAATTTTTTTTATTATTATTTTCCCTCTCTAAATAGGGAAGCTTTATAATGCCCCTTGAGATATATGGGATGGGCTGCTCATATGTTGGCAAATGAGGCTGGAAAAAATAGTTGGATAGAATTTACCAAGCGACTGTTTAAAACTGATGGAGGTATTAATCATCCTGCAGACCCTAGGATGAACTTTTGGTTTCATAAATATGATATTGAGCTTGGTGTCTTCTTATTTCTCATTGACCCCGACAGAGCTATATTACCGAATTGATACAGTTTTTTCCTTTTTACAGTTAGAAGAGTTGTGGATGGGCAAGGCACACCTTCCCCGCTCAGCGATTCTGAGAAAGGTTTCAAAGTTAGAGGCATATTCCCTTTCCATGAAGGATGGCAAACGCGTAAGTAAACTGGGACTCTACCTTGTTATGATGTCAAGCGGAACTGGTTTTTCTATATACTGTCTACCTAATAAAAAAGAATGCACGTTTGGCCTTCCTCTCTCATTCTCAAATATGCATCTAGTTGGATGGAGAGAGGGTGGCTCCTATGACCAGCTCTTCCATTAATTTAATCAACCTGCAAGAGAGCGTTATGAAGTAACCTTGAAAATTGTAATTAGGTTCATCTAGTGTGGATTATACTTAGAGGGTTTAGGATTTCTCCTAGCCTGGAGCTTTGTGGATAATCTTTTAACGGAAAAGCTATTGCATCACAAAATCATCTGTTCAATTGAATCACTGTAACTAAACTTTTGGCCTGAATTGTCAATGGAGACCTTTTAGAACCTACATAATTTACACCTCTGACCCAAATGAGAACAATAGCAACCTTCTCTCCTGTATGTTGCCTCTCCAGGTTGTCTAATTGAATATCCTCTTATCTTATGGTGCAAATATTTGTTAGAAAACTCTTTTCATTATGCTAATAGTGCATGGTATGTTGCAGCTTCAATTTAGAAATATGTGTGCCACTCAAAATGAGAAAAGTTAGTCATACGTGTTGTGATTATGTGTTTTCTCCACTGCTCTACTCTTGCTACTGTAAGAATTCCATTTCAGGAGTGCTGTTACCATAATGATGGATTTGTTGAAGAATACAGACTATTGCATATTCTGTTGATTACATGACATATCTTCTATGTCATGTCCCATCTCTTGCTCTAAGCTGCAAGTGATACCGACGATTATATGAGACTTGTTGGTAAAACACCTCAAGTAAGGAGAGCAGTTACTGATATGAGAAATAAGGCTATTCTTAGTTGTCCACAGATAGTGGAGTACTACTCCCTGCCGAAGAATAGAGACCCGGCTATCAAAGAACAATCATTAGAGTCCTCTTCATCGTAAGCTTCACAGCTCCAGTTAACTCAAATAAGACAAAGGATATGAAATTATTGAATACACAATTCCTTTATGTAAACTGCACTAATCCTATAACCGTGTTGCAGTTAGCTGTATATAGTTAGTTTTTATCTTTGAGTGAACTTTTTGTGCAAGATGTAACACTTTCTACATCATAATGAAATGTGTTGACAAAGCCTTTTTGAAATTATATATTTTAGAACTGTTTAAATATTGTCAATAATTTCAAAACAACAGATAAGAACCAAAATTCAAGAAAATTCTAAGAGAAAAGCGAGGAAGGTGAATGTCAGGATAATGATATTGGTGTAAGGGTGGAGCTAGCAAAAATAAGATTTTGAACTTGGCTTCTGTGACTTGTTTTTCCTGGGACATTGTAGCTTGGTCCCCATTTATTAGTTTATACTTGTCCTCTAACTCATTGAATCCTTATCACTGCAAAGAATTGAAGCAGAATTATAGAGTGTACATTTCTTTTTCGTTATACTTTTTTTTCTTGAGTAATTTCTTGTTGTTCAGATAATGTTTTAAAGTCTCATGCTCCTATGTCTTTTTAGTTTTTTCTTAATAATATTTCTGCTGCTGTGCTTAACAATGAATCTTCACTTGGTTCTGTAAATTTTTTATAATGCTTCTGCTGTCTGTTTTTGACAATGAATCTTCACTTAGTCTTTTATTTTTCAAAGAGATAATAATCTATGAGTTACGATTGAGAGATTCCAATGTTATCTCATAAATTGGTACAATTCTGGCAGACCCATTTAATGCTGCCTCCAGATCTTTCAGTTTCTCTTTCAGCTTGCTTGCCACAGTGGTCGTCTCTTTTCTTTCTACTATTTTTTTTTCATTGAGCTGACAAATAAGAGCATGTAGGGTACTGGTTCTGGTATTTCTTACCAAATGTGCATAGATAACATCCATTGCGTCTTATTTCTTACTTTTTATCTTCTCCTCCCCTTCCAGAGCCGCATCATGCAAGAGGACATTTGTGATCATGTATGGGAATTCCGATTCAAACAGGTTGTTTCATCCACTCCTACTTGTACTACATGTGATAGTAGTGATGTAGTACACTACCATGTGCAGTGGCACCTCCACTCTTCTAGTATCTATAATCTGGATATATTGGTAATATGACGTAATGCTAATGCATATTCCTGTTTCTTTCATGTGGTGATGGTCCCTCAAAGAACAGTCTTTGATTTGGATTTGGTTGACCTCCTCTGTTTCTCTTCCGAAGCTCCTGGTGCTTCCTAGGACAGTTAATTTTTCTGTATGTTATAGATAATTTTTCAAGTGAACTTCTGTGATGGTTGTTGCATTCCTCTGCTTCCTCTAGAGAGCTCCAGAATATTGGCGTAATCTGGATCCATCCTGGAAGGGCACTGGTTCTCCATTGCGCCGCTACTTTCATCCTGATGGGTCTCAAACTGCAGACCCTGATGATGAAGTGTGGGGTGGTCATGAGAGTACATACTCCATTGTTGCCAGCTTCGTGGGTCATGGAAGAATCAGGGAGCACTATGTTAGGATCAACCGCTGGCCAAGAATGCGTGTCTCGAGAAAGCCCAACTGGAGTTGGGAGATGGCTAATAACTTGTGCTGCTATTCGAGTGTCCCTGATGCCGATAAAGAGGGTGGGACTGGACCACTCTTCCCAGTCTGGTGAAGTAGCTTATTAATCTAGTATTTCGCAAGCTTGCCAACTACTAAAAACGGGAGATTTCAAAGCTGCCTGTGGGAACACAGGATGAAGCTAGTCATCGTGGTAAGAGTGTCACTGCTCCCAGACCCGGTTCTGTTACTACTAATTGTAATTGACAGTCATGAATATGTGTATGCATAATGGACGTGTCCTGAATGGCATTACCGAGTTATCTCTAAAGATGAGCGTCCCTAGCGAGGCGGAAATCTTAACCTTCATCTACCAGCACTCAAATTTTGATGAAATGCCAGGCCCGCACTAGTAGAAACACTCGCAGAATTTTAAATGCAATCAAAGTAGGCACGAGCATTCATCATTTTGTATCTGAACACTAGTCACAGTCTCTTGATACGCAGATGTGTTACTAAAACTCCGGTAGAATATGGGCATTTGACGCTTTTTTAAGTAATGATATAGAGAGGGCAGAGACGAAGGTAATTACCACATGGCTATCATCTGGAAATAAAAGCTGCCAAACGAAATAAAATATCGAAGGAGATTGAACACAATAAGAAGGTATATTTTACAAACTTGGAACATTTAAAAAGCTATAGCTAGCCACCGCAAAATACATGATCTCTCACTTCACTTCCTGAATCTCATCCAAGGCATAGTTGTTTGTGGAGACGCCGGCATAATTCACCTTGTTGAACCTGACGACCACTGGGTAGCGAGTGGAGGGGTCCTGTTCAAGCACAAAAAAAGGAAAGCATTCAAGAGATCTCAGAAGAAGAGAGGTGAAGCTGTTTCTCTAACTATTTGCCAAATTAGTTTCAGCCGGTCCGTTGACGATGGCCATAACTAAAAGCAACATATGACACAGTAAAAAAGACTGATCTAAAACCGAAATTCTTCGTTTCTTTAGTTTGAATTTTTCGAAGATCAAATCCGGTACAACGTATAAAAGGAAGAATTGCAGGCCACGAAAAAAAAAAAAAGGAAATTAAGGAGAATGGATTTGAACCTGATCGACAGCTACAACGGAGCCTATTCCGTTGAACCAGTAGGATTCTCTCCTAAGGACCTTGACCTGACAAGAGAGAAACAAAGGTAGAAGTATGATCAGGTACCGCAGAATCATTGTGTTCACCTTCGAAATTAAAGAAACAGTTGTGAAGTTTTGAACGACGACAGCCGTATGTATAACAGGGGGGAAACCTTAGATCCTCTCTTGGGACCGATCGGTGCCGGCTTGGCCGGCTTGGGCTCCTCCTCCTTGACCGGAGCCTCCGCCGGAGGCGCAGCGGAAGCTGCTTCCTCTGCGCGCACGACGAGCCTTCTGAAACTCGGGCTGCTCTTGGAAAAGAAGACAGAGTTAACACGGGAGGAGGAGCCGCCGCTGTTGGGGATGTTGGACACGACGAAGCTCGAGGCCGCGGAAGCCATGCTAGATGTAGCCATGGAGTCTTGCTCTTTCTCTATATCTCTTCCTCCCTCGTTCGCGCACGGGCGGTTTCGAAGTGTGGTCTCAGAGGAAGGATGGGGTTTTCAGTTGAAAAATGGGAAGAGAAATAAAAGTGGGAAGGGGAGAGCGTCTCCTGGTGGGGGCATTGAAGGGGAAGTGTGTTTTCCCCGCGAAATTATCCTTTGTGTGTTCAAGACTTCGTGTGGTGGTTTTGGCCATTGAGAATGTGACACGTAAGCACCATATCCGCTCTGCATGGATAACGCGATCGTTGCCGCGAATCTGGATCTCCCACGATATAAGTCCACCGATTCGTGTGGCCTTTCTTTTAACTCGGGCCACGCGCCCCTCGCCATCGATGATATTTATCCGACCGAGCATGGGCAGAGGCCCACAGTGACTCGGCCGAGTCGAGTATTGTCAGGCGACTCTGCCGGGACTCGCTCTGATGAGTGGTGAATCGTCCCCGATGTTAACTGAAAGAATGATTGTGAGCAAAAAGGACTTCACCGACCTTAAATGACCAGAACATGAATAGATTAACACGGCAAAAGCTTCATCAAATGAAGCCACTCTCATAATTATAAGCAGGAACACTCCTGGTGAGAAATCAACACATAATTGTTTTTCCTGTTCTCACTCCAAGTGATTTCATATATAAATGCTCCAATATGTTTACAATTAGTTCAATCCAACCAAGTAATTTTGATTAAAATTATAATTTTACTTATAAATAAATAATTGTTTAAGTCCCCGTGAAACGATCAGTACCGAGGGGGGTGACATGGCACAGGTTTCACTAATCCCTAATTGATGCCCAGGCTTAATCTCATGTTCAGTGAACATCACTTCATATGATCAAGTGGAGTCATGTACCTTTTCAAAATATAAATAATGTACATAAAAAATATAAAGATATAAAAAATCTCCTATTCTTTTTTAGGTATATTTTTAATTAATCAGGTTTATACTCGTCTCCTCGGGGTACTTATAACTACTTTGAGATCATGATATTGGCAAATACGGCTTCTTTTTATTGTTAGACGTTATAATATAGATGCTAATTAAATTGGCCGTATGATCAAAATAACAAATTGCTACAAGTCTTATATAATCTTATACTTTCTTATTGATCTTCATCCCGAGCATCTAACCTAAAACCTCACTCCCTATGTCACGTCAGAATTCTTGCCTTGGAAGGAAAAAAACAAACGAGCGCCAAAATTTGATGACTTGGGTTCATGAAGCTGGACGAACTAGGAGAAGGAGATGAATAATGAACAGAAGCTCCATTGCTCTTTACTGAACATTAAATACACGTAGTCCTGAAAAAAATGGACGTCCCTAATTGTTGTTCTTGAAGAAAAACAACAATAAGAAGGAAGATCAAAAAGAAAAAATCCACTACTCACTCACTCCAAATACCCCTTCTCTCAGAATCACGAATTCGCACGAGGATTCTGGCAAATGTGGAGCAAAAACCAACTGCATCTTCCTCCTCGTCCGCACAATCACCTCCGTTTCTCCCCCGGCGTTCACGACCTCGTCGCTCCTCGACAAGAATACTCTGGAATTGACACAACTCGCCCACGACAATCCCAAGGCCGGACATACCCATCTTCCGGACGAATAGAGACCTCCATAATTGCCTACTCTCACGGCATTCGCTCCGTCTCCCGAACCCATCAAATCCACCACCTGATTGGTAACAACAACCGCCAGGTTAAACCTCCACGCCTGCAGCTTAAGCTTCGCCCCAATCTTAAAAAACAGGGACGATCTCCGCTTCATATCGGCGGGAGTGTTATCGAATTCCGACCGGAAGAGCGCGGCGATTGAATCAATCACGATGATCTTGATCGGAAACGAGTCATTGACCGAGCGGGCGATTAGGTATTCGGCGCGGTCTAATAGCGCAAGCAGCTCTCCCGGGGTGTGTGCTGCTTGCACGAAGACACGGTCCAAAGGGTCTTCTGACGAGGAAGAGGGGAGGGACGAAGAGAGCTGTTTGAGGCGGTGAGAGGGGAAAGGGAACTCGGAGTGGATGTAAATGGAAGCGGCGCCGAGACCGCCTCGAGAGACGGGAAGTTGGGCGGTGAGAAGGAGCTGGAGGCATAGTTGGGTTTTGCCGGAGCCACTCTCGGCGACGATCTCGGTGACGGAGTTGCAGGGGATTCCGCCGTCCAGTAGCCGGTCGAGGATGGGGCAGCCGAGAGAACATTTACAGGTGGGGAACTCCAGAAGATTTTGGGGATCGAAGTGTTGTTCATTCGAAGTTGGAGAAGACAAGCCCGACATTTGAGGCCGCCGTCTCTAATGGGGGTTTCGCCTTCGACTTTGATTATCGATTTCGAGTCTTTGGCGCGCATCAGATCCCATTAGGAGAGTCGTTGATCGTCTTTAAACCCGATACGATACGCTAAGGTCCCGATTAGTGGAGGGTTTGAATAAGCGTCTGGGTCCCACTGAACAAATCAGTCCTGTCTTTCAGATTTTACGTGGGCCCCGTTTATGGTCTTTTTCTTAGACTTGGTAAGATTAAAATGTTAAGGAGTTGAGCTTCTTCCCTCTTAATCTCTTATCCAGTATTCTCCTTCCGAGGAGAAAGCAAGAAGTGGTAGCAATGGCGATTCTCCTCTCTTACGCGCCTTCGCCGTCCAAAAGTTCTTATGCTGCGCATTTCACCTTTTCTGCCTGCCTTCCGAAACGCAGAAGCGTGATCGTTATGTTGGGAACTGCAACACCGGAGAAGAGGAACAGAAAGAAGAAACGACCCAAGGAGGAAGGATCTTCGTCTATTGCTGTTTCTTCTTCTCCTATTTCTTCTATGGAGAAAGGGCTGAGGTTAACATTCATGGAGGAGCTCATGGAGCGAGCTCGAGCTCGGGATGTTGCTGGAGCGTCCGATGTCATTTATGACATGATTGCTGCCGGACTCAGCCCTGGGCCTCGCTCATTCCACGGTTTGGTCGTCGCGCACACGCTCTCCGGCGATGAGGAGGGCGCGGTATGTGACATATGAACTTCGTTTTTCTTTATTTTTTATTTTTTATTTTTTGTGTTCTTTCCTCGCGTTTGAGTGTCTTCTTCGGTGAACGGACTCATCTAGATTTCGAAGAGTGTCCATATTATAAAGTATTTCACCTCTGACCACTTGCTAGCAGAAATATTTCAACCTTATTATTTATTTATTTATTTATTTTGAAAGTTGTGATATTTTCCCCATGCCCTTAAGGAGACTCGAACCTAACACCTCCCACTAGAAAACCCCCATGTGACCACTGAGCTATGCTCAAGTTCACATATTTCAACCTTATTATAACTACCTTTTGTCTCCATTTCATCTTATTAATATTTTTAGCTTAGAAGGGTGAAAACAAATCGGTCATATCTCTGATGAAAAAGCCATTTATTAGTTCCTTTTTAAATCATTCATTTGATGTCAGTTACATTGTAATTTCTGAAGGTACTCATGCTGGAGAACTACTAAACTCAATGCAGATGCAATCTGTGAGAAGGGAGCTTAGCGCTGGTCTGCGCCCTCTACATGAAACATTCATTGCCATAATTCGTCTGTTTGGTTTAAAAGGTCAGGCTACCAGGGGGTTGGAAATTCTTGCAGCAATGGAAAAAATGAATTTTGACATACGTCAAGCTTGGATGGTTCTTGTTGGTAAACACTTTTCAACCTTACCACACTTTGAACTTATCTTGTTCCTGGTTGTGAATTTATCCTTTTATGTCTGGTGAACCAGTTGAGTTGGTGAGGAACAAGCACATGTCTGATGCCAACGAAGTGTTCTTAAAGGGTGCAGAAGGGGGACTCAGAGCATCTGATGAATTATATGACCTTATGATAGAAGAAGACTGTAAAGCTGGGGACCATTCTAATGCTTTGACCATCGCATATGAAATGGAGGCTGCAGGAAGGATGGCAACTACTTTTCATTTCAATTGTCTTCTAAGTGTACAGGTAAAATATCAGAAATTAAAACTTTCAAAAAAAAAAAAAAAAAAAAATGGAGTCTTGGTAGCTGATTACATTGTAAATTCCCATAGGTTTCAGCTGGCAATTTGGTGTTTTATGCCTTGTTCTATAATTGCTGACATTTAATTGCAGTTGTACATCAGTTACTATTTCAAGATTACATCTGATCATCTGTACTTCTTTCTTTGGTCCTAAAATTCTGATTTGGATCAGAATACTGGCAATATTTCACTGTTCTAGTTTGAGTGGGACTTTTTGCTTTTGTTTTGTATAGTGTTATAAGATGCTTCCTAAAGTGACTATTTTATTCTAACTGTTTAGGCTACTTGTGGTATACCAGAAATAGCTTTTGCAACTTTTGAGAACATGGTGTATGGGGAAGGTATAAATTTACTTTTAAACCCTGCGCATCTAATTTCACTAATTTTCATTCTTTCATTATTCTTTGTTAGAGAGCATTTAGGCCTTTTGTGTAACATTTTCTTTGAGATCAAGAGATTTTTTCTAGCAATGGGCTGGAATTGTTTTCATTAATGCTGGACATTTTTGTTTCTAGTAACAGAGAATCTATTTTTTGGATTTTGTCTTCCAGGATACATGAAGCCTGACACAGAGTCGTACAATTGGGTGATTCAGGCATACACCAGAGCTGAAACTTACGATAGGTGAAATTGATAGCTTTGAACTCCTCTTTCCTCTTCTTTAAAATGCTGACATATTTTAATAGGTACTCATTACTTGCTATTAAATTGAACAGCAAAGGAAGGGGGAGAAAAACATTGAGGCATGAAATTGTTTGAAATCAGAGTCTTAGTTCCTAAAATCCTATGCAATTAAATCAGTTCAATTAATTTATTTTCTTGTGTCTGCCTTCTTCCTTTGAGCAAGTTGTGGTAGGTTGCGATCTTTCTAGGTACTCCTGATTCATTTTTGTTAAGTTTGGAGGTTGTGCAGTTGGGTTCAGATCTGCTGCTGCATGCACAACTGCATCTTGCTGCTGCTTGAGTAGTAGCAATTTTCTGCTGCTGCTGCTGCTGCTGTGTAGCTAACAAAACATGGTGTTTATTATTTGTCTTCGAAAAATCCTCTATATTTGTAGTACTTTATAGTTGAATGTAATACTATATACACACTGTAGCACTTTTTGTAGTGGATTTGGTGTTACAAGGTATTGGAGTATTCTGTTGTGTATTGTAATATTTTACTGTGTATTAAGTTTTTTTGTCGGCATACTTCTTTGGCGGTTGGTGCAGTAGCAAAATCTTACTACACATGCAGCAGTGGATCTGAACCCTGTGTAGTTAACTTCTCTAACTTTGGCGATCACTAATTTCAACTAAAACTAGCACTGATAGACTTAAGAATAATGTTCACTAGGATAATCTATGACAATCATGTTCATTTTTACCCTCGATATATTATGCAGGGTACAAGATGTTGCAGAATTACTTGGGATGATGGTTGAAGATCACAAGCGGATACAACCCAATGTTAAAACTTATGCGTAAGCTCATTTTTGAGTGGGATGTAATATTTAATTTCAATAAAGATGCTTTTTGAGACCTTTTTATAATGTTTGTGCAATTTCAGGCTCTTAGTGGAGTGCTTTACAAAGTATTGTGTTATAGGGGAAGCCATCAGGCACTTTCGAGCCCTCAAGAACATTCCTGGTGGTACAACAGTCTTGTATAATGAAGGGAACCATGGAGATCCTCTTTCGCTGTATCTTCGTGCACTCTGTCGAGATGGTACATTAATCTAGTTATGGAATTTTTCAGACACGCTCAAATTCCTCCCGTTCAATTATAGTGTCAGACCTGAATTGGCAGGGTTATTTCCATCTTACATTTAGATATTATACTGCAGGTCCTAAATTGTAGGGTGATGTGAAAATAATCATGTGCTATTCAGTTGCTTCTTTGAAAAACTTAATCCTTTTTCACAAATCCTTATTTCTTTATTATTTGTTTATTTTTTAAATTCAGGACGTATTGTTGAATTGCTAGAAGCTCTAGAAGCAATGGCAACAGATAATCGGCTTATTGCACCAAGGGCCATGATTTTGAGCAAAAAATATCGCACATTAGTGAGCTCTTGGATTGAACCTTTGCAAGAAGAAGCTGAGCTTGGATTTGAGATTGACTACATTGCAAGGTGAGTTGTGTTTGTGTAATGATATATGAGGTTTAAAAATACTTGGCTTCATTCTCTTGTCGTAGCTCTGCAGACAGACAAAATGCTTCTTCCTCATGCTTAATTTATGCTGTCAGTCTGAAGTTCCTCTTTACCTGTGGAAAACCAGGTATGTGGCTGAAGGGGGCCTTACTGGGGACCGAAAGCGGTGGGTCCCTCGCAGAGGTAAAACGCCTCTAGATCCTGATGCCCTTGGCTTTGCCTATTCAAATCCAGTGGAGACATCATTTAAACAACGATGTCTTGAGAACATGAGGATGTACCATCGTAAATTGTTGAGGACGTTACGCAATGAAGGGCCTGCAGCTTTAGGAGGTGTATCAGAATCTGATTATCTTAGGGTAGAGGAGAGGTTAAAAAAGATGGTTAAAGGTCCTGATCAAAATGTCCTAAAGCCTAAGGCTGCTAGTAAAATGATAGTCTCTGAACTGAAAGAGGAATTAGAAGCTCAAGGGCTTCCTACAGATGGGACCAGACAAGTTCTCTACCAGAGGGTACAAAAAGCAAGGAGAATAAACCGTTCACGTGGTCGGCCTCTTTGGGTTCCTCCTGTGGAAGAAGAGGAGGAAGAAGTGAGATACTAATTTTTTCTTTAAATTATTATAGCGTCAAAAAATAATTCTAGTAGTGCATAACTCTAGAGCACAAGCATATAGTTGTTTTGATATACTTTGAGTGTCAATATACCAATTGAAAATCCGTTGTTTGCGTGTGTTTTATTGTAGGTTGATGAAGAGATCGATGAACTAATTTCATGGATTAAGTTGGAAGAAGGAAATACGGAATTCTGGAAGAAACGTTTTCTTGGGGAGGGTTTAAATAATAGCTTAGAAGAATCACCTACTAGCTTAGAAGAAGAGAATAATCCAGACTCATTGGATGACACTGAAGATATGACAAAAGATGGAGAAGATGAAGAGGTTGATGAAGAAGAGGAGGGAGTGGAAGTAGAAGCTGTAGCTGTAGCTGAAACTGAAACAGAACAGAGTGATACCCAAGTTACAGAAAGGGCGGCCAAGGATAAAGAAGCAGATTCAGCTAAGCCTCTTCAAATGATTGGGGTTCAACTGCTCAAGGATTCAGATGAAACAACTGCTTCAACAAAGAAATCGAAGAGGAGAACATCTCGAGTTTCAGTTGAGGTCTGAGTTTTAATTTGATTTGTTATTCACAATGGATAAAACCTTTTGATCAATTACAAATATTCCCGTTCCTTGATTCCTTGTTGTACACCATCAACTTGTGTTTGACCTCCCACTTCAGGAAAGCTTTACCTATTGCATAATAACAAACCTGGTGTTCGCATGCACTGCAGGATGATGCTGATGATGACTGGTTTCCAGAGGATATACATGGGGCACTCAAGGAAATGAGAGAAAGAAGAATATTTGATGTGTCAGATATGTATACTATTACGGAAGCTTGGGGTTGGACATGGGAGAGGGAAATCAAGAGGGCCCTGCCTCAAAGATGGTCGCAAGAATGGGAGGTTGAGTTAGCAATTAAAATAATGTTAAAGGTCTTTCTCTCTCCCCCCCCTCCCCCCCCCCCCCTCTCTCTCTATATATATATATATGTGTGTGATTATATGTATAATATATCACACTTTCTGTGTGTCTCATTCACACATGATCTGAATTTCATGGTTGAGTGTTTAGCTCTTTATCCAGTTCAGCTAATCCCAAACTCCCAAATTGGGACTTTTGTTGGGTTAAATGGAGTCAAGGTTTTGCTTGTTGCATATAATCTAAAAATATTCTTAAAACTGCTCCAGGTGATTGAATTAGGAGGGACTCCAACTATTGGAGATTGTGCTATGATAATGCGTGCAGCTATAAGAGCTCCTTTACCGTCAGCCTTCCTGAAAATTCTGCAGACAACACACAATCTTGGATATGTATTTGGGAGGTAAAAGTTTAAAGTTTGTCTAGTGGGGAGACTGAAAAATGCTTATTGTTTATCTTAATTTCTTTTGGTTATTTACTCTAAAATATGAATTGTTATAAAAATTTTCTCAATTAATTTTGGAGAAATGAATCTAAAATTGTGATGAGATTTCCGTGACTGTTCTGTAACTAATATAACAAATTCAATTTGTTTAGAGTTCTTTTTCTCAAGTGTTAGCATGAGATGGCTGCATGGTGTTAAATGTCTTTGGCCCCTCTTTGCTTTTTCAGAAACAAGTTACATCTTACTCAAATTCGATTATCCCAGTAAAATGTGAACAAGGATGTCAATTCATGAAGAAGATATTTATTGTATGGAATCGTCGTTCTTTTCCTGTCTTCAGATTTCTACGGATTCACAGAATAATATGGTTCTTCTATGAAGCTAGAGAATGCATTCAGTTATGATGCTTAGTATCATGCAACTTTTGTTTGTCCCAAGTATATGAAAACCTTCTATTTTTTACTGATTCCGGTCTCTGGATCAATATGGTTATTGTTGTCAATATTGGTTGACGGTGCTGTGATGTTTTTTAATTGCATTTGGTTGACGGTGCTGTGATGTTTTTTAATTGCATTTGTTTAACGGCAGCCCTCTATACGATGAAATTATCTCATTGTGTCTCGATCTTGGAGAAATTGATGCTGCGATTGCAATAGTCGCAGACATGGAAACCACTGGAATTCAAGTTCCGAACGAAACCTTGGACAAAGTGCTTACTGCCAGACAAGGTATTGATCCAGCAGAGCCGAAGAGCCATGACAGCTAAAGAATCTGCATGAAATTGGATAAAGGATTCGGTAACAGTGTTGCTCATATGACTGGTGCCCTGCTGGTTGGAGCAGACGTGAGAACAGCTTTTCTTATTTATTTTTTTCTTTTCATTTTTTATTTTTCATTTTTTAAAATTTTTAAATTTTTATTTTTATTTTGTTTTATATTCGTTCTATATGAAGAATTTTAGTTAGAATATATGCTGAAGTGTTCGATCCATTTCCTTATTTTTACTTTTAAATTCTTTTGCGTGTTTAACTGGCCTTTGCAATACGTATCCGGCAGTCTTCTGGAAGTTAAGCTTGTTCAGAAACCAAAGAAAAGATACATCCAAGGAGTTAGTGACACGTTTTGTGATCATTGGCTGATACTAACATGCAGCAAGCTGACCCCTTGTGGAGTGTTCAGGAGCATTACATTCATCTTTTAGATCCAAGCCTCTTTCTTACTCGTCAAAAAGTTTTCCGGTAAGAGAAGTTTTCCATGCGAGATTCATCTGGACGTAGCTTGTAGAAAGTGGCACGATAAATTTCTAGCAGTTGACGCGAAACAAGCTTCGTCAGGGGTCACAGCTTCTTGCCATAGGCGTTAATCCTTCCTGAGTAACAGAAAGGCCGCTGATATATCCAAATCCGTCACCTGTTGACTGGCATCTATATGGTATGTCTAGTGTTCTGCTATTGACGCTATCAAGAGAACTAATAAGCCCATTAGCATAGCTGGATGGAAGTACTTTGTACTCTCACTCGAACAGCATTATCCTTTTTACAGTTTCACAAGATAGGACTAGAGGAGATTTAATGCAGTCTCAGTGAGTTTATAATATAGCAGCACTTGCAGCTGAAGTACGAGGTTACCAAACATGGCATGGTTAGTTCAGTCCGCCAGCAAAGTGGCTAGCACATGCAAATAATTTGTGCACTTCAAAAGACCTCTTTAAAGACCACATGCAGACATTCGGTATGCTTGTCGGCAGAATTACACCTCACTTTTACAACGTGGATTGTGCTAAGAAGACTATAATTTCAAACAGGGGTATCAACACCTGTCAATTTTTCTCTCCTTAACTAACTGGAATCAGCTACATTAAGGACCACAGAACAAAGCAACTAATATGTTGGTGCCATTGGCAAAAATAATCTTTAACCAGGCAAAAGTAACCCTCTTCATCAAAGAGGCTGCTGGTTATCTTCGGGCAAAGATCTGCTCTTTCTTCTTTTGATAATGGGGAACAATCTTTTTTCACCACCACATACCTAATCCTCAATCAATGATAAAAAAAAAAAAAAAAAAATCCTCAATCAGGATACCAACCAAATTTACAATCTCACTAAACAGAAGGCCGCATTGATCACTACTAAACAAATATAAAAATGAGAAATTTCAAGAAATGACTCACCATTTGCAAGTCCTGAAATTGCAGGGTGAGTATTCCTTGCACAGTTGCAGAGTCCATGTTCAGTAGTTATTTTGCTTTTCGACGCTTCACTGTTCCAACACAGTTTGAGCAAAACCACTTCCCCTTAGGCTGCTCTTTCAAACCAACACAGCCAAAGTGGAACCACTCGATTTTACACTGTTGAAAAAGTAAACAAGACCTAAATGAAAACCGGCACAGCTTAAATCTCATGAAACGGCTAAACTTTTTGTCATAGATGACCTGCTTTTCATAGACAGGTCATGCAGAAGATTCATTATAGTAAAAATAATAATGCATACATCTGGATTATCACAAGCAACCATCTCGCCATAGCTAACTTGGTTGCAAAAACAGTAGGTAGGTTCATTTGGATCCACTGGAATATCCAACTCAATGCTTGGAGTATCTACAGCAGCTGGTGTTACTGCTCCTGCTGTTGCTGCCGCTGCTGTTATACGTGTCCTAGAGGTAAAAATACATAATTCAATACCCAAATGAATATGCAACATTCATATTTCACTAATAACAAACAGCCAAGAATAGAAGGCTATTTAAAAAGGGGTGTGGACTGTCAACCTCTTACTTGTCAAATTGCACATTTGTTTTTATCGGTTTGTTTTTTTTTTTCATGTTCTCTTTTCCATGTGTGTTTATGTGCATCTGCGTGTGCATATGCATGTGTGCTTGATTGTGCATATGCATTGGTGTGCATCTCTGTGTGTGCATAAACACGTCCAAGTGCATGACAGTGCATGTCTGTGCACGTGAGCATGCATGTGTGGATCAATGTAAACAAAGAGAATGAACAACAAGATTTTTCTAAAATTGTTTGAACTTTTTCCATTGTCCCAAATCAAAATTCTTACATGGAAAGAGAACATAATAGATACATACTTCTTTCGTCCTCCACGACCACTTTCACTACCTCTCCCAGACTTTGTGACAGCATTATCTACATTCACGGAAGTCATCCCCACATTGCTTGTGATATCTCTTTCTGCAGTAGCCAGCAGATGGTAAGTCAAACCATGAACAGGAATGGAGTGCCTAGGTGCAACTCAATTCCAGAAACATCTTTGGTAGATCTTGAGGAAAAGAAAGACCAAAAAAGGTAAGAACCTCAACCTTTACGAAGATCTTCATCAAACTTCCTAAGGTAGTCATCAAGTTGCTGAATGTGTTGATCCACCTGCATCATTATTACACTTTACAATCAGCATGTATGACAAGCTAAAAGCAGCAATTGCAAATGAAGAACTTATGAAAGAATCAATAAGTCATATATTGACATCCAAACAAATAAGAGATAAACAATCACGAGAAGCTTACCACATCATAGGCAGTTGTTGCCAAGCAAACCTTTTCATCAGAAATTCTAATGCAATGTTTTTGTTCATCAAGGGCCTCATCTGAAAATCTAATGAGTGATGTATCTGGTGTAATGTTTCCACATTGAATTCCTCGCTTAATCTCCTCTATCTCCTGCTCGCATCGCTGCTCGTTTTGTTTCTGTAGAACTGTTTACACAAAAAAAAAAGAACAGTTAAACCTCCTCCATGCACCGAACCAAAATTCATCCACATTTGGAAGTAATAATAATTCTATTGTCTTCATATAAAATTTAAACCTCATGAACGTACACCTAACTTTCCTGATTTCTATCTAAGATATTGAAACAACAATTAATGAACAGAAAACGTGCCATGATTGACACTTCTCTTCCAAAGACCAGATTCTCAACAGTTACTTCAAATGGACCATGAACCTCTGACAACATAAACGTAATTGGCAGTGGATATAGCATCTATTCGACAGACTAAACTTGATGAAAAGTAGAAAACGTATGGGTTACATTCTATAAAAATGCCATACCTTCTATAAAAATGTCATACCAGATTAACAATGCAACAATTATGAAACAAATAAAAAATACTTCAAGAAGAGAGCATACCTTGTAAACTTTTATCTAAATCTCGCATAACAGAATAGTGCCGTTGCAGCAAAGAGGGCAACGAATCGAGACCTGAAAGAAACAAAAAGAACAGATGGTTACTAAGAAAAAGTACCGGTCCAACCGCGAAATCATGAAAGCCATGATAAAAAGAATGAAACCGCGATCCCCATATGTACAGAAACGTTTCGTAAGTACAGTTGATTCGAAATAGATAATATCTGTAATTTTGGTAAATGAAGAGGCAGAGAATTTGAAAATTGAACTAGAACCAGAGAGAAAAAATTAGGGTTTTAAAGAGGAGCATACTGGCTTCGAAATCTTCAAGAAACGTCATCAGAGCAGAGGGTCCGAAAAAGGAGCAGACGATCGCTTGCTAATTCCTTTACCCTTTTCCCGCCCTAACTTACTGTTTTGAGTCTTTCACAGGTTCGAAGCGGAAGTTGTCGAGCTATTTATCTAACCAAGCCGTTGAAGAAACTCGGAATTATGAATGACTGAATTAACCCCCTTTGAGTTTTTGACTTGAGTAATGTTTGCGTACAATGAGTACATCCCCCTCACTGTAGAGATGTATCAAAATATTCTTGCTGTGGGTCCCATAGATACAGTGAGGGGGGATGTACCCCATTGTACGCGTACAGTGTTGTACGCATAGATTTATTCTATTGACTTACAAATATTACTTACCATGTTAGAAATAAAATGAAGAAGAGGTTGTGTATTGTCTACAGTAACATCGAAAAGATGTAATTTGTACATGAAATAAAAGAGAGAAAATCAACAAAATAAAATAAAAGAAAAAGCTAGGGAGAGTCGTATGAAATTTGTATTTTTATTAACGGGAGATACTACATGCTTATTAAAAGCCTGCACACGATCCTACTAATCACGTTTGTCTTAATTTTGTACAAATATGGGTTTTTCTAAAAATTAAAGAAACATGAAATTGTTATTGATATATTGGCGCAGTTACTAATCTTACATAGACAAATATGTGGGGTCAGTTCCTTTATGACTCTGCATGTGAAAAATAAATGGCGTCCAACTCCATTACATCCATTGGTTCATGAACTTCTCAGCAATACGCCATTAATGAATCTCTCTTATTTTGAACCGGATGCTTAAGGACATTATTATGCCAAACATAATATTTATCATTGATGGATTTGAGAGGACATTGGGATGCTTAAGGACGAGGACTAAATATATATATAATGTTCACTTCCGATGGCCCATTCCCCCCCGTTAATGGATGGCTAAGGGCTTTGACGATGGAAGGGAAACCCAGATTTGGTCTATTTGTCTCCTCTACTTCTGCTCCACGCATGAAAAAAGGGGTTACGCATACTGAAACCGTGGAAAAGCTAAATCAGAGAGAAGACTGAGGTCATAAAAGAGCCAATTAAGCATGGAGTATTAGACTGAGTTAATTTTAACAATCAGTATTACTATCAATTGGATAGTTGGCTGTCAACAATCTTAAAATTTCAACAGTACTAGGAAGAGGCAGCGAGTGTCTTCCATGGGATTTGTCCAGTTCTCCACCCAGAATGATCCAACATGAGTAATGTGAAACGAAGAACCCCAAACACTTCCAAAAAAAAAAAAAAGCTAAAATCAAGATCAAATAATGGAGAGTTGCAGAATCATATATGTCACTACCAAGTAGCAAGCTCGTGTCTGCAATGCAGATGATGTAATTCTGGACCCGTTCCAATTTCTATCCAGCTTTCAACCATTGCCCGGCCTCTAGTGCAAGCTTCTCATTGAACCAGAGATCAGGAGGGGAGGTGACTGAACAATCTCTGTAGCAGAGCCCGTTTGGTGAAAGCCTTCTGAGCTGAAAATCGTGATACTCAGAATTTCTATCCCAAATTTGCAAATCTGTTTGGAAACTCTTGTCAATGAAACTCATCTCGTCAGCTGAGTGGAGAATATTGTCGCTCTCATAACCATCAAGTAAGACATCGCCTTTCGTGGAAACACGGCTGGTTTTAGGAATGGATAATGTCGAAGGTGGATTATCAAACAACTTCACCGGGCAACCACTCTCCTCGTCAGACTCCTCAAACTCGGTAGCAAACAAGTGAGTATCTACAAAAGGCTCCCTTGATGAACCGAACGTTGGAGAGCAGCTGATGGGGACACTGGAAGGTGAACAAGAGACAATCAAGTCAACTGGATGATTAGTACTCCATTTAGAATCTTCTTCTAAAAAGCTACACATTGAATTGAAGTTCCTTTCACTACAGAAAGGCACAATGGACAAGACGGGCTCTGTTTCTCTAACTTCGTTCCAGCTGAGTAATGGAAGGGCAACTCTCTCTCTTACATGCTTTTCTTCCTCTGGCAGTGTTCCGAAACTTGAGCAGTCATACCAAGGCAAGTTTGCTACTGAAGAAGAACCACTTCTGTTGAACAAGAATGCCCCAGAGAAATTAACTTCTGACTCATCACTCTTAAGATGAACGTCGATACTTCCCAATTCTGATGTAACCGGTTCCCAGCTCTTTTGCTGGATCAAAGGTCCACAAGTAAAGAAAACTGAAAGAGAGGGATCTGTTATGTGATCTGCAGAAAGACTGAATTCGTCTGGATCATCATACCATTTGGGTAAGCCACTGTTCAGTACATAACTAGGAGAATACTTCCCAAACGCCACTTTTGAAGATCCATGTATCTCAATATCGCAATCTGCTTCAGGAACAGTAGACAACTGATACCCAGGTTTTATTTTAACCTTGCTTGAGTTACAGTGGATGCGGTTCTGCAAATATTGACATCAAATTCAAAGGTCTAAAAAGTTCTTTTTATATAAAAAAACCAAAGTTTTCATACTAAACGGTAAAAATTTGGCAAGTAAATTGAACGGCATACAGTGTTGCTTTTGTAGTCCATGCCCAACCTTTGCATGAAAACTGAAACAAATTCATATCTGAGAGAAATTGTCAAGCATATTAGCAAGAAGGCTGACAAACAAAAGAAGCTAATGAGAGAAATCTGTCTGACCCTCTTGCAGAAAGCTGATGCTCTTTGATACACAAAGTTTCTGAAGCTAACTGAAGCAATCTGTTTCTCTTTCTGACAAAGATATCTTCAACCTCATATCCCTCTGCATAATGAAAACATACTGAACTGATTTTGCCTCTTCATTGGTGAATTGCAATTGAGAAACAATCATACAGACATTTTAGTAGACTATCAAAGAACCATTACCACAAAACCAAGAGTGTAAGAAGATGTATCCCTAGAAGGTCACTAACTGAAGTCGCAATTTACAAACGTGGGAAGGGACACCTTTAGAATAAGACAGACAGTTCAGCTAAAATTAATGAGCAAAGTAAGAGAAGTGTCTCCATTAGATATTCCATGTACCAAGGATTTTCCTTCTGGTCTAATTTTTTTGTTTTGCATTTTATCTTTGCTTCTACATGCTATACTTTCTTGCTGAAATTTGATCCTTATGAATGAATTAATTTTCATTGCTCTCAAATAAAGGATACTCCCCTGAATGAATTGTGATATAAACAATTTAAAGACCTTGAACATGCTCGTACCTTTGCTTGACGACTGGCTTGTCTGTAGAAGAGGCTCTAGGCCATTTCCTCAATCAATAAATGGAAAAAGAATTAGATCAACCTGCCAGGATGGATCTTTCCTGATGCCGAACTGGAAGAATGTAAACAGACCAAACATTTGGTGAATAGGTAACTACAAGAGGTCTCCTCACCTGCAGACAATTCCCTCTTTTTGCAACTATTTGATTTGCACATCATGGAGGTTAAAGCTTGTTTATCTGACGAAGATGGGATGGACATCCTGTTCATCTGGCGGACCGTGCTAGTCAATTCTGCATGCAGCAAAGTGCTGAGGCATATGACCTACTTCAATCTTCGAGGGTCCAATTGGAGCCTCAAAGCAGACAGCAAAATACAGAGCAAATAACATCATTGGCACCAGCAAGCACCTCTCCTGTAGCCATTTGCTTCAACAATCTTGAAATGGTCGTCCTGTTTTCCTGGTAAAGGACCTTGCACATTTTGCAGCATTTTCTCTCGCAGTTTCTTAAAATTCTTGTATTCTGTAGTTTTGGGTTCATTCGCTGCACCACAACCTCCTTGTAAGGATACTCAAAGATAATTTTGAAAAGGTATCCTAATTTATCCAACACCCTGTAGAGTGGTATATGGGACTGAAAGTGTTTTCCCTCTGAGAAATTCGTAATAAAACTACATTTGGAAAAAATGAAAATTATAAATGGGTTTGAAACAACATGCCTTCGGTCAGTATAGAAGATGTGTCGAAGTTTCCAACTCTCATTGAAACGGACCCAGTTTCAGCAAATCTCACTCTTTTCATTCTCAACAAATCTGTTAAAAGTCAAGACTCCCGAATCAATAGCAACATATGAAGCTCCCAGTAGCATTTTGTTTTATGCATGATATAATACAATCAATGGAAAGTGTTCCCTAACTAGTGTACATTATTACAAAGATGAAATACGAAAGTCTTGGCCCTACATATTTCATGATATCCACAGAAGCTGAACATATGTTAAAAGTATACATAAACAGAAGAGATGAGAATCATGGACCTTCTAGAAGATAAGAGAAGAATAACCTACCAACCAACATGCTCAAAGTAAATATTGAAAAGAAATCAATGAGAAAATTGACAACCGACAAGAATAACATACTCAGCACCTGCAGAGTTCTTAAGAGAAGAATAACCTACCAACCAACATGCTCAAAGTAAATATTGAAAAGAAAGCAATGAGAAAATTGACAACTGACAAGAATAACATACTCAGCACCTGCAGAGTTCTTACTCTCACAACTGAAAAATGAGCAAATAGAAAGCGCTTCCAGAACTTCTGGCCAGAATAAATCCACAACCCTTCAAAATAATAAAAGTTAACTACAAATGTTTCGCGTTTAAGCACTGCTATTATAAGCCTGAGAGTGTTTCTTTAAATTAAAGAACAGAAGAAACAACTAACGAAATCGAAAACCTGTCTTCCGCTTGGAACATGTAGAAAGCGTGACAAACAAGCATAAGGAATACCGAACGAAGTGTGAGATGGTCTCTGGCGGGTTGAAGCACCAACGGATCAATTCAAGCTCACAAAGATAGGAACCAAGGTAGCGCGTGAAATGTCCTAACAGTTTCATTTATTTGCATGGAAGAGGCAAAAGAAAGAAGATCTCCTGTAAGATCTCGTCCATGCATGCCATGACTGCAGTCGGCGAAGTAAATGTAAGTCGCAAGACTATTCCTGTAATTCAATAGCACCATGCCCCTTACAACACGAGGAACCTGGCAATATTATTTCAAATGCCAAGGATTTGCTTAGACAGTTACATGCCGAAATCGGGAATTACGATTGAAGGTGAGTCAAGGAGAGAAATGATGCCTGACGGGCTGCTGCAAGTTGCACTGCAAGGGCGTTGCAAATCTTCAGTAGAGAAATGAGAGAATGTCCTATAATTTCCTTAAATACAGAGACGTCAAACCTTTGCCTGATCTCATATTTCGCGTCACCTGAACATTTACCAGCATTCTTTCAGCTTTTCCGCGCGAAGGTCGAAAGTGCGGCACGTACATTCGCCGTAGCCTTTGGCCGCCGTAATATATGTTCCTTAATTTGAGTAAATATATGCTGAAGCTTGACACTTACGCATGACTAACGATTTGAAGGAAAACGATATCAAAGAGACGAAAGAAGCTTGGGCAGATTTACGTCGAGGACTTGTAGTAAAAGAAATACAAGACGGTCGCATGAATACAACGGTTGCGAAATCTTGAAGAACCACAAAATGCATCCGATAGAGCAAAATCGGACGGTCAACGACGATCGGATAAAGTGGCTAACTCTACAACTACAAACGGCAATGAAACAGAAACTCAACGGTCTTGTATTATTATGCACAAGATACAGCCTTTCTCCCGGCAAAGTAATCGAATTCTCGTATAATGTAACTAAACTGCCAATTGAGCTTACTTTTTAGTTCCAGTAAGCTGGCTCTCAAAATGACTACGTAAAAAAATTTAGCCTGATTTCCCCTTAGAAGGGAACCAATATGAAGAGATCGCTTCTTTTCATATTTAACTTCTAACTAGTAAAAGCATTTTTATGTTACTCCCAATGAACATCAGTAATCCAAACCACCCATGCCAGGAGCCATTGCGGGTGCCGCCTTCTCATCCTTGGGAAGTTCAACGACCACAGCTTCAGTAGTTGTCATCAGAGAAGATACACTGCAAACAACAAGGGCGATCATCTACAAAAAGGGCAAAAAAAAAAAAAAAAAAAAAAAAAAATTGGGGCTTCATTTCGTGTTGTAGGCGGTTTTACTGCGTACAATATTCAGTCGTCTCATATGACTAACCTTTAAAGCACCGGAAAATAGTCATAATGATTGTGGTTTGGGTTCAGTGAGTAATATTACCTGGCAGCATCGACCAATGCAGTTCTAATCACTTTGAGTGGGTCGATTATTCCTGCCTTAACCATGTCAACATATTCACCTAATCATAAAAGAAAGTAAGGTTTAGAATCATTAACCGGAGAGACTACGGTAAAATATCACAGAAAAAGTAAATTAAATTCTCATGTTCTTTAATCACCTTTTGCAGCATCATATCCCAGATCAGGATTATCTTGCTCCAATAACTTGCCTACAACCACAGCCCCCTCGACTCCAGCATTTCTTGCAATTGTATGCACTGGCATCTGCAAGGAGTCCCCATATTCCAATATTAGATCCAACAATTAAAGGAACAACTTGGATAGTTCCAATGCTACAATACAAACCTTTAGAGCATTTTGAATAATTTGGACTCCAATCTTCTGGTCAAAGTTTGCAGTGTGCAGTTTCTCCAGATCCTTGGCTGCATAGAGAAGAGCAACACCGCCACCTGGAACAATACCTTCTGAAACGGCCGCCTTTGTAGCATTTAATGCATCAATAACTCTATCTTTCTTCTCCCCAACTTCTGTTTCACTTGCTCCTCCAACCTGGATGCACCAGCACAGAAGAAGAAAACATTTCAACAGACTACACAAGAATCTCCGGTAAACTAAAAAAATAACAAATAGACGCCATTACAAACCTTAAGAACAGCAACACCACCAGAAAGCTTAGCCAATCTTTCCTCAAGTTTCTCACGGTCATAATCAGACGTGCTTGAGGCAATCACTGATCTCAGCTGCAAGGCAAAAGAAACTTGTTGCTCTAGAAAGAGAATACCATTCAATACACTAGACATTTCTATTATACAAATGATGCACAATGAAATAAAAGTATCTTTTATTTCTTGATTGCTGAGACTGAAATAAACCGTATACACAAAAAGACAGAAATACAAACAGGAACAAGAGAAGAATCAGTCAAAATGTACCTGATCACATCTCTCCTCGATAACTTTCTTATCACCAGATCCATCAAGTATGACAGTATCATCCTTGGAAACAGTCACCTGATGACAATGTAAACGATCGCTGTGATTGGGTGCACCAACAGTACTGTTTGAAGGATATATTAATAGCACTGATAATTATAATACTGATAGTTAGTGCAGAGGTTCTCACCTTTTTGCAATTACCTAGCATACCAAACTCAACTTTCTCAAGGTTCATGCCCAGTTCTTCAGTTATAAGCTTTAATAGGACAGGCAAACGAAAATTTGAAATAAGTCCAATATGTTTTACAATTAGAAAATGAAAATATGAAGAGGCAAAGGAATACAGATGGTGACATACCTCACCCCCAGTAAGAGTGGCAAGATCCTGCAAATTGGCTTTCCTGTTTTCTCCAAAGCCAGGAGCTTTAATAGCACAGACCTATTCATATAGAAGTAACAGCAATAAATATGACATCAAATTATCAAACAAATAAAAATCACAAAAGTTGATGGAAGAAGAAACAACCTTAATTCCAGCTCGAAGCTTGTTGACAATCAGAGTTGCCAATGCATCACTTTCAATGTCTTCTGCAACAATTAACAAAGGCCTTTGCCTCTGTGGAAGCACAGAGAAAATTTACTGACTCATACAAGATACATAAAGTAAATGTCATCCAGCTTAAACATCCTCAACGAAATTGAAGATATATTACCTTTAAAGCCAATTCTAACACCTTCACTACTGCATTCATGCTTGATATCTTCTTCTCATGAATAAGAATCAATGGATCATCAAGCTCCTGCTCAAACGATTATTAACTATTATTCCATGGTCAAACAATTCAAATATAAGTTCAATTCTAATCCTATCCATGCATTGACTATTATTCTTGAGTAGATGGAATTCAATACTTGGAGCAATAGATTTCTAATGAGAAGTCAAATACTTACACATTTCTGGGTTTTCTGGTTTGTGATGAAATATGGAGAAATGTAGCCCCTCTCTAATTTCATTCCCTCCACCACTTCAAGTTCATTTTCGAGTTTGTTACCATCCTGAAAAGTATCAAAAATCTTAGATTTGCAAGCTTCACAGTAATAGTCCATCGTGACAAAAGTAGAGAACCTGATATTTTTCAAGAAGTACACATCGACAAAGATAGTGCAGCAAAGAAATAATGAAGGAATAGGCCATGAGCACATCATCTGACAAAAGAATGAACACTTACAGCAATAGTAATAACCCCCTCTTTCCCAACTTTCTCCATTGCTTTTGCTATCAATTCTCCAATTTCTCTTTCACCATTAGCCGATATTGTACCAACCTTTTTGAATTAGGCAGATGTTAGTCGCAAAGTAAATCAGTACCTAACATGGCAACACAAAAAAATTTAAGGAATTAAACAAAAAAGAACCTGCGCAATCTCTTCAGATGTGCTAATCATTCGAGCTCTGCTCTTCAAGCTAGTCACCACAGAATCAACAGCCATTGAGATTCCACGCCTGAGATCCATAGCATTCATCCCAGCAGCAACGGACTTGCAGCCCTCAGCAAATATGGCTCGAGTGAGGACTGTAGCACAAGTAGTACCTACAAGCCAACGCAGCAGCCGCATATTAACCCAAATACTAGAGAGCGATGACCGATAACCAGAACTTCAAAGACATTACAATACAAAGAAAAGAAAGTCACAAATTTCATCTTGAAATACAACCTTATTCTCATCACATCTTGGAACACAGTAACATCATAGTAATCCATATCTCAAATCAACGTTCTTTTAAACAGAAGAAAAATTCAAGAGAATAACCCACAACACTACAAATGATAACCAAGTGAAAAACTTAGTGTATCAATGGAAAAACATTAGAGCAGAAAAAAATAATGAAATGTCAAATCCCAACTATACAAGTTTAAAGCATGTTCAAACACATACCATCTCCTGCCACATCATTGGTTGCATTTGCAACTTGCTTTACAAGACTTGCTCCCATATTTTTAGTCCTGTCCTTGAATTCAATACTCTTTGCAACAGTCACGCCATCTTTTGTCACCTTAGGTGCCCCAAAGCTTTGCTCTATAACCACAGTACGGCCCTTCAAGAAATCACACAAACAAAAAGGCCCTTGAGCAAAGAAAAGAGTGATATAAGGCATGACGTTCTACATAAAAAACGCCCGCATGAGACAGAAAATCAAAAGAATCATTGGAAAACAGAAAGCAAAGTAAATAGCGACAAACAGTTTGTAAATGAACAAAAAGATTTGGGCTTATTCGAAAGCCAAAATATTTTCAAACCTTGAAGAACACATCAATAGATCAAAAGCCGCAGGAAACACCACATATAGGGAAAGTGACAGCGGAAAAGTTCTACTAAAATGAAAACAAGCAGGTCTAAACAGCAGGTGAAGCCCATGCCCGCCAGTTACACCATCAATTACAGATTGAGCGTTCCATTTGATTTTCGCGTTAAAGAAACATGTAAACCATTAATATCGCCGTGATACCTTAGGTCCCATCGTAACTTTCACAGCATCTGCGAGTTCTTCAACACCTCTAAGCATCAGTGCCCGAGCTTCAACACCGAACTTGATATCTTTCGCCGCATAGTTCCTACTCCAACTCAAACGACTGACCTACACATTACAAAGTCATTAGTAAACAACTCGTCTTATGACGAAAGACCTTCCGATCTAAACCGACGAGTATAAGACGTCCTTAAAGTCGAGAAAGAACAAACGACCAAACGCGTCAGGAAACAAAACAGGTTAAAAGTCAGAGAATGAGAACACATAAAACAGTAGCAATCTACCTGGTGTGTCTTACATGCCACCCTGCAAAACCATAAACAACAAAAATGAGAAACTTGAGACATTGGCAACAATTCAGCTGAAGAACAAATTCGCAAATGTAAACTTCGTACACCTTAAAGAGGTCAACCTACATTCAAACGAGAAGAGCATCACACTTACTTGGCATTTGAAGCGAGCTTTGCAGCAACCCGGTACATGATGCAAATGACCAGAGTCTAGAATTTGGCAGCAGAAAGCTCAAAGGTCAACTCCTTCTAAACAATGAAGTTATGCTGAATTCTGGTCGAAGTTCGACGAAGGAATTAAAAACAGCCGAATGGTGGCGGGCGCAGACACTCCTGGAAAGAAGGGGTTAGATTCTAGAAGCGTCTTATGGGGTTTAGGGTTTTGTTGAATCTGTAAAACTGTTAGTCCAACTGATATGACCTAAGACGGCACCCCAGAGGCGAGCAGTACACTACATAGTAACCGCAAAAAAAAAAAGAATAATGGGGTGTGCGCACACGTCGCTCTTTATGGCACTGGAATTCTGTGTCGGTCCACCCCTGGATTTCTAATATAGGTCCACCCACATCAAAGAGGGATGTGAATGAGATGCGTACACCAGATTGTGCGCATAGCATTATCTTAAAAAATAGAGAAATGATTCGCACATATAACAAAGACTCTCTCAAAAGATAATAAAATAGAAAAATATTAATTGCACCTATGTACAATACTATCCCATCCCACCATGTTAATTTAAATCATTAAAAAATATTTTTTTATATTTTTAAGAACTTAAATTAATATATATATCGTAGACTAAATACACCTGGTATTACTTAATAAAATAACATATTTCTCAAGTTCTATAAAATATGTTATTTTATTATAGAGTTTGCTTTATAAATTTGAATAACATCATTTGATGTTATAATTAGCCAGGCCGTGCCATCTGCCGATCAGTGTTTGGATCATATTAACATTTAATAAATTAAATTATTTATATTAGTGCGATATTGCCACAGTAATTATATGGATAGGTAATATTTCTACTGAACAACGAAAAGGAAATCGCTGAAGAGGACTCGAAATTGAGAAAACGAAGGGCATACAGAAATGCCTCAGAGCACATGGGATGAAGCTTGCTTGTCACTACAGATTAAATATTATAAGACATCGCAGACAGGCAGTCTTCTTTTCGGAGGCTTTGCTTTACGGAGCTTTAATGAAAAAAAGTTTAATTAATCAGACTGCGACAATCATATCCATGCCATTACATAACGCGTCAGCGCCGTTATCTTTATAGTTTTGAGACCCTCTTGACCTCACTACAATTTTAGTACTTTTCAGTCTGTTGTTTGTCACACTTTAGCAGAAGAATTTAGCTAAGAATAAAGTCCACTTCCTCCATTTCCCGTTCCGTACTGGGACGTTGTCTCGCCTCCAGTCCTCGATGTGTTTTCATCAATCAGTTTCAAGTGACATAGTACGGCTTCAGAACCAAATACTAAAAACACAATCCCCGTCATTCAGCTTCGTCTCCGAAGAGTCCACGTTTGATAGTGTTCAGAGCAAAATTATTTTTATTACAAGCAACAGGACGGCAGCCCTCCGTTCTCACTCAATGGCAAAATAAATTTTCACAAATTTTGTTCTCTACACCAAAAATCACCCCCCCAAATCCAAACCAACTCCAAAACCGCATTTTTCACACTATACAAATGCACAGCAGAATGAACAACCACTCATACACCAAACATTGATACAAAGTACAAAACAATTATCTACGCATGGTTAGCATCAACAACAGTACCTGACCTTGCTTGCGATATCCTGTTTGCATATATAGTTACCAGCCGCAACTGTGTGCTATTAAGCCCCTCTAAATATGGTAGAAAAGCTTTACCAAGCATGATATAGATATCAACCAAACAGAAAACGACAGTCTGCATCGCAGCCAGAAGATACCCAAGTCAGTCGAGCAGTAGGATATCCTTAACCTGCTAATCTGAAATTTTGGTGCATCTACTTCCTCTTGATTTCCTAGGAAAAGTCACCTTTTGGGAGAAAGAAATCAAGAAAAACATCACCAAACTCCAAGCATGAAAAAAAAAACAAAAAACAAAAGCCAAAACGTTATGAAATAAAAGTTTCCAGTGGGTGGAGTGGGGACTGGGGATAAGAAACAATGCACAAATCAGATCTCCTATAGTAGGCTTCAAATCTGATACCTAATGAATGTATCGGCCAATATAGAGTTGATATGAGGTGTATCTGAAGGGTAAAATCCAATACAAATCATCAGATATCTGATACACATACACAGTAAGACCACCTCAGGCAATAACTTTTTTTCTGGATATTCCCATACCCTCAGATGTAAATTTGTATTTCGTGGGCATAACAATCAGAGTAGAATTCAGTTTAGTAATTCTCATCACAACAGTGTTCTCTCACACTATGCAACATGACGCAAGGAACCTATGTTCATATTGTGCATGGAAAAACAAATATACAAGCTCAGAGAAAACGAACGTGTAAAGGTAAAATGGAACCATTCTAAAGTTTAAGTTATGATCCACACTGCAGTAGACTGCAAACTATGTTTGTGTCATGGTTCATGATGGAAAACATAAAAAGTAAAATACTACAAAATAAAATATTCTATGAAGTTCTTTTATGACTTTTCAGAGAAGTACTCTATATCAAGCAAATATCACAAGTGAAAACTTCTCACCTTGCGCACATCAGCACTCTGATTGCCGAATGCATCAAAGAGAGAAGGAAGAAATGACGGCAGCTGAACCATAAGTTCCTCTTGAGAAAGGCGGCCTACCAACTGTAACAAAAAAAAAAAATCCACCAACCCATAATAGTTATAGTAAGACCTATTTTATTGAAATGTGTTCTAGTAACATCATATTAGTTACTAAAGCAGGAAATACGAGTTAATAAATGTCAAAATAGCATCAGGCGGGGATTTCCCGTCCTGCCACTAAAGATTAGGGATCACTACCTATATGGAGAATGAGTTACGCACCCAGCAGAGTCAGGTCTGGTCAGATTTTTATATGACCAGGTTGGCTCAGTGGTTGAGTCAGTAGTCAGACTCATCCCTTTGGTAATGTCATAAGACCCATCCACCCAGGCCGAGTCTGAGGGGCAACCCAACCAGCAACCAGACTCGGCTAAGCCAACTCAGAATTTAATGAATCTGAGTCTAGGTCAGAAAACCCTGGTATGGAGCACTATAAACTAAATACATGAAAATCCACCCACAAAGTACCTTTGTCAAACAATTTATGCATGTTACAAGGGTTTTCTCATCCTCATTGACCAATAAAGGCACTATCACCTGTAAAATCAGCGAGAACACAACAGCTTAGTCAGTGAGTAGCTTGACAATATTTGATAACAGCAAACATTAACGAACTCAAGAGTGTCTTACGGTAAGGCATCTATAAGGATCATAATGAGACAATACAACAGTAAGGCAGTGGTCTGCTTCATTTGAAACCTATATAGAACGATAATTTTGAAAAATAGTAAGAATTGGATACGAGAAAATAAAGATTTATCTAGCAAAAAAAGTCGAGGTTCAAACATCATTCACCAGCCATTGAAACGTCGATACCTTGGCAACTGTATCCTTGCTAGAATGTAGCAGTTTCTCAACAACAATCTCTACAGATTCCTCCATAGCATCTTTCTGAAAGGGGGAAGAAAGTAGAGCGGAAGTCTTATAACCACATCAATAAAGAGGAAGAGATTTTACAAAGAGAAGAATGTCACACGGACCTGATTATTAAGCATCTCAAGTATCAATGACAAAGCAAGCTCCCTTACAGAAGGCTCTGGATCATCCAATACCTCGAGCACAGCAGTTAGAATTTGATTGAAGTACTGCAGAAAGACGTGCAAGACACGATCAGAAAAAAAAATGGTACATCAGATTCCACTATGACAATTCGCCATCATCTATTATGATTTGCAAAGAAAAATAAGCATAAACCTACTACAGGTTCAAAAAAGGACCTACAGTGCTCCTAATTTAAACTAATATAACGGTTGAAAATAAAATGCTCTCCCTTCTTTAGATGGTTTTCCAAATAGAAAGCAACAGAGAGTAAATGTGTTCAAATATATGAATACAAGCACACCTTGGTCCACACAGAATCATCATTAGCTACAGATGCCCCAACCAGTTGCTGAAGTGCTCCACGTTTATATATTGTTGAATTCTCATCACTGCTGTTGCAAATCTGAACACAAATAACAAATAAAGTTGTATAAAATCTTGAGATGACCAAATAACTGCTTCTACAGGATACTACCGAGACTGCCAAAATCTTCACTAATTACATTATCTCACCTGGTGAAGAAGTTGAGGTAGGCTCAGCCCAGAGTCAGGCACTGAACTAGTTTTGATTGCAGAAAGCTTCTCTTGAATGGATTCCATATTTGTGTAACCATCATTGCTGAGCTTCAATCCACTGATTCCTTGCCCATCAGAGTGCACCAGGCCATTAACATTCAAACGTGGAGTTGATAAAGTACTCTCTATTTCTTTCCCCTGATCCACATTTTCAGGATGGCTAGTCCAAGGACCTGCACTATCAGTTATACTGCCCACATTGTACTTATAATCTTTTATTTTAGAACCAACCGCCTCAGGGACAAATCCAGTATCAAAATTCGAATACGAGCTTTCCTCCGTCTCCTCAGATGCCATCAGCCCAATTGAACCACTAAAATGGGTGGATTCTTGCATAGAACTCCACTTCCTACCACCATCACTATCAACAGACCCACCAGAATACCTTCCAAGAAAGTTATTTTTCTTGGATGTGACCGCATATCCCTCTTCAGAAGAGGTCCCAA
This sequence comes from Aristolochia contorta, assembly GCA_022405105.1. Classification (NCBI taxonomy): domain Eukaryota; kingdom Viridiplantae; phylum Streptophyta; class Magnoliopsida; order Piperales; family Aristolochiaceae; genus Aristolochia; species Aristolochia contorta. The sequence goes on along the minus strand of CM039667.1, from coordinate 2,735,269 downwards.
CAACATCTGATTGGTCATAGAAGGACTTTGATCGTTGGCGCTCTTTCTTGTTTTGCAAAAAATTCATGAGATCCACTTCTATTCTAGGGGTTTTCTGTTTCAGAGCTCGTCTGAGAGAATTTTGTTCTTCGACAGATAAACTAAGAATAAAGTTTAACACAGAGACCGAATCAAAATGAGTGTATACAGATATGATGCATGTGATCGCTGCTTCTTTCAATTTGGTGTTTTTATCATGGACCAATGGTGTCAACTTAGAAAGCCACAACTTCAGCAATCCATAGTTAGCAGCACCATCTGAGCTAGTTGCGTGTTTGTTAAAAGAGTTGATTGAAAATTCAATGACAGCTAGTTTAGCTTTGGGTGACCTTTGTTCGTCTAAAGAACGGAGCAAAGCAGCAAGAAGAGAATCAATACCATATGTCTTGCTGACAATTTCCAAAGTTGTTGCACTCGGCTGCCTCACCAACTCCTTAGGGTCAATTAGCCTAGAGAAAACATGGGGCAAAATCCTCTCTAGATAACTTTCAAAAGGCTTCCTACAGGCTGGAATTAACTCGGCAAGGGTTGAAAGAGCAGCTTGTGCAACTTTGTGATGAGGATCATCCAAGTGTTGGAAAAAAAGTTTCATGACCTTTTCAAAACTCTGAATAACTTCTTGAACACCTTTTGGCCCTTGTTGCAGCAAATTTCGGAGGTAGCTAAATGCAGAAACACGTGCAGACCAATCAGAAGTAGAACTTAACCCTTCCGCCAGAGCATCACCAAGAGAAGCAGGACCATCAACATAGCCAGGAATTTCACCAACAAAGAACTGATTGTCGTCAAAACTATTCCTACTGGCAGTGGACCTTCCAGTTGCATTTTTCCTTAAAAGAGGCCTTTGGAAATTTGGTACATAGTTGCTCTGAGAATCTCTATATGTTGCATCCTTGTATGGTGTGTCAATATATTGCCTATCCATGTGCATGTTCGGAAACCTTCTAGCAGCCCTAATCTCCATGTTTTCCTCCATAGAAGTTACATCTTGTAGTCTTTCCACGGATCGTTTGGCCGTCTGAGACAATGCAAGGGCTGACATAGGTTCACTGGTCAGATTACCTAGATAAGATAATTTACTATGATCTTTAGCAGATTGAGTATGAGAAGTGCTGAAATCAGATATAGTAGATCCCCCATTTACACGAGAGCTACCCTTAGCTGTAGTAGAATCAGAAAGAATTGAAGTCTGCAAATTGAGATGCTCCATAGCAGGGACAGCTGGAGGAAAAGGTGGGTCACGAGCTGATGGAGGGTCAACTCCTGCACTAGGGGCAAGAAAGGAAATATTTAGCTGCTCTGAGCCTATTACATGAAATTATCTTTTGACACAGGAAAAGTAGGTGCAATTTGAGATCCAAAAGTTACCTAGATCCAAACTAGTTGACCGAGCTGCTGATATGTTGAGTTTGTCAGACATGTTTAGGCCCCTTAACATGCTTTCAATGGCTGTAACCTTCTGTTTGCTAGCATGCAGAACACTTTCAAGGCTTCTTTCTGAACCTTTATTGACTTGTTTGGGTTGTGAAAGAAGCGTACTGCCAGATGAGATAGAAGTCCCTGACGGTAGGGTGGCACTCCTGTCCATTGCGACAATAGCAGATGTACCATAGCCATGTATATTTGAATTAGTTGCTTGAGACTGATTACGAGATTGCTGCACACCTCTCTCCCGGAGGGAAGGAGAAGCATATCTTCGGTGAATCCCACCATCTTCTTCATTTATTAACTGTTCAACAATCCATCTTGTTAAACAACACTAGCACCACACCAAGGGAGAGATACAATATGTCCAATATTTCGGGAAAAAAGAAAAAAGAAAGATACCCTCTGTATAACAGGATCAAAAGACATAAATAGGCGTTTTGAACGCTCTGGCCAAGTCTTTGTGAACATCCGGTAGCAAGTTCTAGCAATTGAGCGTACCTGTTCTCTTGAACAGTTAGAATATATCGGCCAAATGAAAAATAAATAAATAAAGACGCTATGTCACATCTACAAACATCTTCATTGCAACATATTATGCTAAGGAAAATAACCCTTGGTATATCTTTCTCGCAAATTATTGAAAATTAAAAAAAATAAGAACCACAAAAAGTGACCATGCAAGACAATCCAAGCAACAGTGGTAGAATGGCGATGGCAGAAATGCTGGGCTCAGAGAGCTCTTACAATGATGAAAATAATCAATGATGGCCCTCGGTTTAAGGAAATCATGACAACAGTAGCAGCCCTGCCACTATCAACAACATCTAAGACAGTAGGGCTGTGAAGGGAAACCACACAACATGATTTTAAACCTGCTACAGCAAGCATTTCATAAATTCCTCAAGATCCTAATGCCAGACCAAAGGAAGCTATACCTCACTCATTGCATCTGCAACACAGCATCTTATAAAATCTTCATACAGATCAGCTGACCGCTGTATCTCAGGTGCATCAGCCCAGTATTCAAGTATCAAAAGGGCGTATTCACAGCATCTGTTATAGAAAAGAAAAGCAATGAGAGGGAGTACGCAATACGAGGGAGTATTGCACTACGATCATTTTTTGCACAAAGAACAGGCATACCTAGCACGAAGTATTGCACTACGATCATTTTTTGCACTCTCCGCAATACGAGGGAGTACGCGAGCAACTTTGCAGTTACGTAGCATCTGGAGAACAATAAGAATTCAAGAAACATTTACATAAAAGCATAAATGTTAATTCATAAGTTTTAGGGGATATGGTGCATACCGTCTTTATGCAGTTGTCAGCAGATTCAGCAATTACAAGAACAGTAATCACAACCAGCTTGAAAAGCACCTGAAATAGTTAACTGAGAAAAATTGAGAAGCCACAGAAACTAGCAACATTAGACAATACAAAGAAAGAAAACAATCATCATACCGGGATAAACATCTCAGCACATGCTTCAAAGTCTCCAAGAAGTTCCTTTGACAATAAACTCAATAAATGGCAAGCCTAAAGGGAGAAAGACTGATTCTGTTAGTAATAGCAAGTTAATACCTTCAATTCATTAACAAGAAAGAAGGTGGAAATATGTGATTTAGCACAGTCCTAAGAAGTGCGATAAAACAGAAATCCATGAAGGAAATTGAATTAGTTGAACAGACATTTGCTTAATTTATTAAATGAATGCAATGTACACGTTCATCCTATCCTCACCCCACATAGCAGGGAAAAGTTTGTTTGAACCCCCTCTAGGATTTGCATCCCATGAGGTCAGCTAAGAAAGCTTGCTCAAAGTAAATGCAGTCTCTTTCCAAAGAGCCTGATATTTGCCAATTGATGTTCTGACCAGGTATCATTCTACAGGAAGAGAACCCAAAGGTTGAACCTAGAGAGGTTTTAAATAAACCCACATAACCAAATGACTAGATAGGGTCTTACATTTTATAAAAAAAAAAAGTTGAATATTATTGAAACATCCATAAAATGGTACAAGAAAACAGCAGCACAAAGAGCACAAACAACAAGACATGCGATAGAAAACCCAAAGAAGAGTAAGGAGATTAAATACAATTCCAACATTTTTTGACAAAACCCAACAGCATCAGCACATGCATATTATCCATCTTTCTTTATTGTCCAGTAAGTATAACAAAACACAATTTCATTACTTAACGAACCGTTTTCTAGAGAAAAGTGTCTGATTCCATTTGGTGAACAGGAATAAAATTTGTAATCCTATAAGCAGGATAACTAATCCGCAGGGTAAGACAAAGTTATGGAGCCTCACTTACTAGATGATTTTGGAGGTTAGATGTCTATCAAACACTCTAGTGGTGTTCATTTGAAATAAAAAAGACGGGTATGAATGTCTAAAGAAATGTATGAAAAATGTGATAGATGAGGTAGAGCCCTCAAGATGCTGCCAAAGTAAAACCTGAACGAAGAGTGTTTTCAATGACATTGCAAATCAAGCATAAATTGTCCCCCTCAAAGTCTCTGTTGGATAACAGCAAATGCAATCTGCAACAGTGATTTGCCTACTCTTAGAAATGCCTAATCTTAGAAGTAAAACGTGTTCATTATTTAAATATATTTAAATCAACAAAAATATAGATGTGTTACAAATTAAGCTAAAAGTGGAACTGAGCAGCAAGTTCTCCTGCCTTAAGTGCCAAATTTCACTTTTCACTTTCTTGATATAATACTTGATCCCTCAGTTTTCTCTTTCACTTGGCAGGCCCAACCCCTTGTACATTTTCTTCTTCTTAAAAAGCATCATCATCATCCAACTAGGAAGAAAAATAGCCAACAACCGACTTATCTAAAATTTGAATAAAGTCTATCTCCTATACCAAAAAAAGAACCTCAAAAGAAAAGTTAAAATGAGTCAAAGGAATTCTCTAATAAATTGTTCCTGGAATTTACCTGTTTCACTATGCTTGAACGACGATCTGCCAGCTGAGAGCATAGAGGAGGAACAAGTTGCTTCAGCAGGGTTGGAAATGATGGATAATCAGTAGCACCTAATAAGGAATCATAATTATCAAAAATTGGCCAAGAGAAGAAAAGAAAACAACAATGAAGAATTAAAAAAACAAATATAATCCAAATGAGATATTAACACCATTCATTATCTTTGTCCCCACTTGAAGTTTGTGATGCCATGCTTGATTTTGGATCGAAAACCATACCGAGTTTATAGAAAAGAAAAAATGATACGAATCAAGTTAAAAGATACAGCATCAATCTAGAAATATGATACGCAAGGGTCAAATTTAAGTTCCAGAATATTGACCAATTTCCCTGAGATAGCATCAAGTTCAAATACTCAACCATGTCAGCTGAACCTTTCCATTTTAACTTAACTATAAAACATTGATAACCATGCCAACAACCACAGAAAAATTTTGGGCAGTGCAGACCATAAATGTAACTGAAGAAGCTTCAATTGTTAAATAGCATACACAACTGACAGTTTAACAAAAGCGACCTCAATGAAATCAATCAGTAATTCAACGACTTACTTTATAAAAAAAAATACACCTATAACAACAGAAGCGATCAAAATTGTTCATTTAAACCTAATTAACAAGAGCGCATAGTCAATTCTAACCTCCAAACATGAGGCCTTCAACTCTCTGCATGGCTGCTATCCTCACTGACCAATCTTTTTCAGGTACAAGGGTAGCACCAATCTTTTCGATCTCCCTAATCAATTCCTTCTCAGAGTACACTTTCACAGGGTCAACAGGTTTTTCAGTAACATCACTTTCTCCTACATTTGGTACAAAGATCTATATCATCAGCTCCATCACATGATAAAAGCGAAACACAGATAGAATACAAAGGTGAGAAGAAGCTAAAGTTGATAAATTTTTGAAAATAGAAAGTTCAATGATCCTGGCCCCCAATTTCAGAACACCATATCATAAATATAAATACAAATTCAGTATTAAAAATATGCATGAAGCACAAGCAACCTAAATTCCAAAAAAGATTAAAAAACAATCTTTCAGAAGATTGAACTTTGCGTACAGCTCTCATGCATTATAATGGATGCTATGATTAAACAAGTTTAAAATGAAAATACTTCACATTCCCATGCATAAGAAATAGCCAGATAGTTTAGGGGAAGGCAAGGTCCAAATGAAAGACAGGATTTGAGGCTCCATTCTCAACAAGTATTAGATCTTTCTTCACGAAAGATGTTTCCCTTCTCAGAAGAAAGGTATATAACTAACAAGAGCTTACTTATATGTTGTTCCTCCAGTATCAATGCTTCTAGAGTAAAAGTTAGTTGCCATTTCAATAAAACGAATACATGATTTTAAAAAAAAAAAAATTAAATCCATATTTTTAAAAGATAATTTTGTTTTGTAATAAGAAATACAAAAGTCATTATAGAGGACTTTAGGTGCCAAAATTTTTTGTGCAGAATAAGTCTCCCAAAAGATGAAATTTGCATATCTTAAAACCATATATTTTTTTTGTAAGTTATCTTAAAACCATATATTAATTTCTTGAAAAATGAGTTTCATAACCAAGGAATGTGAGTACTCTCAATAACTTAATGTAAGAGGCATGGTCCCTTCATTTATATTTTCTGATTTTTGAGTCTAATATGTTTTCAAAAAAAAAAAAAAAATGGCTGTGCAATTGAGACACATAGACCAAACGACTCCCAAGAACCATACACTGCCTGTACAACAGTATCATCGCTAACCTCCAGAAAGGGCAGTTTCGCGTGCAGAGCTCCCAGTCTTGGGACTATGCCTTTTATTATTATAAGAAGAAATGGTGGTAGACTTCATTTCAGCATGGCCAAAAGTACTAGCAAGACCATCGGAAGAGCGAGCCTTGGGTTCAATCCTCTCTAACCTCAAGTTTATTTCTTTCAACTGCAAATCAAGCGACCACCCAAAGCCCAGATAAACATAAGTACCAAAAAGAAAGTCAGACCACTACCGAAAAAAGAAAGGATCTTATAGTTAAGATTTTTATTTGTGAACAACAAGTGATGTAACAGCAACAAGAGCAGATACAAACCAAAGAGGACGGAAGATGATGACGCTGCAGCTCATCACGAAATTGCGAGCCAACTTGTTTATACATTTCCTGGCACCAGAAAAGAAAACATCAATCTCCTTCTGTCAGAGGTACCAGAAAAAGTATAATATCTTTGGGGCAGGGAGATTATGGGTATATAATCAAATCTCAATTTACTGAGTACATTTCCCCATGGACACAACCAATGAAGCCATATGTTCATAATTCAATTAAAGAAAAAGCATTTGAAAGTATGTTAAGAGGAATAAATACCTCAATGCACGAGATTGCTGCTTCCCTGACTCCATGATTTGAGTCATTCAACAACTGCAGGACCTGAAAATGAAAAAGTAAAACAAATTTATTAGGGAAGGCGAAAAGCCACAATAAAGGAGTTCCCCAAGACGAGCCTGTGAAGTGAGACATACCGGAGGAAGAAGCACTCGCTGAAGAGTCAACTCTGTTGATGCAAAAAGACTAAGTGCCGAGGTGACAGTCTGAGCAAACTCTTCACGGACTCTCCAGCTCCTATGAGTCCAAGCATAACTTCCAGCTCTTTCAACAATAATAGTTGGTGAAGAAACCTGATTCATAAGCGTTTGTAGTTAACAAAGTCAACCAACCCATATCTGTTGTGCTTCACATCTCAGGTTAGTAGTCTAGGAGTGAGAGTCGTTGTGAGTGGATGAAAGGTATCAATTCAAGCCCATGTTTGTGTTTGGTGTAACCTCTGTTAATTCTCTACAGCCAGTGACTAGTTCTCAATATTAACCAACTTAAACTAGATTTGAGGGGGCTAATATATCCCACAAATTACGTCTAAAAGGAGTAGGCATTACACTGGCTTGAACAAGCCCCTCGTCCTTTTAAATACAGGGGTGGGGGGGGGAATGACTAATGACCAAAATAAAAAAGTAAAAGAACTCAGGAGAGAAAGATAAAATTTGAGTTTTCCAAACCAAATTTTATATCTAAGTAGCAAATTACAGAAATCATAAAAAGGATAAAAAAATAAAATCAGAAAAAATAAAGATATAAATAACATAAAGCAATCACACATCCCACACGATGTACTCAGAAATTAAAGTAAGACAACAGCAACTCTTTCAGTGGCAGAATTAGTGTAATTGCATAGTTGTGCATCACACTTAGAAAAGGGCCTCGGCCATGTAACTTTATTGCGGTATTATTACTATTGTAACAAACGATTGTATCACTAGAATTTCTATTGATAAAATCTTCACCATTTCACACAAAAAATGAAAAAAAAAAAAAGAAAGAAAGAAAGAAAGAAAGGAAGAAAGAAAATAAAAAATAAGACTAGGCCCTGTACATCCATAGATGATATTTACTTCTCTCGTTTAGGCAGTAGCAGGCACAATAATAAATTAATGTCTAATTCCCAGTTTAAATGAGTGAAACTCTCATCATTCATCACTAGATAATCTTGTGCTCAACCATTTTCTGAAAGAATCAGAAAGGGTGTTCAGAGGGAGACCATTTCTCAACTCTCCCACCTGCCATTAACGGCAGGCAGTCCATCCAGACAGATAGAGAATTATCATAGGATGTCATTATAAATGAGAGACATATTTAACCTTTGACTAGCAAAAATCATTCTGAACCACTTCCTCATCTGATGCAACACTTGGAAAAAAAATATTTATATCCTGAACTAAATAACTGCCCAAGGAACTTGTACGTCCAAATCTAATCGGAACAAGTAAATATATTTACTCTCCAAGCAGGTGACAGGAACATTTACAAAGAAAAATTACAAATTTTTCAGGATGTAAAAATAAACTATTGTGAACTATCATATAGGGTAAATAAACTCATATAAGATGCAACTACAACAGAAATACGATCAAATTGGAACATTGACACATCGTATACTCAATACGATACGAACAAAGACATCTGATGCATAAACTATTCAACTAAGACTCAAGTTGAAGAGTTAGTAGAAAATATGGTCAAATTGGGACTAGTAACTTATTTTCAATACACTTTAATTGCATACTTTATTTCAGAAACAGAATCGACCGCTCTCTCTACGATTGGGTAATTGGAAATTAAAAGGGGAAAGATAATAACAAATGCTACGATGATGAGCAATAATTTTCTCATCAAAATCCATCAAAAGGGAAAAACGAGAACATAGCTGATCATCCCTCCATTACTTTACGCTGATCCAAGAAAATGACGATTTCTCTACAGTAACACGTTGCAGGCACTCGTAGTTCACAATCGCTAAAATCAATCAAAAACAGACTTCGTAAATGAACCGCGGAAACGAGCAATAAGATGCTAGTACAGAAGAAGAATTCTGAATCCTAAGTAAACGCCAACACAAGCAATGAGACGAGGATCTTCAGAAAGCCTAACCTCCATGAGTGTCAGCAGCATCCTACGAGCTGCTTCCCTCACCGGCTGCTTCCCATCCCCCAGCCTCTCAACAACAGCCGGCAGAAGAGCGTTGAAATGCAGTTTCAAATGCTCGCCCGAAAGCACAGCCGCGGACGCAAGCGCCTGCAACGCACCCTGAGAAACCCTAAAATTGTTGTCTTTGAGAAGATCCAAGCAACAATCGACGAGCGAAGTGGTCTCCGCCGACGACAGACTCTTCCTAGAAGCTTCAAGAAGCTGATGCAGGCGTTCGACGCCTGCCATCCGTTCCTTGGTGTCTTTGGCGCGCGCCATTTCCAGTGCCTCCTCCATCGTCGGAGGCGATGACGTTTAGACCCTAGGGTTTCCGATCTAATGGCGAGCAAATGCGGCCTCAGTCGGTTCGGATCTGCAGCAGAGAGAGACAGAAGAGGAAAAGAGAGTGGCGACAGTGGAAGGAAAGGAAGTAAAAAAGACGGGCTAGATCGACGGAGGGGATAATATATCTGGGGGAGGCAAAGTACTCAAATTACCACTCCTTTCACATAAATATACAACACCATGCCACTGATGTCCCACGTTTTAATCCCACCGCTTTAGATCTTATCCCAAATCCGTAAATTACCACTGACTCAAGAGTAATCTACAAAAGGAATGCCAGTAATGGGCGCCAGATACTCCCCTTTAGTCACTGCCCAACAGCCCAAGCGCCGACTTGTCGCCGGCCGGCGAACCCGTCCGACTATCAAATCGTGCAATTACGAAAACACCTCCGATACGGATCTCCCGAAATTCATCTTTTTTTCTGAAAAAAGGAACCTTCCTAGATTGCCGTCGAAGCAATACCCAGCAGATAACTTATACAAATCAAACTAATCAAAAAACTGAAGACGCTATTGGGAGTAGTGTCAATTGGGTTACTTGTATGAACGCTTACGAGGCAGATCTTCAAACAGGGTGTCGCATTAATGGAATCTCGTTACATAATTCGCGTTCTTTTATGAGCAATTTTTCAAACACGGCCCACGCCGGACCCGACTTCGACGCGACGCGGTTTACTTCCAGTGAACCACGTTTCGGTGTTGAAAGAATGGGTAGGTTGTCGGAAATTATGCGCATTTTAAAAGCAGATGTTTCGGGGCGGCGTTTGTCCGCAGACCAGACCGCGCGGCTCGTTTGCGGCTGGCGCCGACAGGGGGGCACGGGATGAATTGTGTCAGCTCGGCTCGGGGAGTGAAACATTATTTACTATTTGTGACCTTTTTTACTTAAACAAAAATATGCATAACTCTGATATTATGCTTTTTGTAAAAAATTATGTACTTTAGGTAGCAGTTGAATAATTTTGAAATAAATTAAGAACTATAATTAATACAGCAGGTGGGATCAGTGAATATATTAGTATTTTAATTAAAATTTGAGAGTAACGTGAAATATGATATGACATTATATCCCTAATAAAAAATCAAATGAACGGCATTAACTTAAAGCGTTGATGTTTATAAATTGAGGCTAGAAATTATGAAAATAATTTCATTGAGCAACTTAAAACTTTATTAGGTTGTTTACCAATATCGCGGACTTTAAGGGAGACGTGCATTAATTTCAGTTAGAACCTTGTTTACTGTTTTCTCTTTTTTCTTTGCAAATTGTTGGCAATTTAAAATGATTCCGGTTTATTGTTTTGACAATATTGAAATCTGAGAGTTACTACATATTTCATTGACGAATAGGACATAAAAGACACTAAATGTTTTTATTAGATAAAATAAAAAAATCATGGTTATGTAACCTGCATAATAGTCACCCTTTAATGAATTCATTAGTCATGTGTGAGAGTCATTCAAGTTTCTGTTATGTCAATATAAAATTATTGATTTGAAAGCATCATATTAATGTTTTGGTATTGTATCATGTGTATTGAACTATGAGGACGCATCTCTAAGATGAAGTTTATTTTATCATTAATCCTAAACGTCCATGTAAATAAAAAAGAGAACTACCACGCTAGTTATATAGAAGATTAATGTACAAAACAATTGATACTTAAGGGGTTATTTCAAAATAAAACCCATATTGATATATTAAGAGTGATAACCGTGCTACCAAATTTTTCTGTAAGGTTTAGTCAATTCTAATCTCTCTTCTCCCCCAACTCATAACTCGCATCATCAAAATGGTCACTTTAGTCAATTCATTTATCGTCGTCGTCCCGTGGATACTCTCACTCTGTTCTCTTCTTCTCTGTTCAGGCGTCCTATAAAAGCAATCCTGACACGCTGAATATTTAATGGGACACGGCAGCAGCGGCCGACACTGCAAGTGTTAAACTATTACGGATTTCGATATTATTTTCCCCCAATATCATCAAGGGCGAGGTTTCTTTAGGGGATCGTAAAAACAAGCCGTCGACAACGACAATAATGCTAAAACGAGCAGTAACAGTAATGACAAACCTCGAAGACCCAATTACAAACATTTCATTAATCAGAGAAGATGATTACGGATTCGCGGCAACCCACTTCAGGGACCAGGCGAAGAAGTGGCTGGGGAAATTCCTATATCTGGTCCGTTTAAGAGAAAACAACAAGAAAAGGGTTCATGAGACGGAGAGGACTGCAGAGAGAGGATGCAGCGTAGGTGAATGATTCTTCCACATGGCTGCGTCTACTATTTTATGAACTCGAAATGCAATGGGGCACTTTTTCTTTTGCTGCGTATTCTATACTCGTGTATACCAACAAGAAAGAAGATATAGGTGGCATTTCTTTTATTTTCTTTGTTTCGAGTTAGAAGAAATAAGAGCCCCAAGTGATCGAAGAATAGAGTGACAAGAAACAATATAGGAAAGCTGATTGATGCTCCACCCGTTGTAATTTAATGTCTTAGCAGAACGATTAGTGCAACACAACAACCTTTCAGTTGAAATGAGCTCCAAGCGATGACAAGAACTCGCCTTGTCCAGTTTCTGTTTGTTGTTATGCCCAAGAGATAAACCTATGCGGTGGGTGTACTAACCACCCATTTTCTAAGAATTTCATCTATTCGTGGTTGCATTACGACGAAACAATCATAATTATCAGCAGAAAACGATGTCATTGATAAAGGGTATGGACCATTTCCATTGGAGAATTGCTTGGTCTTTTTAATGAAAAGAATGGGGAAGCTTGTAGTAGAATCCAAGAAACAGAAAGGGGGAGGGGCCGGGGGAGAGGAGTGGTGGCAGTCGTTTTCAAGAAATGGGAGCAACGGAGTGGGTGGAGAGACGTCCCAATGAACGATCATTGACCCAGCTTTGAGTCATTCGTTTCCGAATTTGCATTGCTGCTGGTATTGTTCTTGCTTGCAGGTACCTGCACCCTGTAGAGTGAGGCTCCTATAATCCACAGGCCATGACGCGGAGAGGCTGCAGAAATGGAAAATTGTGCCCATACATTCTGCATGGCCGTAGACAACGAGGGTTTCTGGATCTAAATCATGGTCACATCTGCTCGTGAATGCCCGTGATAGTATACCGGAGAAAAATTCTCACCTTTCACCCTTTTATTGTTATTTTACTTCAGAAAACTTCGCGTCAGCAGTATAAAAGCCTTGGTTCAAAGAACGGATTGGATAAACACACATTATTTAGCTAATTATTTTTTGTGCATTAACTTCTCTTGGTTCGCCTAGATGTGACGTCCAAAAAAGACACTAGGGACGAAATTACAAGAGTGGAATGAGTGGGTCAAGCCACAAAAGTACAATAATACACGGTGGTTAGGGCGGTCAGCTCAGGAGATGTATTATTGCTTCACATAATGTGACCTACATAAGGTGTCTGAGAAGATGAGCCCAGGGCCCTTTCCATTTCTCGTTACAAAATGAGGATCAGTACGACTCTCTCTGGCTCATTTGTCGGCTTTTGGTCATGTCAGTAACATATCTGCAAAACTCAAAAGCCACGCACGGAGCTGCCTCCGAAAAGGAGTTTATTAACTTACTGGATTTGAAATTTGTTGGATGGGAACTTGGAAGCGAACATATCGAACTATCGGGTTTATTCTAATGCAAGTTATGTAATACAATCCTCTGAAATGAGAGATCACTCAATTCCCGGTAAGCACGGTCTACATGGTTTACTCTTAAAGGGCTTCAGAGAGTTTTAATTTAGTCCTGACATTAAATAATTACAAACAGGAATTTACAATAGATAATGTCTAAGCATGTATCTTTAAACATTACGCTTTCTGGATTAATGTACCCTGTAACCATGTGCTGAATGTGCTGTACAAGATTCACCTGTAGCTGATAAAAAGTGCCTGCTCCACATGGTAGTGCTCTTTTGCTATGGGGATCAGGCTAAAAGCTGAAAAAGACTACTGGACGCGACGAAAGTAAAAGCAAAAGAAAGTTAGTACCTTTTATCTGGCCTACCCGCTAAACAAATCACTACTACTTTTGCTAAAGCAATATCTAAGACATAATACTTCGAGATTGAGATCTTTAAGAAGTTTACCAATGACAGCTTGCTCCACGCGTTTTCTGTAATGACATCGATCTGCGCCAAGATGATGCAATAGGGTTATAAAAAACTCCAGTAAGTGTTATTCCATCCTTAAAATTAGGAGTCCAATACAAAACAGCCAAAATAAATTGGTACAATCAAAGCAGCAGTTCATAGGCATACAACCGATCAGACACCAATTAGAACAATTTCAGATGCGATTGTGTAAAAGCTTAAGGATCATCATCATAAGGAGCCGCAGTATTTGGTGATGATGGTAGAATTACAACAGGCCTGCCATTGTTTTGGAATTCCAGAAGCCTGCATACATGAGGAGGTTGTTGACAGCAGCCAGTGTTTCCTGTGAAGTCCAATTGCTCCAGTTTACCTGAAACACATGAAATGTGACGTGTGGAAACAAATATAATCCACAGCTATTTCATTACCTACCAAAGATTGAAACAACATCGTCCGTGACGCTGAGAGAAACAAAACAAGATTATTGACGTGTTATGAATCCAATGAAGTTCTCACTGTTTTCCATAGTATGTCTTCGTGGGCTTCTGAAAAAATTGATCAAAATAAAAAAATTTGTTGCAACTTTGGGCTTACCCATAAGGAGGAAAAGTGCCACTGATATTACTATTGTAACATACATTCTTACGAGGAAACCTTCCAAATGCTAAACTCAAAGGGAAAGACGTACCAATGATTAAGATAAATGACTAGAGGGATGCTTCGTGAATCCCAGACAGTAGAAACTATCACAGAATTTGACTACAAATGTTACCACTCGTATGAAGACTCAATCCATGATTTTTTATTTTTGTAAAAAGACTAAATCCTTGATTTTTTTCTGTTGAAAAATGAATCCTTAATCATTTTTGTAGGAAGGCAACAACAGAAACTCTGGCAAGAAACAACCAGTCGAGAGCTACTATGCTACACTGTTCGAGGCATACCTTTAGAGAGTTTTAATGCCTGTGAGATAATCTCCAATGATTCAGCAGGGATGAAGTTATAGCCAGCATCAACTGCAACAAGCTCAGGAGCATGTGAAATCAGCCTAGAGATAAATTTTGCAGTTTCCAAGCCTCCACGATTTTTGCTGCATTGAAGAATAGAAATATTGGTCTGTATTAAAACTAGTATAATGCACAAAATCAGGTTCTCCAGGTAAACCTCATGTTAAGCTCAACCAGTCCGATTCTCTCAGGGATTTCTTTTTCCAGTAGCCGAAACCCAGAAGGTCCTAGACCAATATCTTCAATGTTCAGTACTCTAATACTTGGAGCACTCAAGAATTTTGCCAGTGAACCTGCAACATGACTGTGACATGGGAACATAAACACTTGAGCCTCAGAGGACATACATAAAAAAATCAAACAAATAAATTGACAGTTTTAAGGAGTGATTAAGAAGGAATAGACACAAACAGTAATGCAGCTTTTTTTTTAAAAAAAAAAAAAACAGTAATGCTCAAAAACTCTATTACAGCACAACCATGAAATCAATTGTGCCTCATGCCAAAAATGCAGATGTGAAAAGCTATTCATCACACTGGAATATTCTCCCTCGAATGTTGACAGCAAACAGAAACATTTGCATGGGTTGCCCATGAAATAACCAAAGGAAATATGCATATCACTTAAATTATTCATTCCCTGGTCGCTTCCAGGCAGAGATGGTTTAAGATAAACATTGATGGCAACCCCGAGAATCCAGGGTTCTGCTGATCGGTAGATTTATCAGAGATCACGAAGAGAGAAGACTTCTATTATATATTGGCCCCCAAGGGACATTAAACTGTACAATGGTGGAGACTCATGGCCTTCTCATCCATGCATAAGACTAGACTTTGCAGGTAAAGGTTCAACTTAATTATTTTGCTGATCTCTTACTTATAATTTAATGGATTCAGTACTTAGGCCGGCCATCCATGCAGCATTTTGGCTTGCTAAGAATGGAAATGAATTGCAACACTTTATCAATAGTTGCTTCTTAAAATTTGTATTTGTAGGGGTCTAGCTGTTCCTCTTCTATCATAATAAAATTTCCAACCTTCTGAAAAAGAAAAAACTTTATGACGATGACTGGAAGATCAATATCATGGCTGATTGCAGGACCTCACCAATTCATTTCAGTATTAGTAGAAATAGATTAATAACCTGCCAAGTTCATTTCCAGCAATTGAAAGAGCATATAATGATGGCCCCAAGGAAGAGAGAGTTCCTAGCAATTCTGCCACGCCTTTGTAGGAAAGATCACAATTCTCTAATTTTAATTCCCGCAATGAAGACGCCTTTTCAGAAGCTTCAGTGAAATAAGTAATAAGAATCCTAGAAAAAATTAGTCAGCAAAATATCCTTTCAAAAAAAAAAAAAATATTGCATAGGCATATGCACAACTTGCTGACCTAATACCATCATCCTCCAATGGATTATCACTTATATCCAAACGTTGCAAGTTAGGCATGTAACCGTGGACTAGTGCAGATTTAAGATCTTCCATGTCATCCTTGTTTAAATTGTCACCTCTAGAAACAAGGATATGCCAAGTGAGTGAATTATATTTCTATCAAATCTGATGGCCCTATACAAGATCTGATAACATCAAACCTTAGATTAAGAACATTTAAAGACTTCAAAGACTTTTTCAAAGATGATAGCCGGTAACTTGGAATTTTCCAATTTGTGCTAGTAAGCCAACCTGAAATCTGCAGATAAAAGTTATTAGAAAAGATTCCTGCAGGTTAAAGCCAATATTTAAGAACGGAAGAAACAAGGGCCTACATTGCTTTCTGACAGCTCAAGAACAGACAAATCAGCAGATGCCCCAACAAGTGTGTTGAAGATCATCTGCGCAAAATCTGGTCCAATGTGATTATCTGAAAATGTTAGTGCACGCAAGGATCTGTGATGAAAACAAAACATAGTTCATGCAATCCTGTCTTAGTGAACTAATCAATTTTGAACTTTATACAGCTAAACAATTGTAGCGTGACAGTCCAATAAAAACCTTTCTGTCAAGAAAGATAAAAATCCAGCAGGCATGGAAGCTGCATCACTTTCAAGAATGCTAGATGATTTGATGGAAAAGCACTGGAACTTCTGTTTTTCACACTCCTTTGCACACAAACAACTACAAATTTTACTCAGAGTAGAAGGGGACAGCTTGCAGTGAATGAACTCCAATGACTGCAATGTTTCTATGTTCTGCTTTATTAACCTGCATGCCCCATCAACCTGCATGAGGATATTGGGAACCCTACATCATAAAGGTAAAGGAACACACTTACGCATTTTATTTCAGGAGCGCACGAGGAACACATTTCAGTAAGAAAGATAAACAAAGAGGAGACCCCCAAGGATCAAAGCTGGGACAGGACAAAAGAACAAAAATAACTCAAAGGTCAAAAACTTGGAGGGGAAGTTAACATAAAAGACGTTAATGTAAAATTCAGGTTTTATATGAACCTCGCTGGCTGTAACTGCCTCTAATAAGCTGAAATGACAGCTCTCAGCTTGAAGAAGAAGAGCATACAACTCAACATGCTTCTCTAATGACCAAATGAGTAGAGTAAACCAGAAGAATATGCCTTTCAAATCCCAGATTAAAACACTAACCCCATTTGCCTAGGTTGCCTCCTGAGATGCACCCAAAGTTAAGTGTGAGCCTTACACTCAAGAGAAGACTTAGATCCCAACACAGAACAGAGAAGACACTTTCATCCGAATGTCAATGACAAATGCAATTGACAGCTAAGCGTGCTGCAATTTCCATGAGAGAGACACTGTCATCAGCAGGTTCACACATTGTCTGACACTCTCCAGATGCTAAACTACAAGTTCGATAATATTCATACACAGGTGATTGATAAATTCTTTGTTCTTAGAGTGAATATCACATGTATGTTACTGAATGAACAGATAGAATAATTTATTGGATACTGGAAAGAGGTACAATGGCCTGTCAAAATTCATCATGTAAACCAAAAATGCAACATGCAAATACATAAGCAGCCATACATGAAAATGACTCATACAATACAAGCAACAGGACTAAGATGCACAAGCGTAAGGAGACACATATAAGCAGGCATAGGGATAATACAACACGTGAGTATGCCAAATAGGCCGCTGATAAAAAAAATTCAACAAGTTCCAGTAATTCTCAGATACCACGAAGATATGAAAGTAAAATGGATATAGAGGCTTTACATGACTTTTGGACTTGACACCCCGGAAAACCAATCCACGCAACTTGCTATCCTTTAGTAGCTCCTAGAGACCAAAAGTGTATAAGCGAGTCAGAGCTCACTTTCAAAGACAGCACATACCATTTTCATTGCTATGAAATCACGTCTACAGTTCCTTCTTGTCGTGTTATACATTCAACATGTTTGAAACTTACACATATCTCTGAAACACAATGGACATTTTGCAGTCTCACGTAGCTGCATACAATAAGATGAATGTGTGGTTTTCAGCGCTATCTTGGCAACTCTTAAAAGTCAAAAGAAATTAAACATGAATGATGTGAATTCTGGAAATTTCCAACTATAAATACCAAAAAGAAACAAATGGTTAAGTAATATTTCAGTTCCTGGGCACTGTGAAACAGATGCAAGCATGCAACCTGATGGACCAGCTAATGTCTAATAATTCCAAACTGCAGCGGAAAACATCTCACAGATGAAAAGAACCCAGCACAGTCATGATCAAGCAAACTCCATAAAAGGCATATTTCACAAACCTCAAAAAATAAATTTGATATTACAAAACAACAGTTCTTATAATTTTTAGATGTGCTTTTCACTCAGTTCTGAGCTGGCAATGTCTTGTCTGCCGAATAACTATTACACATGCTTACAGCACTTTTCATAAACCACAGATTCAAAATAGCAAATTTTGGACCTTCTCATGCCAATGAGATTAGATACCATCACTAGAAACCTTAATCGACTTCCAGAGATCTCAAAATAATATCTTGAATATTCCTAAAATGATAAACTAAGAAATTTAACAGAAATTGATGGGCATATATCCATATAGAAGGAAATTGTCAGTGACCCTATATGTATATGATATGTGAGCATAAGCGCTAGTATACCTGGCATGACATCCAAATTGTAGGCAGTGATAGGATAGTTTAGAGTAGTCAAAAGATGTATGACAAATGCCACCTTTAAAACCAATAGATTTCATAACAGACTCTGCACAGCACAAGGAAGGATGAGAGATTTAACAAGAAGACAGTTTAAGATACATTTTCTGCAACAGTTACCGGAAATAGCAATATCACCCAAATCTCCACTAAAAGAAAGAAGCAATGCCATCTCCGCTGCTTCATCTAGGCAGCTGCACGAGAACCATGTAATCACTACTTCAGTTCTTTGTAGAGAAGATGCACTATTAGAGGATCCACATCTTTATGATAATCCATCATTAAAATCAGGAAAACTTATTTAAACAGGTAAATGTACTTCTGGATGTGCGCTTCCCAGTACTTTTGCTGCCATTCAGCATCTTCGGTTGTCAGTTCATGATTTTTCTCTGCAGCCACCACTGCCACACTGTTTCTTGGTAATACCTGCCTTGCACCCTGGGGCCAGCGTGACTCAAACAGAGTTTTCCATACTGAATTAAAGTCTCCAAACCTGGGGCAATCAGCTGCTAAAAGTTTTTAATCAAATTTATATATCCCGGTCACAGAAAAGAAATGATTGTGAACAAACCTTCCCCTTTTCCGCCTGTCCATGTGGCTATTAGTTACACACCGTTGACCACTAAAATGCTTGAGTAACCTGCCAAGTGAACAACATAAATGAATATAGTATTAAGCAGATAAATAAACATGGTGGTGTAAACTTCTTTAAGACACCGAAATAAACAATTCCATAGCTTAGTTGAAAAACAAAATTGTAACAGCAATTAATTACTTCAGAAAGTAGAGAAATTCAAAGGTTAAACTGATCATAACACTGGTTCCCCACCTAACTCCACAGTCATAATATCCACAGAAACTGTAAAATTCGTTAGCTTGAAGTTACAAGTCCAAAAAAGATCATCTTCTATCTACTCCAAACTTAGAAGTCAACTTTTATCTCTCTTGTGTATAATAATACTTTACATCCCGATTCGTTCAAGATAGCAATTACCATAAACACAGAAAGCAAGAAACCATTTTCCTGAAAAAATTCCAAGCTCCAGAAAGTTTTGGAGGTCAAAATGCATAAATTTAACTCCAGGAATTTTGACTCACATGTCAGCGGTTAGCTTATGTAAGGCCACCGGCGGCGAATGCATCACCAAGTACTCAAACAAGTCCGACGGAAGTTCAAAAATGTCTTCCAAATAATTTTCACCTGAACGACGACAATGGTGTCAGAAGAAACCATCAACAAACGAACACTTAAGACAATCCTAACAAAAAATTCATCAATAATAAACTAATACCATAAATTATTTCCTCTATGATTGCCTCGGCGCATAGCGACATCAAAGACGGAACCTTTTCCATTGCAATACTCTGTTAGGAAAAAAGTTCAAGGGATTTAGCACAACTCAGGGCGAAGAACAGGCGATGTTCGCCATTCCAGAAAGGGACACCGGAGACGGCGTTTGCCGCTTGGGCCAAGTGCGAATTGCTAGAAAGCACATAGAATGAGACGCTCGGCACAGAACGTCCGGTAAATGGGCCAACATTAGAGGAAGACAGAAATGGGCCTTTATACGTAAGAGTCATCGATAGTAGACCGCTTTGAGCTAGACTGCTAGTGGATATATATCATGCAGGTAAACGTGTAAACGGGTAAACGGTATAAAAGATTTATTATTCCTGTTTTCTATTAAAATAGAATAATACTATGCCGACGGCTGTGCAGTTTTTGTCCTCTCAAAAGGCATTATTTTAATGTAAAAACCAAAGATATTAAAATAAGTAAAATACTAGTTGCACCCGCGCACATTATCTATCAAATACACTTAAGTGGCACCAGCGTGGAATTTGACATGGATGATTCAGTGGGTTTAGGGTTTAGGGTTTAAGTGGATGCCCTCAGCCACATTCTGACATGGAAGGTTTATGTGGCCATCCACGTCAGATGCTGACGAAACATTCGTCTCCTCCAAAATTCTCTCTTTCCTCTCGCCCGCCGTCCTCCCTCTCTCCCACCGGCGTTCTCTCCGGCGATCTCTCCGGCGAATCCCTCCCGCCGGCCCTCTCTCCGGCGAATCCCTCCCGCCGGCCCTCTCCCTCCCGCCGGCCCTCTCCCTCCCGCTGGCCCTCTCCCTCCCACCGCCCTCTCCCTCCCGCCTGCCCTCTCCCTCCCTGCCCTCTCCCTCCCGCTGCCCTCTCCCTCCCGCTGCCCTCTCCCTCCCATGCCCTCTCTCCTCCGTCTCCCGCCCTCGCCTCCGTCTCCCGCCTCGCCCTCCGCCTCCCGCCCTCGCCTCCGCTCCGCCCTCGCCCTCCGTCTCCGCCTCCGTCTCCCGCCCTCGCCCCGCCCCTCGCCCTCCCGCCTCGCCTCCCCTGCTCCGCCCTCGCCCTCCGTCTCCCGCCCTCGCCCTCCGTCTCCCGCCCTCGCCCTCCGTCTCCCGCCCGACCCCTCCGTCTCCCGCCCGCCCGACCCCTCCGTCTCCCGCCAGCCCTCGCCCTCCGTCTCCCGCCCGCCCGACCTCTCCCTCCGTCTCGCTTCCGCCAGCCCTCTCCCTCCGTCTCGCGACCGCCCGCCCTCTCCCTCTGTCTCGCATCCGCCCGTCTTGAGATCCACCAGGAAGTTGGTGGCCGTGGTGGCGTAATGGCCTGGGGTGGCCGTGGTGGCCGGGGTGGCCTGGGGGGCCGTGGTGGCCGGGGTGGCCGTGGTGGCCGGGGGACTGGGAGCGGCAGGTGAGAGACGAGGGAGGGAGGGAGAGAGACGAGGGAGGGAGAGAAACGAGGGAGGGAGAGAGACTCCGGCAGGAGGAAAGAAGGGGAATGTTGAGGGGCGGGGGGACTGACTCGGCTTTTTCGATGCTTCGTTAGCAGCTGATGTGGATGGCCACGTAAGCCTTCCACGTCAGAATGTGGCTGAGGGCATCCACTCGCAGAGTGGCTATAGCATTACTCTTTATTTTTTCTTGTCTCCTTCTCTCCCACTTTGTCTCCCTCTCCGTTCTCCCTGCGTTCTCCCTCTCTCCCTCTCCTTCTCTCCTTCTCTCCTTCTCTCCCTCCCTCCCTCTCTCTCTCTCTCGTTTCTCCCTCTCTCCCTCTCCGATCTCCATCTCTCTCTCCTTTCTCCCTCTCCGTCCTCCCTCTCTCTCTCGGTTCTCCCTCTCTCCCTCTCCCTTTTCCCAAACCAAAACACGTCCAGATTCATCTATCCGCTTACCTCTCTCTCAGATTACCCATTCCTCGCCTCTTTAATTATTCCATTTACAGTTCAACTGTTTGAATTTAATAGCACAATTCGATATGGGAGAGTGAGAGAGGAGAGGGAGAGAGGAGAGGGAGAGGGAGAACGGAGCGCGATAACCAAGAGGGAGGGAGATAAATTGGGAGAAGTGAAAAAATAAAACATAAAAAAAATATGTTGTACTAGTTTCAGTGTATTGTGAAAATCGGGACTTTCGGTTTTCAGCCTACTTCGATGGAGCTGACGTGGATGCCACCTAATATCCATGTCAGATTCCACGCGGGCACCTCGGTACGCATAGCATTACTCTAATCTAAATCATTGTTTCCTAGGGTTTATCTTTTAAACAAGGGTAAATATGTAAATCCATGCGAGTAAGAGAAGGTATGACATGTGTTTTAGTGTCATTATTTTATAATTCTTTATTAAACCATCTGTACCACGGAGGAAGCCAGTGGCTTTGAAAACCAAATGGATCCAAATTCTGATTTAGGACACCAGAGGGGGGGGTGATAAGCTGTCATTATATTGAAATCTTCACAACTTCTTGACTGATATGAGAAATAATTGCATGAAAAGGAGGTAACCGAGAGGACAAAGTATGGACCATCTAGAATTAGTAGTTCAACAAAGTAACTAAATTAGCTCCAATATGTTAAATGAACAAAGAGTCTCTTCGATTCTCCAAACTGATTTTTGGTTGGCATGCTTCGACCAAAACGACTCTTGCACTAGAAAGCAGAGTTCACGGGAGAAATTAAAGTTGGAACATTTTGGGTGAGAAAGAGACTAACATGCCTTAATAAACTTTTTAGCAATTAAGATTTTAAGGGGACACTTTCCAGTTGAATTAATCAGGAATGTAGGTATAAAATACACTTCAAAATGTTGCATTCTTCATTGGAGAGCAAATCAATGGTAATTGGATGCTTCATGAGAGAATAAATCAATGGCAATTGGGTGTTTCATGAGAGAATAAATCAAAGGCAATTGGATGTAAATCAACGGCAAATGGATTTTTTAATGAGATAATAAATCAACGGCAATTGGATCCAATATCGCCAGTACATTTTTTTGTACCGGTGATATTTAAGTATTTTGCCGGTCTGTATCGGCGATATTTTATCAATGTGCCGGTACAAAATTGGCGTTTTAACCCCTAATGAAAATCTATACGTGCTGTTATTAAAAAAACCTGCAGTGAAGGGGTTTTTTTAAGTAGCGAATCCTTAGTCGTGCCAAATTAATAATACTGGTTTAACAAAAACAAATATCTTTCATAACCAAGACCTGCTCAAAATAAATACTTTGCTTTGTATTGATTACTAATTATATCATGGAACAAAAAACTAATATCTTTCATAACCAAGTCCTGGTCAAATTAAATACTTTGCTTTGTATTGGTTACAAATCACATCAAGGTGTAAAGTTTGAAGGGTTTCCCTCATCGGAGTTGTTAGGAATTCAGCCACTTTTTCATGTTAAAATTATTGCAGCAGCCGTCCGGGTTCTTTGTTAACTCCACCAAGATTGCAGCTGACAAACTATGTGGGAAGCAATATTGAAACATCAGGTCTTCTTCTTGAAACGTCAAGTCTTCGTCTCATCCAAAATGTAAAGAAATTTGATTGGTTTACAAGTAGTTGCCCGGTGCAATTAGTACCAGACTTACCTGTCCCAATCTTGGCGTTTTCTTTTGTCAGAGAAACAGAAAAAGACAAGCCCGGCCATCTTACAAAACACTTTCTTATGTAGCATCTTTATCAATGGGTATATACTATAAACCACGTCTCACGCAAAGAAAACAAACTATCTTTAATTCCTAACAAAAACTGTGGGTTAAATTAATTATTAAAGACTGCAAGCCCAGTTTTAGTTTCTCCGGTAGAGGCTTGACAATTTCGACGGCAGAGGCTTGCGAATTTGATTTTGGACAGTAGTGGTGTTCAAATTTCATAGAAGTCTTTTACTAGTGACTCTGGAACTAATTTGTAGCTGATTAACAACTGAGGATCCATTTATTACCACTCTTTGGCTTAAGCAAGATCATCTTCAACTTTTGGGAGGAACTAGTTCATTAAATTGCAATACTCTTCAGTTACATTCAACAAAGAGAGTGAACGGTATACGTAGTTCCGAAACCACGGCTCAAAAACTCAATGCTGCAAAAAAGTAAGTCTCCAATGAATGATCGAGGAATGAACAAACCTAAGTAACTCCTTTGCCAGATGCTCCATGGAAGAATACATCGACGTACTTGCCAGGCCAAGCCTCTGTAATAGCAAATCCTGCTGCGGACCCTACTAATTATTAGCCTTGCAAACATATGCAGGCAAGCATGGTAGGCTGAGATTTAAATGCCCGGGCACCCATACAAATTCAATAGCCGAAAAATTAAGTTGCGATTGAAGAGATGAAACAATTTGTTGTTTTCCTTCGTTTGAAGGTACCGTGGTGGTTGGATCATGCATGTAATGCACTTAGAGAGAGGTGGCTGGGAAGGGAAGGGGGGAGGAGCTTTGCTGCGTCTTCTGGAAATACTAATTGAACTAATAACTTGTGTAAGTGTTTGTTGTGGGTGGTTGAACTTGGTGAAGAGCTGTCATTACAATGAGAGCAGCAGGTGAAAGAAGTGGATGTAAGTTTTCAAGAAGAGCTGGATTCAGCTAAAACGTTGAAACTCCTCAATAATGTTACTCACAAGGGAGAGATGGTACCTCAAAGCTGACACCACCCCCTCATAAATGAGTACAAAAGATATCCCCACTCTTGGCCACCATATAGCTCCAAGTTTTTATTGCTTGGGACCTCTTTTGACATATGAAAAGCAGCAGTAAATGATAAGTTAGATGTACTTTTCCCCATTTCTATCAGAGGAAAAGTGGAGGGCAGGTGAAAATGCTCCGGTTATCCTAACATCATACTAACAAGATCTAATGAAGGGATGATACATGATATATGGAATTATGTAAGTAGATTAGCCTCTAAATCAAAGATTTTAGACGATCTTAAGGTTTTTGACTTTTTTTTTTTAAGTTTTCGTGGGTCACTATAGAGCAAATTTAGATGCTATTTAAATGCTCCCAGCTGCGGTTTGTTGCAGTAATGGTGGGCGGGAGCTAAAATTAGTCTATCCCCTCTGGGTGATTATTTGTTAATAGCTTCAATTGGTATGTTTCCAAAATATGTATCTTCCTTCAATGCAATGATCAAAATTTAGTGTTTCACAGACGAATATAACTTAAAATTTTACCCGGAGACAACTCTACAACGGGAGTTAGCTCTACCTTCTTCTTCACCAGTGCCGGCGTGATATGTCTCAGTAGCTCATGATTTAATAAGAGCGACAAGCTTTCTGAAACAAAGAGAGCAGAAATGATAAATGAGAAGCTCATTAACATGAAGGGTAATCCATACACGTTACAAGAGAGATGTAGTTGGCGTTGCCTATCTGCGAGCGTCGTCTTCCTTTATGATGCAAGGAAATGCCGGAGTGACGAGGCCCCGCCCAGCAAGTTGGGGACCTTTTAAAAATTTTGATTGCTGCAAGGGAAATAAAGGAGGGAGCAACAAACAGTGGTCATGGTCGGATACATGAAGCAAAAGAAAATTAATCCGGTGGTACTTCTTATTCTTACCACAGCGTAAAAGAAGAAGGAATTAATGAGGTACAGAGAGAGAGTGAGAGATGATCACAAGTTTAAAAGTAAATGCGGTGGAGCTGGGTCCTGGAGTGACATACAAGAGTTATATAAATCCACCTCGTGGAACCGCTTTCAGAGATACATTTGTCAGAGAGGGGATAGCTGCAGGCAGTACTTGTTCCTCAATGCTCATGGACAGATCTCCGATGCTGCTTGTGGTACTCTCTGTTTTAGCTCTGGCATCTCTGGTTCAACAGGGAGAGGCTCGAGCATTCTTTGTTTTTGGTGATTCCCTAGTGGATAGTGGCAACAACAATTTCTTGGTCACCAGTGCTAGAGCGGACGCGCCTCCTTACGGGATCGATTACCCGACTCACCGCCCCACAGGCCGTTTCTCCAATGGCCTCAACATACCGGACATTATCAGTATGGCAACAATATTAACGATCATCTCCTTTTCTTTTTCGATTTTCTCTGTCGTCTTCTCCATTTTCTTGATTCTGTAATGGTGTGACTTGACTGAATTAGTTGTACTGAACGTGCATTATCAGGTGAGTCCATTGGGGAAGAACCCACAATGCCATACTTGAACCCCCAACTGACCGGAGAGAAGCTACTCGTCGGAGCCAATTTTGCTTCTGCCGGGATCGGGATTCTGAACGACACGGGAATTCAATTTGTAAGGATAGGAAACTAATCTCAATGACACGCCCTGTTCTTCTCTTTTCTTCCTCTTTCTATCACCCAACCCACGTAGTTGGCATTAATATAAACACCTTCAGTGCGTGTATCATAGTTTTAAAGCAAATCAATTCTGTGTGACTTGACTCTGTCTGCTTGCAGCTGAACATTATAAGAATCAGCCAACAACTTCAGTACTTCGAGCAGTACCAAGCGAGAGTGAGCGAGCTGATTGGCGTAGACCAGGCTCAGCAGCTGGTGAACCAGGCGCTCGTTCTCATCACCCTCGGCGGCAACGACTTCGTCAATAACTACTATTTGGTCCCATTTTCCGCAAGATCCCGACAGTTCGCGCTCCCCGACTACGTGAGATATCTCATCTCCGAGTACAGAAAAGTCCTAATGGTAACCACCACTACCAACCTTTAATCACAGCGCTTATTCCCCTTCATGCACGCATTGCATTGGCCTATTTCGTAATCGCCATTAATATCCATCCAGCTCAGAACTAATTAATGACGGAGGTAAGTGGGTGTTTTTTCCGGCTGTTAGTTACAGTAATGAATAATGTGTACTCCAATCAACCTAAAAGAAACCCATGGAAACACGAAGATGATCACGATGTCCTTTCCGTCTCCTGATATGGCTGAGAGCTTCGCATTAATGACATTGAAGCAACGGTCGGCAGAGTAAGATAAAAAACCTACAGCAGAAGCGAATGTGAATATCATGTCCGGAATTAGCTCGATCGGTTCAAATGGACGGCATTTCTCCATGGGGAGAAGTTCCTGCCCTCGATGCATATTGTACAGCCGTGTACAGGCCGCATTAGCTCCCAGATTATAACCACCTCGTTGTCCCCCTTCCTTTTTCAGCGGAAAATGTGAAACGTGGGTGCTTTTACTTTGCAGCGCATTTACGATTTGGGTGGAAGGAGGGTGCTGGTGACCGGTACCGGACCCCTCGGCTGCGTCCCGTCGGAGCTCGCCCAGAGAGGACGAAACGGCGGGTGCGCCCCCGATTTGCAGGAGGCGGCGGCGCTGTTCAACCCTCAGCTGGAAGACATGCTTAACGGACTCAACAGCGATTTGGGAGCCAACATCTTCATCGCTGCTAACACCCGACTCATGCAGAACGATTTCATCACTAACCCTGGAGCTTACGGTAACAAAAATTTCATATACTTTTTCTCCATTTTTTTCTACCGCACGGTCCTCCAATTCACAAACACCCACCGAGTCTTAAATGCGACTCACCGACTTCGCACTTTCCGGACCTAACTCTTCCTCGTTCCTCCGGCCTTCTCCGACGCCGGAGCCGGGAGCGTCCGAAGTCACCATTAATGGCTTTCCTGTTACAGGTTTCGAGACATCACAGGTGGCTTGCTGTGGGCAGGGGCCTTACAACGGGCTGGGCCTCTGCACGGCCCTCTCCAATCTCTGCCCCGACAGGGACGCCTACGCGTTCTGGGACGCCTTCCACCCCAGCGAGAAGGCGAACCGCATCATCGTCCAGCAGATCCTCAGAGGCAACACGGACTACATGAAACCCATGAACCTGAGCACCATCCTCGCCATGGACTCCCAGACCAGGACCTGAAACCGTGGAGTACTACTAGCTGTGTGTTAGATATGCGCGAGTTTTGTTTTATTTCCCAAGGTCAAAGGGGGCCGGGGTTGTGATTTGGTTGGAGTGGCCGGGTTTCCATAATAATTATTTCCAAGTGTTTATTACGGGGAAGCTATACGTAATGTTAAAGATGTTTCAGGGTAGTGTTTTTTTTTTCTCCCAACAGTGCCAAGGCCTTATGGATTAGTGCTCCATTGACTGTCTATATGTGTAAGGCATGATTTATAAAAATAAAGTGTGACTTTGGCTTGTATTTACTGGGCACAAAAATAATTTTATATAATTTTATTAGCCAGTATCTAAGTATCTATCTCTGTATCCATCTCTCTCTCTATTTATAAACAATCTGCAGATGCTCACAGAAATACCTTCTGGCTCGGTGAATAGATGTTTGTTCGATGGTGTCAGTTCGCAGTGGGGGGGAATGGACATGGTGAATACTCCCCATGTATTGGGATTGCTTAGGGCATTGTCCGTACATATATTGACTACTTTGTTGTCCCTCCCACACCTTGCATTATGTCCATGCCCCCGGTCACGACCCCATCCACATCTGATTGCAATAGACCAACAATCTACCCAATCGTCACATAATATTTAAATGCACTCTTGTGGTCCAGACTCCATAAAGCCATTGCTATTTCGGGGCCTGGCTCCTGGCAGCATGGTCCGTCTAAAGTTCTCCTTGTATCCCGTGTATGTCATTTTCGAATTTCTTTACACATTTATCAACAAGTGGTCTCCCTGTAATATAATTTGGTTGTGTGAAAACTCATTTACATAGAGATTAACCCAAGTTAGTCTACTTTGGTTATAAATGCTAGAACATTGTTCTAATTAATGTTTACCCACAAACAAACAGTTCCTATTCAGTTGCTTAGTTTGAAGATAATAACATACTTAGGCAAACATTATAAATCAAAAGTGACATGATTAGTACTAATTTGTAAGAAAACCAGTATATTTCCAAAAAAAAAAAATGAACGAATAGACTAAAGGAGATCTGTGGGTTCAATAGGAGCAACAGAGAGGCTACCCGATTACATATGTTCTCCGGAGCCAGACCTTCCTGAAAGTGATCCTCACGAATGAGTACATGAACAGTATCAGGTGCTCTTTACCAGAGCTTCCAGAGACGAAGCGTAGGCGCTATGAAAGTCTGGGACTAAGTACGCAAGATGTTCTTTTCCTTACCAGTGATGTTAATGTTAGTGCATTTGATATTCGGACTGATTATTACTGATTATTTTCTTAAGAAATACCTTGAATCTTCTGTGGATTGTCAGGTTGCGAGGTTTTTTTTTACCATGTTATTGAGAAGCTTGGGTGCTGATGTGAAACTGGCTGCAAATTGGATAATGGGCGATATTGCTGCCTATATAAAGAATGAAAAGCTGACTATAAAAGATATTAAACTTACACCGGATGAGCTCGCAGAGTTGATTGCCTCTATTAAAGATTGGAACTATTAGAGATTCAAAGGAAAGATTGGGAAAGAGGCATTTATCGGCATCAAATATTTATTACGTTTTTATATAATCATAGACTTTCACCCATATTTTCATGATCTTTTGTTATGTACGCGTTTAGATACTTTTTGAACTCATGGCAAAAGGAGGGACAGCAAAGGGATTAATAGAAGAAAAGGATTTGGTTCAAGCGTGTTGGTCTACCATACTCTGCCATCTGTAAGGAAGCTATGGTTCTCTCTCTGTGTACGTATAAATCTCTGTGCAAGCCCAAAAGAGCATTACTAAACGAAAAAATTCGAAATAGCTGTGGGTTGATGCGTCTTCCAAATCCCCCTTAAGGCGACGCCCTTCCCCCGGTCCCCCTACCTCCCTCTTCGCCCTCGGCAACCTATATCCAAAGGAATCCCTATCTCCTGCTTATAAAGACAACCAGTCACGACGCACCAAACCACAAGATTCCCACTGGATTGCCCGCTTACGCAGTACGCACACCATGAGCAAGAGAAAAAAAAAAAAAAAAAAAACTCAGTGAATGGGCGTTGAATGAAAGATGCCTCCCGACCGAAAGTGGGCCTCCTTGCCAACCCATTTTGTCCATTGCCCTGCTCTTTACACGCCACCATTGACGTCAAGCAGTTTGACCAGTAATGTACATATGATGTAACGACGTTTGGTTCCTTCCCCCTTGTTCTGCTCTCCGAATAAGCTGTTTAACTGCTCCTATTTTTCCCTTTTCAGCGACTCTTGCTGCATGTCCGTTTCGATGGGGAGAGAAAGAAAAAGGGGACGACGGATTTATGGATTGGACGTGTGAGCCCCCGCCACTCTGCAAGTCGCCACCGACTAGTCTAACAAAAGATTCAATTCATTACGTGAGCGGATCGGGGTTCTAGAGCCTCGGGTGCCTTTGTTTGGCAGATTGACGTTGATCCCACTGTCGCCGTCTGATTTTGATCTTTCGTGAGATCGATTGATGGCAAACTGAAATTAAGCACCGTAGCCGATTGAACATGCCGGAATTTGGAAGGTTTGTTATTTTGCTTATATGCCTGCCTGCTCCACTTATATTACTACGCTTATTCGGTTGTAATATTTCTTAGCCTTTACACGGGTTCTCTACCTCTCTTTACAGCTGGAACAGAGTACATTTCATTTCTCGGTACAGTTCGCTAACCACTGATCAATTCCGTGATTATGTCTGAATCATGATTATGAGTGTCACTGTGGCCTTTTACACCAACAATTTTGAGAAGAAGAGTTTCGGGGTTGAATATCCTAGGTTAAAAAGAAAGTTTTACTCATTACGTCCCATATATGTAACCGAGGAAAGATCAAAAGCGAGGAGAATTCACAGGTTCGTTGCACCCACAGACTGTTCGGTGTAATAAATTGACCCTCCAAAGTTCAAATCCAGTAGCCATCCGAACTTACAGTCGTTATTTGACTCATAGTTACACCATTTTCAAATCAGTACTTATATGTTTCTTGAAGATTAAATATGATCACAAATATCATTATATTTAGATTCTCGTAATGAAAACCCCGAATGGGGGTGAAGTGACAGAGTAACCGAAGGATCAATTTTTTTCTTCGGATCGTTAATTATGATTAGTGCCGTCATTATGCAAATCCGAATGATTTCACGCTAAAGACGCCTTAAATGAGTTCACACAATATCGGACCGGGTTTGGGTCGGAACGCGGGTTTCCGTTTCGGAGCGCGTGGAACGGGTCCTGCGAAACCGGACACGGCATTGACGAAGCTGGAAACGTCGGCAAGAGTAGACGATGAGGTCGTCGGCGACGGAGACTCGATATGCCGCCTGGCTTTGAAAGACGGTCGCGGCCGTTGGGCCTTTTCCGGTAAATCCTCGGACTTTTATCCGTTAATGTGGCCGGGTGGGTCCCGATATCCCGATCTCTTGGTTAACCGACGGGCAGGATCGATGGCTTGATCGGATTCCCACTTTCCGCTGCTGCTGGTGGTGGCAGCCCAACGACTTTGACTGTTTTTCTAACGGCAATTCATGGGGATCACATGGCGTTGAGTGGACTTGGGTGCAAGTTCCCTAATTCTGTTGTTTTTCGCATTCTAATCCTGTCATTTCGTCTAGAGAGATAGAGCAGGTTATCCACGACGTTGCTATTCTTTGACGCTGGGGCAGATCTTATGTTTCACCTCGCCAAATGTGTTTCTCCTAAGTCTTATTATATTAAACTAAATAGTTCAAAATTAAGCAAATAAAGGCACACTTCTAGTTTAATCAGGTTGAATTCTTTAATAACACAGGAAAAAAATAACAAGGTCGTACCTTTTCATGAAACAAAACGGATGGTGAAAGGTTTTTCTTCTCCTCAAGCTAGTTCAAATATAAATTGTTTGATAATTCAAAATTTTATATTTGTACTTTATTATCTTATCTACTACCATAAAAATAACTTGTGAGAGAACAAGAAAAATAATTCGAGAGACAATTAATAGGTTATTCTAATTTTTTATTTAGTCATATGATACTTCAAATACCATACATTTTATTTATGAAAAATGATATCATTACTTTGACATTTTCCTGTGAGGTTTTACATCTTGACGCAGTCTTGGTGCAACGTAGTTGGCATTCCAGATAAGGTCTAGGGTTGAGGCTTTTAAGAAGATAGTTACTATTTTATTTCTTACTTTGACTATCAAAGAGGATCCACATCATAATGTAAAAACTTATAGTAAAAGGTCACCACTCTTTATTTATTTATTTATGTGGTTATTGATTGAATAAATGGATGATTTGTAAACAAATGGAATATTTAACTAACAGAGTTAAGAGAATTTTATATTAAAAATATTAATAAAGGTTAATAGTATCCTAAAAAGTTAAACTTAAGGTAATATACGACAACGTAAATAACCAAGTTATTATTCTATGCACGAAAATATAATACTGTGATTAATATTAATCAATAGATGGGTAAATAAGTATGATTTAATTATTCCTTATCTTTTGCTATTCACTTAATACTTAATAGTTGAATTGATGAAATTACGTGTCCAGCAACATTATGGGAGCGAGTGAGCACACCAGGCAGTTATCTGGAGACGATACGAAATTTAGCGATGCCGTTGAATTGTGAAATTATGAGCATACGGACCGGTTCTGGGTCAGCGTTTCGGACCGCTCACGAGGACACCATGAAGGTGGAAGCCAGGCGCCGGCCGCCGGCTCTGGTCTCTCCTCTATAAAATCCCTATCTTTCTCATTCTCTCCCATTTTCTCGTTACGAGGAGGAAAGCTGGCAAAAATTTCAGTTCTCTTGATGCGCGCTCCCCTCGCGCGCCTCGGAAGTTTTCTGAACCCTCAAGCTATTATCTGCTCTTCAGTTCGTCACTCCTTCCTTCCGATCCATTTCCGGATCAGCGGCTGTACCTCCACGACAGCGCCAGTTCTTTGCTACCGAATCGGAGACCGAAGGTCCATTTCTTCTCCGGCAAAGGTGTCCGGAGGAACGCGAATTTCAGCATTTTTTCAGAATCTCTACTATTCAGATTCGCAGAAGATGGAAGTCGTCGCGTCTGAAGACAGCAAGGCGTCCCAGTGCTGGATCAAATTCAAAGACAATATCGTGTTCGCGTTCTTTACTCCGTTTGTCGTCTGTCTGGCGGCCGGAAATCTAAAATTAGAGACGTTCTGTAACTTCATCAGGCAGGATTTCTATTTTCTTAAAGCTTTCCAGAAGGCGTAAGTTCAACCTCACGTGCCGATTGATTTCTGGTGACATTAACAGTAGAGTTACGCTGTTGCGAGTTTGTCATTTATATTCTCTCTCCTGACTCATCTTCACATGGATTTTGATAGTTACGATATGGCGGAAGATGTTTCTGATGATGATGAGGCGAAGGAGATTATGCGCCGATTAAGGAAAGATGTCGACGACGAGCTGTTAATACATAAGTCTGTTTTAATGGTAAGATATAAATGTTCTTTTCATTTTGTCTGCCTAAGTAAGATCCGCTTTTTAGTTTCTTTATATTATACTAAATTTGCCTCCAGATCTTTCCTATTCGTAAAAGCCTCGAGTGTGAATTGAAATTGTGGAGCAATTCTATGATTTTCGTTGTTAGATAACTACTGAAACTAAGTGTATGGGGACTTAGTGAAAGTTTGACCTATTACAGGTATTATCAGCTATCGAGACTGTGTCATCTGATATTACGTTGAGACCAGTTCACGCTAATGTGTTATCTGTTGTTATGTTGAATGATTCTTGAATCTGATTACGAGGATGTAAACATCGTTTTATTGCCAAAGGCATTCCATGTCATGCCAATGCTGGTATGTAGGTAGGGTAATTATTTACCTCAACAATATAAGGACAACAGTATATGAAGATGTTTGTGAACAAGAATTACTAGAAATGAGCAGTGATAAACGTGACCTGACAGGGCTGAGAAACTCATGTGCTTGCGTAGTAAACATCAAGCATCCTCAAAAGAAAGGAGAACTATCACAAACAATTAAAAGAAAAGAGAATTGGTCGGTGGTATGCATCTTTTGTGAAATGTTCCCAGATTTCAACCCTGAGCTTGAATAGAGAATGTGTACCTTTGTTTTCCTTTCCTTTCTGTGCTTATTTTTCCTTTTTAGTTGCATTAGATTTCCCCCTAGTTTGTGGTCTTCCTCCTAAATAATGAGATTTATTACATGGAGTCTTGAGAGATCTTTCTTCAGTTACTGTTTCTAAGGTATGAACCTTTTTTTCCAGCCTGTTGATTCTATACGTACGTTAAGTAAACAGAGTAGTTTGTGACATATAAATAGGAGTTCTTCCAAGTCAATTGAAAAGTGATGCTGGTTCTTGAAACTTTCAGGCTGGGAGTTATCTTGCAAAAAATACAGTTGTATTTAAGTGTAATGTTTAGTCTTACATGTATCAGAACAGATTGTAGCTGCTTAAAACTGGTAGTTGGTGTGTATGGACTATTTGAGGGTTAGTTCCATTTATTGTATTTTATAAACTGAAATCATACCAGCTAAAAAAATTTCTGTAGCAACTACTACCAAAAAACTCAATTAGCTATGATTGACTGTTCTAAATGTTTGGTCTTGGGATGCTGATTGGCTTCCATTGTCAAGCTAATTTTCTTCGTAGCCTTGAAACTTTAGGGATAATCTCTGGCTGTTGAGAGTGTTGAATCTTTCTCTGATTCACTCTGCTCCTCTCAAACTTTGTTCAACGTCCAAATTATGTTGATGTCCTTGTGTTTCTTGATTAGCTTTATGGTAGTTTGCACTAAAGGAGTTTGAATCATCTGTTAAATTATACTGTTTCAAAACAATTTTTTTGAACTATAGAATTTCCTTTTATTTCATTACTGTTTCTTTCTTTATTTATTTGTTACTGGACCATGGACATTTGGTCCTGAAGGAAGTCTGTTACACAGGAATGGGGGGTGGACCTTGCAAAGGAGATTACACCTAACTCAGCAACACAAAAATATGTTGATTTCCTGCTTGCAACTGCCTCTGGAAAGATTGAAGGAGGCAGAGTTCCTGCCAAAATGGCAACTCCTTTTGAGAAAACAAAAATTGCTGCTTATACCATTGGTGCCATGACCCCTTGCATGAGGCTTTATGCCTTTTTAGGCAAAGACCTTCTGACATATATTGCATCAGAAGACACTCATCCTTACCGGAAGTGGATCGAGAATTATTCATCTGATAAATTCAAGGTTGGTACACAAATATATAATTATCCTTGTAGATTACACGCAAGCCTGAATTGGTAAAAATAACCGAAATGTCTATCTATTATGTTAAATGCAGGAAGCAACTCTGAAAATAGAGGATTTACTTGACAAACTAAGTATCTCTCTGACTGGGGAGGAACTTGAAGTCATTGAGAGACTTTATAACCTTGCTCTTAGACATGAAGTGGATTTCTTTTCTGCCCAGCCACTCTTTCAACGCGCAGTGGTCCCTTTTTCAAAAGTGCATGATCCTGCCAATACCTGTCTCATGATTTTCTGTGACTTTGATTTGACATGCACAGAGGTTGATTCTTCTGCCATCTTAGCGGAGATTGCTATATTAACTGCTCCCAAGGTAGATCAGAATCCTAAGGCAGATCAGAATCCTGAGGCAGATCAGTATGATCCTGATGTTGAACTTCCTCAGATTACATCGGTGAATTTAAGGAATTCATGGAACATCCTGTCCACTCAGTATACAGAGGAATATGAAAAATGCATAGAGGACCTTATGCCTTCTGAAAAAGGTAGCAGTACCTAGGCATTTTAATGTTTGTTTCTTTTCATCTCACAGAGCTCATGTAGGGGTGGTCTTGCTTGCTGACAGACACTTCTAATTTATAATTTTTTTATATTTTTTCCAGTGCCATTCAACTATGAAGACCTATGTAAAGCCCTTGAGCATGTAGCACAGTTTGAGAAACGGGCAAATTCTCGTGTTGTGGAAGCACAACTGCTCAAGGGATTGAATTTGGAGGACATAAAAAAGGCAGGAGAACGGCTTCGATTTCAAGAAGGTTGCAAGAATTTTTTTGAACATGTGGCAAAGAAAAAGGAAGAGCTGAATGCAAATGTCCATGTGCTTTCTTACTGTTGGTGTAGTGATATTATTAAGTCAGCCTTTTCATCAGGTATATTTTAAATATGTTACAAATATTTAGATCAGAGATTTTTGGTCAGGTCATTGTTTTGTATGTTTGCCTTATTATTTAGTTGTCCATATTCAAAATTTTGGTTGCAGTAACATGAGTTATATAATAGCTTGGATCCACCTTCTATGTTTCAATTATTTGCATCTTTTAAAGTTTAATCTTATCAAATTCCTTACAATCTTGTGATTTTAATTTTGTCCTTTTGTTCATCATTGGCTTTTGTGAGTTTAGTTAGGTTTTTCTAAATTGGTGCGAAAAGCATAAGTTTGATTTGGTGCTGCAGATTGTGATAAACTGTATACACCTATTCATGAAAGGAAGAACCTTTTTTTTTTATGATATATTTTTTTTGAAATGGTGTGGTCTTTTATTGATTTCTGAAGATTGCATACATCATTTATATCGTTTTTCCTCCCTCCTCCCTCCCTCCTGCCTGCCCGCCCGTCTTGAAATAGTGGATTAATTGAAGCTCCTTCAGTGAGTACTGGTCATGGCAGCATGAGATTGGTGATCAGTCCCTTTGCTGTATGAATTCCTTATTAACACTAATTGCTGCACAAAGTAATAACCACTTCTGAGTCTTTCAATTACAAAGGATTCATTGAAATGAGAACTTTATCTACCTAGTCTTGAATTCATTATTAACTCTAATTGTCTGAAGTGGTATTTCTGATGCAAGAAGTCTCAGTGACCTCATTGACAGTTAAGATGTCTGCTGGCTTCCTTTTGTTGTCCAGCTTTGTCTTTTTGAGTGTAACCAGATACTTAGGGCAGCCTCATGTTTACTTGAGAGACAGTCTTTGTCCTATTGTCATATTAAGAATGTTGTCTTGATATCTTAGTACTGTTACCTGCTTTACAAGTTTCTCTTTTTTTGTGAAGGAATTTTTTTCAAACCATTGTCTGCTTGTCTTTTAGAATTTACTATTCCACTTTGCATATTATGCTTTTATATCCTGTGCTTATTTATTT
The DNA here is from genome assembly GCA_022405105.1 of Aristolochia contorta. Lineage (NCBI taxonomy): Eukaryota > Viridiplantae > Streptophyta > Magnoliopsida > Piperales > Aristolochiaceae > Aristolochia > Aristolochia contorta. The sequence goes on along the minus strand of CM039667.1, from coordinate 2,698,391 downwards.
TTAAGTTGCCATTGGCTGTACTTTGTTGTAAGTGTGTCAGAATCTAGTGGTCTAGATAACATAAGATTTTATTTACCCTACTGCCGAATAATGGAGAGTTACACAGATTGATAAAACTAGTCATGTTAACTTCTAACACTAACAGGTCCTGTGATTATTTGAACTAACTGCAGTGCCTCTGCAGCTCCCTTTCGCGTTATTTGAATTTATATCTTACTCTATGAATTTTTATTGGCTTACGAGAAAAACCTTTTTTTTTTTTGTGTATATTGATTTTGTCTTTTATGATATTCAGGTGGTGTATGTGTGCATGCAAATGAGTTTGTATATAAAGATAACATTTCCACGGGTGCAATTCACTGCAAAATGGAGACTCCCTTTGACAAGGTTCAGGCTTTTAAAGACATCTTGAGCAATTGTAGTGATTCTGGGAGGCACTTATCAGTGTACATAGGGGATTCTCTAGGGGATTTGCTTTGTATGCTTGAAGCCGATGTAGGCATTCTTGTTGGCTCTAGCGCTAGCTTAAGGAAAGTGGCTAATCAATTTGGAGTCTCTTTTGTCCCATTATTTTCTGGTGTGGTAAAGAAGCAGAGGGATTTTGTGGAAGAAGGTTCCAACTGGAAAAGCCTCAGCGGTGTTATTTATACCGTTGGTAGCTGGGCTGAGATACATGCATTTATTTTTGGTTCTACATAATTCAGGTTCTTGGTTATACATAATTCAGGTTCTTGGTTATACCTTCTTGTGAGCTTGATTCAAGATCATAGAAATCGATATTAGATGATTGGTGGCGACTAATTTTACACAGCCTCCCCAATTGTTTCCTTTTTTTTTTAATACAAAATTGTGGCCTTCTTTACCAAAACGTATTCTGGACATGCTGGCTTTAGGCGGAAGGTATTTATTCTTTTGATTCAACCTTCTTCTGTTGTTTCCTCATGTTCATCTACACGAGTTTGATGTGTAAAATGTGATTTTTTTCTTCTCTGCAGGAAACAAAAGCTTCAATACGTACAGGAGGTTGCAGAGGCATGAAATATTTTCCTCTTTTTCTTAGTGGATCTTATGGCACAAAAATGTGTACCAATTGTAAATTTCATTCCCATCCATTTCATTGATCCTTCAGCCTTATATCATGATTGGCTTGAGGGAAGTATTCTCTTTTTGTTCTGAACAATATAACAAAAGCAGATATTCCTATTTCTGCCACAAAATCCAAAAAGTTCATATGCTTTTTTGACCTGCAAGGGACAATTTTCACTCCCACATTTCTGTTCTATGATTTTCATCTTACGGCAAAGACTAGTGCTAAAAGTTTCTTCGAAGTCCATTGAAGAATAATTTTTCAAAAAAAAAAATTTTAACAATTGAAGACTCATGTAAAAGTACCAATTTTCATTGACATTAGAGAAGTTATATTTACTCTTCAATATTTTTATTCATTTTGTATATATTATAGTGCAACCATATATTTATATAGCACGTAATTGTCAGCCAAAAAGTAAAATTAATGTGATATATGGAATAAGTAGTTTTTTCGAGTCCATTGAAGATTAATTTATCAAGAAAAAAATGTAAACAATTGAAGGCTGATGTATAATTACCAAATTTTCATTGATATTAGAGAACTTATATTTACTCTTCCTTGTATTTGTTTTCATTTCTCCCTCTGGAATAATCCCGATGGTTTGCTTTCTTGTATTCCAATACTGTCATTTTACTGTCATTTTAATCCACTCGGTCCAGTTAAGTCGTCAGCGGCGAAGTTGTAACTCAAAAGCCAATTGCCTCTCACGTCAGATCTTCAGGTCGAAGACCCAACACTAGCCGTAAGTTCGCCTGTTATCTCTTCCCCCCCTATTTATTCAATCTGGAGTCTGTCAGAAGCGATTCTCGTCCCGTGCGTCTTCCCCGTTCCTGTTCCACCGCTTTAAGCCGCTCTCGTATCATATCCTTTTTGTAGGAGGTAAGATATCTCGTTGTTATTGCTGCGGCTCCTGATCAAGAGGTTGGATATTTTGATGCCTTCTAACAGTTTGATGAAATGGCAACGAGATATTATTTTAGTGAATGCTGATAATTTACACCACTGAAATGTGTCTACTTCGAATCGGTACATGAGTTTTTGCACCAAGTTCACTAAGTCTTTGGGAGGAAACTTATAGCAGCATCGTTGGTTCCTTGTTAAATATGAGAAATTTGGGTATTTTTCAGAGGGCGAGGTTAATAACGTTTCGGTACGACAGCCAAGGTTCTTGGACGTTTACAAGTCTGTCCAATCCTAGCCTTTTCACACTCTTTGTGTTTGGAACCATGTACAAAGGGGAAGATTGTCAACATGTGATAGCCGTGTTGGCTCCTGAGGGGTTGCCTTGGTTATCCTCTCAAGTTACCAGCAGCTTTATCCAAACATGGGGGACCTCTATACCGGTCATCTATTAGGGTTATACTAAGAATGAAACGAGTCTGTTGAAATATTTCTCTTTTGGGGGTGCGATCATACCAGCACTAATGCACCGGATCCCATCAGAACTCCGAAGTTAAGCGTGCTTGGGCGAGAGTAGTACTAGGATGGGTGACCTCCTGGGAAGTCCTCGTGTTGCACCCTTTTTAAAAAAACCAAAGCCACCTAAGATGATTGAATGGAAGCCGCCAAAGCCCCCTATGATTAAGCTGAACTTTGACGGGTCCTCAATGGGCAACCCGGGACCTGCGGGTCTTGGAGGTGTGATAAGAAATGATAAAGTGGAAATTCTCAAAGTTTACTCGGGGACTGCGGGCTGTTGTAGGTCGAATGAAGCCGAAGCCAAAGCACTTTTGGCAGGCATTAAAGTGCTAAACCAAGATACACTTCAGCCAATTGAAATTGAAGGTGACTCCCAGTTAGTCATTGGCTGGGCACAGAAGAAAAACACTGCCCCCTGGTCTTTAAAGCCTATTTTTGATGAGATGGATGACCAGATCAGGGACTGGAAAATAGCCTGGTCGGCTGTCCCAAGGTCAGCCAACTCCTTGGCTGACAAGCTGGCAAAGGCAGGTGTTGTTAGGACAGGCCTTATAATTGCCAACTCCGAGACAGATCTCTTTTAATCCCCTACAGCCCAAAAGGAGGCCTCTTTGGCCTCAGATGTATTACTACTCTATCTTACACTGCTTGTACTATGCTCTATTTATAATCAAATAAAAAAGCATCACTATTTCAAAAAAAAAAATATTTCTCTTTTGGCAAGATATTGTTGATGTTGTAACAATCTGTTCACTTTTTATTTTTTATTTTGCCATTTAATTAGCTTTACTCAAGTATAAGTATTTTTCCTTAAGATATTTGGCTAGTTGAAAATTTTCCGAACATTCCCTAACACAGTTCAAATATGCATTTGGCATCGAGAGTTTCCATTTCAAGAACTTCATTATAGACTGAAAATAGTCTGAGCTTTTAATAAAGTACAGAAAATAGTGAACCTCTTCTGTATAAACTCTTAGACCAACCCAGAAACTGATTTCGTATAGACTATACAGTCTACTGGTGTCCTAAGTTTGCATTTGCCTCTTATTTGCCTCTTTATCCAGTTTTCCTTGATTAACTTTTAACTTTCTTCTGGTTGAATTCTTCGCAGAGAACCTCTTGCGTTATCTAGCACCTGTATAAGCATGGCTTGCATCTGTTTAAGAGGGTCCAGAATGAGCGTCTTCCCCTTCCACCTATCTGCTGTTGTTGGTAGAAGTTCTATTCTCTTGTGTACCACGAAAAGCACGAAGGCTCAAACAGTAATGGATGAGAATGGTATCAAAAGCCATGAACCATTGAAGGAAGGAAAGTCCCAAAACCATAGCCAAATACGTAAAAGGACTCATCAAGAATATGAGGCAGTCATTGGGATTGAAACACATGTCCAACTTGCCACTCACTCGAAGGCCTTTTGTTGCTGCCCTTACTCTTATGGTTCCCCACCAAACTCTAGTGTTTGTCCTATCTGCATGGGCCTTCCAGGTGCTTTACCGGTTTTGAACTCTAAAGTAATCGAGTTTGCTGTAAAATTGGGACTTGCCCTCAACTGCAAACTGTCTCTCAACTCCAAGTTTGATAGAAAACAGTATTTTTATCCTGATTTGCCAAAGGGCTATCAGATATCACAGTTTGATATTCCAATCGCAGTTGGTGGCTTTATTGATTTAGATCTCCCAGTTGAGTTTGGTGGGGGCCACAGGACGTTTGGGATCACCAGAGTCCATATGGAAGAAGATGCAGGGAAATTGCTACACTCTGGTTCTGAGATGAGTTCACAGGTATCAATATCCGCTTCCTCTAGAGGTCTTCTAGTTCTTCAATGTTTGCTTTTCAGGAATTTCACTTTTGGAGTTTCTTTTGCAGGTGGACTTGAACAGGGCAGGAGTTCCTCTTTTAGAGATTGTGTCTGAGCCTGATATGAGGACCGGTCTTGAGGCTTCAGAATATGCAGCAGAGATACAAAGGTTGGTTCGGTATTTGGGTGTAAGTAATGGCAATATGCAGGAAGGTTCACTTCGTTGTGATGTAAATGTTTCAGTGCGACCAAAGGGGCAGTTAAAATTTGGAACAAAGGTTACTCTCTTTTAATCACTTGGATGTGTTTCTTTGCATTTCATTTACTTTGCTGTATATTATCCTATCATTAGCTGATGTAAAATCTAAGCTCTGAAAAGCATTGCTCATGTGGTGATATTCTCGACAAAAAAAAACTTATGTAACCCTTTTGGAAGATTACTTATCTACCCGCCACTGATCAGAATGTAGTGTATTTCACACAGGCTCATGAAGATGTAACCACTCTTGGGATTTCTCACATGATTCACAGTATTCTTATCTGATGGCAGGTTGAGATAAAGAATATGAATTCATTTGCTGCTATGCAGAAAGCCATTGATTTTGAGGTTTCAAGGCAGATTGATCTCTATGACCGAGGCCAGGGCAGTGAAATTGTACAGGAAACTCGACTGTGGGAAGAAGGATCTCAGGTTTGAATTGCATATTCTTCCCCTTTGTGTAGAGCCATTTGCTTTTGTTTCCTTAGTGAAGCTTATGTATTAACTCTTCCACCTAGAGAACAGTTACAATGAGAAAAAAGGAAGGACTAGCTGATTACAGATATTTTCCGGAGCCAGACCTTCCTGAAGTGATCCTCACGAATGAGTACATAAACAGAATCAGGTGCTCTTTACCAGAACTTCCAGAGATGAAGCGTAGGCGCTATGAAAGTCTGGGTCTAAGTATGCAAGATGTTCTTTTTCTTGCCAATGATGTTAATGTAAGTGCATCTGATATTCTGATTGATTCTTACTGGTTATTTGTCAATTTCCTCAAAAAAAAAAAAAATTTGTACTGGTTATTTTTTAAGAAGTACCTTGAATCTTCTGTTGACAAATCACAAAATGATTGGAATAAGCATCAATTGATGGATTTGGCAGGTTGGAAGTTTTTTTGACCACGCCATTGAGAAGGGTGCTGATGTGAAACTGGCTGCAAATTGGATAATGGGTGATATTGCTGCCTATATAAAGAATGAAAAGCTGACCATAAAAGATATTAAACTTACACCGGATGAGCTCGCTGAGTTGATTGCCTCTATTAAAGATGGAACTATCAGTGGAAAGATTGGGAAAGAGGCATTTATCTGCGTCAAATATAAATTTTGTTTTTAAAATAATCATAGACTTTCACCCATATTTTCATGATCTTTTGTTTATGTACATGTGCAGATACTTTTTGAGCTCATAGCAAAAGGAGGGACTGTGAAGGGATTAATAGAAGAAAAGGATTTGGTTCAGGCATGTTTGTCTACCCTATTCTGCCATCTGTAGGGAAGCCACGGTTTTCTCTTCTGTGACTCTTGTGACTAAATTGTTGATATTCCTCATAACAAGAAAAGAATCTCTCTCCGCGTGCATGGGTGTGTGCGTACACGTACGTGCGTGCATGCGTGTTTGATGTACGTGCGTGCATGCGTGTTTGATGTACGTGCGCGCATGCGTGTTTGATGTGTGTGCGCGTGCATGCGAGTTTGATGTGTGTGTGCGTGCATGCGAGTTTGATGTGTGTGTGCGTGCATGCGAGTTTGATGTGTGTGCGTGCATGCGAGTTTGATGTGTGTGTGCGTTCATGCGAGTTTGATGTGTGTGTGCGTTCATGCGAGTTTGATGTGTGTGTGCATGCATGCGAGTTTGATGTGTGTGTGCGTGCATGCGAGTTTGATGTGTGTGTGCCTGCATGTGTGTTTGATGTGTGTCCCCACAACTACTGTTATACACATCTCAATGATAGATGGTATTGATTGCTATATTGAAATGTGCAGATAGCAGATCCTAGCGAGATTGAAAAGATGGTGGAAAAAGTGCTTGCAGAGAACCCGAAGCAGCTTGAACAGTATCGAGCAGGCAAATCTAAATTACAGGGGTTCTTTGCTGGTCAGGTATCATTATGAGAAACTAGAAAACGTTTTCAACTATTGTGCGCCAGTTAATCGTTGCATCTATAGTCAGAGTTACATTTGTTGCTTTGCATTCTTTCAGGTAATGAAGGAATCCAAAGGGAAGGCAAACCCAAAGCTTTTGAACAAGATACTGTCAGAGAAGTTGAATGTCAAAAGCTGACCAAAAAGTTGGTAAATGACAGCTTATATTTTCAGCGTGGTCAAGCCATCTTCTTTAAACTCAAAGTTGACTTAGGTAATCGAAAGATGAAATGGCAGTAGTTAACTTTATTCTGTAATATGTTTTAGTTTGCTGTCATCCCAATCATGCATATGTATTATTTCCACTGTTTTCATTTATATATTACATTTGATCCCCCGCTTCCTTCCCTGAAAGGAAACTAAAATTCATGGATTCTTCGAGCACGCAACTGTATTACATTCTTGCACTGTTATTCACATCAAAGTGGTTCTTCAATTTTTTGCCCCAAAAATCTCGTCGTTCTAGAATCACATCTCCTAAATTGATCCGTGCCGGGTAATGGTGGGTCTGATGTGTGTTTGTCTTGACATCCGTTTACATTTGTCATCCACGAAATAATTACATGCTTAAAGCAATGTATCGCAACAGAAGAAAAAGAAGAGCAACCAAAATTGCCAAAGTCCTGGCGCTAGAAGCAATTCCTGCATGGGCTCCTGACCGGACAAATGACGACTTCCCAAAGCGTCTCAAGGATGCGTTTAACAAAAACAGGAGGTGCTGCTAACGTGATTAAGCCAGAAGCCAGAAGTTCTTGTGGGTCTTGCTGTTGAGGAGGTAGCCTGCATTTTGCCCCTTCTTCTGAACTCCTATGCATTGGCATTTGCTTTTCTCGATCAAACACTCGGCGAGATCGTAAGACGTGCCACCGCTCAGCTTTCGGCTGCAAGAAGAAGAAATTCGTCAGAAACAATGGAGTTTAAAAGTTTCAGCGTCGTCGTCGTCGGCGTCAAATTATTCGGTGTCTCACCTGAGGAAACTGGACGTGGAACGTCGCTGCCCGATGACGAGAAGGTCTGCGCCGCGCTTATTGCACTGGAAAAGAATGGTGGCCGCCTTGTCCCTGCCGCCTTCCATCTCCACCTTCTGAATCTGGACGTGTACCCTGGGTTGTACCGAGACGCACTTCAGCCTCATCTCCTCGAGGAAGTCGTGCTCCCCGCTGCAGCACCTCTCCGACACGTAAGCTGCCGTGGCGTTGGTCAGCGGCGGGTGGCTCTGCGCCCGCTTCAGGAAGGTGGAGAAGGAGTTCCGGCGGAGGACGTGGGACTCGACATGGAGGAGGATGATCTCGTCGTGATCCAGGACGGCGTGGGAGAGCACCCATTGAAGGGCTGCCGCCGATTCCCTTCCAGGGTCCGCCACCACCATCACCTTCCTCGGTGCAGGCGGCGCCGCCTCCATCCCCACCACCGATTCAGGACGCACGTCGTCCCTATCCAGAAGCACCACCAACCAAAAAATCAAAACTACCTCTCACCAGATCTTCTTTTTCTATAATATTTATATCTCTCTCCCCCTGAAAGTCTCTTTTTCGTTTCCTTTTCACCTTTTTTTCCCCCGTTGCTTTGCTTCAAAAGGAGAACATCATAAACGGAGAAGCGGGGACCCTGTAACATGAAAGACCAGGCATAGCGGTGGGTTCTTTTTTTTTTTTTTTTTTTTCTTTTGTTTTGTTTTAGGCAGGCGACATATTATCGTGGGCTTCGGGGTGGGTGTCGGTTTTTTGTTCGCCAAACGCCCGGGATGGTACGAGCGGTGGCTTTTTTGTAGGGGGTTCTCTCTCTCTCTCTCTTCCATTGCTGCAACTTTTGCGGTCTCTTCTCAGAAAATTGAAAAGTTCGCCATTGCTGACCCGGTCAAACCCAACGGACGTCCAAGAAAAGATGGAGATCACCCGAGTCCTCGCTCTCTGTCTTCCGCGTCGATTATTTCACAACTCCCACTGCACGCACAGACCCCGAGCTCCCAATTTCATCCGTCCACATCAATATCAGTTCAGTTTCTGACGCATTTTTCCTCTTCTCTAATAATAGCCACATCAAAGATCCTCACTTTCCAAAGACTTGTTTACAATCTTGACGCATTTTTTTTCCTTATCTCGCGTTGCCAGACTTAATTGAAGTGTTCAACATTGCAAATCTCGTTTTGCAGTGAAATTTACTGCATACATTGTGATATAGACAAGGACGGAGTTAGACAGGCTCGGGGATCCGACGATTGGAATAGGGACAAGAACAGATTATGGATTTACCCATAAGCATGAGATGGAGTTAAGGGACTGATTAATGGGGTTGAGGCGATCTATTTGTTTCGTAGGGCAAATCTGTAATGGATTTTGGACGGGCTGACCCCAACATGAGCCACGCCCTATTGAAGACAGAATCGGTTCCCAATAAAAGATTAGTTCCCAAGTGATTTTAGAAAAAGAACAATGCTGGTTGAACTTATATTTATTGTACACTTGTTAATCTAAACCATAGATGTCTAGTATTTATCTTCTAGAAAATAGAATTTCATAACTAAAATATATTTTTTTATATTTTTAAGAGCTTAAATTAACATGTACTTAGCATTACTCTTATAAAAATATTAGTTCTAAGTTGTTCCCTTCGTTATTACTTAGTAGGGTCTTTTAAGGTAAAAAAATATTTACTATTTCTTTTGACCGGTCTGATTGAATACTTCACATTATTACAAGGATTTTTGCTATCCAAAGTTAGAGAGAGATAAAATGGGTAAGGTTTTCTTAATTAAATATTATATTCTTATATTTATAGATAAACTCTAAATTTTTTCTTACTTGAACCACCAACTAAATTATCACATCACAATGTGACCCCAAAGTAAAATCATACAGATATTATTTTTATTTCTTTTTATTTAATTTCACAATCTTCTAAGATAAAAGTAATTAGAGGTCAAACAGACCTTACTTATAATCATCTTTTACAAAAGAAACAATTTCAAAAATCAATTGAATCCATCAATCATGTTCATTTGAAATTGGAACTAGTTCAACATTTCAATCCGATTCCATTATGACAATCCAATCTTTACCTACTAAGAATCCAAGGATATAAAGAAAAAGGCAATGCTTTAGAGAAAAAAAAAGGGGAAAGAAAAGAAAAGGTACCCAGATCCTGATGAGATAAACACTCACGAGGTTTGATCATTACCCTTTTTACCATTTTATAAAGTTCCAAGCAACATGAAGCCACATGTCCTATAGCGGACTAACCCGAGCAGCCATGCTCCATATCTCTCCCTTTTAGTGGAATTTAAGTGAAGCACAGCCAGATTTCCCTGATAAAGCCACACGCAGCCCCCACCTCTTCCCTTGAGATCCTCAAATTATTTAATAAGTACGCTTCCGCCTTTTTCTAGTCCGTAATCAAGGGGTTGACGTGGGTCCCTACTCAGTTTAACGACGCGTGTCCCTGCTCAGTTTAACGACGCGTGTCCCGCCCTTTTTTTAACTCTCCTTCCCGGAAAGCATCATCGAGCATTATTGTGCGGCCTCCGCTTCGTCTTTTCCCCTGCTCCGACCGGACACATCGTATCGGCGACACAGAATCCGATACGGGACTCCATTTGGCTTCGCTTATAAGATTCGATCCTTTTCAGTAACAAGGCCTTTATTTTATTTTATTTTTATTTTTTTGAAAAAAGCGTCGTCCTTTGACCTAAATCATACCACTCAGCTTGTTTAATATTCAAGGAGGCGATGCCTAAAGAAAACCTAGGACAAAAGAAATTGCCGTTTTAGTTTAATTAGACTTCCAATTAGACTTCCTACCCACTACCCTCCTGCCTTGTCCCCACATCATAATCATTGATTATATTACGGTGCAAGGGGCCTAATCATGTGAAATGCGAACGATTTTTACAATTAATTGTAAGTTAAGTTCTTGGTTTTAATTTGTGAGCATTAGTGCCATGGTTTTTATTCAAACACAAGAGCCGGCTCTTGACACCCAAAAATCCAGGTTAACCCAAATTGACACGTACATACATTTACACATGATTTGGTTAAAATCTGGGCGATAAATTCAATGTCGGTCGGAATTGTTAATATTTACTACTAAAATCAAATGTTAGTTTTGGTGGATTAGAGTAACATTACGTGTGATGGGATGGTTTAAGTGCCAAGGGGCTGACAAACATGTTCGAGTGGTTATTAACTGAGATGGGGCCCTTTGTTCGCCACCACTTTAATTTGATGACAAACGTTGTCGAATAGAGTAATAAACAAATTATCTGGCGAATGCATCCTACGATCTGGACGTTTTGAAATAATATCCTTTTGGCCCCATGTCGTATTATTCTCCACTAATATACAGGCATTACAACTAATCGCATATCATAATCAAGCCTTCTTTTTTATTCATATCTGTCCTCATGAGTCCAATGGATCTCCGGTAAAAGGGTATCCTTGGAAAGCTGGAAAATTGAACTGTTCATCATCCTTATCCATGGTTCCCTCTTTTCTTTCTCTTGAATTGGATCGATTATGGAGGAGAATCCATCGTGACCCAGATTACAGAGTCTTGAAGTAGTCTAATTTCCGGTAAATCATCTGCCGGCAACGTCTTGGCCTGCTTCGGGTAATTATATAATTAATTGTCTCTCTGTAAGGGGGGCTGGTGAAGTAGGAACCGGAATTGACGTGAGGAAGGAGAGAAAAAAAATAGATTCAGAACGATGTCGTGAGAATATTCATGTACGGGGGGTTTTATAAATCCTCTCTGGGTTTAGTTTAATTTTGTGGTCAATATTATTCGGCTCAGCTATAGTTGAGGAAAATGATGGTCTTCTTCCTGGCGGAAAAATGTCTGCACTTGGCGCGTGTGGCTGTTCGGTATGGCCATGAAAATACAGGCAGAAGAAATGAAATGAACTCAACCCAGATGCTAGGATCGATTTCTGCATTTCGCTGCATTGTAGCTAGATTGCACGAAGTACTGTATACTACGACTGCTGAGACCTCACTCAGGTTTCAGAAATTAAACAGATCCCATTTCTGCGTTGATAAAAACTGTTTGGTTTTCTGTAGTGCAGATCAGATCAAGCTTAAGTACTGGAATTATTCTGTGGAAATAATTCTATTACTGTTCTTTATCAATGAAAATGAAGACCAAAAGGAAGAAGAAGAAGAAGAAGAAGAAGAAGAAGAGGAAAAGAAAGGCTATTTTACTCCATGAAATTAATTTCAAACAGCAACTGCTCCTCTCTCGTTTAAAGAAAAGCCTGGGCACAGCAAATCTACTCCAAAATAAAAACGGAAAACAAAACAGAATCTCAAAGAAAATAAAAATTACACGAATAGAGTCTAGAGACGAGATAGTAGAAGCCAAGTTTAAGACTTGCCTAGAGGATACACATAAAGATCGATGCGCGAGAAAGAGTTCATCCTCTGGTCAATGTTTCTTCCTTCTTCTTCTTCTTCTTCTTCTTCTTCTTTCACTTCTTAGTCCTCATCCTATCCTTCCATCTGCAACTCCACAGGTGGAGTTCGGTATCACAAGGGATCAACGGAGAATCAGCCATATTAAGAGGAAGAAGAAGATTCAGAAAACCTGTCTCCTGCGCATCCATCCGGGAGACTAAAGCTTCTGAGTTCCCATTGGAAGAGAGGGAAGTCTCGAGGAGGGCTCCAGCGCCTAAAAAGAGACACGCGACACAGTGAATCACCTTCCCCTCTCTCTCTCTCTCTCTCTCTCTCTCTCTCTCTCTCTCTCTCTCTCTCTCTCTCTCTCTCTCTCTCTCTCTCTCTGCTTTTTCCATATGTTATGCAGATTTATACATGCTTTTGCCGCGTCGCTGTAACTATTATCCAATTGCAATGACTATTTTACTACTCATCCACCACTACCCCTAGCTAGGTGTCCTTTTCTTTTTCATTCGGGATCGACGAGGAAATCCCCAAAAAAAAAAAAACCTCTATTATGACCCGAAAACCGATCCTTGTTAAAATAGAATCTCTTAAAGTTCGAGGTTGATTTTCCCAGAAGACAAATGTGTGATCTAATACTTTATGACCAGAGGCTGAGATTTTTGTCACGTTTAGTTACGTGGCAGCTCTTCGGAAATTCCTCTCCACATCGTACGGCTGCTAAGAGATTTTATTAATCCAAACGGGGGGAGTAGAGTTATTGGATCTGACGTGGCTAATTTAGAAGGTTAGTGGATGTGAAGACGGATGAGATGAAATTGACGGCGGTGATGTTGGCACAAGGATTGTGATCTAAGGACGCGATCTTGAGTGTCTGCTATGTGGGACCGAGCTGATTTGATGTGGCAGAGCTGACTGCTGACCGCTGAGGGTTTTTTTTTTTTTTTTTCACTTTTGCCTCTATCTGCTCTTGAAGGGTGGGAAAAAAAAAGAAACGAGTAGCTGTCCTTAGGACACACCGTCGAACCACATCCGAAGTGCTCTTGCTTTCTCTCTCTCTGTCTCTGTGGCTCTTCCGTCTCGGCAATGGCTGCGATGCAGTGTCAGGCGTTTTGCTCTCCTCTTTCCTGCTCTTCCACTCGCCGAAGCCACCGGCCTCTTGCAGGTACTCTCTAAATTGTTTTGCTTTTCGAAAGACTACGTTTTTTTTTTCTCCTTCTCGAATGAATCGGAGATTTAGAGATGGAAGCTCGAAAACGTTCTGCTTTGTGTTCCGGGATTTGGAAGGAGGAAGACATTTGTATAAAGTTTGATTTTTTGTTCCCCCTTCTATTTCGTATAAGGCCGGAATCAGCTTTTAAGTCCCATATTGTTTTCTGATAATTTGCGAAATGTGGCGGGCACCTCTCTGCTTTCCCCAAAACTGAATTTTGAGAATGTCCTGTAAAATGGAAAGTTGAAATCTTGAAGGGGGAATGTCTCTCTTCGTTCAGTATCAGGAAATGATTTATTGCTTTAGCGGTACTCGACGGAGTTGAAGAATTCTGTGCGTCATAATCCCTGTTCTTTTTTTGGCACATCTTCATTTATCCGTTTACTGACAATAAAAGCCGCTTCCCTTCTTCACAAATTTAATTCGCTAAGGTTGCTAATGGCGTTCCCTGCCACATACATACCAGTAAGAGGGCAATTCGACTGTATTTTTTTGTATGCTTCTTTTTTTTTATCCTCTCTGTAATTTGGTGAACGAACTGGGGGATATCTTTATTCAACGCCCAGATTTTAAAATTTCCCTTGTCTATCTTCTCTACTATTGAGATTTGTGAAATTCTCGTTCAATCTGTGCAGGACTTGTGTCTGCACCGAGGGTTCCTTGTCAAAGTGCAAATTCTTCCTTGAGGGGTCAGCCATTGATCCATCTTAATCGGCGGGGGACCATTTCCAGGAAGTGCTCTAAACTATCTAGTTCAATAATCATGATGGTGAAACCCACAATACAATTCATTCAGGGCACCGACGAGCAGACGATTCCTGATGTGAAGCTAACTAAATCTAGAGATGGAACAAATGGTGTGGCGACATTTATCTTTGACCAGCCATCAGTATTCGATTCCTCTGGTGAACTCGGTGACATTACAGGCTTTTATATGATCGATGAGGAGGGAGTTCTTCAATCAGTAGATGTTAATGCCAAATTCGTAAATGGGAAACCTGCTAGGATAGAAGCCAAGTATATCATGCGGACTCCACGAGACTGGGATCGCTTCATGAGGTTCATGGAGAGGTACTCGCAGGCGAACGGATTGCAGTTTGTCAAGAAATGAGGCAAATGTACATTCTCACTCTCGTCCTTTTCACCTTCTTCATTGTTCAGATGCCTTGTTGATGAATTTAAAACCTGAGACAAATTTCGTTGATGTCCTTGTGCCTTTGATGCAAATCCCTGTTTGCATCAAATTCAGTAGCATTTTTGTTGATGTCCTTGTACATTAGCAGCTTGAGGGGATGCCCTCATGAAGTAAGCAAAGAGAATCAAAGTAAACGAAGCTGTTGTTCCCATGGTAGTTTTGGGAAGAAAGGAAAAAAAAAAAACAGGCAAGAGTCAGAGGCACAGAGACTCGGAGACACGTACGGAGGCTTCAAAGTGAAAGGGTTACACAAAGAAGAACAATAACTGTCAAAAGAGGTAGTAGTTATCAACTTATTATAGATTATGAATTGAACATATGGAGCTTCTTTCCAGTCAAAGAAGACAGACATAACAGAAATAATAATGAAAGCAATACTCTGTCTAGAATGATCTCTGGTGGTCATTTCTTATGACCAGATGTTCATACATGTTCTAGAGATCAGTAATATCGAAAGCAGATTCCTCTATCATATAGAAAAAATAAAGAAACGTGTTTTGTGCCAACTGCCCAGCTGGATTTTATTACCCTACTCGCCTGGAAACTTCTAATCGAATCCAAGATATATATGAATCAAAGAGGGAGTTCCCCACTGCATTCCTTATCACACCCAGGTCACCGAGATTGGGCTTCTGACCTTATACTGTCCATGCATCCAAGTCAGGTGGCCTTCAGAGCTTTTAGGAATTCTGTTCCTCGAAATGAACCATACTGTATATACCTTGCTTTGGTATGATCGATTGAATGTCAACTTCTGTGGTCTGATACGGATTTTCACTCCTGGAGGTGCACCAACTTGTACTCTGTAAGTTGATTCAGCAGGTCCTACGTTCGTCACCCTCCGCCGGATCATCTTTACGGTCTTCCCATGCTTGAAGGTCACCGAGATAGAAGGGTAGTTCAGGCTGAATCCCCTGTTCTTTGAGAGAACTTCAGAACAGCTGGTGTTCCTGTGTGTGATGGTGAAGATGTCCGATCTTCTGTACCCAAGTGTACAGAGGTGGGTGATATAGTCGTCGGGCTTTACATCGTAAACCAAGCCGGGATCAAGTGCTCTCACCGGGTTCACATGTCCGGCGCCAATGGCGAATACTCCGGCGGGTTTGGACCCATCCATTATTTGCTTGCGGGAGTGGTCTTCGACCTCGGCGGTGGTCATTAGCGCAGAACGAATGGCCGCCGGGCTCCATGTCGGGTGGGCACTGCGTATCAGAGCTGCCATTCCGCTCACGTGTGGGCAAGCCATGGAAGTCCCCGACAGGACGGTGAAGTTGGATCTCCTCGTGTCCTCCGGGAGCCCCGACGGGCCCAAGTTCTCCGGCCATGCCGCGATTATGTTCACCCCCGGAGCTATCACGTCGGGCTTGAGAACAGAGGGGTTCGTGATGCTCGGTCCCCTCGACGAAAACAGAGCAACCGCCGGAGCTCGAGACCTGCCGATCACAGTACCCCCGAATTCTATCCGGGCAGTGGGTCTCTCTGTGGAGTTCATGTAGCTTTTCAATCGGATGGATTCTTCGTACCCGATTTGTGTCGCGGGTAAGACATGGACGTCGACGGAGTTTTCTTCCTTGTTGATCTCCGCGTTTGCGAGGATCATGGCCGCGCCGCCGGCTTCTTTCACCACTTCCCCCTTCTCGGACCTTCCGTTTGTTCCTCGATCGCAGACCACCATTTTCCCGGCGACTCGAGCTTTGGAAAGAGACCCTTTGAAGCAGAGTTCTCCTCCGTTACCTCTCCCAAATTCGTAAGCGAGCTCCAGTTTCCTTCCCGCGTGAGGGAACCGGTTCCCTGGGTACATTGACTCTCCGTACAGGATTTGACCGTCACCGAGCCGAATCACGGCGGGGAATTTCCGGTCGAGGGAACTGGCGCCGACGGTGGTCAGCCAAGGCGCCTCGTTCGCCACCGAGTTCGGGATGGGCCCGTTGTTCCCGGCGGCGCAGACGACGGAAATCCCCCTCTCCGTCGCCCTGAACCCGCCGATGGCGATGCTGTCGGCGTAAAACGGCAAGGGGAACCCGCCCAGGGAGAGGGACATGACGTCGACTCCGTCCCGGATCGCGTCGTCCATTCCGGCGAGGATGTCGGAGCTGAAACACCCGCTGAACCAGCAGACCTTGTACATGGCAACGTGCGCCACCGGCGCGACCCCCCGAGCCTCCCCGGCTCCCAACCCGAAGACGCTCGCACCGGCGACGGCGCTCCCGGCCGCCGTCGACGACGTGTGGGTCCCGTGGCCGTGAGCATCGCGGGGGGAGACGTACTCCGTTGCCGCCGGCGGCGTCGGCGGCGTTGGCGGCGGAGAGGCGGACGCTCGGTGGCCCTTCGTGTAGAACCGGGCTCCGATGAGCTTCCGGTTGCAGAGGGAGGGAGTGAACTGTTCCCCTTCTTCGCACGCTCCTTGCCACCGCCTCGGCACCGGCGGCATGTGGCCGTCGTCGAAGCTCGGGCTCTCCGGCCACACCCCCGTGTCGAGGACTCCGATTATCGTGCCCCGTCCGAAGTTGGATTGGGCCCACCCTTCTCCGTTTTGTAGGCCCAGGCCCAGGAACCTGTAGGAGTAAGTGGTGTGAAGGTCCAATCGACGGTCTGGATGTACTGTGATGACACTGCGATCGCTTCTTAACACCCGGAGCTCGCGCTCGGAGAGACGCGCCGCGAAGCCTTCAATTGCAGAATGGTACGAGTAGAGAAGACGAGACCCAATTAATCCCGTTTTTTGTTGTTCTTCTTCTTCTTCCTCCGCGATTTGGATGGTTCTCTCCAGAACGGAGAGGTGCCATTGAAGCTTAGAGTCGTAGAGAGAGCTTCCTGTTTCGGGATGGAGTTGGACGATGTAAGTCTGAAGAAGATCGTTATTTTGATAAGCTCGGAGGGAACGTACTGGGAAAGAGCACAAAATACCCAGCAACGAGAAGCAAAAGAAGGAGAAGGATCGAGTTGTTTCCATTGGATTTGATGGAGAATGATTTTCTGGTAGCAGCAATTGAGGGGTATTTGAAGGGATTCCAATCCCATGGTGGAATCGCAGCAGCGTCGAAGGCGCATTTCATAAGGACGCGAAACTCGTGATACGAGGGAGCTCTACATCACGGGGAGTGAGAGAAGGGGGGAGCTTCCTTAAGAGAGGAGCTGAGCCTGAAAACGTCTGTTTTCACGGGATCTTCTGGTAGGAGTTAATACCAGTCTCCAGTCGCCAGTCTCTCTGAGCAGAAAACGAGGAAGCCCCCCGTTCAAGTTTCGAAATTCCTCGAATCTTTGTCTCTTGTTTCCGCTGCTTTTGGCTTGGCCTAATTGCTCCATGAATGCCATATATGCATTCAATGCCGCTCCCGGTTTTGTATTAACTGGTGCCCCTTTTAATCGCACGCTCTCGGCCATGGCCTCCCGCTACTTGTGTTGCTGTTGGGGATTCAGAGTTCGCCAATCTCTGCAACATTGGAATTGAGGTGTCTGGAATTCCTAGGTTAATTTTGATTACAATGTAATGTTGCTGTTGGGGATTCAGAGTTCACCAATCTCTGCAACATTGGAATTGGGGTGTCTGGAATTCCTAGGTTAATTTTGATTACAATGTAAAAATTTCAGTTGTCATTTTCAGACGGAAGAATAACTCCAGAACTGTGCCCCCCCTTTCTGCACTCTACAAAGTAGAAATGTAATAAAAGTTTCCAATCCAGGACCGAGGATACTTTTGTTCCTTTTCAACCTGCGACGGCAATTGGCAACGACAGAATTGATGTGAAAGTACTCCCGCGCTACCTATAACCTAAGATTATACCAGAAGGGTGAGTCCAACCTCCCAACCTGACGACCCATGAAAATCAGCTCCACTCGTCGTCCAAAACTTTTTGATTGAAGTTATAAATGAATAAATCCTGTTATGAGTTAAGATTTTCAATTATGAAATTATTCTATTAATTAAGAATAATACTAGTTGCACCTAGCCCACATACATGATGCCTAGGATTTATCTTTTAAAATAAAGGATTTTATAAAATAAAATATTTTTTATTATTTTTAAAGGATTAGATTAATATGTACGTCAAATATGTACGTTGGCTAAGTGTACATAGCATTACCCATGGATTAAAATTCTACTAAAATCTGCAGTTCTATTTTCATATTTGTGGTTAAAGTATCAAATATCATTAAATATTAATAAAAGGGAGTTTAATGTAGTGAATGGTGATATGAGTACGTCAAACTATTATTGCAATGGGACGTAAAATATGAAAGTATGATATGCGTATTGTCATTTTTTACTGTGAGTTTTTACGGTATGATGTAGCATCCCTAGTGCAAAGATTGCTACGTCAAAATGTAAAACTTTACAGTAAAATGTCAAAGTACTAATATCATTTTTCTTTAATTTTAGAGTGGTAATATTAGTATCGCCATATTTTACTACAAGGGTTTACAACTTAACAGGAGTCCTCATTTGCAGTCCAGGTAAAAGAGTCTGATCTATCTTTCCATGGTACGTGTAACCTTAAACCTTAAACCCTAAGCCTTATCTAGATTACCAACTATCCTGTCATGTCATAATGTAAAACCTTGCAGACGTTATAATTCTAGTGGAATCCAATATTTTCTTTGGAGAGGGGGAAGCTGCAGAGACGTCTAGACGAGGGGAAAGATAAGTAATGAGCTTTTTCCGTGTATGGAAAAGATTGGCTTTACAATGTTACAAGCATGCTGTATGTACAAATGCAGAGAAAGATACAGAGCTACGGATTCCCAACAAGGCGGAATCAAGTGCTGCAAAGCCTTAGTACCTGATAAATCAATTGTTCAAATCTCCTTGCGCTCTTTCTGTGATTTTCTGGGCGCGGAATCCGACACTTGAAAAGGGAAATTCGTACTGTCACTGCAGCAATTCCTTCTTCTTAACCATCGTTTCATAGTAACTGTAAGGCAAAGGCAGAGGTATCTTCCTTTTACTTCTCTTCCCTCCCCCTGCTACTGTTTGAGACATGGGTATGTAAGATATCCATCCAAGAGGC
This sequence comes from Aristolochia contorta, assembly GCA_022405105.1. NCBI lineage: Eukaryota > Viridiplantae > Streptophyta > Magnoliopsida > Piperales > Aristolochiaceae > Aristolochia > Aristolochia contorta. Next base: position 2,679,090 of record CM039667.1, on the reverse strand, counting down.
AACAACGCGGCCAGAAATTGCAACAGGATCGCCGCAGGCAAGTTTGAGTAATCTTCTGATGAAATACCAACAAGTGATGCCAATCCAACGCCCAAGAAGCCACCAATTATTGATGCTAAGCAGAGAGCTGATCCCATAAAAGCGAGGAGAGATCCCTCACACCCCGGGGGGCTCAGCTTTACAAATAGAATCGAGAATGGAAGGACTTTGAACTGAGCAACAGCTTCAGCTAGGGACGACAGGAACAAGACATAAGACTCATTTGAGATTCCTACCTGAACGTTCAGGTGTTTTACTAAGAACCAGTCTGATAAAATGGAGAACGCGTAGGCGATCTGGACCCATGAAATTAGCTTCCTCATGGGTATTTTGTTCAAGTACCGGTTGTAACAGATGGTTGCAGATAACAACATTAATTGCCCGATAAGTTTAGACATACCTATGATTGAAGGATCCAGTTTCAGGCACTGAGTTTGGTAGCAGAAAGTGGTCCCTGATAAAATTGGAACTATGGCAAATGAAGCTACTAGCCAATAAAGAGGATGAGAAATTGAATCTTCACTGATAGCAGTGCCTAGATTGGAGAACTGCTTGCTCAAATTTTCCGAAATTGATTTTTGAATGATGATTTGATGATCTGATGATCGGGATGGGTAAAGAGAACTCTCTTTAGTGGCCAAGGAGGAAGTGAGTTGGATCGAAAGAAGGGCAGAAAACACAAGAAACATAAGTTTTGGCTGTGTTCTTTGTAGGAAAAAACCTCCAGATAAGTAGCCCAAAATTCCCCCTACGGCTAGAGCCATGAATGCATATGACTGAAGCTCGCCCATTCCATTCCTTTTTCCAAACTCAGCAACAAGTGCATCACTGGCGACTTCTGTGACGGATGCCCCAAGATTGCTCAGTAATATGCATGCCATATGAATGACAAAAGTTCCTCCACCTGGGATTGCTGCCATTGTGCTCCAAGATAAGAGCTGCATTAAGGCTGGACATTTAACTCGTCAAAAAAAGAACATTGAACTGCTTAATGATTGAATCAAACTTTTTTATCATCTGATAATTCATTGCCGTCTATCCATGTCAAAAAAAATTCATTGCTGTCCATCAGTCTTTCGATGCAGATATGATAATTAATGGTTTGTATGAAATTAGATCACATTTGTTTGTCCTTTCTACAGCAGATTTTAGTAGCAATTTTGGTGTCAAGTGTTCATCCAAATGCCAGAAGCTCAGATGAATCTTGTCAGGTTCGACCTCACAAGAGAGAAAGGAAAAAAGGAACAAGATACAAACTACATATACCAATGAATATACAATGGCCATCCGTTCACGCCTGCTTATAGAAATGGCAATCACATGTTGTTAGTTTCATCTCAACTTTGCAACTTGTTCTTTACACAGTATTCTCTGTTCAAATTTCAACTTTTAAGCCCCTAGGCTGTTTAAATTATTTTAGGTGAGTATACATCTCTGTTAATTCGTGAAATATAGAAGTTTGCTGACTAGCAGAAAAAATTCATATATTAGACCTCGAGGACTGAAACTCTACAATTCGTGAAATAAGAAGTAAACTGAAACATTTAAGAAAACTCTATAAAGAAACTAAACTGAAGACATTTAAGAAAACTCATTCATCAGACAGGTCAACTACCACTGCTGAAAATTTTCCCAGGCTTTCACAGACAACCTCCAAACTTTTTCAAATGTCTATGTCCATAATCTAACCAAATGGCAAAGGAAATCATAGAATAGAAATAACACACCAACAGATACTGACTACGATGACAAACGGTAAAATCCTTAATAATACATTTAACTGACAATGAAAAGGCATAATACCTCTTTCTTTCTTAAGGTAACTAGCAACACGGCAGTCATCCATTAAAAAAACCAATAGAGTCAACACAGAAGGTGTTTTATCAACGAAAACGAGGAAATGAAACGAAGCTGAACAGAAAAAGATGTTAAACACCACGCACCTCCCATTGATATGTAAGGAAGCCTATAAGCACCTCCAAAGTATAGAGCATCAGATAAAACACCATAAAGCGGCTTTGCTACCATGGGGAGATTAGCAGAGAACTGTACAAGTTGCAGGGTTGAAGGCTGCAGGTTAAGGCCTTGTGTCATGTAGAAGTTAAGAGCCAACCACGGAAAGCATCTAAATCCTTGCACCCAATACCCAAAACCACACAAAATGAACATCTGTCTGCTTTCGGCGCGACCAAAATGGCAGTTGCTGCTGCTCTCGTGATTCCTGTGAGGTCGACTCTTTAGAGGAGTTAGCGTTTGGTTAGGATTTATAACAGGTTTCTTGAACAAATAGGTCATAATTTTCACGGATTTGCTGCTGCTTGGCAATGAAATTTCTGGGATTCGGTGAGAATTACAGATGATGCTGCAGAGACCAGAAGGTAGTCTCTTTGGTTTTCGGCTGCCTCGAGTAAACAGCGGTACAGTTTCTGGACGTGTGCTAACATAGGTAATCATGCTTTATGTTTTGGTGCAGAGGAGGTAAAATGAGATTGTCCAAAGAGGAAAATGATGAAAGCTGGGAGGTAGTCGCGAAGGTTAAAGAAAAAGCGAGCAAAGAAAGAGCATACGCGGATTCAGAGCGATATGTAGATTTCGAGTGGAATCTAATATTGCGAAGAGTAGGATTTCTGTTGACTGGCATATGAACCTCATCATAACTTCCGGAGATGCGCCTTCAGTGACTCTGTCTGCCAGAGACTGAACAGAGAAGATGAATCTAGAATTTCGTGGGGCATCGCGTTTAATAAACAATTAACAGCTGCATAACACTTTCCCCACACTCTTACCCATCAAAGCGGGAAATAGAAAAACTTCTGTGCAGTCTCACATGAACCGCACGAGGCCAATTCCAAATCCAAACTACGCGAAATCCGTCTTCCAGACTTGAAAAAGTTCAGCGTCTTGAAACAAACGTAATCTGGGCGCTAATCCACCCCTTTACTCAATTGAGAGTCTGAGGAACTTTAATGAGTATTGTTTGGCAGATTGGAGAGATTCTGAGCTCAAGAACCCTTTTTCCGAGTAGGAAACAGAGCAAAGAAAGACAGCCACGGTCACCAAATTCCCGACATTGCATTTCTCAAAATCCCATTTTGATTAAAACGCGGAAAAGGAAAATAGAAGAGTCTAGTGTTCCGGTCCTTCCAGATTGGCTCTTGCCCTCTACGGGACCACCTGTCGAATTCTGGTAGTCCCAATCTGGAGAATGACCCCGTATTGGACAACTTGTACTTTAAACTTTGAAGAACCAGGACTCGGTAGGCCCTCTGTTTGGCCACAAGAAATAGATCGATCGTGGATATAGTTCTTGTCATAAAGAACGACAGTAATCTCCCGTATTTCGCTTAATGATTCTTTAGGGTCTTCTACCCAAAAAAGAAATAGAAGTTGCTTGGAATTATAGACAAGAATACCGGCTTTCCGCATGTAATATGTTCCTTCTGCTTGGCAAAGCACTTTGTTCATCACAGTTTTGACGTTTACATTGAGAAGAATAGAGTAACGTTCTGGACTGTCCACTCCACGACGTGATTGCTCCGCAAATTGGTACTGCACCCATCTCTGTCTGCGAGAAGCAGTCCAGGTGTGATGGAAACAGGGACGGCTGCAGCTTACTGATGCCAAAAGGGTCTCAATCTAGAGAAGCTGACAAAATAAACATCGCTGTCCAAATACTTCTTTTTTATTTATTTTGTCCTTGAAGAGTTACTTTCTTCAAGATCGCTTCCAACCTGAAAGCTCACCTCTTTATTCACATCCATTCCACTTAACTAAAGAGTATACTACTATACTGGTAAACATCGTCAGTTCTTCACAAATTAATCCTTACTCCATCTGGTTTTCATAACCAATCGGAAACTTTTGAAAACTGGTTCTCATAAACAATCGGAAACTTCCAGAGAGCATAGTCTTCATTCGCTCTTGCTGCACACTCTGAAACATGCTCTGGGGTTCTACGCAACCGCGCAACTGATCTCAGAAACATTAAAGAAGCTATTTGTCAAGCCCAGATGCGTGCATGGACATGTAAATAAACCTTGGGAAGTTTGTAGTCACTCTCGCAACTGGGAACAGGTGGTGGTTTTACTATGAAAGAATAGAGGGCAGCAAATCTGAAGAATATATAGGAAGAAAATACGTGGTGCGCATTCAAAAAATAATAATCAATTCTCAGGGCTAACTTCATTTTTCAGGAAAGCCCTTCTCAGTGTTTAACTTTCACAAAAGTGTGAGTGCGCCATTTAGAGAGAATTTACGTACATGATCGTCACCAGCTGATTAATGTGCCAAAATAAGATGCTGCAGAACCTGCATCTTTGAATTGATTTTCCCTGTTTGAGATTGAGCATGACATCCATATTCAGATGTTTGTTTTCCTTTCTCCTGGTGGCCTTTTACCTCAAGGAAAGATCTATATGCTATCACTGATAAACTGGAGGAATTATGATCTTTCAGGGGACTATCTTAGTGCCATTCAATCGGTAACATTGGAACTTGTCTCTTGTGATTCACAAAAAAAAAAATAAACTTCCGCCAAATCCTTCTAAGAATCGTTATGCAGAGGAGGAAGCTCAAAATTCTCTTCCAGTAGCGCTTGCACTTCAACAAGTGACGATACTTTGAAATCTGGTTGCAGATCTGCCGCAAGAAAATCAGTGGAACTATATCTCCCTGTTTCGTCAAGCAAGCATGTAAATGCTCCTGCTCGTTTCCCACAAGCCACCTGCCATCCAATCAAGTGAACATGACGATGTAAGACATAATTGCCAAAGAAACAAAATTTTGGCATATAATAACTGATCTAGTGAATGACAAACTAATATTCCAATTACAGAATTAAAGCCCCTGCACTCAGAGCAAATCAGCAGCTAAAATTCAAGCTAGTTGTCTAAAAGAAAACTCTAACTCAGGCATCAAATATAAAACAATTCAGATATCAAGGACAGATTAGTGGTCAAGATAACAAAATTGATCCAGCGGTCAATTTGAAGTTGTAAAAACCCAAAAGAAGAGGTTGCACTTCGACTAAAGTCAACCACTCAACTGGTGGTAGATTTTGGCCAAAATTGTTCAACAATGACTTTGCCTGATGGTCACCTATAGTAAAGGTTGTCAAAAAATCACGGCTAAAAGTCAGCTATAGCCTCATGACAAAAACAAAAAACAAAAACCGAGCATATGGGTCCAATGGACTTGCAACACATGGTAAGCCACCTCTACTTCTCTCAGGATGCCAAAACGTAGCAAAAACCAAGTTTTTCTCCTCTCTGCGAATCATAGCAAAGATAGTCTCCCATTCTTCGGCAAAGTAGCAGGCCATGTGTCCAATGATGTGGAGGCCCTTTTGGTGCTATGTATTGCCAAGTGGATAACATTTTTGCCACAAATTTAATTGAACATAACCATGTTTCATCATTATCATTCATGAAATGATCTGTTTGCTTCAAATGAATCGGGAAGAGGTCCTCCCTCGGTCGAATTCTTTTAACAAATTTCACTTAGGGTTGACTCTGCTTCAAAATCACAATACTAAACCCATGTGGACAGTTAAAAGTATTTTATCATCATTAAGCTAAGGATCGAAATATAAAATACATTTTGGGCAAGAATGTTAGCTAAAATTAAACATCGGTCAAACTTAGGTCAAAATGTTGGCTTTGATTGCCTCCTATACAAGTCAATATGAACCTGATCCTGGATTGATTTTACAATCCCCCATAAATTGGTGTTTGACATTTAAATTTTAAACAGTCAAACAGTAACTGAAAATCTGACACGTACAATCACAGTAAGTTAATAACTTTCATGTGAAAAAACATTTTTTATCATGTCACATGGATTGCCTAGATGACTGTTTTTCAGTGGACACAATGCTGAAAACAGGGCAGGTAGTGTCAAATTTCAGTCATAATTAAAATCTTGAATTATGAAAAAGAGTACATAAGAATTGAAATATCATAATATAAAATACATTATATAGAAAAGGTTAAAGAAATCAATGCACTCACATCGTCTTTGAGGCTATCACCAATCATTATCACTTCATTGGGTTGAACATCCCAAGTGGAACAGATATGAATCAAAGGGGTTGGATTCGGTTTATAAGGGCGAAACTCCCGGCTGAGTGCTGGGGTAAATTCCAACTACAAAGGCAGAATAAACAGTCAATAAGTTGTGGAAGAACCAATACTTCACAGTTAAGAAGCTTATACCAGTAGAAGATGCTCAAGTCATACATTTTATTTTTATGCTGGAGTGGTTCCAAAATATAGACATTTCATTTGGTTAAAATAGAAAGGGAAGAACCTTAGGACCCATCACTCCTGGGTTAGCAGATTGTTATTTTTATGGTGTGTGGCATCAGCGCTGAACAAGCATTTTCTTGATATTATTTGGAGGATACAAATAAGTAGTATAGCATCATTTCCACATTTCTTCATTTCCTTCCAGTAAACCTAAATGTTGACATCATATTCAACTTCATGATATTATTTGGCAATGGCATTTTTTTTGGAGAAAAAAGTATCGTGGAAGGGATCCTCAGTTTTGTAACATAACCAAAATATCATAATGGTCGATTCTAGTCAAACAACTACCTAAAGATCTGAAGGATATAAGCTTTAGGGATGTAACAAAAAGAGAGCTGGGTCCTTAATATTCTAAAACAAAAGGAGAGAAGGCCTCTATCATATTTCGAATATAAAAAGCCATGAAGAATATTAGATTTATTTCTTTGAAATGGAAGAAAGTTAGATTATGACAATGACAATTGAATAAAACAGAAAAATACACAGTTATTTTTCTGTAAATGTCAGGCAATTTGTCTTTAAGTTCCATCACTTCTTCTTTTGCTACTCTTGGTTATAGTAAATATACTATTGCCAGTGAAAGCAGAAAAGATAAACTCACGGACCCCAAGAACAGTAATTTGTGATGTTTCGCTGTAGATAGACAAGTGTACTAATTTCTCAAAACCATGTCAATGCTAAATTTTCGGGAAAAAGGAAAATTATACCCCGAACCGTTGATGAAACAAGTCAACTGCAGCCTTAACATTGCGAGTGATAAGACCCCTTCTGTAAAAGCATAGCATCAGATCCATTAATGTACTATGTTAGGGATAGTGTTCACATCCAAGAGACGTGGTTTGGACCTTAGATATGGAATTTAAATACTTTCCCTTGAAAGAAAACATAGATTGAAAACCATAATATAAGTAATATCTAACTTGTTATGCAATTGCAATTAAAAAGAGAGGAAATATGCAAATCTCCAGAATTCAAGTTGATCTTGGTAAGAGGCATAAAGCAAGCACTACAGTGGATGCATTAATTACAATGATAAATTGTACACGTAAAGCTAATCTGTTTTTTTATGGAATCAACTCAACACAACTAAGAAGAAGATCATCATTACCTTATATTTCTGGAATCAAGAAGTCTACACAATTCAGCTGCACCTGTAGCATACATATGCTTCCATTAAGACCCAATAAGTTTAGCCTTTTTGATATTGCAAAAATTAAATTAACAAAAAAAACTATTCTGCATTCTAGTGGGCTGAAGCTAGCAAAGAACAAAAATAACACAGCTACTTTCTGGTGGACGGAATCGGTTCTTGTCACTGTGGATGTTAACATCTAGATATACAATTCTCTTCCCAACAAACCAAGCACACTAAAATTTTAAATAAGCGATTTATTGCATTTTAAAATTGAATTATTATGATATAGAAAATCGAAAAGGCAAACATAATATACAGAGATTGGAACTTGGTACATGATATTCGTGAAAGTGGAAACAGAATCATGAATTCAATCTTCTGGAGAAATTACTGGGACATTTTATATTACCTTTATTCATAAATATCATGGACAACAACTTTAAAGAAATATAATTTTGATTATCAAAGTTATCATGGAAAAAGATGAAAGAAGTGTCATGTTATACAACCATCCAAGAGAGCAGAAGGATTTAGCAAGAACGGCTTTCTGCTTAGTACATGTTATAGGCTCTCAAAGCTTCCCTAGCCTAAATTGGCACTAGAAATTAGAAAGGAAACATGTAATAAGTCAGCATAATCAGAATTTGAAAACAAATATCAAGCACCACCAAATAAAATGTGTGCAGTTTGACCAAATCCAGGTCTACCGGTTTAAGAGCTACCCCATTTCCCTAGTGAAAGAAATATTTATGAGCTGACTCGTACCTCTACGGAATTAGTGCAAGGGAACGAAATTAAGAAGGTACACCTGTAAAGAAGTCCGTCATGCCATACTTTCAAGACAATTTTCATGCACCACTCCAAGATACATGTTTTTTACTGTAGAATAACACGAAACCATAACCGCATGTATCAATTAACTTTATGAAGTAGGAAGCTGGGAAATATTTCTGGAGTAAGAGCAATTACAGCTTTTCAGGGATTCCGCTCAACTAATAGTAAGTTACCTCGTACCGTATCCACATTTTCAAAGTGAAACCTTGTAGCTAAAATAAAATATATAAATAAATAAATAAAAGAATGAAGAATGCCGCACTCTGGAAGAGACACAAGCCGTAAAAAATAGCGTAGGAAATGCATCCCTCTTTCGAAAACAATCCAAAACAAGCGATCGGACTGGACCCTTTTTCTTCAAATGCGCAGAAGATAAATATCCAAAATTTTCCAGGAATTAACTAGCAAAAGTAGCAAGACCCATTTCCCGTACAAATCAAAAGAGCCAAAGCAAGCGACGACCCACCTGGCATGATTTGGAGGCGGTCCATCCCTTGCCGCTCAAATTCAGCAATAATTTCATAGGCCCTCCGCTGCTTGGGGGCGCTCCACGTCTCGATATGATGCAAAATATCAATCCCAGTAGGGCTCTTAGCTCGCATGGATTTGTACTCTTCTTCTCCGAGCACTTCCTTATACATTGCTGCGAAATCAATGACGGGAACGGTCAGGGTCCCGTCCATGTCGAAAACCACTCCCCTCAGTCTCGCCTTGGTGCTCATCGCAACGCTGCTACTCCGGCTCCAGCTACAATGAACGAGGGCTGTGCGACTGTGGGAAGTGAATATCGCAGATGACAGCCGAAGTAGCATCTTTTACGGAGTGGATTCCGTTTCACGATCTTGGGGTTGGCGCGCGATGACATGTCAGTTTCTGCGGAGATGCTATCGTCACTGTGCCCACGAGAGAGGCACCCGACGAAGAGGGAATTCGATCCCGCATCTCGGCACTAGCTCCACCCGTTAAGTTCCAAGCATTCACTGAATTACTGTTTACTAACTGTCGAAGACCCCGACACCCCGTTGCTCCGATCGCCGCCGACCGCTATATTTTTTATGTTCTTTAATGTCCTAAGTATAGATTTTTCTAAGCAAATTCTTATAATAATAAAATGATATAATCATTATAATGCAGTAATTACTCGATGAAAAATTACTTAAAGTCTAACTAATCTTTTAATTAAAAATTTTTATCCTTTTTCTTTAACATTTATATTCCAAAAATTTCATCCTACCAGTCCAGAAAAAAATTTTAAAATAAAAAACATTATTTAAGACACTATAAAAGCTGAATTACTAATTGAAGTTAGAGATGATATTATCGTTTTATCAATAAATCATAATTTTGAGGATGAAGCTGCTTTGACCGGACTGCTCCAAATTTCCAATAACGCTAATGTTCTTGTTATACTTGAAATCACGGCATAATATAACACAGTACTAAATCAATTCATAGAATAACACCAAATCGATTCATAAAATTGTAATTACTCATTTAAGCAAATTTTTAGCATAACATAACCGAACTTTATGCAGTGCACTAAATTTATGTTAAAATATCATACTAGGGTTAAATTATTCAATTTTGGGAATCACTCTAGTTAGTATTTTGAGGTGTTAATATAACCTACAGCTTTCTCATTCAGGGCTGCAATTATATGAATTTCATCTCCATTCTAAAATATTACATATACATACTGTAGTAGCACCCCGAGCTAGGAATCTCTGCAAATAAAACACACTCTGTAACCTTTCTGACCTTGGAGGATTCAAAGAAACAACGGCTCCGTGCTTTAACCTCCATCCGTTTTCCTGTCTTTGCTAATAAACTACAAAGACGAAACTACTTCTGATTGACCGCGTGTTCTGAATCATTGGCTGTCTCACTGAATCTACATCATACGTATAAACTACCTTCACACATACTTTTCTCACCCAATGTGCAATTCTTCTGATTCTTGAATAGAACGTGGAGGAACTGAATTTAGCTATGGATTTACAAATGAGGAAGAAAAGAACACGGGCTACCCTCTTTCATCTCCAAACCAATTGTTCTTTTCCTTGGGGCCTGTTGGTCCTTCCTCCCCATAAAGCTCCACAGGGAACCGATCAAAGAGGTTCTCCACAGAGAATCTCACCACCACTGGTAAGAAGCTAATGATCTTCTCCAGTTCAGATCTAGAACTATAGACAATAGTTGGACCCCACTCTCTCATATAATGCAGCCAACAAGGCTCTTCTACCTTTCCTTCTCCCAAATACTCTGCTGCAATAATCTTATACTTGGTGCTCGAATCCACTGACAGGTTGCTCCTGGCAGCATCATTCCTGATGCCTATGCCCAGCTTCTGCGATCCTTGAAGGTAATTACCAGGGTGCGGAAAACTAGCATGACCACTTTTGGAAGAGTAGACAATAGGTTTGTTGGCTGCAATATACTCCAAATCACAAGCATCGACCCATTCCCCACCGCTGTGCTGTGAGAAATACATATTCCAAAGTTCCCCAGTGAAATTGCTAATTCGAAGTGTGAAGTGCTCCCAATCACACACATGTTGTCCTATCTTGCTGAACGGAAAATTTGCCATGCCAACCTTGAGGGTTGCTGGCCCATTGAAAGGGCAAAAAACCCACATTGCAATGTCAGTGAATGTTCCACCAAGAGCAGGCTTCACATGACAATAGAGTTCAGCACTTTCTATGTTACCGTGTTTAACAAAATCGTCAGGATCATCTACAGGCAAGTCTATCCAATACTCTGCATCATTATGACCACCGCTAGGCAGGATAGATCCCTTCCTATCAATAGGCTCACCACTAGCAACACCCCTTCGGTATAACAAAGCCCCATTCTTGAAGAACCATGATACGGATGAGGGTAAATAAACCTCATCCGGGTGGAAGAAAACTGTTGGCCCATAGTGCTGGATGAGTGCATGAATCTGCTCCAAATTCGGCATTGCGTGGAGGCTCTGATCTAGGTTTTTTAAGCAGGCTATGCTCAATTCATTTCCTTCACTCCAGTCATTACAACATAAAAATGTCCCTAGGGATAAGCCTTTACCCCACATCCCTCGATCACAGGGTCTTGTGCTCCAGATTCTAAATGGGAACTTTGGCAGCATAGAATCCAGGTTAAGCACCAGATCATAAGTCTCACATGTTGTTGTCAAGTCAGATCGGACACATCTCACTTCACCAACAAGAGGCTTGTTGGGATTGTTGGTAACAACGCAACCCATTGCTTTATACCCTCCAGGTGCATCAGGTAACCAAAAGTAACTACACCCATCATGATTATCATCGTGCCAGTTCTCTGTGCTGCAGATGAGTTTATAGTCAAGAGGTTCTCTAAGAGCTGGTGGATTTCCTGCTGCATGTTTATCCCTAGCCACGAGAACAAACCCATGCATTGGCTGGCTGCTTGGCTGACAATAGTAACCAAGGCAGAAAAACCCATCAGGTACTCCCAAAGGCTTATAAAATGAAGCACCGTCTTCTTTATGCTTCAGGGAATTAGTTCTCCAAACAAGCTCAAACTTGGTGATTTGGATAAGTTCTATCTCTCCAATGCAGATCCTTCCAGTGGCAAAGCCTCCACCTGAGCACATTAAAGAACTACAGTATGAGGATACTAATTATAAGAAACTAAAAGCACTACTCGAACACAACTTCTCTGCAACAGCCGTGGGATACACAAGATAATAAACGGTGATGCTGACAGAAGAATACGAGAGAAGAAAACTATTTTAAACGCATTTCTTATGGTTGTATCACAACACGAACACAAGATAGAAAAATAAATTAAACATTAAAAAATCAAACACAATGACTATTCCTCAATAAACAATTTTTCAGTTGGCACCCAAAAATTCTTGTCAATAAACTATACGACAAATCATGGATCAATGCTTGAACACTAAAAGAGAAGAGAATATCAAATAATTAAAAAAACTAAAACCTCAGAACCATCAGACGAACCATTAGACTGACAGGTTTGGTCAGCCAGAGGAGAGACGCGTAAGATAATTGCTCACGAGAAGTACGAAGCGATACATTCCGAAAAATGTCAACATTTCCTCCTCTAAACAAACCACGTTAATCGCCGAATAACTATAAGGTGATTGATAAATACAGCAGACCACCCAAAAATGATCTCTCACCTCATAAAGATCTAATTTTTCTGCAAACGATCCATCATCCAGGGATGAAAGCTCAATTATGAAAATTGAAACAAGCATGGTGGATCAAAAAGCAAATAAAACGATCGAAGAAAAACCAAGATAAAATATCTGCCTTTCGTAGTTTGATATAAGGAACAACACGAGTTTTCTCACAAAAAAAATTGCGCCTATGCTGTAGTTAGAAACAAAAGAAAAGGAACGGTGTCAGTTTTCGCTAACAGATCGTTTATTCCTGATAAAATTTACGAGGAGATATAAGTAAGAAAGAGAAAAATCGTACAGAGAGAGCAACGGCAAAGTAAGAAAGTCAGGGATCAAGAGCAAACAAGAAAGTCTAACCCAAAAAAAGAGAGAGAGAGACATCTCACAATCAAAAAAACGCCGACTATCAATCAAATATTTAACGCGAAAGAACAAGAAACAACCTCACCATAAAACACGAGTAATAAGAAAACGAAATCCTCCCTCTTTTTTGAGAAAAAGTGACAAAATCTGCCACTCTCATCAGCTAATTAAAACCAAGAACACGAAAAAAAAAAAGAAACAAATATCTTTGAGTGACAACCTTCCGGCCATCGAGGAATAGGCGCAGGCAAAGAAAATGGCGGCGGCTCTGGAGCCACAACGTCGTATCCCCTCCCCCAATGGAAACACTTGCAGCCAAACATTTTCCCCACCAGCCCCTCTGCGTCCTCGCAAATCAAAACCCTCCGAAACCCATCAAGGTTGAAGCTTCCGCTCCCCCACGCGAGGACGCATTCAGCCAAACGACGGTTGAAAAGCTCTTAGAAGACACGAAGTGTGAACAGGAAAAAGTCATTGAGAAAAAAAAAATATCTCCTCTTTTTAAAGAAATGGAACGGAACGAGTGAGAAGAACGGAGAGTGAGGGAAGAAGCAAAGGCTGACCGGAAGTTGGAACGTCGTAAATGAGACTCCTCCCGACTTCAAATTACAGCGAGTAATTACAAAATTTAGGAGGTCCGAGAAGGGGAAAATGTGACATCGGATTTTCTCCGTTTAATCCATTTACCTTGGAAAAATGGGACTTCTGAAGAGTTTGGGAGTTGGGAGTCAAAGGCCATCAGAAAGCGCAGCGCCTGCTGATTTTCCAACATCCAATTGCAGACAGACGAGGGTCATGAGGCACAGAAATAAATAAATTTAAATATTAGAAATATTCTCCCAAATACTCACGATATCGCGATTTTATCGTCTTCGATAGAAGAAGCGAACCCGGAGGTTGAAACTAGGACGTTTTGAACGGTTGGTCAGATGAGAACAGTATACCGACTTCACGTATGCCTAATAAACAGGAAAAAACTCAATTATATTAATTAAGAATTTAAGATGACAAGATTGTATTTTTCTATTTTTTTCTTCAATTTAAAATGATGGATGATAAAATGGGTTTCATTAATAATTTTTTATCAAGAGAATTCTACATGGTATAAATATTATTAGAGTAAATACCATTAATAGTTGAAGGCTTGAAGCTATTTTTAAAATAAAAGTATTTTTTATATAAATTTTAATGAACGATAATATTAGAATTTAGAGTTTTGAAATAATTTGTTTCGTGAACAAGATAATTAAAGAGGCGTGAAGGGCGTAAATGAAAACATTAATTGAGTAGAGACAAAAGTGTCCGTCCAAATATCGATGGCAAGAGGATGCCATAGTGCCGGAAAGCTGGCAGTGATTTTGATGCGGAAAAATATCAAGTAGTCAATCAATTAGAAAGTTGAAAGTTGAAACGATATTACTTAAAGCAGTGCAATGATCATCCTCCCCGACTCTGGATAATACTTTCTTTCTCGATCCCCGAGTGCTTCGTTCCGACGTTTTCTCCCTTGTCGGGGACCACCTTCTCTCCCATGTGAATGAATGACTCAGAACCAGCTTCTTGTCCCGTCTCGAATACCAGAAACAACCCACGGGGTTCTGCAAGGCGTGCTGAACAAAAAATCACCCTTTTAGACATGGAAAGAGCAAAATATCAACCGTGATGAGATGACAATTCACGAAGGAGAAGTCTCGCCTGGTTGGTTCGACTCTGGCTGCACTCGTCCCATGTTATTTGGACACGAATTTGAAGAATTGACCAAAACATAACTTAGGAAAAACAGAAAAAGAAAAAGAAAAAGCGCCACCGGCTATTGTCCGGAGTCGTTGTTGATAGGGATGTTCTTCTTATGTTACTCTGAGGTGGATTGTCGATTCAGACGTTCAAGAGGCCGCCAATGTTGAAAGGTCATAACAGCAAGGTCGGCTAACTTTAAAATTTGAGTAATGCTATATACATTTTACGGTGCACGCACTTGTGCACTTCCCCTTCACGTAGCGGTAGGACATTAAAATATTCTTTGGTGTGGGTCCCACCTTAATGGGAAAATTTACAAAATCCATGCACATTAAAGTACACTGCATTTTTCTTTAAATTTTTAATCTTTCAAGTAGACTTATAGCCCAGTAGCGTTATCCAAGGAATTTTTAGAAGGATCAATTATTGACAGAAAAGGAGAAAGGTAGGATCAAATCTCCCACCTGTCGAATTGTAGACTGGCACAGACATGGAAAAGGAGTGGAGGGCAGACCTTACCGACCAAATTGATGACTACCGTTCGTCACTTGTTCGAGAAATTAAGTACCTCTTCGGACTCCAGAGCAGAAAGGCGTCTATTTGTCTTCATCCGTTTGATGATTTTTTATTGCATAGTTCGGAGCTTGAATGACGAATAATTAGGCTGGAAGCTCCTATTTTGTAACCAAAGGGCCCAGGCTAGGACTGGGTTGATTACAAGGCGGATGGATTCCACCCCTTACACAAACACCCTTGACCAAATGGTATATAAGACTTTCTAACCATCTGCTATATTCCAACAGAATTGAACACGTAACAGTCAGCGACAGCAGCACTTTAAGAGTGATATACGTACAAGTGAAGCACCCTTCTAAATCCTCTTTAATGACATATCCACTCCAAAGAGAAAGGACTCGGATTGTCTGCTTCAAGTGGTAGATTCTAAGTCATATTGCTGAAGGGTTAAGTTAAAGATTAGAGGATCGCAGACTGCAGCCTGATAGATGATAAACACTAGCTAGTATCTGCAATGTTTTAAAACCAAGATGTTAGTGATGTTAAACAGAAGAAGTAACACCTGACGACATATGTCAAACAGAAAACCAGAACCTTCAATGTCGATCTAGTTACTTTACAAGCAGAAGCCGTGTTGTCCATCTGATGTTTCCTGTCACCGGATATTCTGGATAATTCGACCAAATGTATATCAAAGCTGCAGTAATTGGAGTATCAGAACAAGCACAGATTGGACACCTTACACATCAGAACAGGATTCAAAGATTGCGGATTTACTCATTTCTCTTCCTCAGAATCAGACTCCGCAAAAACTGGCTGTGGTTGAGTTTCTGCATATGCAGGTGCAATGTACTTTGGATCTTTTGCTGCAACGTCAGCATATTTGAGTATAGCTTCTCGAGGGTCTTCATCCATCCATGTCTCCTTGAGCATACCCCCTTGCTGCAGTTACATTCAAAAAAGACTTCACCGACTATTTTTTTTAACCCACTATCAAATAAATATGAAGGAAACTAAAAGAGCCTTAAAGAAGGTTTATGAAAAAGAAAGGCATCCTTGAAAAGCATTTGTGCACCTTCAGAAGGTACTGTGTTAATAAGCTTCCTTTGGTAGTACCAACCCTTCCACCAAAGCCAGGACCTGTTACAGGTAAATCGGGTTTGTGAGATTTAAGGGGATCCTTAAGCACTTTTTCCCTCTGGCGTTTACGACTTGGCTGATCCCTGAACAAGGGAAGTGCATGAGGGTTGTGAATAAGGGGTTTGACTTCAAAATCATCAACAGATTTTTTCCTTGGGGCCCGCGCAACACAAACAAGAGCTCCTCTCTCGCTAAGGGTAGGATCGTAAAGGATGTGGGTTCCACCTTGTTTCTTATCACCAACAGTAGCAAACACCTGCAGCCGCAAATTTGGTTACAACAGAACAATAAGATCGTAAGAAACTACCCATAAGACCCCCATATTTCAGAAACGAAGTCAACCTGATTAAGTTTTGGATGCCAAGCACATTGCACAACACTGCATGTAGGTGATATCCCCACCTTTGAGACAAGCTCAAGCTTTTTCCGATCAAAGAAGCACAGTAGACCACCACTTGTGCCCTCTTTTTCAACAGAAGTTCCAGTTAGTATGAGCTGTTCATCTGGACTCAATGCCACGTTAGTCTGCTCATAATGAGTAGGAAGCTCCTCAAATACTTGAATGGGCTTCTTCATTTGCCGTAAATCCCAAACCTGCAAATATAAATAATAAGCAACAAGCCAAAGTCTTCAGGAAATAAAGTGCAATTAGAAATTGAAACCTAGTTCAGCAGAAAAAGTGAGGACATTTTCTGTCCATAACCTTAAGTGTAGCATCAACACTACGTGACAAAAGAATCTGCCCATCACTTGAAAATTTCAAGCAGGTTATCACATCTTCATGTGCTTTCTCAACGTATACATCTGGCCTGCTTCCCCATCCAGGCTTGAGGTTCCATATCTGTTGAAAACAAATGTGGATAAATTTTCAACTTCTCAACATTTTTATCGGTAGTAAATATGATAGTGAATGACACTTTTTCACTTCTTGAGACAAAATCAATTCACTCAGCAGATTAACAATCTAATAGAACAATGAAGCCAATGCTACAGGGTCCATCAGAACTTCTTTTTATTATCAAAAGATAGAGGTGTGACTTCAATGTCGTTGAACACATCCTGTGGGTTTGATTGCTATTTGGCTTGATAAATGAGTACCAAAAAAAAAAAAAAGGAAATCTCAGGATACCTGTATGGAACCATCTCCTATACCACCAGAAATGCACTTTCCGTCGTGGTTCCAAGTACAAGTTGTCACTGGGATTCTGGCTGGCCTTGCAAGTTTTGGTTTTATAACCTGACATGTAATACTCATTAGGTAATATGTCAATAACAAAACAATGCCAAAAGAAAAATAAGAAGTGTGCATTCACTTTGATGTATTCAACATTTCAAAACTTAAAAAGATTCAAATTAATCTTAACATCACTACCCAGATATGATGCATACCAGCACCCAAATTTTGGCCTCAATATACCTGCTTTTGACTGTTGAAATCAGATACATCCCATATTCGCAGTGATCCATCATCTGAGGATGTTAAGATTGTCTCTTTGGCTTTTGGATGCCAGTGTCCACATGTCAATCCTGAGATATGTCCCTTTGTGTTTTTCAGGTCACGTATATACATGTCTCCCTTGACAAACTCTCCAAGTGAAAGTCCATCACGGTCATAAATCTTCAATTATAAAAATTCTAGGTCTTAGTTGGCACAAGATAGAATATAAAGATTCCTGGGTGTGGAAAAACAACATAGAAGGATATAAACTTCATGCTAGAAAGTAAAAAAGAAAAAGAGATACCTTTGCCTGTGCTGAACCAGTTACACACAAAAACCGGTCTGAGGTCGGACTCCAACTCAAACTACGAACTTGATGACCTTCAGATGGTTCTAGCTGTCTAAATGATGCCAAACGAGAGTTCATTCCTTGAAAATCATACATACGAACAGTATAATCATAACTACCAGAAAGCACCCTAGATCCAGAATGATCAACTGCAAGGGCTGAGACAACCTACAGAGATAAAAGTGAAAACTAATCTCAACTCAAAGCACTACTGAGACAAATAAGGATTTTGCCACAAAATAAGAAATATTAGAGCGGTGAATGCTAACAGAGAAACCTCAGATTGCCAGTTATTCGGAAGACTTGAAGCATCTAAATATGCAGGGTGAACAAGTACTATGAACTCAGCCATTACACCTATCTGTTCAATGCCTCGAAACATCTGATATTAGTGATTCTGCTACTGAGGCAGAAAAAAATATTTTCTTTTAATATCTTTTCCTTTACTTATGCTATTGCTTTAGGCCCAATCATTTATCCAAAATGAAACTACAGAAATTTAAATTAAAGTAGATTAACTTTGATTTGTGTGTGAATATAACCCATGTTTTGCCAGAGCCCAAACCTACAGTATTGGATCACGTTAAAGAAAAACAGGGAAAAGCAAAATAAATGGCTGGAATTGCCCCAACCAACATACAGACTCAAGCCAAGCCACCTGCTTACGCAGGATTCCCTGTTCCAGAGTAGCTACATGAACCAGCACATATGTTCCGTGTGGGCAGCCCCATAATTAAAGTATATTCACCAATATACAAAATGCAATCGTTGGCCATCTGTTTGATTCAGATAGTGAGAGATGAAGAAGTGATTTTTCTTTTTTCTTTTTTAGAAAAAAAAATCATAGTTTCTTTTGTTTTCGCTTCAGGTAAATTTTTTTAACAGAGGCTGAACCTAAAGTTGAATTAATATTGATTAGTTGCAAATGAAATAATTATGTCCGCATGCCAAATTGATATCACCTTATCATCTTGAAGAATAGCAGAAAAGAGGCAAATGCCTATATTCGCTCCATCCAATATTCATCACTTATGCATGATTAACTATAAGGTGAATTCCTCATTTAAATGAACCACAACATCTCTGCTGTAGCGAGTCTCGTTTATAAAGGGAATGCACCTATAGGCGCATGGCAATACACCTCCCTCCCATTCAACCAACTGGAGTCTGAAGAACTCGTTTTTAGTTATAACTTATAATTATAAGTTACCGCTCATTTTCGCTTCGGTAAAATCTTTCAACAACGATTTGACGTAGAGAAATATAAGCTACACTAGTTCTGATTCAGCTGCAAACAAGTTCGTTTAGTGCTGCAGATGAAACTCACAGCAGCTAATCACCTCGAAAAATCCATAAAGTGCAAATAGATACAGAAATTTAAAAAAAAAAATTCAGGAACTACGATTGTAGGACTCATACCTTCGAATGGCCCTTCAGTATAATTTCATTGCTAAGCGGGATCCTATACGAATTCTCCATGTCTTCGTCCGAAGAGCCATCTGAGTCATAATCCACAGCCCTCTTCGGCGGGGGTGGAGGTCCAACCATAACCTCATCATCTTCAGAGTCGACAGACACCAGGGGCGGTCGAGGAGGTCCAATCGCAACACCATCATCACCAGGCTTATTATCCTCGCTATCGGGGTCTCGACCCTCGGACTCGAACCTCCCAGCAGAATTATCTCTACCGGAGTTGAGCTGCTCGCGTCGAGAACCGGCTTCCTCATGACCCAAAAGAGAGCTAGTCGAGGAGCGGGAAGTAGGTTTAGGGTTTCGAAGTTGGCCCAACCAAGACTTGGAGGAGGAAGAGAGATCGGAGGTGGTACGGGTGTCTTGCCGGCGGGTGGCGTTGTGAACAGCTTCCAGAGAAGTAGGAGCCTTGGTCTGCTTGCCGAAGGAGAGGGGGAATTGTGCCCTCACGCCGTCGTAGATGTCCGCCTCGTCGCCTTCCATAGAATCACTCCTCGATTCTCTCTCTGCTCTACAGTCTACAGTTTGAGCTTGAGGCTTTTAACCAGTTACTCTTGTATTTTAAGTAACTTTTTATTTAGATATTGAGTATATGTACTTATTTAGCTATTCTTTATTCACTAGAGCACTGTGGGCACTAATATTATCCACTGTTCCTCTAAGAAATCATCGAATTGGCTGCTTTATAATTCTTGTTGTGCAGAATGCAGATGTAAACAAATTGCTTTTGCGTCAGTTGGAATTTGGAAGACCTGGAACTTGTTTCTCTTTCTTTTATCTGGAACGGAATAAGAGAGCAGCATTCAGAGACACTCAAGCTCATATGTTGGCTTAGGCCATAAGAGAAGTATCTCCGACCCTCTTCTCAAGCGATTAAGCTGCAATGCACAACGCAGCAGATTCTGGACATTTCAGTTAAGTGGGTCTCAATTTATTGATCACGATCTCCCATGGTCCGAGTTTTAGAGTTCAGCCTTCACACTTTTAGGGTCCTATTCTCTTCCTAGATGAGAAAGACGACTCCGTTCAACTTTATCACTTCTTATGACTACTGTCTGCAGATATCGTTTCTACTTCCGCAAGCTTAAATGTAATACTGTCACAGACCATAAAATCAAGTGTGGGCGAAAAAAGCAGAAGAATGAAAATTGGTTATGCTTGCACTGCTCAAAAGAACAGACTCCTACGACAACAAAATTGACTTATTTGTGTGTTGAACTCAGCATTTTTTTTGGCACTCAGGGCTCTTCTACCTCGTTATTTTCAGTTCTCCCTCTCTGGAATATAGGCTCAGTTCTAGAATATACAAATTGGCCCCTGTTACTCCGACAACCCACCCTTTTCCTCAAAGGTTGCGGGTTACCTTACAAAAATTCTAATGAGACGCTCAACTCATAATCTTGATGTCGCCCCTTGGGGCTGCTTCAATCTCGAGTCCCGACTCTTCTGTTTTTCCCGATGGTTCTCTTCCAACCAAAGTGGTTAGCATGAAGGGCCACTGCTCCATGTTTGTGTCACTGTCCATTGGGGATCCGAAAAGCTTTGGAGCTCAAGATTCAGGCATGCTGGACCTTGAAGAATACTCAGCTACTAGCTTCGTAAACATTGATGACTTGTCTTCTAGCAACCGCAGCGGACTGTCAAACTCAGCTATTCTACCTGCAAAAGAAAAGAGTCGACATTGTTAAAAAGAGAACAGCCATTTAGTGGGTGCAATGCTCACGGTATTCTTGTAGTTGATGTTGTTTCTCAATCAGCTCCTGCGTAGATATAAAAGGAAAAAAGGAACAAAATGGGTGCAATAACTAAGACTAGCAAGCAATGTACAGGATCTTACCGTCACTTAGGACTAGAACCAGATCACTATCAATAACAGTTGGAATACGGTGAGCAATTGTGCAGACAGTACAGTCCTCAAATTCACTTCGAATAATCTTCTGTATAAGATTGTCAGTGGCAGTGTCAACCGAAGCAGTTGCCTCGTCAAGAACCAATATCCTTGCTTGTTTCAGTAAAGCACGGCCAAGGGAAACAAGTTGCCTCTGCCCTACACTCCAATTATCCCCATTTTCTAACACTGCAATTATCGTAAGCATCAATCAAGTTTAGTATGTCCCCTAATAGGTCAAGAACATAATCATTAAAATGCATCCAGGAAGTTACATATCTATGTGCAACGAACATACCAGGAGTATCAAGCTTTTGTTCTTTTTGTCTGATTATGTCACCAAGCTGACACTTATCCAGCGCCTAATAAAACACCATCAGACTCACATTGAGTTTGGAGTAAAATTTTAACAGAAGAACTAGAGGAGAGATTTTACCTGCCAAACTTCAAAATCAGAGTGCTCTTCAAGGGGATCCAGGTTGCCTCTAATGGTACCCTCAAACAGCGTTGGGTCTTGCGGAATGATACTGAGACGAGAACGGAGATCATGAAGCCCAATTGTTGAGATGTCTATGTTGTCAATAATGATCTTCCCACCAGAAGGCTCAATAAGGCGAAATAGAGCCTGGATAAGAGTGGATTTACCACTGCCTGTGCGGCCCACTATCCCAATCTTCTTTCCGCCAGGAAATGTACAGGAAACATCATGAAGGACCATTGGAAGGTTCTCCTTGTACCGAACCTTTACAAAGAAAAGGCAAATTAGCAACAACTGAGCATCCATAAATCTTAATTTCATAAATACAGACGCCTTAGGGATCACATACCCCTCAGTCATGATGGAATGACTATCAACCATGATGCAATGACCATGTGAAGTAGATTGCTCACCTTTAGATTAATCAGTTCAATTGCTCCCCTCTCTGGCCAGGTGGGCTGAGGGCGACAATTTTCAATTACTGGAGGAGCTTCACCAGGAAGCTGACAATATTGATGAATACGTTCTATAGAAATAATCTTATTTTCAAGTTTGCAGAAGCTCAATATCCACCTTGATAAGCGAGCATTCAAGTTAAGACCGTAAGTTACAGCGAGACCAGCCATACCTACACAAAAGATGTAGCTGACATGAGTAACTGCAGTCCTAAATCAGGTAATCTTCAAATATATATTATAGAAGTGGGAAATTTCTCATATAATATTTCCAGAGCTAAGAATGTAGAGCTACATGTGTCATAGAAAGTGAACAAGATGGTAAGTGCCTTGCATTACTGAACCAGGCAATTCATACACAGGTCCCATAATGATTTGATCATAAAAGTCAACTTTATCTGAAAATAACAACCTTCCACTTTAAAGCATGTAACTGTTTTGATAACCAGACAGCTACTGGAATTGTCATAAAGATAAGATTAAAAATATTAAAAAACAGATGCTGCCATTATTATAAACATAGAGAGAGAAAAATATTACATACTTGGATCAATGGTTCCATGAGGAAAGCTCACAAGAAGTCCCATGCAGAAAGCAAAAACAAAAGTTGATAGCAATTCCATACGCAAACAAAGCCACTCAATGGCTGCTAAGCTGCAGAAAAATGGGCGAGCAAAGCAATCCAGAAGATATAAGTTCCTCTTCATGAATCTTTTCTCTTGCCCAAACCCTCTAATTGTAGCTGCTCCAGCAATTGACTCTCCAAAGAGGTGAATAACTGGTGATTTCTGGATACTCACGATCCGAACAAGCTCTCTTGAGGAGGCCATGTAGTATTTCTGTATGAATATACATATATTAGCATCAAACAGAGCCAGATAGCCATTAAAATGGAAAACTGTATCGATTAGTTTCAAGAACAAAGGCAATTTACCTGCATCCATAAGCAAGCAATGGCCATTGGGATAACCAGAAGCAATACTTGCCATGTGACCTTTGTCATTACACCAACTATTCCAAGAAGTTGTATAGTTGTCGATGCAAAACCCCCAAGTCTGAATGGAATATCAAGATCCACAACACTTTGATCTACAGACACCTGATTACTCATAATATTATTTTTATCACAATGAGAATAAATTATACTAAAGAGAAGAGTAAAACCCATCCCCTAAAGAGCAGACAGAAAAATACAATGACATGCAATACTCAGCCTAAACTAAATTACAAGAAAGTATTAATAAGCCAGTCATGTGCTTCCATAATAAAGGGCTTACGGGAATCCTCATAGAATTAAATTTAACACCATAAATAATGCACTAAAGAAAATTTGAAGTTCAATATCAAGAAATCTAGATTTGCAAAATAAAAGAAATCTCCACATACAGCAGCAAGAACTTACGCGATTCAGAATCCGACCAGCTGGAGTCGTGTCAAAGAAAGACATAGGTGCTCTAAATACACTTCTAAGCATTTTCACGAACAGCTTTTGAGCGGCCGCCAAACCGAAGGTAGCCACCAGAACAGCTCTAACAAAGACAAAACAAGAACTTCCAAATGCAAGAACCATGTAAACAACAAGAAGCATCATACTGCTTGTCTTTGCTGTATCTCCTTTTGTTTGAGGATTTGCCCAAGCCATCCACCAATTGCTTGCAATTTGGAGTATTTGAAACAGTGCCTGAGCAAGTATAATCAAAGGTATTAAGAGTCCTTTATATGCAGCAGCCATATAAGACAAATAGATCTTGAAGCTAACTCGTCCTCTTTCCCTTTCCTCTTCCTGAACGAGTTGCTTATTCCTTGAGCGCTTAGATTTTTTCTTTTCCTTTATTGCTTTCTTGTCAGATGATGCCTCATTGTCTTGCATTCCTTTAGACAAACTATCAACGTTGCTTGGCGCTGAGTCAATTCTTTTATAGAGCACATTAGAAGCATCTACAGAATCATCCTCAGAACAATCAAGAATGTCCATAGATTCAATTGCCTCATGATGAGCGGAAACTAAAGCATTAAAATCAGTTCCGGCTTGTAAAAGATCTTCATATTTTCCAGCTTGAATTATATGTCCTTCCTTAAGAACCTGCATGAGAGTGGCAAAATATGAGAGACAGAAGTTTCTTAGACAAGTGTGGTTTGGCAAACTCAGACACATGCACTTTTATTTAGATCTTTTCTCTCAAATAGGATCTAACTCTCCACATGCACCTTAATGTGGTACTTACAAAAAATTAAACTTTTTTCTTTTTTGAGTCCAAGTCTCCATAGGGGCATAAAGCAGGGGCTTAATGCATGCACACCATTTCAAAGAAAATAAATAAATATAAACAAAACCCTCACATTTTGCCAGTATACCCACTGAGGTTAGAAGGCTGCAGCTGGTTAACAGTTCACTCAAAATTCTTAACAAGTAATACACCATAAGCCAAAGATTTACATTGCTGGCCCCAACATAGTTACAGAGAAGCAAGAATAACAAGGAGAACAATAGTTAACAAGATATGAACATCCTTGCAACAATGCCTACTTTTGGTAGTTGTGAAAGAGATGCAAACTATAAGATGAGACTACCAAAGAATATGGTGAAAAAAGGTCAAAAAATAAGGTGGGAGCAAAATATTAAAAAGACCAGCTCATTCATTCGTGGGACTTTAAAAACCAATTAAACAATACAACAGATTAGTGCAATCTACAAGGCATGCATCATAGTTCTCCACCCATTGGAATCCTAGGGAGTTTCAATTGGAGATATGAATACTTGTACACAAGCTGCCATTGTGGCTCAAGCTGCTGATATCCAATGAAGACAACCACAAGATATAACTCACATTAACTTAAAGCATCTAGTACGACAAAAATTTCAAACATAACTTCATAAAGAAAAAAATTCGGACTCTTACCAGTATCAAATCAGCAGCTGGCAAAAACTCAACTTGATGTGTCACAAAGATCACAGTCTTGGAGGTCAATGCCGTTAAAATGTATTCCTGGAGACATCCATAATGTTCAACATAAGCATGCAAGGTGTGAAGAAATATCCAAACCAGAAAACACTTCAACTACTAACCTTGAATAATTCTGACCCAGTATGTGCATCAACTGCACTAAATGGATCGTCAAGCAAGTAGATATCTGCATCTTGATAGAGTGCCCTTGCAAGCTGCACCCTCTGTTTCTGCCCACCACTAAGATTTATGCCCCTATCTCCAATAATTGTCTGGTCTCCATGTGAGAGGAGTTCCAAGTCTTTCTTGAGAGAGCAAGAATTAATAGCATTCTTATACCTTGCCTTATCCATGGGGCTACCAAAGAGAATATTCTCCTCTATATTGCCAGACTGAATCCAGGCTGACTGAGAGACATAAGCTGCAGAACCACTTATTCTTACCTATTGAATCAGCCATGAAGCAAGAAAACAAGATTAACTAACCATAAAGGGTGACGATGGGATATATAAAGAAAGCCCAGGCATCATACTAGATCAAATGAAATGTGGATTAAAGAAGACTTACTTCACCAGAAACTTTAGGTATCTCCCCAAGAATGCAAGAAAGAAAGCTTGACTTTCCTGAACCTACAACACCGCACACAGCCACACGCATTCCTTTTTCAACTTTCATTTGAATACCTGAAAGTGTTGGGTTGGGAGAAGTTGGATCCCAGCAGAAGACACCATCTTTAATTTCAATAGCCGTATTAGTGACCCCGCGTGGAAGAACAATGGTGGCGTCCGGTTGTAACTCTTCCTCTAGCAGATATCCTGATATTCTATCTAGAGAAACTTTGGTTTGTGCCAACATAGAGACAAGATCAGGGAAATTTCTTAGTGGTTCTTGCAGGATACGGAAAGTGGCCAGGGCAGAGAGAACTCCTCCAGCTGTAAGCTGGCCACCCAGTAGTATAGAGGTAGCAAAAGTCACCACTGAGACAAATATTGGTGACCCCCAAAAGATGAATGTGATAAAGGCTTGAGAGTAGAGTGCTTTGCCTAGCCATTTAAATTCGACATTCCTCATCTCTTCCAATATGAGTCGGTACCTGTCTTCCCAAGCCTGCAACTTGAGAATCCTCATGTTCCTCAAACACTCAGAAGTCTTCCTCATCCTTTCATCCTTAGCTGCCATTAGCTTATCCTGATAATCCTCTTGCATCTTTGCCAGAGGAACAGTTACAATAATGGAGATTATCGTGGCAAGAAAAGTTGCAACAGCCGCAATTCCGACATTTTTATAGAGAATTGCCAATGCAAGAATAATTTGCATTGGAAGCATCCATATATCATGGAGATACCAGGAATAATCACCAACTCGCTGCACATCAACTGCCATATAGTTTACAATTTCACCACTTGTATGACTTTGTCTGGCAGTGCTTGACAACCTGAGGCCTTTACGATAAACCATAGCAGTTAAAGCCCCTCTCACATGCATTCCCAAGATGTCCACTCCCAAGTACCACTGCCGAGCAGTAAGGGTCTCTACCAACTTGGCAGAAAAGAAAATAGAAGCCAAAATATATCCTTCATGGGGAAAAGCTATCTTCCCGCCCAAGTAGTCAACAAAGTAACTAATCAGATAGGGACCAACATAAGAAACAAGAGTGTTCACCCCAGCAAATACAGCATTCCAGGCCGCTTCCTTCCAGAAGGACCTCATTATAGCCAAAGCTAAGGAAGGCTGCTTCAAAGGGTTCTCGACCTTCAACTTCTCCCAATTTGAATTCAAAAGCTTATAACAGAACTTTGATCTGTCTTTTGGAGCTAAAAGTGGAACATCCTTAAGTTCAAGTGGTCTCTTTGCACCAATTGATAATAATGGATTTAACCAAGAAAGTGTGATCAAACTAAATAAGCCAGCGTCATTATAAGGAGTCACCTTAAGACAGCCTGCTTCTTCTTCAAGCAGAGGCTCCTGCAGATCGTTGGCCCTAAACACTTCTATACCAGTAACGCCTCGAATGGCTAAAAAGCAGAGAAAAGCTACAGCCGGTGTAGCGGCAAAGTTTGCAACTACATGCGAGTTCAAACTTCCTGACCCGTAGATAAGTTCTCTAGTATCATTGTACAAGGTGCAAAGGCAGATAATAAATGACACTGACCACCATACTCTAAGCAGCAACGGGTACTTTACTGAAGCCTTGTATTTACAGTGCAAAGTGGAAAAGCTCAATAAGAACCACGCTAAGCATTGAATCGCCGGTAAGTAAACGAATGGCCAGTGCTTACGACAAGCTTCAAAACCTAAGACAGCTATTTGCAGAAGTAGCACATAGAAACAGCAAAAGAGCGAGATCCTATACCCGTTCCCAATCTCAACTTTGGGCCGCCTGTCATCATTGGGGCTGGCACGTACCGAAGCTCCTCTGCTTTCTTTGAAAATGGGGACCCGGCCGATACAAGTGAAAATCTGGCGGGCGGAAATGAAGAAAAGGAATAGGATAAACAGCACTAAGTGGATCACGAAAGAAACCTGTTCTAAAAGAGGCAGCTCTTGGAGATCAGCCAAAACGACGTCCGAGAAATTGCGAAGAGTGCCCATTAATTTTCAGAGACAGAAGATCGGCGAGATGAGGTTTTGATCGGAATACAAGCAAAGCAGAATTTAAGGGAGTGAGTCCACCGATGAGCATTTCACCATCCGTCTGTTCTGGATATCCCGGACGAGGTGACAAGTTGCAGAGGATATGTAGCAGGATCGCTACTCTGGACACATTGCAGATGAGACCAAATATGACCTTCTGTATGTCTGAGAAGAGAGGCAAAAAGATGAAGGAAACGTAGCTCCAAATTACGACCGCTGTTTTTTCCCCCTTTTCTCCAAACCTCCTCCAAGTTTGAAGAATCAGACAAGTTTGGCAACTGAAAATTAAGAAAAATCCAAGTCTCTGGGTGGGCTCTCTCTGGCCTGTCCGTCCTAGTCTTGGCTGCAATGGTATGCGAGCCGGTACAGAATGCCGAGGCGATTGATAAGATAAGGGAAACAATGATTCAGAAATCTTGACTCCTCTTTCTCAGACTATGGTGCTCCTTGACATCGCTCGCCTCCTCCCTCTCTCTCTCTCTCACTCTCTCTCTCTATCTCTGCACCTCCCCTGTTTCAGCTTTTTATGGCTGCTGTCAGTCTGTTGTTTTCTCTCGGCCGTTTGGTTCACAAACTGAAAAAATTGGCTTTTTACTCTCTTTGTGTTCTTGGAAGATGATTTTAATGCAAGGTAGGCTTTTCGGGTTTAATGCCCTCTCGAGCCGGTAGGAAGATAACAAAACAAATTAGGGAACAATCTTCGTCTGTCCATGAATGCTCGCCACCCTGCTTTCCTCATATAAATTATATTAACCAGATCTGCAGGGCCCCCCTCTCCCCTTCCCCACCTCTTCTCTCCAATCAGGAACCCACCGGCCATCTTCTCTCATATGGGTCGCTCCATGCATTGCAGGGACCACCCCCTTTTTCCGTTTTGTGCATGCGAGAATATAGAACATATTCCATTCTTTTTATATTTCTTTGTTATTTGTTGCTCGGTAAAGGAATGATTATTACATATTGATGGTAAAGAGAATGTGACAAAGCCGTTTACGTCGAAAATTCCATTTATGCGCAAAGTGCCCGCTGTCTCCTCCGAGAACTGTTTTCGACGATGGAGCGTGTTTGATGAAATGACCCAGTGACTTTTTCTTTATTTTTCTTTCCCTAACCTTTACGTGGTAGTGAGTATGACTGCACTTCTGCACCTGGAGGTTGGTGGGACTGGGACGTGTCTTCCCATTCTGCTCTGCAGATGGCATCATCCAATACGTAACCTCGATCTCCCACCCCACCACTTGTTGTCTTTTCAGAAAGGCCTCTGAATTTAGTCGCATAGCACTAATTTCAACAGATTAGCAGCTGATTCAAAGTTCAGACCCATCGAATCGTAGGCTCGCAGCGCAGTAAAATACTGAATTTATTTCTCCGGTCCAGGAAAGGTCATTCATTAATTGTTGCTGCCTTATTTGACCCATGTTTGGTGATTTTCAATCCAACCCCAGACAGCACAATCATCACATGGCCCTGCAAACACCAATTATTTCCATCTTTAAGATTTCACCTTTCAGAATCCACTCGGTATGGACGGTGTTCATCCTTGTACTCCCTGCCTGCTTTAGTGCTTTTCCTCTTTTCGTTTTTCTCCACTTTCATCATCGTCCTCAACCATCTGCGGGCTCCCCTTCCAAGACCTCAAACGGACGCAAAAACAGAGAAACTGATCTGGGTTTCCACTATCCAGAGTAGTGCGAGTCACGAAACCCCCCGGCGTCGTCTGCCGAGGCTTTGCTTCTATCTGAAGGACTTCCCCTTGTTTACTTCATGTAGTCACTGTGAATTTCACACACACCCACCCCAAAATTTTCCAGTATTCACAAGACCTCCATCAGAGTTTTCTCTACCGTAACCTAGCCTCCTTTGTCTTCATCTCCTTCTTAATTAACAATTTATCTAATATCAATGGTAAAGCTGATGCAGACAGAAGGTCGAGTCAGAGTCCATTTGTATAACAGCGCAACGCTCTTATATTTTTATTATTTTATATTATACCGTACCAATTCTTGTCGTCTAAAGGACCATCCATCTTATTCAGGAGCAGGTGAAACGGACAAGTAGCAGTGCATGAAAACTGATTTGATCCTTATAGGCAAATTCGACTAGATAAAAATCATTTTTTTTGCAGTTGTTCCTGAATTGATGGTTGGTAGTTTGAACTCATAGAGGTTATCTATAAACAATGAATTAAAAAAAATTAAATACTATAATAAAATATAAGGCTGTGAGTTTATAGTTCGTAATTATATTCTGTTTCAACCGTTGGTTCAATTCCGTTCTCTCCAGCTACTTGGAACTAGATATATATCCTGTTCGGTTTTCAAAATATTGATATATATGATATAGAAAAAATCTCATATAGTATGTTCAAAATAGAGGGTTGTAAAAATTAATATTAATAAAATAACAACAAAGAATTATATGTACCACATGTTATTTAAACTTGTTTTACTGATGCTTAAAATTCTAGAATAAATAAAACGGTTTTGAGTAGGTAAAGGGGATATTTAATGTCTTCTCTGAATCTCTGGTTCGCGTCCTTGCTAATTTATTACACTTTACAGCTTTCGATCTGACTGCCAATTATGTGGACGAGAATTCATGAAGAAAACCGTGTTGCACACATTATCAGTTATCAGTGACCACACAATAATACAAGTGATCACCAACTCTGCTAAAAAGTTCTAATGAGCTTTTTGCACTGGGTGCGTGCATCTAAAATATTGGATCTATTTCGAATATGTCGTCAGGATTGGTTCTTTCCAGGGGAGCACGAATCCGGAACTTAAAAAGGCTAGAACAATGGATTCTGGTTTCTGGGTTTATACCCAAATGGGGAATTGGGTTCTTGTGTTTCTTTTTGGACTTCCGACTCCAGAAGCTTGGATTCCGATTTTCTCCACCGCAATCTGTCACATCACCGGGAATCATCCTCCGCGTGCCGGCGACAGGGCCGATGAGAGACAAAATGGCATCTTTTAAAGTACGAGAGCAAGACAGAGGGAGCGAAAGATTCCACGAATGTCTATCGGATGAATTCGATAAAAGGCCTCAATCAATCGCTTACATAGAGGTAATCGGGAAACGAAGAAATTTCTTGTTTCGAGATCGTGATAATCGATCCACGACGATTCCCATCGTCTTTCGCGTTTCAAACTTTCAACAAAGAAATGAATTAAGAAAGTTCAGGACGAGTCTGCTCAAGCCCATCGTACCGTCTGCTAAACATCGTCGTCGGCCACGGAAACACAGCGAGGTACAATTATTAATAGATATTCAAAAGAGGGTTGACGGAAAAAAAAGTCTCTCAGAACATCACATTTGTTCATTACTGGAATAAACAAGTCTGCAGAGACAAACTGCCTACATAAGCTTCTATACAACACAATAGGTCAGAACATTACTTGACACTCGTCGACCCTCGACCACATATATCATCTCTACATCAAAAGTCCCTCCTTTCGTAGTCCCCGGAGCAGTACTCTGTAATTATTAAACTCGTCCGGTGGTACCCTTTGTCGGGTCGACGCCGGCGGCAGCGTGCCCCGCGGCGTAGTCGGTGTCTCGGTACCCGGGACCGTACTTGCTGCTGAAGATTCCGGCGTGCAGCAGAAGCACGTACAGGAGCTGGGTGATTCCGAGGATGATGATGAAGGCTTCCAGCACCCTCAGTCTCCATCCCCTGTTCGCCCCTATCGCAATCTCTTTGCAGGCCAACCTGAAATTAATTAATTAAACACGCAAATGATCAAAATGTCTCCGAATACTTTAAATTAATCGAGGAATAAATGAGGTGTAAGATGAGATTATGAGGGATATTTGATGATCAGGATCAAAATTAATTAAAAGATGCGAAGTCATGAAGATCATATATATATATATATATATAGTATATACCCAAAAGCCAGAGCGGTTACAGCCCAAGCTACGATGGAGGCCGCAGCTGCGGCTGCGAGACTGTCGTTCCTCCATGCTCTGATGTGGTCCCCCCGGCGAATTTGGACGCGACTCCAATGACGCCCGCCAGAATGGCGAATATCAGGAAATACGTAGTTGCGCCGTTACCCGCAACGCCTGAAAAACCAGTACTGCAACAGTCGGTCACTAAGGCCTCTTAAGACATTCTGATCACGGCTAGCTGATATATATCTTTATCAGCCCATAATAAACAAATTTAAAGGTTTTTATTTTTCGCTTTTTGAGTACGTACTTCCATTACAAAACTATTGCAGCTTTTGTAATTGGTGTGGAAAGAGTATTGCACAATGCAAGAGCTAGCTAGAGTCTCCAAGAGTTTAATTATAATGGATTAATACATAGAACAAATCAATTCCTGTACTGACAAAGAAAAAAGTAGGAAGCTTTAAAGCAGTCGGGTAAAACTAAACTAACCCGGGTGATACGTTTGGCCATTGATGAACTTGTTGAGATTCCAACTGGCAAGCCCGATGACGATAATGTACATAATGAGATTCAGAAACAGCAATGGAGCTGCTAGGTTCCTCCCAACAGTCTGCGCCATTTGCCCTCTTCCTCAATTCCTACCTCCAAGCTGCAATTACTATCGACCGTACAACGATAATATTGGTTTGCCGACCTTCTTCTTCTTCTTTATCTTCTGCAATCTCGGTATCCAACCGGAGAAGGAAGAAGACATGCATATAAAGCAGGGGGAAAGGCAGGAGGAGGACGACACGCGCCAGCTCGGGGAGGGGGTTCGGAGCGGGAGAGCTTGCAGCGGTTAACAGGTGGTAGTGCACGCGTCCGGCGTCCAGGCTTCCCTCTTCTTTTAATTAGTTTTTAACGGTCGAATGAGTAATTCCTGGGCGCCAACATTTAAGCCGGTATGAGTTATCTGTCTTGACTCTCGAAAGTTCTCCGGTCTTCGTTACGGGCCTAAGGCTTCCCGATGCCCATCGGATACAACGCTTGACTATAGTATGGGCTACTGACAGCTATCCACTAATTAACAGGGAAAAAAGATTATAATGTGTCTAGGGCTCTAGGCCTTTATCTTTTTTTAATTTGTTTGTAAAATAGTGGTTTGTATATTTTAAAATTTTAGCTAAAGTCTCTTATTTTTTATTTAATATTTAAAAATAAATATAATTATTTCATATATTATCCAATACACTATAAAGTTTTAAACTTGTCGTCTAATGACTCCCTATCCTTTCTTTATTGCTTTATTACAATGAAACTGTTAAATTCTGCGACTATAGATGTGATCATTCTCTTGATAAACTTATTTTTAAATTCTTCATCAGATAATTATATTTAAAAAATTAGTGGTGATATGCGCTTAAATTTAATTATGAAGGTTTACAGCATAACAACTATCGTCCTATTCTATAGGTAAGCCTAAACTTTGAACCTTATTTGCACCACAGCCACATCAGAATATAAAAACTCACAATAAAATATATCAATACTGAAATCATTTTTCAAAAATATATTAGTGTTACCTTATACTTTGAGGCTTTATATTGTTGGCTGGTCTAGGATAAGAGAAAATTCCGAGTTTAGGGTTCAACCACGATATAGGAAAATAATATTTTATAAAAATACTCTTATCTTTATCTTTATTTTTACAAATTTGTATGGTGATTTTTTTTATCAACTAAAAAAAATCTAAAATGACATGTAGCTATTTAGATTTTTTTTATATTTGGTTATTGTCATACAAATATTTAAGATTAATAATTTAGTTGTGCGAAATAAAGTACTAAGACCAATCAACTCGAAAGTTTCAAGTCCAATCTTCTTCAATTATGTTATTTTTGCCTTTTGGTTTAACAATAATACTAAATATTTTTTTTTGTTATTATTTGAACTTGAAGAAAAGAGGGCCAATGTGGGAGACTTATTTTTATTATTTAAGTTTGTTTTCGAATTAATAAAGTTGTCCAAATCCAAGTTGTATTTAAAATATATTATACAATATAAAGAAAATTTAAACCTTCCATTATAATTTTATCGTAGAAGGTGTAAAGAAAGGTACAAACTTTGTTCAACTACAGACTTTCAGTCCATACATCATTATCGTCACTCCTTTTCCTCAAACAGTCTTATACAAGAAAATTTATAGTTTCACCGCCAAAGTTGAAATCAGTTATTTAATATTTACACTTCACTAATATACTTTCGCCAATAAGCTACCGGCTGCGTTATTGCAAAACCCCTAAACCCAGAATCAAAGCCCTACGTCTGCCCTGACTGTGGGGGTGGGCTAGCTGATTGCCAGTGTTTGCTCCTATGGCGAAGAGAACAGAACAGGCGGCGAAGAAGAAGAAGAAGCCGAATAAGAAGAAACTACTCTCTGCACAAAATGCTATGGCTAAGAAGACGAAGCCCGCCGCCCAAAATCCCTTTGAGACTATATGGTCACGCAGGAAATTTGATATCCTCGGGAAGAAGCGGAAAGGAGAAGAACGCCGGCTTGGCTTGGCTCGATCTGTTGCTGTGGAAAAGGTCTGTTTTTTTCTTTATTAGGTTGATGTTACGTTGTTCTCCTCCTCTGCGGCATTTGCTTTGCATGTTTTGTGTTGTTGCCGTTGCTTTGTTTTCCAAGTACGCTGGCAACTCTCTTCTTATATAATTCTGATTCAGTAAAAGCTTTTATGATTTTAATAATTTTTTCTCCTATTACTCGCTATTGTTTTATTTTTTTATTTTGTTTGTTTATCTCCACTCGGCTACACTCATTATTAATGCTATTTCAAAATTCCAGTGTTTTGGTTCAATGAATGCAATATAAATTTCGTTTTTATTTGAATTAATGGAGTCTACATGAAATCAATTTCTGGAGGTTTATCGATTATAGAGTTATGCGTGGCTATTGCATAAGCGAATAATGTCAGGAATGAATACCAACTGTATCGATTGATGACCATCGTGTCTTGGTTGTTTTCTTTTCTAATCATTAGTCACCTTTGCTTTAAGAAATATTGTAGATGTTGGTTGTTTAGAAAATGCTTGCTCTTACCTTATGTTTTTTTTAATTGTTTTGCCCGCTCGGCAGCATATTCTGAGCGTTTATTGTAACTATGCTGAAAAACGTATGAATTGGTATGAACAGAGGAAAAAAACATTGTTAAAGGAATACGAGCGGAGTGGCAAATCGTCTGCATTCGTGGATAAAAGGATTGGAGAGAAAAATGATGACCTTGAAGAATTTGACAAGGCTATATTACGTTTTCAACGTGAGCGGCAGGTACCACACATTTTCTTGGTTTTTTTTGTTCATATCTTAGGTGTTTGACTCTGGAACATTTCTGGTTTTGGAAGCCTTTTCACTGATTTTTGTTTTATTTCTCAGTCAAAGTTGAACAAAAAAGCTAAATATAATTTATCTGACGGGGAGGAAGATGATTTTACATCATTTTCAAAGAAGGATGATTTTGAGGATGAGATGTGGCCAGATGATGAAGATGATGAAACTGAAACCAGTGGTATGTAGAACCCAGGGATATTAGTTCTTTTTAATGACTACTAAAAGCTGATTTGATTTATTTATGGGCATTATTAAGCTCCATATATATATATATTTTTTTTTTCTGTTTGCTTGGTTCATGATGAATGTGAGGAACTTATTTAAGGTCTAGACTCATGCAACTTACTAGATGTTTTTATTTTTGTGGTGAGGAGCTCAAATGGTTGTTTGATTTAGGAAAATTCTCATATGATTGAAAGTTTGTTATATCATATTATGTATCTCATGTTCAAATCCTTGTGGGGGTGGCTATTTGAAGGTGTGTAAGGCTAAAATGGGAACTGCCAAAGAGGTGGATGGCTAGTTGTCTCAAATGAAACATCATTGTGTCTTGGAAGGAGAAACCTATACAAATAACTATTTGGTCCTAGAGTGAAACTAATAACAAATGAAGAGGGATTTCTAATGTGGATTGAGCGGCATCATAGAGTGGGTGTTGAATAATTTGGAACCAAAATATGGTGAATACATAGCTCTTTTGGGTCCATCTTGCTTTATGGGTGTTGAACTAGGCCAGTTGAGCATGGCATGGGTTTTAAATTTTCCTTATTCCATCTGCACTAGAACTTTTGTCTTATTTATTGGGTAACTAATGTTCAATCTAGTGGAAGGTGCAAGTCAATCAGTTCAGTGGCCCGTATCAGATCTTACAACACTAATTTATATTTAGACTGATGTTCTCTAAAATGATAATGTGACAAAAAATAGATGTAAATTAGTATTGAGCTAAAAAGTACTTAAGGAGAGGCAGAGCCAAAAAAATTAGGCAAAAAGTAGCCCAACAAGGCCAAAGAATAAAACTAAAAGCATGGCCAGCAAACTAACAAAAGTAAGCAAAACTAGCTAGGAAGGGATGGAGAAGCCAAAAGTGAGGGGTTGACGAGTTGTTTTCTTTGTTATTCTTTATTTTGACCCTACGTAGGGTAATAAATAATAACCTGGAGAATACAATCATTTTTCCTTCATCACCTTTTTCTTGAAATGTCATGAGCTTACTGCATTATTGAATTTTGATATACTAACACAATGTAGGAAAATTTGGTTACAACAGCTCTTTTCCAGCTATTGCTTCTGAAAAATTAACATACTGGGTTATTTATATTTAGGTTTTATGTCATCTTTATGCCATTGCCTTTATTTTTGTATTTATTTTTCAGGAAATTTGAGGAAAGGACAAAGTGATGATGTACATCTTCCTGCTGAAACAGATCTACCAGAAGGCGAGGAAAATGTGAGATTTACGTACTGTAAGAATGATATCTTTCCATTCTGTGGCAGTGTTTGGAGCATAAAAGTTCGATTTTGGTTAAAAAGAAGCTCCTGCAATAAGAAAAAGGTGTTTGGTTGAGTACTTTTGGATACGGCTCCCTTAGAGTGAAGATATTGGTGCTTTGGAAGAGCTTCGAGAAGTGACTATTTCAAAGAGCACTCTTTTGAAGAACCCATCTTAGAAGTCCTCTACCAAAGAGCATAGCCAAATACCGCCTACTTGTTGTGCGACTTACAAATTTATAATGTTTATGTGATACAAAATTCGGTCAAAATTTGCAGTTTGACTTGTCTTTACATTCTCTGAAGTTCAAACCGTTGTAGTGTAAAACCCTTATTTAGAACAGGCAAAATATATCTGACCAATAATTGCTTAAAAGAGAAGGTAATAGTTACTTTGACCAAGGTTGTCTTTTTTTTTGTTTTACTTTTTTGGGAAAAAGTCCTGCTGTTCTTGATGTTTTCAATATCTCTTTCTTATCGTCTATGCAAGGAGACCAAGTGTCTACCTGTTTGAATCTTTTTAATTCTGTTGTCATAGTTTGGAAGGTGTTTATTCATGTCTTTGCTTCCATATCCTTTAAGAAGTATTTATTCGTGTATTTGCTTCTGAAATCTGTGCTTAGTCCATTTATCTCATTATAAACTATTTTGCAAAGCAGAAGCACAAATCAAAGAAAGAAGTGATGCAAGAGATTATTACGAAGAGCAAGTTCTACAAGGTGTGATGTTAATCTCTCTCTCTCTCTCTCTCTCTCTCTCTCTCCCCCCCTCCCTCCCTCCCTCCCTTCTCTTTCTTTCTCTCCCTCTTCCCCCCTCTCTCCGTTCTCTCCCCTCTGTCCTCCTCCATCTCCCAATTGTTGTTAACATTCCATTCTTGGAAGTAGTTGTCATAATACTTGTGACTACTGTCTGCTTGATAATCTTATTCACCTGTAAGGTGTGTTAGATTAGGGAATTTAGTTCCATCATTTGATCTGAGCCAGGTTTAAATAGCTATTTGCCAAACGAGTGCTGTATTTTCTTCTTTGTTTCATATGAGAGTTAATCAAATTTTTACTAGTTCTGTTGTGACTTGGGGTAACTGACAGTTGCAAATTGATACTTTATCTTTAAGTTGGTCAGAATGGTGCACACTTGTGCATGTAATGGGATTACATTTCCTTTAGGAATGGGAATCAATCAATATGGATCATGCTTTTTATCCTAGTTTTATGTACTGGTTTAGGGACAAAGAGCAAAGGACAAAGAAGAAGATGAACATCTGATGGAACAATTAGATAAGGATTTTACCTCTCTCGCACAGTCTGAAGCGCTTTTATCTTTGACCCAACCAAACAAACTGAAGGCTTTGGGTGCCCTTTTAAACATGGGCAGCACAAAAGCATCTACCAAGAGTGCATCTAGTTTTGCAAATGGAGAATCTTCTAAGCAGGTAAAACTTCAAATTTAATACCTAACATATTTTTTTTAGTCCCAGATTTGTTCTTTTAGTATTGTGAACTCGTGAGAAATTTATCTTTTATAGCAGGAAAAACCTGATGCTTATGACCGTCTTGTTAAAGAGATGATGTTGGACCTTCGAGCTCGTCCATCAGACAGAACAAAGACACCCGAAGAAATTGCACAGGAAGAGAGAGAGCGGCTTGAACAGTTGGAGGTATGTCAATTGCCCAAAGTCTTTGTAGTCTTTCTACATGTTTAGTCATCATGATGCATAATGGAATGTAACGATCATGTTTGTGGCCAACCTTTTGTCTTGTTTTCCTTTCATTCATTGTCAGGAGGAGCGCCAAAAGAGAATGCTTGGAGATGATGATATGAGCGATGAAGACAGTGATGGAAACAAGGAATCTTATAGTCCACAAAAGAAGTTGAAATCTATTTCTGGTGATGATCTGGGAGATTCTTTTTCTATCGATGATGAAAAGCCTGATAAAAAAGGCTGGGTTGATGAAATACTTGAAAGAAAGGAACATGATCACATAAATGAAAATTGCTCATCAGATGAATATATAATGGGTGGTGAAGTTGATGATAGCGAAGCAGAAGGAAATGATGAAGACGAGGATCAGACAGATGTAAATGATGACGAAGATGAGGATCAAGCCGAAACAAGCGATGAAGTTGACGATCAAGGAGATGGGAGTGATCAAGATGGTGGTTTGTCTGAGATGGTTCTCTCGGTAAAGGATTGGGAACAAAGTGATGATGATGATCTTGGTACCGATCTGGAGGATGATGAAGAAGATGTGGTGAAAGAGAAGAGCATACAGAAATTGAAAGATAAAAATACACTAAATTTAGAAAAACAAAAAGTAGATCCTCCAAAAAGTCCAAAGAAAAAATCTGGGATGCGGCAGGTATCCCTTCCTTTTGTTATTGAAGCTCCTCAAAATCTGGAAGAACTTTCGGCATTGCTTGGAAATCGATCTGCTAGTGAAGTGGCTGAAGCCATCACTAGAATCCGTGCTTGTAATGCAGTGAGACTTGCTGCTGAAAATCGCAAAAAAATGCAAGTATGTGGCCACTGATCTTATCTTCTAGATGCTCCTTCTGGATGTGCTTTCTCAGTATATTTAACCAATTGAAATTTGAATTTTTGTAGGTCTTTTATGGTGTCCTTTTACAGTATTATGCAACCGTAGCAAGCACAAAACCACTGAACTGGAACTTAATCAATTTAATGGTCAATCCTTTAATAGAGATGAGTGTGGATACACCATATTTTGCAGCTATTTGTGCTCGACAGCGTATATTACGGATTCACAGCCAGTTTTGTGACGATATAAAGAACCCAGGTAAGGCCATTACATGGAGGGAGATGCTAATAAGTACTTACTGTTTTCAAGCGAGCAACTATCTCTGATTTTTGTTGGCTTTAATACCTCTAGAGAAAAGCAGCTGGCCGTCTTTGAAGACATTATTTCTGTTGAGATTGTGGGCAATGACATTTCCGTGCTCAGACTTCCGTCATGTTGTTATGACTCCTGCAATCCTGTTGATTTGTGAATATCTAATGTGTTGTCCTCTGGTTTCTGGTCGAGATATCGTGACAGGATCTTTCTTATGCTCTATGCTACTCATGGTAAGAAAAGTTGGGATGTCAATTATTAATCTTCTAGAAAAGTATTACAAGTGATGTGCACAAGAGAACTTGTATTAGTGTAGAAATAACCAACAAAAAATCCACATTTTAAATTTTATTGTGTTTCCTTTTTCCTTCGTCAATAGAGCATAAATCCATCTTTTTGTTTATCTGAAGGCCTAAATGATTCTTGTCTTCTTTACCTGATCCTGTATTTCCACACATCATTAGTTTATGGTGATTTTTTTGTCTTTTTTTTTTTTGAGGAGATTGAAGTTTATGGTGATTCTTAGTTAATATTAATTAAATGCACATTGGTAGGTTACAAAGCAATCTCGGAAGTTCTGTCCTGAGGCCATAATATTTCTGAACACTCTGTTGGCATCTGCTTCAGCAACCGGGCAAATGTTGCCTGAGCACTCACAGGTATTCTCTCAAAATGATTATTTAGTTTCTCATTTCTTTAACCTTCCTTTACATGTTTAAAGAATATGTAGTTAAGAAGTTTCCCATGTGTAAACGTACTGCTTATGTTTTTTTTCTATAGAATGCAACTTAGCAATATTGTCTTCTGTATTACAGTGGCATTATCTGATGGACGTCAAACCACTGAAACCTTGGTTGCACATAAGAGGTTCTGTCTCTGAAATTTGCCCTCTCGACTTTTTGGCTATCATGGACATGCCAGATGATTCTCCTTTCTTCAACTCTGACGAATTCAGGTAGGATCCCGCTTGTGGATCCACTTCCTTTTGTGTTTCTAATTAAGTTTTTGTGGCTTTCAAGTGCTGATTCTTTTACTCTTTCATAAATATTTCAAATTGCAGGGCGAGTGTTCTTGTAACTGTGTTAGAGACTCTGAGAGGTTTTGTTCGTGTTTGTGAAGGATTTAGCTCCTTCCCTGAAATATTTTTGCCAATCTCTGCTCAACTGCGTGAACTGGCTAAAAGTGTACCCGATGTGTTACTAGTTCAGATGAATGAAGTAGCTCAGCTGATTGAGGACAAAATAGGTGAAGCACATATGCTGCGGCAGCCACTGCAGATGAGAAAACAGAAACCAGTGCCAATCAAATTATTAAATCCAAAATTTGAGGAGAAGTACATGAAAATTCCCAGCTCTGTTCTCTCATTTATTTGCTACTCGTCTTCTTTGGTGTGTAAAAACTTCTCTTCTCAGGCACGTTTGTTAACTCTGTGTTTCCATTTATAGTTTTGTGAAGGGAAGAGACTATGATCCAGACCGTGAACGAGCAGAAAGGAAGAAACTCAAAAAGCGTTTGAAGCAAGAAGCTAAAGGTGCAGCTCGTGAACTGCGGAAAGATAATGCTTTCTTGTTTGAAGTTAAAGACAGGGACCAGCAATTACAGGAGGCAGAAAGAGCAGAAAGATATGGGAAGGCAAGAGCATTTCTCCAAGAGCAAGAACATGCTTTCAAGTCTGGTCAGCTTGGGAAAGGCAGGAAGAGAAGGAGATGAAGCTGCCTTCTTGTTCCATATACAGAACCAGAAACAGCCTTTGGTTTCTTACCAGGTTCTTGTTCAGTTTCTTCTCTCAGTTAAGGGCTTTCCAAAATCTTCCAAATGTTTCTTGCACTGGTCAAGATCGCCCCAATTGGTACAGTTATTTCGTGCAGCCAAATTCTTAGATGACCCAACCACGGGGACTTACAGCCAAGATGTCCGACGGCGACATTAACTCTTGCTGTTTGCCATCCTTTATGTTATTCTTCTTCTTTTTTTTTTTTTGTCTCATTTTCTATTTGGAATGGTGTAGGTCATATATACAGGCTACAACTTGGATCTTTGCTGCATCTGAAAGAACGAGCGAAGATGGTTAGTTTCTCATTATCTCTAGAAGCAGCAGAATCTGAAGGAGTCGGCTTCCTGTGGGCGACACTACAAATCAATTTTGAGAGGACCAGTTGTGCCGCATCACATAAGATGGCTCAATGTCATTCACGAGCAGTAGACGGTGATGAAAGAAAAAGAGCAGCCACTACACGCGGTGATGAAAGAAAAAGAGCACCATCTATCTCGTTGTATTTATTATTTTGTTTTATTATCAAAGGTCTTTTATAATATACCGTATTGTTGAATTACTGCGCTCCACATAAAACTGGGCAGGCATTGATCCGTTTCCCTGTAGTTGAACCATCGTTATGACCTCCACTGATATCAACCTAAGACAGGCACCTTATTTTACGAGCCAAATCCTTCTTTGCAGACCTCCAATGTGGACACTGGACACGGCTACAGACCACGAGTTCGAATGCTTGAAAGGTTCTTTGGATGCTTTTGATCTCCTGGGAGTTGCAAATACAACAGAGGCATCTCTTGTATTCTTGGATGTAGGTGAGACTGGTATTTATTTTAAGCAGGGTTGCAGATCACAAGGTTACAAGCTGACTGCAGCTTATTGGTCGATATGAGGCGTAACTATGACACTAACCTGAAAAACCCATACGTATCGGCTGAACCGTCACCCTGATACGAGCAACCATGCTTTTAAGACCAAATCCTGTACGTTTTACTTGTACCTGGGTTTACCTTTGGGGGATATTTATGGATAATCTGCTCGGCATAGTCATCGTGTATCTGAAGGAGGAAGAAAATTAGTAAACATTCCCTGGTTTACGCATCAATCGACAATATCAGTATGGAGATGGATGAAAGTGACTATTTGAAAGCTCCAACAAGACTCTTTTCCATTAGAATCCTTTGAGAGCATATTCCTTTTCTGGAAATGACTGCAGCTGAGAGCATATTCCTTTTCTGGAAATGACTGCAGCTGAGAGCATATTCCTTTTCTGGAAATGACTGCTGCTGAGAGCATATTCCTTTTCTGGAAATGACTGCAGCTGAGAGCATGCGTCATTGAGAATCAATCTAATCGGATTTTTTTTGGATCCGGATCCGGATTCGGAATGGATTCTTCTTTCTCAAAAATGGGATTTATCCAATATTACGGATGTTTCTGCTGGATCGTGGATATATATTGAGGTTCCGGTTTAGTTTCGAAGTCGTGTGTTTCCTCTATTTTTTTGGTTTCATAATGCGTGTATTTTACTTTTTTTCTGCTCCAATCTTCTCTTTAAAAATAATATAAAAATGTTGGGTCCGATTCTTAAGAATCTCCTCCGAATTGGCGTAGTTTGCCCGATATTCAGATCTGATGATCTGCGCGAGTGGCTAACGTATCGCATCCGAATACGGTCCGTTTTAATTTCAGTAAACAATGGAGACGTGCGCGACGATGAGGCCACCCGTATCGGAGCGTGGCGATCGCATGGACGAATACCTTTCACAGCCATTCAGATTTCAGGCTCCCGAATCAAATAATGTCTGTAGGAGTACTGTGTGGAAGATCCAACTCTCAAGC
Organism: Aristolochia contorta; assembly: GCA_022405105.1. Classification (NCBI taxonomy): domain Eukaryota; kingdom Viridiplantae; phylum Streptophyta; class Magnoliopsida; order Piperales; family Aristolochiaceae; genus Aristolochia; species Aristolochia contorta. The sequence goes on along the minus strand of CM039667.1, from coordinate 2,635,970 downwards.
AGTCAAGACATTGGTTTCTCAGACCCGCGAAGACTTAGGACAATCCTTAGGCCACTTCCGGAATGATGACATGCCCGGTTTCTTTCTCCCAATTCCCCTTTTCGCACTGAGTAGTCTTGTTCTTAATCTCTGTGAGCACAAAAGAAGAAAATTCTAGTTGAAGTTGCATTTCCTTCATCTGGCTCACGTTTGGTTGTTATCTCGGTCAGACAAATCAGCCGATCGGTACGCCGTCTTCTCTATACAATTTTTTTCTTTCCACGAACCCAAAACTCGAATTTTTAGTTTTTTCCCTCTCGCTTATGACGTATCTCTAAACGCCGAGGATTGGACTGTAATGAGACCTTCGGCTTTCTAATTTTGAATTTAATTCTCGGTCGAGCTTGGACATACGAAATGTTCGGTCTTTGTCCTAGTTGGGTGTTTTCGTGCTGAAACGTTGTACTCTATACAGAGTACTCTGTCGGGTGCTTTAGGAAAACTGTAAGATACAGTGCTTTAGGAGCAATTGGTAATGTGTATTTTTAATCATACGATTTTTCTATCGGTGTTCTTTTCCATAAACGACTGATATATCATGAATGATGTTTTGCAGAACAACTTTTCTGGCCCCCAGAACAAAATCAGATGACGGGCTCAGTGCCTTTGAAGAGATTAGTTTCTCACGTTATCCTCGATTTGGATGGTACTTTGTTACATACAGGTAGTTTATATGCTTATAACTTCTTCATTTTCCCTCGGCCAATTCTTACTCGACAGCGTAGTCCTTTTTGCAATCTTATAACTATTCCATTCTTCCTTCTTCTGATAAGTTTTTTTTAAATGTTTTTAGTTCTAGCCTCCAATGATTCTTTTTTCTAATTGAGATAGGTTTCTTCATGGCAGACGGTGTTGTGGTTGAAGTGTTAAAAACATATTTAGCCAAATACGGCAAACAGTGGGATGGGAGAGCCGCTCACAAGATCGTGGGAACCACGCCATTGGAGGCTGCAAATGCTATTGTAGAGGATTATGAGCTCTCCTGCTCCACAGAAGAATTTGTTTCTGAATTGATGCCATTGTTTGCTGATCAGTATATGCTCTTCTCCCGATTTTCAACTAATCTTGTTATTTATGAGTATGTGATGCTTGTAGTACTTTTATGGATTTCTGTGCTAAATGCTGTCTAAACATGCTCTTTCAGGTGGCATAAAATTAAAGCTCTTCCAGGTGCCACCAGACTAATTAACCATTTGAGGGGCAATGGTGTGCCAATAGCACTGGCTTCAAACTCTCCTAGGGCAAATATTGAAGAAAAAATATCTCACCACCATGGTACCTTCAATTTGAGAAAATGTTTTCAGTCGTACTTGTCTAAATATGTGATCAGTGATAATGTGAGATGTACGCAAAGTAAAACATGATGACTATAGTCTGCCAATTTCTTATTAAACTTTGTTTTCTACACATAGGATGGAAAGAATCCTTTTCTTTCATCATTGGTGGTGATGAAGTCCTGAGCGGGAAGCCATCTCCAGAAATGTGAGACAAATCAGTAAACCTGTTGATTTCTTATTTTCTTTTTATACGATTTTTTATTTAGTTTGATATTGTTCATGCTTTCTTATGGTGTGACCTGTTTCAAAGAGCTCATATGCCAAACAGCATAAATGGTCATTGCACCAATTACTTTGGAAAGTCCCAACATGCTCCAGAGTACTGAATTCTACAGATGGATGACAAAAGCTATTTGATGATCTTTTGGCATTTGAACTCTTTCATTGTAGTTTACTATCTTGTTAAAAGGTCAACATAGGTAGCACTTACTTTATTTCTTTGTGCAAGCATCTAGTACCTGTGGACCTAAAACTTTAAATATTCTATCTAAGGTTTCTTGAAGCAGCTAAGAAGTTGCGAGCTGAACCTTCAAAGTGCTTAGTCATCGAGGACTCGCTGTAAGTAGGCTTAGTTCTTAATTTTTCCCTGACCAAGTCCTTGTTGTCTCATCTGCAATTAGGATTAGTCATTGGGTTAAGTGCTTAGCATACCTCTTGGAACTTTACGGCAGCATAATCCACACTTCTAAATATTAATCTTGGAAGAGCTGTTTTTTTTTTTCATCAAAAACCTGATTAATTTATGGAAATGTGAAATCCTGTAAATTTCTTCACTGAAATTTGTCCAGGCCTGGTGTTATGGCTGGCAAGGCTGCTGGAATGGGGGTGGTAGCAGTACCATCTATTCGAAAGCAAATTGACTCATATAGTTCTGCTGATGAGATTGTCAATTCTCTTCTTGATTTACAGCTTGAAAAATGGGGTCTTCCACCATTTCAAGATTGTAAGTCTCCCTGTTGTACTTATCATTCTTTGATTTAATCATATTATACCCCATTAACCCCATTCCAATGTTTTAACTCAGGGATTGAGAGGACTCTATCCATTGAGCCTTGGTATATTGGAGGTCCTGTTATCAAGGGGTTTGGCCGTGGCTCAAAGGAGCTAGGTATACCGACAGGTATTTGCTGGAACTTATCCGCAGATACATAATACTCTGAAGTTGGTGGAGCTTTTATGAATTATTCAATTTCATGGCATGGGTATTAGACTCAAGTACCTGTATTTTGTATATCACAGCTAATTTATCAGTAGACGGATTTCCAGACCTTTTGGCCGAGCAGGCCTCTGGTGTGTATTTTGGTTGGGCTGGGTTGTCCACTCGTGGTATCTACAAGACGGTCATGAGTATTGGGTGGAATCCATACTATGACAATGCGCAAAAGACGATAGTAAGTGTTTGCTGGAATTGCACATGATCACTCCCAGTTTCATAGGGAACATGAGGAAGAAAACAAAAAGGAAGAAGACATACTAAATGTTTAAATTCAACAACCTGGCATGTAAAGCCAAAGAGCACAGTTTCTTTGTTAGTATTCCAAGGAAATTACCTCTGTAGTGGCACACAAAGTTGATTTAGTTGTAGATCCTATATTACAAGGAGTAACATTGATCATTTTGGGGTACTGAACTGTGTAAAAACTTTTCAGGAGCCATGGCTTCTTCATGAATTTGAGGAGGACTTCTACGGTGAAGATCTGCGCCTAGTGATTGTTGGATACATACGCCCTGAGGTTTGTCACTGAAACATCCGTCTGCCTCTTAATTTTTGTTTCCAAATCTGCAACTAATGATTTTTGTCTTTGAATTTACAGGCAAACTTTCCAACTCTCGAGAGTCTTATTGCAAGAATCCAGGAAGATAGGAAGATTGCAGAAAAGGCCCTTGAGCTTCCAGTGTATGCAAAATACAAGGACCACCTTTACTTAAGAAGCTCATCGGGACAAATTCCCCATAATTCATGAATTAGAAAAATGCAGCATTCCATGAAATGAGAAATTCTTCTAGTACGAGTGGATCAGGAAACGTGTATTAGCCTTGTATTATGTTCTTAATGCAAATTACTTTTTTTTTATAACTTTTATTCTGCAGATTATTACGAATAGCTGCCATTAGTCTGATATGGCCTCTGGATTAAACTCAAACGTCCTCATTCTAATATGAAGTGGCAAAACTTATTGAATTAATGTGGAGCAGAGCAAAAAACTTGTCCTGTATGCCTGGATGTGTTACAGTTGAAAATTTTGTAGGAGTGTAGAATTGAGGTGTTTTGCTCAAATGGGAAGTTTTTTATATATGCCTCTAAACCAGCTTACAAATGGGCCAAAATTTTAATTAATGTCCAAGATTTTGTATCAATGCTCAGTACCAACAAAGGGTGGTCATAAGATTGAGAGGGCTAAAATCAATAACAAGAGAGAAGAGGAGTCGTACCTCTTTAAAAAAGTCTATATCAAAGATGCTGCCTAAGGCATATTAGTTACTTGGTGGGTGCTAACATTCGTTAATATATAAGGTTAAATACTTTAGCATAGGATATTTAAAGGTGCCTGTTTATTATGTTAAATAGACTTTTATTTGACATATTCAATTTTAATTACTATGTTGACTTTGTGTATAATATCATTATTTATCCATGAGCTCGAGTTTGTTTACAATTTAAACTTTTAAATTATTAAACGTTAAATATTTTTTTCTCTAAATATTATAGTATAATTAGAAATACTGATGATATATAAAAAATATATTATTAAAAACAACCCGCCATAGCAGGCTTCTAACTTCTAATTAATCGGAACAACCAAAGCAGAGTCAAGATATCAGAAAAGAAACCCTAGAATTAAGGCGGGCGCGGTTCCTTTTTTTAACCTCTGCCGAGCTCGTCGTCTTCCATTCGATCGCACTACCCGCTTGGACTCGATCCTTCTCATGGACGTGGTCGATAGCTTGCCGGAAGTCGTCTCCGACGAGATTTTTTCTCGTCTGCCGAAGAAATCACGGCTGCTGTGTGGAGCGGTTTCCAAGAGGTGGCAAAATCTGATCGAAGAAACTGCTTCTCTCCGCGCCAGATCGATAGACACCGGTTTAGTCCGTATAAACTACTGCAAGGACGACAGGTCGGTAAAAATCAACTTCTACAGATTGGATGATAAAGGGTCACTCCACCTCCTAGACTCCCTCGTTATCCCTAAGTGTTATAATTTTACGCCCACGGGTTCATCCAACGGCTTCCTCATCTACACGATGAGGAATGTAGATCCAAGTGTGTGGAGCCATATTATCTATAATCCGGTTACCGGGGACCGCACCACTCTTCCTCCGCCCCCTCCTTTAATTAGAATGCGTGTGGGCGGCGGCGACGATTCCTCTGTCCATCGGACTTTAGCCGTAGGTTTCGCACCTGATTTGGACACCAATCACTACAAATTTCTCGTCGTCGCTTGCAAAAACTACCCACCGGACGAAATTGCCAAAGTTGCCATCTTTAATTCTGAGACGGGAGAATGGAAGACTCTTGAGAAAAACTTTGGAACTTACGTATCGGGTGCTGCTACCCTGTACTGCAAAGGGAGTTTATACTGGGTTCACATGTCCTGTTTGCACGTATTCTGTATGAAGTCAGAGATTTTCCGACGCATCAAATTGCCCAAGGTTGAGCAACTTCTGCATCGTGGAGTGGTGTGGGAATCGGAGGGGAGCATCCATTACTGCCAGCTCTGTGAGATCCTTGGTCTCTGCATCTGGGTGTTGGAGGAGGATCCAGAGTCAGACCGTAATAATATGAGTACTCACGACTGTATTTGGAGGAAAATCTACTCTGTGGACAAGAAAACATTTTACTCCATTCTCGCCGAAGCCATCAGACGACTACCCCATAGAATCGCGTTCCCGATAAGTATCGATACGATCTGTGCTTTCAATGAGCATCTTCAGATCCTCTATCTCGACACAAGCTATGGGCTCTTCAGTTACGACATCTCAGGAAAAACGATGTCCCCCCTCTCCCCATTTTCACATAATCCACTCATTGACGTGCCACCTGATTACGATCTGCTGCCATTCACCTACAACGATATGGAGTTAACGGACATTAATGGGATTCCTGATTCAAAATCCGGGACTAGCGTAATATCAAGAAATAGACGTCGTGCTTCAGATTAGATGAGCTATCCGGTTTGAGTGCAAGAATGACTAGAGTTGGAGGATCAAGCTGAAGTGTCTGTAAAAACATACATCTTTTAATATTTCTATATATTTTGATTTCATATTAGTATTATCCGATTTGTGTATATCACTGCTCAGTACGTACCAACTGATAGGGTACTGGTCATAAGATTGAGAAGTCTAAAATCAACAACAACAAGAGAGAATACAATGAATGGACTCGAGTCGGAGCAGCCGTACGTAGTACGCTACTGCATTAGTTAATAGCATTAATGCCAAGAAATTAACTTGTACAACAAATGAAAAGCATTCTAGCTTCCATGAATGCACCCAGAAATTACTTTGCTAGCTACAAATTAATCAAGAGCAAAACTCCGGACACATAAATATAAAATCTAGAGCTCAAACGAATTGTCGTCTTCCAAAATCTTGGCCGCAGCCGCTTCTTCGTCCTCGTCGATGGCGAAATATGGGTTCCTCTCAATAGGCTGAAAATTGTAGTAGACGAAAATGTAAAACACCAAGCTCGCAATTTCAGCTGCAGCGGGACTGATCCACCTGAACCTATACGTGACCACAGCTGTAATGGCGGAAACAACGATTCTCGTGAAATACAGGTACACGACGACGACGACATAAAACTGTTTGAAGAGGTTCAACTTGGCAAGGTTTCTGGCAGCCTTGCCGTCCGTCTTGGAGGCCTCGCGCAGGCTTTTGATTGACCAGATAATGGGGAAGAACACGGCGCAGCAGCATATCACGTCGATGAGAAGAAACAGCTGGTTCCACGTCAGCCAGTCTTTCTTGGCGGGGCCCGTCTCACCGATCACGACGGAGGCTATGTTTTCCACGACTTGTAAGGGAATGACGAGCATGAGGAGGTTCTTCTCCCTCTCTTGCAAATAAGGTTTGATGAACGACCACCCCGTCCCGATCAGGATTATCACCGTGAACATGGTGACTCCTTTGAAGAACCCGAAGACGTAGAAGGCGATGTCCCAACCGTGTGGGGTCCCCGTCCTTTTCACGAAGAAGGTGTCTTCGGAGGCGCAGATCATTTTGGCAGCTTTGAAGACTAGGAGAGCTCCCATGATGATGTGGATCTTGTCCACGGTCTCCTTCTGTTTGTGGCAGACGTAGACCCAGGCGAAGAAGAAGAAGAAATAGACGAGGAAGAAGAGGAAATAGAGCTGGGGCAGCTGGGTCTGGCCCGCCGGGAGGAAGTCCTTCTTGTCTCCCTCGATGTTGTACATCTCGGTGTGGACGTCCATGGAGATGGCGAACTCGGGCTGGCAGTTGCCGAACACCAGGCTGTACTCGTCCGGGTCGTCAATGAGTTTGCTGCCTTGGTACGTCGTCTTCAACGTGAGGTCCTCGAATGTGAATATGAGCTTCACGTAATGGCTGGAGACGACGCAGAAGTTGTCCGAGTATTCGGACTCGTTTATGATCCGGCCGTAGGAGGTCTCCCTCAGGAGGAAGAAGCCCATGGAGGAGGGGACGAGCTGGGCGTCGGAGATCTTCGATTTCCATGACACCCGCTTGATCCCGATGTCGACCTGACCGTCTTGACCGAAACCGAATCGTTCGAACAGGATCATGGGTCTCGAATCGTCCTCGATTCGGACGTCCTTGATCTCGCACAGCACCGGATCGGGAATGATCACGACGAAGATCGTCAGAAGAATCGTTATCATGGGAAGGAATGAAGGACGTCGATGGTAATAATAATGGCAGAAACTGGAGGAGATCAAAAGATCAAAACGATGCATATTGTTCATCGTAATTTGATCTATTAGGCTATCTAGCTAGCTAGAATAATGGCAAAAGAATGGAAGGAAATTTAATGTTGATCTTCTGGTTTTTTTTTTTTCCTTTTACTTGTTTCTGGTGAAGAGGAAGTAAATAAAATTTCTAACGGAAGATTTTTCTGGTTGTTTGTTTGTGGATCGTGAAACTGATCTGCGTGTTGCATGGCGAGGAAAAGGGGGAGAGAGACGAAGATGTAAAGAGAACAATATTGGTCTTGCCTTCGCATCGCCAGACCCGTTGACCAAATGTTTGGGCTTTCGGGCCTTTTCAGAACTTCCTTGTAGATTCATGAATGAGCTCTTAATGGGCTTCCAAAAAAGGGACCATTTTTAATGGACCTTCTAAAAAGGGCTTTCCTAAATGGGCCTTCAAAAATGTGTGAAGGATGGATTGTGAAAATACATAATAGCCAGTCCGTAAGACTCAAAAGGGTAATTGGGCCACTTAGATATGCTCATCCAAATCTCAAGGGAAGACCCACATGATGATCTTTATGCTCACTTTCTTCCTTTAATTATCTCGGAGAAGTGCTCATAACTTATCCATAAAGATCGAATCCCATTATATGCTCATCAGATCTAAGACTTTTACATCATTTGGATCCGAGTAATTAATTTTTTTTTATGTTTCTGTTAAAAAAATATGAAGAATAGCAGAAAGAAACAAATTTTGAAAATGAAAATGACAAGATTATAAAATAATCAACTGATCAGTAAAATAAATTACCTTCTCCCCAAACTTAACAAATAGTATCTCTGAGTAGGGGGTCTTGATCTAATTAGTTGTTTTCGGATCCTGATCATCTGTCCAAATCCTACTCCCTAGTTCCTACTTCTTATTGAAATCGGAATCGGGCCCTATGTGAAGATTCGCAAGGGATACTAGCGTCCGTCTTTCGGTTATTATATTATCTTCATTCTATATGATCCACCATTATCTTCCTTCTAAGATTCTACTTAAAGAGTTCGGAGACTAAGAAAGAGGATGATGTTGGATATTAACCATAAAAAAGTGAAAATATCATCTAACGTGAGGAAGAAAGGAAGTGAAAGATATGGGTCGACCTCGAGAAAGTCTTAAAGTTAGTACGAGTAGTACATTCAGATGACTGAGTGTGATTTTGGGAAATCAGCCTCAGAGTGTGGATTAGATTTTGTTTTGGATCTGTATTTGGTCTTAGTATTTGACAGATCTTCGAAGCCACTAATCTAGATTTTCACTACTAAAAAGGGTAATTAAAGGTTTTATTTTATTATTGAGGGGCGATTACTTTTGTGATCTCATTTCCCGCATGTCTGTAAATTTTTATTAGATAGTGACAGAGCCCGGTTATGTAATCTGCCTGTACTAAATTATATGGGAGGAGGATTTTTCAACATGATTTGGATGGGAGTATTTTAAATAAATTATTCAAAGGTTAAATTTTTCTAGTTTTTATTTTTACTATAGCTAACATAAATAGATTCTTACATTTGGCCACAAAAAGGTTTTTTTTCTCCTTATGAGTTATGAGTTATGACGATAATTTCTTCAAATGTTATTTTTAATTTTTTTAATCTATACAACTTACTAAAGAAATATAATTTCCCCATATAAAAAGAAATTGATTGCATAATGTGATGAAAATCACAGCTCCGTAGCAATTAGCAAGATTAGAGTCATATATGCATGCTATATTATTGTTATAATAATAATAATAATAATAATCATGCACGCATTCATTTCACAAAAAATTCTTATTTTTAGTTATATATATATATATATATAATGATATGACTTATTAATGAGAGTAGTATATTGAAAAGCATAAACTAATCCACTGGTGTCACTTAGGGACAACTCTTTAATTAAAACAACCAAATTTTTATTGTATGTGTAATGTATATAGTCTATGTCAAGATATGTAAAAAAAAACTTATTTTAAATAGCTAGGATAACATGGAGCGACCCCACTTGTACGAGTGCTAATATATTATTAATAATAGAAAGGTAACATCCAAAATCAATATTCGTTGCTCTTAGGTACGGCATCTCAATCTTATCCCATTAGTTCTGTTTAGGACAAGTACAATGTAACTACTGCCAACAAAATAAAGATCCCTTTTGCTAAACCTAATTTAATGACACAATTAGTAAGAAATAAAATCTTGATATCATGTAAATTATAAAAAAATTAAAAAATGTTAAGGCTAGGGTGACCGAAAGCCAGGACTAGATTACTCTCAACATAAATATCCATTAGAAAGCAAATAATAGTGATTTAGACATTGAATCCTTTGGTGGCCGAAAGCTTTTTCTTTACTGTCTGTCGTTTTACTTGAGTCTTATTAGGCGAGGAATCTTAGCTGTTCACAACTAAACCTTCTTAAGCAGTTTAATTAGCTGGGAAAGGGTCTTAATGAAGACAAGGGTCAGGATGGGCCGAGAAGGGTAGGTCTCGCCTCTGGACCCACCTCATCTGCTGTTGCGGGCACGCGCAGACGGCAGGGAGTGGAGCCCACGTCCATGGAAGTGGAAGCCTGGTCGGCCGGCATTCCGAACCGTCGACGTTTGACCGAGGTCAAAGTTATATCTCTTGAGAGGGAGATGCATGATCAGTTCAATTAATTAATTAATCAATTGATTAAAAGAAGCCAAAGGGGACAGGGGGGGTTATTCATGTTCTTGATTCTTCTCTCTTCTAGAGGGAAATCGATTCCAGCTTGATCCAACCTCCAAAGGACACCTCTACGTGTGGACTCTCCATTAGATCGAGAACAGATCCCAAACTACAGCGGCCCACTCCTCTGCAATTGGCTTCTTCTTCTTCTTCTTCTTCTTCTAGAAGCCTGGTTTTGCATGAGATCAGGACTGATCATTAACTAATTAATTACGTGCTCGTTTCATACCGTAATCTCTGTAATTAATTAGCTGCAGACACCCAGCTATATATGTATGATGAAAAAACGAGTGTGAAGGGAGAGGGAGAAATAGAAAGAGAGAGGTCCAAGCTAAGACTAAGAGGGTATATATAAAGTGGGTCCAATATCAATATTTCTACCCATACGTCTATATACATCTATGTGGGAGCAGGTTCACTATATGAAAAATTACTAACACAAGTTTGTAAAGTATAATTCACATAACCGGGAAAGCAGGCTGAGAACTGATATATATATATATATATATATATCCTAGAAATTAAAAGGGACGTTTAAACTCGGCGAGTGTCTGCAGACATCAGCGAGAGATCACACACACACACATACATATAATATATTTATATACTCTGATCGATCCTGCTTTGGATGGTGTAAGGAGAGGTCAGCCGTAGTGAGCTATCGACATCTCGAAATTCCACAATCCAACAGAGGGAGATCTCCAAGACCAGGTGTCTTCTTGGGAGTGACACGTTTACGAAAGATGGTCGCCCACGAGGAGTATTTTAATCTCTGCATTACCCGAAATGGCAGTCCCTGTAATGGTCACCCTCATGAGCCGAAGCTAGCTTAATTACTCGATCGGCTTTGTATAGAACGGCTTTGTGGGATGGCTTCGAGGAGAGGAGGAGATGAACGTACAAATGGGCAGGAGGGATTGGTGGAGGAGCCGCTTTCGACTAAAACATCAAACAACCCACTTAGTTTAATCTTTCCATTTCTCTCAGGGCACTGCAGACATTTCTCTCTCTGGGCACTGCAGATTTCGCCATGGCAAGGCGTCTTATCAATCTTGTATTTCTTTTATATTCGGAAGAAGGACGATGTGGCCTCAAAAGAGTCACCCTCTACTAGTGCCTATGCATGAGCTTCCGAGGGGGGGTACGTGGCTCCTGGTGGAGCCTTTTTTATATTACTTTAACTTCAAATAATCTCGACTAAATCCTCCACATAATAATCGACTCGCCTTTACCAAGCTTGAATATTATTGATTCATATCCTCATGTTGCTTAACGCCACGGCAAGTCTCTTCGTCTTCCCGCACTCCCTCGGCCCCCTACCCTTTTGGGTTTCTTCTTCTCCGTGTGTGAAGCAACTCAAGTTTTCTTTGTTTCTCTTTGTTTAATCGCCGGAAGCCGTATTTTTTTTATTTGTCATTTGCGGGCATCAGCAAAATTAACGGATAGTCACAAAAAGGAAAGGAAAAATATATAAGATCAAAAGAGTAGTACTCACAGAACGAGAGGTTCCGTGTATGTAACCAGGTTCCTGTAAGAGCTTAATCGACACAGTAAAACTAGTTATAAAGAAGGATACTGATCGAGAGCCGTGAGAGGGAGGAAGTGTGCAGTATCTCCGGGGGGCACGTGGCACCAGATAAAATATCGAAAAGATCGCGGCCATCTTTACGGAAAATGGGATGGAAGTGACCATGACAGGGACTCGAAGTTGATAGATTTTAAGGTACGAGTATATATATGAAGCAGCACGACAAGCTCCTGTCATACAAAGAGGGAGACAAGTTCAAGGTTACTAGGTTCAGAGAGCAAGTACAGGAGTTTATTTCTTGTGTTTGTTGTGGGAGCCGAAGAAGATGGCCGGGCCTTTGGGATGGGGCACTGTCGAGGAGGGGTGGAGGAAGGGGCCATGGACGGCCGAAGAAGATAAATTGCTCATTGAGTATGTTAGTCTGCATGGGGAAGGGAGATGGAACTCTGTCGCTAGGCTTGCAGGTAATTTATCTTTCCAGTACTAGTCCATATATGAGAATATTGATCTATCTGATTTTTGTGGTGTTTAATTTCTTAAATCCACTCAAGGGTGTTGAAATGACTAGCTAGCTCATGAGGGATTCAATACTAATTTTATGAGTTAATTAGTTCTTTAGCTGTTGATTCTTGAAGCTCCATTATCATGTTTATACAGGCATTTTTTTTTAGCTTTTCCACATGTATGTATATACCAGAAATTTCTCATCTATATATGTTTTTGGTTACTGCAGGTTTGAAAAGGAACGGGAAGAGCTGCAGATTGAGGTGGGTCAATTACCTGAGGCCGGACCTGAAGAGAGGCCAGATTACTCCTCACGAAGAGAACCTCATTGTGGAGTTACATGCCAGATGGGGAAACAGGTGAGCTAGTCAAAGTGCCCAGCAATTATTATCTCTTTGAGGATAGATAGTACTGACTTGAGCAAATAATTAATTATCCCACCATATATATATTAATTAATTGCAGATGGTCGACCATTGCCCGGAGCTTACCGGGGAGAACTGACAACGAAATCAAGAATTACTGGAGAACCCATTTCAAGAAGAACAGCAAGTCTTCTCAGAATGGGGAGAAGGCCAAATCTCGGGCACTCAGGCGCCAGCAACAGAAGAGGCTACTGCATCAGCAACAGCAGCAGCAGCTGCAGCAACAACAACGGCAGGATCAGGTACAGCTACAACAACAAGAAGCTGCTCAAGCCGCAGAGACGACCAAAATGCTGTTCGTGTCCCAAATGCAGGAAGGGGACTATAGGGTGTCCCTTCCACAGATCATGAAGCCGGACATGGCCTTTAATATCAACCCATCTGGTCTGGAACAATGCCTGTCCCCCAGCTTGTACCAAGGGGGGCCGGACGTCGGTCCCATTCAGGAGAATATCACTTCAGGCGAGGAAGGGTTCCTCTGGAGTGGGCTGTGGAACTTGGATGATATGAACCTGTGTGCAACGAACAAAGGAATAGTCCAGAACCAGATGATAAGTTCCTTCTACCCAGAATACATAGTATGAAACTATGGATTAATTAATTACTTCCCAAAAGGGAAAGAAGACACTAGATAGCTAGTCTCTTTATGATCTCCCGTGTATCTCAGCTGCTAAATCCTAAAAGTCAAGTGCTAATCTTAGAAAACGCATTTGCTATCCTAATCTAATATTGCCCTTGGAAGTTTACAAGTAATTTGGAAGTCTCAAAGTAATTTTGTAATGAATTCTCTACGTCTATGACATCTGCAAGCACTGCCGCTTGCTGCTGATTTTCATTAGTACTTTATGAAGTTTGATTCTTCGGGGAATGCAGTACAATAATAGAGTATGTCGCACAAAGAGAGAAGAACCCAGAAACACAATTTTTAATGATCAGTAAGGCTCTAAAAGAAGACAAGCCATTGAGAGAGGATCGATCCCCGTTGCAGGACCACTTCTTTTGCCTTTCTAACTATATATGAAGCCTCTATAGGTGGGTCAGTTCCATTTACAGAAGAGGAAAGGGGATGACGTCCAAATCATGCTTCTCCTTTTCGAATCGATTCATATATACACCAAGATACACACTTAAACCGAATTTATCTGTCCTGCTGAAGATCTAGTTTAATTGATGAATTAAAATGATATTTTCTTCCAAAAACCATATCGATCGAAGTGATTAATTAACAGAGGCTTAGTGATCAAGAATCAAGCTACATACACCGGCCCCAATCCGTAAAGATCAAACTGAGTTTTCTCAATCATGAAAAGAAATGGCTGAGTGGTGGGTCCTCAGCAAGTACTCACAGAAGTACTATCTAGTTCACGGCGCGTCCTTCTTTCCGACAGCCGTAAAGAAGAAAAGCTAAACAAAAGGGTCAGCAGTGATCAGGACGGTTTCAGAGTGGACGACTGCAAACCAGCTGTTTTAGTTAGGTACATTCTGATCTTTGAAGTTTGAACTGGGACGACAACATGTTAATATACCTAGTTTTGACTGATCTTATTGCGGCAGGTTTTGGTCGTACCCCAGGCTCCATTGACATCAGAAAGCAACACCTTTCCCAGTGTTTCCTCATCTTTTTCATCAAACCTAACTTCACTTTTGGTCCAAGATAAAATCTGGTCCATTTTATATGAATCCCAGCATGTAAAACTTCTTGAAGCGTTCTTCTACAAACCACATTGGAGGGTAACGCTTTCTCTGACGTTGCTCATCAACGCAGATTTTGGTCAAGTCAAGACGATTAATGTTGTCTGTGGAAGAATATGAAACTGGCCTAACTCACCCTTTTCATTCGGGAAGGGATAACAATAGGTAGAGAATATGGAATTACTTCGCTTGTCTGCTGGAGATAGTACTCAAGCTGTTTGTGTTGACCTGCAGGCTGACCAGCGAACTAGTTGCTATAAAACAAAAGGATATTTTCTTCGACAACGAAATCTTATTAGCTCTCTAATATGACAGATAAAATATAAAATAAAAGGGTTGTTGTAAGTGCATGTAACAACTAAAATCTTTTTCGACGAATTTATAATTTGAGAGAAAATCAACAATATCTGATTCTAAGTAGAAGCTATCACTATAGACCTCGTTATTTCTTCGTTGTGCAAGGTCACTGTTTTTTTAATATTGGATACATATGTTTAATTAAAACCGCCTCTTATATAAAATTCACTTCTTACCATCATATCCTTATCTCAATAACACAATTTTAGAACTTTAAAATCATTAAAACATTTTTAGCATGAAACATGATACTAATAAGAAATCAAATTACAAACTTTTTGACGTTTAGACAAACATTTCATAATTTCCAGGTATACACATTTGTTGACGGCTCTATCAGGGCCAAAGTTCAAGGTTTTAAAAGATGAATCAAACCAGACATACATAACTCACCACTCAACATTTCATGATGACAGAAAACTTAAACCAAAAAGCTATACGCACCTAAATTTGCAAAATTCAAAACGAATCTAGATTTCCCTTACTCGGACGGGCTACAATGCCTCCAGCCGGACGGATATCAGCCAATTAGATATAATCTCAACGCTTCAGAAGTTATCGTTCAAATAGATATAAGTGAAAGATGATAAATGAAAAGGTGCAACAAACAAAATTAATTGAATCAAGAAAACAAAACACGACGCAGTCCCTAATTTGATAACATAAATTACTCAAAATTGACAATCATCTTTACAGAAATTACATAAAGACAACAATATAGAACAATCTCCCTCATTTTTCTTTGTAGTATACTCTATAGGAACAAGCCTACGTAGATCATGGCTTTCTTTGTATTTATATACATCAGGAAACTGATCGATACCTTCACGATTCTTCTGAATATCTCTGCCATCTGAAAATTTGTGAATAACCTATGAACGCTGAAGGAGAATTTCCACAAACCCAAAGCTAAACAAAATCTAATCCAAAAATCCCGGACTTTTTGGGAGCGGGAGCAGCAGCATGAAGCAGACCCATCTACCATGAACTTGGGGTTTCATCTTCACTATCTTCACTCACATCGCTGCACAGCGAGATCACGGCAAGTACTTTAAACAATGAAGGCCAGCGTAACACAAAAAAGCATTTACTTTCAAAAGTTGTTCGAACTTCAACTCTTCTGGGATCGGCAGTTCCCAAAATGCAGTTCACATCTCCAACAATGCTTGGTAATGTGGGGCCCTTCCTATACTTCATAAGTTTGGCTGTCTTACTGAAAATTGCCCTCTTTATGTAAAACAAAAAGCATGTATATGCACGCCATATATTTGCCTGCTAATGTTTCTGCCTGTTTCTCATTTGCTACCTTGATGTTTTCTCAAGGTTTCATGATTGTTTCTGGATCTCACTTCTTCTATGGTTCCTCTTTCGAGTGTTCTTTCTCAAGTAAACCAGGAAAATAACTTGCTAAATTCAGTGATTTGTATTATTCTTTCTTTTTTCTTTTTGTTTTTGAAGAATTTCTTCTTTTTTTTTTAAGAAAGCACTTTTTAATCCCAAACAATTCTCACTCCTAAAGAGACTCAAACCCGACACGTCCTCTAAAACAACCCCTCTACGTGACCACTGAGCTATGCTCAACTTCACGTATTATTCTTTCTTTTGATATAGTGAATGCTTTTATTATCCTAAATTCCAACATTGACAGAGGATAAACATAATACCTGTTTTCAGAAAGCTTTGATAACCTTCGAGCATCCAATCCAGTGATATATTTTTGTGCAGCTTGAACATTTTCCGTCCCTACCAAAAGAAACAGAAAATACAGCTTATGTCATGTCACTTTTTTTATGAAGTGAAAAATATTTTAATAACAGCAGCTGGTGATACTGAATAAAATGAAGTTCCACAAAAATATGAGCTTCAAATGCTCTTGCCAACTCCAAATATGTTGAATAGTCATTTTCTATTGACCACCAGATTACAGACAACTAATCATAAGAATTAACTTCCCACAATGAACATAAATAAATAAATGTCACAGAGGAATCAGATGAATATCAAGTTTATGCCCTTATAAACCATAACAATTAAAGATCAAAGAACATGGAGCACTCAAATTTTTCAGGAAAATCACAACAAGCTTCTTTCTAGTCAGTGAACACACAAACAGGATCTAAATGATTAACCATCAGGACCATTTCGTGTATATTAAAAAACATAAATAGCTGCACTTGTAATTCAGATACCTTTTGTCAACTGGAAAACATGCAGCACACATCGTTCCGCAGCAAGACGAACAGGGGTGTTGCCATCTTTAAGACGCTCGGCCAGTACTGGACCGACACTAGAAAGATGAGGCTGTACGGCTAACAGGTTTGCCTGCCATGTTTTTTCATAAAATAAAAAAAAAATAAAGATTATGCTGGATTTCTGCTACAAAGTTACTTATACAAATCACAAAAATAAAAATCTAGATCAAGCAATAGAAGTCAACAGGTATCATTCACCTTGACGACTGTTTTCAGACCAGACAGCGCCTTTTTCTTAACTTCACTAGAGTCATCCTGCAAAGCTTTTATAAGAAATGGAAACAGTTGTAGTTGTCCATTTAGGTCCGATGCTTCAGTTTTGGCCTGATAGACTAGGAGCCTCCCTAAAGCCTTGGTTGCTGTCTCACGAATTGGAAACTGTGATGCACAAAAATGATTTAAATAAATAGAGAGAAAACTATGCAATATTAGAACTAGGCTTATTGGTTAGCATAATGATACCTTATCATCTTTCAAGGCATCCTTCAGGCATACAATGACAGACTGGAAAACTGACGATCTAGAAACCACAGAAGGATTGTGCCTGAATATTGATGAAAAAGAGAGGACACAGCCATGCCTAACTGACCACGTTGGCGCTGAAGCCAAATTTGTCAGGGTCTCAAGAAGGTCAATTAGCTCATCCTCATCTGCATACTGCAAAAATAGCAGCCAAGAAGTTAGAAAAATGAATATAAAGACAAATGTATGGAAGACGAAATCACCGTTATATATAGGGAACCTGTGAGAGAGTGCCCAACAGTCGTGCAGCCAAGCTTCGAACTTGATCATCAAGGTGCTGAATTAGATCCTTGAGAAGAACAAATACACGAGATCTAATGGCACGACTAACACTCTTGCCAGCATGTTTGTTAACACCATAAAGTGCAGTCAGGACAGCCTCTCGTACCCCACCATCTGATGCCTGAATTGTAGCCTGAATAACCATCACACACGAATCCAAAAACTTGCATAGTTATACTATTAAAATATTAAGGGAAGTACAATCAGAATTCCAAAAGTGGATTCCTTTAACATTAAGAAAAGGCTTCTCTCAGCTGTTCACTTTTTCAAGCAGTTTAAACAACATGTGTTTTGACAAATATGCAAGTCAAATCAAGTAGAGGTTTATATAAAAAAGAAAAGAAAACTAGCAAATCTCACCTGTAATGTTGTCAACAGGTCATTCACTAAAGGGTCAACACGAGTACTGAGAGCACTTAGCTTTCCAAGGGCAAGGGCAGAACTTGAACGAATAGGCCTAAAACAATGACAAATGCATTGAAAACAAGTAGAGAATTGAGTGCTATCAAGAAAGACTAAAACCCAAACCCTTGTCAACAACCTTGCACTGTCCTGCAGGCATTTAATAAATGTAGTCTGAAGCTGTGGAAGGAAAGGCTTCAGTGCAATTCCTCCTTTGCTTATCATAATGCATAGTGTAGAGAGCACAGCACTTTTCACTTGCCATGGGAAGCGGTCACCAATGATACGGATCAGAGGCCTAGATAGATATCAAGTCAAAAAGCAATCACCAGACAGAACTTTTTTCTTTTTTAATTAGCATCATAGAGCATACAGAAAGGTCACATAAACATTTCTAAGAAGTACAGAGTTCATGGTTTGATTTATAATAAATAACAAGTTGCCGAAGTTATGAAAGGACTTTACTGGAAGTTACGAATCGACATGGAGCACTTCAAATTAGATGACATACTCTAAATAAGGGAAATAGCTTAAACTTAAAGATTACTCTTTTACCCTGTAATTTTTACAACGAACTCCTTCAACACCTGCTCACTGGTCACTTGAATCAACTCACCCAAACCCTCTGCTGCTTGTTCTCTCAATTCCGCTGATCCGCTAATTAGACCCTGCGTGGCAATGAAGCAATCAACATTTGGAGGTCTTAAAATTTAGGACAACATGTTACTGCCTAAAAGTCACATACAAACACTGAAATGCACTTGCGAGTAATATTTTTTTTGAAGCGACTGAAGATTTTATTAAGGAAAGGCAAGGGGACCAAAAAGACAGATCTGAGAAGCAGAGAACAATAAACAAAATTACAGATAGAAAAAGTCCCAATGGATCATGTATATGCACTCTTATTATGAAAGAAGAATCCTAATGAATACTGAAACACCAAGTTAAACAAAGCATCCACACCCATTAAACTTCAATGGGAGGCCTGCAGCTCAAGCCAGGATATGAAAGGTTGCAGGGGCTCAAAGGATTTATATAATGGAAGACATTGCAAATTAACAGAAAGAGAAATATAACAATCTTCTCAAAAAAAAAAAAAAAAAAAAAAAAGAAAAGAATGAGAAATTTACTGGGCCGTTTCAGTACAAAACACTCTTAAAAAGCACACAAAAACCCAAACAGCAAACATCAAAAAATTTCTTAAATTATTGGTGCCACTATATTTGCACACAATATTTTTTTTGGAAATGGTGAAATCTTTATTCACTTAGCAAAGCAATAGTACAAATATAGAGCGTAACAATAGAACACAAGCTGTAGGGAATAGTTGAGGGGGGATGAGAAGCCTGATAATATTTGCACTATATATGCACAATTTCATCGCACACGAAGAGGACAAGGAATACACATCCACAGGAAGAAATGCCTCAGAGAGAAGACAAGAAGTACTATCTTGTTGATACAACTTCAGAAAGCTCTAAGGAATATGGTAAGAGGCTCCAGAAAAAAGGTCGCAAGAACTATATTTTGAGGAATCTCATTGTGCTATTTGAGATATTATAATGTAACTAAAATCCAATAAAAACAACGATAATATTAATACAATAAAAAAAATTCACACCCTTCAAGAAAAAGTTCAATTTTACGCATCATAAGCGAATTTTGCACAAAGCATGGGTAACCTACTCTTAAAATGATGATTTTTTAGCTATTATATTGGATATTCAGATTACCTGAAGATAGACCGGTAGTAATGGTTGAAGTGCTTTTGGCAGGCAAAACCCAGGTACAAGTATAGGTCCACCCTGTAAGTCCAAACATATGAATATTCAGTCCTCAGAAGTGTTGGACTCATGATGTGGTATAACAACATATATGCAGGCTCCAGGAGCTAGCAGTCACTTACCTTCTTCTTTCTTCGTTCCTTATCTCTAGCTGTAGACACAGCATCACGAACTAATTTTATATATGAAGGAAGCACTTTTTCAGGAACCGAGCCAATTACTCTAGCTAAAGCTTCCCAAGCAGCCTGTTGATCGAGATATTTTTTACAAACTAGTGGAATACAGAAGCAACTGAATTTTTAATAGACACAAGCAATTAACGTACCACAACAGTAGCCGAGTCGGAGTCACATAACAAAATAATAAGACTAGAAATCATGTTTGGGGCTTCTTCAACCAAATCTAGTTTGCTGTTTTGGAAGAAATAACCAATCAGATATGAAGAACCTCTTCTCATTAGAGCCTGAAAAGAAGCAAACGAGCACCAATAAGCAGTTGAAGACAAGCAACGATTAGATCTTTTATCAATAAAAGCACAGCATACTCTGTACAACAAACCTGGTTATCAGCAACACCTTTTAGTAGCTCCGAGAGCAAAGAATCCACACCTTCCTCGTCAATGACCAGAACCACCATTTCTGCAGCTTTCTTTGCCAAACCTTGGACTTCCTATTTTTCCATCAGTTACCAATTAAGAAACAGCATTGCAGCATCAAATTTAAAGCTTTTCCATTTTCTTAATTTTGTTAGCTAGGAAAGAAAAGGTCAATTTCAGGTATACAGCATGGAACCCCTCCAAAGAAATTCATTATTTGCTATAAACCCAGGAGAGCATTTTAGCACTTTCTAACACCAAATGTTTTTAGTTTTTTATTTTTATTTTGGGGAAAGTGAATTGCTTTATTAATATTTACAAAAGGTAGGGTCATTCTCACCGTAATGGTGTCTAAGTGAACCCCCTTATAGCAATGCCAAAGAGTTGGCAGATCTAGGAATACATAACCACTCATGAACACATGAAGATGCTAAAGGATGAATCTCCCTAAATAGATACAAGAACCTCCATGGTGGAGTTGAGGTTTGTCTACACCACCGAATGACATTACTTGAATCACCTTCAACTATGAGTTCTCCACTGAAGTGTGAGTGAAAACATCTAAGGCCTATGGACTTCAATAGAGGTAAAGGTCATTTATACCGAGCAGGCCAGCATATGAAATAATGATTTCTCCATCAGCCTTTCTAAATACTCCCTCATAGCCAGCTGGCCCCGAATTACTGAATGAGGAGCCACCAAAATTCACCTCAATCCTTCTCACAGGGGGTGGGAGCCAAGACACCACGGCAGGTGTGGGAGGAGAACTAGCTGTGGTGGCAACAGTATACCATGAGGACCGAACAACGAAGAAATCAATCCCACCTAAATTCCCATAGATAGTCAACCTCTAGATCACCCTAGTTTGCACTTGAGGTGCCACCTCTGATCGTTGAGTAAACTTACTCTGAAATACTTCTGTTCCTCTTCCCAAATAGCCCATGGGATGAATGCAACAGCTGATCTACATTATTCTCTATCCACTGCAAATAAGTGAATGTCTGAGCCCCTAACCATTCCCTCCAAAATGCCAGAGACACCGCAAAGGCAGCCGAATAGAGTGGCACACCAAGACCAGATTCTTCGTGCAAACTCACAATGTATGAGGAGGTGACCCATAGTCTCAAAAAGGAGGAAGCAAAAATGAAAACCACAATCGTCGGATAGGTACTGCAGCCTAGGTGCAGCTAGCATCACTCTTTCCAAAATGATACTTTATTTGAATGATGATAAATTGTCAAAAAGGAGGAAGCAAAAATAAAAACCACAATCACAGACCAAAAGTGGAGAGGAAAAAAAAAAGATAAGAAGAATTTACATATGATTCACAATGTTCAGAGGTGTTCAAATTAATACCGATTGCTTTACCTCATCATCATCGCCCATAGCAGATAGTAATGCAGGAAGAACTGTCCCAAGGTGAACATTGAGGCCTGGTCCTGCAACATCTGCCAAGGCTCCAATTGCATGGGCATTGAAGGCACTGAATTCACAGCACAAATACTTTAAAGAACAAGAAAAGAAGTGGCTCCATTTTTTAACAATAACTAGTCAGTGACAGTAGAGATGATAGAAGCTGGATTAACGTCCACCGAGCACTATAGGAAGTTTTAAGAGCATGAAAGACAGTACACAAAAATACTGTCATTCAAAAATATACAATTTGTTTTTTGAAAGTTATTCAAAAATATACAGTTATATAATTTCGCAATGTAAAACAGACTTGGACATGAAAATAAAGATTCTGAACATGAAAATTTAATTCATTGAATGAATAGTTTTTTATTTCATCAGAAAATGGTTGCTCTATGATTTAAATGGAGTCCATAATCCTTATTACTTCATGTAAATATAATAACAATAAAGAAAAATAAAAGAGAAGACCAACATGACCACTTACGAGAGAGGAAGTTGAACCAGCTTTGGTAGGATATGCGGCAAAACAGCTACAGTTCTAACACTAAAAGAAAAAAAACATAAACACCTTATTAGAATGAGTTTAACATTATAAATTGGGCAAACCATTGAGCAAGACCTGACAAACAACAACATCATCATAATCATAATGACCACCACCACCACCACCACCACCACCACCACCACCATCATCATCATCATCATTATTATCATCACCATCATCATCATCACCGTTACCATCATCATCACCATCACCATCAACATTATCATCATCAATAGAGCCCCACCCCAACAATACCAAAATCTGCTTAACAATCAAGGCAAACACAAGAAAAGAAAGACATGCAACCTACCTTAAAATTTGTTTAAGGCCATCAAGAGCAGTATCAGAAGTTTCATCATCCTCTAAAGCATGAAGAAGTGTAGGAACAATTTCATCTATGGCTTGCATTCCAGCACTCTGTACCAAAAGATCTTGTTAATGACGCTAGGAAGAGGCAACCATAAATAAATGAGTAATGATAGGCTCACTCAGCGTGTGTCCGAGTCGTGCACACACACACTCACATGGAACAAAATAATATTTTGTGCACACGAAAAACCGAGGTGCATTATTTTATTCCATGTGAGTGTGTGTGCATGACTCGGGCACACGCTGTGTGCGCCAAACATTATTCTAAATAAATACAGGACATTTATGAAATACCTTGTAGAGGGTACTAAATGCCAAGCCAGCAGCTTCACGAACTTCGGATGTGCTGTTAAGAAAATGGCTACAATGATATTTTGCTACAGATAATAATAATCGGGATCACAGGAAATAAGTAAACAGAAAAAGAACCTATCACAGAGAGCTGTACGAATGGTTGGTATAAGCTCATCCATGAATATCAGCAACTGGTGCTTGCCTGCACTAGCCATCACTTCACTCAGACCAATGCAAACACCCTGGTATGACAATGTCATTAGTTGAAAGAAACATATCAAGACGGCAAAGAAGAAGGAACAAAAGAAACATAATGTAAGGTTCAGACTTACTAAATTAAAAAAGAAAAGCATAGAAATAAGCTAGTAGAATATTTATCACAAGACTATCATATGCAATTAGAGAAGAAGAAGCAGAAGTAGAGTATGATGCTAAAGCTAGATTTGGAAAAAAGCATTTGATTGGAACTATTGGAGCTACCTAGATGATATTCCTTGACTTTTCAGTGATTATATTCACGGTAAAATTTTTCCTGTTATGTTAGACTAACATTATTAAAAAACAAATAATGGGGCACGGGCACAAAATAGCACCAAAACTTTGGGGAGGGAAAGCTCTAGTATAATAATATCATAAGCACAGATTACCTAACACCTTTTCTTCTCGCCATCATGAAAATAAACAGAATACAAAAGGCAATATTTACTCAAACACTCTTCTCAATGAAAAAAAAAAAGAAAAGAAAGCTTACCTGTCTCCTGCCAGGATTGGGGTCTTTTAGACCTTGAGCTAAAATTGGAATAATAAGGGGTAGAACTCTTTCACCAAGCTTCCTAACAAGCTCTCCCAGAGATCTTCCTGCAACCTGTGAACAAGGAATACAGTGATAAGTGAAAAATTAAAAGGTAAAAATAAAAGACATGGCTCAGAATACAAGATACTGCAAAAGATACCTGCCGCCTTTCTGAGGATAATGATGCAAGAGAAGAAATAAGGGTACTCATAAGAACTGGCATGATTTCTTTCAGAGTTTTTGGAGTATTTGCCACAATTGTCTTCCAAACATGTAATGCAGCCTGAAAAATGCCTCAAAATAAGAATAAGTTCTACAAAAGAGACAATTTGTGTATGCTGAGTCCAAAACCAATGCATGCCCAAGGAGAAAAATTGATACCTGTCGTACTGACAAGCTGACATCTGTTCGAACCATATAAACTGCAGCAAGGACTTCATTGCGCTTATCCCTCCCAAGCACTTCAATAATGGCACGTCCATGCGCTTCAGTGCTAGAGCCTTCATCATCACTTCCTCCTTCCAGAATTGCTTTCCCAGAGGTTCCAGCAACCTGGACAAGAATATTCGAATCAGCTCAGAGTTCATCTTAATTGTATATTAATTAGATGGATTTGAGGGAGTAGATTGACATTAGGATGAACCACCTTAAACAAAAGATCGCCCAGCAATTCCACAGAACTCTGACGAATACGCCAATTGTCATTGAAGATACCATCCTCCACAGCAGGAAGAAGCAGAGGCAAAGACCTGTTATAAAATTAAAGATATCACTGAAGAAACAATCGATGACATCTTATTACAAACCACAACATAATAAGACACTATCTTCAAGAAATAATAGGCAGGAAGCAATCTCACGTAGTGGCATAATGTTCAACCAGCACATGACCAGCACTGAGAGCAGCATCACGAACAGACTCATTCTCATCAGCAAGGCCTATGAAACAGTTAGTACCTTACACATGGGCAGGAATACTTAAAGCTAATACGACTGTAAACTTACCATCTAAAATAGCAGGAAGCACCTGTTGCAAGTAATTCTGAAATACTGTGCCCAAAGACCTAGGCAGATACTGCACAAAGAGTTCAAACCCGAGATGATGATATGCAAAATTTAAAAACTACACGAGCTTAGGATCCACAGCTAAGTGAGCATAGTTGCATGTGTGATTATTTACCTTAAAAAGAGTTAGATGTCCGTCACGAACAGATGCCTTTTGATGTGCACAATTACGAAGAATATCAGGAAGGATGACCTCAAAATACTCTTTGCCGAGGGCAGCAAGGACCTGGATACATGTGGATGCTTAACAATTAATGAATACTAAAAACAATGAAATCTTTATACTTATTGGTACCAATTAGCTAAGCATTTTCAGGGCAAGCAACTACAGCACAGACCAAGATTTAGATACAGAAAAAAAAGGGCTGATAGCTGCCCACACATGCCATACTAAAGTGAAGCTACCTTCACCTTTCTATGTACCCATAAGATTTTAGATGCCAAAGCTAGCCCAAGGATGCCTTGAAAAACATTCTTCTCTTCAGGAAAGGATCACTATTGCTGTCTTTTCTTGTTTACCAAGAACTGTCTTTCTTATTTTTAACTCAAAGCAGTCCTGTTTATAGTAATCTGATTGAGGACAACAAGATCCACTAGCTTTTTTCACTTTTAAAACATAATAGTTCCAGTTTAACATACACATCAAATCAAAGTCTCATTTAATCCTTCAAAGCTATATGTATGGCCCATCAACAGCAAGTTCACTTGATGCCTTTTGCAGATGGGTATTCGAGAAAAGGATGTTCAAGGGTTTAAACAAGTTTGGTCAGTTGACGGTGTCTATATTCGACACAGATATTGCTCAATGCACCATGTTTTCAGTTTTAATCATGCCCATCTGATTCAAGATCATATACCATTCACAACACTTTCACTTGATAGGGGTAGCTAGGACCTACCTAGTTTCAGGGGTATATCTGCCCCTTGATTAATGTATGTTGCAGGAGTTTATGTATCACATGTAAACTATTGTAACACATTTCAGATTGATCAATAAAAATTCATGCCAATTTCAAAAAAAATAAAAAACTTTCACTTGATAAAGTTCACAACGCAATTGCCTTATATACTACCCATAGACTCAAGGGCTATAAAGAGAAAAAACCACCTAAAAAAATTCCAAAAGCATATAATGTACTAGGTAAAACACACCAGACCAAGAAAGAAGAAATCAAGGATACATAGTCACTTGGATTCCTTGTTTGAGAAAAAAAACAAAAAGAAAAAGAGAAAAGGTTTTGATAAATAGCCTCAGACAAAATGTATAAGTACAAAAAGTGAAGAAAGAAAACAACACCTCACTCAGCCCTTGGGCAGCACCAGAGCGTTCAACATTGCTGTTTTCAGACTTAAGTGTATCTAATAACCACGGCACAAGATCTAGGAAGTTCTCTTCGCCCATTCCCTTTATAAGAGATCCCAGAGCCCTGGCTGCAACACCCCGAACTTCGGGAATGGGATCAACAAGGACCTGTTATAACATGCAAAACTTTCAATAAGCAAAAATGAAAACTAAGAAATAAATCTTTATCCACTATAAAATCTTCAATATTCAGATAGACACCTTCTTGACTTCTGGAAGTAGCAATCCTATATATGGAATCATGTCCTTTGGCTCAGTCACTAATGAGCACATATTTCCAACAATCTGGGCAGCTTTCTTCTTGGTATCAGCACTTCTCTCCCTTAATCCTCTATGAACAATAGGAACCAATAATGCTAGAGAAGGTGCATCAACTGAATTAATGAAAGTTGTCTGCAAAATGAAATATAAAGTATGAGAAAAAAATTCCATGGAAAACCACATTAAAGAAACATCATGAATTCAGAAAGCACGTGCAGCAATCTTACTTGAAGAAGAATATCAAGAGAGTGTTTGGTGTACTCATTAGGATCGGTAAGACCCATCAGAAGCTTGGGGACAAGTGCCGCTATCTCAGGATTCTTTATCACACTACCAACCTGCTCAACAACGAGAACTACAACTGAGGAAAAAATAGCCAGAAATTGAAGATTTCATAACTACAAACTGTTTATAAAATTATAAAAGAAGAAAGCTAGATAGAATTAAGGATGCAAGGAGACAGAGATGGCACATAACTCCATTGAGGGTCAAAATAAAATGGATCACAAAGTGGCTCAACTGCATATAAGAATCCCTCATTCTTAAACACTATTCTGTCTAGCCTTTTCTAGGAGTGACCAATGAAGTCCCGTTATCAATAGGGACTTTTTTTTTTTTGACACATTAAGAAGGTAGAACATGACAGGAAAATCAAAACAACATACAAAAAAATTCAAAATTTCAAGCAGAATCTGTCACCTGCTGAAGAGCCATCTGTCCAGCTGCCTGAACTTTAGGATGAGTGTCAGTCAATACCTGAAAGGTGTGAACAGAACTACATAAGCAAAAGGCCAATCCATAATAAATTAAAGGAAACACCTGCCTGGGCGTCACGCCCCACGGGTTCAAAAAACTTTAAAAATATATGGATAGATAAATGGAAGGCAGCTAAAACCAATGAACAAAACATTTTCGAAAACCAACTATAAAAGAAAGTACTGAACAGAAACTGTTCTTTTTATTCGAAACCTCTGTCAGTTTGGGGACAATCTTCGGAAGGCACTGAGACAGCTGCTGAGGAGCACAGTAAGCCATAGCACCAAGTAATTGTACGCTACTTTGTTTAGTTCGCCATGCCTTGTCCTCCAGTCCCTGCAAACAAATATTTCTAACACATTTTTGTTGATAAAGACAATGATAAGGTAATATTTATAAATATTCAAATACCTTCAGCAGTGAAGGAAGGACAAGCTTCACACCATGACCAGTAAGTTGAGACATCATAGCCCTCGCAGCACATTCAGCTGCTTCACGTACTGCAATAACTTGATCCGAGAATGAGACCAGAAGCAAAGGCAACATTTGAATCACATATCTGAACACGACAAAACAAAACAAAAAACAAATGACATAAGAAAAAGTTCACCACAAAGATATATAGACCATTAGAGATGTTGACATACGGTTCAAACAATTTGCCTAGTTTCTCACACATGCACTCAAACCCAAGTAGAGCACCTTCACGGGACTTTGCCAAATTCCTGTATAAAAATTGTAACTAATAAATGACTGCATGAATCAATTAAAAGCATATTTTTCAACAAACAAATAAATAAAGGAAAGGCACATTTAGTTAAAAAGAAATATCATTCGACCTGTCTTCCAAGCCACCTCGTAATGCGGCCATGATGCCATACTTTCTAAGAGAGGAGATACCAAAGCCTTTAGCAACCCCAGCGAGACCAAAGGCAGCCCCACGACGTTCCCCATATTTATCACTATGCATCAATTGATCCAATAACCTGGAAACAAGTGCTTGAGCATCATCCTCCTGAACAAGAAAAGTTTAGGTAGAAAGTCAATAGAATTTTTAAAATGAAGAATGTTTTCCAAATCAACATTCAGGAACTATCTAAAAAGGAGGAAAATCTAAGAAAGTTATACAAACTGTACAAATTAAGGTTAAGTAAAAAAGTAAAAGGAAAGTAAAATTCTTTTAATATAAGAAAATTTGGAGGCAATTTGGAAAAACATATAACTAATTCACAACAGAAAACAATCAAAAACATAAGAAACATCTATTGACAGCTTAAAGCAACAGCCTGAAGAAGTTAAACAACAAAATTAGTATCATTAACTTACTTGTTTCGAGGACATCAACGGAGACAAGCAGTTTGAGACAGCCCTTTGAACAGCTTCAGATGGTGTATTCAAGACTTCCAACAATTTCTCCACAACTACATGGACTTTAGGATCATCCTGGCTCATGACATACAAAAGAAATATCATGGTCATTGTAAAATGTCAGAAGTCTTCTTGCATAATTTTTTGGGGTCAGAACACAGATAGAAATATATTATCCTTACCTTGGCCAAATGTTTGGCCAAAGCACCCATAAAAATAACAACACCCTCACGAACCAAGTCATATTTTTCTTCATCTGAAGCCTGTAAAACAGAAAATAATTGAACATTTTGTATCAGTCTACTCATGTAGTTACCACCAAAAACAAGTACCACCAGTCTGCAGGCCAGGAACCAATTCGCAATAGAAGCACACACAGCTCATGGCTCTAGGGTGTCGTTTATAAGAGATAAAGAGGTAAGAAAAATTCAGACCTTTTTATTTAAGTAGTTTTCAAAAATCGGAAACAGCAAAGGAACATTATCTCTTCCAAGCTTGTCAATAATCAAAATACCAGCATTAATCATTCTTCCTCTAACATCCATATTAGCATCAGCCTGCATTCAGAAATAAACCCAAATAGTGTATTCATCAAAGAATGTGTAAGGTAACATTGATTAAACTTTGCAACATTCAAAAGGTCAAATGTTCTTTGAGTACATACAAGGGCCCGCGAAATAAGAAACGTCATGACAACAGGAAGATCCTTAGCTCTCAATACATCAGCAGCAGAATGTAATGCCAATGCAATTCCTTGCCTCCCTAGCCAGTGTTCATCCCCAACATCTCCTTGATTGCCAATATCACGGATATATAAAGAAAATAGTGTTGAAAGTGTTTCCTGGAATAAAAAAAATCAAGCATAAGAACCACGCCATCACCAAACTGATCTATCAGTGTCAGAAATTTAAATCCCAAAACTAACTTGTATAGCTTCTGGGCATTCATCCAGAGCGGCAGCTAAGGCCTCCCCAGCAGCAACTCGAACATTATAATTGACATGAGAAAGTGCACCAAACAGATACGAGTAATCAGTACCAAAATCAGACCCATAACGATCCCACACATCTTCTGCCACTTCTGCAACTGACTGCACACAAAATTTCAAAGAGTCAAACAACTAAAAAACCTTGCCACTAGAACATAAGTTCATTCCAATATATTACCCTACCTTGTCTGGATCATGTAAAGCAATCCAAATGCTACTTGCAACCTCGGTATTTTGAGGAAGAGAACGACTAGAAACAGATGGAATGCATTTCACAGCATTTAAACAAGCAAGCCTCACATGAACATCTTTTGCATATATTCCACACAAGGCCTGTTCAAAAACATTTGATCCAATACATTAATGCACAAGAATGACTACCATCACTTGAAGGAACTTTGGGCAAAAAATGTTATGGCACCTACCGATGCAAGTTCATCTGGTTTGAGACCTAGACACAACTCATTTAGCATTGGTCCAATAGATGCTTGATAAGCAGGAGCAACCCCAAGAGCATGAAAAAGAACCTGCAGAATAGACAAGGCAATATAAAGAGAAGCAAAAAAAAAAAAAAAAGCCATAACTTCAGCAAAATAAAACATGTGGATGAATTAAAAATAAAGAGATGAGGTTTGTAACTGATAACATCCGAAGTCTAGGAAGAGGTAAGATGGGATCCAAGTGCAAAGATATAATTTGAAGAACACTATCATGAAGCGCAGTCTTCTTTGGAGACGATAGAATCTGCTCCATAATCTGAGAAGAGAACAGTTATTAGAAAACTAGTTATCCTAAAACGACAAGAATATAGAAATACCATTAGGGAGATGATTACCGGGAACACAAAGGTGAAAGTATCTGCTGGAAGAGGTCCAGCCTTACAAGAGATCGAAATGCCTGAAACTATTCTCTCAAAGAGACCAGCTGATGGCTTTAAATGTGAGTCACCATCACTAAAAGATGGAATTAGATCCCATATTATGTGAACTTCCTCAGTCAAAATCATTCGCAAAGCAGCAGCAATCTCGGTTGCCCAGTTGCAGAGAGGAGGAGCAACACATCTTGCAAGCTTTGACACAACTTCAAAAGCCATATCACTGACTATTGGGGAACAAAGGAGAGGATCTAAAAAATTTACCTGTAATACACAGATAAAATTACTAGTGGAAAGCTGCATAATAGAAAACAATACACCCATACACAAACAAAACAAGGTTGATCCAAATTCAAAATTCAACGAAACCATCGTAAGAATCATTATAAATAGCATGGATTATCAGAACAAAAAATGTCACCTTCCCTCTTATTCTTTTCAAAACCATGAAGACTAAAGGGTATATTAACAGGAAAAGAAGGCAGAACGCTCTACCTTCACAGCCAACCAAAACCAAAAGAATGTACGAGCAAAGGCGAAAATAACGAATTGTGTACTCATAAGGAAAGAAGCACAGGATTTTTTTTTTTTGAGGAAAAAGAAGCATTAATTTCGCTAGGAAAAAAAAATTGAGAAAAGCACACAAACCAGAGATGGTAGTTGACCATGGGTGAAAACAGGATTTGCAATAGCCATTTGGCCAAGAGCTTGCAACATCACGGATAGATTCTTCTGTATTCTTCTTACTTTCTCACGTGTTAAAGCTTCCTCCTTCAGCAGCAGCTCACGAGCCTCTTCCTTACCACTCTTAACTTTGTCTGCTTGGGGTGCTAGAAATTCATTTATAAACATCTTCAAAACCTAGTCAAGATAGATAGGAAATAGAACAATGGAAAGGTGAATGCAACACAATCTACCACTCTTCTTTGCGCCCTTCCCTACATCTTTTTTCCCCACGCTTGCAGTTTTAGCTGGCTCTCTTTTTGTAGTAGTGTTAGATCTTACAGCATCCTGAAACACAATGAACAACAATCAGCCTAAACACAAATTGTAACTATGGGTAAAGGCGAAGAAGTTGAGACTATTACAAGGTCATCATGATCATCATATACACGGAAACGACCCTTAGCTTGCTTAGTGTTTCTTGCAGCAACAGATTCTGCAATATACACACCTTGCTCACTGGAGAGCATTCCTTCTGGAGTTTGAAAAATCTGAAATTGAAGATAACCATGACTATCAGCCATACAAGATATCCAGCAGAATAAAGTAAAATAAAATATACAAATAGACACATATGTTAAGATTTTTCTCTGAAAGCTTGGCCTGATGCTAAATGTCAGAATCAACTTAATAACAACAAACCCAACCATGCAGGAGCTTTCACCTTAATAACATTTTCGGAAAGTGTATCATGCAAAGCACGATCAGGAAGCTCCTTTAATTGCTGAAAAACACATAAACAATGAAAAAGATACATCAAAGCTAATTGAAAACTTTCTAAGGAAAAGAAGGCAACTTTTGGTTATTAGTAAAAGAAATTAAAATTGAATAAACCCACCTTTTCAAACTCCATAAAGGTATCATTTGGTATTACAGACATCATAGTTGACAGGGAACCAATAGCTGCTTGTTGTTCAAGAGCATTTGAACTCATCAATCCAGATGATCCTAACAAGATCTGATAAGCAATACACCCACATAGTTGTTAGAGATTAGTCCCACATGCTAATACGAGCAGAAAAGTTTCTACCATTTTGATGTGAAACAGGCTTCCTAAGTTCGGCTAGTTATTTTGGGATAGACCTTGGACCCTACTTTACATGGTATCAGAGCGGGTACTTGTTCATGGGCCTCTACCCATGTTGTGCACGTGTAGGAGCCCAAAAGAAGGCCCACACTTAAGGGGGAGTGTTAGATATTAGTCCCATGTACAACTACGAGTATAAAAGCTTCTAGTTTATTAGTGTGAAACACGCTTCCTGACTTCGGCTAGTCATTTTGGAATAGACATCGGACCAAACTTTACAATAGAGAGTCTGTCTAATATAAAACATATCATGATGGAATATCCAACATAGATAGCTTGAAGGATTGGGACACTTAGCCCAATCCAACTCAATAGTAAGTGCCTCACCAGAAGCTTCATTATCATGTTTTCCGTGTGAAGAAGAGTGTAGCTTACTTAGCAAGAAGAAAATATAATCTTGTTTGACAATAAAAAATAAAAAAAGCATTCTTAAGAGCTAACACGAGATTTTTAACAGACTGAGATGAGCAAAACAATTTCTTGATAAAACAAGCAGAAAACATGACGATTCCGAAACGGAATAATGTCAATAAGATCTATCGTCCATACAGATGTCCAATAAACATGGGTAAAGAACCAATTGTGACAGAATAGCATGAAAGGGCTAAGGTTAGAGGAAATACTAACGTCATGAAAAAAATGACTGCATATCAAGAAATGCCTTTATCTACATTAAAAAGCCCTGATCCAGTAATCCTGGCCACACCCATATCATTCAGAGATACCACGTTATGTGCAATGGATGAATAAACATACTAACTACATTCAACAATCTTCCTTACTAATCCAGCAAAAATGTTCATACCCATATCACACTGAAGTACCTTGCAAATTGCTCCAACGTTTTGAACAATGAGATCTACAACATCATAACCATGTCTTCCCAAGGCTCTTTTAAGTCTCTGAAAATGGATAAGAAAGGTAGATGAAGTTATTATAGTCACACAAAACCTCAAATTAGAATGCAAAAGACAAACACACAAACTTTCTTCAAACAGCTTCAGTGATTTGGCCATTGATACTAACTTCTATTTGAGAAGAAAAATATAAAAAGAGAGTACTATATAATATATATATATATGTGTGTGTGTGTGTGTGTGTGTGTGTGTGTGTGAGAAAGAGAGAGAGAGAGAGAATCAGAGACAAAGTAAGACAGAGAGAGAGAGGGAGAACGTAATTTGAAGTAACCTACAGGAAATCGCCTTAAGGTAAGGGTTTTTTCACCACTAGAATCAGATCTCGAATTTGGACAACGGTACTCATATTGTTAGAGTTCTAAACAAAGGCCAAACATGTGATGACGTTCTTCAATAAAAAATCACTTAAAAAGTGTATGAATATTCTTCCCATTTCCACAATTGTTTGCTTTTGGTTTGTCGACGCGAGGTGATCAGCCAAACTATCAAACAGCACTTAGTACAATAATGCAGAAAAAAATGAATGCTTCATAATCTTTTGAAAACACCCATGCAATATAATTCATAAGAACTGCTCAATCATTTCAAAGCACAAAAGGCAACATCAACTTTACCTTCCATACAGCATTTGAACCAGAAGTACTAACAATGCAAGGATGGTGTGCACAGAGTAAGAGACTACTGCATGAACCAGGACCACAAGAAAGAGCAGCTGGAGCAACCAAAAGCAATGCCTTGACCAAAACCTCAACGGATGGAATAAATGGTATTTGAGCATCGCCATTGCTTTCTGTATCACTGGGATAATCATTTGGTCAGTTAAAAATAGTAGCAGATCACATTGTAACTTTTAGAGTTTTGAGCATTTCTTTAAGGGGCATACATTTTTTTTAAAAGAATTGTAACTTTAAGGGGAATCACATTGTAACTTTAAGGGGCATCACATTGTAACTTTAAGGGGCATCACATTGTAACTTTAGGGGGAATACATTCAATATTAAATTGTAAACAGATCAAGGACTTGAAGAATTGGAGACAGAAACATCAAGAATGGCTTTGAGAACAAACCTTGTCTTCAAAAGAGATATCCTATCTCCAATTATGGACAGCCAGTCAGCATATATGTTTAAGAGATCACCTGCTAACTGTGGAGAAACAGAAATAATTCTTCTAGTTGCTTCATGAGCGACCTTACGAACGCTCCAATTTGGATGGCATGCTAGGTAGAGTATCAACTACATAATGCCAAATGGAGAAAGTCAATTTATTGCTTACAAAGATGAGAGAAGCCATAATTAGCATCTAACAGAAACTAACAATAATGATGATTATAGACCATTAAGGTAACAACACTGACAACAAATGCATATGAAAGACCCAATAGACTTTCTGTCTCAAGTACCTGCAGTAATGGATTGATGGAAAGGACTTCCGACACTCTGAACAAAAAAATTTAGGTGAATCTCAATACCATTACAGTGCTGACACTAAACTGAATCAGAACTATCATACAAGTAAAAGATGAAATAGCAACCTATTTGTATGTGCTGTAAGGAGCACCTCAAGAAGATCTATACACGTCAAACAATCCTCGTTTGATAGCTTTGATGCCTGCTTTCAGAAGAATATACAAACAATAAATCAACTAGCAGGTTCAACAGATTCAACCCTATCAAATTTTCAGTAAACCACAAAAATTTACCAGTGAAACAGTCACCACTGAAGATTCATTTTGAGAAATCAGGTGCCAGATTTTCTCCTTCAACAAAACATCCTCTATAAAGCAACATCAGTTGAGGCTATGTAGTAGTACAAATGAAATAGACTTTGAGTTAATCGAATTGTACATCACTTCATATGAAAATCATAGCAAACATACCTGCTCTGGCATCGATTGAGGCAATCTTTGCAACCAACGTAAATGCATAAATGCCGTCAACTCGTTGGGTTGCTTTAGTAAAACCAACTTTCACAAGTTGGACCAAAGGCTCAAGCAATGGTGATATCTGACAAGTACTGGATTAGTAAGCTAACAGTAAAGTGCAAAACAAGCACTAATGTGCATCATGACCAAAATTTTACATTTGTGTTTCTTTTACTAGCTCTAATGCATCAGCTTTTTTGTATGATACAAATTTTAGGTAAAGAAAATAGGAGACAAACACAGCAAATAATACAAGACTACGAGGGATTGTAAAGTTTACTTTTTGCTGTAAGTAATATTCTCAAAGACAAACATACACAAAAATTTATTAATATATATAAATACACATGTTTATAATACCCGTATACATATAGCTAGGAGAATGGTGAGAAAATTAAGATTTTTGTGAAAAATAACCAAAATGAATGAAGGCAGTTTTAAGATTAGAATTAATTTTAACTCGGAACAGCGGAAAAAAATCCTTTGACAAGTTTATCTTTTTCTTTACTTTTTTTCTTTGAAAAATCTGTTGACTTTTATTCGACAATTTTTATTAGTACATTGAGTACATAGCGAACGTATCAATCAGCACTTCAAATAGAGAATAGAGTGTGGAAAGTTGCCTGAGCATCTTTACCCCTGCAAATAGGGCCCTAGACTCTGCTTCATTCAAAGTTACAGAAACTTGGTCTATATTTATTAGGGAAGTTACTAAATTTCCCAAAGTAGAAACCGATTCCAGATAATTTTTTCGTATTTCCACAACCTCAAATGACAGGCACTAACACATGGTAACTGTATGCACTTTCAGCAAAACTTATAGATTTCCTTACCCTTTCCAATGTGTCAGAGTTCCTGCACATGACTTGTAAAGCTCGAAGATACCCTCTCCTTAAAGCTTCCTTTTCCTTAAGTCCCGAAGCAATAAAAGAAATAGAATCTGGCAGGAGAGCTTCTGCAGATCTTGCTGCCCAAGAAGCCATTGCAGACAATATTGCAAGCTTGACCTCCTCACTCCCTGCAACAAAACCTTCCATAAAGATGCAAGACGTGCCAGAAATATTTCTATATAGGTGTAGAGTGGGGAAAAAGTCCTACATTGCAAAAGTCTAAGCAATGGTATCGTGTTATAAAGTTAAGCAATAGACCTCCTAATTGGCTAGTCATTTTGGTACGGAACAGGGCTCAATCTTTAACATAGTACCAGAGCAGGTTGTGTGCAAAAGTCAGACCCAGATATCTCCCATGTTTTTATGGGTTCATTAAGGTGAGACCCAATTGTTGGCTGCTCCATTGAGAGAATGTTCACATCTCAGGCATGTTATGTGTAAACCAGGACGCGAGGGGGTGTTAAGTGAAAAAAGGGCCACATAGCAAAATTTTAAGCAATAAAATCTAGTTATAAGGTTCGACAATAGGCCTCTAAATTGGCTAGTCAATTTGGGATGGAACTGGGCTCAATCTTTAACATTAGTCTTCTAGATACATAACAAACATTTAAATCTTGAAAATATGTAACTTTTACAAATATAACACACATATACAAAGAGAGAGAAAGAGAGAGAGAGAACGTGACAGAAAGAGAAAGCTAAAGTGAAAGGTACTCACCATCATCTCGGTAACTAGCTATGAGAAAGCTACACACTGATGGTGCCAAGTTGTTTAGACCTTTTCCACCTGGAGCTTTTGACAGTTCTCGTAGAGCATTTATCATTCCAACCCTTTGGTAAGGAAATGATAGCTTCCCCTCTGAACCTGTTTGTGTCATGGTTAACATAATCAATGCAATGATCTGCACTACTCCAACAAATGAATGAAAGGGCCCTACAAGAAGTGTTGAAATTAATAACCTAGACCGAACCTCCAATTACAGCTTTAACAGTGTTAAAAATTGCTGGCAAAGTATCAGGATCACTAGACATTTGACATAAACAGGTCACCATAGCCAAAGCTGCAACCCTTCGTGATTCATCGGCATGACGAATCTGTGGTAAAACTGCAGACAGAAGATCAATAGCATATCTACTCAAATCAAGGTTGACGGATTTCAATAAAATCCCAACAGATTCCAACACAATTTCAGGGTTCCGCTTCAGCATTTTCACAGAGGATGGCACAATAACGTTTTTAAAGTCTTCATGCACCATATTCTTGAACAATGGAACAAACGCTTCACTCAGAGCTTCTGATGGCTTCTCCCTCGCATTCAAAACTACTTTTACGTATATGTCAAGAAAAGCGGTCTGTACAAATATTAGAAGATTATTAGTAAAAGAGGAAAACTTAAGACTTTCTGCTAAGTCAAGAATCAACAACATTGCACACCTTGTACTGGTCAAACAGCGAAGAAGCCGTGACTGAAAAATTTAGCAGTAACTGTATCATTTCGCCTCCATTGATCCTTGAATTCTTCAGCTCCTCCACATACAGCTTGTATAGATCTGGCAACTGAAAATGCAAAAAAGGTCAGGAACTGCAGAGAGTAAACAAAGACAAGAGGGTAAGAGAAAAGAAGTTTCAGAATGAACCTCAAAGAATAGATGAAAAAAAAGTTTCCTGCACGCCCTTTGAATGCGGGAAGGACCATTATCTAGAAGATGAAGAAGGGCTGTTTGCGAAGCAGCAATACGTGCAAACCCATTTTTTGATACAGAAGTGAACTGGCTCCATCTCAGAAGAAGACACGACCATTTAAGAAGCTTGTAACAACCTAAAGGACTTTGCGTTTTCAATTGTTTTTCAACCGTCTGAATAAGGGTGGCAGCAAAGCACTTCATAAAAGTTGTGTTGCTCAGTGCCTTGACAATCGTGTCATCCACGGCTTTTCTTGATGCACGATCGTCATATGTAAACAACGTTTTGAAAATCATGTCAACCAACAGTGATGCAAAATCCAGTGGCATTTCTGCAAAATTACGACAAGAACTTTAAAGTCACAATTACATATGTAATTTTCTTTCTTACTCAAGCGTCAACATAGACATGTGATGCCGCATACATTCATAACTTGAAAAAAACAGAAACAAATAGGTGGAACAAAAAGGACTACAAAGGGCATAAGCGGATGAGATAAGCTTCAATTCTTCATTTAATTTTAAAAATATAATAAAATAAAAATCAACTTGACCCGTCAATTGAACAAACCCTGCACCACAAGACCCTCGGTGACCAAATTGACTCTTTCCTAGTCTCATTTGGGATCCACACCTAATAGTTCACTCACAAGTGCTGCGCATAATCTCTTCCTAAACAGTGTGCAACTTAAAAGTATTACTAAGGGTGACACTTCGTGGAATTGTACATAGACTAGTTTTCATTCATAAAACTTTCTCCCTCCAGAAATGCATTTGGATTGACAGTATACACTGCTTCTTACCTGCAATACATGCTCTGAACCTATGCTTTCCAACCAAGACTAACTCCTGAACCCAAAAAAAGAGAAGAAAGAAAAATTTCCCCAAGGAATATTATAAGATCTGCTTGACCTCGATAATTATTTGCTCTTTAGAATGATACAATTGATATGCGGTGAAAATAAAATATGAGAAGAAAAAGTCATTCGGTATTTACTCCTACAAGAAACAAAAAACACTTTTAGAGGACAGAACTAGGAGTCTTTGACAACATTCATAACTAGCGGTTGCACTAGTATCCTTGGCCTTTTTCCAAGTTCATCAATAAAGTAAGCATGTGATCACTTTCCACCCTATTCATAAAGTTAATCAATATAAAAAAAAGGATTAAGATGACATAAGGAATCCCCTTGCAATGCAACAACCAAAAAAAAAAAAAAAGAAAATCGAAGCTGAGACAAAGGCACATTATCTCAAGAGTTTTACTGAACATTGTTCTGAGGTTGAATTTGCATAATCGATTGTTACAGCAAACTGAAAACAGAAGAAAACGCCCAATGACGACCGATAAAAAAGAACGCTCAAAGGAAATTAAAATGACAGCAAGAAAATATTTCAAGTAAACAACGAATGCGAGACGATAACAGCGTATCAATTAAACCGCACCACACAAGCAATTGTATATCTACTTATACTAAGACTGAAGATAACTAAAATACTCGGAAAAAGTAATTGCGTAGCCAAAGTGTAGCAACAGATAAGAACCTGGAATTTGTAGAATAGATAAGACATCATTTCTGAAGATCCGAATCCGTTGCTTTACTGACGACGTTGAGACCTCTTCAGCAGCAGCAGCCAGCACCTCCAGCGGTTGTGCCATCGATCTAGTGATTGAGTGAGTGTACAGACAAATTAACTCCTCAGTACTTCAGTTCCAATTGATATAGCAGTCTCATAATATACTTCGGAATTCGGAAATGTATAAGAAACTGGAGTCCAGACTAGGTACTGAGATTTATAGTTTTCCGCCCTTAAAGTATTAAATGACACTCTTCTAGGGTTTTTCGAGCGCCTGCGGGGTTTAGAGAGTCGAGTCTCTTCAGTCCTGGCGATCGTAGCTTTTACCACTGAGGAGATAAAAAATGATTCTAGGGCGCTGAAGCTGTGAACGTCGTCTCAGGTTACACAAGCAGGCAACTATAAAAAAACATTTTTTGGGTGAAGATACTGTGATATTTCAATGTCCAAACGACTAAAAGAACCCGTATAACGTAACGTAATTAGTCACATGTCCTAACTTTTTTCCAGTATATATTTCTTTGTGTCTTGTCGTAACTTTCGGTACTTACGAATATAAAAAACAAATTCAACTACTTAATTATATTACAATAAAGTATAGTGTATAAACCAAATTTAGAGACATTTAGTTGAAACCTCAAGATACAGACACTTATTATGTTGTAAAAGAACACTTTACATTTGACATTGAAAAATTGTTAAGTTTAATCACATATTTGTCAGATTTTAAATTTATTTTACATACTTTTCATTTGAACAAGACAAATTATAACTAAGGCTTCACCATATCGATACGACGATACCCCCTAGTCATCTAAAGCGAATAGGCAATGGAGAAATAAACACTAGTGAGCACCCCAAGCTTGGGTTGTTATCTCGACGAGGGCGGAATGGTAATGCAATAAGCGCATATTAGCGAAGATCCGTAGCGGAGTCAGCGACTGGGGAGGCAGGGACGGCGGGGGACAGGTGTTTCATGAACGTCTCGCGAATGTGGACGAAAACGGAACACATCTTCAGTCTCCTCAGACTCCAACGCACTTCTTCCTCGCTAAAATTCCCATTTCCATGTCCCTCCTCGCATTCTGCAGCTCGTAGGGTTCATTCTCTGGCTGGCAATCACGTTTCCGTCTGCGGTGATCAGATCGCACAGGTCAATTTAATCAGGTGAGTGGACGACAACACAAAATGACCGTTTGGAGGCTTGGCAAATTCGCTCGAGCTGCTGTGGAGGAAGCTAAAGTGCCGCAGACAATGGCCAGTCTGCCCAAGCGGTACATTTCTACAACTTGCAGAGCTGTGGTTTTGCCGCGGTTTGGCGGGCCGGATGTTCTGGAGCTGCGGTCGCACGTGGAAGTCCCTGATCTGAAGCCTCGTCAGGTCCTCGTTCGTACACGCGCCGTTTCTATCAATCCTCTCGATACGCGCGTGAGTGAAAATCTCTTCCATTTTCCTTTCGTTACTGGGCTGAAAGTAAACTGTACTTTTACTTAACCATTGGAAACATTGTGAATTTCTTGTTGTTTTATACGGTGAAAATATCTGAGTTTTTGGGCACGAAAGACTCGTTGAAACAGATAATCTGTTCGTAAGTCATTTATTTAACAGAGCGTAGTGTAAGCGAACGAGGCACGTTGTAGCAGTTATACAACCAAACTGATTTATTTCGACTTTGTTTAATTGTAATTTCATGATTTTTTTTTCAAAAAATGTAGAATAAGGGAATCAGTGGAAAAGGAAGTCTTCAGGAGCGTTTGCTCATTTCCATGTTTCATCGCTCTAACGGTTTGTCAACGACTATGTTCTTACTTGAGTGGAGGAAACTTGGTTTCCCAAATACTTCATTGAAGCTGCCAGCAGTAACCTTTCTAAAAGTGGGACTCGTACCCCAGCATGTTGGTGTCTAGGCGTACGTAACAGCAGATGATTTTTCCAAAGCTTGAACGATAAATTGATCTTTTCTACAGAAAATTTTTGTCATGCTATGGCTGGTATTTTGCTTGTTGCATAAAAAATTGCTCCATGTCCTTACCAGTTATTACGTAATTATTGTAGGTATGCATCAGAATATGTGGTCAGCATTTATTAAATGCTTGAATTTGAAATCTTCAGATGCGATCTGGTTATGGCCGTTCCATATTTGGACCCCTTCTGCCACTGATTCTGGGTCGCGATGTCAGTGGCGAAGTTGCAGCAGTTGGAGCTTCTGTACGGTCACTGAAAGTTGGGCAAGAGGTTTTTGGTGCCCTCCATCCCACTGCAGTGAGGGGAACTTATGCTGACTATGCCATTCTTGAAGAGGATGAGCTTGCCGCAAAACCATCTTCACTTACACACGTGGTAATTCCATTTGCTTGTTTGTATTTACCGTCGCTTGCTTCAATTTGCATTTAACTGAATCTTTTGTTTGTTTGTTTGGCAATTTATAGGATAAAAAAATGAGAAGTTAATATGTGACCTTAAAGAAAGGTTTATATGATTTTAGAGAACTGTTTGTTACCTTCTGTTTGTCTTGCCTTCTACACTTTCTGGACAGTGGCCTCTTGCTAACCCTGCATAACCATCTGAAGGGCAGCCCCATCCCAAAAGATGGAGCATCCATGACAGACCATAAGCAAGAATTGATCAATAATCCTACAGGTTTAACCCGATTAAGATCACTACTCTACTCATCTGGCTTGGAGGATTATCTAGGTTGAATAGATAATGCTGATGTTTGTTGCTGACTACTCTCATTTAAGCTAAACTAATTAGAGAAGGTCATGCCCTTTATCCTCAATCATCTTTGTTCTATGTCAGTTGGAGGTGCTCCTTTGTCTGTATGTGCACAAAGCATGCAGCTACCTTTTCTAGTAGTAGTGCCTTTTTTTTGAAGCATTAGTTTCTCCTGTTCTGACAGTCAATAATCTTCCTCCATTACTGCTTTTGCAAAAAATAAAAAATAAAAAATAAATCCTGCATTAGTTACTCTGATGACCATCTCCTCCATTTGGATTCTGAGATCTAACTGCAGGTTTACTGTTTCAGCATATGCTTTGTGCACCTCCTTTTCTTCTTCTCATAATCTTCTTTTGCATCTTCATTGAGATTGCCTATGTGGGATACATTTTAAAGTAATTTCTGTATTTTCCTGTGGTCTTGAAGGAGGCAAGTGCCATTCCTTTTGCCGCACTAACTGCTTGGCGTGCTCTGAAGAGTACAGCAAGGATTTCTGAAGGGTAAGTTTCAATACAGCAATGATTCCTGAGGAATAAAATTTTCAAAGGAGATTCTGCTGTCTGGCCTGTCTTGCTTTCATCGATGTGAATCTATAATAATCTTCTGTTCTGTGTTTTTATTTGTGGTTGATGCTAATAAATCTTATCGCGAGGATCACCATTCCAAAGTACACGTGTCTCTGTGTATGCGTGTTAGGGATGGGGTCATGGGGGTTGCATGCGCACACGGAACAATATGTTATACAAACATCAACCAAGAGAGATAAGATGTAGGAGTGGGATGAGAAGAAATTAAGTTTTTAAGTCATTCCATTGATATCTAATGGTTAAGTTGAATTCGAGGGGTGTACACAACTTAAAGAGAGATTTTACTTTACACTTTTTTCCATATGTATACCTGAGGTAGACCTGGAAACTATGTTTGAGATGATACGTTGTAGATGCATGCTAAGAATAATTGAGTGAAATTCAACCAGTATCAGGTAGAGCAGCCATCCTTCATTAGCTATATTAATAAGTGATGAATACTGTACACAAGAGAATGTTGAACTGCATGTATGGTGAACATAGGTAAGATAGCTGGATAGGCACTCATCAAATAACACTTCAGGAGTAGCACTTAAAAACTGAAAAATAAACAAATGTCTGAGATAGGTAAATATAATTTTAGCTGGCCCTGCACTGTCTTAAAAAAA
This sequence comes from Aristolochia contorta, assembly GCA_022405105.1. Lineage (NCBI taxonomy): Eukaryota > Viridiplantae > Streptophyta > Magnoliopsida > Piperales > Aristolochiaceae > Aristolochia > Aristolochia contorta. Next base: position 2,592,810 of record CM039667.1, on the reverse strand, counting down.
CATTGTCTGAGATGGCTTGGAATGTTTGTTTTGCATCTGATCGTGCATCACAGAGAAGGTTTGATGGTGACGAGTAGCGCTGTCTGTGGACAGGCAAAAAAGAGGAAAACCTACAGGGATTTGTGATAGATTTGTAGACCCATCCTGAAATTTCATGAAGCCAATATCCGTTGACAAAGAGTTGATTTTTCTTTTGAAATGCAACCATTCAAAAGTTCCTGATTGATATTCCCAATAATTATAGTACACTTCACAAATTTTGTAATGAAGAATTGAAATTTGCAGATAAATTTGCCAATACTTCCGAAGCTGTGGTAATTATTAAATATGAAGTAGTTAAAATAGGAATTTAAATGGAGGGGATGATTCATGGATTGGCCCCAAAATAAGTACAATGCTGAAATTATTCATGATAATTACGAGTTATTTTGAGGCAACCGAATCTGGACCTCAAATTCTGGAAACTTCCTGAAAATAATTATTTGATGGTTAATTATTTTGTGCTTCGACTCTGAACAACGTACATATGGTACTCTGCATCTGTGTTTCTTTTTGGTGGTGTGAAGGGTATGTATTTTACGTGAATTTTATCAACATTACTTGCCTTACTATGTTTCTCTGTGTTTCCAGCCAAAACGTGTTGGTGCTGGGGGGTGGAGGTGCAGTTGGGCTGTCTGCTATTCAGCTCTCAGTTGCAGCAGGATGCAGGGTATCAACTACTTGCGGTGATCAAAGTATTAAGCGAGCTCTGGAGTTGGGTGCTGAGCAAGCAATTGATTATACTTCAGAGGTAAAGTTCTTTTGCTTGACAAACACCCAGCATCTTTCAAAGAGAAATTGAACGTGATAACAAGACCGACACCAACCCCTCCCTCCGCCGACCTCTTCCATTCCCCAAAAAATGCAGTTTTGAAGCATGTTATATTGAAAACATCAAATTACATGGTGAGACATGTAGATTTAAACTAACTTTTTGAGGGATTTGGTGACTACACTTATCTGGCGGTGGTGAAATAACAACATATTCTTTTTCTTTAGAAAGAAAAAAACCAATAACATATCCTCAATGTTTCAAGTGCTAGAGGACTTCATGAAAGATCCGTATCTTTACGATCTATAATTGAATCCAAGTGTCTGTTTGACATATCTTCCATGTGTAAATATTTAATTGTATAAAGATGGTGTCTTCAAGAGTTACTTCCAATATCTCGTGGAGCGTCGTGTCATATTCTCTCTTGATGAGCTGTACATTCTTTTTGGTATAATAACCCCGCTACCTTCACTGCTGTTCTTATGGAGCTAATCATTTTCTATAACTCTTGGTCCACAGGACATTGAGTTAGCTCTCAAAGACCAGTTTGATGCTGTTTTAGATACAATAGGAATACCAGAAACTGAGAGATTGGGCATAAATGTTCTAAAGAAAGGTGGGCATTACATGACTCTGCAGGTCTGTAATTTCAGCCCGTACGAATTTCTGTGTATGTTGTCTCTCAGATGCAGGATGTGATGAGCATTTCTTTTAATGAACTTCTTTTCTACTATAGGGAGAGGCAGCATCTCTGGCTGATAGTTATGGCTTAACCATTGGGCTTCCAGCATCTACATTCATTCTATTGAAGAAACAAATTCAATACCGGTACTCCCATGGAATAGGTAAGCAATCGATGGAATGCTTTTGGGAATTGTATATGAAATTCTTGGTATTTATTTGAGCAATAATATTAGAGGTAGTGCTGGTATCTACTTAAGGAGGATGTTATATTTGTGCATATGAGACTGTGTATAGTCTCCACCACTTCAACGCTAAACACAGTTGTTCTTAGGTTGGACTCGAGTTTTTATGTGATCTTAAGAGTTGTGAATAGTGATACAGATGATCGCATGGCACTTCAAACATTTGTGACGTCTTATGAAGTTTGGATGGAAAAAAAATCATCAGATGAAGTAAAGCTCATGGAGCCCTTTGAAAAAAAAAAAAGAAAAAAAGAATGGAAGATTGAGGCTCCTTGATTTACAAGAAATACAGAAATTATCACCATTTTATCATCTAACTCTTCAGTTCATGTTGTCTGGGTCATAAATTTGTACACCTGTGGTTCTTGATGATATATGTTTATGATATTCAGTAGTTGCCAGTAGTGGCTTCCACGGTTGTAGGAGCGGATGAAAGGTCCTTTTGCAATCAATTATAATTATGGATTGGTTAAACTCTAATTTCATCATCTAATATATTTCTTCATTTTGAAATGCAGCCTATTGGTGGACATACATGAGAGCTGATTCAGAGGGATTAGATGAGATTCGTAGACTATCTGATGCTGGAAAGCTCAGGATACCTGTGGAGAAGACGTTCCCAATCACACAAGTAACAGAGGCACATGAAGCCAAAGACAAAGGAATTATTCCTGGTAAGGTGGTTCTGGAAGTTGACTGAGCTACGTCGCAAAGTCTCTATCAGTGAATATGAAAGAAAAGCATTTCATAAAAAGCCACTCTTAGACGACTGCAAAGGTTCTTCTTGCTTTGATGCATTTGAAGAATTGTGTAAAATTTCCTTTTGCTCGTCTTGAAGTGACCAGAAAGCTTTGAAGCATTCAACTGTTCATATAGTATGAAATGAAAAAGGACAAATTTTGTTTCAAAAATGAAAGGAAAAATTTGTGTTGTAACTTGCTCTATATTCTTCTCCGAAAAAGTCAACAAATTCTTCCACTAAGTGATGGCATTTGAGAGACCATTTCATGGACCGGAGCAAAAATAAATCTGGACAATTATGTGAAGATTGGATGTTTGCCTCATGGTCACATTTAGAGTTTTCAGAGCGAAGTATTAAGTTCAAGTGTTAACGGGGTATGCAGGCTTCGTCCGCTTTCAAACAACATTTAATGAACATGTTGCATTTTCTAAGGATTGCTCCTTATGGGGTGACGACATAGTGATTGGTAGGTTTTGTTTCTGCGCGATTTGAAAGTAGATGTAATGGGAGCTAAACAGAAAACAACTTGCGTTCCTACTACTTTGGCAGTGGGAATTCTTTGAGGGGAGAACTTGCTGGTCCCAGGAATAATCGAGAGAGCGCTTGTGATACTAGGGCCTAACATGGAGAATGGTACCTTACCATTTCCATTACTTCGACGTGTGATGTTTTACTAAATTTAGGAATTTAAAAGAAATGCTATGCTTCATTTTGATGTAGCCGGTAAATGGCTCCAAACTAAAAACCATCAAGAAGGTGCAGAACGTAATAGATCAAGCGTGATATTTATGACACAAAAGACACTCTTGAAAACATGAGAAAATAAGCAGTTAGATGGATATCAGTTACAACATCTGCACAATAAGATATAATTTCGACTATGGACGCTGATAAATCACAAGTAAAGGCTAAAATATTTCAGGGGCATCAGAAACAGACAAGGACATGCGTCTTCCCAACTTGGGATATAGCTACGAAGTGCCATCAGAATCTCGATTTACAAATTCATGCCGAACATTGTGAATTATACTAACCGTCCCATGCATTTCGTCTTCGAAATCCTGCTCACGGAGTGGTGACAGCTGTCAGCATTTGATTACTAGCCTTTGTTTCAAATACTTGAATGCATGAGAACATTTTAGTGACTTATATGAAGCTCCATTCGATTCTAAACCCAATAATGGTACAGAATATATGCCCATGTATTGGAAGTATGAACTCTTGACCTCACTAAAAACCCCGGATGCACTTCAGCTATGCTCTCAATCCGCATTAATTTGAAAACAAGGAGTTCATATTTCACACTTCTGTTGACCAAACCGGCAAGCAATGGATATTATGACACTACCTTGTAAAGATACAGAGGCGAAGCGTAGTTTCTCATTGATTATTTCAATTATGAGCCGAAAGCATCATTTGCAATCACCATCACGAAAAATTAGCCAGAAAAGGCAAGAAATATAACCTAATTTGGATGCGACACCCTTAAAGATGAAAAAACAAGGGGAGGTCAAATCTCAAAATTGAATAAAGGATACCATCTTAGATGGCTGAAGCTTGTTTGTCTTCTGCAGGTATGTGTGATTTCTTGAAGTTGAGTATACCAGTGAGGCCTCTTCCCCTGGCAAGGTTCTCCAGCTCCTCAAGTTTACGCTTAAGATGTTCTACTTCAGTTGCTAATTCTTCGTCTTTCTGTTTCATTGCCTAAAAAAAACAGGAGTTATTCCCGCAGTCCATAAAAAGATTATTATGCTAATGGAAAAGCGAGTATTTGGACAATGCGAAAATATGTTGCACCCTGAACCTGACGGTGGAAAAAGTTGGAGCATTTTCTTGTATTGCATAGTGTGTAAAAACGAAAGGGCAATACAAACAATATCGCACAGACATTTTGAATATCTTTGGGTATTCCTACACGGTATTCATCAACTGATCATATTCTCAAACTTCATAGATATCAAGCTATATCATCTGCAACCATGGTTCTTCATGAGTCACAAACCAATCGACGTTATGAAGAGTGGTGATCACTCATCACAGCAGAAAAAAAGAAATAGAAAGACCACCACTCATGCTAACCTACCCAATATAACTCAAAGCAGAGTCCTAAAAAGTTCTAACAAACTGCTGATATATAGTAATTGCAAATGAAAAAAAAGCCAAAACTAGCAATTGGACCCTAAAAATTTGACAAGTGTTTAGAGACAACTTATATCTAATCTTCAGCAGCCTTAGCCTAGATTGTTCTTTTACATAAAGGTAACTAAAATGGTGACATCTTCAAATTATAGACCTCAAGAAATTTTCGGGAATTTCATACAGGCACAAGTTTGGGTGCCAAGATGATTTTATAAATGAGCCTATCCCCACTTTGAACCTTATTGAAGCAACTTGCACAAGCACTCTAGATGGCTTTCCCTTTTAAATGCTTTAAAAATTAACTTTAAAGCCACATTCTAGTAGCAATCTTAAAAGAATATCTGCTAGCTAAAAGTGGGAAGCACAAATAATTAACAGACACGATCATCTTGTACGTCGCCAATTGTTCTCACCCTAAGTGGAAAACCCCGCTAATCTAAGTAGACCATTGAGAATTCAGTGGTACACAAACAGTTTGACACATAATACACATCGGAGACAGGGGAAAATCTATCTAGATGGACAGTTAGATGCAAAGAATCTGATCAGAAAGACAATCAAATTTACCTCCAATTCTTGCCTACGTATTTCTTCTTTGCGGGCTTCTGATCTAGCACTTCTTTGCACTTCAAAGATTACAGCAGCTCCTCCAACCTATTTGCATAAAGCAATTAGTGACTGCAATGGAAATATATTATTCAGGGAGCTTTAACATGGCTCCTTAAACTCCAAATAAGAAGTCTCAATGTATATGACTTGAATAACTTCAGCATGCTAACGTAAACCATGTGGCGAAGTAGTTAAGATAACTGGAGAAGCAGAATAACAAAAACAGTAGTTAAAAGATCTTACCGAGAAAATGAAGACTTCTCCAATAAGATCTGCAGCAGCCTGAACTGCTTTCTCCTCATTCAAAGGGCGGATTTCAACATCAGTTGCATGGCCATAAAGGCGTCTTTGCAAGTTTGTGCTTAAGCGATGATTTGCCTGATATTCGACAATTATGAAGAGGTATAGAATAAGAGGATCATAAAAAACGTAAAATACAATTGGAGTAATGGGAACTACTCCAAAACCAGTAACGTAGTCGGACAATGACAGTGAAATGAAATAAGATCACATAACATTACAAAATGAAATACAAGAATAGACTTAACACCATCCTGGAAAAAAGTCAGCAACAGAAGTGGGATACTTGTCATGACAAACTCCGAGAGGAACGGTATCAATGCATCACAACTTTCAGCAACAGTAGGGCGATACTCACAAAAAAACTCCGAGAGGTTCGGTATCAATTTATCACAGCTCAAGCTTATATTACGCTTAAGGAATTAGAAACCATGACAGTATAGTAGGAAGATAAGAAGTGATGTTTAATGATATAGAACCAAAGTCATCTTTATCATTATCGAAGGAGGCCCATAGTTAGGTTAATGATCAGAGAAAATATTAAGCGAGAAAATGCAGCACTGGTACATTTATCTTGCATAACCCGATGGATTATGAGAAGTGAAAACATCCGCTAACCTTATTGGAATAGACTCGACATGAAATCAAGAGAATCAAGTATTTGAAAACGTAAACCGATAACCTCTATTATAATCCTGAAGTCTAGAAGAAGACGAACGTTCTCGTTGAGTTGTACCCAACCCGCAATTCCTCACAAGAGTATACCACATATAGGGCGAATCAGCTAAATATATTTACAAACTGACAGCAAATGCCAAAACACCAGACACCCAAAATCAGAGAGTCAAACATTCCATTGATCATGGAAAAGAGAGAAGCCACACGGCACTCCGCAGACGATTTCAGAAAGCTAAATAAAAGAGGAAGAAAGAGAAAGAAAAAAAAATGGTGGAGAAAGCAGGAAACCTGAGCAAGATTGATAATAAACTGTCGGAAACTCGGGTGCCGACCGGCTTGCTGTTTAAGCCTATTAGCGATGGGTTTGCTGAGAGTTTTTAGAGCAAGCGTTCCGAGTTTCACCACAGGAAGAACCACCATAATTCTGTCGCAGATGCCGTGGCGCGAGAAGTGAGAAACTCGTCCGAGCTCTGTCCGATTTTAATTTCTCATTCTCCACGTCGGTTGGCCACCTCTTCTGCTCCTCTCTTCCAGTTCTCTGCAGCCTAAGCTGACCGCGCTCGAGTGTTCGACGCTACCTCTGTTTGCCAAATCACCCAACCCGGTTTCGCCGAACCGAGTTCATTTCCTTGTCACCCAAGTCAGCCGCATTTTGACTATTGGAGCAGTATCGTAAATTCGTAAATTGAAAAATGGGTAATATCGTCATTGCAGCACTGGGCAGCATCATCACAAATACTGGGGCAGTATCGTCATTGCAGCACAGGGCACTGCAAATACTGGGGCAGTATCGTCATTGCAACTATTTCTGCATTCGCGCCAAAAGAAATTCGCGATCCGCGCAAAGATGATGGGAAAAATGGGAACCGTCGATCCGAAGAATGTAATCAACGGCTGAAGCTTTACCTTATCACCGCGCGCGGATTCAAGCTTTTGCGTCTCCTCGCTATAAAATCTTTTGACCCACCCTTCCCGCTCAAATCCGAAGAAATCCCAAGCGGAGGTCGTTCCTCTGATTTTGCGCTTTGGTCTTTGTCGCCTGCTTAGTTCTATTAGCTTTGCGTTTTAATGGCGCGTACAAAGCAGACGGCGAGAAAATCTACAGGCGGTAAGGCGCCGAGGAAGCAGCTGGCCACGAAGGCTGCGAGGAAGTCTGCTCCGGCCACCGGAGGTGTGAAGAAGCCCCACCGTTTCCGTCCGGGAACCGTCGCTCTGAGGGAAATCCGAAAGTATCAGAAGAGCACGGAGCTTCTGATTCGAAAGCTTCCATTCCAGCGATTGGTTCGTGAGATCGCCCAAGACTTCAAGACGGATCTGCGTTTCCAGAGCTCGGCAGTTGCAGCTCTGCAAGAAGCGGCGGAGGCGTATCTGGTAGGGCTTTTTGAGGACACTAACCTGTGTGCTATTCACGCCAAGAGAGTCACCATTATGCCCAAGGACATTCAACTAGCTAGGCGGATTAGGGGTGAGCGCGCTTGACGAAGAGGTTCTTGTAGTTAAATGTACACAACTGAATCTTAGTTGAAGGTGATTAAGGAATGATGTCTGTCTAGCTTGTTTTATGGGGACTTCGGTGGTAGAACAAGATTTTTTGATCGCCGTATCTAGAATGAAAAGTGTCTATTGTACTAGATCTTTCTCTACCTTCTGTGTGATATGAAACTTCGATGGTACGTCGGTGGAAATTTTCGCTTACTTACAGTTCTTATTTGTGCATAATTTAGGGGTTTGAACGAATTTTACCTGGCAAATTATGTGACCATCTATCAAAGCAAAGGCATTACATTGGTTGTTGCATGTGACAGTGGATTTATCATTTACTATGCATGGTTGGGTCTTTCGTTAAAGTAAGCGTTATAATGTCTGTATATCTAAGCTAGATCCTTATGGATACCCGTATAAGAGAGTCGTTTTGTATTTTGAGGATTTTGAGCACGACATTTACTAATTAAGCAGTTTTTCAAACTTACAAAATTTTTCATAAATAACACATACATACGAAATGTGACAAACCATGATCATGGAAAGACTTCGATGAGGGAACATACGCCAAGGAGCGGAGTAATCTTGTAGTCAGAGAAACCGGCATCTTGGAAGAGTTTTTTCCATTGAGCTTCTTCCCTTTCCTTGCCGGTAGTCAGCACACACATCATCAAATCAAAGAACAGCTGTGCCTCTGTGAGTTTTTCATCTTCCTTGTTCGAATTTACCACTATTTCCACTAGGATCACCTTCCCGCCCTTGTCTTTGGGTGGAATCGCCTCCTTACATTTCTGCAGTATCTTAACGCACTCCTCGTCATTCCAGTCGTGCAGAATCCACTGCCACCCGTTTCGAAGCACCAGAAATCAAAACAAAAGTGGAATAGGATTGTATGAAGTGAAAGAGCAGTTCTTAATTTCACCATAGACCGATTAGTTGCCATACGTACCTTGAGAAATACTGCATCAGCCGGGGGAATCCACTGGAACATATCTCCACTGCAGAAACTTACACCGCCTGAGTCGTTAGGTAAGCCTTCAACAACGTGTGGAAGGTCTAGCACTGTGATGCTGGTGTTTGGAAATGCTCCAGCGAGTGCTCGTGCGGCTCCTCCGGTTCCTCCACCCACGTCGACCAATGAACTCAATCCATCGAAGACATGGGCGCACTTTGTGACGAGGGTGTTCATCATGAACCGACCGTCGCTTGCCATAGCCTCGTTGAAGGCATTGTTGAACTCTAGGCTGCGGTTCGCAAGCTCCCAGAAGGTGTAGCCATGGCAGAGTCCAAACGAAGTTGTTGTCCCTTCTTTTTTAAACCACTGGGAAAAGAACTGCCACGGGTTTATGAGAGATGAATCCAGCATCATGAGCAAAAAGGGTGAGAGAGACTCGCTATTATTTTCCTTGACGAGGAGCCTGGACGAGGGAGTAAGGGAATAGGATTCCTCCATCTTCTCCGTTTCTCCTGTCTGTTTCTCCACAATGACAGAAAGCATCCCAGTGTGAACAAGCAAGCGTAGGAGGCGGTGGAGATGATCGGTTTTGGCTGCGGGGATCGGAATGGCCGAAGCGAGAGTAGAGAGACCCATGGGTTTGCCATGGTTGTGAATGATGTCTGGTATCCCCAGTTCCACGGCACATTTGAGGGACATGGGATTTATGAAGCTGAAGAGATGGTTCCACAGTTGAGCTTGAGCTTCCAGTCGCTCACCGCTTCCAACATCTTCTAAGTCCATCTTTTGATCTCTTGGCACTGATTATAATTCGTCGAGGACACAAGGGTATAAATATAGTGTTTAGCTATTATCATGAATCATGATGTAGCTCGATCCTCATTTTTAACTACGGTGTTTAGCTATATGACGCCTTATTGGAGAGAATCACGGTGCCTTGTAATAATCTTATAATAACACAGGCCAAATAAGAATTATGTCACCCTTGAATAGGCATTAGGTAGAAATATTTTTATTATTAGTTACACATTACTTATTAAAAGAAAAAACATTACCCATGAATATATATACATACATATATATATATATATATATATATATTATCTATAATTGGGTAGTTACAAGGATACTTGGGCATGAAACATATCTACCCACTTTTTATTTCCTTACTAAGAAAAATGCATCCTTTTATTAATAAATATGGATCACGTTATAAATGGGCCTGATAGCACTCGCTAGTTAAAAGTCTCCCATAGAGCTAGATGGGCCTGATAGCACTGAGAACACATGCATTGCAGAAATATTCTACCATACCCTGCAGGCCCCATTACCAAAAGAATTATTCACCTTTACTTTCTAGGGGAAAGAGGCAATAAAGGGTTAGCTACCAAAGAAGAGGAAGTACTAAGAAATCCATGTCTAACTTATACCTCGAAGATGGAATAGAAAGAATAATGACTCTTGCACCGGGTGCACGGGCACTGGTCCTTTCACTAAGGAATAAGAAAATATATTTTTTGGATTCCATGAAATATATTATCTTATTCTTTTGTTAGAGGGCCGGTGTCGACTTGCCCACCCAACCGGTGCACGAATCATTATTCGAATAGTAATCAATCACCCCAGCTTACCATGGGCCCCAAGCCATTTAATAGCACAAGGATCTCCATATATCTTTACCATTTACCAATGCTTATGACCAAGCTTTAAAATAGGAATATCTAAGTATGTTATTTTTTTTTAAATGAGTATGTTATTTTTTCATCAAATGATCTAACCATCACGGCTGATCAACAACTACTTGCGCATTCTTATATACTTAAATTCAACACAAAGGGATGATACTAATGTGCAATAAGAGTTAAAACTATTGAACCAACCTGGTCTAACCTGGTTCAGCAGAAACCAGGGGTTTGAGGCTCGTCTGGTCTTAAAACATTAATGATTTACATACGTGTTAATGTGCAATTAAGGCGTTGTTGAACTCTAGGCTTCGATTTGCAAACTCCTACAAGGGGGTAGCCATAGCAGAGTCCAAACGGAGTAGTACTAGTAACTGTCCATTTTGTTTTAACCCATTGGGACAAGAAATGCCACGTGTTCATGGTGGAGGAATTTAACATCGTTAGCAAGGAAAAATGATATTAGTACTTAATGATTATACTTCGAGGTATTACGTGGCTGCATAGTTCGAGGTCTAGGTAAGAGATCTAAGGTTTACCCATATAATAGGTTAACAAAATTTAAAATAAAAAAAAATCTTGCAGATTTTAGCTCTGAGTTTATATCTTACTTGGACTTAGGGACATAAACGGCACATAAATGAAACGATAGAGGCATTTCTTTGTACCATATCCGATTACGAATTGCTCTGTCATTACCATTTCGTTCAATTACCTTTTACCTTGTGCCATTTCGGATTATTTCCGATATTTCCAACAGCGATCGGACTGTAATCGGAAAAAATCAGAAAATTTATCTAAAAATATAAAAATTCAAATAAATTAAAATATATTAAAAAAAATCAAAACTAAAAGAAAAAAATGTGGGAAAAATATTTATGACATTTATCAATTGAAACACAATAAAAATTACAAAAAAACATTAATTTTTGAGCAATTCAACACTACAAATAAAAAAACAACATCCACTACATTGATTCATTGATATTATAAAACAATATCCTGCATATATATCAAATAAAATTCAAAAATTAATGTTTATAATAAATAGTAATACATAAAATAAGAGTCTAAGGTACTAACTACTAAGGTTAATATAGTGATAGACTATGTTGATTCATGATTGTTGGACTTTTGGAATTTAGAACATGAATCCCTTAGTAATGCTTATGTATTGCTTAAGTTATGTATATATGCACAACCCGTATGTCTAATGACTTAGTAAATGAGTAATGCTCACAAGTTACATGACTCATGATTCATGAATCAAAAATCATGATTTGTGTTACTATGTCTAAGTTAATGAGTCGTATAGACATATATATAGCTGATAAAACTCACAAAATAACAAAAAACTGAATATAAATTTTAAGGAGAGTACAAATTAAAATAGGAGTGAGAATAGTTTTGTGAAATTTGTATATAATAATTATTATAACCTTTTATCAACACAAATAAGTAAAATATCATTTTTTGATAATTATAATTATATGATATCTCATTGTGTGGATGTGGACTTGTTATAAAAAGGAATTAGCTAATTAATCAATTAAGAAAACATTAACATTTAAAAATGAGAAAGATTAATAAATTTATTATAGAGTGGTGATATAAGTATTGCGGGTTTTAACTTCTAAGACTTTACATCCTGACGTGGCGTCCATGATGCAGCTTAGTAAGAGATAAATTTGGAGATAAAATCTGCAAGATTTTACTTTTTAATAAAATATTATCAACTTATTCTATGGGTAAACCCTAAACCCTAGATTATCTTTACCTAGACTGGCAACTATGCAGCCACATCAGGATGTAAAACCTCGAAGTAAAATCAGAAAGTATTGATATCATTTTTCTTTATTATATTACTATTATTTAATCGAAAGAACAGTAGAATGGATTCGAAAGAGCTTTTTCCATTTCCTTTCCGTTTATTAATCAGCGATGCGGTAAACGGTAGAACGGTAAACAAATAATATTATTTAATTACCATTTTGTGTCGTTTACTAATCGGCTGAACCGTAGAGCGAATGATCGGCTGCAGTTTAGACCCCTATTTGGATTGTAGAAGTAAACTACCTTGTAATTTTTTAACTACGTATACCACAACTATTTTCTTTTCGTTTTAGGTAAACTAGTGTAGCCCATTATTAATATACGTAACAGAAGTAAAGTTAAATATATATGGAGAAGAAACTATAATGGCATTGAAGTAAATACATTGCAAGATATACCAAATTCAGCACTAAGCACTGGGATCTCTTTTCACCTAGTTCTAGTTAATTAGGCCACGAGACAACTTTCAAGTTCAGCCCAAAACATGCATTCCCACCTCTATATGAAGAGGAAAGGAACTTTGCTAGATATAGAAATGTTGACTCAAAATTAATAGGACAAAACGAATTGTCCCCGTCACGGAGGAAACTCCAATGCGAGGACAAGTAGAGTACCGGTCATGTCTCAACGCTCAACTGCCTCGGTTTCTAAGTTATAACTACTCTCCTGATCTATGTAACAGTAGAGCAGATGCAGACTGCTGTAATCACTCGTTCTGAACTTTGAAGTGGTAGATTATAACGGAAGGCTGCACGGAGGTTATTGTGGTCTAGGGAAAGAAAAGGGAGTAAACAAAGGAGAGAGATGGGGGGTGACTCTTGAAAGAGGTTACATCTGGTTAGAATAGTTCTCTGTTTTCCTAGTCTTTAGGAATAACGGAATTTGATCTAATCAAGTGTCAGCTTTACCTTTTGTTAAAGTAGGCTATTTTCTGGGTTTTGTTAAGACCATGTATTGAAGGACGGAGGCTATTTAAGCCAAAGCCTTTTCATTAATAAATGAGTCATTCCATTCTGTCCTTGTTTCTCTTTAGCTTTTCTAACATTCTGGTATCAGAGCGGGGTCCACTGTGGGGTCCATAGGGTTAGACATTCTTGCAGCAGCAGAGAAGCAACAGAAAAGATGACTACGAAGGGAATTTCTTGCAGCCTGCTATTCCTCGTTTTGATGGTCATTATGACCATTGGAGCATGCTGATGGAAAATTTCCTTAGATCTAAGGAATTTTGGGAGCCGGTGGAGTCTGGATATGTTGAGGCAACGAGTGGGTTGCAGACAGATGCACAACGAAAGAAGAACGATGAAATGAAGCTAAAGGATTTTAAGGTAAAGAATAATCTTTTCCAAGCCATCGACTGTACAGTTCTTAATACTATTCTTAAGAAGGATACAACCAAAGACATATGGGATGCCATGAAAGAAAAGTTTGAAGGGAATGCACGAGTCAAGAGGTCCCATCTTCAAGCTCTTCGCAGAGAATTTGACTCTCTTGAGATGCAGTCCCGTGGAGTGACAGAATACTTCTCTAGAGTCATGACAGTCGCAAACAAGATGCGACTCTATGGAGAAGATATGCAAGATGTTAAGGTGGTAGAGAAAATTCTGTGTTCTCTATCTGAGAAGTTCAATTACGTCGTTTGTTCTATTGAAGAGTCGAAGGACATTGCTGCTCTCTCTATTGATGAGTTACAAAGCTCATTAATAGTACATGAACAGAAATTCTAGAGAAGTAATGGTGAGGAACTAGCTTTGAAAGTGACGAATGAAGGAGGAAGAGGTAGCGGTCATGGTGCCAGTAAAGGAAGAGGAAGAGGTCATGGTAGAACAAAATTTCAACAAGGCCCTAGTGGAGTGTTATGAATGTCATAAACTTGGACATTTTCAATATGAATGTCCTCTAAAAAATAAGACTGCAAATTATGCAGAGCTAAATATAGAAGATGAAATGCTTCTTATGTCTTATGTGCAACTGACCGAGGCCAAGAGAGAAGATGCATGGTTCCTTGATTCAGGGTGTTATAATCACATGTGCGGCGACCGAGGTATCTTTACTAATCTTTATGAAGACTTTCGGCATTCAGTGAAATTGGGAAACAACACTAGTATGCATGTAATGGGAAAGGGAAGTGTGAACTTATTGTTACTTGGAGTTACCTATCTTATTGTTGAAGTATATTACATTCCAGAGTTGAAAAATAATCTCTTAAGCATAGGGCAATTGCAAGAAAGAAGTTTGACTATTTTAATCAAGGTAGGGATGTTGAAAATATTTCATCCAGAGAAAGGTTTAATCATTCAAACCAATATGAGTGTTAATAGAATATTTATCTTGCTCACTCAGTCTCAAGTTCCTTGTCTAGGACAACTTGACCAGTGCTTTTCCACAAAAGCACAAAATTTGTCTCACCTTTGGCATCAGAGGTATGATCATCTGAATTATAGAGGTTTAAAGATATTTTTGGATAAGAACATGGTACGTGGACTTCCTTTAATCTCTGACTCACGTATGACATGCATTGATTGCATTAATGGGAAACAACATCATGACCCTATTCCGAAGAAGAGTTCCTGGAGAGCAACTCAGAAGTTGAAACTCGTTTATGCAGATATATGTGGTCCAATCACTCCTGCATCTAACAGCAATAAGAGGTACATTCACTTATTCATTGATGATTACAGTAGAAAGACTTGGGTGTATTTTTGGAAGAGAAATCAGATGTTTTTTCTTCCTTTAAATGTTTTAAGACCATGGTTGAGAAAGAAACAGGATTGTTTGTCAAGTGTTTGTGTACAAATAGGGGAGGAGAATTCATTTCCAAAGAATTCAATAATTTCTGCAAACAAAGCGGGATCAAGAGGCACTTGACCACTGCTTATACTCCACATCAGAATGGTGTCGTCGAAAGGAAGAACAGAACTGTGATGAACATGGTTCGATCAATGTTATCAGACAAACACCTTCCCAAGACCTTTTGGCCAGAACCTGTGAATTGGACTATCTATGTTTTAAATCGGAGCCATACATTGGCTGTCAAAGACGTTACACCGGAGGAGGCTTGGAGTGGACTGAAGCCATCAGTTGCTCATTTTCGAGTATTCGGTTGCCTAGCACACGTTCATGTACCAGACGCAAAGAGAACTAAACTTGATAGCCGAACTATTACTTGTGTGCTAATTAGGTGTTAGTGAGGAGTTCAAAGGTTATAGGCTATTTGATCCTGTTGCTCAGAGAATCGTTGTGAGGGAAGATGTAATTTTCGAAGAAGAAAAACAATGGGTTTGGGATGAGAGTTATGAATCACAAAGAATAGTAGCTTTAGAATGGAGATATGAAGATGAGATGAGTACACTTGAGACTGAAGATGATACTGATGGAGAAGTTGAACAAAATAGTGGAGAGGGAGTTCAAGCAGGAGCCAATGATCCTAGTGAGAATGAAGAGGGGGTAAGGATATTGAGGCAACCTCCAATGTGGATGGGCGACTATGAGAGTGGAGAAGGATTATCTGAGGACGAACTTCATATGGCACTAGTAGTATCTGCAGATCCATTGTTTTTTTTTATGAAGCTGTCACATCTCCCCACTGGAGATTTGTTATGGACAGTGAAATTGAATCCATTGAGAAGAACAACACATGGTCACTCACTGACTTGCCCACTGGAGCCAAAAAGATTGGAGTTAAGTGGGTTTATAAAACCAAATACAACGAACATGACAAGATTGATGAGCACAATGCTCGTTTGGTTGCTAAATGGTATTCTCAAAGGCATGGGGTAGACTACACAGAGGTTTTTGCACCTGTAGCAAGGATGGATACTATAAGAATGATTATTGCTCCTGCTGCACAAAACAATTGGAAACTCTATCAGCTTGATGTCAAGTTGGCTTTCCTCCATGGTGAGCTGAATGAAGATGTTTCTGTGGAGCAGCCAAGAGGGTATGAAAAAAAGGCAGTGAGCAATTGGTTTACATGTTACACAAAGCTTTATATGGATTAAAACAAGCTCCCTGAGCTTGGTTTAGTAAAATCGAAGCGCATTTCATTGGTGAAGGATTTCACAAGTGTGATAGCGAACATACATTATTCACAAAGAGAAGTAGAGAAGGAAAAATAAACATTGTAAGTATTTATGTTGATGACCTAATTTTTACAGGTGATGATGCTGATATTTTGTTTGCATTTAGAAACTCTATGTTAAGAGAGTTTGATATGTCTGACTTTGGGAAAATGAGGTTTTTTCTTGGGATCGAGGTGCTATAAAATTCTGATGGTATGTACATATGCCAAAAGAAGCGCGCTTTGGAAGTTTTAAGAAGGTTTGGTATAATGGATAGTAATTCAGTAAGCAGTCCAATAGTTCCTAGTTTCTGACTAAGCAAAGATGGAGACGGAGTTCCTGTAGATGAGACAAACTACAAGCAATTGGTGGGAAGTTTAATGTATCTCACTGCCACCAGACCGGACCTAAATTTTCTAGTTGTCTCATAAGAAGGTATATGGCCAAACCAATGCAAATTCATCTACAAGCTGCTAAGCGAGTTCTTCGCTACTTGAAAGGGACAGTAAACAATGCAATACATTATAGAAGTGGAAGAGATGGTGAGTTGTTGAGATTTACAGATAGTGACTATGCTGGAGATATGGATGACCGAAAGAGTACATCTGGTTATGTATTTCTAATGAGTTCAGGTGTTTCTTCGTGGAGTTCACTGTGGGAGTCATGATCAATTGGCAGACATAATGACTAAACCATTGAAGCTTGACACTTTTCAGAAGCTTCGAAATTTTCTGGGAGTTTGCGAGTTCACTGGTGTAAACTAATTGCTTTCTGGCATTTAGTTTAAGGGAGGGAGTGAAGGAGCTTAGAATAGTTCTCTGCTTTTCTAGTCTTTAGGAATAACGGACTTTGATCTATTCCACTGTTAGCTTTACCATTTGTTGAAGTAGGCTATTTTGTGGGTTTAGTTAGAACCATGTATAGAGGGACGGAGGCTATATAAGCCAAAACCATTTCATTAAGAATAATGCTTGTTGCACTTAGCCCACTCACCTATCTTACGTACTTGTTAATCTAAACCATTGATGCCTAGGGTCTATCGACAAGAAAAAAAGATTTTATATAAAAATTTTTTATAGGATTTAATAAAAAAAATTTATACTTTTATAGGCTTAGATTAACCAGTAAGTCGGATAGGTGCGTCTACCATTACTCTTTCATTAATAAATGAGTCATTCCATTCTGTCCTTGTTTCTCTTTTAACTTTTCTAACAAATCTCCCTTGGTAGCCTACGGTACCAAAATGAGCGACTCCAGAACACAGATTAGGGAATGGTTTCTGTCTAGCTTGTTTATTTGTTCCTTATGGGGGCTTCGGTGGTAGAAGAATATGATTTTGTGGTTGCTGTATCTAGAAGGAAAACGGAGATCTTTGTACGTACTACATCTTTTTCTACCTTCTGTTTGATGTGAAACTTCGACATAAACGGAGAGCTGAAGTTACGATGGTACATCGGTGGAAATATTCGCTTATTAACAGTTCTTCTATGTGCATATATAATTTGGGTTTTGTACGAATTTTACCTGGCAAATTTTATGACCATCTATCAAAGCAAAGGCATTACATCTTTTCTTAAAGTAAGCGTTATAATGTCTGTTCATCTAAGCTGGACCCTTGTGGATACCCATATAAGAGAGTCGTTTTGTATTTTGAGGATTCTGAGCACGACATTTTACTAATTAAGCAATTTTACAAACTTACAACCATCTTAGTTATAAAATTATTCATGAATAACACATACATACGAAATGGTGACAAACCATGATCATGGAAAGACTTCGATGAGGGAACGGACGCCATTAAGCGGTGTTATCTTGTAGTCAGAGAAACCGGCATCTTGGAAGAATTTCTCCCACTGAACTTCTTCTCTTTCCTTGCCGGTCATGAGCACACCCATCAGCAAATCAAGGAACAGTTGTGACTCTGTGAGTTTCTCATCTTCCTTGTTCGAATTTACCACTATTTCCAGTATGATCACCTTCCCGCCCTTGTCTTTGGGTGGAATCGACTCCTTACATTTCTGCAATATCTTAACGCACTCCTCGTCATTCCAGTCGTGCAGAATCCACTGCCACCCGTTTCAAAGCATCAGAAATCAAAACAAAAGTGGAATAGGATTGTATGAAGTAAAAGAGCAGTTCTTAATTTCACCATAGACCGATTAGTTGCCATACGTACCTTGAGAAATACTGCATCAGCCGGGGGAATCCACTGGAACATATCTCCGCTGCAGAAACTTACACCACCTGAGTCGTTAGGTAAGCCTTCAACTACGTGTGGAAGGTCTAGCACTGTGATGCTGGTGTTTGGAAATGCTCCAGCGAGTGCTCGTGCGGCTCCTCCGGTTCCTCCACCCACGTCGACCAATGAACTCAATCCATCGAAGACATGGGCGCACTTTGTGACGAGGGTGTTCATCATGAACCGACCGTCGCTTGCCATAGCCTCGTTGAAGGCATTGTTGAACTCTAGGCTGCGGTTCGCAAGCTCCCAGAAGGTGTAGCCATGGCAGAGTCCAAACGAAGTTGTTGTCCCTTCTTTTTTAAACCACTGGGAAAAGAACTGCCACGGGTTTATGAGAGATGAATCCAGCATCATGAGCAAAAAGGGTGAGAGAGACTCGCTATTTATTTTCCTTGACGAGGAGCCTGGACGAGGGAGTAAGGAATAGGATTCTCCATCTTCTCCGTTTCTCCTGTCTGTTTCTCCACAATGACAGAAAGCATCCCAGTGTGAACAAGCAAGCGTAGGAGGCGGTGGAGATGATCGGTTTTGGCTGCGGGGATCGGAATGGCCGAAGCGAGAGTAGAGAGACCCATGGGTTTGCCATGGTTGTGAATGATGTCTGGTATCCCCAGTTCCACGGCACATTTGAGGGACATGGGATTTATGAAGCTGAAGAGATGGTTCCACAGTTGAGCTTGAGCTTCCAGTCGCTCACCGCTTCCAACATCTTCTAAGTCCATCTTTTGATCTCTTGGCACTGATTATAATTCGTCGAGGACACAAGGGTATAAATATAGTCAATTTTTCAGCTGGTTCTTTCACATGATTTCAATCTCTGTTATATGGTTCTTCTAAAAGCACATAAATTATAGGGATTCCTTTTGCTCCAAGAAACAGATTTGCATGCTTTATAATTTGTTTACTCAAAACATTTTTCATGCACGTTCACCGGGTGGCGTACGGGCTATGGGGGCTCCGTGCCTGTTGCCAAAGGAGCCATTATCATGAATCATAATGTGGCGGGATCCTCATTATTAACTACAATGTCTAGCTATATGACGCCTTATTGGAGAGAATTACGGTGCCATGTAATAATCTGATTATAACACAAAGGCCAAATAAGAATTATGTCACCTTTCAATATGCATTAGGTAGGAATATTTCTATTATTAGTCATACATCACTCATTAAAAGAAAAAATGCATTACCTTTGAATATATGTATAATTGGGTAGCTACTAGCTTACTTGGGTATGGAATATCTCTACCCACTTTATTTTTTATTCTTTTTAATGAAAGTACGTCGTTTATTCTTTTTAATGAAAGTACGTCGCTTCCTTTCCTTAATAAATATGCAATTAACTATTTCTTCAGACAACATTAACTTGCGGGGTTGTGTTAACGACTCTATCCTCTCATATCACAGTTCATCATAATCTATCGTATACTCTTATGAATCACTCAGAACCACAATCTTTTTTAATTTTGAATAGCCGTTCAATCTAAAATTCTTTTAATTGTACCAACTCTGATCAGATGGATTCTATATATTGTACTATTCACAGCAATAAAAATCCACGGATTACATTCCAGAGATCTCTAACTTTACAATAAGAACACATGCATTGCTGAATATTCCACCATACCTTGCACGCCCCATTACCAAAAGAATTATTCACCTTTACTCTCTAGGGGAAAGAGGCTATCAAGGGTTAGCTACCAAAGAAGAGGAAGTACTAAGAAATCCATGCCTAGCATGTACCTCGAAGATGGAATAGTAATCAATCCCCCCAGCTTACCATGGGCCCCAAGCCATTCAATAACACAAGGATCTCCATATATCTTTACCATTTACCAATGCCTATGACCAAGCTTTAAAATAGGAATATCTAAGTATGTTATTTATTTATTTTTTTTAAATGAGTATGTTATTTTTTCATCAAATGATCTAACCATCACAGCTGATCAACAACTACTTGCTCATTCTTATATACTTAAATTCAACACAAAGGGATGATACTAATGTCCAATAAGAGTGAAAACTATTAAACCAACCCGGTCTAACCTGGTTCAACCGAAACCTGTCATAATAGGGGTTTGAGGCTCGTCCGGTTTTAAAACATTAATGATTTACGTACGTGCTAATGTGCAATAAGGCGTTGTTGAACTTTGGGCTTCGGTTTGCAAACTCCCTCAAGGGGGTTTGTTTTAACCCATTGGGACAAGAAATGACATGGGTTCATTGCGAATGAATTTAACATCATTACGAAAGGAAAAATGATATTAGTACCTAATGATTTTACTTCGAGGTTTTACGTGGCTGCAATTGGAGGTCGACGTAAGAGATCTAGGGTTTACCCATATAATAGGTTAATAAAATTTTATTAAAAAAATAAAATCTTGCAGATTTTATCTTTGGGTTTATATCTTACTTGGACTTAGGGGCGTAAACGGCACATAAATAAAATGACAGAGGCATTTACGTGTCCCGTTTTCGATTACGAAGTGCTCTGTCATTACCGTTTCGTCCAATTACCTTTTACCTTGTGCCATTTCGGATTATTTCGGATTATTTCCAGAGGGATGAGAATAGCAAAGGGATGAAAGTTTATGCCACCCTTCCCATAATTGTACAACGGATGAGAGGGTGGAGTTTATGCTAACTGCACCTAATTTGCGGAATATTTTCACTGATTCAGCTTCTTCCCTCTCTTTTCCACCAATACTGAACATCATCAAATCAAAGCATCACTGCGTCTCCACCTATTTCTGATCTCCATCCGCTGGGTTCTTAAATTGTGGGGATTTCCTTTTCAAGGCAGGAGGAGGTTAATTTTTTATATTTAATATATTAAAATTCTATTTAACTTTTGGATTAAGTAGATAAAGCGTTAAGTGTAATGTTTTAAAAACCAAACCGGTGATGGAACCTGTTGAACATCCGATTCCGGTTTAACCGGTAGTTGAACCGGGTCTGAGTTGTAAGCCTATTACCTATATTCAAAAAATAAGTTTCAAAATACAAAAACCATTAAAAATTCTAAAATCATAAAAAATAGTTTTTTAACTTTAAAATCAAATATTATTAAATTATAGAAATAAAATACCCTTCCAAAATAAAAAATTATTTTCTTGAGAATCGAACTATATTAACTATCTTTTTATCCTTCTTTTCATCCATAATAGCTGTAAATATAAAAATAATCAATTTGGTTTCATGGTTAGAGTTTTATTTTAACTGGTTTGGGTCTACAGTAACTAGACCGGTTCAACTGGTTTCGGCGGTTCACCGGTTCACCGGTCGAACCAGTAAAACCGGCTGGGTTATCCGTTTTCAACTTCTTGCCGGTTTGAGAGCAATCCGCAAGAAACACTAGGTTCCGATTGAACACGATCGAACCAGCCGGGTCGGTCCGGATTTTAAAACATTGGTTAAGTGTGTAAAAATAATAACTAAAATGCATAAGAATATGTTGTTTAATCACAAAAGATTTTATGTCTCCTTTTGAGAACTAAGTTCGTACCCATCTTATACATTTTTAGGTGGTGATAGAGAAAATGCGAGGTTCAATGGCGTCGTCATGGGCCAAAAAAGGCTCAAGTCCAAGCTAATAAAAAGTTGACTCAAAATTGATAGGACGAAACAAATTGTCCCCGTCATGTAGAAAATCCGAGGACAAGTCGGAGAACTTACCCCAGCAGATGTACCGTGTACTGTTCACGTGTCAGCGCTCAACTGCCTCGGTTTCCAAGTTGTAACTACTCTCCTGATCCATGAAACAGTAGACAGCAGATGCGGACTGCGGTGCCCCGAACTTGTGAAGAAGTACCGGTGGATAGGCCCTAATAAATATATGTTGTTATGGGCGTTTTGTTAAATTTATTTTGTGTTTAAGGGGATGTGGTGCGTCGTTGGGTGCTTGCTAAGTAAAGCTATAAACGGGGGAGGGGAGATGCTCCACGGCGCCGCCGGCAACCCTTACGTGCCTCCTAGTGAACTGTGAAAGACTGAACAAGAAAATGCGCGAGGTCGGAAGGACGATTGATAAAGAGACTTTGACCCCAGTTGGCGTTTAGTTTCAGCTTCACTTTTCGCATCTGAAGGCAGAGACGGAGGCGGTAGTGGTCCAGGGAAGTAAACAAAGGAGAGAGATTGGGGCTGACTCTCCCTTGGTAGTCTTTTTTTTTTTTTTTTATCCGAATTGAGCGACTGCAGAACACTGCAGAGGCAGCAGAGCAGTTCATTATATGGAGATGGAGAGAGGAGGGAGGGGGTTTGTTTTCTCACATCAAAATAAATAGCATTAAATTCGCGGCTTATGATGCCCACGTAGGACGCCTGGTGTCTTTTGTCTGGATGTGCTCGATCCGCTTTATCGGTCAAACTCCGGATACTAAAGTGGTCTGAGTCTAACCTCGCTTGTCAAAAGTACTGGAGGAGGGTATCTTCTTCCCATTATTATTATAATAGAAGCGGTTTTAGATGCAGCCCTGACGCAGTGAGTGTGTGTGTTTTGTTCATCTAAAATAATACGACGAAAGCGTGCCGTGCTCTCTGTGTGAGCAGACAGAGAGAGAAGAATCGCCGAGACCGGAAATTGAGAGTGGCCGTATATCGAGGAGGAGGAGGAGCACTGCTCCAGAGAGGTGGCTTTTCTTTCCCAGACTCGTAGCCAGGGTGGCCGGCTGAGACCGGGCGGAGCAGGACGAGTCAGAGGAAGAAGCAGGGCCACCTTCGCACCCCGCTCCCGTCTCTCTCTCTCTCTTGTGGACATGTGCGCCTTCTTACCCTTCCAGGCATACATTGGACATGTGCGCCTTCTTACCCTTCCAGGCATACATTTTTTGGACGCTTCCGCACCCCCTCTCTCCCATGTGACAGACACCTCTCACTTCTTCACACGCACCCTAGACGCTCCTTTTTAAGTCCTAACCCTTCTATTTAAGGATAATTTCGCTTCTGCCACTTCCTTCTCTATTATTCATCCCGTCCTCGATTGCTCCTTCATCCGCCGGCTTGTCGACCTGCGAAGATGATGGGATGGGATGGTACGAGTGAAACAGGGTCGGGTGGTGACGACACTCACTCCCTATAATGAAGCGTATAATATAGATTCCCATAAAAGCGTAAGACGCCAATCGACATAGTTGTTACATATTTAGTCGTACTACATCACATTATCTAGCACACATGGTTTTGTCTCCCGGTGACCGTGAACCCCGCCCATTATGAGTTTTACCTTATGACCATGAGCGAAAAATAAATAGTACATAACGCAGCTTTAATGCGGCCGTGGGTTCATGATTATGTTCATTATGTCAAACAGTGTCTGCCTTCTTTACTGCAAATTTGCGTACATATCTATATCGGCATTAAATTATAATAACAGGCCAGGGTTCGGTCAACCGGGCAACAAACGGCTATATCTGGTGGCGTCTTAGTTATTTCTAGTCTGTAATTGTGGGTATTTTCGTCAACTCGGACAACAATTACCTTACCCTTGCTCCTAGCCTGGGGGTGGTGCTTCTCCCGGGGACTGCTGTATCCCTGGCCTGCTTTCCCCATCGGCCTCGAAGTGGAGGACAAGCGAAGATTGGGAAAAAAATCCAGAAAACCCAGAGTCGCTTTCTTTGCTTCCAAATCTGCTGCAACTCTCTTCTCCCCCCGTTTTTGGTTCTTTGTTATGGACGTAGGCAATGGAGGGAGAGAGACCCCATCGTAGCGGAAGCAGCGAGCTTTTCATCTGTTTCACCTCCAGACCTTCCTCTTCCTCCTCCTCCTTTATGAGAATAACGTCCAAGTCGATCCACAGCCCAGGACGGCCAGACAAGTTCCGAGATGGCTCCTCTTCTCTCCACACCTCCCTTAGCAGAAGATTACGCCACAACGGCAGTCTCAAAGGCGGCCAAGCTTCCCCCATGTTTCCCACCACTGCCAAGAAAAAGGGCTGCGCTTTCGACACGCCGGAGCCCACTTCGCCCAAAGTCACATGCATTGGCCAGGTCAGAGTGAAGACCAAGAAGCAGGGGAAGAAAATCAGGGCTAGGTCGAAGAAAAGAGGAGAGCTCAGTTTCAGAAGAACCCAGGAAGGTAAGGACAGGGAGGACCAGGCGGACCGGGCGGACCGGGCGGAGGAGGAGGGGAGGCTGGAGAGGAGACATCAGAGGTGGGTTTCGTTGCCCCTTAGTATCTGCGAAGCATTGAGAGCTTTTGGAGCGGATTTTAATTGTTTTCAGCCATGTGGAGGTCGTTCACCGTGCGCTTCGTCTGAGATCGACAGGGAGAAGGGGGAGAAGAGGAGTACGACTACCACCACCGGTACTTGTGGTGCTGTTTTTGCAAGGTGGTTGATGGCTTTACATGAAGGGGATGAGGGAAAAAGGAGAGGCTTGCAGGAGCAGGTGGTTTTGGCAGTGGAGGACAGGGCAGAGAGAGAAGAAGAAGAAATAGAAGAAGCGGTGGATGCTAAAAGAGGAGGTGAACACTGCGAGGAGAAGGTCTTCCTAGTGGAGGACGAGAATGTACCAGTCTGCATTCCTCCCAAAAATGCGCTTTTGTTGATGAGATGCAGATCTGAGCCGTTTAGAATGGCTTCGTATGCCCACCGCTTCTGGGAATCTCCTGCCCCAAAGGATGCCGAAGAAGACGACGACGAGGATGAAGAAGAAGTTGATCCCTGTGAACAAGTGGAGATGGATGTTGAAGAGGCCGAGGAAGATCATGCCGACGTGGAGCTTGGCAAGGAACATGGAGAAGAGACCGCTTTGGTTAACATCGTTTGCCACGACGCTCTTCAAGCAAGTGAAGACGAAATGGTGGAAACGTCGGAAGTGGAAACAGGGGACAACGGAGAACTGTCTCTGACAGAGGAAGAGGATCCAGTCGAAGGAGTCTCAGCATCAGAACTCGTGGAGGAGCCAGTCACCGGAAAGAGCTCTTCGCCGGAATTTGTTGAGGAGCCACTTACAGGAAAGAGCTTTTTGCCTGAATTTGTCGAGGAGCCGGTTACAGAAGAGAGCTCTTCGCCTGATTTGGTTGAGGAGCCCGTCACAGAGAAGAGCTGCTCAGCTGAATTTGTTGAGGAGCTCATAGTTGAAGCGCAAGAAGCGGACTCTACTACGCCTGAATCTGTGGTGTCGGAGGTGGAAGAAATCTCTTGGGGTGAAGCTCCTGACGAACCTGAGGATCCAGCAGAAGAAACGGAAGACAACGGCGAATTGCAGCGGCAGAGATCAGAACACGAAGTGGTAGTAGCAGCAGCAGTAGAAGATGAAGTAGAGGAGGAGGAGGAAGTAGAGGAGGAAACAGACTCACCCAAAACAGAGGGAGACGAAGAAAAGGTGAAAACAGTTGGACAGACGAACTTGGTGTCGCCGGAACCGAGAGTGTTCTACGAGACGGACGAGACGAATGGTCAGAGTCAAGTAAAGGGTCAGTGGAATGAGGAGGAAGATATAGACAGGTGTTCGTCTTCGTCTTTTGCGGCTTCATCAGCAGTACAGTCAGAGGAGGAGCTAATTGCAATACCCACCGGGGAAGCTGAAGTAACCAAAGAGCGGAAACCCGCTGGCGTGGAAGAGGAAAAGTCAAGAGCGGAGACTAGCGCAGAAGTGGTCGAAAAAGAAGAAGACGGCGGCGATCAAAGAGGCGGCTGCGGCGGAGATCGAGAAAGGAAAGAAGAGAATGACGACAAATCATCATCTCTTCCCGAGTGTTTGTTAATGATGCTGTGCGAGCCGAAGCTTTCCATGGAGGTTTCCAAGGAAACATGGGTGTGCAGCACGGATTTCCTGCGATGGCGACCGGAGAGGAAGCAGCCGAAACTGACCAAGGAGGCAGTGGCGGACGATCGCCGGCGGTTAAGCACCGACTCGAACTTGGCGAAGCCTCCACCGCCGGCGATGCCTCTGCCGCCGCCGCCAAAGCCCAACGCCGTCGGCGTTCAGGCTCTTCCGAGCGTGCCTTCCCGTCCCTCCCCGGCTCCGCCGTCGATGGCAGCGGCGGTGGAGCAGAAGCTGGTGAACGCCTCGGCGTACGAACCGTTCGTGCTGACGCGTTGCAAGTCGGAGCCGATGAGGTCGTCCGCTAAGCTGGCGCCGGAGGCATGTTTCTGGAAGAGCCGAAAGCTGCAGCAGCATCCCGTGAGAGTTGGCGCAGCCGGTATCGGCGTCTGAGTTCTGACACGCTGATGTCTATAGAAAACGGTTCAGCTCGGCTCGTCGGCTCGTTCAAGATCAGCTCGGCTCGTCGGCTCGTTCAAGATCAGCTCGGTCCGTTCTTTCGTTTTTTTTCTTCTTTTTTTTTTTGTTTCAATTTTTGTTACTTAATTTTGCTTTCTATATTTTGGGTTTTAAAGATTTTCGTGTTTGGGGTGGTTGGGGCGGGTTCTGTTTCATTGGGAATGGAGGCAGAGTCCTTTTTTGTACTGTCTAGTGTCTAGTGAAAGCGTAGTAGTAAGTAGTAGTAGTACTAGTGTCAATGTGTCATAGTGTGTACATCAGCCTTTTGTTTTCGCCTTTATATTTTTTAACGTTTAATTAAATTCACGTCCGTCCCTCACTCTCTGATGTCTACAGTCCTCTTCTGCACTACTCAATTTCAATTTGTCACAGTTGGCTACCGACGTCCCAAGCCTCGAGATGAAGGGTTCTACGACAAGACAGTACGAGGGTAAGTGGGAACTACTAATAAAGAGCCGCTTTTGGCAGCAAAGAGGCAGTACATGTGCACATTGAGTATAGGCAGAGGGTTCAAACTTCAAATCAAATATAACCTATCTTGTCTGTCCCGTCTCCTGACTCCACTCAGACCCTCAGCGGCTCAGCCTTTTGGCCTTGGTTGGTCACGGACTCTCACGGGTGGTTTCCACTTATTATCCCACGGGAACACCCATTTTGACACTGACGTTTAGCAATCCATGGAACGGATAGGACGGGATGGATTATTTAAGAACAGAAAGCAATGATACTGTCGTCGTTAATTAACGGCTCAGATGAATGGTGGTTATGATTGGGTAGAAGGGAGCAACATAAATCGACATCATTTTCCTACTATCGCACGAAAGATATATATGCCCCCGCTTCGACTCCATTCTCAAGTGGAGGGTCAGAAATTGAGATAGAGCTTATCTTGTTCTCTGAACTTCTTTATGTTTCAATTTGGGTTTATAAACTACTAATTATAAGATACCGCTAACAAGAAAATACGATTCACGTCTTAACCGAAACTCCTTCATTGTAGGTCAGTACCAGTCATGCGGACTACTTAATAATTTCTTCTCTTGTTGCTGTGGTCAATCTCGATTGGCACTCAAAACTTGATTTATTATGGCATTATTAGGCTATTGAATATCTTGCACACAAGGTATTTCTGATTGTTGCGGTTGACAATGTTCATAAAACCAGTTTTATGGCTTCCATTACCGAACTTGTTCGCTCCGATTCCAATGAAACTGGACCGTAACAAGACCCTCATTAGGTGTCCATAATGTCGAACCTTTTCAATCTCCTCCGGAAGCATGCGTCAGGAGATTATAAAATTCCGATTGCAAGAGAAAATACCTCTTCAACTTACTCGTCTAATATTAATCTCTAGCTTTATATGATTTCATCAATGCTCAAAATCTGTCGTTTTACTCGAGGGGGATGACTAACGAGTATTTGCTCCGGACACACTTAGGAGACGTATCAACTTTCGTGTACTCCACTTCTCCCCTTCCATTGTCTAGCATACTAAGGAAAATTACCCTCGTTGCATGTAATTTCCAGCTTCAGCATCCAATCTGAGAACGAAACCCTACTTTCCCCCTACGGGAATAATCTTAAATATGATCTGAAATCTTTTGGAAGAAATCACCCACAGTACGTGACCCGTTAAGATCAAAACGTTGGAAGAGACGTGGCTACTATCATCAATCTGGAGTTTCTGAACCATCGCTGCTGCGACTAATTGATTTGAGGGGAGTATATAGGCCTGTTCAAACCGACGATTCTTAGCATCGGAGAGCCAAACATGAATCACGCCCACCGAGTTCACTTTGCCGGATGGGAACAACTTCTACTATTAATTCGAGGGAAAAAAATGTTGGGCAATGTTAGACCCGTTCATTTGAAGCTCCAGACGGACCTCTAATGGCGATTGGAGTTCGGTTCCGTGACGACATCAATACGTGTTCCCGTATTTGGGGCCCCAAAAACAATGAACCATATTCGTACTCCGGATATTTGATTGAAGTATTGAAGTGCAAGCAACCCTTGTTTGTTTCAAATACGTCAATATGGTCTTAACTTGTAAGCTGGCTTTCGTGTTGCCGAAAACGTAGCAATCACTTTGCTAAGCATTAAGACAAGAATCCAACAGATCTTCCTTTTAGGCTGTACCCTCGGAACTGAAAGTGGGAATCCCCGGTGATAAAAAGCCGAACGCAGACAGCCATCGAAGCTCCTGCGTTTGGGCGGTATTCATCAGAAGAAAGGAAGAAGAGGGTGGAGTACTCTGGGAGATGTTTCATAAGGAATGTTTGGACCTCATCTTGGTACCTGCCGGGCTGGTTGTCTTGTTCGGTTACCATCTCTTCCTTCTCTACAGAATTCTCAGAGTTCCTCACACTACCGTCATAGGCTATGAGAACCATAACAAAATGGCCTGGGTGGAAAGGATGATGCAGGTTATAACCACTGCTCTTTCTCCTTTGCTTCTATCACGGCTCTTGATTTTTATTATCTTTCTCTATTTCTTTTCGTTCTCAATCGGCCCTGCCAAATGAAAGGAAGAATCGGGTCTGTAGAATTGCCATGGATTGTCACTAATTTCGCCAATTTCATTTTTGTAGGGAGCTCCAAGTAATACAGGGCTAGCACTTCAGGTGCTCTCCGGGAATGTATCCGCATCAACTTACCTAGCTTCCCTGTCAATTACTCTAAGCTCACTCATCGGGACATGGGTGGGGAGCTCTTCCTCCAAGCTAATATCAGACGGCGTCATCTTTGGAGACACAAGCCAAGCCACCTCTTCAATCAAGTATATAACCCTTCTCTCCTTCTTCCTAGTGGCTTTCACTTCTTTCGTTCAATCGGTGAGGTACTTTCTGCACGCCAGTTTTCTGATGAGCACCTTGGACTCGGATATACCCCTGATTTATGTGCAAACAGCCGTTATAAGAGGAAGCAATTTCTGGTCACTAGGGCTACGAGCACTCTACTTTGCCACTACTTTACTCCTCTGGATTTTTGGCCCCATCCCAATGTTCATCTGCTCTGTGGTTATGGTAGTCGCCTTGAATTTTCTAGACAGGAATTCAACCCCCTTGCATAAGTTTCAGTTTCGTTCCACAAGAGGCCGGGAGAGAAGTTTTGGAGGACAAGAGGGCAGCAGAAACAATGCTCACCTCGATCAAACGTTAATGCTCTCATCCTCAAGTATGATATAAACAATTTTGAATGATCTTTCACATGCAACAGAAACCTATTACAATCTTACACGGAGATTCATATTCTAGTTTGATTTGTTTAAACATAAAGAGTTTTGCAATCTTCCACGCATCAAGTGTCAAAGAATGTTATTGAACGTAGTGAAAAGCAGAGGAGACGCATAACAATGCATGCGGTTGGATACTGCAAAGAAACAGCAACTACAAATCTTTCAATACAAACGAAATGCAATTATTAAGCAAAATTGTGAAATGAAAAACATCAAAATAAGTTCTATTTTAAGCACATACAGACACTATTGTACAAGGAGAAATGAGGCAAGTTCCCCATTGAGTATCTTGACTACTGTGTCTCACCGGGACTTTGTTGTCCGTCATTTTTGTTGGTTTCCTCATTAACCAGAGGGTCTGTAGCCGAGGAGCTCTGAGTATTCGAGGGGACATCTACTTTGTCAGAAGTTTCTTCACTGGGAGAGTCTTCCATGAAGGAATTCAGAGCAAGCTGGCCAGAGTAGAGTATCAAGCCAACAGAATTGGCCCCAAAGACAAATGTCGCTAGATAGCATAAACCATTAATGATGGTCCTGCAAAGCGTTTGAGGGCTCTTTAATCCAAAACCTTAAGATGGAACAGAGATTTGAAGCAAATGCAGATGTTAGGGTGTACCGACCTTATTGTTATTGTTATTTGCCGAACCTGTGAAACAGAGTGAATAAGTTCAGAACAGAGTAACTTTTATATCAAGTACAGGATATCCAAATTTAATCTATTCAAGTTTCTGACACCCTTGTCGACTGAGATGAACTTTATCTCATCTCCTTCAAAAGACCCGTTTTGAATTGTATGACGACAAAATGGGGAGGTGTAGCCTGTAGGGGAGAGTAACTTACCGAGAAGTTGTCAGAAATGGTCTGGCGATTGAGAGAGGCCTCAATGGTGGTAGTGAACTTATAGAGCACAAGGGCGATGACCCCGGCCGATAGACCACCCAGCAAGGCCTGAACTGCAGAAGGGGGTTTCCCTGGTTCGACCGAGGCCGACCTCATTGCTTTAAGATTCTCCATGGCCTCCGCCTTGAGACCTTGCTTGGCGATGCCACTAGACCTCACCCTCTACAAGAAAACCCAATGATCACGAAAATGCAAAAGCAAAAAAAAAAAGGGACATCAAAAGGGTTAGTGAGAGTCACAGCAGAGGGACGGAGAGAGGAAGGATTACCAGTTCTTTGGCTCGTTTAGCGCGTCGACGGAGAGACCGAAACAGAAAAACTGAAATGGCGCCGGTGAGGAGGACGCTGGTGGCGACTTGGATGGGCGTGGCTTCGGCGGGGTCGCCGAAGGAAAGAGGGAAATCGGAGGGAGGGAGCTGGATGGGTCCATCTTCGGACGGAGCGGCGGTGTCGGGCAACTGGGCTAGCCATGGGCGTCGCCCTCGTAAGAGAAGATTGGCGCGGAGGGGAAAAGAAGAGGTACGGGTGCGGAAGAAGGGCGAAATGTGAGGAGAAGACGAAGGTCGATGGCCACCGGAGAGATTTAGAGAAGGATGAAAGGAGAGGCTGTGAGAGTGAGACTGCACCATCATCTTGGGATGGAGAAGATAAAGAAGTGAAGAAGCCCTTCTCTCCACCCATAAGAATTTTAAACAATATCCACTTTTCTCGAACACAATCCAAGAGTCCAACTTGTTTTTCTCTACGGGGGTGGAAAGTCGTTCTATTAAAATCTCTTTACGCTGGCCCATTTCAAGTGGGTTACTGAACTGGGGCGTAGTGTTGGAATATTAAGCATATTATAACGTGTCATAGGCCCAGAACGAAGAAGGAAACGAACAAAAATATATAAATATGTGTCCCAAACAGAGTACCACTTCCACCGACTGTTGATCTTATAAGAATTTTACAAAAACAGTTAGCTTTTGCGCTTCGGCGGCCAGCCTTCCCTTACAGCTATTCTCTTATAGCGAAGGGATTGGACGAGAGTCTGTGGAGGACTGTGGAGAGACCGAAGAAGGTGGGAAGACAACAGAAAAGTGAAAAGGAGGCCGATCGTGTTTCACACACTTGAGGGGCTGGCTGCTCTCTCTCTCTATTCTCAAACCCTTTCGTAAACAAAGATCTTAAATAACCTTTTTCGTTTTATCTTTTCACTGTTCCGGATTCCGGAGCCCCTGGGCTTTTTGTCGTTAATTGGGAGAGAGAAGGAAAAGCAATCGTCCCGCACGCATGCATACGACAAGCTGCAAATATGAATTTTCCAGGGTTGGGTTCCATGATTAAAAAAGGTCGCGTGGAAAGAAATGTCACCATGAAATAAAAAAGAAAATCGTTGACAGACCGGG
This sequence comes from Aristolochia contorta, assembly GCA_022405105.1. Classification (NCBI taxonomy): domain Eukaryota; kingdom Viridiplantae; phylum Streptophyta; class Magnoliopsida; order Piperales; family Aristolochiaceae; genus Aristolochia; species Aristolochia contorta. Next base: position 2,560,603 of record CM039667.1, on the reverse strand, counting down.
AAGCGTTGGAATCCCTTTCTGTTTTTGCCGTTTATTTATGAGCTTTTCTTCGCGGCGGTTCTCGCTCGACAATGGCAACGCCGGCGCAAAGGAAGAAGAGGGTAGTGGGCAGAGACGTCGTTTTAAGTGGTCGAGCAGCGCCTGTACCACTGCGACGTTGAGGGGGACGTGAATATCATAAATAAATAAAAAGATAATAATAATTATTCAAAAAAAAAATGAGTCAGTAATAATTAATACAAACTCCCGTTGATAACGACTTGTCTGCTTTTACCCAGTTTTCCTGATGGCGGGCCCACTTTCCCTCCCTTGGCTTGCGGAGTCCTCCGGGGGACGCGCAGGGGCAGTTTGGTAAACAACGCCGCAGGGAGGGAGGAGCCCGGGGGCCGGGGATCCGCGGGGCCCCGGGCCCCCGGGCCCGGGCGCGGCACGACACACTCCGCATCGGTAATACGAACCTAACGGCTCGGGCAGGCGGTCGGTCGCGGTCGTGCCACGTGGGGGAAGACGCGGTGTGGGTGTGGGAGGGGGGACCCGCACGGGGCCGTGGGGAAGCGTGAGTCTTGAGAGGGATGAGATTGACGTGACTAAAGTACGATGAAAGGAAGGGTGCAACGCATACGCCGAGCCCGCGTAAAAGTCGAGGGAGGGGGGTCTGATCTCTGCCACTTCTGTGCCGCCCCTGCCTCACTGCCTCCCTTCTCTTCACTGCTCTGCGACTGCTCTGTCACTGCTCCTCTCCTTCCCTGCTCTTTTGCCTCTTTAGAAGCACCCTCTTTTCTATATGATCAGATTCCGTCGTAAAAAGAAATTGTTTTTTACTACAAAACCTGACCCGGCAGCAGCTGTAGTGAGAGAAGGCCAGACTTAAGAGAAGGATGAGAATTCGGGCCCCCCCCTCCATTCCCGATTAAAGCAACTGGGACGCTCCTGATGATGCCCTTCATCATCTGCCATCTTGATTCCCTTTACTTGAAAAGAAAAAAAAGATTGAAGATTGAATCCCCGTCGGTCCGGTGATTCCAGTCTACGACGGACGGGCAAGGGACGAACACCGGTATGGGATCAATCCATGATCACCTCAATCCGAGGGTGGCTCAAGGAATAAAGGGGCTTCATCAGTAACCATCGGCCTGTTTTTCTTTTCCAAAAACAAAAGTTATACTTCCCAAAATCCAAACACTACGCGATGTATACGCACGCTGGATGTTTAGTATGTTTCTGGTTCACCGACATGTAATTAAAGTAAAACAGGATGAGAAGAAACGTTTTTTGCTGCAAACCCAGAAGCTTATTTAATAGATAACGCTTTGAGAAAGAGTACTGTTGAGAGGGGGAAATTAAGACGATTAGCGTAAAAGAGAGACTGAGAGAAACAGAGCCACGTATTGTCTTCGACTTTCTGCAACCTGACGTACACTCTGGCGGACGCGGAAGCAGGCACGGCCACGAAGTGCTTTAATCGAACAGGGCTGCCTTTATGTTTTTTAACTTATTAATATACCCATCTTCTTCTTTCCATAATCATGTCTTGGATGGGCATCTGGGTGAAGCGACGTCCCATCCTCCTCCGTGTTTTTGCTTAAGCCTTGGATAATAAACACGTAAAACGCACTTTATCGCGTGTCCTTTTGCTGGTCTAATGCGCCGACGCATAATTACAAAAGGGTTAGGAGACGCGCTCCCTGTGTTTACAATTGATTCCATGGACAATATGCGATATGAGAAAATTAAAGCAAAGTTCGAGCCCTCAAAAGGAGTATTTTACTGCTCTGTTTGATGAGAGAAAAAAACGAAAAAAGAAGCGGTCTTGAGAGAAGTAGAGAAGTGCGAGCAGAAACGGAGATTATTTTTTTTTTTGGAGAAAAATATAAAAGAAACCCACGAGGGAGTGAGGAATGACTGCCATATTTGATCCCGAACACTGAACAGCGTTAGCCTTCCGTATTTGTGCTTCGGGCCGGAAAGAGTGGGATGGGAGGAATTGCATGAAAATGTTCCAACAAAGGGGAGAATTTTATTATTAAAAGGGGCACTTATAGCAAGAGGGAAGCAAAGCTGGGAATAAACGAACAGGCACGCTAAGCGGAAAGAAGTCATGTTTCCTTTCGGAAGGGGACGGTGTGGGTTTAATAAATTTGTTAGTGCGGTAGGTGGTGGGACAGAGAAACAAATCAGCGACGGAGTAAAGAGAGGGAGAGAGAGGGAGAGAGAGATGGAGAGAGAGAGAGAGAGAGAGAGAGAGAGAGAGAGAGAGAGAGAGAGAGAGAGAGAGAGAGAGAGAGAGAGAGAGAGAGAGAGAGAGAGAGAGAGAGAGAGAGAGAGAGAGAGAGAGAGAGAGAGAGAGAGAGAGAGAGAGAGAGAGAGAGAGAGAGAGAGAGAGAGAGAGAGAGAGAGAGAGAGAGAGAGAGAGAGAGAGAGAGAGAGAGAGAGAGAGAGAGAGAGAGAGAGAGAGAGAGAGAGAGAGAGAGAGAGAGAGAGAGAGAGAGAGAGAGAGAGAGAGAGAGAGAGAGAGAGAGAGAGAGAGAGAGAGAGAGAGAGAGAGAGAGAGAGAGAGAGAGAGAGAGAGAGAGAGAGAGAGAGAGAGAGAGGCGGACAAAGACGTGAGGGCAGTAAAGGGCGTTCGTTTTTTCAGAACAATTGGGGAAAAAGGGCCATGGAGTCAAAGCGAGGAACGAGACAAGCAGAAAAGCTGGGAAGATCGATATATAAAAAAAAATCTTATCAAATGTATGTGCATGGGTAAAGTAGGTTGATTTCATTTCCTCCTTTCGTTGGATCAAAGGAAGGCAGAGGTGGGAAACCGGGGTGGAATTCGGGAAATGTGAGAAAAGGAAGAGGAAACCCCTCCGTTCGTTCTGTCCAGGTTAGAGTGTGTTCGTCCATTCATGTACCGCCGAAGCCGGCGAGGACGTCCAGACCGAGTGTGCATTCATTGCGTCGACAAAGACACGGAGTCCCCCCACTTCCCTTTGGCCTTTCCTCTCTCGATCTTCTCTCTTTATGACTTTTATAACCAAATTTCTCACTTTTCTGCGTCTCTGGTACTGCCTGCTGCATTCTCAGCCTGCTTTCTCTCTCTCTCTCTCTCTCGCCCTCTCTCTTTAGTGTTTTGTTTTGTTTGCGTTTTGTGATAAAATACAAACATGTCTTTCCGCTGCTTTTGAAACAGTAGCGACGTTTGAGTATGTACTCCATAATTGTGGAACAAAGGCCGTCGGTTCCCGAGGAGAAAAAAAGAGAGAAAGGTAAATGGACGTGACAGGGCTACCATTATCTCGCTTTTCCTTTATATTTATTTACTACCCTTTTTCTCTTTTCCTCTCTTTTGCAGTATGTACGACGCTACGACCACGTTAAAAGCCTCGCGGGGATCAATAAAGCCTTTCTCTTGCCACCGGTCTCCGTCCGTCGGCCAGTAGTAGTACGCTCCTCCTCCGCAGCAGCATCTCCTCCGGAGACAGGGAGGACCGAGGAGACGCTCGACAATTGGGGTTACGGGAAGGGCAAATTGAGTCTTGGGTCCGCCACCGAAGAAACGATATAACGTCTTTTCAGTTATTATATTATAGTACTGTAAATGGAGTTGTAGTGTTTATTGTAGTCTGACAATCAATGGAGCGGCAGAGCGCAGCAGAAACTGAAGCAGAAGCAGCTGCTGCAGCTACAGCTGCGACTGCACAGCAAAAGCCAAGAAGGAGATGAGAGACAGACTCGAAAAAGAGACACGGGAGGAAAGAGAGCGAGCGAGAGAGCAAAAAAAAATACAAAATACAAAATACAAAAAAGAGAGTTTTTTCGGGCGATTTGATGTTATTAATTTTTTTGATTTAAATAGGGTAAACAGGAGTACGTACGCATGGTGTGTCCGTCTCTTTTGACCCATCTGCTTTTAGCAACGCCAAGGGTGAACAGGCCCGGCGCCAGCACTCAGCGGCAGAGGCATGAATCTCCTTATCCTGAGCTTCAACGCCACCACTAACCTGACCTGCCCCACATCCATTCCTTGTGCTCTTTCCGAGATTCCTCTTCGTTCCTTTCTTCTGCTTTGATGGAAATCGATCTGAACGCCATGGACGATGCCGTAGACGATCCTGCTATCAGTTCGTCGTCAGCCTCTGTTTGTTTGGAGTTGTGGCAGGCATGTGCGGGCCCACTCATCTCCCTCCCCAGGAAGGGGAGTTCCGTGGTGTATTTGCCGCAGGGACATTTGGAGCAGATGGGGGATTTCCCTTCCATGAATCACGATCTCCCTCCCCACGTGTTTTGCCGTGTTGTAGACGTTAAACTTCATGTAAGTCTTTCTTTCCTCCCTTGCTAGTTTCTCGTTTTCCCTCTCCCAGTGCTATCTTCCTCATTCCGTCGTTAATGGCCGAAATACCTGCTCCTCTTCTTTTTCCTTCTGTAGGCGGAGGAGGCGATAGATGACGTTTACGCGCAGGTCTCTCTCGTCCCGGAAAGTCAGGTAAAGCACCGGATTCTGCTCAATTCTTCACTTTTTTCTATTTAAATTTTATTTTTTCCGTAAATTTCCGCTTCTCCACTCTCTTCTCTTGTCTGAAATGCATATTGGCTTGGTTTCATTGTATACCCAGAAAAGAAAAAAATAAGTAAACAAAAAAAATTTGTATTGAGAGTCGATATACTCACTCACAAGGTGTCTTTTTGACAGCAAACGGAGGAGAGGGCTCGAGACGGAGAGGTTGAAGAGGAGACTGATGGGTTGACCAAGTCAACGACTCCTCACATGTTCTGCAAGACTCTCACAGCTTCTGATACTAGCACTCACGGAGGCTTCTCCGTTCCCCGTCGAGCTGCAGAGGACTGCTTCCCTCCTCTGGTAAGTGCCATCATAGTATCATTTTATCCATCCATACTAGTGCGTGTCTACATTGTGAGACATCACCCAGAAATTGAATTCGGAACTGCCTTCGCCTAAACACATTTTGCTTGCTTCTGCTAAATTCCTCCTCCCTTTTCTCTGAATCCCGTGTTGGTCTCAGGATTATAAGCAGCAAAGACCTTCCCAAGAGCTTGTTGCCAAGGATTTACGTGGTGCCGAGTGGAGGTTTCGGCACATTTACAGAGGTATGTAGCTTATTATATTTGAATTTCATGGGTCATTGGTCGAATGGATTTAGTCTATTATTGAAAAGAATCATTGGTATGGATTTCCTCACTATTTTTTTCCCAAAATAGTTAAATTTTTTAGCTGGACTTCGGTTTGTAGGTCAGCCACGCCGGCATTTACTCACTACTGGGTGGAGTGCGTTTGTGAACAAGAAAAAACTTGTTTCAGGAGATGCTGTGCTCTTCCTAAGGTAGTAACAACTCGTCTCAGGCCTAACGTTTAAAAGTGCCTTTTTATACATGAATGTGAACATTCAGTTTATGAACTAAGTGCCTTTTTTTTTTCTGGGGTTATCATCTAGGGGCGAGAATGGAGAGCTGAGACTAGGCGTTCGACGGGCTTCTCAACTTCATGGCGGCATATCATATTCAACCTTCTGCAGCCAGAGGACGAATCTGGGGTCCTTTGCTGCTGTGGCTAATGCAGTGGCCAAAAAGACTGTTTTCCACATCTACTATAATCCCAGGTATTGCACACTTCAAGGATAATTTACTCTACTGAAAAAAATAAAGAAAAAATACAGAGCAGGGGAAGGACTGTCACCGGCTTACCACTAGCTATTAGTAAAGTGTGTCGCTTTTAACTAATTGCCACGGGGTGGCTTTTCTCTTCAATACAATAATGCAAGATGTGAAATGTGATGCTTCTTGCACATGTAAGAAAGTTTCCGGTTACAAGAGTGGAGAACCTTTCATTTTATTTTTTTCCCAGCCTCCTAGGTTTAACAGGAGAACAATATGGAAAAAACAAAAACAAAGGAAAGAAGTATCTACTGTTGAGCATTACTGATCAACTACAACCCTTTTTCTGTTCATCTGAACGTTCAGGTAGGCAACTATAAGGACCCTCTGGCTGGGTGAGTTGCTCTCTGAGGAAGTTAGTGGAAGATTTCCTTGTTTGTTTTTCGTTTTTAAAATAATTTTCACTTTTCACTGCTGCAAATATTGGTATTTATTTCTTGAGTATTGTGATTTGTGGAAGTTAGTAGCATGTTGAAGAGAGTGCTTAGGTATGTTCTTCGGATCTCTTTCCACGTTTTCTTCTATAATTTGGCTGTTGTAACTGGGTAGATGCTCTACCAGAGTCATTTAGGAATTATGGCACCTGTACCCATAAACGTGTTTGGGTAAAATTTGCTTAATATCTTGATAGTTGTGTGGGATTATTCTGTGCAGCTTATATGTTGATATTCTTGCCAATGAATTATTTGATTTGTCGCAATCTCTGAGCTTTAAGCACTTTTATTACAGGGCAAGCCCATCAGAGTTCATTATACCATGCTGGAAGTTCTTTAAGAGCTTTAGTCATGCATTTTCTGTTGGGATGAGGTTCAAAATGCGATATGAAACTGAAGATGCCGCAGAGAGGAGGTTTATTTTGCTAATATCATGGCTTATTATAACTTTATTTTCTGTAATTGCCCAAAGCATAACAAGATTTTTTTGTCTGTTAACTTTTTGTGCTGCAGGTATACGGGGGTAATTAGTGGCATCAGTGACTTGGATCCTGTGAGGTGGCCTGGCTCAAAATGGAGATGCCTTTTGGTAAGTCTTTCTTTTCTTCCAATTCTGAGCTTCTACTGTTGTGTTGTAATCTGAAAGATTATTCATAAGTAATATGCTTGGGTATTGTCTTCTTTGCAGGTAAGGTGGGATGATGATGTAGAAACCCACAGGCAAAACCGGGTTTCACCATGGGAGATAGAACCCTCTGGTTCCGTTCTTGGTTCTTCCAATTCCACACTTACTGGCTTTAAGAGAAGCAAACTCAGTCTTTCTTCAGCCACAGCAGAGTTTCCTCTTCCTAGTAAGCTCATTGGAACTTGTAAACTATTTTAGTCTTCCCAAATTTTGGTTAGTGATCTGTCTCACTGGTCTCTTCTATTGGCAGATGGAAGTGGGTTTGCGGACTTGGGGGAACCTGTTGGGTTCCAAAAGGTCTTGCAAGGTCAAGAAATTTTGGGTTTTCAAACTCATTACAAAGGCATTGCTGTATCAAACAACAGGTTGCCTGAAGTGAGGAGCTGCATTGGTGTAAGTAACAATGCAAGTGACTCTTCATACAAGGGCATAGGCCTGAGTGAATCCCTTGGATTCCATAAGGTCTTGCAAGGTCAAGAAATTTTTCCTCTGAAACAGCGATTTGAGGTAGATCGTGTGGATAAACAAGCTTGGGACAGAGCTGGCTTTCGAACTTTAAGTGGGGTTCGTATGTTAAACAGGGGTGGGAATGGCAATAGATGGATTGGACAAGTCCAACCATCCCCGGGGTTGACTCCAGTGTCTTCTCCATCATCTGTTCTAATGTTCCCGCATGCAAGTGTTCAGGCATCACACTTATACAGGACACATGGTACAGAAAGCCCAAAAGGTGGGGAAGGTGGGGGCCAGTTTGGTCGGCTCAATAGTTTTGAAGATCTAAGTAGGAAGTATGGGGATTCACAGAGTCTGCAAAACTGCAGTAGGAATGATTTGGGAAGCTTGTCATATGATCATCACAATCCGAGTAAAGAGTTGGGTATGAATCAGACTGTTAACAATAGAAAAGCAGATCCCAAGGAGCAGCATGATGGTCTTCAATCTGCTAGAAGCAGTTGCAGGCTCTTCGGATTTTCCTTAACAAAGGCAACAAATTCATCAAATGATGGGTGGGTCTCTCCAACTTCGTCTCCTTCTGTGGAGGATGATTCCCCATTCCCATCATGCTCAAGTCCTGACCAGGGGCTACCAATGACTGCAGTTCGAAGTTGTACTAAAGTAAGAACTGCAAACGGTTTGAGCCCCTCTGTTAGTCATTTCCGTTGTTCTTTACTTTGCCATGAGATGACAACTGCAGGTTCACAAACACGGGAGTATTGTTGTAGGCAGGGCCATTGATTTTGTCCAAGCCTGAAGGGTATTTCGATCTGATCTCAGAGTTGGGAACGGCTTATCAATATAGAAGGGCACTTGCAGGATCCCAGAAAAGAAAGGCTAGTTATTTTTAATGACCGTGCAGATGATATGATATTCCTGCTGGGTTAACGTTGGCAGTTGGTTTTTATGTTTATTTACTTCAAAAAGAAAAGAGTTGTAGTTACTCAATTCTCACTTCGTAGTTCATTGCTTTTCAAGTGTCATGCTTCTTTCTTCAAGAGAGGTTGCATTCCCTCCCATGAGAATACTGGAGAAGGAAAATAGAAAAAAAGAAATGAATCTCCAATATCAGCTAAGCGGAATTCCATGGACATAGATTGCACCTGGACTTACAGCCGATCGATTAAGGCATATTTTGCAGGGGAACTTGGCATCATAGCTTCTAAAGTCCTTATACACGCGTATTGTAAAGGAGGTGGTACAGGTGTTACGGGGTGTGGCTGGTGATGATGCTCTTGTTTCTTCCGAAGAGGCACCGCCTAATGTTTTGTGCCGCGGTTTGATTCTTGTCCTGTCGTTACTCAAAGATTTCTGGACTGTCTAAACTGAAATCATTGCTTTTGAGCTTTCTACTTTGTAATTTTCTGTTTCTGTCTGCAAAGTTTGCCCCTTAATCTACCGGATGATTCACCCACAATGTACTCCTCATCTTGCGTGGTAGAATGTAAAGTGGCTGCTTTGAGTCTGAGAAGACAGACATCATTGCTTATGTCACTTGGCGTGGTCCACTTTACTCAATCGATGGAATTTTTGGTAGTTTTCTGAAATCTCAGAAAGGTTTAATGACTGATCTGTTGGCATGTTTGTTTCCATCAACATATCATGAAGTTTTTACAAAATATTTCTCGCTTGTCTTTTAAACAGGTTTCATGTATCGAATTTTTGCCATTTTTTATTTGAAACCAAGACTTGTAAATTATCTACTGGAGACAAGCTTACGAAAAGTTCGGATGAAAGACAGATGCAGACCTGAGGAGGTTAATTTCTGTGAAGCAGGAACGACAACGTAAACGACAATCAAAGTTTTCAAGTTCAGGAATATCTTTCGTCTACTACCTCGGACATCGCCCCAAAAATCTGCATCGGATAGCAATTTCCGAGATTTTCTTAGGACGACGGAACTCCATATGACATAGCAGATAGGTAAAACACCGCGGATCTTGAAGCTAAAACATTCAGTGAACTTAACTTGTCGAGAGTTTCATTTTATGGATAGCTTTCCAAGAAAATTCGATGCGTCGATATCTGGGTACCTTCCAAATGACTCTTTTTAATCTTTGATGATCCGCTATAAAGAAAAAGAAAAAAAAATTGGCTTGCGCGTATTGCGGCTTTGTTCGGCGCTGCGATCCTGAAACTCCCAGAAAACAAAAGTATTCAGATTGGAGGGAGGACCCGACCCGACGCAAGCGCTGACTAGAGTCCAAAAATGGGAACACTGGTCCATGTGCCTCCCTGTTTAACAAAAACTAGAATATTCAAGCTGGAGGGGTGATCTTTCCCCTTGAAATTTAAGCCAGATAGATGACATGGTGTCACTCCCAGGAACTCGAGAATAATGGGGAAATGGTGCGGGAGACGCGTACAGACGAGGGATGGCACATGGGTATCTGTGGTATTTTAATGGCGTGATTGATGCACCCACGCCATCTCATTGTTTCTTATTCGCTTCACCCCTGCAACCCTTCCGACATCCACATTTCAAGCCATGGAAAGATAGAACAAAATCCGAGTCTCCTTAATGATCCTACAGTTGGATGTGAGGCCTGTAGCCATACCCAAGTTGGCGGTTACTATTTTCCCCCTTTTTATTTTCTGTTTCTGTAGGTGGACACGAAGGAGCGATGAGGGGTTGGGGAAGGTGAAAAGGCTCGACAAAGTTCGCCCGTGTTTCTGGGCGGTGGAAGATGGCGACGGAAGGAGAAGATTCATGTGGGGTTTGTACTGCTTGCAGGGATCGAAGGGTTGGACCCGTGGAGCTTCTGGACAAGTACTGGTTCTTTCACAATACCCTCGATGGATTTTGGGTTCCCGATTCTTCAATCGAGGATTCTTGCACGAAGAACAGCTTAGAAATGGAGGTTAAGGATTCGAACGAGCCTACCGCCGTTTCCGATGCGGGATTCGGACGCTCTGTCGCTCCGGTTAATGATGAATCGATCTTCGCCGTTTCCGCTACTACTACTCCGGGAGAGAATCGTTCTGACGGTTCCAAGTTGGTTCGAGCTCCGTCACTTCCTCCCTACATAGGAAAGATTGAAGCAGGTCGGGGGGAAGACCGCGGTCGTAAACCCAGAGAGACCAAATTGCAGAGGAATATCGACGGGGCTTTCTCTGCGCCTCTTATCGGTGCTATCCAAGGGAAGGAGAGTCAATTTGTCGATCACAAGTTGCTTCGTGCTCCGTCGCTTCCGCCTGACATAGGTCGGAAGAACGCGGTTCAAGGAGGAGGGGAAAGTTTCCGGGAAGCGAGACAGACCAGACGCCAGCAGAAGGAAGGGTCGGTCTCCTCGTCCGCCACTCCTTCGGGAAAGAAGAATCAATCGTCGGGAACCAATTTGAATTTGGTTCGAGCTCCATCTCTTCCACCTGCCATGGCAAAAAAGGAGGAAGCTCAAGAAGAAGAAAGCCGCGGCAAACCGAGAAAATCCAGTTTGCATCGCTCCATGAGCAGCTCTTTAGACATCAGGTCTTCATATATGCCTCCCGGATACAAAAGCTACTCTTCCAAGGTAAGCCGATTTGTTTATGCAGTGCTTACTGCATCTAGATTACTGCTGCTGAAAATCTGAACGATTCGGGCGTAAAGTTGCAATTCATTGACGCCATTGCAGAGCTCCAAACAACTCAACATTCCAAGGGATTGGCAGCCGTCGAAACCCAATCGCCAGAAGAGCCTTAGCGAGCTCGAATTCGAGGAATTGCAGGGCTTCATGGATTTGGGTTTCACTTTCAACAGAGACGACATCAATCCCAGCATACTGAACATGATCCCTGGTCTTCAAGAAAACAGACCCATTGACGAGGAAAAAGTAAGCAGACCATATCTCTCCGAAGCGTGGTCCGTCCAGAGGCCAAACCCTCCAAGCCTAAACTGGGATAATCTCGACTCGAGTTCAGTCGACATGAAAGAGCAGCTCAAGGTTTGGGCAAGAACCGTGGCTTCCAACGTCAGTCAACAATGTTAAAATCTCGCTCTCTATAGGGACATTGTTCTTTTTCTGCCTAAACATTCATGTCCTATAAAAGAAACCGGATACGTCTGATTGGACCTTCTCTTCTCTGTATTGCTGCTTTTGACAGGAGGTAGTTTGTATGGAATCCATATTTCAACCTGTTCCCGTTTAGATCCATTTAATTTGTAGTGTATCATGAAAAAATAGAATATCAGGTATGCCAGTGTGACACGGCTCTCTCGTCATCTGTGTGCGGTAGTGTTTGTTCTTATGCGGTAGGTCAAGATCTGTGATTGGGGCTCTCTTCTCCAGTTGCGTTTCAACTTTCACTACAAAATTGATAAGAAACGTACAATTCAATTTCAAGCAGACAGATTGAGAATATAAAATGGTTCATCATGTTACTATCTATTAATCCTGCTAAAAAAAAGAATAAATTTATTCGAGTGCCCTGTTGGAGAGGCCCTTCAATGAAATGGAAATCAGGGTGAAAGCTTGAAGCCACCGGAGATGATCCCTATCTCATCGATCGTTCATCTGCGGAATCTCCTTCAAAATTGAATCCGAAATGGGGATGTGCCTAGTGTTCCATATTTTGATTCGTTCATGTTTGATAAACCGCCTTTCGCGTCGATTTTTAATGGCGATTGAACTGAAAAATTCCTCTCGAATGCGATCATCTAAATACGGGAGGAAGATGAGCAAGCAATGTTGGTCTGAACATGCGTTTATACAGATGTCTCGCCATGATTCATCAGAGAATATTTGGGAAATGTATAATGATTCTCAAAAAATGTAAATTATTTTTGAAATGAACGGGAGGGAACCTCAGCAAAAACATCGAAAGAAAGTTCTTTTTCTTCTTTATCCAAAGTCCAAAATCCATAAAACATAGCGAAGAGTGCGGCGATCGCAAAATGTAACCCATCAGCAAATTTGCTCTCCGGCCGTCCTTCTTTCTTGGGTAATTCATACAAGAACGCAAAACAGAAAATCTGAGGAAGAAGAAGAAAAAAAAAGGAAGGGTCACGGGCGATCTGCACCACTTCAGTAAGGGGGCGATCTGTAGAGCGAACCATAAGATCCACCACCAGAGCCGGGTCGATTCCCGACGGAACCAGGCCGATTCCGATCATAATCCGCTGCGAGACGATTCATCCCTTCGTAGTATCCTCCGGATTTGGGGCGTCCGTCTTCTCCCTCTCTCGCCAGACCTTGGCCTTGGCCCTGCCCGAACGAAAGGCTCCGGTCGCGCGGCCTAAACCCCTGTTTCTCTTTGTCGACCTGGCCAAGTTTGTCCTCCCGACGGACGAATCCCGGGCGCAGATGCGGGGGGACGAATGGCTCCGTCTTCGGCAACGTCACCGGCTGAGACTCTCCCTGATCCCTCTCCCCGAGCTTGAAATGATCTCTCTCTTCTTTGACGGGGTGGGGAGATGCGGTGGTAGAAGAATCGGAGCGACCCAGAGGGCGGAGAGAGATGGAGTCGCGCGGCGGATCGGCGGGTTTCTGGGGAGGCGTTTCGGGGCGGAGGGGGAGCGGCGGCGGAGGCTGAGGCTTGGAAGGGCGGGTCAGGACGAGCATGCGGCCATGGGGGCGAGTGGTGGCGAGGGGGCCGTTCTGGGTTGCAACGGGAGGAGCTGCTGCCGGGGAAGAGGAGGGTTTCTTGGGGCCGTAGATTTCGTTGAAATTGATGGATGTGTACTTGTTGGTTTTTGCCATCCACCGAAAAAAGAGTGAGGAGAGAGAGAGAGAGAGAGAGAGAGAGAGAGAGAGAGATTTCTTTTCCGGCGAAGAAAGAAAACCGATACGGGGAGAGAGACGACTCTGCTTTTTAAGGACCACCAAGGTTGAAGAAAGCGAGAGATGGGCGAAGAAACCCCAGAAACTCGTTCGCTTTTGTTTCTTGCCTTTGTGTCTTCTTCACCGCCCCCTTCCCTGTTCCATCTGGAAAATTACGTTTACCACCCTAACCTGCCACCTACCCTCATCGCCCATGTCCACAAACAAATTAGAGTGGGCTTTTTAAGATGTCTTTATAATGGGCTTTTTATGATGTTTATTTATCTCTTAATCGTACATGAATACTCAAATTTGCTACGGGTTACAGAAGAAATGAGTGAACGTGAGTTGTTTGAACTCGAAGACAGTGATTGAAAATCCACGAAAAGCCAAGCTAACTGCTTTGAACGGTTGGTCCATTATGTCCAACGAGCTATTATCAGTTTGGAGCCCTATCTAATTACCCACTCTAATTTAAGGGTTGAACCAAAGTGGGAAATCTTTCTCAATCAAATGAAACATAATAATAATACACATGTGACTAATTAAAACATATAGATGGACTTCAGGCAGTATAATAAAATTTTTCATAAAAAATTAAAAAAAAACTGTATTGTATATATGTGAAATGAATGACGATGGTTAATTAGCAGGATAAAGACGGAGTTAAATTTATTTAGCTGCTTACTAGCTATCTTCAAAACCATTAGAATATAGTAAGTGCTTGGAATGAATCTCTAATTTGTGCCATTTGTATAAGGAATCTTCTCATCAAGAGCGCCCAACTTTTAAGTGCATAATATTTAGAGTGCATTAACGACTGCACATGAAGGATTCCACCCTTTTCTTGAAGTAAATATCTCCACTATAAAGCGACCGGCCGGTTTGGGCTCTGTTAGTTGCCCCACTATGTTTACGTAAACTCAGAGCAAACAGAGCCTGAAATGCGGATTGCAGTGCATTTGCAGTCCCGAAAAAGATGAACCGGTTCATAATTCATAAATGCAGAAGAACTGCGGATTAATGCTGATGATCAGTCGTATCGTTTGTGATGAGCCAAGTGGTCCTCGCGTCTGTAAGTACTCTGGAAGTATGAAATCATGGAGGAGAGAGAAGGAGAAAAAAGAGGCCGGTAGTGGTACCATCCATCCCGACTTTTGCATTGCAGAGGCCGGAAATGTCAAAGGGTCCCCGCCGTCCCAGACACGGTGGCCGGTCATGGAGATCGTAATGATGCAAAAGACGCGTTTGATCGGGGAACTAAACCAGTAAGTACTGAAGATTAATTTGCTGCTACGCTCCAGTCTCCAGATGATTAATTTGGCTTATATCAATCGCTGTTCGACCGAATATTGGGGGCAATTAAGCCGCTGTCCTTCCTTTCAAAAGCATTTATGAAATCTGGGTCTCGCGATTCCAGAGGCATCAATGGCAGCAGTACCAGGTCCATGCGTCTCGGTGTCAACACGTTAGACGCTGCAGAGAATTCCAATCTTCGACCAGCTTAACCAAACTGTGACGTCCCCAGTGATCAATATTGATCACAGATCCCCCATGAACAGTTCTCGTTAATTAGATTAATATTTAGTGTCTATTTTGGGTTTCATTCACGACCGCCTTCAAACTTACAAGGGAACTGGGAAGCTTCGTCCTCGAGGCGAAACAGAAAAGGGATCTGCGCGCTTTCCGCCGTCTGCACACTTTCCGCCGTCTGCGCACAAAACCAGGAACCGGACACGCATCGCACTGTAGTACCCTGCACCGCGTTTCTGAACCGCCACCAGTCAGCACTGCAATTCCATTTCCTGACCGAAACCGAATTCCGTAAGTTGATCATAAAACTAGTAAGTAAAACGTGAAAAGCAATCACTTTTATAGAACTGTCCGTCGAATTCGTATATTTTTCCATTTCGTATGGGCAATCCTTCCTGCTGACCTTCCCATGTTCAGGGGTGCTGGCTGCGTGCCGAATGATGACAATTGAAAACTGAAAAGAAGAAAAAAAACCCTCGTGAGAGACATCAAGGTACCTTAATTTGTTCTCCCTCCTTCAGTGGGTCGATTTGGAAGCGCTTTTTTTTGTTTTTTTCTCTTTCAAGTATAAAGACAAGATGAGATGGTCATCGACGCCGTCCTTCCCCTGCTTCCCTTTTCCATCTATGGCTTTACTAGAAAAAAAAAAAAAAAAAAAGCACAACACGTTTCTGACTTTTTTCTGATTTTTCTGGTCTATATGTTTCGTTGATGCGTACGTCATACATCCCATCAGCCGCAACCTCGGAAACGCCTTATTTGAGTTTGACGAATCTTCGAAACTGTTTTTAAGAAAGAATCTCCATCTCTCTCCTCTGCAACATTAACAGGCTGATACTTATTTTCCCTCCGACGTCCATCCAGCTCCCAACCATGGCCGGAGGAACCAGTACTTCCTACGAGGCTTCCTTGGAACAAACACCGACATGGGCCGTTGCCACTGTTTGCGCCGTCCTCGTGACCATCTCCATCTTCATAGAACACGGCCTTCATCTCCTCACCAAGGTACTTTCTCCTCCCCACCAGGTTGAATCGTGTTTCGACGTCGCGGAATTTATTAGCTCTCCTTTCAAAATTGATTTGGGTGCGGTGTGCTCTTTTTCTCAGTTTCTGCACAGAAGGAAAAGGAAATATCTCAGTAAAGCTCTTCTCAAGATCAGGGCAGGTGAGGAAACGAGTGGCGAAACATTCTTAATACGCACACTAGCTAATTGAATACCAATTAGACTTCATAAACGATAACGGGAATTCGTTTTCTTGATTCTTTGTTTGTTGCTTTGTTTTTTTTTTCCTTTTGTGGGGAGATTAGAGCTGATGCTTCTGGGATTTCTGACACTGCTGCTGACTGTGGCGCAACAGCCCATCTCCAAGATATGCATCCCCAAAAGGATGGGCGATTCCTTCCGCCCATGTCAAAACACTACTCTCCCAGATTACATTGTAGAGGAGAAAACTTGCCAACGGCAGGTGGGATTTAGTGTAGCTTCTCTCTTTAATTTCTGTCAGAAGCTAGATATCATGGAGCGAGGAAACAGTTGATAGAAACTTACAATTTCGTCACAAAAAACAGGGGAAGATTTCGCTCGTTTCGAGTACTGGCATCAACGAATTGCAGGTTCTTATATTCGCGTTGGCGGTTTTCCATGTCCTGTCCTGCATGTTGACGATGGGTCTTGGGATAGCAAAGGTGATCTTTGCTCAAACTTAGCGCTTTTTGTTCATTTTTCTTGTTTATTTCTTTCTATAAGCGAGAATCAAATCATGTGGTCGCCAACGAAACGAATTGTCAAAGTAAGACACGGAGAGATCAAGAAATTTCCCCAAACGGGAAAATTAAGGCCTCGATCTTGTCCTGTTCTTCGTTCGTACGTACGAACGTGATTTGACTAATTGCTGACGTGATCTCCTTCCATTTTTTTTCTTTAATTTTTGCAGATGAACAGATGGGAATCTTGGGAAGAAGAGACCAGAACGCTCGACTACGAGTTTTCCAACGGTATTAATCCATCTCCTCTTACGTGCACCTAATCACCGACATTACGCCTGCTTTCTTTGTCCAACGCTTCTTTGCGGAAAAATATTTGAGGCTTTTCGACCGAGAGTTTCTCATATACGTACAAGGGTGGGAAATTAACCATGAGGCCACAGCTTTTCTGTTCCTCTACTTTTACTTTAACCTGATCTCTTTCAGCCTCGGCTCCTTGAATTAAATTCCACAACTTTAACGGTGGAAGAAGAGAAGGAGAAGATACGAGACAGATTGTGATATGCTTAAAATACTTGGTTTCGGGTAAGTGACAAGAGGATCACATGAGATACCCATCTGCGGGACGCGAACATACTGCCATTTTTGTAGCTTTAGTCTGTAACTGATAGGCATCGATGATGAATACGGTGCTAGTTCAGGAAATTGAGAGAAGGAGGCATGTGGGGGAGCTTGAGCTTGCTTCCAATTCCCCCTTTTCAGTAGTAATTATCGTGAACGTTAAAGTGGAAATTATAGTCTGAAAGCAGAGAAGCAAATTTCTCCCATCTGTTTTCTTTCTCTGTTTTTTTATCTTTAATTTGGTCCGAAACCAGCTACCTTTCTTGAATTTTAATGGACCCGTCGTACTCCATGAGCAAAGCCATTAATATATATGGTCCACACAGCGGAACAGTTCAGAGGAGAAAGTCCCTGACTTGGAGATCGTCTTCTCTGGTAAAGATTATTCCAGTTATCAACAACAGTAACCGGGAAGAGAAGTAAAAAGTTTTCACTGAAGTGAGGAACTGTTATCAACTGCTTCGGGTCCATGATCTAGTCGTAGCCAATTTTTAGAACTTTTTGAAACCCAGTTATCTTGTGTTGCATGCGGACGGACTGGTTCTGATATCACTCTCCTAATTTGCCCCCCTTTACAGATCCTCGGAGGTTCAAGTTGGCCAAGCAGACATCTTTTGTAAAGAGGCACTTGAGGTTCTGGAGTGCCCATCCCCTTCTCCTTTGGCCTGTAAGTTCATCTCTTCTCTTACAATACTTGCTGTTTTTTTTTTAAAAAAAAAAAAACAAGGGGTCCATTATTCCTAGTTTATATATCAAAGATAACTGTGCCGTTGTTGCTCCAATTGCAGGCTAGTTTTGTCAGACAATTTACCGGTTCCGTCTCCAAAACTGATTATTTTGCTCTTCGACATGGATTCATCACGGTATAACCAATGGGCAACCAATGAAGTACTACTAAATTATCCTAATTCCCTATATAATATGATCAGTACTCGTATAAGAATTTCTTCCCTGTTGTTAATTGCATTGCAGGCTCATTTTTCAGCGGGGAGCAAGTTTAATTTCCAGAAGTTTCTCAGGAGAGCTTTGGACGAAGACTTCTCTAAAGTGGTCGGAATGAGGTGATCTGTGATCAGCTGTCTAATTCACTCCAAATTAGCTTTAATTTCCGTCCATTATTAAAATCAAACACCATAGATTAATTTGACTGTTGATCTCTCTCTTACATGCAGTCTTTGGATCTGGATGTTCTCGGTGCTTTTCATATTTCTGAATGCCCACAGTAAGAAACCCGAACGGAAACCTAGCTAACGATTGATCGGTTTATTGTAATTCGGAATAGAGTCTCCCACTCGATTCCAGCTCTGATCAAAATCTTATCTGGGTCCATTCCGTTCTCTTCTTGTTGCAGAATTTTACAGCTATTTCTGGCTTCCCTTCTTTCCTTTGGTTGTGAGTACTTGAAATCCAACAGTTAATCATAACTCGGTCGTACTTATCATGAACGGACAGTCGTTGAGACGTAACGATAAACCTATGCTGAGGTTTCTACATGCATATTGCAGATGGCTTTGATTGTGGGGACGAAACTACAGTTTATCATAACAAAGATGTGTTTGGATCAGAGCGGGGATGAATCGGTGGTGGTGCAAGGAGCTTTGGTGGTGAAGCCCGACGACAATCTCTTCTGGTTTGGGCGTCCTCGTCTGCTTCTTCATCTCATCCAATTCATCTTATTCCAGGTGAGATGTTTCACAGATAATAGGAAAATTCCGTGCTTTATTTTTTCACAGATAATAGAAAGGCAGTGGTATTATTAATATATAGAGCTAGAAATAAACAGTACTATTAATTCTAATGGATATTATATCGGAATTTTCTTGGTTGCAGAACGCTTTTCAACTGGCCTTCTTCGCTTGGACCTGGGTAAGTCCATAAGTTTAATTTCTTCCTCTGAAAAATATAAAATGAACAAATAAAAAATAAATAAACTTGTTGAGAGTGGGATTTGAACCCACGCCCTTTCGGACCAGAACCTTAATCTGGCGCCTTAGACCAACTCGGCCATCTCAACTCAGTTGCTGAAACTACTCGTTCTAGTTACTGAAACAAAAAGAAATATTTTTTGTTCATGGATTATAGAAGAATAAAGAATTTATTGAATCCATTTACCCAATTAACGATCCAATTATGTTGTAACCTCGATGTCACCGGGAAAATTTTCTTTCTCCTGCGTGTTTATTACTAATTTTTGCTTCTCTCTCTCTCT
This sequence comes from Aristolochia contorta, assembly GCA_022405105.1. Lineage (NCBI taxonomy): Eukaryota > Viridiplantae > Streptophyta > Magnoliopsida > Piperales > Aristolochiaceae > Aristolochia > Aristolochia contorta. Next base: position 2,541,531 of record CM039667.1, on the reverse strand, counting down.
CTCTCTCTCTCTCTCTCTCTCTCTCTCTCTCTCTCTCTCTCTCTCTCTCTCTCTCTCTCTCTCTCTTATGAGTAACATTAATATCTAATGCTTGATGAGTGTTACCACAGTACAAGTTCGGGCTGAGGTCCTGCTTCCACAGGAAAACAGAGGACATCGTAATCAGAATCGCTATGGCGTTCTTGGTTCAGCTCCTCATTGGCTATGTCACTCTACCTCTCTACGCACTGGTCACACAGGTAAAATCGGGAGAAAAAAAAAACAAAGACTGAGAAATAATCCTTTTGTTTTGGTTTAATTACTAGCTGCCTGATCTCTAGCTATATCCATTAATCTTGCTTTCAACCGTTGAATATATCTATCTTGTTCGTTGATCGAGTTTATTAATTAATCTTGAATGGGGGATCGGTGAACGTGTTCAGATGGGTTCGTCGATGAGGAACGCGGTATTCACAGAACGGGTGGTGGACGGGCTGAAGAAATGGCGCGGCGCCGTTGCAAAGCGTCAGCTCGCGGCGAAGAAATCGAAGATTATTAGCAGCTGCTCCAGTAGTACTAGTACTACTAGTGGTCCAACGCCGGAGATCCTATCGCCTTCGCTCACTGTTGACACGTCCCTCTCCGAGGGAGTCGAAGAATCGCGCGCCGCGACGAACTTGGAGCTTCCGTCGCCATCCACGGAAGGTGACCACAAATATTATTACCCGGCCGTCGTCGTTGAAATAATGGAGGAAGCCGATCAGGAACCGCGGGGGTCGACGAGTAGTACTACTCGTTCCAATTCCAAGGGCGCCAGAGGAAACTATGATGGTGAGATCTCCTTTGTTTGGAGATAAAGCAGGAGTACTAGCTGGGGATATATATATATATGATTAATATTCATGAACGCCATGGTTTCATTTGAAGAGAGGATTAAAAGAAGAAATTAGATAGTCGGATTCCATTAATTAATATTCACTTATACCTTTCTGATCTGTAAATTCGTGATTTAATTAGCGATTTTTTTTCAAAATTACCGTTACTTTCTCTCTGTGTAACGAAATTCTAATATTAATTTTGTAGAGTCCAAAAAGGAATTTTTTCTTGTAAAATATACGCAACTGGTCTTATTTATTTGCCGTCCAATGTGGAACGACTGCCTTATTATAACAATATGCATGCACAAACAGGCCAGAATAGCTACCGAAGGAGGGCAGATGATCAAACTCCAAATGCGCTAGAACGTACGTACGTGTCAAAAACGACGAAGGAGACGGTTCTTAAAGTCCATGATCACATGCATGCATGATTGAAAAACGGATCAAGCACAGCGAGACAACCCCCCTGGAAGCAGCCTTGGTATCCTGCCGTGGAAAAAGAAGCTTATGAGCTTCCTGCTTCTTCCGTTCCCTTCCGTGGTACGTCAGGCGTGCTCTGTTGTGGTTGGGTGGCATATTGAAAGTATGGGCACGCACCTTGAGGATCCACCTAAGCTAGCTAGCTAGCTCGTTTGGTAGGAAATTGCAATTTGAATTTTGACGATCGAGGAACTAATTAAGTGAGACAAATTAGATGCAAATAACGATACAAAGTGCGGCGTCACGGTCAAATGATAAGTGGGCTGTACGGTTATAAGTACGTAACTCGCAGTTTCTCAATATTTCACATCCTCTGCAATATTATTCAATCACCCCCAAATCATCTCGTTAACTTTACTCCTTTTTCTAGTACTTGATCGTGACCTTGTTGACCCGGGGATTGATATAAAAACACTACAATCACTTTCGTTACTTGCATCACCCACGTTTTTTCAGTGAGATTTTTTTTTTTTTTTTACAACTTTGGAGCAGATGATCTTGATAATCTTCACGAAAGCTCTTTAAAGTATTGAACAAGTCCAATAGTGTCTCCATCCATCGCAATGGAGGTTGATAACAGTAATCCCCGTTCATTATATATGGACGAGGTTCCGAAGGCGGAAGATCTCACCGTTTCTCAGACTTGCGATGACAAGAGTACTTATCGATTTTCTTGAGTGGGGGCACTGGCTGCTTTGTCGTCTGTGCATGTGAAGTCAAACAAACTCTTTTCATGGATCTCCATGTCTGGATGCCGTATACAGAGAGAGAACGGCCGTTGCTGACTGAGGCTTCCTCCCTAGCTCCCCCACTGTACACGTGCGTACCAACTAATCTTCCTTGTTTAAACAACATATCAACAAGGAAAAGGGACGCAGAGAGAAAGAAAGAGCTTATGAGAGAGCCTATGAGTGAGATAGAGAGAGAGATAAGCTTATAAAGAGCCAGTTTCGTCTTCGTCTTCCTGTTCATTTGCAAGAGAGAGAGAGAGAGAGAGAAGCTGCCGGGTTGTGAAGAATGGCGCAAAGATCACTGGAAGACACTTCTACATGGGCAGTTGCCGTCGTTTGTTTTTTCCTCTGTACCATCTCTTTGCTCATCGAAGCGGCGCTGCACCAGATGACCGAGGTAAGCTTCTACAGCTTCCACGTACATATATATCTCTCGCCGTTTGTTAACTATAACAAATAATTTGTTTGATCGGCTATCGTCACTGATATTGCAGTTTCTGAAACGACGTCGGAGGAAGTCTCTAAACCGAGCTCTGCAGAAGATCAAGACAGGTGAGGGAACGCAAATTTCTTTTAATTGCCCGAGCAGGAACTGGTATCTAGGTAGGTCTGTTTTGTTTTACGGGGAGTACTGGATTTTTATCGCAGGGTTAATGCAACTTGGGTTCATCTCGTTGCTTCTCGCCATTGGAGAAGAACCAATATCCAGAATCTGTGTCAGAAAGAGCGTTGCAGACTCTTTTCTTCCCTGCAAAGGAGAAAATAGCTTGACAGACCCAGGTGTTACAGTGAACGATGACTCCTGTGGTCAGGTAAAGGTTTTATTAATAATTAACCAGAAAATTAAGCGAAATAAAAAGCCCATAAAGTTTATTTGCAATCCGGTTTCCCCTCTCGTTTTGTGGGGAGAGCCAATTAAAGCTCGTACGTTGTCACTCGCAGGGGATGGTCTCACTCGTATCCAGCGAAGGCATAACGGAGCTTCACATATTCATCTTTGTTTTGGCAGTCTTCCATGTCCTGTACTGTGTTTTAACCATGTTCCTTGGAACGGCCAAGGTAACTTGCTTTACCGATTCCTTTTGAACGCCTCCCACCGAAACATTTCTCCATTCGCTGTCTTATACCCAGATATCTCTCTCCTCGATGTTATTATAAACACAGATGAAGCGCTGGAAAGCCTGGGAAGAAGAAACCAGGAGCCTCCATTACCAAATCGAAAATGGTGAAGTCCATCGCGCACTTCCTGACGTGAAAACTCAAATCTGTTTTCAGTAAATTAATTCTCTAGCTGGACATCATGTATTGATCACAGTCATCTGAGATGTGGGATTACTGCATTTCAATCGAATTAAATTGCATTCAAACAGGCCTGAAGAGATGACGGCAGGCAACCTTCAAATTCATTCTTTCTCCCAATGTAATGAATAAAATGTTTGCACACAGATTCGAGGAGGTTTCAACTCACTCGGCATACACCATTTGGGAAACGCCACTTAAAGTTGTGGAGCAGCCATCCGTGCCTGCTCTGGCCAGTAAGTATGATTTGCTCCTCACTCTATCAACAAGCAGGCCTGCATCATTTGAAAGGGTTTTCTGCTCTCAGGTTTGTTTCCTTCGCCAGTTTAGGGGATCTGTTACCAAAGCAGACTATTTTGCACTCCGTACCGGATTCATCAAGGTATGCACACCCACAGTAGACTGTAAACAGACCACAACTGTTGCAAAACCTTCAAAACACAGCAAATTGTAAATATAACGAGATTTCACTGCATGCTGGGGACAGGCTCACTTCTCTGATGGCACCAATTATGATTTCCGCAAGTTCCTCACACGAGCTTTTGATGATGACTTTGAGGAGGTGGTAGGAATAAGGTAAAACAAGATAGAAAAAAATTGAGCGTCAAAACTTTGCTCAGTATCAAGCTATGACATTTTCAGTTTACATCTAAATGTTTTGTTCTGCAGCTTTTGGATTTGGATGTTCTCAATACTTTTCATATTCTTCAGTGCTCACGGTAAAACACCCCCCTCGATCGTTGCTGTCTGCTCCTCCAAGGAAGATCTCATGGATATTAATCTTCTCTTTTATTGTCTCGTAGGATTTTACAGCTATTTCTGGCTCCCGTTTATTCCCCTCATTGTAAGGCTAACTATCAAAAAGAACTAATGTCAGTAAAGAGGCTTCTATTGTATACAAAAATTAAATGATATCTGCAGATGGTTTTGATTGTAGGAACAAAACTTCAGGTCATCATCACCCAGATGTGTCTGGAGAGTCAGAGTGAAGGAACCGTTGTTAGAGGAACACTACTGGTAAAACCAGATGACCATCTCTTCTGGTTCCACCAACCTAGATTCCTGCTCCATCTCACCCATTTCATTCTTTTCCAGGTAATACAAAAACCAATTCCAGCATGCAGCATACAGTTTATTCAACCTAAAAATATTTGTAGATAATAATGAAGGACTTTAAACTCCATGCAGAACTCCTTTCAGGTGGCATTTTTCTGTTGGACATGGGTAGGTATCTGAAGTAATTGGTTATCTTTTTTATCCATATGGATGCCCAAGGCTGACCAAGTTGCGGAACAGTACGAGTTCGGGCTGAGATCTTGCTTCCACCAGGAGACGGAAGATATAGTCCTCAGGATCACTTTGGGTGTGATGGTTCAACTTCTCTGCGGTTATATAACTCTACCCCTCTATGCACTGGTTACACAGGTAAATGCACCTGTGGGAGCTCAACCACCTAAAACACAGAAAAGAAATATTTTTATGCAACCACTTCCATAACGTAGAACTTCGTGCATTACATGGTACTTTATCATCACCCAGAAACTTCTTTTGCTAACTTCAAGAATATATTTGAGCTTGAAACAACTAGACATTCCATCATATAAAACTAGGTGTTTTCCCAGAAAATATGAACCTGTTTAGCAGGAGAGAGCGGGAGCAAACAAAGGGAAATATAAGTACCAACTTTTGGATGCTATATATTTCAGTTGAAAAAAATATGAATTTCGGCTTTTAGGTGCCCAACTTTTCATTTAAAAAAATATAAGTTCCAGCCATTGGATTCATTGTATACCATCTAAATTCAGCAATTTAATGCCTCATATTTCAAATAAAATCTCTCCAAGAAAGGAGGATCCATGAATCTCAAAATAACTATAAAAATTGTCAGATGACTAGGCTAGAAGTAAAATCTGATTGCATTTATTCTAGATGCCTAAATCAGGAGATCATTTTTTTCTAATTTTGGACCTATTTTCAATGGTTAAACAGATGGGCTCGGTGATGAATAAGAATGTATTCACTGAACGAGTTGCAAAGGGTCTCAAATATTGGCATTCCCTAGCTCGGATGAACTTGTCAAGGAACAGATCCAGTGAAACAGGACACTCAGTGCTCTCCAACCAAAAAGAAACCTCATCCCATATGCAAGAGCTTAGTTTGGATCATCCTGATACATGTCCTGATATAGCTCAAAATGCTTCTCTGACACCAAAAAGCACTGAAGAGGTGGCTCAGTCCAAGAAAATCATAAGAGAGACCTTCGATGGTGAGATCTCCTTTGCAACCTCATGGAGAGAGAAAGAGAGAGAGAGAGAGCAGGTAGGTAAGAATAATGAGGGGAAGATTTCAGCACTAGGCAAAACACTACCAGATGGGGCAGAAACAATGCAACTTCAATAGCATGTCTCTAGCTACCGTAGCTAACCAGTTCCATCATGTCTTCATAGACCAAGGCACATGTCATCAGCAACCAATGAAGATCAAATAACTTCATGAAAGCAAGGCCAAAGATAACACAGGCAGGAAATATATGTATAAATTTCTTTAATATAAGTTCATCACACGAATGTTATTTCATGAAACATTTTTTTTTTCTTTTGAAATCGTGAAGCTTTTATTCATGAAAAGTTTAGTTGTACAAGCAGTAAACTATCTAGTGTTACAGATAATGGTACAACAGAAAAATTACATGGGCCGGGCCCATTCTGTATATGCTTCTGAACTTTTTTCTATTACACTAGATCGTGACTAATTGAGTTACTACAAGCACTGTTTTTTTCTGTTCAAGCTTTCGCCAGTTTATCGGCGATAGAGTTGGCTGAGCAAGGAACAGCCATAGTCAAGGAAAAGAAGTTCAGCCATAGTCAAGGGAAAGAAGTTCAGCCATAGTCAAGGGAAAGAAGTTCAGCCATAGTCTCTTTGCAATGTTGCCCCAGAAAGGCCACCAGTAATTCTGTCCGGAGGTTTATGCATCAGAATGACATCATTTAAACTCAATTATCAGCCAACTATGCAAACAGGCAGCAAAAACTTTTAAGGAAAGTAACAAGAAAAATGTGAGTCCCCCACCAGTCATTGCTTGTAAGGTAAGACCACTTCTCTCGTTACCGTTTGAAATCTGAAATCAAAAGGAGTTTTACACAGTTGCACCTCAAGAGCCAAAAGCTTCACTTAAATGGAGCCATACATAATGTTGCACACATTAAATCAAAATTTGAAATTTACATTGAAGAAAAGTCTCAATGGTTTAGATAACAGTTGATGATAATTAAATAAAATCATAAACCACTCATCACTTTTCGTAAGAAAGGGGACAATTATTGCAAAAAAAAGTAGGATTTACCTGATTACCGTTTTTTATTCTTCAGATGATCTCCATTTAGTATATATATCAGTGTTTTAAAAACCAAACCGGTAATCAAACCGGTGGAGCTTCCGATTCTAGTTCAACCGGGTCCAACCGGTGGTTCAACTGGTATGAATTGTATCTCATTAAAAAAAATTCATAATAAGATTTCTATATACAAAAAATAAGTTTAAAAATACAAAAACTATTAAAAATGCTAAAAAAAGGTAACTAAACCGGTTCAATCGGTCCGGTCCGATTCACGGTTCAGCAGTTTAACAGCTAAAACCAGCCAGTCAACCGGTTGTTTACCATTTCCGGATTTTTGAACAAGCTGAACCATTCAAATCCCCGGTTCCGGTTGAATCCGGTCGAACCGACCGGGTCAGTTCAGTTTTTAAAACACTGATATATATAATAGTGTCAACATTCTTGTTGGGCCCTACGTGCCCACATCTCCACATTGTAATGATATTGTTTACTTTGGGCCCAAATCCGCACGTTTGCTAACGAGTTTTACCCTAAAAGGCCTCATTACAATGGAGATGTGGGTCCTTTCTTTTATATCCATGATTATTCCCACTTCTATTCAATGTGGGACTCATTCTCTTAACAAATAGTTAAACACCTTTACTCCGTTCCAAGTCATCATTAACCAACATTAGCTTTAGCCAACTGTTCATAAGATAATATACAAAGATTTCTTGAAGAGAAAAATATCTTAGACAGAATGAGTGTCATTACTTTGTTAACATTATCTTATAGCTCATTATGTATGCAATATATTTAAGTCGATTCAAAACCTTGTGAGGGAAAGAAATACAAATAATTTAATAGATATAGTCTGCCTATTAAGCATGGAAATTAGTATTCGTGCTGCACTGCTACCACCTCATTCCTCCATGCAATAGGTATATGAGATATACAAGAACATAAGAAGAAGAGACAACTAACAGGCAAATAGAAATGGTTCAAGCTATAAAAACCTGCACCTATAAGAAGAAAGAACTATAACAGACAAGCAAAATATTAATTATACAAACTATTGTACAGAGAAAATGATATAAACAAAAACATGAGCTTTACTATCTTTGATAAAATCAATCTAGAAAAGAATAGATGAAATACCAATTTGTAGAGCACGTCTTAATCATAATATTTCTTTTTAAACGCGATGCTGCCATAATTATGACAAATATGTCAAGACAAAACAATGAAATGTTGCAAACCAAGATCATCAAGAAATTTGATTGCCTGAAACACTTATACCAAGAAAAAATTTATTTATATGAATGAGGAAAACATAATCAGGATCCGACTGAAAGGGCAAGCTTTAAAAAAGGAAATATTATCACGGTGAGGAAGATAGATACCGATACATCTAGGAAATGGAAAAAAAATACAGTACCTATAAGCAGTGGAAGCCATGGAAAACAGCCTTAGTTCATCCATCAATGGCAAGGATGATTTGCTTTATTAAAGACCTTCAAGTATGACTACAACTAACTTAAAAACTGAACCTGGGCGATGCTCTGTAATCACCTCCAACGACATACATGACACCATAATTCACATGACAGAACAAAAATACATCAGCTAGAGGCTAAGGTTCAGCTAGAGGAATGCTTGAATATTAATAAAAACAAGCATATAAGTGCAAAAGGATACTTAGGAAGACAAGAACTTGTCACCAGTAAATTGCCAACAACCACAATAGTCACATGCTACAGATTGAGCTATTTTCTACAAGCCATAAAATTTGTTATATTGACTCAGTGAGAAGCAAACAATAGAAAGCAGCACAGCAACGATGCCACTCAAAGGCAGATTTAGGAATAAGAGAGAGAAAAACTAGCAACTACAAAACTTTAGAGCATGCATCTCTAAGTGTACAACTCTTGAAGACATTCTTCTAACTTCCTTCCAGCATGCATACCAAGAATCTTTTTCACTCTTTCCATTCAATCCAAAGGCTGTTTGATTGTTGATATCTTCCCAATTGCAGAACAGATGCATAAGTTCTCCACATTACAGTGGAAGGTAGCCTCACCAGGATCTAGTGGCACCAGTGTGCAGTTCCTGAAGAAAAATTTCATGCATGTTCTACCAAAGAAAGTATGAGTACTCTCTGTGTGGCAATTGCATTTTTTTGGCATAGCTTCCATACTTTGGGAAATTTCCTTATGATGCGCATCTCCAACATTCTCGCAACCACAAACTCTACAACAGACATCCCCATATTCTTTCACTTCCATGCACTGTTCAGAAAGAAAAGATTTTCTAACTGTTGCCAATAATGTTACAGAACATGTTTCCACCACATCATGAACATCCTCTATTGTCAACCCACCTTGATTAGATTTCCAGCTATCAATAATAACCTCCCGAACCAACAGTTGCATTTTGTGAACACATCCAGAACAACAACTGTAGACACACAATGTTTCTGAGGTAGATGAGTCCTGTTTGTTCTCTTGAACAACAGTGTTAACCATTCCAACAGGTTCACTAGAGTTAAATCCATCTTCCTTTGCCTGGAAAATTGTACTGCTTACATAACCACCACTGCATTCAGAACCCATTATGGAACTTTTTGAAAGTTTTGATGAATCAAGTACATCATGGATAGTCCCATTAGGTACTATAACCTCTGATCTGTAAGAATTTTCATAAGCAAATGAAGCAGAATCATGAGCAGGAGTGCAAGCGGGAGAAAATGGAACTCTGCCCTTGGTCATTGCCACCCCATTATCCAAACCTTCTACATTAGGATTGAGAATGCCGGGGCGTAGCTCATTGTAGGAGTTTTCATTAACAGCCAAACAAGATTTTTGCACTTGAGAACCCTGCATGCCTCTGCTGCCATCCTGCACATTAATAAGAACTACTTTTTCAGAAGAAATTCTCCCACCATTTTCAGTGAGAAGCCCATTTGGGTTGTCTTCTACCACCTTCATTCTTACTTCTTCCAGATTTCTGACAGAAAAACTGGGTTCACTCTCACCATTCTCAACAGGAGCCGTACTGCAGACACGTTCATCCGATCTTACCTCAGTTGAAGGCCTAGAGGTTGATGTAGAAGCTTGATTTTCGATATCCAAACTGCAACACCAATGAAATTATAAGTTTGAGAAAATGGTGACTCAAATTGTCAGCTTTTGAAAGTAAATTTGAGCAAATTGTTCAAACAAGACCTGAAAGTGACACCTCTGGCAACATAAAATTGACCCATGATAGGTCCCATTTAGCACCCTACGGCTAATTCTACTCCATTATAGACTTCGAAGGTTTCAAATTTTCATGTCAAAGAAAGCATCAATGATCTAAAACAATAATCATCAAAGTATATAAAAGGTTGGAAGTCTATGCAGAGAGAGAGAGAGAGAGAACGAGAGAGAGAGATGAGTCTACAGTTTACAGCAGTATGCTAACTAACAGAGAGAGAGAGAGAGGGAGAGAGAAATGAGAGAGATGAGGGAGAGAGAGAGAGAGAGAGAGAGAGAGAGAAACTGATATGAATCTTAAGTAGCTAACTACAGCAAAGGAAGCATTCATGACCTCACGAGTAAAGTAATTGCCAAAACAGTTCAAGCTAGTTCCAGATAACCCTCAATCAGGAAAAGGTCTTTGGCCCAATTGCAACATGAGTGTAATAGGGAGAGGATTTCTATCCTGAGTTAGTAAGCTCAAGCCTCGCCAGGTTTTGGGGTGTTTCTTTTTGGAAAATACTGAAAGCTATATGAATGAGTAACAAAACTTTCCACAACAAAAGGGTTTGGAGAATTTTTTTTAGATTGATTCCATTTCATATAATTTTTTACTCCAATGTTTCATACTCCATGGGACTTGAACTCAAGACCTCCCCTTACACAACCCTCTGTGTTACAGCTGATCTATGCTCAGATTCACAGGTTTGTAGTATATTGCATGTCTTTATCATAAATACACCATATTAAAAAAAATAAGTCATTAAAGGCAGAAAAACTATACCTATACAATGAGTAGGCCCAGCTGTTGACAACATCTTCAAAATAAGCCACTTGTGATAAAAGACGAAGGAACCGGTAACTATCTTTCCCACCCAATATTTTAGAATTAACCTGTTCAACTAAGAGCTCCAAAACTCTCCGAACCTCCAAACAAACTTCTATAACTGATGAATACACACCTCTATATGCCAATAAACCAACAGCTATTAGGCCCCGCACAACAGAATTTTCACTGGTCTTACCTCCACTAGCAGGCTTTTCAACTGAGCCATTAGGACGTATAAAACAGGAATTGAATGGCCAACCCTTCCAAGGTCCATTAATGCCTGTACATGGACCTTCTTTCAGCTTTGATGTGGCCCAACAAAGCTCAGCAAAATGAGGATACCGTAGAATCTGATAGCCAAATGCTGCTATTGAAGACAACAAACTGGATTTCCCCTTTGTCCTTAGAGAAGGACTTCTCATGAGAGACTCTTGACGAGGCTGAATATCAATCTTAGCCTCCTTGGCATCAAGTTTAGTCAAGGAGAAAGATTTTTGTCTCTCCTCAGCATCTTCAATTAATGCTTTAGCTGACATGTCATGGAATTCAACATCCGAATTCAATTTCTTATCATGACAAACTTTAATTTCATGCTGTGCTGCAGCCGTATGAGTTTTGTGATGAATCAATTGGATGTACTGCTTGATCAAATCCCATGATAATTTCTCAGCAGCTAAATCAAAGACCAAATCATGATTGAATCCACCATCAACGTGCATAAAGAACCGTGGTATTGTGTGCTCACGACTACTTGAAATGGTACTATTTGGCACATTGTCTGTAAAGAACTGCTTCATTCTATGAGGAAGGCTCAGATCAGATGTCTCATAGGTGGCCTGTAACGGAAGAAACACAAAATTTGTTCCATGATATTACCAATTACACCAATAGAAAAGCTTCACATACAGAATAAAAGGATCTTATAATAACATACTATCTGTTTCTTATATCCAAACGATAGTCTTACCATAATAATTAAGGATGAAGAGTCACTCATAGAATCCACCTGTTCAACAAATGAATTCCAAGCTTCTGTACACATTCTCACCACCTTTCCAGCAGTTTGACTATAGATATCTTCAGTGGCCCATAAATCAATCCTTGGCATATAGATTAAGCATCTCCCGATACTTGAACATTTCACTAACATGGAATTGTACAAGGATATTAGGATAATTTCAGAATATTTAGATAAAATAAAAGAAAAAATAATCAAGTTTCAGCATTTGATGAGCAATTAAGAAAAAAAAAAGTGCATGGAGACATACATAAGATTCGCGTTAACCCTTGGATCATATCTCCACGACCTTCCTGTGAAATAGTAGCCAAAGTAGCTTTGTGCACTTCAACATGACCAACAAACCCATGGAGAAGACAAGCAGCCAGATATCGCTGGCCACTTCTACGGTTTCCTGCAACCAGTATCCGAAATCCAGATTTTGTCTCCAGTGATACAGCACCTTTTCTCACCTGATCTCTACCAAATTGAGACCCTTTCGGGTTAAACTTACAAAAAACAGGATTTGGATTCTCATAGTCATCACAGTAACCATTCTCCAAGGATTCAGGAGCAGAAACACTTGGAATCCCAGTTAAAAAACCAGTAACTACAAGAATCCTTTCCACTTCATTTGCAATAGCAGGTTCTCGCATCAAATCACGGAGATAGGCCCCCCAGCGCAAGGAAGGCAATTTCTTTTGCTCCAAAGCAGAGAAAGTCACATCTTTCAACAGCTTGGCAGCCTTATAAAGATAAAGAGGCAGCCAGATCCTTTCATCCCGATAAAGGGAAATAAGCAAGTGTGCTATTGGCAGCAAAAGACAAGGAACAAGATGAGGATGAAGAGGCGAGGAGACTATATCATTTGCAGATATTCCTGCTTCTCTGCGAGAACAGGGAGGGGGAGCATGGGCAAGAGCAGCCAACCAATCCTGCTCGTCCACTGTAAATGGTGGAAGAGAAAGCTGCCTACGATGATAAGGATACTTCTCAGCAGAAGACAAAAGTTCCTGCAAGGCGCAGTTCCTTTTAAGAGCAACCATGGCAGCTTGGGTACAAAGAGCCTGGAGGTCAGCACCTGCATACCCAGCAGTCTGTTCAGCTATCCAATTAAGCAAGGACCCAGAGACTGGTTTTGGCCACCCTCGTGTGTGAAGTGACAGAATTGCAGAACGATCCTTCAGTGAGGGCAGCGGAAAGTATATCTCCCTGTCAAATCTCCCCGGTCGCCTCAAAGCTGGGTCCACAGCCTCTGGTCGGTTTGTGGCACCAATCACAATGACTGACCCTCGAGATTTCAGACCATCAAGCAAAGCAAGTAACGTAGACACAACAGAACTATGTGTCTGGTCTTGCTGCTTTGAACGCTGGGGTGCCAAACCATCAATCTCATCAAAGAAAATTATGGATGGCTGAGATTTCTCAGCAACCTGAAACAATAGTCGAAGCTGGCGCTCAGCATCACCAACATATTTCCCTAAACAATCTGCACCCTTGCGAGCAAAATATGCAATTCGTTTGTCACCATGAGAGCATGCACCAATCAAGGCCCTGACAACTAGAGTTTTGCCTGTGCCAGGATAACCATGCAAAAGGACTCCTCTAGGAGGGGTTATCCCAAGCCTACTAAAAACTTCAGGATATAGAAGTGGTAATATGACCACTTCCTTCATGCATTGGATCACATCCTGGAGCCCAGCCACACTTTCAAAACCAGGATATAATTTTTCATTTTTATGATCGGATCCTCCACCAATGTAAGTAGGTGAAATCCTCTGAAGGTCTCTATGAAGCCTCCGCCCTTCACGTCTTAGGAACTCCTCGTCCTCCCCACAGTTCTCCAACCACCTTTCTTCAGTCTCAAAATCTTTCCTTGAGGCTTCATTCCACAGTTTTCTCATCTCCAACTTCATTTTCTTAGCCTTTAATTTTTTTATTCGCTGTGAATACTGTGATCCATGTGGCTGGAAAAGGTGCCGATGATCAGCACAAGCAATAAGAAATTTGCGATGATCAAATATGGAACCCTCAGCACGGGCACAAGGCTGCAGCAACAAAGTTTCTGTAAGTGCTAATAAAATTGGAAAGAAACCTAACAAAAATCCAAAGCACCTAATAATTTTCGACCATAAAGATAGCCTTACCAGGTGGTATGTTTTGGGGCATCGATCAACCCGACAGCCAATAGTTGCTCCAGGCCTCCCACAGCGGCTACATTTCAGTGCTCTTCCCCGGAAAAGTGCTGCTCTGACATTTTTCAAACATCCTAAACCAGCAAAATACACCTGAAAAAGTCATTGCATTAACAGGAGAGCTCTTTCAGTAAAGCAAACCATCAGAAGATGCCCAAATGGTTTATAGGAGAAAATTGATAATATTCTTCTTTTAACTGCCGAATGCCAGTACTGCACTGAAGCAGAATACGATGGACCATTAAAGCCAATAAATGGCAGCCATTTCAGATTTAATCTCCTAATAGTCAAAACTTAGAGGGCATTTATATTACCTTAGATGCCTTAGTTGTCAAACTCAGAGAGTAGAAGATAAAATGAATGATCAAATTGGTGAAACTATTGCTAAATGATCATGAGGATCAGCATTTAGTACAACAAGTATTCCAAAAGGATCCAGATGATAGTTCAGTTGAGATTTTAGCTCTGAAATACAAATTATATCAATTATGGGATCAAAGGTAATCCTGATTTTAATACACCCCACCCTCTAAGAGGATAGCTGACACAACATAACTTAAGAGCCTGATCAGATGATAAAGATAGAGCAAAAATATATAAAATCACATAAAACAAATAATAAATATCTCACTAACCAGAAAATGCGTTTCCAGAGATGACCATTTTGTCCTTGATTCACTAGACATAGTGGTTTTTAATGGCTACCAGACATTAGACCCTTTTTCTTCCTTCTAAATTTGTAGACTTCTAGACAGGTATTTGTTTCATCTAGATCTTTTTAAGACAGCCAGCTTTTTCCATCTTTCCATTTTTATTACTAAAATGGTTTTGTAAAGATTGAGCCTGGTTCCATCCATAATGACTAGCCAATTTAGGAGGCCCATTGCCCAACCTTATAACTATATATTATAAAACTTTTACAATGTGGGATTTTTTTCCCACTCAACGCTCTCCGCATAATATCAGAGCAGGTTGTGTTCATGGGTCAGGCCCAATTATATCCCTTGTTGTAATTAAACAAAGAAAGATGTTGTAACCCATGTACTATATGTACTCTATGTAATCATTCTTGAGAATCAATAAAAGTTTTCACCGTTCTTGAAAAAAAAAAAAAATCTCCCTTGTTTGTGTGTGGACTCCATAAGGTGAGACCCAATTTATTTGTGGGCTCCATAAGGTGAGACCCAATTTGTTTGTGGGATCCATAAAGTGAAACCCAATTACTGGCTGCTCCGTTCAGAGTATGTGCTCACGTCTCAGGCCTGTTATGTGTAAGCCTGGACGTGAGGGGTAAAGAGGGTCGTGAGTCAATACCCTAACTCTAGACCCTATGTTTATTAACATAAGTAGGATTGTTACATAATTACAATAATGGCCATATATGGGCCACTAAACCAGAAACAATGGAAGCCCATTAACCACTAACTATTCCATGTACTCATGAAAAAGAAAACACTTAACTCCTCTCCAACAATATTACAGGAATACCCTCATAGCAGAATTACATAAATACCCTTGGTTTCTAACATGATTAAAGCAATACCCACATAGAATACAAGAAAAGATGCATATCATCAACTAGAATCAGCAAAAGTATGTGAATACAAGAAAACTTGAATTATGCATCACCTACACATAGCGATAAGAATATTGAAGGGCTAACCATTCAATAAAGTCCAAAACAATGTCTTAAAAACAGAAAACATCATCTGGTATGCACATTTTTGGAATGTTTAACAGTTAAACCGCAGACAAGAATATAGCCAATTTCAAATAACTAAACAATAGAATCAATCACAAGTGAGTTATATGAAGGATCTAAAAACAGTAAAAAAAATGAAGTCAAAGAATCAACCTCTGGACTCCAGACTGCACAGTGTTGATGAACCCACACCCCTGCAATACCAAAACGATCATGTGTAGGACCCAGAAGAGGTCCAAGCCAACCAGGCTCCTGGTCAAATCCATCCCACATGTCGTAGTTTGGTTCTTCAGATGCAGATAAACCACAATATGCCTCGTGATCACTATCACCAAAATCTCGAACCAGCTTCCTTGGGGGCTTTCCATCTGTCCCTCCACCACATAAACCACACCTACGTCCTTCCCTTATCCGAGACCTCACAATATTTGCATCCTCTGAAACAGGATTTAATGCATCCACTTTATGTACATTTTTCAGTGGCTCTTTTGCTGCAATTGTATCTTCAGCATTGCCACCTACAACATTATTATCAGCTTCTTTTTCAGGCTCACAGTTTGGTTGTTCAAGCTGCTCATTGCCTTTCTCAGTCTTCTCTTCCTCAATAATGTGAGGCAAACCCACATCAGGTTCACATTCGGGTATCAATTTGTTGTTTTTGTCCTCACTGCCTTCTTGTATGAAACATGGCATATCCTCCTTTGTCAATGAAGTAACTCCCTTGTTTGAATTCAATTCCATCTCCTTTATTGGTGAGGGGACTTCATTAGAGGAATTTGATGTTTGATCCTGTACAGTGATAACATTAACCTCTTCCTTGTTATCAAGTGAAAGGATCTTTTCCACGTGCACAGAATCCTTCACTTCAAAAATCCTCTTTGGCTTCACCATTTTTTGTTCTCGTTTTCCTCCATCCGAATCCTGGAAAAGCTTTCTTTTACCCTTTTCATTGGTAGGAGATGGGGTGACATTTCTAGCCCTAGATCTAAGACGTGCCTCCCAATTCCCTGATTCTTTGAAGTCATCTCCCGCCGAATGTACTGGAAACTGAGCTCTCTTCTTTGTATCGTCGGAGACGTCTCTGTTCTTATTTTTTTTGTTGGGAGTTCTTTTAAACCTCCGTTTTCTCCTTTTTTTGGGAGAAGGAGAGCTGTTCAAAGCAACAGGAGGTCTTCTGACCCGCGTGCTCCGGCGCAAGGAGCCAGGGTCAGGTTCGGAGGGGCGAGGAGAATCCACAGGTGATTGGATGGGCTCCACGACCTGATCATGGATGGCATCAAGTCTTTTCTGTTTCTTCCTGGCTCGATGGAAAGGGCGTCGGGGTTGAGGTGTTGAAGCAGCCGTTGGAGTGGGCTTTCTTCGCTTGCGACCTGTAGCTATACAATCGGCCGCCTGCTCCCCCGACTCGGATAGGTGCATGACAAGAAAACCAAGACAACAAATAGGACTCGACCAATAGCTCTCCCCGCCGCCCGGCTCTCGCTCTCGGATTCCAAATGCAGCTCAGAGGAAGGAAAGGGCAATTGAGACGAAACTGACCTGTTTACGAGAGTCGTGATCAGCAAAAGTGAACGAACACGGCTGAAGGAAAGGCATTCTGGAAAATGCCTCGAACGACGAAGCTTCGTCTCCAACTGCCATGGCAGCTAGCTTCTTCCAAGTGCTTGAAACGGGCGTTCCACCGTCTTTTTCTGGCTCACGATCTTCGGCTTCGTCGCCCGTACTGGCCGTCTCTAGGCCTGTTTGGGGCAGAGCACAAGAGAGAGTGGAACACAATGTTTCACGCCCCGTTTAAAACAGAGGGGACCTTTTTCTGTTTTTCGTTTTACAACAAAACGTTCCCGTTCTCGCCCCGCCCCGCGCCCGCCTCGCCTTGCCTTTCCCCACCCCCAACGTTAGATTTGTCTGCATGGCTCTCGTACATAAAATCAAATCAATCCAAGAATTCAATAATTTAAATTGAGTGTTGAGAGAGAGAGAGCAAGTGAGAGAGAGAGAGAGCAAGTGAGAGAGAGAGAGAGCAAGTGAGAGAGAGAGAGAGAGAGAGAGAGAGAGAGAGAGAGAGAGAGAGAGAGAGAGAGAGAGAGAGAGAGAGAGAGAGAGAGAGAGAGAGCAAATGAGAGAGAGAGAGCAAATGAGAGAGAGAGAGCAAATGAGAGAGAGAGAGCAAATGAGAGAGAGAGAGCAAATGAGAGAGAGAGAGAGAGAGAGAGAGCAAATGAGAGAGAGAGCAAATGAGAGAGAGAGAGAGAGAGAGAATGAGAGAGAGAGAAAATGAGAGAGAGAGCAAATGAGAGAGAGAGAGAGAGAGCAAACGAGAGAGAGAGAGAGAGAGGGAAGAAAAAAATGGCAAAACCATTGCGTGACTGGGAAGAATGAGTGGAACATTGCACGTCACTCCCACCCACCAACAAGACATCAAATGATGTTTCACTTCTCAAGCATAATCTCTACTCACAAAAAAGAGAAGAAACCAGTGCCCTAAACCCTCGTCATTAAGACATTAGCCCACACTGTCGCCATTACTGAATCATTGCTCACCAGCTAATGAGCTCGAACTAGTGACTTAGGTGCCAAGAGAATAATATCAACTTGTGGGATTTGTTGAAAAAAGTGTACGTCTGAAACTTCTGATGGTTTGTTAGATTATAAAAGAGATGGGATAGATTTGGATTACATGGTAAAAGTATATCTAGGATATTGTTGTTTTATCGATGCTTATAATCGGCTTTTAGGTTTAACCTGGCTAAATTAGTAGTTAGAATTGGAAAGGAATGGAGCTATTATCCTAAATCTTATTACATCATTCAACTTCTCGTCATTTTTGTTAATTAGTCTCAACTCATAAAATCAGATGATAGAAAATAATAGAAAATAATAAAAAAAATGTTCATATTCTTTCGGTATAGTTTTAAGTTTCAACGACACAGGCGTGTTTACCTATTGATTAAGTAAACAAATGCAGAATCGCCCTTTTCTTCGATCAAAATTGAGGCCTAATAGTTTCTCTACCACGGTGGAAGCTATCACTGTCTAACTTATTTTAAACATATAATAAAATTTAATATTTATTTTTATAGCATGTGTAGACCAAAAAATACTACGTCTATTAAATTGGAAAAATCCACCATAAATTTTAAAGATGAGAACATATAGGCTTGAAATGTTATTACATATGAACTGGTCCTCCACCAATACAAAAACGGCAGTCTTTATTCCCATTTAATTGTCTCCTTTTATCTTTTTTATATCTTTATCATCGACAAGGGGTCCAATTCAAAGAAAAAACATTTTGACTCAGATAAATTTCATTTCTTTTTTTTTTCTTCAGGTTATCAAAGGGGATCAACCCGATTATAGCACAAAATGGCTAATTCATTGTTCTTCACTTTATACTCCACGGAGGATAAGATATGGCTGGCCTTTCCTCGGTTCAATTCCAATCCTTTGGAGAGTTAGAACTTTGAATGGGTAATGGTCAAGACGGGCAGGTTGGACTTTTTTAAAGCCAGAGTTTGCTTTTTGACCCAAACGCATCCCCAGCGAATCCCAAAACAGCAGATGGCATCTATCAACCAATAAAACTCCATAGAAGCCCGACGTGACTCGTACGTAAAGTGACCCTCCCACAGCTTCATCCTAGCCAGATTTTCAACACGGCTCTGCTTCTACTTGGGGTAGGCGCACTCGAGGGACACAGCTAAGGGAAAACCAGCTTTGTTGCGTTGTTTCTAAAAAGAGCCATCCCTAGACAGAATCCATCGCATCCTAGTAACTAACGAACATTCCCGTTACCAACAAATACCTTGATTTCAGTGTCCAGACCGCACTTGTTTACACTTTTTCATTTTCCTCTCTTCGGCTTTAGCTTTTATCTTACCAGAGAGGGGCAGGGAGAGAGAGAGAGAAAGAGAGAGAGAGAGAAAGAGAGAGAGAGAAAGAGAGAGAGAGAGAGGGAAAGAGAGAGGGAGGACACAGCGCGGCTCGAGGTTTCACATGCAATAACAAATGCCGTTGGTTGGGGGGGAAGTGAGCTGCTCACCTAATTCTGTTTTTGCAAAGGAATTCCACATGGTCCAGGGATTTGGGGTTCCTTCTGGCAGTAATCTGTAACACTGCACCATCGGCAAGCATCCGTTGTACTACCTTAGCGATGTTCTTTGTGTCGTCAATTCCAAGATGATGACTCCCCAACAATGAAATCCCAAGTTGATTCATCATGCTCCTCATCCCCATGGCCTGATACGAACAAGGTAAATAGAACATCGAGTCAGTGAAATGGGAATTGCCGCAGGCGTGGAGTAGACCCGTTCCGGAAGTTTCAGCCATCTAATTTACTGCCACTCCTACAACTACCCACAACTGTAGCCGGACAGTCGGGTGTGCTGGTATTAACTAATCATCACATTCACAATATTATGGTTCTGTCGTGCATAAACTCATCAACCAAGCAGACCTACTAGTGCATCTAGAAACAATCTGATGCTTGACCCCAGAAGACTATCCAACCACTATCAAAAGGACAAAAAATCAGGTTTCGTTATTTACCCAGTGGACTTACTTTTCTCCCGTAAAAGTTGAGATATATATCCTTCAAATTGATCCATTCCATGAAGTAGAGTGGTATCTCTATGTGCGAAACCTTGCATTGCTGAGGTACCTTCGTCTTCAAATCCCAGTTACCACTACCAACAAAGAAACACAGAGAACATCAGTTACACAAGCAACTGAAAAAATCATCCAATTGACAAGCTTTCACAGTGATAAGCATGAAATCAATAAGTAAGCTGGAAGGATAAGACCCTAAAGGAGTTTAAGATCCTGTTGTGTTGGAGATGGAGCCGAGGAAAAGAGAAAAGTGGACAAAGACAGGTTGTCTGCTTTGGCGCAGCAGAGCTACACACAGTTTCTTTGCTATTATCTGAAGTTATTTAAGACTGAACGATGTTAAATTGTTGATGCAAACCTGTGGTCTCAGAAGATTCATGTGATCATAATTCACAGCTTCACGTGATCATAGACCGTAGTATGTACTCCTTCCAGTATTTTACTTACCTCTTAGATTTTAATATACAAACAGGTCGCAGAGAAACAACCAATGCACATAAACACATAAATAATAACAAACCAAGTCACAAATGCTGCTCGGGAAAGAGATCTTCCTTCTTCCTTCTTCCACAATCCATGATGGATTATCCAATCTTCAAACTGCTCGAGCACATTTGCAAATGGAATTGCTGTATCATGCCATACCCTGCATAGTGTGACTTCAGAACTTCATTGAATTATACTTCTCAGCAATGGTGTTCTTCAAAAGTAGAAATTTCCTAAATAGTCTCACATTAAATGTACTAGACAAGAACATAAAAAACAAGAATGAAATAGTGGTGGAGGAAAAAAAATCTAAACAAGCACTCCAGCCATATTTCAGTTCCACAAAACATGGAGCTGTTTTTAATGCGAACTAGCACTAGGGGTCTTGATGACGCATCTTTTGATCATACAAAATATACAGTATATGACAAATCATTATCATCACCTATCTACTAGATGGAATATTTTCTCTTTAAATAACAACTGAAAACCACAAACAGGAAGCAGAGGCTTGCAAACTAAATGTCCTGGTCAACGACCTGATGACATGCATGCACAACTAACTATTACAGCACAACAAAAGGTAACTGGCTCCCTGAAATCAAATATCAGTAGTCCATTAGGAATAATGTCCCTAATATCATCAGTGCTTCCTTCTTACCGAATTACGCACTTGATCATAAGGGATGGTTTCCAATCTATTGATGCTAAAATGAAAGGCTTTTAAAAAAATCAGTGACATACCCATCAAATCAAAATTAGTGACATACCGCTCAACTAAGAATCAGAGACATACCGATCAACTCCCAGCTTGCTGTATTTTCCTTCAATATACTCATTTATCCTGTTCTCGCTCATACCAACAGGCCTGACAAACCTGCACCATGGGTCTAAATTGTGTAAAATCTAGAAACTCACATATATCTTTACCATCAACAGACACATGATACAAGCACCGTTGGGGAAACAAATCGTTTTAAATGCAAACAAAGGGAACTTTCAAAAAAAAAAATGCAAACAAAGGGGAAAGACTATTTTATTTTGTCATCAGCAAAAGTCTTGCCATTTAAGTGCTACTGTCAGCTAAGGAGTCGTTTTATCTACAATATGATCTATTATTTACTTGCTCCACTAGGAAGCTCTCTCAAAGCCTTTCAGCACCTCATGGACACTGGACAGTGTTCCTCGACTTTTGCCAGTTTTTCAAATTCAATAGACATATCTCAGACTTGCCAACAACCTGGGCCAGTCACTGCTTCATAGTTACTGGAAGGACTCAACTTTAGTACGCACAGGTCTGGGTGCAGAAATCAAGTCCTTGTATACCATTAGCTAATCTGGGGAGGACCAGAGCACTCAAGTTTATATATTATAACATTCTCTCGAGCAAATTAAGATTGGTGGAAATGATGCAATAAACCAATAATAGTAGCAACGAATTGTTTCCTAAATCAATATAAATGTGCACAAAAAACTGATGCTGTGGGATCTTTAGGACCACATGGGGTTTACTATGTGACAACCTGAATTCAAGTCCCACTGATGGAGCGATACTTGGGTATATGGTCAGGTCATGTAATCAAAATTCAAAACACGAGAAAATTCTATGCCTAGCGAAGAAGAGACGAACGTGCAGGAGTGTTACCTGTGGAAGAAATCGACATAATTCATAGTTTTTGCGTCAATAATCAGAACAGGGAACTCGAGAATCTCAACTTTTCCCTCCAAGTCAAGCACCAATAAGTAATCGAGATGCTGGTACTGCAAATTGTTCACGTCATTTGCCTTTACTTGAAGTTCTGGTGTTAAATCGTGATTGAACTTTTCGAGATGTATCGGTTCATTCATCTGCAGTCAGACAAAATGCCAACGGTCTGAGCAACAAGCATCATTTAAGATTAGTTCAACGCAGCAGCAGAACAGGGTCCAGTAAAGAAATAAATACTTGCGGCAAAAACGAGGTTACCCTTAAATGTGCCTGGAGAAAATATAGCTTCAATTTCGGAGAAACAACAGATGAACTATCTTATTTGACAAGGTCCGAGAAAAAGCAAAACCTCGAAACTAATTCCAATCTAAAACACGCATCACGGGAATAAGAGAAAACCAAATAGAGTGGCAGTCTCGAGTAGTGCATCGTACCTTCGTGCACTGGCCTTGGGTATAATATAGACATGTGGGTTTCCATCGTGAGGTACCTGGAGTCATTACGGTTTCAGATTCCAGGGAAGATAGAGAATAAGATGAAGAAGGATTTAGCATCGAAGGAGCTGAAGCTGAGATCGCCGCAGCGACGGTGAGCTTCCGGATGGGACTCAAGGGAAGCGAGAAAGAACGCGGGAAAAGAACCGCGCCAAGGGAGTGAATGGAAGTCGAAGAAACGACGCGAGAGGTGCAGCGACACAAGGGCTGATAGGAACCCATTGTGGCTCGCCTCCGCTGGTCTACTCTGCACAGACCTCGCCTTCGCTCGTTCTCGCGTTCGCCCACCGAGTTACATACATCCCTGATGATAAGCTAGACAGAAGTTCAAATCCTCTTTTCATGTCACAGAAATCCCAACCTGGAGCCATCTTAGGAAACTAGGTGAGAACATGTCACAAGTTTAATTTGTATCGTTTTTTTTTTTTTTATAGCGGTTAGTCCGCTGGGGCAATAAACCTCTAAAATTAGCTAATCATTTTGGTATGAAACCATGGTTAACTTCGTCATAGTTTGGGCCCCTGGGTGCAATTTACGAAGCAAAATAGATTCTTTTTTATCATGTCTCGATTTTCTCATCTTTTAATCCGTTTGAGCACATTTTCAATCCACGTAACCAGATCATTGCTTCTACACTGCTCCGACCCTCTCGGCTAAGACCACTACAATTCATTTCTCCAAGCCCATTTTTTCATCAATAACTGACTAAATTCAAACATTTCTTTTAGATACAGGCCATAAAGCTTGTACAATCCCAATTCTCCATTATAAGTAAACCCCTTCCGTTGTTCAGTGAAGCCTTACAGGTGGTTTCGCAAGCCCATTCCGCAAAGCTCAACTGTCTCTATTTGCTCAGGACTCGTCAGTTTTCAACCGTGATCAATTACATTTGCAATTAGAAATCATCAAGATTTTCGGGGCTTACAAGAGCAAGTAGATAATTAGCAGCATATTTACAAGTCAAAAAAGTTCTCTCCTTCAAGGCCCTTCATCGTCTTTACTCATCAAGCTCAGTGAAATCTGCCACGACGGTTGCCGGCATACTTTCTTTGCTTCTTGACCGCATCTCTTCAATTTCAATGGGCAGAAAAGGGTCACATATCACTCTCTCAGAAATCAGTATCTTGGGGCAACCTGACAAAGAGAACCAACAGGTTATGGCTTAACCGGAAAGAGATGGAAATAAGCGATTAAATGAACAGGAACGCTGAGACCTGCTACAGGACATCTTGGTGTCGATTTCTTGGACAAGATGTAATGCATTACTGCCGTCTTCTCATAAATATGCTTGCAATCGATACTGCAACACAATGAGAATTTTTTATCAGCTTTAACGTTTAAGTTGCTCTATTTCATAATTTAGTTTTCACTATCATATGATGAACTGCATCATCCAGGTTAATAAGTTTGTAGAAGTTCAATAACAAACCGCAAATATTGTCTCTTGAAAAGTAAAAGAAAATCCCCCAATTGAAGTTCGTCTTATAGTTTTGCCAAATGAACTATGCAACAAAAGCAGTATTTAAACCCTTAGAACCAAAGGCTGTGATTGATTCATTTGTGTGTTAAAAAGTTTGGGAGAAACAACTCACCTGCGCACCGGATTTTCCAGCTCAGTAACTGGTTTTCCAGATAGTGGGCATGTGATATTCAAAAGATTGCTCTGGGTGCTAGTCATTACAATGTCCTCTTGCTCTTCTCCTGGCATTGGTTGACCAGCATGGTGAACATTCTGCGCAAAGAAACAGCTGCCTCAGGCACTAAAGTACAAGAAAGAACCTACTCTACGACCATTCGTGATTCATATACAAAAACTGCATGAGCGAGTGCACGAGAAAGTCAAGAAATTTGGGTCAATGGAGACTTTTTTTTTGAAAGTTAAATGGAGACATTTTTTTGGAAAAAAAAAATGTCATGCCATAAGTGAAATGGAGAAGCTAGTATTGAGATGAGTTCACATGAGTCTGACCATCTAGCAGCATCAAGCTGAAAGCAACAAATTCTAACACCCACGGAATCTTAAAAGATTCACCATCGGGAGCATGGAAACCCAAATGGCACGATAGAGAATTATATTCCAATTCTACTTAGAGAGAAGTCTATGCCACCAACAAGAGCCGCATTCTTATGAGTAACTGATCTTCCTGCCAAGATACCGTAAATCTCTAATGGCCTATCAGAATTTCTCATGGCCAATGCTCTTGTTGGACATAAACTCAGCTAACAGCTAGCAACAGATATTGAAACGTTAAAAAATTAAATCGTAATCTTCTGCCACGCCCTTTGAAGTTTTATTAAACACAATATGAGCTCTACATGCATCAAAATATGACAAAAATCCCCGTGATAAGGACTCTGCCAGAAACCCCTGAACACAAATCCACATTATCAGCACTAGTAAACCAAAAATGGTGCAAAAAAAAAAATACAAACAAACAAACAAACTTACCCAAATGGCTTCCTTAAATTGGCGTAAAAAGGGATTAATTTGTGAAGCTGCAGGTGTATCTCTCTTAAGTTTCGCTACCTCATCCTCCAAAAGCTTCTTAAAATCTGTCCCCTATGGTATGAAAAGAACAAGAACAAGGATATATGCCCTTAAGAAGCGTTCTAATAAAAGAAAAAGCTAGATAAGGAGTGAATAGACATTCTCAAAAAATAAATAAATAAATAAATAAAACAAATAAGCAGTTAAATGGTATTCTCAAAGAAAAAAAGTAATCAAAGATACTAATCTCCACTATCAAGGGTAGCTAACCTCTTCCTGTGGCTGGTACCCATTTCCGACTGCTTCAACTGCATTCGAATAGGCAGCGCAATCTTCCGATGTTACCAACAATTCGAGAACGGAATCTTCCAATTGCTTCACCTGAAGCATCGAAGACCTACATAAGTATCAAATATGAGATTTCATCATGAAATTAGTATTTTGACTTGAGCAAACCATTTCAGAGCGGTTCTCCTTCTCCACGTCGACGGCAATCGATTTTATAATCGACAACACCTTCCGGATTTCCTGATGTCAACGAACGCGATTTCAATTAAAGAAGAAAAGATAACCAATATAATTATTTGGGTCGTGGACAAGGTTAGGGTTTTACAGCGAGGATAGCTTGGAAGTCGGAGCTTAGAGTAGTGGTGGCGGTGGTAATACGAGCAGCAGCAGCATCGCCGCGGGAAGCAGATGTTGATGCCATTCTCCTCGAGGCTGCAAGGAGATTCCTATCTGAAACTCGCCGACGGCAGCCTGCAGGCGAATGCGATGTGGTGGGCCGAAACTCGAGACAGGGGAAAGGCCAGGTGGTTCGCGGGGACTAGAGCCTTAGAAAGCAGTGAGAATTTGGATGACGCGGGAAAATTGAATGAAGGGGCATTAGAACAATCCTTCGACGAGGTCGAGATATCCGCACCCAAACAGTGATATTAGCTTCCAAAGCCTTGTTCCCTAGTTACGAAATGCGGGTGTCCCTAAAATTTTCTTTAATTAGTTCCTCTTATACCAAGATACACATGAGATTTAAAATTAGAGAACAAATTACTTTCCATGACTGCAACTTATAAGAGGAAAATATATATGAGAATTAACAAGGCTTAATGTCTGGAAATTAAACCAATAAACCAATAATTAATGTTCATTCCAAAGAGAGTTTATAAAAATAATTACGCCATATTCTGTCCAACCCAAATAATTCTTTTACTACACCTTTTGTATCATTCTAATTTAACATGCATGTATAGTTCAATCATCAGTACTCTCTTTTTACAAAAAGAAAAATGATATCAATACTCTCATAATTTAGTTTTAAGACTTTACAGAGTTATACCTAGTTAGCAGAATAGATAAGGTGGTGTCCGGTTTAAGTTACCATAGGAAGATAGATAATACTCTCTTAGCTTAACTACCAACTAAGCGGCGAGTCACACTTTAATTTAAACCCTCTCACCACTCTTCAAAAATACAATAGCTATCCGTTCAAAGGTGTTGTATGTGTTGCTGGTTTTGGTTTAACCTAATTAAACCGGATTCAACCAGTTAAACTATGCAGCTACTCTTGAGTCTTATTTTTTAATTGTATTCATTATATATGATTTACACTGACGTTGTTGGCCCCGACCCATTAAAGACATTGGTTCAGAAGTAAACATTAAAAAATATTTTGATTAATTAATTAAGCAAGTCAAACGTTATAAAACGCTTTTATTTTGCCCATAATTTTTTTTTTTAGAATAAGTTGTATTGATCATGTCAAAGGAAAAGGGATCACGATCAAGATGAAAAGAAACCCTGCCCCTTAAATAAATTACATATACGTAGTATCATCTCGTATAGTCAGACAGCACATGTGTGCGTGGCTTTGATATGATGAACTTATCATCATCATCATATATATGCAGAAAAAGGGAGGTTAATTTGGGAGGGGGCCTATCGTGCGCACCCACCCAGCTCATCTCCATGTGATGCCAAGATGCCAGCAACGGCGCACATGCATACGAGACACCCATATATCCAGATCCCACCCTTGTTTTTTTCTTCGGTGACAGCAGACCGAATACCAAACACGATACAAAAGCATCCTTTGAATTTCAATAATATACTCTATATATAGCAAAAGCTAGCAAGAAGGAGAATGATATTGGAACAATAATTTTACGTGCAGGCCAGATATATATACTATATATCCTCCACCCTTTTCATCTGACCATTTATCGTTTAAATTCATAACACAATTAATAATACATATTCTCAATTCATTACGGCCAATATTAATTGGTAGCTAGGTTGATGATCAGTCCCATATATGTACGATCGATGACCTTTCTTGTGTTTTTTCTGGCCAGTCTCCTAATACATATATATAAATGGAAATCGCTTTCCTCGACGACCAACTCTGTGCTTGCCATTGCCAATTGCCATAAACAATATTGCTAGAATTGGATTGACTAATGCAGGTGACAACTCACCATGCTTACAGACAAAAAATGTAAATAATTAGCCACTATATAGACATATATAATTAAATTATGCATTGACAAATTGACAGTGTATTATATATATGATGGTAATTAAAGATGACCATCCCATGCAATACGAGTAGTACTTTTGAAAAATTCTGATTAAATTGTTACCTTATGGAATATGGGTTTTGCAGGGGGAGCTGATTAATTAATGATATATAGAGAATAATGGCTGGGGTAGGGTGAGGCTCTGCTGTTTCTGTACAAGTAATTGGTAGCCAGCTCATATATTCCCAATATTATTTAATCGCACACAGTACTCGGTCCATACTATTTCTAGTTCGCACCTTATCCCTTAAAAACTGTGGGTGGGTACTCGCTAGCTCGTCGCAGTGGAGTAGTGGAAGCGTTAATGGCGGCGTCTGTTAGTAATTATGGGCCGCTGGTTGTTCTGGTGGCGGCGGTGTTGATGAGCTCGGTGGCGTTGAGAGGTAGTAATGCGCAGCCGGCGGCGCCGGCGCCGGGTACTTCTTCCGGTGGTCGGATAAACGTGACGGGGATTCTGGAGAAGGGGGGGCAGTACACGACGTTGATTCGGCTGCTGACGGGGACCCAGATCGTGAAGCAGATCGAGGACCAGCTGAAGAACTCGAACCAGGGGATGACCCTGTTCGCGCCCACGGACAACGCGTTCAACAATCTCAAGCCCGGGACACTCAACGGCCTGGAGACGCAGCAGCAGGTAGCGCTCCTCCTCTACCACGTCCTCCCAAAGTTCTACCGCCTCCAGGACTTGGAGACGGTCAGCAACCCGGTCAGGACCCAGGCCTCCGGCAACGGCGGCGGCCTCTACTTCCTCAACTTCACGTCGACCCAGAACCAGGTGAACGTCTCCACCGGGGTGGTGGAGACCCAGCTGAACAACGCGCTCAGGTCCGACTTCCCCTTTGCCGTCTACCAAACCGACAAGGTGCTGCTGCCCGCGGATCTGTTCGGCGCCGCCAAGTCCCCCGCGACCTCGCCGCCGTCGTCTTCCGCCGACGACTCCCCGCCGTCGTCGTCTAAGTCGCCGCCGTCCACCCCCAAATCCGGCCGCGCGGAGGGCCCCGGTGCTCCCGGCCAGCCCAATGCGGGGTCCAGGGCCACGAGTAGTACACTCTTGTTTGGATGGGGTACTCCCGGTCATGTGGTTCTCTTCTTCGTCGCTTCCGCGGCGACTCAGCTGCTAATCTGAGACGAGTACTGATCTTAATTTGCCTGATACGTAGTATATGTATTGGTACTAGCCGTACGTACTCAGCTTCCACATTATATTCAGTGTGTTGATCTCCGAGACACGATGCATTTCGATTTTCCACACATTATTGTTGGCCTCTCCAAGTGACGATAAATGCAAACTCATATTTGTTTGTTTGTTTGTTTCTATGTATAATTAATTACCTACGCAATTAAGGGGTTTATTTCTCTTCTCTTCTCTTCTGTCAAGTACTTCCCTGAATTAATATCTTCTCTGCGACTCTCATTCCCAGCCGGCATCCACTACCTAATAATGACTCGATGAAGAATTAAAAATGAAAGCTAGGTAAATTCCGATCAAAGAGCAGTGCATGTTTTGGTCTTGTTCGCTACTGGTAGTGGGTGCCTGACTGACGTTGTGGGGTAGCATCAGAGTTCAGAAATTAAGTAAACTTGAAACCAAACAGGGCCATTTTTAATTAGTAACGATGCGACCAAATTAACATAACCCAGTACAGCTCCTATATATATGATACTATAAATTTGCCGAAATGAAAATTAATCTGGGCAGTATGATTAATCACATTGTAAACTGAATATTAATGGACATTCAACAACTAGTCCAGAGCCCTATTGGTTACTGCGTGTGTTATAACAGTGACTTTTTTACGAGGAAAACTTTATCAACACAAAACATATCGAAGCACGCAGCGAATTATTAATAGTGGAGTGATTAATAATGCGTGCTTCAGCCAACTAAGCATTTATTTTTCTATCAACTTATAATGAATAAAATATTCATCAGAATCATCACGAGTAGGAGGTCTTTATAATATTTGCACAAAAAAAGAAAAGTATACTAGTGCGGATCATCCCATGCATGCATGCAATTCACGGGCAGATAAAAAACAAATGCGAGTCGTAAATTAATTAAAGGAAAAATAACGTCAGATTAATTAGTAGCAAGAACGAAACATTACATTGTCAATAATACATAACAAAAATACAGCAACTTCATGTAGCTAGTTACGTTATAACATAAACCACTATATATATATATATATATATATTATACAACGGGCCTTATGGAGAGCTTGAGCTTGTTTGATTACCTAAACAAGCCTTTAGTAAAACTGAAGCTTGATTTAAACTAGAAAAAATTCGAACAGGATTTGGTTTTAACTATTCACGAGCGGGCTTAGCTTGCTTCGACCCATGCGATATGTACTTGGATCACCATGGGCCTTCATAATTTGGCTTTTTAAACTTATCAACAAAAGGGGAACAACAGGCGACAGTCCCCCTCCATCTCAAATGCGACCGCGGTGGGCCGGACATATATTAGGTTAAGACCGGAGTGCCTCGTTTACAGACGGACCATTTGTGATCTATACGAGGTTTCAAAGAGAGAGGATCGATAATGGAGAACGATGCGAATTTGTCAACCTGATCGTCATCTATGAAGAAAGTTTCAATGCCATTGCTTTCTGAAACGCATATAAAATTTTCAGCCAACCAAATTAGGCTAAAGTCAATTTTGACTCGCAGAAAATGGACAATATGATCGGGTGGCGTTCGTAAATGTCAACCTTTACGTGAAAGTCAATGCGTGTATCCTCCTCCTCGGTGGCAAGTGGGGGACATAAACCACGGCACGGCGGTCTCTCTCTTCTCTTCTTCTCCGGAAAAAAAAAATCATGCGTGAATCCACTACTTGGGTTCGAGTTGGTGGCCGCGTTCAAAATCAAGGAAGAAAAAATGCTTAGTTTAGTGCTTCTGGCCGGGTTGTTTGGATAAGATCATACGAAGTCGATCGGCCGGTTTCTGTTCCCTGCATCAGCAGAAGACAGATGGAAGTCTCTCTCCGTCCTTTCTCCGTTCATGCATAGAGTACTCCCCATCTCCAGCTCCTCTCCCGGTTAATTAATTACAAAACCCACTTGGTTCTCTCCAATCCCTTTTCGTTGTTTTTTAAAAAAAATATTATAGGAAGAAACAAGGAGAAGCGGACGGGAGCAGTACTGGTCAAAGGGGCAATAAAGATGGAAACGCAATAAAGAAGATAAAAAGAAAAGGACTGGAAATCTGATGACCAACCCACCCTTTTTTTTCCCAACATCACCAGCGCCTTTAATCGATGACGGAGATGAACGATGGGTGTGTGCCGTGTGTTTCGTCGATCCAAACGGACATTATAACCACAAACCCGAGCCACCCACCTGCACCACTCCTTTTTACCCCACCCCACATCGCCGAAATTCTCGCACGGCTCACGGACGAGTAAATTAAAACCCCTAATTCCATACATGATAACAGATGTCATCAAAAGCGGTTCCCATTCATTAAACGGCATCATTGGACTGATCGTTTCTTTTGTCGTATCGGTAGTTTTCAGATACGG